>OY728164.1:345375470-347875470 GCA_963277665.1 Viscum album
TATTATTTATATTATTATCTATTTTTTTGTTTAATATTTTTATCAAATTTATAACATTATTATTTATTATTTATTTATATTTTATTTGTGGTATGAACTTTATTGAAATTCATGATGAAAAAAATTTCAATCTGATTGTATTTTTATTTATTTATGGTTTTATTCCTTTCATAATTTTAATAATTATGTTCAATTTAGTTGTCTCAAATATTATACCCTAATAAAATAAATCATTTTAAATTTTAGAATGGTTTTCCATGTATCAAAATCCATAATACAAAATATTTAACTAAATATAAATACAAACTAAAAATTATGGGTTTTTATAAGAACCATGATGCGTTTTATGTTAAATGGTGATAACTTATGAAAATTTTCATAACCTCAATGTAATTATAATTAAATTGAGTGTAAGAATAGTGAACATTAAATTTTAATAGTTGTTTATTGATGTGTATTCTATAATGGTTTTGATCACCTAACTTTCGATAGAACCCCCAATTTAAATATGGGAGAGGAATGGTGTTGTTGGAGTTAGTTTCATGTATGCCAGCTTGTGAAGATGGTTGGCCCATGATTTTTGGAATGGGTGGTGAATGGATTACATTCCTTATCAATAGAAGGATGTAAGAAACATTGTAGGTCAGAAGAATAATAATGGGCTTTTGAGGGGGAGGTTTTCAGGTGAGATGGAACTCAGGAAGGGGGAAAAAAGAATGGGAGAAAGAGGCAGAATAATTTTTATGGGGATAAATAATGATTTCATGAGGTAAAAAACTCAAATATCGGGTGAATTGAAGGTATTATGGTAGGTTTCCCAAGTCACAGGTTCTTTTAGGTTGGTTTAATGGGGCGACAAGAAACATTAGGGAGGATTAACACTTCACTAGTGGTAGGTTCTGTTCAAAAAATAAATAAATATCATGTTGGGTGGGGGGTGAGGGGGTTGTAACTAGTAAATTATGAGGGCCCTTTGAGACTAAAATGGTCCATTTAGCCATTTAATTTATAACCTTCAAGACCATGTGACTTTAGTCCATGATTTTTTAAGGGTTTTAGTATATGTTTTCCAATCCTAATAGAAAGGGATAAGGCATAACCCACATGATAGACATGGTTTTTATGGGATTGTGTTTTTTAATACCATATATATTTAATAAATAAGTAAAATGTGTGTGGTATATGATAATTTTAATCCTAAAACATGGTTAAATAAAATATATTGTAAAAATAGTTTTTAGAAAATAGGGCATCATAAAAATATTTTTCTCCATATCGTTGTTTATCTAATAATGAACATCATTTTTATGGGAATGATTTACTATAAAAAACCATAAAATAACTAATTAAAACTATGTTTTGGTTACAAAAATATAAAATTTAAGGCTCGAACTAAAATGGATTCATTCATGAAGCAATATTTTTATTCTTTTGGTAATGGTTTTAACTTGTAAGAACCACAATGTCGTTTATAGTAAACCAAAACGCGGGTTTATGTTTTATAAATAATGATGTTTTTAAATAACTACAAAAAACAATGTTTATCAACAGTTTATTTGTGGATATTTTGAAAAACCTTGACTAAATACTAAACCAGATATAAAATATGTATTATTTATTCTTATTATTGAAGGAAATTAAGTTCAACATCATAATTATTAATTAGTGATGGTTTAAAAAAAACCAAAACTAATAATATTTTTTTTGAAAAAAACCCATGTATTCCTTCCCCAACACTTACTATCCCTTATAGTTATGAAAACACCTACAACCACCTATCATCGATTAATGTTATGGTAACTTCTATACCCTTTAGTAATTGGTCTCCATATCTCTGGATCTGGCAACAATCAATTCTTCTCTAGACACCACTTATCTATATTCTTTTCCAATTTTCATTATTACAAATCATAATATTAAAAAAACAGTATATGTTTGTGAATTTTTATTTTTTTATTTATTTTATTAAATTTAATGTTTTTTTGAATTATTGTTGTTAGAATAAGTTGTACACTCACTTTTTTCTAATATGGATTTATTTAATTTTATTTTCCAATGATTTATTTTTCTATTTTTCTATATCTTGTATTATAGATATAATATATCATTTTTTAATTTCAATAACATATGAAAACATGTTTCTTTAATTCAATTTTCATTATTCTATTAATTTTTTGGAAATTTCTTTTTCATTCATTGAATTATAACAGTATCATTTTATATTTAATTTTTTTTGTATTGAGTGTTTATATTTAATATTTAGATAATTGACCAATTTATTGATTCTAAAATTAATGTTAATAAATTTTATGCCTTTTAATTTATTATAGTTAATCTTTCCAAATCTATGAGACCTATATTAGTTGAAAAAGCTAATTTTATTATCTTTTGGGTATATAATTTTATTATATATATATAATAATGTTTATAGATTTTTTATATTAAGTTTTTATTAGATATGTGATTAATGAATTTTAATTATGATTTTATAATAATTATTTATTATTATTTTATAAGTAAATTATTATTTTTGAATATTTTTTAATTTTTATAAATTATTTGATCATATTTTTTTTAATATTAAATATCCATGTTATAATTTAATATGATTTTATTTTACTAATGTATTTTAGTTGTGATTTTATTTTACATGGTTTTAATATTTTTAAAGATGTTTTATCCAACTAATTTTCATTTTATTATTTATATAGATCAATATCGATAATATATAAATGGATAAGATTTTAGTTAAATTTACCCTATAATACTCCTCAAAGTGTTAAGGGGTTAGAAGGAATTATATATTTTTCAATTGAAAATCTATCTATAAATGGAAGGAAAAAATATTTATGAATGAATTTTAATTTTTTGTGATGGTTGAGAAGATATGATGTTTATACAAACTTCATATTGAAATAATTTCTTACTGGATATATGTAATGACCCAAACATTTATGAATAAAATTACCTTTCTTTTGAATTAATTAATTGTATTATGGTTATTGAAATATATACTATTATTTTATTTAATTGGATTTTCAATGATTTTAAATTATCATTTCCTTTGATAATATAGTCATTGAACAATGATCACATGACTAGTATAAATATAGAGTTTTAAAAAATCACTTTGGCACAAAAAAGGAAGTGATGACCTCAACCAGCAGGATCGTAACCTATGAATCCCATTTATCAGAGCATCCTAGGGAGATAGAATTTCATGGATTTTCCCTATACTAATCCCAATTCAGGATCCAAAAACTTAAGAATGATTGAAAATGTTTATGGGGGAAGTTCAATCTCATCAAGATCACAATGAAAACCATGTCCACTGAACAACCCCATGAAATCCCCACCATCTCGCACCTTAATCTTAGGGAATATGATAGTGTAATAAAGGGGTATGTATCAATACCCTAGAAATAATATTATGTTCATTATTTTTTATAGAATAATTAATATATTTCTCTTCCCATTATTGTTACTTTGTAAATGATTTTTAAAGAAAAAGTAGTATTTTTGGATAATATCCAAATTAAATTAAGAAATATATTTTGATGGATTAATGTATTTTTAAAATAAATAATATTTTAATAAAATATTATTATTAAATAAATTTTATTACATATAAATCATTATATAATTTTTATGAAATTAAAAGTAATTTTTATTAATATTTGAAAAATGTTTTAATCAAAACCAGTCAATTTTAAAAAAAATGTCAGTTTTTATTTTAAAAGTTAAAATTAAAATATATAAATTTATTTAGATAAAATGAATATTATTTTTGGAATTAGGACGTCCAAATTATCCAACTATTAATTTTTCATAATTTTCTGAGACAATCGATTTTTTGGGTAAACATTAAATACCGTATAAATATACAGTGTGTTTTATGACATCGTAATAACACAATAGTGATGTAATAAATACTATAAAAGGTATTCTATGATAAATATATATATTTACATTAAAATAATGTAATTTGGAGTTTATTTTATTTATTTTATAAATCCTTAGTGAATCCTACAAGACTTATAATATATTTTATGATTTTAAAATCATTTCCTTGAGAGTGTGACTCACCTCCACATAATCAAAGGAATTATTTTAATATATTTGGACCATGTAATTATAAAATAATTTAATCCAATACATTTTCTTGAAGCCAAGTGAAAAATAATGGGTTGTTTTGTGGTTTTGAATATTTTATTATGAAGTGTCCAAAACCAAAATAATAAATAAATCCCCCTCCTTTTTCTATATAAACCCACCCAAGATCCCATTTATCTTCAATAAAACCATTTTAAGCTCAAACAAAACTCTTCTATATACTCTCTAGATTAATTCCAAGGTTCCCTCAAGATCCCAAGAAGCCTCTCCCAAGCCTTTGGAGCCACACATCTATGTATAGGATATCTCTCTTCACATTTCCATTCATGCACTTGTTTTATATTATGCTTCTTAAATTTCCATTTTCATTTTTTGGGATATGATCCCATTATAGAAAGGTTTATGTATATATTATGGGATATTACTTTCAATCACATTAATCCCCCGTATTATCCTTAATCCCACCCATTACAATGCTAAAATTCCATAAGGGATCATCAACTTCCTCTCTTTCAATTCAAGAACCTTGTTTGAAATTTGTATTTTTAATTTCAATTAATTATATTTTTATCCTTTTTACAAAACATTAATTACTATAAATTTTATTTATAAATGATTATATCTTCCTTTCACTCTCATTAATCCCCCCTATAATCCTTTATATTCACCTGTTACTATGCCGAAATTCCAAAAGGTATTTCTATCCTCACCTTTGAATTCAAGAAACTTCTTTGATATTTGTTCTTTAAATTTCTATTTCATATATTTTAATTCATTTATAATAATTAACTTAATTTAAAATTGATGTTATTTTTATGGGGGATCATTTATCCTCCCTCATTTGGACCTTAACCTAATCAGTTATTATGCCAAAATTCCGTAAGGGATTCTCTCTCTCCTCTTTTAATCAATCACTTTATTTATGATATGCCTTTTTAAATTCCATTTTCTTAGATTAGAATACATTATTAACTATCCCACATAATTTCAACTTATATCATAAATTATTATACCCCATTTAACTCTCATTTAATGCTCCTAGGAACCTTTATGTACACCCATTACCATGCCAAAATTTTGTAAGGGTTCTTTTGCTTCCTCCTCTTTCTTCAAGAATCTTTATTATGTTACATCTTCTATTTCCAATTCCTTATGTTAGGGAATGTACTTCCATGCCCCTATTACTATTCATTTCTTGTATAAATGATGATATTCCTCTTTCTCTCTCATCAACCCATTTTATGAATTTCTATATGATGCTGTTATGCTAGCGAAATCGTACCATGATTTACCATGAAAAAATAATTGTGTAGTGAATTCCTTACCCATTTATATATTTAGGGTATTAACCTTTATGAAAACAATCCTATTTATTGGGGACTTACATATATGTATTCCACATTTCAAGATCATGGAATAAAATTAAGGTGCTGAATGAATCCATGTTATAAGAGCTATGTGGAACACTTAAGCACAAGATTGAAATGTTTTTGAAGGGTGCTCCTTGATATCTCTCTAATTAATTGAGTAGTGTTTAGTATAATGATACTTGATGTTGGGAAAGGGGTTTACCTGATTCTTTTATGGGATTTTTTTTCACCATGACGTCTTGGTAGATTAGATTTGACTTATGTTTATGGGGCAATGTTTTATGTTGTTTCCACATTTCCAAGTTATGACTATCATTCAATATTATGCATTTTTATTCATGTTCCTTTTATGCTCCATTGATATGCCTATTGTCTAACATGTATTTAATTCCTCATGTTATGCCTTGTTTATTTCCTTTCTCGGATTTATAGTTCACCCCTTTCTTATGTATGTCCTCATGTTATTCCATGCAGTGTTAATTATGAAGGAATATTTTTGTGATGTAAAAGAAGTTTTCAATAAAGATGTTATATTTCATGTTTTAATTTATTATGTAATGTTCCTAAACCCAAAATACACTATACCTCTCAATATTCTGAGTTCTATTAAGTGAAATTTTATGTAATAAATCATGTTTAAATATGATCTAAAGTGGAGGGTTGTTATTGTTGGTATCATAGGATATGTTTTTTTATTTTTGGTATTAGGATTAGAAAAAACTAGTGAAAACACTAAGGTATAAGACTAAGTGTAAGAAAAAATTCCAAAATTTTGGTAATTATAGGGTAAGTGGTTTATCAAGAAAATACATCCCTATATAGATACTAAAAGTGGACGTAGTTCTTGAACAGATGTACCTAGGACTAATAACTATGACAAGGTGTTCTGGGAATGACTCAGGGTAACATGGTACATGAAAATGGGCCTTACTGCAAAACTTATTTGACACTCCTGGGGGATATGATTTGATAAATTCAAAATCTCATTATGATCTATTATCAAGTGAACAAAAAAAGAGCTCATAAAAATATACATTAGGAGATAGATCATGTATAACATAGACTGAATCCTTTAAATTCATAAGTAAATAAAATAAATTTAATTTATAAGTTATCCATTTAATGTCATTGGATTACCCTTTAAGTGTTTAATATTCTAAGATACTCATCCATATTTTTTTTATTGTAGACAATGGCCAATAATAGGAGGAATCGTGCAAGCAACCGATGCGAAGGACAGTGTGATGATTGCTCTAATGAGATTCCCAACCCCATGGGAGAAAGAATCATAATATTTTTCATGATACTATCTTAGTTAACTCTAGTTTTGAATATAAATATGGAACATGAAGAGTGCCCAGTCACCCCCCCCCAAGATAGAGAAACCCGCAGTCGAGAGCATCATGTGACAAAGGGCTCCTACTTTCAGTAGATCATCCGATCCCTTAATCACTGAGCTATGGATAATTTCCATCAAATATATATTCTATTTCCTTAAATGTTATGAAAAATATAATGTTCTTCTGTATGTTTATTTTATAGAGGGTAATGTTGATCAGTGGTGGAAATTGATCAAGAATACGAAGCCTATGGAAGATATCAAAGAAATGGAGTGGAATGAATTTCGGAAATTTTTTTTTTCTAAATATTTTCCCCACAGTCTCGGTCTTAATATGGAAAGATATTTTATTACATTCAATAAAAAGTACGAAAAATCTATTTGGGAGTATAAGAAAAACATCACAAGACTTTCACAATACACCTCCAGTTTTTTCGTTACCTCTGAATTTATGGTTGATTGCTTATTTGGTGGGATAAAACCTAGTCTACATAATGCCTTGAAAATACGAAACATTGATAGCTATGAGGAAATTGTCTGATATTCCCTAAAAGTCGATATGGAGATTAGTAAATCTCAAGGGTATCTTGGGGATAAGAAACTGAAAGTGGACTTTAATTTTGGTGGTTTGATGGTTAAATCTTGTGGTTCTATGAAATTCTAACACCCACCTGACCAAGGTGAGGAAACAACACCCAAGAAATTTCCTAAGGGGAACAAGGAAATACTTTAGGTGTGTAAGGGAAGGAAATATGGCCAATAATTTATGATAGGAGAAACCCAAAAATGCGATAGAGTAAAGGAGCACCCCGATCGACCCTCAACACGTTGTTCATTTCTACAGCTGTATGGAACTAGGGCACTTTGTTAACTAGTGCACTAAGCCAAGGGTTTTTGGATGAAACCAAAAAACCTATGAGGCAGCATTGGAAAGATTTTTCTACCACTAACACAACTGTGAATCTTGAAAATAAAATGGTGATAAGTATGCTAGTTATTAATTCAAGAATAGGGAACATACTTTTTGATTCTGGTTCTAAAAAGTCTTTTATATCACAAAATTCTAGTAGAACTATTCAAAGAGTACCACAAATAATGGAAGTAGAAAGTTCAGTGAAGACGAAAAATGGGGAAATTATTGAATACCATGAATATAAATCCTCTCTCATCACAATTTGTGGAGTGAACTTCCCAGAGAACCTTGTCATACTTTACTTGTTTGAATTTTATGCAATAATGGTCATAGATTTAATTTAATTATATAGATCCAACATAAATTTACGTGAGAGGGAAATCACTCTCTCTATGGAGAATCGACCCCCGATTTTATACAAGTACAATGAGAAGGATGACTCTTCTTTAGAAAAATCATCTCAAGAATGAATATTATTTCCCTATGAGAAAGAGTATCAAGATCAAATGATTGATTCTAAGTAACAATCTATTCCCAAATACATTCCTATTATGAGGGAATTCAATGATGTGTTTCTCAGAAAATTGGTTGGTCTTCGTCCTTGATGAGAGGTCAATTTTTTAATTGAACTTATACGTGGGACATTTCCAATATCCAAGATTCCTTATATGATTGCTGTTGTGGAACTTGAGAAACTGAAGAAACAACTATTAGAATATATAGATAAAGGGTTTATATGACCAAGTGCTTTACCATAGGGTAAAATAGTCCTCTTCATCAAGAATAAGGTTGGTCAATGAGCTTTTGCATTGATTATTGGGAGCTCAAGGAAATCATGATAAAGAAAAAGTACCATTTTCATTGAATTGATGACTTATTCTATTAGCTATGTGGAGAAAAATACTTCTTCTAGATGAATCTATAGTCTGGATATTACCATGTAAGGGTGAATAATGAGGATATCCCCAAGACTTCTTTTCGTACAAGGTACGAGAATGATGAGTTCATAGTGACACCATTCAGACTCCTTAATTATCCAAGAATCTTCATGGACTTGATGAATAGATTCTTTAGAGATTAACTCAACAAATATTTGGTATTCTTTATAGATGATATTCTAATATACTCCAAAAACAAGGAGGATCATGAGGAGAATTTGAAAACTTTTCTAAAGACCTTGGAAAAGAAGAATCTCTATGAAAAGTACAAAAAGTGTGAGTTCTAGTTTATGGAAGTATCATTGTTGGGGAATATCATCAAAAGAAATTGGAAATATCTAGATCCTTCCAAGACAAGAGAAATTGAGGGATGGACAAGGATAACATCTGTACTCAATCTTGAGGTGGTACCATTGGATAATGACCTTTATTATGAGGAGAATCCGATGAAGATCTAAGATCATAGAGAGAATTTTCTATGAAATAAGACAATGCCCCTTTTAGAAGAGTTGTGAAGAAATAACAAGTTTGAAGAAGAAATAGGGGAACCAGATGAGGTGATGAAGTAAAGTTACCCTCATATTTTTTTTGTGGAAAAATGAAATTTCGAGGGTGAAATTTCTTAAGGTGGGAAGGTTGTAATGACCCAAACATTTATGAATAAAATTCCCTTTATTTTGAATTAATTAAATGTCTTATGTTCATAGAAAACGCATGCACTTATTTTATTATATCCTATTATATTTTAAATGACCATTATTTATCTTTACCACTGATAATATATCCATCTAATAGTGGTCACATGACTAGTATAAATATAGGGTTTTAAAAAATCCTATTAAAATAGACAAAGTAAGTGATGAAATTAACCAATAGTATCATACCCCATGAAGCCCATTTATAAGATCTTATGTGGGTGATTGAATTTCTAGGATTCTCCCTAGTCCAAGACCAAAATAAGATCCAACAACTTAATCATGAGTGAAACTGTTTATGGGAGAAGTTCAACCTCATCGAGATCATGACCCAAACCATGTTCACCGAACAGACCGATGAAATCCCCACCACCACGCACCTTACTTTTAAAGAATATACTGGTGTAATAAAGGGATATGTATCAAGACCATACCAATAATATTATGTACATTATTTTTATAGAATAATGAATATATTTCTCTTTATATTATTGTTACTTTGTAAATTATTTTTGAAGAACAAGTAGTATTTTTTGTTTAATATCCAAATTCAATTAAAAAATATATTTTGATAAATTAGTTTCTGTTTTAAATTAATAATATTTTAATAAAAAATTATTATTAAATAAATTTTATTAAATATAAATGAACATATAATTTTTATAGAGTCAAAAGTTATTTTTATTAATATTTGGAAACTGTTTTTATCAAAACCTTTTAATTTTCTACAAAGGTAGGATATTATTTTAAAAGTTAAAATTCATATATTTGGAAACTTATTTAGATAAAATGAATAATATTCTTGTAATAATGATTCTGAAATTATCCAATGGCGAGTTTTTCATAATTTTCTAAGATAGTTGAATTTTTGGGTAAAAATTAAATACCGTATAAATATACAGTGTGTTTTATGACATCATAATGAGACAATAATGATTTAATAAATACTATAAAAGGTATACTAAGATAAATATATTTTTACCTTTAAAATAATATAATTTTTAGTTTATTTAATTTAATTTATAAAACTTTAGGGAGTCCTCCAATACTTATAATATATTTCAATATCTTAAAATAATTTACTTGAGAGTGTGACTCACCTCCACATAAGAAAGGGAATTGTTTTAATATTTTAGTCTATTGGAATTATAAAATAATTTAATACACTACCCTTTTCTCGAAACCATGGGAAAAAACAATGATATGGTTTGTGGCTTTGAATATTTTATTATAAAGTGTCCAAAACCCAAATAATAATGAAATCCCCCTCCTTTCCTATATAAACCCACCAAAGATCACATTTATCTTAAATAAAACTCCTTTAATCTCATAAAAACTATTCTCTATACTACATAGAGTCCTCAAAATATAGAATCAAGCTCCCAAGAAGCCTCTTGCAGGCCATTGTAGCCACACATCCAAGTAAGTGATCTCACTCATCACATTTCCATTCAAGAACTTCTCTTATATTATAATTCTTAAATTTCATTTTAATATATTTGAATATGATCCCTTACTATCAATTTGACGTATAAATTATGGGATCTTACTTTAACTCCCATTAATCCCCCTTATTATCCTTTAATCCCACCCGTTACTATGCCAAAATTCCGTAAGGGATCCTCACATTCCTCTCTTCCATTCAATTCAAAAACCTTGTTTAAAATTAGTCTTTTAAATTTAAATTAATTATATTTTAATCCATTTATAATAATTTACTTACTATCCATTTTATTTATAAATTATGATATCTTCCTTTCACTCTCATTAAGGCCACCTATAATCCTTTATTTACACCCATTACTATTCCAAAATTTCATAAGGGATTTCTATCTTCACTTTTGAAATCAAGTATCTTCTTTGAGATTAGTTCTTTTAATTTCAATTTCTTAAATTTAAATTCATTTGTAATCATTACCTTACTATAAAATCGATGTTATTTTTACTAGGGATCATTTATCCCTCCTCATTTGGACCCTTACCTAAGCCATTACTATGCCAAAATACCGTAAGGGATTCTCTCCCTCCTCTTTTAATCAAGCACTTCATTTATGATATGACTTTTTCATTTCTTTTTTATTATTTTGGGATACATTATTACCCATATATATTACATTAAAATAGTTTTATAAATTATTATATCCCTCTTCACTCTCATTTAAACCTCCTAAGAACCTTTATGTACACCAATTATAATGCTGAAATTTTTTAAGGGTTATTTTGCTTCCTCTGCTATATTAAAGATTCTTTATTATATTACATCTTATATTTACAATTAATTATTTTGGGAAATTTTTTTCCAAGTCCATCGTAATTTCCATTTCTTTTATAAATTATGAGATACCTATTTCTATCTCATCAACCAATTTTATGAATTTCTATATGATGTCGTTATGCTATCGAAATCACACCACGATTTACCATGCCAAAATAATTGTGAAGTAAATACCATAACCATTTATATATCAAGTATAATCACCTTTTTTCACATAATAATATTTATTTTGGACTTAAATTTATGTATTCCACATTTTTGTATCATGGAATAAAATTATGGAGTTGAATGAATCCATGTTATATAATCTATGTGACACATTTAAGCATGAGATTGAAATATTTATTAAGGGTGTACCCAGATTGAGCTCCAATACATTGGATAATGTTTAGTGTCATGATATTTCAGGTTGGGTATGGGTTTACTTGATACATTTATGGGACTTTTTTCCACCATGAAGTCTTGTCAGTTTAGATTTGACTTATGTTTAGGATGTAGTATTTTAAGTTCTTGCCACATTTCCATGTTATGATTATCAGGCTATATCATGCCTTATTATTCATGTTACTTTTACGCTCAATTGATATGCCTATTGTCTAACATTTATTGTATTACTCATGTAATTCCTTTATTATTACCTAATTGGGATTTATATCTTACCACTTTCTTAAATACGTCCTTAGGTTTTCCTAGGTAGTATTAAGTACGAATGAATGTTTTGGTCATGTAAAAGAAGTTTTCAATAAAGATTTTGTATTTTATGTTTTAAGTTGTTATTTAATGTTCCTAAAACCCAAATACACTATAAATCTTGACATTTTGAGTTTTATTAAGTGAAATTTTATGTAATAAATCATATTTAAATATGATATAAAGAGAAAGGTTGTTATAAATTGTGTTATGGATTTGTCTTAGTTAATCAAACAATGAAAAAAAACGTTGAGGCCTAAGAATTAAAAAAACGAACAAGATACCATCTCAATAGTTTAGAAATAAATTCATAACATAATTAAATATTATTTTGGAAGTATAGAGAGAAAAAAATGAAGATCCAACCATATTAATAGAGTCCCTTCCCGAATTTAAGCTACAAATACAAGAGAGAAGCTTCCTTAGAAATCAAATGTGTTTTATTAATTAGTGGAAGATGAAAATTCAGATTTATATAAATGATATAGAAAATATAAAAAATTATCCATTCTACCAACTTTGTTACATAACAACAGTTTACATGGAATTATAGATAAATAAATTTTGATGATATTAGAGCTACTGCATGATGTATTATATAAATATAATATTGTAAAATATTTTTATGATATGAAAAAAGTTATTAACAAGATCATTATTTATCCTAAAAATATTAGTTCATGTCTTAGTGAATTTATATTGTATTGGGGAGAATATTTAGATAATGAAAGCTGAAAGAGATTTCATAATTTTATATGTAAATATTTGAATTACAATAAAAGTTTAAATTAACTTACCATGAAAAAGAATAAACAAAATAGGCATGAAGGTTTTATGTTACATTATATTGAAATATGGTTAAAATTATTTTTTATATCATCTTAAATGAAAAAATAATGAAGTGTAATGTTGTGGAAAACATCAATTATACTATTATACATTATCCAATATATTCTCAAGAATGGAAATACATTGATTATTTATTTAAAATTTTCTCTTTATATTATAGAAATGTGTATTTGGATTTTTTTGCTTATGTATTTAACCCATTAATGACTTTATGTTTATATTATAATATATAGACATTTATTTAAATCCCTTATAATTTACCTCCATTTATGTGTACAAATAAAACTTATTTTTTTTAATTTTTATGATCACTCCATGAAAGAAAATTCCTATAAATTATATCAATATATACCTTTAACTTTTTTTAAAATAATTGAATGATTTATTTCACAAAGGTGTATATAAATATGTTTCATCAACTATTAACATGTTCAAAATTTATGCGTCTCTAATGTGAACTTTTAGTGATTTTCTTAGACTGGGAAAATTGTCTGGTTAAAACACCCACATTGGACAAGAATGTCTATTTTTTAACTTTTTCTTTGTGTTTAGAAGACTAATGAATAGAAATACCGGTGTTTCTATTAAAAAATGTAAAGAACATTTCAAGTTATTATTCTCTCCACTTAGATGTATGAACTCTAGAACATTGGTTTTAGACATTATGGGAATCTTATGGTAGTGGAAATCCAATAGGAAACAAGACAGTCAGAATGTTATAGGTTCTAGAACTATATGAATGAGTGTTCATGATTTGGACTATGAATTTAAGTAGTTTAGAAGGAATTATATATGGGTTTTCTATTGATTTCATATAAGGTATTTTACAAGCATTGTTTTTATAGGAATCATGTGAGGTTTTCTTTAGAATGATACATAAGAGTTGTGTACATTGTTCACTAGAAGTTAGTATCTATGGTTGGGTGTGTTACAAAAATTAGATGTTATAGTGGATAATTATGAGACCTCAAAAAATGTAGGATTATTGTGGAACTTATTTTCTACCTTGAGTATTCTTTAGAGGTGGAGTGGGACCACTTGTCTGGTAGACTAAGCAATAATTTCGACTAATTAAGCACCAATGAGTGAGTGAATAGTGTGTGATATAATATATATAGTTTTTTCTGATTGTGATTGTAATTATAATTGAAATATTTTAACTTCCTTGAACTTAATTGAAATTTGTTTCTCATGGTTGTATAACTTAATGTTCATAACATGTAAATTACTATTATTATTCACTTAGTTTAATTTCTATTTGGTTGTTTTTTGTTAGAGTTTTTTTGAGTGTGTGATAAGCATGTCATTCTAGTTTGGTTATTTAGGCTAAACCTTGTCTTCTTAAGTTCTAGTAAATTGGTTCTGGTGGATATTTTGGTCGGGGAATTTCTAGATTTTTTTTGTGATTGAATATACTAGTGGGTTTTTATAAGGTGATCTGTGGTTTTAGTCCCCTAATAAATGGTATCAAATCTTGTGGTTTTGAATGCCTTAAAAACACACTATCTAGTGGGATATTTAGTTAACATTATTGATTTTAAAACTATTCTTACTCAGTGGGATTCAACTATTTTGGAAGTTATATAATTAGATGATGGAAAGGTTTGGGTAGAAAAATTCAATGGGATAGACTACAACTGCTTGATGATAAAGATAAAGAATTATCTATTTTATAAATACCTTGAGGTTTCAACTAATAGAGTCAAAATAGATGAAATGGAGAAAATATAATGGTAAAATATTGATAATAATGCATTCATATTGAGTTAGATTTAATTGACATAAAATCATGCCTATAACATCCAAGAAGTGAAAACCATAGTAGATATAATGAAGGATCTGGTAGAAGTTTTTGTGAATATAATAATAATAAAAATAGAGTTAATGATATACATGATATTAAACATGAGTATGTAAAAATTAATATCAATGGATGATCATTTCAATGAATTTAACATGATTCAGAGTTATCTGAAATCAATTAAAGTAAGGCCATAAAAGATGTGTGGCCTTTGTTACTACTTTCATCATTCTTGAAATCATGGGATCCGATGGTGAATTATTTAAATAACTATTAAGATAATACCAATAAAGTGTTTGAGGATATAAAAAATTACATTTTTAATGAATAAAATAAGTAGAATATAGTCTAGGAACATTTCATAACTACACTCAATTCATAAGGTAAAAGATGTTCCATTCAACAGAAAGGTCTAATGAAATTAGAAAATAGATCAAGGGAGACAATTTGAGGTAAATTAGTTGGGATTAGAATTTTATGTTGGTACTATAGAAATAATGGTAACCTTTATGAATATTATAGAGATGGTAGGTTGAATTAAAGGTGGGGAGATTTTAAAATTTTATGGTCCATTAATTATGTAGCTACTGGTGAGATAAATTTACCACTAAATGTAATTATTTCTTTGTAATCATGAATCATTGACTGTAGTGATTTTTTCTATCGAAGGATTAAGAGTGGATTCATGGTGAATTATAAATCTAAAAGGTTTAATAAGGTTTATTTTATATGAAGTTCAATTAAATGAGTATATCTTATTTTATGATATACCCTAAGTCATAGAGTGTAATTTACATGTGATTCATATAACATATTATGATATTTTTATTTTTTATATGGCATGTGATGTCTCTATCAAATAATATAATATGATTTTCATATTGAGTGCACATATTTTTCCATATCTTCCACATGGTTTATTTTATTTATGAATCCACGAGTAAATTCATTTATTTCTATGAATATATCTTAATAAGAATGCGTTATTTTAAGGTATATCAGGAATCATGTGTTGGAAGTAGTTGATCAAATATATTCATTGAATAAAGAGAGCCTATATAAAGAGATGTTATCCCCTTATTCTATTCTTACCTATTAACCATTCGTCTTCATGGGGAAGGTATGACCACACATTTGATGTTTTGGGGTACTCTTATTATAAATAAGGATCCTAGTGGCCAGTGTTAACCATGTGAAAGAGTTAATTATCTCTCTCTAGGTGATTATGATAAGGAAAAATGATTCAAGTTATTCAATGATAGTGCTTACATATCTTTAGGTATGCCTATTATTTTATATTATTTTTGTTGAATATAGATTTTTAAAGATAGGAAGGGACTTTAAATGGGTTTCTTAAATTTCCTATATCATTATATGATCCTCTAGATCCCATCAGTGGTGTCATTTAAATGTTCATAAAAAAATAAACATGCTCTTTATGGATTTTATAAGGAACATGGATATAAAATTTTTCTTAAGGCTAAATCATAGCATATGATATTTCATGGATGAATAAAAACCATCAGATCACTTGTATTTTTGATATAGGATATAATAATTCTACTTTTTATAGTCATAGGGTATGATTGTTGTGTATTATAAGGAATGATGCACTAAAAATATATGGTTTTGTTCTATTCCATAAGATATAATATGAGATATCATAGGATGGGAATGAAACTAATGCTTTTTGAAAATAGAGAATCAAGTCGTTGTTATGATATAACATATATCACAAATGATAACTGGACCATTTGTAAAAAATTTCCCATATGTTGGTTTTTTTTACCTTTACTGATAAAAAAATAATTTTTATGCATTATTCAATATGTAATTTTTTTTCCATTACCAGATTAATTCCCTTATATATGCGTTACCCTATATGTATGGTTTTTTATTTGACCGTATTAATGGTTTATAAGGGTTATAATATATTTTTAAATATGATAATAATACTATGAAAACACTTATCAAAATATCCAATTGATTCACATATTACGATTGATAATGATACCATAAAATGTAAAATATGATTCAAGATTAAAATGATAAAAATTATTATTTTGGATAAAAAATATATTTTATAAATTCTTTTATAAAAGATAAGTTTTAACAATTTCAAATAGTATATTTTCATACTAAAATAAAATATAAAATTTTCAAATTAATATCTCATGTTTGGAAGATAAATAAAAAGTTTATTTATTTATTTATTAATTTTGAATATTCATGTTTGTAATTTTTTTATGAAATTCGAATATTAAGTATGTTTTAAATTATATGATAAATTTATTCTTATAAATTATCATTCCATGTATTATATACTTGGTATGACCCATAAGATTTATTTTTCATCTAGATTGACCTCAGTTTCTAATTAAAGGTATTAGTTTAAATCTAGTTGATGAATATATTTTATACATATTAGGTATTATAGTTATGTTGAATTAGAATACTAATTGAGTAAAGTATCTCTAGGTAAAGGGAATTTAGTTTAGGCTTCCCACTATCTTGGATGGTTATGCCTTATTCTATAAAGGTGGAGGTTAGATGCATACATCTCTAGGATTAATTATCTGGGGATTATCAATATCATGAAATTATAGACCCTTACAGGAAAAGTTCATGTACCTATTGTATAAGATGAATTTTGATATGTATAAATATTTTTTATATCTATTTTTTGTGTGAGTGACACAAACCATGGTTCATGTAAAAAGTTAAACATTTACATGGTTTGAACATATTAATTTAGTGGATGGAATATGGATTGAAAAATAAAATCATTTTAATAATGAATACATAAATGAATAAAACATAATATAATAAATATTTCATATGACACAATAGTAATTAATTTAATATTCAGGTGATATATATTAAATTTTGGGACTTTTCAACGAAAACCCCTCAAAATATTAAGTGTTAGATTCCTTATAAAGTGGAACATGTCAAGACCTCAATCATCTAACGAGGTTTTTTCATGAAAATTCTAATTTCCGCTGATTTATCTTATGTAAGGAAAAAAAGTAATGGGTGGTATTAATAAAATTATGTTCCCATTATAGAATTTTTTTGGGTTATACTTAGTTATAAGTCCCTAATCAGATTTGGTTGGTAGAGGAACATATTTGAGTTTATCCATATAACAGATTTGGGTAAGCAATTATCCACAAAAATATACAAGAGTCATATATGATATAATTGAGATAATGACCAACCTAAATAATTGAGTGGTTATATGAGAATCATATAATACACAATACTTAATGAAATATGGATCTTGAATCACTAAATTAAACTGATGTATGGTGTAGTCATTTTTAATGGGATTAATTTCATTAGAAGTCCTTAATTATACTCAACCATAAATATGTATTTGTTTTAGATCATATATTGAACCATTTTTATCATTTTTTTATCTTTTATAGGTATTACCTATGAAAATGTTCTATATTTTTATCTAATATTAAGAAGTGTTCTCAAAGAGAATCATTATGAGCATTTGAATATAAATGTTATAAAGATTATTTTCTCTAACTCTGACTCATGGGTATTTAATATTGGGTGTGTATCACACATTTGTGATAATAAACAAAGACTTAGAGATACGAGGGAGATAAAAAACGTAAATTTGATATACACATTGTTAAAGAGAAAATATCCGTTGTATTAGAGGTTTTAACGTAGAATATAATTCTATATAGCAGAATAGTTACAAGATTAAAAACTATTATTATGTTCCTTCCATAAATAGAAATTTGATATTTTTAACTAGTTTGGAGAAGAAGTATTTTCATTCATTATTAAAAAAAAGAGTTATTCTATACTTATGAATGAAATTTAATATGACATTAGGAATATGGTAAACGTTTTATAAATTTTTTATTTTGATAATCCTATCTATAAATTTTATAATTGAAGGCCATAATTGATTTTAACCCCACTAACCATTTTAATTTCTCCCTTGGAAATGTAAATGAGAAATAAATTAAAATATTCTATAGAGATTTATTGTTGCAGTCATTTTATTATAAATAAATTGAAAACTATTAATCTTGTTTACTATGAAAAATCACCAAATAAAATTTTAGTGGAAAAGGCGAGAGGGATAATTGACTATTGGATATTATAGATAGTGATGTATGTGAACCAATGAGTATACATGAAAGTGGGGGGTCTATTTACTTCGTAACCTTTACCAATGACTATAGTAAGTATGGTTATATTTTATTGATGATTCATATGCATGAAACACTTGAAAATTTTAGAGAGTTTCAGAATGAAGTATAAAATAAATTGGTGACAAGTATTAAGATTCTATGATTTGATCAGGGTGGTGAATTCTTGATCTAATAATTCACTTATCATTTGAGAGATTTTGAAAATTTTACACAAATCACTCATCTTAGAACACCATAATAAAATTATGTGTCTAAGTGGAGGAAATAAAACCCTCTTGGAAAGGGTTCGATCAATGATGTGTCAGTGTGACAGAACGATTTCATCTTGGGTGTATACTCTGGAAACTAATGCATTATCACTTAATTTCATTCCATATAATGTTTAAATAAAGACACCATATGATATATGTTATGGGAAACATTTCATTTAGTATTTTATAAGGATTTTAGTTATTAATAACTCATAAATTGATTTATTTTTTATAAACATGACACTAAGTTTGATAAAAGATCAATTTTTGGTTATCTTATTGTAACTATGGGATATTATTTCTACAATCTTACTAAACACAAATTTTTTATGTACCAACATGTAATTTTCATTGAAAGTAAACACATAAATAAAAGATTTAGTGTAATGAGTGTTTAACTTATATATGTTTCAGACCAACAAATAGAATGTGTTTATTAGATGTAATTTGGTCTAGTTCTACAGAGAAATGTGGAAGAATAACCAAATTACTTTACACAAGAACCTTGATGTCCTGGTAATATTTTTCAAGATCCTAAGAGATATGGATTTATTACAGAAAATTATGTTGAGTTAGTGTTTATAGGTGATGAGCTTACTTTCTACCAAGATTCCATAGAGAGTTTTTATTACTATAGATAATCAAATTCCATGGAATCTAAAATAGAATCCATGCACAATAATCATGTTTGAATCTTGGTGGATTCACTTGAAGGGGTGAGACCTACAGGTTGAAAGTGGTGTTTGCATAATAAAACTAACATGGATGGTAGAGAGTCAACCTATAAAGTATGCCTAATATAAAAGGGTTTCAAAAAAAATTCATGGTATTGACTATGAAGAGAATTTTCACTAGTTTCAATGACAATTTCTTTTTATACATTTCTTCCCATAATAGATCATTGTGATTAGTATATATATAAAATGGATTTAATATTTTCTTTCCTTAATTATAATTTATTCAATGACATGTATATGGTAAATCCATTGGTTTTAAAGTTATAAATGAGACTTCCATGTTTATTTGTTATGATGGTCTATTTATATACTGAATAAATACTCTCAAATTTGGAATATATAGTTTGATAATACAATCAAATAGTTTGGATTCATTAAAAACACATACTATTCTTGTATATATTGTTAGATTAGTGGAAGTGTGGTGGTATTTTTGATATTGTATGTGGATAATATACTATCCATCAAAAAACCATGCCCCAAATTTACATTATTTAATGACGTGGTGGAACAAAATTTTCTGGATGGAAAAAATTGGTGAAGCATCCAAGATATTAGGCATGAAGATCTATAGAAGAAGATCTTTGATTTTTCTTATATTGAGTTAGAAGAAATATATCTGTAAAGTGATATAGCAGTTTCAAAGATTCCTCTTAGAAGGTATGTTTAACAGTGTTTCATGGAATAAATATTAGAAATATTCATGGTCATTTTAAAGAGTTATAAAGGATGTATATGATTCCTTATGCATTCACTATATTATCTTTATTATTTGAAATATTTTTTAATAAACTTCATATCCCTCATTATTTTAGAATTAAAAGTAGAAAATAATCCAATCCTAGTGAGAGTAATTATATTTATATTAAGAACATCCTTAAATATTTTATAATAAGTAACAATATATTCATGGTATTTATTTGTGAGGATGAGCTCATTACAAAGGGTTGTACTGATTCTATTTTAAAATAAAAAAAATATGACATTAGATCAAAATATGGATTTTTTTATAAATAATTGATCTATAAACTAAAATAGTTCAAAATAATCCACCATAACAGAATCTAAATTAAAGTTAGAGTACATTACAACATCAGATGCTATGAAGGAAGCTATTTGGATTAAGAAGTTTACACTAAACATAGTGTGGTTCCAAGAATCATGGTAGAAATCATGATTTACTATGAAAATAATGGAGAAATATATAATTCCAAGGAACCTTGGTCTCACAAAATGACTATACACATACTTTTAAAATAACATCTCATTCAATATATCATTTTTATTGGAGACATAAATATATATTAGTTGGATAGAAAATGAGAATGTAATAGATCTATTAACAAAACCATTGGTCCAGAAAAATAATTAGGGTAATATTGAATCTCTTGGTATAAGTTACTAGATAGATTAGATATAATGGCTCCAAATGTATAATGATTTTATAATAAATAAAATCTTCAGGTATCATTCATTCATGTGTGTTAAAAATTATATTACATAAATAATGAAATAATAATATCCTCTAAAAGTATAATGTTGAGTTTTACTTCATTAATAATCATCACATAATATTATGGGTTGTGATGATATGTTAATAATAACATGAGTATAATACTTAAATCAATAAAAATATTTTTATATGACATACAATGAACAAACTCATGAGGTAATAAGTCTAGACTTATAATCTCGATTGTACCACCAAAGTATATCACATGGAAGTCATACAATCATTGATATACTTGGGGGTGTATGCTTACTATGAATCTGTATAACCTTAGGTTAGTGAGATACCTATAGTGAGAACCTTTATATTTTTATACCTTTGTTATACAAGACTTAAGGTCTATCTAATCAAATAGAGGTTGGGTATGTTGCTGATAATGTCATCAGTTAGAGCTCAACTGAGAAAATATTTTTCTACTTATATGAAGAGTTAAAGGTATATGTGCCATTTATTAAATTAGACTAAAAAAATTCATGTCTATTCTTAATCGAGAGACATGTGATGTTCTTAGATACTTAGAAGTGGGACATGTGATGTGATCATAGTCTATATGAATTAAATGTGATGTTGTTGGGATCACATGAGTATGTGTCCAATATTGAGGGTGAGGAGGGGGTGAATCATTATTGTTTTAATTTTAATCCAATTTTATTTCATCCCTTTATCACATCTTCAATTATCCATTTAGTTAATCTCTCTTTCCATTTATATTATTCAGACATTATATAGATGTTTAATAGAAAAGAAACCCAAGAACACAATAAGGCTTTTTAATAAGTTTCACCTCCCTAAGGATGTTTATATCTCTAAAACATTATGTTTATTATCCCACATGCTCAACTTACTTTTTATTATAAATTAAATAATGATAATGTGAAGGAACTTGTACTCATTATCCTAGCAAAAAAAAGGTACAAAGAAAGTTATGGATTACCATCCTTTCATAAAAAATAATGGTCTTATACTTCCTTAAAGTAAGATCACCAGTATTGGTTCGAGTCCCTCATGGATTGTATGAATAAATAATCTTCATCAATTTATGTAATTAGATGATCTATATTAATCTCCCTCATACTTCTACAGAATAATACTATAGGATGTATATCTCATAACCTTGTACTGAAATATAATTAGCAGTAGCACATATAAACACTTCATTCTTAAGACTTATATTATAATGAACTAATGTTTTTCAATGGAAATTCATTTCTTATAAATATTTCATAATCTAATGAAATCACAACATAGTGAACTACTAAGTTCTATGTGACCTCCAAACATAAGTTTTTCACTTCTGTGATTTGAATTTCAAAAATCTGACAAACACGGTTGCGATGAGGAAGTTATTTAGAGACTAATATGACCAACTAAATTTTTTCGGAATAGTAACATACCCTTATAAATAGTAATGTTACCCTTATGAATATTTACATACCCAAATGAATAGTAACCTTACCTATTATTTTATATAAATAATATTTAAAGGAAAGTATTATGTACTGTTTTTTGGAATAAGTAAATAAATGTTTTAAAACTGTTTTTAGAATAAATTATGATTTTAATTAAATATTAAATTAATAATATTTAAAAAATTATTTTTGAAAAATGGATTTCATTTTTGAATTATACATTTCAAAAAATATTTAGGGTGAATTATTGTGATTTTTTTGAAATACATGATTATTTGATGAATAGTAAAATATGACAATTTACTGTATATATACCTTATAAGCTAAATACACTATTCCTAGCATCATGGATGATGTGACGACCCTTGGTTAGAATTATCATGACCCATTTACTATTTCTGGTCATGGAATCATCACTATATCTAGTCTTGAGGGAAATTAATAAACTAATAATAAGAAAATTATGAAAAACCTCCTCCTCTCCACAATAAATACCACCCATCCATACCTCTTCTATTCACTCCTATAAATCCTTGTGCCTTGAAAATATTCTACCCAAATATCTCCCCAATCTCCCTAAACACATAAAAAAAATTTTTATCCTAAAAATACCAAAACCTCTCTCCTTAAGAAGCTCTAAATAAAGGTTTATTCAAGAGGTAAAATTCCTCTTTTCTTTTGTTTCATTCTTAGTCCCTTTGTTCTCTTTTCTCTCCTAAAATATACTCATCCAAATGTTATGAAAAATACAGTACCAAAAATGTATTTTAATTTTTTATACTAATGGGATATTTCATTATCATCTCTCTTTTTCCCACCTTTAATTTGAAAGAAATGAAAACACCATTTGAGATGTGTTAATTTAACACATTCAAGGAAAAATATTTCTCAATTTCTATTAGCATAATTAATTATGGTCATGAAACCATATGTGTTATGGTTGAAACCTATTATTATATTTAATATATCTTAGTTAAGGTTCTTTAATCCTTTTTTACAAATGGTATTAAGTTATAATGCAAAACATGTTCTTTATAATCGAAACCCATAGATTAACCAAACCAGTTATCAATAAGGTTTTATATAATAATTCATCTTAAATACCAATAACCGAATGAATTTTTATTAACATTTAATCTTTTGTATGTTCAATAATAACATCCAACTTCAATTATGGACAACCAATTTCATCATACATGTTTATCCGAACATGAACCGATCATTAAAACCAAGCAAGCAAACAGACCCAGACAATGAAATTGAACCTCTTAACCAATCAAAATGGTTATAAATTAACTTAAAAGGGTTTTAATAAATATTTTACATATATAATAGGTTCTTTAATTATTAATTAATGAATATAATTTTACTATTCAGGTCATTAAGATCATGGAATGATCCCTACCAGACATAAGGTAAGGGATCCTCTCCATTTCAGTTTTATTCAAGATTGTCCTCTATGTTATACCCTTTTATGTGAAATAACTAATGATGGGGTATGATTTATAACCTCCCACATAATTCCCTCAAAATTTATAAGTGATAAGAAACCCTGTTATCTCTCATGAATCCCTCTTAAGTACACCTGATACCATGCCAATAATCTGTAAGGAATTCTACCAGAACCACCTTTATTCCTTCAGGTTGCTCTATCTTTCTTTTTACCCAAATGAAGTTATATTTTATTTTTAATATAAAATTATAAATTCTGTTTATATTCTCTAAAATCATGTTTCAAGATCAATCCCTCTTTCTATTTTGGTGATATACATTCTTTTAAGTGATTCTCTACTTGATACTTCCCAATAAGAAATCTCGTTTTAAGGGAACTTCCCGAATGCTTACCCAATTTCAAGTGCACTATTTATTCTGTCTTAAGACACCATTGTCTTTATAGAATAATTATTTTTTATCATGAAAACAACTTTGGTTCAATTATGGTTTTATATAAAATATTTCTCCCTTTTCTATTTTAAAATCTCTAATGTATTTTCCTTAAAACCGCACAAAAATGTTTTAAAGATAAATTTTATCAAATCCATTTCTGACATGTTTTAACTTTTATTCAACTTCACTTAACATGATATATGCCTATTTTACCTTATTAACTTCCATGTATTTTCTAATTATTTTCTTTTACGGAAACTTTCATGGTACGCCCATTGATTGTGCTTTATTCCATGATTGTGGTACCCAATTTTTTTCTTGAGTAATCCTTATGTTTATGTATGATTGAATTTGTATAATTATTTAAGTGGAAAAATATTCATGAAATGTAATATGGGTGCACCTAGATAGTGATACAATGAATTGGGTAATGTTGAGTGTCGTGAGACGATTACATGCGACTGTATTGGTGGTTAGCCTTGACTTGTGCTACTATGTGCAACCGTCTTGGTAGTTATCCTTGGCTTGTGCTACTATGGGAAACAGTCTTGGAAGTTATCCTTTAATCATACTAAATTCATGTTTTATGTTTCTTCCATAATTCTATTATTCCATGTTTAAATGATCCCTTGTTTATATGTTATGTTTCTATATGTTACATGCCTTTTTATATTATCAAGTTATGCCTTCTAACCTATGTACTAAAGCTGTATTCTTATTTTCATTTCTCTTGATGGGATTTTTAGCTCATCCCTTTATTCATGTGATCCCCAGGGTACCCTATACAGATGTAAGGTCTCAAAGGAAGTATGGAGCTCTTTATGAAGACTAAATAAAGGGATGTTATATTTAGTTCCTTTTTTTTAGTTTTATGTACCTAATATTTAAAGACAATAAAAATCACAATCCATATCTTGTACTATGATGTATAAATATACTTAAAACCAGGTAATGTTATGTAAAGAAGTTAAGGTTTCTATATTTGGTATTAGAGGATGGTCTAGTTATCTTTGGAGATTAGGAATAGAGCACTTTAGTAAGAACCTTAAGGATGAGACAAATTATAAGAAAACATACATAAATTTTGTTAAGTATAGAGTAAGTTGTTTACAATGAAAATAATTCCCTATGCAGATAAAAATAGGTAGTGGCGTCTCTAGAACAGATGTACCAAGGAGTCAAAACTTCGACAAGGAGTTTCGAGCTTGACCCGGGGTATCCTAGTACATGACAATAGGCCTTTCTAAACTCTTGTTTTGAAACTCATGGGGGATATGATTTGGTAGATTCATTATTTTAGTACAAAATATTATTAAGGGATAGAAAAAATCCCATAAGAATATAAGTTAAGTAATAGATCGAGGATAACCTAGATTTCAACCCAAAAAATCAGAAGTTATTATATACTTATCCTTTACATGTTTATCCTTTTACATTCAAAGTTTCCTTTTTATGATAAATAGATAAGTATTCAAGCCCTATAATTATATGTTCTTTTCTTAGATATTATAGGGAAGTAGAAGAACACATGCCAACAACCAATGTGATAGGCAATGTGAAGATTTCCCTACTGATATGCCTGATATGATATGAACAGGTCCTGAAATCTTCATGAAAGTACGTGATCGGCTAGATTAAGTTATGAATAATAACTTTAACCATGTGAAACACCCTCATACTCCAAGGAAAGAGAAAGTTTCTGTAGAATCCTTCATGTGGAAAAGGCCTCCCATGTTTAGAGGATCTTTTAATCCCCTCCTTGAGGAACAGTGGATTAAATCCATTGAAAAGATATTATACATCCTCTGGTGATCAGATATAGAAAAAGTTGTACTAGAGGTATATCATTTTGATGGGGAATCTGATCAGTGGTGGACACTGATCAATAATATGAAGTACCAAGAGGAAATTGATTCTATGTATTGGTAGGAATTCAAGAGGACATTTTCAATAAATATTTTCCTAAAACTCTCTATCTCAAGATGGAAAGATAGTTCCTTGGACTCAAGAAGAAGGAAGATGAGTCCATTAGGGCGTATGAAGCAAACTTTTCAAGTCTTTCAAGGTACGCCCTTGGATCGTTCATGAAAACCGAAAGAAAGGTGGATTGCTTATTTAGCAAGATAAATCCGAGTCTATGGAAGGTGTTGGCAATATGAGACTTCAGCAGTTTTGAAGAGATAGTCTGTTGTGACCTCAAGGTTGAAATAGAGATTGGAGAATCTCAATGGTCTTTTAGGCCCGGTGACAAAAATCAGAAACTGGAGAAAAACATGGGAGGTTCAATAAACAAATCCCATGATGGAAAGAATCCCGAATACCCCACTTGTAAAAGTTGTGGGAAGAAGCATCCTAATAATTGCCTAAAAGGATCTAGGAATTTATTCAAATGTGGAAATATGAGACATATTTCCAAGAACTGCCAAAGGGATATGAAAAATCCTGCTTATGTGGAAGAAGAAAGAAGGTTCAGTGTTACAACTGCAAGGAGCATGGGTATTGTGAAAACAATTTCCCTAAGCCGAGGTTTGTTGGAGGCAATAAAAAACAACCTCCAAGGAAACAAGGAAGGGATTATTCTATCAATTCTTCTAAGGTGAAGCCAGAAAATGATGTGGTGACATGTACACTAGTTATATATTAAATAATAGCGAATGTACAATTTGATTCTGGTTCTATGCATTTTTTCCTATCATGCATGTTTAATAGAACTATTCAAACACCACCTCAAAATTTAGAGGGAAAGTTATCTATGAGGACATAAAATGAGGAAATTATTGTGTACACGGTTTATAACTCCTCCCCAGTTAACTTTTGTAGACAGAACCTCCTATCAAATATCTTCATAATTCCTTTAGTGGAGTTCGATGCTATATTGGGCATGTATTGGCTATATTTATATATATCCAACACCAACTATCAGGAAAAGGAGATCACTCTTCACATCCCGAAGCATCCTATGATTCATTACAGTTGTAAGGAGTAAGATTAATCTCTTTTAGAATCATCATATAAAGTGTGGATATTGCTACCTTATGAGAAATCATATATAGTTCAAATAATTGAGACAAAAGATACAATCATTCTTGAAGACATGCCTACCGTGCAGGATTACACTGATGTATTCCCAAAAGAGTTTTATGGTCTTCGTTCAGATTATGAGATATATTTCTCAATTTAACTTATTCCTAGATCTCTACCTATATCAAAAACACTACATATAATGTCCATTGTAGATCTTGAAGTGCTAAAGAAGTAGTTACAAGAGAATCTGGAGAAGGGTTTTATACACCCAAGTGCTTCACTATGGGGTGCTCCGGTCCTCTTTATCAAGAAGAAGGATGGATCAATGCACCTATGCATTTATTATCATGAGATTAATGATATCATGATAAATAAAAAGTATCCCCTTCCTCAGATAGATGACTTGTTCTATCATCTTCGTGGGACCGATTATTTATCTAAGGTGGACCTTCGGTCAGGATATCACCAACTAAAGGCGAGGAAGGAAGATATTATTAAGACTAACTTTCGAATGATGTTTGAACACTATGAGTTATTAGGGATTCCCTTAAGACTCACTAATGCTCTAGAAATTTTCATGGATTTAATGAATAGAGTCTTTAGGGATTACCTCGACAAATTTGTGGAAATCTTTATTGACGATATTCTGATATACTCCAAGGGAAAGGAGGAACATGAGGAGTATTTGAATACTATGTTAAAATTTTTGGGAAGGGAGAAGATGTTTTCCATGTATAGTAAATGTGAGTTCTAGATGGAGGAAGTATCATTCTTGGGGCATGTTATCACTAGAAAAGGGTTATCTATGGACCCTTCCAAGAACAGGGTGAATGAAGAGTGTCCCATACCAACATTTGTAACAGAGATTAGTAGATTTTTGGGTTTAAATGGGTATTATCGACAATTTTCGAAGAATTTTTCATGATTTTTAAACCCAATGTCCAATATGACATAGAAGAGAGTAAAGTTTTTCTAGACTCAGGAATGTGAAGACTATTTTAAAGAGTTTAAAAAGTGTCTTATCACCGTGCCAGTACACTCACTCCCAATAAATGGAGAACTCTTTGTGGTGTATAGTGATTCTTAAAATAAGGTCTTAGGATGTGTTTTGATGAAAAATTATAAAGTTATAGCCTATACTTCAAGGTAGCTGAAAATAATTGAGAAAAACCACCCCATGCATGATCTGGAGTTGGCGGCTGTGATCTTTGCATTGAAAATCTAGAGGCATTATCTCTATGGGGAGAAATGTGATATATATACTAACCAAAAGAGTCTCAAATATATATTCACACAAAAAGAGATTAATATGTTTCAATGAATATTGATAGAGCTTATCAAGGATTATGATTACTCAAACCACTACCATCTCGGTAAGGCAAACAAGGTATAAAATGATCTAAGTAGAAAGGATCCTGTATATTATCAATGATGAGAATTGAAAAGGATATGATCTTCATAGATTTTATGATGATGGACATGGGAATCATAATGGGAGGAACATCATAAATCCATTCTCAAATGATTTCTCAACCATCTATCATGGAGAAAATAAAGGATGCTCAAAGAAAGTATGTGGAAATTCTGAAAAGGGTGGAAGCTATTAGAAATGGGTAATCCTCAGTGTTTACGATTGATGATGAAGGAGTTGTAATATTTGGGTCACTATTATGCATACCATCCAATCCAGAGATTAAGAAGAAGCTTTTTAATGACACACATAGCTCGACATTATCTATTAACCTATGGAGCGCAAAGATGTATTGAGATCTCAGAGAAAACTTTTGATGGGATAATATGAAAAGGGATATTGCTGAATATACATCAAAGTTCCTGATATGTCAGCAAGTGAAGGCTAAGAGGCATAAGTCTAAGGGGATGATGCAACCAATACCCAAACCAACATGGGAGTGGGAGAACATTACCATTGAATTTTTTACCAAACTTCCAAGGACATAGAGAGGAAATAATGCTATATGGGTCATTGTGGACCATATTACAAAGAAAACCCACTTTATCCAAATTTGAGTGGACTTCTCATTGGATAAACTTGGACAGATTTATATCAAATAAGTTTTAAAGATGCATGGATTACCACTATCTATAGTATCTGATCATGATTTGTGATTCACATCGATGTTCTGGAAAAGTCTCCAACATGCCCTAGCACTAAACTAAACTTTTGTACAACCTATCATCCTCATACTGATGGCCAATATGAGAATAATATTCAAAAACTAGAAGATATGACCAGAGCATGTTCTAAGGAATTCAAAGGAGGAAGATACTAACATCTTATACTAGTTAAATTCTCCTATAACAACAGTTTCCACTCAAGCATCCAAATGACATCATTTGAAGCCCTTTATGGGAAAAGGTACAGAACACCGGCATGTAGGGATGAATTCGTTGAGCATAAGCTTTTAGGAACTAAAATGGTTTAATAAAAGGTGGAGAAGGTGAAAACCATTCAGCAGCATATCAAGGCTACCCAAATTTTACAGAAGAGTTATGCAGAAAATCATCGACGAGACCTTGAGTTAAAAGTTAGAGGCATGGTATATCTATACATATCTCCATGGATGGAGGTCTTGAGGTTTGGAAATAAAGGGAAGTTAAGTCACATGTACATCATCCCCTTCAATATTCTTGATTGTGTTGGGGCCGTGGATTATCGACTAGAAATTCCACCTACCATGGCCAAAGTACATGATTTATTTCATGTATCCATCTTAAGGAAGTACATACCAGACTCTTCACATGTACTCACTTCATAGTTGATATAGTTGGAGAATGATCTTTCTTATGAGGATCATTATGTAAAGATCTTGGATCATAGAGGTAAAGTTCTACGTAACTAGAATACTCACCTGGTCAAGGTATTATGGTGAAACAATAAGTACGAAGAGGAATCATGGGAACTAGATAAAGCAATGAAGGAAAAGTACCCGCACCTATTTATGGTTTAGAATGTAAAACAAAATTTGGAGGGAAAAATTTCATAATAAGTGAAGAATGTATTAACCCAAGGTTTTTCATTGGAAATTCATTTCTTATAAATATTTTATAATCGCATAAAATCACAATATAATGAACTAATAAGTTCTGTGAGACCTATAAACATACGTTTGTCACTTCTTTGGTTTGAATTTCAAAAATATGAGATACACAATTGTGATCAATAAGTTATTTAGAGTCTAACATGACCAAATAAAATTTTAGTGAACAGTAACATACACTTATGAATAATAATGTTACCCTTATAAATAGTGACATACCCTAATGAATAATAAACTTAAATATGATATTATATAAATAATATTTAAGTGAAAGCATGATGTACTTATATTTTTGGAATAAGTAAATAAATGTTTGGAAACTGTTTTTTTGAATAAATTATGATTTTAATTAAATGTTAAATTAATCATATTTAAAAAATTATTTTTCAAAAATGGATTTCATTTTTTGGATTATACATTTCAAAAAATGGTTATGGTGAATTATTGAGATTTTTCTGAAATATTTGATTTTTTGATGAATAGTAAAATATGGTAATTTACTGTATATATACATTACAAGATAAATACACTATTCCTAGAATCATGGATGATTTCACCACCCTTGGTTCATATTCACATGACCCATTTACTATTTTTGGTCATGGAATCATCACTATTTCCGGTATTGAGGGAAATTAATAAACTAATGATTAGAAAATTATGAAAACCCTCCTCCCCTCCACTATAAATACCACCAATCCTTACCCCTTCTCTTTAGTCATCTCAAGACTTGTTCCTTGCCAATATTCTGACCAAATATCTCTCAAATATCCCTCCCCACGTACAATATCCTTTGGTGTCCTAAAAATATCAAAGCCTCTCCCCTTAAGATACTCTAAAAGAAGGTAGATTCAAGAGGTTAAATTCCTCTTTTCTTTACCTGAATGGCCTGAATACCTTATTTTTTATTGATTTTTGATAACCCCCCTTTCATGGGATGAGAGGTAACCCTTACAAGGCTTGCAAGCTTAGAGATTACATAACCCGTAGGTCATAGGAAATGTACAGACTATACTTGGAACTGCTTGTTCGCAACTTTTTTCATCGTGATATCAGCTCTCCACCTTCGCATGTCTTGTTCAGCTAGGCTTCCTGTGCAAGAACAAGCTAGTCCTAATGGGAATACCATACCCTCACTTTCTAAAAAATCCACTTAGCTTCTACTCTTGTAAATGCGCATGATCTGAATCCCCATCTAGAGATACTCCTTGTAGAGTTTTTATGTTCATTTAAGCACAATTTCAGGAGGCCCGAAGGCCTTGAGGTGGCCCAAAGGACTTGAGGTGGCCCAAAATCCTTGCTAGCCCATAGGTCTTACTAGCCCGAAGGCCTTACTGGCCCAAAGTCCTTGGGTGGTCCAAAGGACTTAAAGGACCCAAGGCGCAAACCATTGGTCCAAAAGAACAAACAAATAAATAGTTCTAACTAATATATTACTGAATAGTTACAACTACAGTATTGATACAGTACTTCAACAGTACTGCTAAAGTATCAGAAACCAAGAAAACAAACCTGAACAATGAAATTGAACCCCTTAACCAATAAAAATGGTTATAAATGAACTAGAAAGGGTTGTAATAAATATTTTACATATATAATTGGTTCTAGTATTATAAACTAATGAACATAATTTTACTATTCAGGTCATTAAGATCAAGAGAAGATCCCCACCAGACATAAGGTAAGGTATCCTCTCCCCTCCAGTTTTATTCAAGATTTTAATCTATGTTATTGTAACTACCCGACCCTAGATTCCCAGAGTCAGTGCATTATTTTAATACATTGGAATGATTACAAGGAATCAAGTCCTGAAAGATCAATCAGTTTAGCAGTCTTGCAAAATAGATTACATATATGAACGTTACATTACACTTTCTAACATACAAAAAAATAAATAATCCTTTGAGAATTCCATTGTTCCCTTAGCTTAACCCTGCATCTGAAAAATAAAATACTTCTTGGGATCCTAGGAAAATAAGTCATAAGAACGGGGTGAGCTCAGATGCTCAGTAAGGGTAAATAATTTAGTAGAAGATATAAACTTTTAAGGTAAGATGTGTAATAAAAGAAACAACCTTTCAAACATAAACTTGAACATAACCTATGGGCTAACTATAACCAGACCCAAACCTAGAGATCCTTTGTAACCGAACATCATCCTGTAGAGCCTTTATAACTAGAATCGAACCCGGAGAGCCTCTGTAACTGGACTCCAACCCGGAGAGCCTCAGTAACTGGACTCCAACCCGGAGAGCCTCAGTAACCGGACTTGAACTCGGAGGGTCTACTGTAACCAGACCCCATCCTGAAGGTATTACTTTTACCGGACCCCAACCCGGAACATACTATTCCAATACATTCATTATAAGAAACGGTTGAAATATAACATAAACATTTGTATTAAAACTAGCATACAAAATGTCAATAATTTATCCATAAACCATGAATGGTATAAAAATAAAACATCCACAGTCAAACATATCACAAAACATTCAATACAAAATGGAAGATTTGTATCACAACAAATAAACTTCAAACAAGTTTAAAATCTCTTAAATGATGTTGACATAGATGAAAATGATCAGTAAAATGCTTTGAGAGAAATACCCCTTTTTCATGAAATCATTTAAAATTCTCAAAATTTATAAAGGTAGTCATTTAAAAGGGATTTTTGAATAAAAGTGTCCCATACCACTTTTAAACTTTTTAAAATAATTATTATTTCAAAACATTCATGTCCATATAAATAAATCCTGAAAATCATTTTGAAAACATGGACATTAATTAAAAGGGTTTAGAAAGATAAATATTTCAAACATTTAAAGTGATGATCTAGTTAAAGAGACACTCCCATAAAAGCTTAAAATATTCCTTTTGAATTTTTTTTATAAAATATGAGTATATATGATATTTATGTCCCAGAAAATACTAACACATGAACAATCTCGGATAATAATGAGATTGAGGAAATAACCCTTACCTCATTGTAATCAATGGAGTCATATGAAAAATAGTAAATAACCACCAAATTAATCACATAATATCATGAATATAAAGATAATAATGATAATATATATCAAATGGCAGTACACAATATACCACATGCAATAAATAGGTGGTGAACAATGGAAATCTCATGAAATTAAAAGTGAGATAAGAAACCCCTTACCATGTACTTTCCTTTGGTCGATGGTACGTTTAACCTCCTGTATAATGACCATTGTATGTTATTAGATTATAACATAACCATATTTATATTTATTATATCATACATGATTCATTTATGACTTTATACTACCCATTTAATAATGATTTTCATCTTAAATTAACATTTCGGGTAATAATCGTTTTCTTTATCGTACATATTTTAACCTGTTATTTTTGATCGTATCATTTAGATAATGATTTAAATACGTAGAGAGTATAAAACTTCATTTATATATTATATATTTTTAGAATATAAATATTTATAATATATAGATATATGAAATGGGAAACACATTTTATGGAGACGGTAGGCCATACGTATGCTAGAACACTGTTTCTGTTTTCATATCGTATTGAAAAAAAGTAAGTGAATAAGATATATGTAAGTAAATAAATAAATAAATATATATATAAATATATATATCTTCATTAGAATTATTATTTCATATATTACATACTTAATAGTAATATATATTTTAATAATCGTCGATGAATGGTGAACGTGGAAATGAATCTCATCGCATTGTGGAGACGGTAATCCATACGTACGAAGGGGGGATAATATCATTTACTTAAAGGTTTTGAATTGGATGGTATATTAATTTTACAGAGACATTATAATGTTATTTTTATTATTTATATACATATTAATCATCATTATATCCATCCAAATAACATAGTGTTGAATAACAAATTACACCACAACGTGGAGACGGAAAGCCGTACGTACGCATGCATGGTGAAATTATCATTCATAGGATGGATAGAATAATGAATATGGTTGTGTAATATTTATAATAACATCTTAGTATATATAAGGAACTAGATTTATTATTTTGGTATGGTAATAACAAATAATGAGTAAGTGGAAGAAGAAAAGAACTTGAAAGAGGGTGGTGAAATCATTACCTCTTTTTCAGGTTCATCCTTTTGATTTGATCTAAAGGGATCCTTAGGTTGGCTTTCTGATCAAACTAATGCCTCTATGATGAAGGTAGGATAGTTGGGAGGATATTTGGGCCGAGTTTGGCCGAGCCAAATGGCTTTGGAGGTGTGAATTTGAGAGTAGGGGAAGTGCCTGTTTATAAGAGGGGTGAGGGGCACCTTAGGAAAAGATTGAAATATTATTTTATAATAAAATATTTTTCGGTTTATAATGGCTCAAAAATGATTTATTTCTAGTGTAAGGTGGTAATGGGTCAAAATAATCTCATCCAATAGGTTTTATAAAAGTTTAGGTTACCATTGTAACCTTATCTTTTAGATTTAACTCTTGGTTAAACAGTTTAACTTTTACCGTGTCTTCATGTATTATTATACTATATGGAAAATAAACTTACTATAAACTTCCAAGAGAACCCCAAGTGGTTCATTAATGAAATATATAATAGTATTTAATCCCCTTTTCCAAACCTTATATCTTTAGGAATAGAATACCAATTAATAATATAATATTTGTTTTAAAAACTCTTTTATATCAATTTTGACACTATTTGGTATTTTGTTTTTAAAAAATTTATAACAGCATTATTACTTCAAAAAAAATTCATTTAATCAACCCTAACATGTCATATTAACCTATATAATTAGTTTAAGTCACAAAAAGTCTCAAATTACATTTATTTGGGTATTTATAATATCAGTTATTTTAATATTTCATTAATAAAGTAATTACCACATCATCATTGTGTCATAAATAAATTAAATTATTTAATGTCTAAAAATTATAAATAAAATACTATTATGTATGAAATATTTTTATCTTTATAATGAATATTTATAGTATAATTTATCTTATGTGTAACCCTATATTAAAAATTGTTTAGTTATTAAACTTTGAATTTAACACTTTTAACTCTTCTTTGAATTAAATAATAATAAATGTCTTAATCTAATCCAAGTGGACCTAAAGGATCATATTTTTTTTCTCAAAGTTGTTTATGGTTCAATTAAATTTATCCAATAGAATTAAGACATGTTTTAGGATAATACTAATATCATTTTCACCTTTAATTATCCTATTTACTTTTAACCGCGGTAAATAAAAGGCAAAAGTCACTATTCACAAAAAATTATTTTCAACTTATTGAACAACATTTTACTTACTAATATCGACCATGTCTATCATATTTTTTAAATTTAACTCAAAGAAGCGGTAAAATTAAGTTTTATGCGAATTTGTAAATTCTTCTAGGAGGTGGGTAAAAGACGGTGAAAAGTTCAATAAAATTTTATATATCTAATATTATTACAAAATGACTCTAATGGATTAAATAGAACATATATAGGTATTATGTATCTATTTTTACCTTAAATAAATTTAAATAAAATAAATAATTAATTAAAAGAAAAGTCGGTTTTAACCAATAACGCTGTGTTTTTCACTATTCATCAAAAATTGAAAGTTTTCAGAAACATACCAAAAATTTACCCTAATCTAATTTTGATATTCTGAATCCAAAAATTAATTCTATTTTACCAAATTAAAAACATAGAAATTGAATTTATTAATTTAAAATTAATTCCCACTGTCAAAACCAAAGTGTATTTTTAAGAAATAATAACTACCAAAAGATTGACACTTGTTTATGTCTAATTTTAAAGTGAAATTACTTCCAATGACCAACATTGGATTAAATGGTAAAAATATAATCTATTTATTCTTCTAAACCATTCATATGTATAGTGTAACAATATAAATTATTTTGATTAAAAAAGTTGTTTTCAGTTAAAATTTAGTATTTTTCACTATTCACCAAAATATGAAAGTTATCAGAAAAAACCAAAAATTTATCAAAACTAAATTTTTATGTCCCAATTATAAATAAGAAGTTTATTTTGTGAAATTTAATATATAAAATTTTCAAATATTGGATTTAAAAAGGGTTCTCCATTAAATGGCGGTAAAATTGCATTTTAAAAAAAATACTTCTTTTATCTGAAAAAAATGAATTTGTTCTTACATTATGTCTAAGAAACTCATTATATGGATTATAAAATTATAATGATTATATAAAGTTCAAAATTCAATTAATACTATTCATAACCACTTTTTAACGTCTAGTTTAGTATGTCGTGGTGCGCATGAACTCGATGTTGCACGTAGTGCAAGTTATTGAATTACATTGAAGAAACAACATTCTATGAAATATTGGGTTATTACAGTTATAACCATTTATGTGCAATTAATAGTGATGGGGTATGATTTCTAACCTCCCCCATACTTCCCTTATGATGTATAAGTGATGAGAAACCCTGTTCTCTCTCATGAACCGCTCTTAAGTACACCCAATACCATACCAACAATACATAAGAAATTTTACCCGAACCACATTTATTCCTTTAGGTTTCTCTATCTTTATTTTTAACTGAATGATGTTTTATTTTTTTTATGTACAGATTATACATGCTTTTTATATTCTACAAAATCACATTTTAAGATCCATCCCTCATTCCCTTTCGGGGATATACATGATTTTAAGTGATTCCCTCCTCGATACTTCCCAATAAGTAAACTTGTTTTAAGGGAACTTCCCAAATTATTACCCGATTTCAAGTTCACTATTTATTCTATTTTAGGCCACCATTGTCTTTATAAAATAAGTATTTTTATTATGAAAACCTTCTTGGTTCACTTATGATTTTTTATAAAATATTTCTCCTTTTTTAAAAGATCTATAGCATTTTCCTTAAAACCGCACAAAAATATTTTAATGCTAATTTTTCTCAAACACATTTATTACATGTTGTCACTTATGTTTGACTTCACTTACCATGATACATGACTATTTTACCTTATTTAAATCCATGTATGTTTTAATACATTTATTTTATGGACACTTTCATGATACGCCCATTGGTTATGCTTTATGTCATGATTGTAATACCCAATTATTTCCATGGGTAACCCTTATGTTTATGTAAGATTGATTATGTATGATTATTTATGTGGAAAACATATTCATTAAATGTAATATGGGTTCACCCAGATAGCACTCCAATGCATTGGGTAAAGTTGAGTATCATGAGACAATTATGTACGACGGTCTTGGCGATTCGCCTTGTCATGCACTACTATGTGCAACGGTCTTGGTGGTTAGCCTTGGATTGTGCTACTATGGGAAACAGTCTTGGTGGTTAAAATTGAATCGTACTAAATTCATGTTTTATGTTTCTGCCACAATTTTATGATTACATTTTTAAATGATCCCTTATTTATATGTTATGTTTTAATATGTTACATTGTTTTTTATATCATTATGTTATGCCTTCTAACCCATGTACTAAAGATTTATACTTATGTGTACCTCCCTTCCTGTTATTCTTAGCTCATCCCTTTTTTCATGTGATCCCTTGGATATCCTATACTGATGTAATGTCTCAAAGGAAGATTGGAGCTCTTTATGAAGACTAAATAATGAGATGTTATATTTAGTTCCATGTTTTCAGTTTTATGTACCCAGTCTTTAAAGACACTAGACTTCATGATCCTTGGTTTGTACTCTGATGTATAAATATTCTTAAAATCATGTAATGTTATGTGAAAATGCTAGGGTCTCTATATCTATAAAATGTGATGGATGTAGGCTAGATCACCCAGTTTTTTCATATAAGATATAATCAGTAGTATTTTTCAATCAAATTATATCTTACCGTATCATTATTTTGATTTGGTGAATAATAAAATAACTTAGAAACCTTATTCTTATCTTTAATATAGAATATATATAATAAATTTTTGTATCAATTCTTATCACTTTTTATTTTTCTCTCTACTTTCCAAATGTGTAGTTATTGTAGTTGAGAACTCTCTAAAAACAATAATTTCTCTCTTTAGAATAGAATATCAATTCTCTCTCTATCATTTTATTAAAAAAGAATTATATATACAATAGATACATTAACTATAAGGCCCCATCCTTAAACATTACTTAAACTTGAGTTATTACAAGATTACACATTGAGGATCTTTTCAGGTTTAGAGTTTTAGAGAATTAGATCATGAAACTTGCATTACATTCCACATTTAAACAAGGTGGTTACATAAAAGACAATATTCATTCTTCCCATCAATGGAAACCTATTTAAAATAAAACACGGATTCTTTCTTGACACATCCTTGACACTATCGTCACATCATGTACCTTTCCCTTGACCTGTGAAAAGCATTTCAAAAACATGGGAAGAGCATAAAAAGCTCAGTAAGGGTTATAAAAATATGGAAAGGAAACATGAGTTCATATATATATAAGAATGAAATCATACTTTACCCATAAAACATAGGCATATCAAATCATGAATAAATCATAGAAAACATAAGACATAAAGGTAACTTGAGGAATTCATAACATTCTTACGTAGGGAGTAACCCTCTTGGTTACGTTTGGAATACCCATCACAGTATATTCCCTAAATCTCTTCGGAGAAACCTTAACGTTTCACTCCTTTGCGTTACCCAATGCATTGGAGAGCTATATCGGGCTCACCCGCCCTTAGTTTATCATGGAACCAACCGTTCTTCATAACAATGCCCAAGAACCATAACATAATCGTATCACATAAACATGAATAAAGGAAACATAACATTTCCACATTTCAATCACAATATAACATTTTAGGATATTGAAATAATGAATCCATTCAAAAAGAAACCATTTCCAAAACCATTTAAAACATTTAATAAAGAGATTTTTGAATCGAAGTTTCCCATACCACCTTGAAGCTTTTAAAATTTTAAACCATTAATATCCATATAAATAAATCCTTAAAACCATTTTGAAAACATGGATATTAATAAGAACAAATAAATAAAACATTTAAAACGATATTTTGGTTAAAGGGGTTTTACCAAAATTAGAGACACTTGAATACAATAATCGAGGAATAACATTTAGTCAGAACTTTATAATATCATGAGAATAAAAGGATTCATGATATAATACTCCAAAGGACAGTATATACACCATATAAGAGTGAATTGGTGCATAACAACAATGAACCCTCAATAGAAATGTCAAATGTGATGAAATCCCTTATAAAGAAGGTATCCTTAAATTAAGGACAAATAAATCTCAAAAATATGTGTGAAAAATATATATATACCCAATATAAGTGGATATTAAGTGTAAAAAAATAAAAGGTCATTCACACATATTCAATGGATGACATATTCAATGACTACAATTTGAACCCAAAGAAATCGAAATTGGGTTAAAAAGTTCCCTTGACAGCCTAACGACATCACATCAAAATGAGTTGATGAGAGATAAAAAGTGTATCTCATCACTTGGAAATAAAATTTACATCAATAAGGATGTATGATAACATATCCCAACATAAAAATATGTAAATTAAAATACCCAATAAAAGAAGTCTTTTAAAAAAGAGGAGGGTGAAAGGTTCCCTTACTGACTTGGGTATCTTTCAAAACATACACCCCATGAAAGAAAGACAATAGGTAATTGATGTAAATACTCATAAACGAAGTTATATTACACAAAGAGTAGAATAATGGGCAGTACATACACCACTCAATGTAATTTGTGGCAAATGTAGCCTAAATCTCACGGGAATAAAAGTGAGATGAAAAACCCCTTACGAAAACTCGGCAGCCTAACGGCGCCACATAAAACTTCCGAATATGGATTGATGAGATAAAATAGAGTATCCCATCATATTACAATAGAATTTACAGAAAGTGGAATATAAAAGAAAATCCCCCAACATTGCAAGGAGGAGTTTAAAAGAAGTGACATAAAGGAGAGTACTTAAAAATAAAGAGAGAGGTTAGATCTCTTACGAAAGTTCGGCAGCCTAACAGCGCCACTCAAAACATCCAAAATGGATTGATGAGAGAGAATAGGGTCTCTCATCACATGAACATAAAAATTACAGTAAATTTAATATAAAAGAACATCCCGATCATAAGAAAGATGAGCTTAAAATAAATGACATAAAAGAGTGTACTTAAAAAGAAAGAGAGTTGTAGGATCCCTTACCTCGGGTCCGACTTGACTCGATCGTTCTTTAATCTCCTGAATAATAAACTTGAGTTAATTTATACTTCCTTAAGAACCTTTTTCATGTTCATTATTCCTTTTATATCACTTATTACCATGTCATAAACATTATGTAATCATTTAAGTTAATAATATTTGTTTTGCCGATATTTGGTTCTTAAGTCGAAAGTGGACTTCTTACAATTACATGTTGTTCGTGTGGCCAAATGTTTATTATATACAGAATTGTATTCATGATTTAGATATCATATATGTCATATATATCCAGTACATTCATGCATTTATAACATTACATAATCATTTAGAGGTAAGAAATGAAATGCACCGTTCATGGAGATGGTAAGCCGTACGTACACATGAACGCTACTTTCATTTGTATTTCGTATTTTATAAAATGGAATAATAATGATATAAAGGTATATTATAATTATAGTATAATATCATATATAATATCATAGTTCCATCCTTTATACGTCCCACATATGGTATTTAACGAATCAAATCACTTTGAGGGGGCGGTAGTCCGCACTTCCTTAAATGAAGATATCACGTTTACCCATAATGGAAACCATAAAGGTATGACCAAAATAAAAAAAAAACAGAAGCTTAAGGAAAAACTAAAAATATTATATATCATATATAAAAATAGTGACATCATAATGGCCACCTTTTAAGGTGTTAAATGATTATTGAACAATCATCGTTTCGGGAGGCAGAATTTCGCCATCCACGGAAACCGTATGTTCTTTAACCATTTGATGTAGTTGTGTGAGAGTGTAGCTAGAATAAATCTTATAACAACATCCTAGTATATTGAAGATACTGTTGTTGTTACAAAAGAAGTAAATAAAAAGATTTTAGGCGGTTGGAGAAACAAAATAAAACAAATGAACATGAGAGAATGAATTACCTTTAAAAGTGTATCTCCTTTTGATTTGAACCTAAAGGCTTCCTTTGAAAGGATTATGCCCAAAGGGAATCCTCTAGGATGAGGAGAGGGATGTGGAGAGAGTAAATGGGCAGGGGTTGGCCGATCCAAAGTCTTGAGGAGTGTGTTAAATGAGGTAGAGGTGGGGGCCTTTTATAAGAGGAGAGGAGGGGCACTTTTGGAAAGTAAAGAAATATTACTTTATTTGAAAATGTGTTTCGGTTTCAAAAGGTCCCAAATTGATATAATTCGTGGATAAGGTGATAAGGCTTCGAAATCCACTCATCCAATAAGTTTTGTACATGTTTAGTTCATAGATTTTACAATATCTTTCCATTTTATTTAAATCGTCAAATAATGATGTCATCGCTGCATCATTTTTATGTCATAAATAATTTAATTTATTTAATGTCTAAAAATTATAAAAAAAAATACTATGATGTATGAAATCGTTTTAGCTTTCCAATGAATATTTATAATCAAAAATATGACTTGTATAACACCACTTAAAAATTGTTTTAGTAAAACATATCATGTTTGTGTCAATTTTACTTTTACATTAAATAAAATGTTATTTATGTCATTTCCCAACCAAAGTGGATCCATGGGGTACCCAAGTTGACCCATGGCTTGTATTGCTCGGCCATGATACAACCAATGAGGGTAATACATGTTTCAGGCTCATCTCATTTTATTAAAGCATTATTTTTACCTTAAACTACACTAATTACCACTAATCGCGATTAAAAACTTAATAAGTTACTATTCACCAAAAAATTATTTTTATCCCATTGAACCACATTTTACTTCTTAATGACAACCATTTATGTAGGATTTTTGAAATTCAAAACACAAATATGGCAAAATTTTATTTAAACGGAAAAATCAGTTTTTATAAGTACCACTTAGTGGTTTCACTATTCATCAAAAATTGAAGTTTTTCAGAAAAATCCCAAAAATTCACCTTGAGCTATATTTGATATTACAAATTCGAAAATGAAGTCTATTTTACAAAATTCAAAACATATAATTCACATTAATTAATTTAATAATTAATTCCCGCTGTCAGAGCAAATAGCGTGTTTTTATGAAACAATAAGTATTAAAAGATTGACACTAGTTTAAGTCTGATTTCAAAGTGAAATAAATTCCAACAACCACTATTGGATTTAATGGTAAAAATATTTTCTAATTTCACTTTAAAAAAAATTCAAATGATAATCTAATCATATAAATAAATTAGATTTAAAAGAGGTTTTGAATTAAAATACAACATTTTACACTATTCATTAAAAAATGAACTTTATCGAAAAATACCAAAAATTTACACAAAGTAAAATTTGATGTCCCGATTCTAAAGAAGAGTTTTATTTGGTCCAAAAGAATGTATAATAGTGATCAAAACTATATTTAATCACAGTTCACCATCAGAAGGCGATAAGTGAACCTTTAGTGAAAATTAGGTTATAAAAGCCTAAAATTGAATTCTTTCCGTATTTTAAGCCTTTGGATAGATGTAAAAAAATTTAAAAAAACATATATATTCATATTTTAGTTATTTCTATCCATTCCCTCCAATACAACGACTACATGTTAACTTCCATTTAAAATAATATTATTTTATTATTAGAGTGCAACGTAAGATTCCCAAGAAACTCGTTGTTGCGTGTTGGGTACGCCATCGAGCATAGCATCCCCTTTAAAGTCATATTAATATTTTATTCACAAATATGGATAAATATGAAAATTTCAGAATCTTTATTTACCTGGGGTGTTACATCCTTCCCCCCTTTTGGGAATTGCGTCCTCGCAATTTTTAAAATTGAGCTTGGAAACATCTTTGAACGTCCCACATCGGAACAAGAGTCTGTAAAACAATCACTTTAAAATAAAGGAAGATAAGTACAGAGGTCACCCGAGTTAACCCATACTAGGATTCCAAGTATGAAAATATGGACATGGAGGAAAAAACAAAGGTTCATTTTCTTGAGGGAGAGTGATAGTAAACATGTCTAGGGGAAAGTTAACAATGAGAAAATCACAAACTTGTGATGGGTTAAACGGTATTCGATTCCCCAGTAGGAAAAGATAATAGACAACATTTTTGTTTTAAGTTACTTTTTATTGAGGAATTTATTCATAAGGAAACATAATCACTTATCATGTTGACTTTCAACTTTTACTAGATTCCTTAATCAAACTCATATTTTTTCCAAAAGATGAGTATTTAGGGGGACTTGTTCGCATTAAGAGTACTATAATCAAATTCTAGAGAATCACCTAATCCACAAAAGAGAACTATATACATCCCATGTCTTTAGGCTTTAACCAAAACCAAAACCAAAAAGGTTAGTACAAGGTCAGATAATCTAGAAAAGGATAACCCATTAAAAAGAAAATCCATGATTAATCTCCAAAATTTGTCCAACAAAACCCAAAGTTCAACGAGGACCATCCGATAAACAATTTGTCCCTAAAATTCTTCAAAGTAAACCAATATAAGATTGAAACCCAAATATTTGAAGGATTTAGTCACATAGTCTTCCAAGTTAAATCGTAACATTTATCTCCAAACAACATCAGTTGCTCCTAAAGTCTTGTATTGAAAAGTAATTAACCTAATCACATATCCTCTATGATAGGTTAATCATTTTCATAAATGACCCAAAATCAACTTACTCTTAAAAAAAAGAATCAGTCAAACTAACCAGGGACTTCACATAGTCCAGTGGTAGGCGATAAATACCAGTTGCACTTTGATTGTGGGTTCGATTCCCGCAGCTTTGTCCGACGCGACGGGTAGTCACACGGTCTACGTGTTTTCCTTTTTCCAAAACTATATAATTCTCAAATCATTCCCCAAAAAGGGATAAAATCATCAAAAATAACCATAACATAATTTAACCTCAATTTTATCTCATGCCTTTCACTTCAATCATAAAATATAGTAACCCATAATTACCTCAAAAGTAAGGATCATATAAACCCAAATGGTTCTTTATAACTATGTACACAAAAGAAAAGATAACTATTACTTGAATAAAATTTGCCTATATTAAACATCAGGGTTACACATAATATAAAAAGTCTTCTAATGTAACCCCATCATCAAAAGAGACTTAATACTCTTAAGAATTTCACCATAACTCTTGAAGCCCTTATATGTTGACATCTTACTCATTCAACATTATTCATGATCCATTATCCATTCCTTTCCAACTTATTCCGAAATACCTCTTTCCTACAAACAAAATCATGAATCATAGCCTAAGATTCCAAAATAGTAAATCAATAGTCATGAAATAGTACATACCTTTGATTGGTCATTGTAAGTTTCTTCATCCTCAATCGGAATGGAATTAGGTATTGGTAAACGAATATTGGTACGCTCTTGGTGACCCCATTCACGAAACTTCTTCATAGGACATGTGTTTGCATAATGACCATGCACACCACATTTAAAACATTCAATTGATCCCTCAGAAAGAACTTATTTCCCTTTCCTCGAGTCAACTGGATGCTTCCTTTTTCCATGGCAAGTTATTGCTTTATGACCTTCATTTCCACATCTATAGCATATTTCTGTCCCTTTGAAACATTTTCCTAGGTGTTTCTTTCCACATCTTTGACACATAGGTTTTTGAACACACTTACGTTTATGATTATTACCTGTACTTTTGTAGGGATTTGTTTCTTGCATATATGATTCCTTAGAGAAATCTCCAAGGTTTAGGTGGTCAATCATGACTCCAGATAGTTGGTTGAGGATAATCAAAAGAGTTCTCATTGCAGCTCCCATATCATTCAGTTGCTTGCTCAAAAAACTGTCACAGTTTCCTTCACATCCACTGTTACTTTGGTGCCTGCTAGATCCAGCCATTTACTAAAACCAAAAAGGTTAGTGTGAGTATATCAACAAAACCATAATGTACTAATGAGTAAGATAAACAATAAGATATACTTACTAATTCACTTTATCTAAAACTAAGACTCTTTCTGAAATCCTAACCATTATGGTAATTGTCAATTATGCTTAAAGAATACCCTAACCTCTAAAGTTATCTAAACCGACCTCTGATACCAACTATAAGCCCCCAGCCTTAAACCTTACTTAAACTTGAGTTATTACAAGATTACACATTGAGGATCTTTTCAGGTTTAGAGTTTTAGAGAATTAGATCATGAAACTTTCATTACATTCCACATTTAAACAAGGTGGTTACATAAAAGACAATATTCATTCTTCCCATCAATGGAAACCTATTTAAAATAAAACACGGATTCTTTCTTGACACATCCTTGACACTATCGTCACATCATGTACCTTTCCCTTGACCTGTGAAAAGCATTTCAAAAACTTGGGATGAGCATAAAAAGCTCAGTAAGGGTTATAAAAATATGGAAAGGAAACATGAGTTCATATATATATAAGAATGAAATCATACTTTACCCATAAAACATAGGCATATCAAATCATGAATAAATCATAGAAAACATAAGACATAAAGGTAACTTGAGGAATTCATAACATTCTTACGTAGGGAGTAACCCTCTTGGTTACGTTTGGAATACCCATCACAGTATATTCCCTAAATCTATTCGGAGAAACCTTAACGTTTCACTCCTTCGCGTTACCCAATGCATTGGAGAGCTATATCGGGCTCACCCGCCCTTAGTTTATCATGGAACCACCCGTTCTTCATAACAATGCCCAAGAACCATAACATAATCGTATCACATAAACCTGAATAAAGGAAACATAACATTTCCACATTTCAATCACAATATAACATTTTAGGATATTGAAATAATGAATCCATTCAAAAAGAAACCATTTCCAAAACCATTTAAAACATTTAATAAAGATATTTTTGAATAAAAGTGTCCCATACCACCTTGAAGCTTTTAAAATTTTAAACCATTAATATCGTTTTAAATAAATCCTTAAAACCATTTTTAAAACATGGATATTAATAAGAACAAATAAATAAAACATTTAAAACGATATTTTGGTTAAAGAGGATTTACCAAAATTAGAGACACTTGAATACAATAATCGAGGAATAACATTTAGTCAGAACTTTATAATATCATGAGAATAAAAGGATTCATGATATAATACTCCAAAGGACAGTATATACACCATATAATAGTGAATTGGTGCATAACAACAATGAACCCTCAATAGAAATGCCAAATGTGATGAAATCCCTTATAAAGAAGGTATCCTTAAATTAAGGAAAAATAAATCTCAAAAATATGTGTGACAAATATATATATACCCAATATAAGTGGATATTAAGTGTAAAACAATAAAAGGTCATTCACACATATTCCATGGATGACATATTCAATGACTACAATTTGAACCCAAAGAAATCGAAATTGGGTTAAAAAGTTCCCTTGACAGCCTAACGACATCACATCAAAATGAGTTAATGAGAGATAAAAAGTGTATCTCATCACTTGGAAATAAAATTTACATCAATAAGGATGTATGAGAACATATCCCAACATAAAAATATGTAAATTAAAAGACCCAATAAAATAAGTCTTTTAAAAAAGAGGAGGGTGAAAGGTTCCCTTACCGACTTGGGTGTCTTTCAAAACATACACCCCATGAAAGAAAGACAATAGGTGATTGATGTAAATACTCATAAACGAAAGTATATTACACAAAGAGTAGAATAATGGGCAGTACATACACCACTCAATGGAATTTGTGGCAAATGTAGCATAAATCTCACGGGAATAAAAGTGAGATAAAAAATCCCTTACGAAAACTCGGCAGCCTAACGACGCCACATAAAACTTCCGAATATGGATTGATGAGATAAAATAGAGTATCCCATAATATTACAATAGAATTTACAGCAAGTGGAATATAAAAGAAAATCCCCCAACATTGCAAGGAGGAGTTTAAAAGAAGTGACATAAAGGAGAGTACTTAAAAAGAAAGAGAGAGGTTAGAACTCTTACGAAAGTTCGGCAGCCTAACGACGCCACTCAAAACATCCAAAATGGATTGATGAGAGAGAATAGGGTCTCTCATCACATGAACATAAAAATTACAGTAAATTTAATATAAAAGAACATCCCAATCATAAGAAAGATGAGCTTAAAATAAATGACATAAAAGAGTGTACTTAAAAAGAAAGAGAGTTGTAGGATCCCTTACCTCGGGTACGGCTTGACTCGATCGTTCTTTAATCTCCTGAATAATAAAATTGAGTTAATTTATACTTCCTTAATAACCTTTTTCATTTTCATTATTCCTTTTATATCACTTATTACCATGTCATAAACATTATGTAATCATTTAAGTTAATAATATTTGTTTTGCCGATATTTGGTTCTTAAGTCGAAAGTGGACTTCTTACAATTACATGTTGTTCGTGTGGCCAAATTTTTATTATATACATAATTGTATTCATGATGTAGATATCATATATGTCATATATATCCATTACATTCATGCATTTATAACATTACATAATCATTTAGAGGTAAGAAATGAAATGCACCGTTCATGGAGACGGTAAGCCGTACGTACGCATGAACGCTACTTTCATTTCTATTTCATATTTTATAGAATGGAATAATAATGATATAAATGTATATTATAATTACAGTATAATATCATATATAATATCATAGTTCCATCCTTTATACGTCACACATATGGTATTTAACGAATCAAATCACTTTGAGGGGGCGGTAGTCCGCACTTCCTTAAATGAAGATATCACATTTACCCATAATGGAAACCATAAAGGTATGCCCAAAATGAAAAAAAACAGAAGCTTAAGGAAAACCTAAACATATTATATATCATATATAAAAATAGTGACATCATAATGGCCACCTTTGAAGGTGTTAAATGAGTATTGAACAATCATCGTTTCGGGAGGCAGAATTTCTCCATCCACGGAAACCGTATGTTCTTTAACCATTTGATGTAGTTGTGTGAGTGTGTAGCTCGAATAAATCTTATAACAACATCCTAGTATATTTAAGATACTGTTGTTGTTACAAAAGAAGTAAATAAAAATATTTTAGGGGGTTGGAGAAGCAAAATAAAACAAATGAACATGAGAGAATGAATTACCTTTAAAAGTGTATCTCCTTTTGATTTGAGCCTAAATGCTTCCTTTGAAAGGATTATGCCCAAAGGGAATACTCTAGGATGAGGAGAGAGATGTGGAGAGAGTAAATGGGCAGAGGTTGGCCGAGCCAAAGGCTTGAGGAGTGTGTTAAATGAGGTAGAGGTGGGGGCCTTTTATAAGAGGAGAGGAGGGGCACTTTTGGAAAGTAAAGAAATATTACTTTATTTGAAAATGTGTTTCGGTTTCAAAAGGTCCCACATTGATATAATTCGTGGATAAGGTGATAAGGCTTCGAAATACACTCATCCAATAAGTTTTTACATGTGTAGTTCATAGATTTTACATTATCTTTCCATTTTATTTAAATCGTCAAATAATGATGTCATCGCTGCATCATTATTATGTCATAAATAATTTAATTTATTTAATGTCTAAAAATTATAAAAAAAATACTATTATGTAGGAAATATTTTTAGATTTCCAATTAATATTTATAATAAAAAATATGACTTGTATAACCCCACTTAAAAATTGTTTTAGTAAAACATATCATGTTTGTGTCAATTTTACTTTTACATTAAATAAAATGTTATTTATGTCATTTCCCAACCAAAGTGGATCCATGGGGTCCCCAAGTTGACCCATGGCTTGTTTTGGTCGGCCATGATACAACCAATGAGGGTAATACATGTTTCAGGCTCATCTCATTTTATTAAAGCATTATTTTTACCTTAAACTACACTAATTACCACTAATCGCGATTAAAAACTTAATAAGTTACTATTCACCAAAAAAATTTTTATCCCATTGAACCACATTTTACTTCTTAATGACAACCATGTATGTCGGATTTTTGAAATTCAAAACACAAAGATGGCATAATTTTATTTAAACGGAAAAATCAGTTTTTATAAGTACCACTTAGTGGTTTCACTATTCATCAAAAATTGAAGTTTTTCAGAAAAATCCCAAAAAATTCACCCTGAGCTATATTTGATATTCCAAATTCTAAAATGAAGTCTATTTTACAAAATTCAAAACATATAATTCACATTAATTAATTTAATAATTAATTCCCGCTGTCAGAGCAAATAACGTGTTTTTATGAAACAATAAGTATCAAAAGATTGACACTAGTTTAAGTCCGATTTCAAAGTGAAATAAATTTCAACAACCACTATTGGATTTAATGGTAAAAATATTTTCTAATTTCACATTAAAAACAATTCAAATGATAATCTAATCATATAAATAAATTAGATTAAAAAGAGGTTTTGAATTAAAATACAACATTTTATACTATTCATTAAAAAATGAACTTTATCGAAAAATACCAAAAATTTACACAAAGTAAAATTTGATGTCCCGATTCTAAAGAAGAGTTTTATTTGGTCCAAAAGAATGTATAAGAGTGATCAAAACTATATTTAATGACAGTTCACCATCAGAAGGTGATAAGTGAACCTTTAGTGAAAATTATGTTATAAAAGCCTAAAATTGAATTCTTTCCGTATTTTAAGCCTTTGGATAGATGTAAAAACATTTAAAAAAACATATATATTCATATTTTAGTTATTTGTATCCATTCCCGCCAATACAACGACAACATGTTAACTGCCATTTAAAATAATATTATTTTATTATTAGAGTGCAACGTAAGATTCCCAAGAAACTCGTTGTTGCGTGTTGGGTACGCCATCGAGCATAGCATCCCCTTTAAAGTCATATTAACATTTTATTCACAAATATGGATAAATATGAAAATTTCATATTCTTTATTTACCTGGGGTGTTACATTAACCTTAGGTCTTTCTTATTTCAAAACTCCATAAAATATAATCCTTCATAATCTTTGAGTCAATGAATTATCCAAACACTTCCTTAATGTTATGATGAAGACTCTGATTATTTCCTTCACACAATATTTGATTTATCATAGTCTTACTATTCAATTAAATATTCTATATAATCCATATCTATTAGTTCACCTATTACTTCCAAAAAGGGATGGTGAGGTGGAATTTTATTATGTAGTGTGGAAATATCTTAGAATAGGATTCTTTACCCTTTGTTGGCTCTTCCTTGTTATCTAATTGGATCAAAATATATGTAAGATTGTGGAGTTTAATCCATATAGAAAATCACAACTGTATCATTAAAATTTAAACAAACTTTATTAAGATTATCAAAGTCCACTGTTCATAAATCTAATTTCTTGATTATTATAATTTTACAAAGTAAATTATCTTACAGGATTTTAAATTATCTTACTGGAATGAATCCAAGTAAATTATATTATGGGTTACTTAGAAAACCATTTCATAATTAAAAATACTTTTCCATTTCTCTGGAATATCATAAGTTTGAAATTGAATTTATTTTCTCATAAATGGATTTACTTATGAAAACTTATGTAGATAAAATATATTATGATAACCTCAATAATATTTCTTGGCCACAAATTCAAATTTTTATAGTTGAATTTACATATCCATTTTTCCTCACAATATCCAGAAAGGTAAATTCTCCAACATGACCTTGTTATATAATATTTACTTTATTGATCCTTCAAAATCCAGCTCCATTCTTACATAGCTCAATTTGATAGATCGATCTTGATTCCAAAGTGGCCGTATAATATAAGTGATTAGTGGATCAAATATATAAATGAAATTAATTTACACTTCTTGTTTAAATTATTTCAAAATTTATAAATAATCAAATGAATATAGAACTTCCTCCACTTTCCATAGTGATTCTTCAAAATTCCCAACACTTCTTCCAAATATATTTTAATAGGGTTGGAACTCTAATTTTTATGTAATATTATTAATCCAATTCTATATTTTATACAATAAGAAATATCACACTTTGATTTCAAATGATTTTTTCAAAGTGGATAGATCTTCAAGAAACATCCAATGAAATAACCTTCACCCTTTTCCATATTTTTAATGAAAAAAATTCTAACTTAACTTCTTTTTATATAAGTAATGAAAACAAATCAATTTTCATATTAATATAAAAACATCTCAAAATTACTCCAAGATTTATATCTCAAATTTAAAACCAATGTAAATAGTTCAACACATAGAAGAATGTAGAGTTGATAAATCACATTCTTTACCATGTGAACCATGGAGGTAACCATACTCGAAGCTCTAATGTTGCAATTCAATTATCATGTAATATTTACCACTCACTCTAAATCAAATCTCATTTCATAAGAACTCCACTCATCTCAATATTAATAATGGGTTCTTGAACTTCCTTCCAATATCTTTTATCCTTTATATATTGAGACACATTGAAGAAAATAAAACGTAACATAAAGTGATATCATTCAATATTTTCATCGACTTGATAAGTATATTTCAAAGAATCATGAATATATGAGATAACCTATTCTATATTGACATGTTCTATGTTTATTGGTCACTTGATTTCATGAAAAAATAATCATAAGGGTATACATATTATGTATATGATATATATTTTAGTTGATGTGTTCATATAGTGATATGAGTATGTTTTACTGAGATCACTCTAGAACTATTTGTATCTTGAGTAGCAATGATGTTTTGTTATAATATGATATTTTCTTATATTTATGAAATCGTTATATATTTTTTATTAAATATTTAAAGGTTTTAGGGTCCCACAGTTATGACTGAAGATAATTATTAAAATTTTGGAAATTTTTTTTGTTCCAAAATAAATAGAGTATAACAACCTATATCCAATTGAGTTTACATAAATTAATAAATTTTTGTGAAGTTTTTCATAAAGTACATATGGAAATTTAGTGAAAGTGTGAGATTGTTGAAAATTCACTAAAATGGATGTGTATTATTATAATGACCTAACCTTATTCATGACATAATCATGAGTTTTAGTTAAGAAAATTACTTTCTTTCACATTGAATTCTTTTTCAAGTTTATATTTTTATATAATTAGGCCATAAATGATAAATAAAAACTCAAATATTTCAAAGTACCCACTTATATTAAATATTATTTTTTTTGACAAAATAAAACTTCTAAAATAAAACATGATTAATAATTCATGAAAAAACTTAATAAGATTCAACTTAACGACCTCCTTTCTCTTAATGTGATGCCCAAAACCCATAATGTATTTTGGAATGAATGAATTTTTCTATTTTAATGTGAATTATTATTTTGGTTGAAAATAATTAAACTCAAATCAACCGAATTAAATACAAAAGGAATGAAAATAGACACTTTTACTTATTAAAAAATAGAAATGATACATTGTAATAAGGATTTATGTGAAAATTGGTTTTGTTAATGGTCATAAAATTTTATAATCGTTAGGTATTTTAATCATTTTGATTATTTTAGGTATTCTAAGTATATAAGTATTTTATGTATTTAAAATGTTTTAAAAATGATTTAAATATTTTAAAGTTATGTCCTTGGTTAAATAATGACATAGTTTTAATTAAAGAAATATATTATATTTGGATTTTAAAAATATAAAAACCATGATGATTATTTTATACTAAATATGAATTTATAAAAGAGATGGTATGTTTTAAATGAACTTTTATTTTGAAATTTATTGTTTTAAAACTAAATATGAAAACAAATATATGAAATAATGAAATTTAGAATGAGAAAGACTGTTTTTATATATACAAGGGAATTAATATGTGTATTATGTTATTTTAACAAAGTTTAATAAATTTTTGACAAAATTTGGGTGAGTACCCACCCAACCAAGGGCAGCCTTGAAGGCCAAGACCTCAAGCTCTAAGTGGGTATCTCACTTAGACAACCAAGGTCAGAGAACCCGGAGCAGTGCATGCATGGTGCATACCAAGTAACATAGAGGACATGAATGGTGGGGCCTAAGTGCACGCACAGACCCATGTATAAGGCCTGGTCATGCGTGGGCTGTGGGTGAGGCAGGTCGTGCACCAACACGAGTGAGAGTGGGCCAAGACCGACAGGTGGGGGTCCTCTGTGTAAGGACCCCGTAGTGTGTTCTTGTGTTATTGGCATATAGAAGTGGCATCGAGATATATGAGGCAGTCTTGAAACCTCTACTCTTTCGATGTAGGAAGAATATTTTTACAGGATATCTAATCTGGGCCGTTTTTTTGGCCATGGGATATCCTCACCATTCGATCCAGTCTAGCCTTCAAACTCCACTGACCGCTTCTTTTTCTGTGATTTTCATCAACTGTTCGATCTCGATGCATTCGATCTGGATCGCACATCCCATTTAAAAATAAGTATTTCCCCAAGACCAATTGATCAAAGCCACATTTTAATCATCAATATCTATATGTTTTTAAATTGTGGAAGCCGCTGTATCCGTCCGATCGGTCTCACTTGATCATGGTCATCCATTTCATTTCCAATTATTCTCACTTTCTTCTTCTTTTTCCTCGCGCTGAACTAGTATCCATCTCCACCATTCTCCACTATTTCTTCCTCTCTCATTAGTCTTCCTATCCCTTTCCATGACATGGTTTTCTACTTTCTTCATTCATCAAGTCTTGAAGTGTTCTTTATTTTAATACAAACCCAAACATTTTCCATGCAAGTTTTTCCACAATATATATATATATATATATAATAAAACATCCAATTTATTTATGGTTTACCATGATTAAGGTTTTTGTTCTTCTCTAAAATAGTTGTATTCTAGTTTATTTGGGTCTATTTGGTTATTTTTTTATTTTTAACCATGGTATATAAAATTATATATATATAGTTTATATAAACCGATTTTATAAACCCATTTTTTCACCTTAACCCTACAAGTTTTCCTCATCCCAACTCTTCTTTGAATTCTTCTCTTTTTAACCTCACCTTTGATTTTGGTAAGGTTTTATTTAGTTTTTAGTTCGAGTATCCCATATACACTTATATATGTATATAAGTTTATATATATATATACCAAATCTATTCTTTTTTATATTCTTTAAATGATGAACATTTGTGATTAAATGATGTTCTTTATTCATGTAATTCATGTAAGGGTTAATCTAGCTCCATATGCAAAAAAACCATATATATATACACTTTGTATATATACCGTTATATGTATATATATTGATTTTAATTATAATATGTTTTAGGTTTCATATAATTGATATTAATGATTAAATAATGTTTTTGAAGTGTTTGATATTTGTAAGTATTTATCGAACCTTGTTTCTATAATAAAAATCCTATGTATACACATAATGTATATATGGTTTTATATAATATAAAAATAATAATCTATTTTTTGTTATTCAATTGAAAATTATCATTAATTACTTGATGTTTTTATGCATGTATTACTTGTAAAACGGTTTACAAAGAGAGGTTTTGAGTTGGTAATTTTTAATCCTAATCCGATTAATCTTCATTTCTTCTTAAGAGAAGAATTTATTTTTTTAAAAGGTGATTCCTATCCTTATACTTATTCTTTTAATTCTGAATTCAAAACCCACATTTATATATATGTAAGTACCAAAAATACTTATATGCATGTATTGATTCATTTAAAGAAGTGTTGATTTTAAGTTTGAATGTTATATTTTGATTCTTTAAATTTTTTTTATACAACACACAAGAGATCATATCAATAGTTAAGCAAGCTAGGTTACTTTGCAACAAAATAAAAGTGTTTATTTTCCTACATGTTTTACATTTGTAATAAACCCTTGAATTGGATGTTTTCAATTAATGTATTAATTGTTTATATGATCACAAATAAAATTTTATATTAGAAAACAATAACAAAACATTATTTTGTTATTGTGTGCCTAATTTTTTTAAAATAGGACATCACCTTGTTATTATTATTAACAATACATGCTTGCATCTCAATTTATAATTTTTGGATAAATAGTTTGAATTATATTCTTTAATACATATACATATATATTCGTAAAAACATATAGTGAAGTGTGTGTTTAATTATTCTTTTATGCATCAATATCCCTCATGAAGTGAATGTTTTACATTTAAAAATATCATACTTTAATTCATGTTGAATATTACACAATGATCACTATTGATTATAAAAGTTTATGAATTAATTTGATTAACACACCAATTTATCAGTGTATTGTTTAAACAAGAATGATAAGTATATTAAATTTTAAAACATGGTATTTTTATAGAAAATTTTTACATTCCTAAAACAAAAACTTTGAATTTAATAGTGACAAATCATGAATTTTTTAGATTAATGATTACATTTATTGAATGAATCACTTTATTTATGAATATATACAATAATTGTAAAATGAAATTTATCTCTTATGATAACTTCTGGATTAAGAATTTAATTTTTCAAAGTGGAATGTGACACTATTAATAAGATACATAATTTAATTATTCAATGTGGTAGGAGACACTTTGAATAAAATACATAATTTAATAAATCAAAGTGGTATAGGACACTTTGATTTAAAGACTAATTAGACATTAGAGGAATGAATATGACTTGTTATGTGATGGGTGAGACCCACTATAGCCTCTCGATGCATTGGTAGGTCTCATGAGACATACTAGGTCATGGTACAAGGCCTTGATAGAATGATTATGCATGGTCTTGGCATGAGGCCTTGATAGAATGTTTATGATTGTCCAACATTATGCATTCCCCCATTATGTGATTAATACTTAAACTAAGTTATTATTTGGCTAGTAGAATATACTTGTCTATGAATCATTTACTTATGATAATGGTAATAAATTCATATGGCCCAATGAAGTATGTACTCGGAAAGTATTCTATAAAGAATGTGTAACATCTATTTTCATAACTTTGAAACCAAAGTTAGAAATACATATTTCATTTCTTGAATTTCAATTTATGTGTTAAGTGAATAATGATATTGCTACTTGTGCAATTATAAGAAAGTATTATTTCTTGTTCTAATTTTTACCTATGCCTTTTCATGTCACCTTTAATTATTTTTGATCAACTCATAGCTTATATATAGATTTCCTTGATTTTTTGTAAAGTATGTGTATTCTAAAAAGTGTTTTATTTGCAGTTTTAAATAGATATATAAATTCTTGTGTAAGATATTTCTCTAAAAATGATTTCAAGAAACATTTGAAAAATGATGATTATGTGATACAAGAAATGTTGATTCCTTTTAAGAAAATGTTTTATAATTACTTTAAAAGGATGTTTAAAAATAAATTTCATTAATTAGTTTTAAAACCCCTTAATAAGCATTTTAAATGATCACCCTACATTTTTAATCTGATTTCACAGGTTTAGAAAATTTGTCGGCTTTGATTTATTATATATAATAGAAACAAAATAAATCTTATCTTGTACAGTTTTTAAGAAATGTATTAGTTTTATTTATAATTCAATAACATAGACCGGGAAGATCCTCTATGATGAGATGCGATTTTTAATTTTATTAGAAACTTTTAGAAAAGAAATTAAACACCCTATTTTAGGTGCCAAATATTGGCTTTGGGGTTTGAGGCACTAAACTTTTTATCAGATAAATGGTCTAGAAAATTCTATAAAATTCGAAAAAAAACAAAAAAAATTAGCTATGCTATGCTGAATAGAACTTTTCTTAAATTTTTTTGATGGAAGATGAGAGAACTCCAAAAAATATTTTTTCTCTTCCTATTGAGGCACCAGAAACCATAATTTTCAAGTCATGTATGGATGAATTTTAGGCCTTTGGAAACCTTTTTTGACCTGAAAACATCTTTACCACATATCTAACACTCATAGTATACATTACCTCCATCGAGGATCATGTATTGTTTATTTCCTCAGGATGCAAGCTCAACTCCCATTCTATGCACGTCGTGGAAAGTACTCCAAGGGCCTCTTTAAATGTTTCACTATAGACGATAGTTATCTATATATGGGGGATTTACAAGAAGCCTCAAGTGAGGATGACTTTTACACGACATATATGCGTCAAATATTGTCCTACAATCTACATGTTCTAGTTAGATACTTAGAAATTCTAGAGGTCAATCCTTTTCATTCGTTTTACAGACATCAAGTCCATAACGATGTATCCTAAATTTACACACCTCATGCTACTTTCTCGAGATACTATAAATGTGGAAATGAGTTTGGATCTAGTTTCTCATGCAGCATCTGGACCAGAGAAATCGAGGAGTTTGAAACTGTGCTGGAAATTTGTTTAACCGAAAGGAATTGGGAAAATCACCAACACCAGCAGAACTTGTGAAGTTATAAACAAAATACTATTTTTTTATTCAAATTTTTTTAGTTAATAATGAGGAAAAAATATTTTGTAGGTAAATAAAGAGTGATTTCTATTGGATGGTTCTAGGAAGAATAAGAGTACGACAGAATTGTGAGGACAAAATTATTTTGAGGTGGGGGGGGGATAATGTGACACCCCAAACCCATAATATATTTTGGAATGAATTATTTTTTTTGTTTTAATGTGAATTATTTTTTTTGAAAATAATAATTACTCAAATCAAATGAATTAAATAAAAAATGAATGAAAAGAGACACTTTTATTTATTAAAACACTAAAACATTTCTTTCTAATAAGGATTTAAGTGACCATTAGTTTTGATAACGATCATAAAATTTTATAACCGTTAGGTATTTTAAGTATTTTTATTATTTTAAGTATTCTAAGTATATAAGTATTTTATTTATTTCAAATGTTTTAAAAATAATTTAAATATCTTAAGGTTATTTCCTTGGTTAAATAATGATATTGTTTTAATTAAAGTTATATTTTATATTTGGATTTTAAAAATATAATAACCATGATGATTCTTTTATGATGAATATAAAATTATAAAAGAAATTACATGTTTTAAATGAAGTTGTATGTTGAAATTTAATGTTTTAAAACTAAAAATGAAAACAAACATATGAAATAATGACATTTAGAATAAGAAATAATGTTTATATATATACATAAGGAAATTAATGTGTGTATTCTATTTTTTTAAACTTACTTTAATTTTTTTTGAAAAAATTTGGGTGATTACCCACCAAAATAAGGGAATACTTGAAGGCCAAGCCCACAATGTTCGAGTGGGTATCTCACTTAGACAAATGAGGTCAGAGAACCCAGGGTAGTGCATGCATGGTGCATGCCTAGCCACGCACGGGCCGTGCATGGTGAGGCATAAGCACACACATAGACCCATGTATAGGGCCTGCTTAGGCACGAGCAGGGGGTGAGACAGGTCACACATCATCACAAGTGAGGGTGGGCCAAGGCCCACAGGTGGGGGTCCCATGTGTAAGAACCTCGTGGGGTGTGCTGGTGTTATTGGAAAATGGAAGTAGCATCGAGATATATAAGGTAGTCCCAAAATCGCTCTTGTTACAATGTGGGATGAGGATTTTTACGAGAGATCAAATCAGGGATGTCCGATCTATCTACATGTGATCCTCACCATTCGTTTTAGCCTAGCCTTATAACTCCACAAAATTCTTCTTTTGTCATGGTTTTCATCAACTGTATGATTTGAACGCATTTTATATTGACAACACATCCCTTTTAAATCTCGCAGTTTCCCCGAGACCATCCGATCAAAGCCATGTTATAATCCTGACCATCCATATGTTTTTAAAATCATGAAAGCCCCCATAATCGTCCGATCGGGCTTAGTCAATCATGGCCACCCATTTCTTTTCCACTTCTTCTCCCATTCTTCTTCTTCTTCCTCACACCGCACCAGTAGTCATCACTATCCTTATACACTATTTCTTCCTCACATGTGAGACCTCCTATCCCTCTCCACATCCCGGTTTTCCACTTTATTCTTTCTAAAAGTCTTCATGGGTTCATTATTTTAATACAATCCCAAATCTATTACAAGAAAGTTTTTCCAAAATATATATATATAATAAAACAATCGATGTATTTAAGGTTTACAATGATTATTGTTTTTATTATTGTTTGAAATAGATGGATTCGATTTGATTCAAGTATCTTTGTTTATTTTTTTATGTTTAGTCATGGTATATACAATTATATATATACAATTTATAAAAATCACTTATATAAACACATTTTTAACCTTAACCCAATGGGTTTTCCACTACCCAACTCTTCTTCAACTTCCTCTCTTTTCAGCATCAACTTTGAGTTAGGTAAGGGTTTATTTAGTTTTGTGTTTGATTAACCCATATATAATTATATATGCATATATGTTTATATATATATATACCAAACCTATTCCATTTTATATTCTTCAAATGATGAATATTTGTATTTAAATGATGTTCTTTATTCTTTTAATTCATGTACGGGTTAATCTAGCTCTAAATACAAAAAAAAACACAGATATATACACTTTGTGTATATACAGTTATATGTACATATATAGATATTAATTCTAATCTACTTTAGGTTTCATATTATTGATATTAATGATTAAATAATGTTATTGAAGTGTAAGATACTAGCAAGGAATTATTAAAACTTGTTTCGATTATACAAATCCCATGCATACACATTGTGTATATATGGTTTTATATAATCATCAAAACCAAATATATTTTGGGTTCTTCAAGTGATATTTATTAATAATTAATTAATGTTTTTATGTATTCATTACTTTTAAAATGGTTTACCGAGATTGGTTTTGAGTTTCTAATTTTTAATCCTAATCCAATTAAGCTTCATTTCTTCTTAAGATAAGCAATTTTTTTAAAGGTGATCCCTGTCCTAATTCATATTCTTTTTATTATGATTTGAAAACCCACATGTATATATATGTAAGTACCAAAAATACATATATTAATGTCTTGATTCATTTTAAGAAGTGTTGATATTATGTTCGAAAGTTATATTATGATTCATTTAAAATGTTTTATACAATACACAGGTGATCATATCAATAGTTATTCAAGCTAGGTTACATTTCAAGGAAATACAAGTGTTTATTTTCCTACATGTTTTACATTTGTAATCAACCCCTGAATTGAATGTTTTCAACTCATGTCTTAAATTTTTATATGATCAAAAATTCAATTTTATATAGGAAAACAATAATAAAAATTTGTTTTGTTATTATGTACCTAATTTTTTTAAAAGTGGACATCACCTTGTTATTAATATTAACATTACATGCATTCATCTCAATTAGCAGTTTTAGGGTAAATAGTTGGAATTATCTTTTGTTTAATAAATATACATATACACGCGTAAATGCATATATTAAAGTGTGTGTTTAATTATTCTTTTATGCATCAATATCCCACATGAAGTGAATATTTTACATTTATAAATATCATACATTAATTTATTATGAATCTACGATAATGAAAAATATTGATTATCAATGTTTATGAATTAATTTGATTGACACACCTATTTAGCAGTGTATGGTTTAAACATGAATGAAAATATCTGATTTTAAAACATGTGTTTTGTATAGAAAATGTTTACTTTCATAAAACAAGGTTTTTGAATTTAATAGTGAAAAATAATTTGTTTTTTAGATTAATGCTTAAATTTATTGCATGAATCACTTTATTTATAAATATAGATAGTAACTGGAAAATGAAATTTATCTCTTATGATATCTTATGGATTAATAATTTAATTATTCAAAGTAGTATGTCACACTTTGAATAAGAGAAATAATTTGATTATTCAAAGTGGTATGGGACACTTTGAAAAAAATACATAATTTAATAAATCAAAGTTATATGGGACACTTTTATCTAATGACTTCTTAGACATATGAGGAATTTATATGACATTTTTAGTGATTGGTGAGGCCCTCTATAGTCTCTTGATGCATTAGTAGGAGTCATAAGAAAAACTAAGTCATGGCATGAGGCCTTGAAAAAAGGATTATGTGTGGTCTTGTCACGAGGACTTGACATAATGTTTATGATTTTATAGCATTATGCACTCCCTCATAATATAATTAATACTAAAACTATGTTATTATTCGACCATTATAAAATCCTTTTCTAAGAATATTTTACTTATGATAATGGTAATAAATTCACATGGCATAATGAAGTATGTACTTGGAAAGTCTTTTAAAAAGAAATTGTTGCATCTATCTTCAGAAAATTGAAACAGATGTTAGACATACATCTGTCATTTCATGAATTTCAATTTACGAGTTAATTGAATAAGGATATTATTAATTGTGCAATTTTAATCAAGTATTATTTATTTTTATAATTTGTACCTTCACCTTTGAGTGTCACCTTTAATTAGGTTTGATTAACTCCTGGATTATATACAACATTCCATGAATTTTTGTACTAGTATGAATATTCTGAAAAGTGTTTTATTTGTATCTTTTAAATAAATATATAAATTCTTGTGTAATAATTTTCTCTAAAAACGATTTCAATTAACCTTTGAAAAATTATTATGATATGATACAAGAAATGTTGTTTCCTTTTATTAAAATGTTCTAGAATTAATTTAAAAGGATGTTTAAAAAGGAATTTCATTAATTAGTTTTAAAACCCCTTACTGAGAATTTTAAATTCTCACACTATATTTTTAATATGATTTAACTGGTTTATAAGATTTTTTATCTTTGAGTTCTTCTATCTAATAGCTACAAAATTAATCTTATCTTGTTCAGTTTTGAAGAAATGTATCAGTTTTATCTGGTTTTCCAGATCCTAGTCCAAGAAGATCCTCTATGATGAGATGTGATGTGTAATTTTATTATAATATTTTATAAAAAAATTACACACCATGTTTTAGGCACTGAATCCGGGATTCTAGGGTCGGGGCACTACAGTTGTAATCATAAGAATGGTATAGAAAATTATGGAAAATTAGAAAAAAACTAAAAAAACTATCTATGATTTGCTAAATATAACTTTTCTTAAAAATTTTCAGATGGAAGTGGAGTGGACAACATTAAATCTTTTCTCTCTTCCTACTCAGGCACTAGAAACCATAATTTTTATGTCATGTATGGATGACTTTGAGCCCTTCGTAAACCTTTGTTTGACCTACAAACATCTTTACCACATATCTAACACTCCTAGTAAACTTCACCTCCATCTTGGATTAGGAATTGTTTATTTTCTCATGGTGCATGATCAAATCCCATTCTATGCACATCGAGGAATGTACTTTGAGATCCTCTTTAAATGTTTCACCCGAGCCAATCGTTTTCTGTCTATGAGGGATTTCTAAGAAGCTGTAAGTGAGGGTGACCTCTACATGGCATATCTATGTCAAATATTTTCTTACAGTCTATATGGTCCAGTTAGAGACTTTTAAATTCTAGAGGTTGAGCCTCTTCCTTCATTTTACAGAAATTAAGTCCATATCTATGTCTCCCAACTTTACACCCCTAATTCCACTCTCTCAAGATACTATAGTTGTGTACATGAGTTTAGATCAAGGTGCCCACACTGCATCTGGAATAGAGAAATTGAGGAATTTGAAATTGTACTGAAAATTCATTTAACTATAAAGAAATGAGAAAATTGCGAACACCGGTGGAATTAGTGAAGGTATTACCAAAATACTATTTTCATTCAAATTTTGTTCGTTAATAACAAGTAAAAAATGTTTTATAGGGACATCAAGAGTGATGTTTGTGGGATGGTGCTGGGAAGCATAAGAGTACAATATAATTACAAGGACACAATTATTTTGATGGGGGAATCATGTGATGCCCCGAACCCATAATGTGTTTTTGAATGAATGAATTTTTCTATTTTAATATTAATTATTATTTCGAGTGAAAATAATGAAACTAAAATCAAATAAATTAAATACAAAAGGAATAAAATGAGACACTTTTATTTATTAAAGCACCGAAACATTAATTTTAAATAAGGCTTTAGGTGACCATTGGTTTTGGTAATAGTCATAAAATTTTATAACCATTAGGTATTTTAAGTATTTTGATTATTTTAAGTATTCTTAGTATATAATTATTTTAATTATTAGAAATGGTTTAAATATTTTAAAGTTACGTCCTTGGTTATATAATGACATAATTTTAATTAAAGGCATATTTAATATTTGTATTTTAAAAATATAATAACCATAATGATTATTTTATAAAAAATATAAATTTATAAAATCAATGACATGTTTTAAATGAATGTGTATTCTGAAATTTAATGTTTTAAAACTAAAAATTAATATATATATAAAATAATGACATTTATAATGAGAAATAATCTTTTTATATATATAATGGAGTTAATTATTGTATTCTATTTTTTAAAATAAGTTTATTAAATTTTTGAAAAAATTTGGGTATGTACCCCCCAACCGAGGGAATTCTTGAAGGCCAAGCCCTCAAAGTCTGAGTGGGCATCTCACTTAGAAAAATGAGGTTATATAACCAAGATAAGTGCATGCATGGTGCATTATGAGTCACAAAAATGCTATGTATGGTGAGGCCTAAGAGCGCACATAGACCCTTGTATAGGGCCTGGTCAGGCATAAGCAGGTGGTGAGGTAGGTTGCGCATCAACGCGAGTGAGGGTGGCCCATGTCCCACAGGTGGGGGTCCCATGTGTAAGGACCCCACATTGTGTTCTTGTGTTATTGGCATATGGTAGTGGCATGGAGATATATAAGGTTCTCCTAAAACTTCTCCAGTTTCGATGTGGGATGACAATTTTTACAGGAGATACAATCTGGGCTGTTCGATCTAACTGCATGAGATGCTCACCATTCTATCTAGTCTAGCATTCAAACTCCACCAAACACTTCTTTTTTATGGTTTTCAATGGATGTTTGATCTTGATGCATTTGATCTTGACCACACATCCCTTTTTAATCTTGCGGTTCTGCCAAGACCATCCGATCAAAGCCACGATATTATCTCAACAATCCATATGTTTTTAAAAATCTGAAAGCCACAGTAGCTATCCGATTGGGCTATGTCAATCATAGCCATCAGTTTATTTTCCACTTCTTCTCCCTTTCTTCTTCTTCTTCCTTGTACCACACCAATAGCCATAACCATCCTTCTCTACTAGTTCTTCTTCACCCGTGAGTCCTCGTCTCCCTCTCCATGGCCCAGTTGTCCACTCTATATTTCCAAAAGTATTAAAGGTTTCTTTATTTTAATACAAACCCAAACTGTTACCATGAATGTTTTTCACAAAATATATATATAATAAAACAAAAAAATTATTTAGGGTTTACCATGATTAAGGTGTTTGTTCTTTTCTGAAATAGTTTGATTCAAGTTTATTTGGGTCTCTTTGTTTTTATTTGTTTAACCGTTGTATATAAAATTATATATATTGATTTTATATAAAACACTTATATAAACCCATTTTCCACCTTAACCCTATGGGTTTACACCTCCCAACTCTTCTTAAAATTATTATATTTTTAACCTCACCTTTTAGTCAGGTAAGGGGTTATTTTGTTTTGTGTTTGATTAAACAATATATACTTATATACGTATATATGTTTATATATTTACCAAACCTATTATTTTTTATATTTTTATAATGATGAATATTTGTGTTTAAATTATGCTCTTTATTCATGTAATTCATGTAAGGGTTAATCTATCTCCAAATGTAAAAAACCCATAAATATAAACTTTTTGTATATGTGGTTATATATATATATTATAATCTATTTTAGGTTTCATATAATTGATATTAATGATTGAATAATGTTTTTAAAGTGTATGATACTAGTAAGGATTTATCAAACCTTGTTTCGATTTTGAAAATCCAATATATACACTTTGTGTATATATGGTTTTATATAATCTTCATAACCTAATCTATTTTGGGTTCTTCAAGTGATAATTATTAGTAATTAACTAGTGGTTTTAGGCATGTATTACTTGTAAAAAGGTTTACTAAGAGAGGTTTTGAGTTTATAATTTTTAATCCAAATCCGATTCATCTTCATTTCTTCTTTAGATATGAAATAATTTTTTAAAGGTGATCCCTCTCCTTATAATTATTCTTTTAATTATGATTTCAAAACCCACATGTATATATACATAAGTACCACATACACATATTTTCATGTCTTGATACATTTTAAGAAGTGTTGATTTTATGTCTGAAAAGTTATATTTGGATTCATTCTAAATGTTTTATACAATACAAAGGTGATCATAACAATAGTTAATGAAGTTAGGTTACTTTGCAATGAAATACAAGTGTTTATTTTGCTACATGTTTTACATTTGTAATCAACCCTTGAATTGGATGTTTTAAAATCATGTCTTAAATGTTTATATGATCAAAAAAACAATTTTATATTAGAAAATAATAACAAAACTTTTTTTTTATTGTGTGCCAAAATTTTTTAAAAGAGGACATCACCTTGTTATTACTGTATAGATTACATGAATGCATCTCAATTTATAATTTTTGGATAAATAGTTGGAATTATCTTTTTTTAATACATATGGATATACATTTATAAAAAAATAGTGAATTTTGTGTTTAATTATTCTTTTATGCATCAATATCCCATATTAAGTGAATGTTTTACATTTAGAAATATCACACTTTAATTCATAATGAATCTTCCATAATGAAAACTATTGATTATTACAGTTTATGATTTAATTTGATTGAAACACTTACTTATCAGTGTATGGTTTAAACATGAATGATAATTATATTAAATTTGAAAACATGTGTTTTTTATATAAAATTTTTACTTTCATGAAACAAGGGTTTTGAATTTAATAGTAAAAAACCTTGCAATTTTTAGATTAATGCTTACATTTATTGCGTGTCTCACTTTATTTATGAATATATATAGTAATTGAAAAGTGAAACTTATCTCTTATGATAACTTGTTGATTGAGAATTTAATTATTAAAAGGGTACACTTTGAATAAGAGACACAATTTAATTATTCCAAGTGGTACGTGGCACTATAAATAAAATAAGTAATTTGATAAATCGAAGTGGTATGGGACACCTGGATTTAATGACTTATTAGACATATGAGTAATGTATAAGACTTATTATGTGATGAGTGAGGCCTGTTATAGCCTCTTAATGCATTAGTAGGTATCATGAGACAAACTAGGTCATAAAACGAGGCCTTGACAAAATGATTATGTAAGGTCTTGGCAAGAGGCCTTGACAGAATATTTATGATTTTCCAGCATTGTGTATTCCTTTATTATATGATTAATAATTAAACCATGTGATTATTCAACTTGTAGAATATCCTTTTCTACGTATATTTTACCTATGATAATCGTAATAAATTCCCATGGCATAATGAAGTATGTACTCGGAAAGTATTTTATAAAGAAACTATAGAATCTATTTTTAGAACTATGAAACAAAATATAGAAATACATCTATAATTTAATGAATTTAAATTTATGTGTTAAGTGAATAATGATATTGTAACTCATGCATTTTTAAGAAAGTATTATTTCTTTTTCTAAATTGTACCTGCACCTTTTCATGTAACATTTAATTAGGATTGATCAACTCCTGGCATATATACATCATTCCATGAATTTTTGTAAAGTATTCCTATTGTGAAAAGTATTTTATCCGTATCTTTTAAATAAATATACAAATTATTGTGTAAGAGATTTACCTAAAACCAATTTCATGTAACCGTTGAAAAATAATGATGACGTGATAAAATAAATGTTGTTTCCTTTTAAGAAAATGTTTTAAAATTACTTTAAAAGGATGTTTTAAAAAGACTTTCATTAATTTATTTCAAAACCCCTTATTGATAATTTTAAATTATCACCCTATGCTTTTAATTTAATTTAATAGGTTTAACAGATTTCCCAGCTTTGAGTTCTTCTATATAATGGAAACAAAATTAATCTTATCTTGTTCATTTTTGAAGATATGTATCAGTTGTATCAGGTTTTCCAGAACCTAGACCATGAAGATCTTCTATGATGAGATTTAATGTGTAATTTTATTATCATTATTTTTTAATAAAATTACACACCATGTTTTAGGCACTGAACCTGAGCTTCTGGGGTCGGGGTGCTACAATTGTTATCATAGGAATGGTCTAGAAAATTAGGGAAAATTAGAAAAAAACTAAAAAAAATTAGCTATGCTTTGCTGAGTAAAATCTTTATTAATATTTTTAGATGGAAGATGAGAGAACAGTAAAAAATATTTTCTGTCTTCCTATTGAGGCACTAAAAACCATAATTATCAAGTCATATATGGATGAATTTGAGCCCTTTGGAATCCTTTTTTTGAATTGTAAACATCTTTACTACATATCTAACACTCCTAGTATACTTAACCTCCATCAAGGATCATGCATTGATTATTTCCTCATGGTGCATGCTCAAATCCCATTCTATGCATGTCGTGGAAAGTACTTTGAGGTCCTCTTTAAATGTTTCACCATGGCCGATAGTTTTCTGTCTCTGGGGTATTTCCATGAAGCCGCAAGTGAGGGTGACCTCCCCTTGGCATATCTATGTAACATCTTGTCCTACAGACTATATGGTCGATTTAGAGAATTTGAAATTATATAGGTTGAGCCTTTTCATTCATTTTAAATACATGAAGTTCATACTGATGTCTCCCAAATTTACACCCCTCATGCCAAACTCTTGAGATACTATAGCCATGTACTTTATTTTGGATAAAGTTTCTCATGTAGCATCTGGACCAGAGAAATCAAGGAGTTTGAAACTGTACTGGAAATTCATTTAACCAAAAGGAACTAAGAAAATCACCAACAATGATGGAACTGGTGAAGGTATAAATAAAATACTATTTTTCATTCAAATTTTGTTAGTTAATAATGAGTAAATTTTTTTAGAGACATCAAGAGTGATGTATATGTGATAGTGCTGGGAAGCATAAGAGTACGATTGAATAGTGAGGATGTAATTATTTTTTTGGGGGGGAATAATGTGACCCCCAAACCCATAATGTATTTCGGAAATAATGAATTTTTCCATTTTTATGTGAATTATTATTTTTGGGGAAAATAATGAAACTCAAATCAAATTAATTAAAGACAGAAGGAATAAAAAGAGACACTTTTAATTATTAAAACAATGAAATGTTACTTTGTAATAAGACTTTATGTGACCATTGGTTTTGGTAATGTTCATAAAATTTTATAATTGTTAGGTATTTTATGTTTTTTTTATTTTTTAATTATTCTATGTATATAAGTATTTAAAATATTTAATTTTTTTAAAAAATTCTTTAAATATTCTAAATTTATGTCTTTGTTAAATAATGACATAGTTTTAATTAAAGGTTTATTTCATATTTGGATTTTAAAAATATAATAACCACGTTGATTCTTTTATAATGAATATAAATTTATAAAATCAATGACATGTTTTAAATGAAATTTTATTTTGAAATTTAATGTTTTAAAACTAAAAATGAAAACAAAGATATGAAATAGTGACATTTAGAATGAGAAAGAATGTTTTTATATATATAATGGAATTAATGTTTGCATTCCATTTTTTTAATTATATGTAATAAAATTTTGACAAAATTTGGGTGAGTACCCACACAACCGAGTGAGGCCTTAAAGGACATTCCCTCAAGGTCTAAGTGGGAATATCACTTAGACAACCAAGGTAAGAGGTCCAAAAGTAGTGCATGCATTGTGAATTCTGGGATGCGCACAAGCTATGAATTGTGTGGCCTTAGCGCATGTACATACCTGTGTATAGGGCTTGGTCAGGCACCAACAGTGGTTGAGGCAGGTCGCGCATTGAAATGAGTGAGGGTCAGCCAAGGCCCGCGGATGGGGGTCCCATGTGTAAGGACCTCGTAGTGTGTGATTGAGTTATTGGCATATGGCAGCGACATCAAGATATATAAGGAGATACCAAAACCATTCTCATTTTGATGTGGGATGGTGGTTTTTACTGATGATCTAATCTGGTACATTTGATCTCGCTACATGAGATGCTCACCGTTCGATCCATTCAAGTCTTAGAACTCTACTAACCGCTTCTTTTGACACGATTTTTTTCAAACATACAATATGGATGTGTTTTATCTCAACCGGACATCCCTTTTAAAACTTGAAGTTTCCCCGAGATCATATGATCAAATCAATGATATAATCTCGACCATCCATAAGTTTTTAAAATCATAAAATCCACTATAGCTGTCTGATCAGGCTTAATCTATCACGATCTTCCATTTGCTTTCAACTTTTATCCCTTTATTCTTATTATTCCTCATATCACACAAGCATCCATATCAATCCTTCTCCATTGTTTCTTACTCTCCTGTGAGTCCTCCAATACATCTCTATGGCCCTATTTTCCACTTTCTTCTTTCCTCAAGTCTTCAAGGTTTCATTATTTTAATACAAACCCAAACTGTTTCTATGCATGTTTTTCCACAATATATATATAATAAAACAATAAATTTATTTAGGGTTTACCATGATTAAGGTTTTTGTTCTTGTCTAAAATAGTTGTATTCGTGTTGATTCTGGTCCCTTTTTTTATTTTTTTATTTTTAACCTTGGTATATAAAATGATAGATATACATTTTATATAAAACAATTATATTGACCAATTTTTTTACCTTAACCCTACGGGTTTTCCTCCTCCTAACTCTTCATTATCTTCTTCTCTTTTCGACGTCACCTTTAAGTCAGGTAAGGGTTTATTTAGTTTTGTGTTTTATTAACCCATATATAATTATATATGTATATACGTTTATATATATATATATACCAAACCTATTCTATTTTATATTATTTGAATGGTGAATATTTTTATTTAAGTGATTTTATTTATTCATGTAATTCATGTAAGGGTTAATCTAGCTCCATATGTAAAAAAACCCACACATATATATATATACCTTTTGTATATTAAATTATATGTATATATATAGATTTTAATTATTATATGTTTCAAGGTTCATATAATTGATATTAAATAATAAATAACGTTTTTGAAGTGCATGATACTAATAAGGATTTTTCAAACCTTGTTTTGGTTATAAAAATCCCATGTATACACTTTGTGTATATATGGTTTTATATAATATTTAAAACCCAATATATTTTGGGTTCTTCTAGTGATATTTTTTAGTAATTAACTGATTTTTTATGGATGTATAACTTGTTAAAAGGTTTACCAAGAGAAGTTTTGAGTTATTAATTTTTAATCTTAATCAGATTAAACAATATTTATTTTTAAGATAAGCAAATTTTTAATGGTGATTCCTGTCGTTATACTTATTCTTTTAATTATTATTTCAAAAACCACATGCATATATATGTAAGTACCATAAATACATATATGAATGTATTGATTCATTTTAAGATGTGTTGATTTTATTTTTTAAAGTTATATTTTGATTTGTTCAAAAATTTTTATACAATATATAGGTGATCATATCAATAGTTAAGCAAGATATGTTACTTTGCAAGGAAATACAAGTGTTTATTTTCTTACATGTTTTACATTTGTAATCAACCTGTTAATTGGATGTTTTCAATTCATGTATTAAATTTTTATATGGTCAAAAATACAATTTTATATTGGAAAACAATAAAAGAACATTGTTTTGTAATGTTGTGCCTAAAATTTTTAAAAGAGGACATCACCCTGTTATTAATATTAACATTACATACATGAATCTCAATTTATAATTTTAAGATAAATTGTTGGAATTATCTTTTTTTTTGATAAATATACATATAAATACATAAGAACATAGAGTGAAGTGTGTGTTTAATTATTATTTTATGAATCAATATCCCACATGAATTGAATGTTTTACATTTACAAATATCATACATTAATTCATGATGAATCTTCCACAATGAAAACTATTTATTATTAAAGTTTATGAATTAATTTTATTGACACTCCTATTTATCAGTGTATTATTTAAACATGAATGATAAGTATCTTAAATTAGAATACATGTGTTTTTTATATAAAGTGTTTACTTTCATGAAAGAAGGTTTTTGAATTTTATAGTGATAGACCATGTAATTTTTATATTAATGCTTACATTTATTGCATGAATCACTTTATTTATGAAAATAGATAGTAATTTTAAAATGAAATTTATATCTTATGATAACTTATGGATTATGAATTTAATTATTCAAAGTGGTATGAGACACTTTGAATAAGAGACATAATTTAATTATTCAAAGTTCCATGGGGAACTTTGAATAAAATACATAATTTAATAAATCAAAGTGGTATGTGACACTTTTATTTAATGACTTATTAGACATATAAGGAATGTATATGATTTTTATGTGATTGGTGAGGCCCTCTATAGTCTTTTGTTGCATTGGTAGGTATCATGAGACAAACTTGGTCATGGCACGAGGCCTTGATAGAATTATTATGTATGATCTTTGAACGAGGCCTTGATAGAATATTTTTGATTTTCCAGAATTATGAATTCCCTCATTATGTGATTAATACTTAAACCATGGGATTATTTGACTGGTATAATATCATTGACAAAGAATATTTTACTCATGATAATGGTAATAAATTCCCATGGCATAATGAAGTATGTACTTGGCAAGACTTTCATAATTAAAGTGTAGCATTTATTTTCAAAACATTGAAACATATATTAGAAATACATTTTTCATTTCATGAATTAAAATTTATGTGTTAAGTGAATAATTATATAGTTACTCATGAAATTTTAATCAAGTATTATTTCTTTTTTCTAATCTATACCCCCACCTTTGCATGTCAATATTAATTAGGTTTGATAAACTCTTGGATTATATACATAATTCCATACATTTTTTTATAATAGTATGCATATTCTAAAAAGTGTTTTATTAATAGATTTTAGAAAAATATATAAATTATTATGTAAGAGATTTACCTAAAAATTATTTCAAGTAACCTTTTAAAAATGATGATGATATGCTACAAGAAATATTATTTCCTTTTAAGAAAATGTTTTATAATTAATTTTAAAAGATATTTAAAAATTATTTTCATTAATTAGTTTTAAAACTTCATATTGAGCATTTAAATTCCCAACCTACATTTTTAATTGATTTTATAGGTTTAGAATATTTTTCAGCTTTTATTTCTCCTACATAATGGAAAAAAATGAAGCTTATCTTATGAAGTTATTAATAAATGTATCCGTGGTATCTGGTTTTTCAAAACCTAGACTGGGAAGATCCTCTATGATGAGAAGTGATGTGTAATTTTATTAGCATATTTTATAAAACAAATTACACACCATGTTTTAGGAACTGACTTCAGGCTTCTGTGGTTAGGGCACTACACATACACATACTTATACCATGTGAAAAATATTTGAAGCTTGGTATGAGAAAAAAAATCTTAGTAAGTGTGTGTTGTCCAGACCTAAGTGCCACTAAATGGCTCCCCAATCCGGTTGGTAACATTCCATAAAGAGAACCTCCCCATATTCTAGAGGGTGCTGACTAGAAGAAAGGGTCTAGTAAGTTAGTCATGGAGAGACGATACCCTCTTTTATCAGAACAAAACACTAACAAAAGAAAACAAAAATAAACAAGTGGGGAAGCATATAGATGACTAGAAAAATACTATTTTCACATGATAGTCAAAACAAGTAATACTATATTCAGATGAAAGAGAAAACATGATATGAAAATTCAAGTGTGATTTGTCTACAATGAATCTAAAAGTAAAGGAACAATGACTCCAAAGAGGGTACTGAACCAAATTCGGTTCCCTAATCCAATCTCTATTCCAAAACAACAACCTATCCTAGGGAATTTCCTTTATCTTATCTTGCAATAACAAAGTCTGCTCAGGTACCGATCAGGTGGCCCAAATTGGGTTTGAGTACAACTCAGTAGGTCACCACCAACGATGTTTAAAACAGGTCCTGTCAAAATCCATTGTATGGAATTCTATGAAGCAATAAATCAAATTCATAAATAAACAGTTATCACATTGTAATTTAATCGTTAATAATAACATTAAACCTAGTTTAAATTCATGTCTCCCCTTCAAATCATAATTCATTATAGACATTAATTTGGTGTTAAACTCCATGTCAAGCACCCCAAATCTCAATTGCTGTTGAATGCAATTTCAAGAACCCCAAATCTCATTTGGTGTTGAATGCCAAGTCAAGAACCTTAAATATCATTCAGCGTAGATATCCATGTATTACAACCCAGATCATAAGCTTATATAACTATTGGGGAGGAACTCCATGTCCAAGTCCCAGCTTCTCAACTGGTATATAATGCCATATCTACACTCACATTCTCATCTAGTTAAATCATTCATTAATTCAGAAGATTTAACCACATCAATCCCTTAATAATCTATTGGTTAGTCACACATATCAAATTCCATTCGTTAACAAAAAATTAACTAAGTACACAACTCATTAATTAATTTATTAATTAGTTAATCAATCAACACAAATCTTATTCTATAATTAATTCTTCACAATTAATTATCCAAACCAAATATCAACTTTTCATAATTAATCTCACAATTAATTATCTTATTCAACATCATGGAACATAATTAATTCTCTATTAATTATCTCACATAGAAAAAAATCATATCATAATTAATTCCCCCTGATTAATTATCTCGAACCCAACCAATTTATATATCTCAATTACAATATCTCAACCCATAAAAAAATTCCCCATATCTATTATCTATTTCGGCAGCCTATTAGTTCCATGATTAAATCATCAATTAATCATCTATATCTCCATAGAATCAACAAGTCAAGGCACATTTATAATTAGCCCAATTCTTGAAATCAATTACTTAGAAAAGCTAGAAATTCATCAATCTCACATACACATATCAATTCCATGAATATGGGATTTCTATTTAGACCAATTACCTTGGTTAGTTGATGGATGTTAGCCCAGTTGAAATCCACAAAATCTCATTGAAACAATGACATCCATCAAGATCTGGATCTATATCACTAAACCCAAAAACTAATATCAAGAACATCAAGATCTTGCAACTCTAGATCTAGATCCACAATCCTAGATCTATATCTCAACAAATAGGTTTAGATAAATGGAAACTATGGAAATATTCAATGATAATTTCAAAAAAATATAGAGGAAATAACAGGAGAAGCATCGGGATGAAATAAACTTACTAAAAATACAGCGGATCTTCAATCCAAGATTTATATCTTGAAGAATGGTGTTTGAATCACCTTGGCATCCCTCCAGAAGGCTTTGGGATCACCTAGAAATTTTAAATCACAAGACTAGGTCAAAATAGAGGGGTATCACAGGTTTCAGTGATTTAGAAACTAATTTTCGTATAATAAAAGCCCACTCGCACAGTTTCCGGGGTAGGGATGCATTTTTATGGTAAACCATACGCCAACTGTGTGGATCGCTCGGTCTAGGTTTTCACAGTTCACATGGGTAATAGGGTTTAGGTGCATGGTTTTTCAAACAACATGAAAACCATATACATCCTTCTACCCAGTACGTTTCTTAAAAAATCACCCATACACATCCCAAGACGTATCTCCAAAACAAAGGTATATAAAAACAACAAAAAGTAATTGAAAACAGGTCTGAGATGAATTTGTTAAAAGGTCAAGATCTTACAATCTCCCCACCTTATAACAGATTATCCTAGAGCTACACTCACTAACTTCATTAATATTATGAGCCAAAAATATTAGGCCCTTGGGCCCTCAGGTCTACTTCTCATTCCCAAGTTTCCTCATGAACACTTCCATGTTTCCATAACACACGAAATAATGACACGATATTTCCCTAAAATACCTTCTCAAAATGATCTAGCATACATATCAGATGATCCTAAAAGGATGAATCTATCTCTAGGTCAACCTTATCCACATAGATCATCTGATAAGGGTTGGGGTGATACCACTATATTTGAGACACATGGAAAAAATCATGCAAAGCACTGAATATGTATGGAAGAGGCAATCAGTACCCCACCTTCCCAATTATCTCCACTACCTCAAATGGTCCTACAAACCTAGGCACCAAATTCTCTTGCCTCTGTATCTTGTGGTGACCCAAAATAGGTGACAATAGAAGTAATACATGATGAACCTCTATAAACACTAGCATTAATCTCCATCTATCAGCGTACAAATTTTGTCTACTCTGAGCCATAGACATATATTTTTGAATTCACCGAACTAGCTTTGAAATCTCCTACGTGGGACTCGGTCCTAAGAGATCTATCTCACCTACCCTATCTAGCATAATAGTGATCTACAAGGCCTTCTATAAAGTGCTACATATTTTTACATCTATATAGTTCTTGATAATAATCGTTATAGGCAAAATCCACTAAAGCCAAGTTCTTCTCCCAAGAACCATCGAAGTCAAGCACACATGCCCGCAACATATCTTCTAGCACCTGTATGGTACGCTCCAACTACCCATCTTCCTATGGGTGGAAATCCATACTTAACAAAACCTTTGTGCCAAACGCATTCTGTAAGCCCTTCCAAATGCATGAAGTAAAGCACAAATCGCTATATGATACTATAGTCTGTGGAACCCTGTGAAAATGAACTATCTCCTAAACATACAGTTATTCCAACTATTCTTCCATAACAGTTTACCTTATAGGTAAGAAATGTTCTACCTTCATCTGTAAATCCACAATGAACTAGATAACATCATTCTTCCTAAGTGTCTTTCGAAGTCCTACCACAAAACCATAGCTACGTCGTCCTAGTTCTATTCTGTAATAGGAAATGACTGCAATAGGCCTCCTGGTCAATGATGCTCAACCTTCACCTACCAATAGGTGAAACATCTTGTAACAAAGCCTGCTATCACCTTTTTCATTCCTGGACACCAAAAATATCATCTAAGGTCATGGTACATTTTGTTTTACCCAAATATTTACCGCCCACTTAAAGTCATGAAATTATCTCATAAGTGCCCCTCACATACTCATAGGCATAACAACATGATTTTTCATATAGATGATCTTATACTCATCTATCAACCAGTCTGAAGGTGTCTCCCCACATTCATGGATTTCCATTATATATAAACACTCTGGATCATCATACTTCCTGTCTCTAATCCATCTCAAGAGTGTGGAATCCACTGCTACTAAAACTAGAGTCATCTTCTCCTAACTATCCTAAACCCACACATGCATTTCTACCAGCAAAGTCATCATCTTTAACTTCTCACTTGACTCATGAACCAACTGAGTCTATGTTTTCCTGATCAAAGAATCAGCCACACTATTCCCCTTTCCAGGTGTATATGCTCATTCAAAATCAAAGGACTAAATATACTCTACCCATCTTTGCTGCTGAAGATTCAAGTCACACTATGAAAAGATATACTTCAAGATTTTCCGATCTATAAAAACTATAAACTTTAAAACAAAATATAGTGTCACCAACACTTAAGAACATAATCCTCTTCTACCAACTTGAGTTCATGCATGGGGTAATTCCGTTCATGTGGCCTTAAGTGGCGAGACCCATACACAACGACTCTATCCCCTGCATCAACACAGATCTGAGTCCTATACCAGAAGCATCACAATACACCATATACTCCTCACCCATATTATGATAGATCAAGATTGGTGCTGATGTCAATGGATTATTTAACTGTTGGATATATTTATTACATGCCTTCGTCCACTCAAAATTTACCACTTTCTTTGTCGAACCTGAATGCAGTGTTTCCAATCGAGAAAAGTCCAAGATGAACCTCATGTAATATCCATCTAATCCCAAAAAGCTTCGAATATCCAAAACATTCTTGGGACTCTCCCAAGAAACAAATGACTTTACTTTTTATGGGTCCACTCCCACACCTTCATCCAAGATGATATACCCCAAAAAGTGTACTCTTTTAATCCAAAACTAACACTTAGATAACTTGGTGTATAACTGATGCTCTCTTAATGTAACCAGGATGATGTCAAGATTTTGGGAATGATCATCCTGAGTCTTATAGTACACCAATATTTCATCCAAAAACACTACCACAAATAGATCCAGGTACAGATGGAAGATCCTGTTCATCAAGGCCATAAACACAGCAGGAGTGTTTTGAAAGCTAAATAGAATTATGAAAAATTCATAAAGGCCATACCTGCTTTTGAAACCAATCCTTGGTATAACAGAAGTCCAAACTCTCACATGATGATACCTTGATCTTAGATCGATCTTTGAGAACACACAATACCCCTTTAGCTGGTCAAATGAATCATCAATATGTGGAAGAAGATATCAGTTATTTATAGTCATTTTATTCAACTTCTGATAATTGAAACAAAAGTGTAAACCCCCATTGGACTTCTTTTCAAACAAGACAGGTGATCCTCAAGGCGATGTACTTGGATAGATAAAACCTTTATGCTCTAAATCCTCCAACTACGTCTTGAGCACTTGAAGATTGGTTGGTGAAATTCTATAAGGCAGAATAGATATTAGATCAACCCCAAATATGAGCTCAATAGTTAATTCCCCATCTCTCTCAGGTTAAACCCATGAGAAGTCTTTGGGAAAGACATATTAGAATTGTTCTACAATTGGTTGAAGTATGTATTTCCTACCACTCCCATCATCGAGAAAAATACTAGAAACATGGGCTGTGAGATCTCATAGTTGTTGACTAATAGGCCCTACTCTTCTTGCATAGATATCCCACTCCCCATAATGAACATACTGGTCACCCTTAGGAGACACAAAGTTCACTATCCTATAGTAACAATCGATGTGGGCTTAGTATATGACTAACCAGTTCATACCCATAATCAGGTTGAATCCCGTCATATTAATGACATAGAGATTCCAGATAAAATTATACTCTCCAATATCCAGCAGACATCCCTTGCATAAAAATATATATATAAACCGTTTTACGAACAATGTATTGATATTAATTACTCTATTTATTGACTCCACCTCCAAACTCAATCCATTAACATGAATTGAAAATACAAAGGAATGGGAGGAAATAATATCAAACAAGGTTCTAGATACGGTACAAGCTACTAAAATAGTACCTCTCACTATCGATAGACCAACCTCGCTTTCCACAAGTGTAGGTTGCACTACATGTAACTGCCATGCCCTTATTCATTATGGCATCGTCTGACTCCCCCAAGTAGCACCACTCTGCTAATACGAGCACTCATACCCATATGCACCATGTCCACTACCTCCACCGCCTCTTCTAATAGAACTCTAGTTTCCCAACCTATAAGGTGTATAATATCCTCTTTACACACTCTGACACTGTATAGAAGCTCCCTCTGCACCATCTTGTTTCTTCTTTCTACAAAACTTCTGTAGGTGCCCCATCTTGCGGAAAAATCAGAACTCCACTGGTGGTCGAGGTGAATGTGTGTGATAGTGTCCTGACCTACCACATTTGTGGAAAATCACATGAGTAAGGTCTGGTGAAACTATTTTTTTGGACTATCCACCTTTATTTCCATTTTTCTGACTAAGGTTTTCATAATGGTGCTTTCTACTCTTTGAATGCACACTCCTTGATCATCTAGTGATGGCTACCTATCCAGTACTAGAAGGATTCTTCAAGTTTTCCTCTGAAATGTGATCTCGATTCATCACTTTTGAGAAAATTATAAGCCTAAATATATTCACCTAGGACATAATTTCACACTTAAGTACATCCTAAAATCATTTTGCCGAAGAAGCCACATCTTCCTCCAAAGTTGGAGCAAAAAAATTTCAATAAATAAAACGTTCAGAATAATCCATTACGGACATGCTTCCTTGCTTCAGATGCATAAACACTGAAGCCTTATCTTGTTTTAGTTTCTCTGGATAGAAGTGTTCCAAGAACTTCTCTAGAAATTCCTTTAATGACATATCATCAGTCTGTCCAGATTGTACATGAATGTCACACCAGTGTTTCAATGATCCCTACGACATATAAGCATCCAAGTTGACCTTCATCTTAGTAGGAGCCTCCATATGGTCAAGTATTTTCTCTATAAATTCAATCCATAATTCCACTCCCTCAGGTACACCATATCCAATAAAATTCAGTGGGTACTGCAACTAAAACTCCCTTGTTAACTCAGACATGATTTTTATAACCCTCCCTAGGTCTCTCTCCAAGAATTGAATAAAATGATCAAAGTTTCCTTGGAACTTCTCCCATACCTCCTCTACTTGCACCAATAGTGCTTCAAGTTCCCTGTTTGGATGTTCATTATGGGAAATTCCCCTTGGTTTCCCCCTCAAAAAGTGTCATGGAGGAAAATCTCTACAAGTCCAAACACACATCTTTGGTCTCATAACATAACCTTATAGATTTTACATAATAGGATAAATAAACACAAAAAGTTTCAACATTTCCTTCCCCATTTCTCACCACACAGTCAACACAGAGGCCTTATTCTTACCCTTAACTGTCCTACTCCTAGGTCTTGGTTAACAATGTTACATACATTATTATTAATTAATTAAACCATTAATCAACACCATTATCCTAAATTAATTAGTTCATCAATTAATTAATCAAACTCATCTAATTATTCATGTTTCTTCTTATAAACCCATTTACTCTCATTTTTTATCATTATTTCAATATCACGACAATGAAAAATAGTTCAATTTCAACAACTTACCCGTAACACATTTTCCCACGAGTGCCTAAAATGATTAATGTCACAATAACCCTGAGTGCCTTGAATAATGGGTACAGATTCAAATCTTGTGCCTCTTTAGGTCACGAATCAAAGATAAACAATTGTCAAAACAAATATCCCATCACACTGCAAATACGTCACCCTAGGTGAAATAATATCTAGCCATAACAACAAACAACAATAACAATAATCCCACCCTATGTACCCAGATTTCCCCCCATACACAGGTTTGTAACTCCCATGGACGATCTCATTACCAAGCCCCGAATCTTCCTAGTCTCCTGTCTACCTTTCCAAAAATAATAATACAATAGTAGAAAAAATAAAATAAAACTACTTTGATACCACATTGTGAAGTCTCGACCCAAGTGCCACTAAACGGTTCCCTGAGTCAGTTGGTAACATGCCCTCCAGCACACCTCCCCGTATGCTAGAGGGTGAAAACTAGAAGTGAGGGTATGTTAAGTCAACCATGGAGTGGTTGTTCCCTCTTTTAACATAATAAAAAAACCAATGGAAGAAAACAACAATAAACAAGTATAGAATCATTTTGATAACCATAATAATACCATTGTCACATGATAATCAAAATAGTAAATACAATACTCAACTGAAAGGTAAAACATGATATGAAAATGCAAGTGTCAAGTTTCTATAATTCAACTAAAACTAAAGACTCAATGACTCAAAAAAGGGTCCCGAACCACATCCAGTTCCCTCACCCATTCTCCATTCCCAAACAACAACTTATCCCAAGGCCTTTCCCTTATCCTGTCCTGAAACAAGAAAGTTTTCTCGGGTGTGGATTAGGTGGCACAAATTGGGTGTGAGTACAACTTATTAGGACACCCCCAATGGTATCTAAAATAGGTCCATTCAAAATAATGTGTATGAAATTATATGAAGCAATAAATACAATGCATAATTAAAAAGTTATCACATTTTCATTTAATCTGTATTCATAACATTAATCCTAGTTTCAATTCATGTCTCTCATTTAAATCATAATTCATTATTTTCATTCATTTGGTGTGAAAATCCCTATCAAGCACCCCGAATTTTATTTAGTGATGAACATCATGTAAAGCTACCCAAATCTCATTCATTGTTGAACTCCATGTCAAGCGCCCAAAATCTCATCCGGTGTAGATCTCCATGTCTAACACCCCACATCATAAGCTTGTGATAACTACTGGGAAGTAACCCCATGTCCAAGTCAAAAATTATCAATCGGTCCATAACACCATGTCTAGAACCCACATTCTCAATCATTTAAACCATTCATTAATTCAAAATAGTTATCCACATCATTACCTTACTAATACAATTATTAGTAACACATATCAGATTCCATTAGTGAACCCAACAATTAACTAAGTACACAACTCATTAATTAATTCATCAATTAATTAACCAATCAACACAAATATCAGTCCATAATTAATTATTCACAACTAATTATCCAAACCAAATATGAACTTTTCATAATTAATATCACAATAAATTATCTTAATCAAAATCCTGGCACTTAATTAATTTACTATTAATTTTCTCACATAGGCAAACATCATCACATAATTAATTCCCCCTAATTAATTATCTCGAACCCAACCGATTTCTATATCTCAATTATAATATCTCAAAAATATAAAAATTTACAAAATCAATTAGTTTTTTTGGTCATCCCATTAGTTCCATGATTAAATCATAAATTAATCATCTATATATCCATAACATCAAAAAGTCAAGGCACATTCCTAATTATTCTAATTTTAGGAAAGTCAATTACTAAGAAAATCTAGAAATTCAGCAATCTAACATACACATATCAATTCCACAACTAGGGGACTTTGATTTGTACAACCTACCTAAGTTTTTTGATGGATGTTATCTCAACAAAAATTACCAAAAATCCAAGCAGCACAACAATGTTGATCAATATCCTGATCGAAATCCCTAAAACTGAAAATTAAGATTAAAAACATAAATATCTTGCAACTCTAGATATAGATCCAAAATCCTAGATTTAGATATCAACAAATAGGTTTTGAAATATGGAAATAGTGGAAAAAATCCATGAAAATATCAAATAATGATATTGTAATGAATAGGAGTAGCATCGAGATGAAATCTACTCACTAGAAATAGAACAGATCTTCAATCCAAGATTTAGATCTCAAAGAATGGTGTTCGAATCACCTTGGAATCCCTCTATAAAACTCTAAGATTAGGTAGATATTTTCAATCCCAAGCCTAGGTTGAAATATAGGGGTATCACAGGTTTGTTTGATTTAGAAACTAATTTTCAGATAATAAAAACATGCGTGTATGGTCTCCAGGGCAGGGGCACATAGTTAGGGTAAACTGTGCACCAACTGTTTAGAACTATCTGTCTTGGTTTTGATGGATCACATGGTTAGCTAGGATTATGTGCACAATTTTCCAAATAGTATGAAACCCTATATCTTTTAATTTTCTTAAAAAATAACCCAAACACAACTAATGACGCAACTCCAAAAAAGGTACTTAAAAAAAAGTACTTAGAAACAGGCCTAAGATGACTTCGTAGAAAGGCCAAGATCATAAAAATTGATAGATAAATAAATAAAGAAACCATTAGTCCATTAATACTTACAAAAAAATTAAAATACTTTCACAAATTTATAATTTTAACCCATAAAAACAAGCTCTTTAGATTACCTCATAAAATCATAAGTTTCCTGTAAATCTCTATAGAAATAATAAATCATAAAGGTAACTTAGGGAATAATTTACATATCAATATTAAATTTGATGAAACTATTATATATATATATATAGTAACCTTCATGGTTACATTTGGAATAACTGCTGTAGTATATTCCCTTAATCTCTTCAGAGAAACCCTACCAGTTAACTCTGTCTCAAAACCCAATGCATTGGAGAGCTATAATAACCTCACCCACAATTAGTTTATTATAGAACCACCCATACTCATAAAAATTTTCCCATAAAAATAATTTAATCATATCATATAAATAATTCATAAATGGAAAATAAATTTTACACTTTGAAATAACTTTTTATTTTTACAAATCTATGTACTCATAAATGAAAACACATTACTTGAGAATAAAATTGTAAACTTTTAAAGGAAGCATCAATAAATTAAATTTAAATTAAATTGAGAAATTATATTCATGTTTTAAATATTATATAAACATTCATTTTGGATGTGCTAAAATAGTTGAAAGAGTAAATTTAAAGAGGGTTTTAAAAGAAATCCCCTTACAAAAAACATGAACATGATGACTTTTTGAAAAAATTGGATAGAATTTTGAAAATTTAGATTTTAAAACATTCATGTTCATATAAATACATTCATATAAACCATTTTTGAAAAAATGTACCTAAAAGTGAAAGATTTATATGAATAAATCTTTAAAACATTTAAAATGATGTTTGAGTTAAAGAGTCCCTTTACAAATATCATATAATTGAAGTGAGCATTAATAAAATTAATTGATTATGTATATCTACTAAAAAATAACATAAATCAAGTTAAAATATAATATAATATATTTAAAAGTGATTTCACACATAATCTAAGTGATTTATAATCAATAAGTAGAATATTAGTCCAATGAATAGTAATTGAGATAATAAATTCCTTACTACTTTATAATCAGTGTAATTTTATGAAAATTGAAGGAGTAACATTTATAAAAACATTAAATATCAAAATAATATGTAAATTTAAGATATAACATGTTAATAGAGAGTTATATACACTTTAAAATAGAATATAGGTCCATAACTATAAGGTCTAGGCATAATCATTACAGAATCTTGATATAATTCAACAATTTGACTTTAATTCACATTGATGATCTTTTCAAGTTTCTAGATTTATATAATTAGGTCATAAATCATACACAACAACTTAAATATTACAATGTAGACACATCAACTCAATATCCATTTTTTCATAAAATAATAACTTTTAAAAAGGCACATGGTTTCATTTCATGTTTAAACAACATAAATTTTTCTTGATAAAATCCATGACTCTATTCTCCTTCAAATCCTATAAAAAACAGTTCAAACTTGGTATGAGCATAAAAATCTCAGTAAGGGATAAAAAAAGTAGGAAAACTGTTAGCATTTCAAAAACATGTAAACAATGAATACTTTATCATAAAGTAATACATTTCAATTTTATGACATATTAAATACTACTCATTGATTATATTATCATCTATTACCCTTTTTGTAACAAAAATATTACTATAAAATTCATATAAAGCAACATATGACATATAAAAGAAACTTGGGACATAATCATACTTAAATGGAATAACCATGTGGTGGACTTCCATACATGTCACACTTAAAAATTAAATAACCAAATGGCTGAAATCTATACACAATGAATTGGAGGTTATAATGTAACCACCCAACATTGGTTTATCATGGAACCACTAGTCTTTGTCTTATCATGTAACCACCCAAATTTTTTTATCTCGTAACAACCCATTAAATGTCTTAGTACCATTATATAATCATAACACATAAAATATTGCAATTTTCGACATTTCATGCATAAAATTTCATTTGCAATCACTAGAAATCATATTAAGATATTGAAATAGTTAATACACTTCCAAAACCATTTTCAATACCAAAATACTCAAAAAGAGAATAAATTATTTCTTTATTCCATTTATAAACATTAAGTCTTATAGAGGAATCCAAATATCAAATAACATTTATGGTGGTAGAGAAGTCATTGTCACCACATACGTTAGAAAATATCTGTTTTTCATTGATTAAAATGCCTCATATAAAAATATATTCATTTTGAAAACCTTTTAATGAAATTATAATTCAAAGGGGTTCATTATACACTATATAAAAGAAGGTGGTGTATGGCATCAAAATATGCCTCAATGAAAGATGATTGAGATGAAGTCCCTTACATGGAGTCCAACATGTCTCATTCATTATTTATCTTCGTGTATAATAAACTTAGGTTAATTTATAACTTATTCAGAACATTTTTCAAGTTTATTATTCCCTTTATATCACTTATTACTATGTTATAACAATTAGTAAAATTTTTGAGTGAATGTCATACATTTTGTCAATATTCAGTTCTTGAGTCAAAAAGGAACATGGTAGTAGTCCATGTGGTCATAATTACATTATCTAGAGAATAATATTCCTGATATTATTATCATTTTTATACACAAATTATACTTTTAAATCAATACATGAAGTGTGGTTATGAAAAATGAACAACATTATAATCAGGGAGACGGTAAGCCGTATGTACGCATGAGTAACATATTCATTTTTCATTGACCATTATGGACATAAGGTAATTATCATTTTATCATTACATAATGATAATATAATTATTAATATCATATTAATAATTTAAATATACTTATATATATCATAAATGTGATATAATGAATAAAAACAAGTCACATCACTTCGTGGTGGGGATAGTCCACATGTACGCAGAAATGGAATTATAATTTTTATGCGCATGGAAGTAAGAAATTAATTGATAAATTATTATCATATAATGATTAATGTTTCATTAATATCACATATTTTCATTAATTTAATTATTATAACTAGTCATGAGATATGGCTATAAAGAATGAATTAGATCAGTTCATGGTGGTGATAATTCACACGTATGCACGAATGATTAATTCCATTCCCATTTGGTAGAAGTGGAGATGTATTTAGGTGATGATATTAAAAGAATAAAATATAATTATATTTAGGATACTATATTTTTTATCTCATCATGTTTGGAGGATATTTGAAGGAATTGGAAGAAAAACTAAAATAGAAATACTTAAAGAAAACGATACCTATTCTTCGATTGATTACTCTTGAATAACACCATAACACCACTAAGAAGGGTGTTATGCCTAAAATAAGGATTGAATAATGTGGATAAGGATTATAGTAATAATTTTAGGTACATATATGCCAAACAGAAATGCTTTGGAAGTGTTAGTAATAGAGAGGATTGAGTGCTTTTTTATAGGAGAGGGGAGGGGCACCCTTGGAATTATTAAAAGTATTAAATTAATATAAATTCAATTTCGATTCCAAATCAGTACAAACTAATTTAGTTAGAATATAGGATGAAGAGGGGTCCAAATATATTCATCTAATGATAATTATGAAAGTTTTTGTTAATTTTTAATCCTTATATTTTTTATTTAATTTTTTTAACTCTTACTGTTTTATCAAGTAGTTTACAATTTGAGATTTAAAAAATTACCGAATAATAACAAATGACTAACGAATGAGTAATTAATGAAATTTTTGAGTTATAACAACTATTTAGTTGAATATTATATTTTATAAATTTTATATCATTTATTTAATTATTTTATATTTTAAAATATGAAAAATGTAAATAAGACACTATTCATTGTATGGCTTTTTTAAAAAATCATAATAATTTGATTCCTAAAAAAAACTAGATTAACCCAATATTAACATGTCATAGTCACCTACAAAACTTATTTATGGTATAAATATTTCAAAATATATTTATTTTAATGTGATTAATATCATTTATTTGATTCATTATTTAATAAACCAATTACTTCATCATTAGTGTGTGATAAATAAATTTAATTATTTAATTATTAAAAATTAAAAATTAATTATCACGATTTTGGTAATATTTTTATATATCTATGTAATATTCATAGTCTAAGATATCAGTTATATTACCTAATATTAAAATTGTTTTAGTAGTAAGATCTACATTTATGACATATTTTCCTTTACTTTAAATTAAATTATATAAATGTCATAATCACAACCATGTGTCTTACAAAGGCCACAATTCATACCCAAGGATTGTTTTGGTCAAAAATAACTCATAAAATAAGATTAGGACAAGTGTTACAATAGATTTATATTATTGTTATATTATTTTTACCATCAATTAACCTATTTACCTTTAAGCGTGTTAAATAAAAATAATTACTAAAGTTTCTATTCATAATGTCCAAAAATAAACAAGATGTATTTTCATAATTTTTATCTTATTATTAAAAATATGGTATCTATTTTTAAAAATAAAAAAAAAACATAATTGGAATAAATTAATTAAAAATTAATCCCGTTGACGGAATAAGAAAAAATATTTTTTAAGTAAATATTTAAAAATCCCACATTGTTTTTCTATTCAATTTCAATTTGAAATTGATTCAAATGACAATATTTTTTGAAATGATAAAAAAATTATTTAATTTTACTTAAAATCCTAATAAAATGAAAATATAACTATAAAAAATAAAATGAAAAGGTAGTTTTTAATTAAAATGTAGTATTTTTAACTATTCATTAAAATATGAGTTTTATAAAAAAAATAAAAAAAATTTAAAACAAAGTAAATTTTGAAATCCCAATTCAAAAGAATAAGTTTATTTTAGAAAATGTAAAATATAAAAGTGCCTTAAAATATATTTAGAAAGGGTTCTCCATCAAAATGAGGTAAAAATACTTTTAAAAATATTTGTGTATTTTATGCTTAAAATTGAATTTATTCTCATTTTAAGCCACTAGAATTTATTGGAAGAAATTAAAAATATTGAATAAACATGTGTAAACATGACATAGTTATTTTATTTCATTCCCTCTAATATAATTACTAGGATATAACTACCATTAAAATAATAATATTAATAATATATTATTTTTCAGTATAACTCAGTCTTTTGTGAAACATAAGATTATGGAGAAACCCATTGTTGTGTGTCATGTAAGATATCAGAAATAAAATCCCCCTTAAGGTAAAATTAATATCTAATTAATAAATATTAATATGCTTAAAAATGTATTATTCCAAAATTATTTGGTATGTTACATCCTTGCCCCCATTTGGATATTTCATCCTCACAATTTTATTTACTTATCTAATAAGCGGGGGGTATTTTTTCATCGTAGAATTTTTAGATTCCAATGTTTCCTCTTAAACCATATGGGGTTTCTATAAAATCATTACCCAATGAATCACCTTATTCTAAAACACATGCTCTATACAGTCAAGAATCTGGACTGAATGTTTATCATAAGAAATATTCTCTTCCAACTGAACTAGTTCTAGACTCAAAACCTGAGATGGATCCAGAATATATTTTTATAACATTAAGAAATGAAAAAAATTGTTTACCAGGGATAGAATTCAAGGTAAAGAAACTTGATAGAAAACTAATCAAACTTTTTCCAGGATTTCATAGGGTCCAATGAACCATAGACTCAACTTCCCTTTCCTAAAAAATGAATCACACTTTTCCCTGGAGAAAATTTGAGAAATCCATGATCACATAACTTAAAAGAATGATTATTCCTCTCGTAATTCACATAAATTTTCTACCTGTTCTGAGCTGTACTCATGTGTTTCTGAATCAACCTAACTTTTTCTTCCACTTCTTCTACCAACTCTGGACTCATCAAATTCCTTTCACCAACTATCCAAAAAATCTCGAGTTCGACACTGCTTTCCATATAGTGCCTCCAATGGTGCAATTTGTATACTAGATTGAAAACTGTAATTATAACAAAACTCAACCAAAGAAATATGTTGATCCTAACTACCCTGGTAATCCGTTGAAAAATCATGTAGCATATCCTCTGAGTTTTGAATTGATCTTTTTGAATGCCCATGTAATTGAGGCTGAAAAGATGCACTGAAATTTAATTTAGTACCCAACGACATTCGAAGGTCTGTAAAAAAGTTTTAAGTGCACCAGTGATCACGATCATATAAAATGGAGATGGTAACTCTTTTGTAACCTTAATATCAGTTTAATATATAACTAAGAAAGTTTATCTATAGAAATATTATCTCAAATAGTATGAAAATGATAAGATTTAGTTAATAGATCAACAATAACCCAAATCACATTGTTACCTTGAGAAGTATTTGGTAATCCTATTATAAAATCCATGGATATATTTTCCCATTTCCACTTTGGTAGTGGAAACGGCTGAAGAATCCATTTCATCAACTGCCTCTCAACTTGAACCTGTTGACAAATCAAACATCTCAGTGTAAAGTCAATGATATATCCTTTCATTCCATCCCAACAGTAGTACTCCCAAAGGTCACTGTACATCTTAATGCTTCTTAGATGAACTAAAAATAGAGAACTATGTGCTTCACATAACAAATATAACTTCAACTGTGAATCAAAAGGAACAAATAATATTTCCCAAACCACAAAAACAGTCTTTATAAATGTTAAATTCTGGTAACTTACCCTTATCCACCAATTATAACTTTTTATATAACTCACTATCTTTCTTATGAACCTACTTCAATCTGTCAGATAGAGATGATTTCACTAACACCTAAAACAAAATAGAGTAATTTCCTACACCACCAACTTCCAAGACAAAATTCATTAACCAATGGACCTCGTTAGAAATGTATAATGGTTAATGTAGCATTTTTTTTGAATAAAATAATCGATTGATTTATATTCATTTCTTAGATTGTACTAAACTATGACATCATAATCCTTGACTAATTACATCCATCTCCATTTTCTCATGTAAAATTATTTTTGAGTGAATATATACTTCAAACTTTTGTGATTAGTATATATTTCAGACTTAACGCCATACAAATGATGCCTCAAAATATTTAAAGAAAAACAATAGGATCTAATTTCAAATCATTTGTAGGGTAATTTAACTCACGAGGTTTCAACTAATGTGAAGTATAAGAAATTACCGGATCATTTTGAATTAGGAAACAACCAAGTCCTTTTAATGAACCATCACTATAGATTACAAACTCACAATTTCTGGAAGGCATGGCCAAAATAGGATTATTTAATAATCATCTTTTTAGTTTTTGAAAACAATTATCACATTATTTGGTCCAAATGAACTTAAATACCTTACATGTTAACTTAGTTAGTGGTCCAGATAAACAATAATATTTTTCAACAAAACTTTAGTAATTAATCACTAATCCAAGAATACTATAAAATCTATATGATATTGTTTGGTCATGGACAGTCTTAAAAAACTATTGTTTTTAAAGGGTCCCCATTTATGCCATCTTTAGAAACAATATGACCATGAAATGATTTTTTTGCAACGAAAATACACTCTTACTAAACATTCCATATAGTTTATTTTCTTGTAAGGTTTGAAAAACAATCCTTAAGTGACATTAATGTACCCTATGGCTTTTAGAATTAACAAAAATATCTTCTATAAACAAAATCACATACTGATCAAAAAACAAATGAAAGAATACTTTAATGAGATTCATAAATATAGAAGGTGAATTAGATAATTCAAAGGGAATAATTATAAACCCATAATTCCTATATCTAATTCGAAAGGTTATTTGTGGAATGTAATCCTCCTCCACCTTCAGTTGGTGGTACTTAAACCTCAAATCAATCCTTGAAAAGCAATAAACTCCCTAGAGATGATAAAAAAAATTATTGATATAAGGTAAGAAATACTTGTTCTTAATATTAATTTTATTCAGGGATCAATAATAAATAAAAATTCTTATAGAACCATATTAATTTTTCAAAAATAAAACTGTGGTACCCCATAGTGAAGTTCCAGGTCAAATGAAACCTTTATCAAGAAATTCTTATAACTATTTTTTCAATTCCACTAATTATACTTGAGGAAATTGATATGGGTGGTTTAGAAATTGGATTAGAATTAAGAACTAAATTAATAGTAAATTCAACCTCCCAATTAATAACAATAACAGACAATTCATCAGGAAAAACATCTGTGAATTCATTCACTACTAGAATGTCACTAATCAAAATTGTTTCATTCTTTTCAACAAAAAGATCTAGTTAAATTTCACTTCCATCTTTAATATATCTCTCATATTCTTGGTATATTATAAAAGTTATGTAATCATTGAATAAAACATTCTTGTATTTTCAATCTATTTTAGCATGATAAACTGAAATCCAATCCATACCCAAAAAGATATCAAACTCCAAAATGGGGAGTTCAATAAGATTTATAGAAAAAACGATCCCACTAATGATAATAGGATGATTACCATAAATCTTATTTTATTTAATACTTCCACATATAGTTTTTACCAATATTTATATATCAAATTCACAAGGAAATATTTCTAATTTACTCATAATGCTCTCATAAATGAATGAATGTGAAGATCTAGAGTCAAATAGGTGTGGGTATATTTAAAAAAAAAACTGTAACATACCTTTCACTACTTCCTTTGATGGTCCCACATCAACAGTAGTAGTACCAAATTATTTTTCCACACCCTTATGCTTTTCATATTGCTGGCTTCAACCTTGGGTAATCCACTTTGGACACACATTGGAATAATTCATTAACTCACTACAACTAAAACATATTACTACTGACTTTTCATTTCCATCCAGATCATCTCCCTTGTAGTCATGAGAAATATAACTAGTCTTACCACATCATAAGAACTTACCAAACTTTAAGATACATTCTCCAGGATGATTTTTACCATGCTTATCAAAAGATGGAAATTTAATTCTATTACGTCCAAAATTATTTGACGAATTTTTTCCCACTTCCTACCAACTGAATCACTACTTTTAATTACTCTTGTAGAACACATGATCATTATAAAACTATTTTTCTTCCTTCTATGAAAATTTTAAAAGTTATCAATAGATTTTAAACTCACGAGAATCTAATTCCCTTTGATATTTTGGATTTAGTCCTAAGTAAAAATGATTTATCTTACTATTAATATCCCAGATGAAATTTAGGATGTAACCTAACAAACGGGTAAAATATTTTTCATTTGTAGCCACAAAATATTCCCCATTTTGTATTAATTCTAAGAATTTATTTTCTATCCTAAGTCGAACAAACTTAGAAAAATATTTCTCAAGGAATATATTCTTAAATTCATCCCATTCCATGGCATCAGTATCTTCACTTCCTCTAATATTTTTAATCATTGACCACCAATAATCAGCTTCACCTTCAAAATGAAAAAAAGACAAACCTTTTGATTTTCTGAACACTACATTACATCAAAAATATTTTTCAGTGATTTAATCCACCCTTCACCTTTCATAGGGTCATATGATCCTCTGAATGATAGGGGAAGTTGCCTCATGATATGATACACTATCAACATCTTCCTCTATGGTTTATCTAGTTGATCTCTTGCATGAACACCACCACCATTTATATCCTGAGTCAACTAATCTATCACTATAAAAAAATGTTCAGTTCCAATTCTGACTATCTCCGGATACTGATTTGGAAGATTTTTTTCCTCTGTATTTCTTCCTAGTAAAGCTTCCCTATTTCATCTAAAGACAACCATTCTGAATAGACATATCCTAGATGAAGCAACATGGTAATCATTAAATGATATATAATTTTAATTTTACCATAAAGTACAATTAGTTTATGGATATTATTTTAACAATATCAAAACCCCTAAAGTTATCAAAACACACCTCTGATACCGACTATAATTCCCTATCCTTAAACATTACATAATCTTGATAGAAGTCAATAATTTAACATTAATTCACATTGAGGATCTTTTTAGGTTTATATATTTATATAATGAGGTCATAAATAATACATAAAAACTTAAATAATACAAAGTAGACACTTCTAATCACTACCCATTTTTTTCATAAAATAGAAACTTTAAAAAATATACATGGTTTCATTTTATTTTTAAACATGATAACTTTTCATTTACCCCATAATTGACTCTATTATTATTTAAATCAAGTGAAAAACATTTCAAACATTGGATAATCATAAAAATATGATTAAGGGATACAAAAATAAGGAAAACTATTTTCTTTGCGAAATCATGTAAACCATGAACACTTTATTATAAAGTAATACTTTTCACATTTATGAAGTAGTTAATAAACTTCATGGAATATAAGCTCATTTAATACGCTATTTGTACCCAAAATATTACCTTAAACCCATAAAAAGTAGAATGTAACATATAAAAAATACTTTGAACATAATCATACTTAAATGGAATAACCATGCGGCCAACTTCCTTACATGTCACTCTTACAAATAGAATAACCATATGACCGACTTCCATACCCAATGAATTTGAGGTTATAACATAACCACCCATACTTGGTTTATCATGGAACCACCCATCTTTGTTTTATCATGTAACCAACCATTTTTGGATTATCACATAACCACCTATCAAATTTCCAAGTACTATTATATAATCATAACACATAACAGATTTCAATTATCAACATTTCACTCATAAAATTTCATTTGAAATGACAAGAAAAAATTTCAAGATATTGAAATAGTCAATCCAATTCCAAAAAAAATTTCAGTACCAAAATACCCAATATGGAAATAAGTTATTTCATTTTTTCTTTTAAAAACATTAAAGCTTCTAGGGGAAGCCAAATATCAAATCATAGTTAGGACATCAAAGAAGTCATTGTTGAAGAATATGATAAGAACATTACTTTTGTAATTTAGTAAAATGATTCATATAAAAAAGATTAAAATTTTAAAACCTTTTAATGGAATTATAAGTCAAAGGTGTTGATTATATGCTATATAAAAGAATGTGATGTATAAAATCAAAATATGCCTCATTGAAAGGAGATTGAGACGAAGTCTCTTACCTTGAGTGCAATTTGTCTTATTAATTCTTTATATTCTTGAATAATAAAATTAGTTTAATTTATACTTACATAAAACCCCTTTTCAATTTTATTATTCCCTTTATTTCACTTATTACTATGCTATAATAGTTAGTTAATTATTTGAGTTTAGGTGGGATGTTTTGTCAATTTTTGGTTCTTGAGTAAAAAATGAACATGGTACTAGTCCATGTGGTCATAAGTAAATTATCTCCAAAATAATATTCATGACATCATTATCATTTTTATACATAAATTTTACTTTTAAATAAAAAAATTATGAAAGGTTATAAAAAATGAACAACTTTATAATCATGGAGATGGTATGCCATATGTACACATCAGTAACATGTTCATTTTTCAATGATCATTATGGAAGTAAGGAAATTATTATTTTATATTACTATAATGATAATATCATAATTAATATCATATTAATAATTTAAATATACTTATATAAATCATACAAGTGATATAATGAATAAAAAAGAGTCACATCACTTTGTAGGGGTGATAGTTCAAATGTATGCACGAACAACGTTATCATTTTTATGCACATGGAAGTAAGAATGTATTTGAAACATTATTTTTTTATAATGATTAATATGTCATGAATATCACATATGAACATTTCCTCCATTATTATAACCATTAATGGTATAAAGTTATGGAAAACGAATTAGATTGGTTTGTGGAGGAGATAGTTCACACATACACACAAACGATTAATTCCATTCACATTTAATAGAAGTGAAGGTGGATTTAGGTGATGATATTGACATAATAACATATTTGTACATTTAGGGTTCTATATTTATTATCTCATAAACGACTTAGGATATTTGAAGGATGTGAGAGGTGAAATAAATTACAAATACTTAAAGAAAACGATACCTCTTCTTCAGTTGATCACCTTTTAAGAACACATTAACACCAATAAGAAGGGTGTTATGCCAAAAATAAAGCTTCAAGTATCTGGGAAAGGATTATAGGAAGGGTTTTGGTCAGATATTGTATAACCCAAAAGGATTTTGAAGTGCGAGTAAGACAAAGGAATTCATTCCTTTTTGTAGTTGAGGGGATATGCACCCATGGTATTATAAAAAGTATTAAAATAATATAAATTAAATATCAATTCAAAATTGGTCAAAACTCATTTAGTTCAAATATAAGATGATTAGGGGTCAAACTAATATCATAAAATGAGAATTATAATTTTTTTGGACAAATTTTAATCCCTATCATTTTGCTTAATTTTTTTAACTCTTACCATTTTGTCAGGTAGTTTACCATTTGAGAGTTAAAAAAATTACCAAATCATGACAAACGAACAATAAATGAGTCATTAATGAAATTATTAGAGGAATAAAAACGTTTTGGTTGTTCTGTGAGTTTTTATAAATTTTATGTCATTTAATTGAATATTTTATATTTTAAAATATGAATTATGTCAATTTTGACACTATTCATTATTTGACTTTCAAAAAAAACCATAACAACTTGATTCCATAAAAAATACATTAAATAAATCCTAACATGACATAGTAAAAAAAAGTTTATAGCATAAAATATTTCAAAATATATTTATTTTAATATTATTAATATCATTTATTTGATTCTTTTTTTAATAAACCAATTACTTTATCATCACAGTGTCATAAATAAATTTAATTATTTAATTATTAAAAATTATAATCAAATTACCATTATTTAGGAAATATTTTTATATTTCTTAAAACTATTTATATTTGAAGATAAAACTTACATAACCCCATATTATAATTGTTTTGTAATAAGATACATGTTTATTCCATATTTGCTTAAACTTTAAATTTAATGTTACAAATGTCAACATCACACCAAAGTGGCTTCCAAAGGCCAAAATTTCAACCCACGATTTTTTTTCTAAAATAACTTATCCAATAATATTAGGTTAAGTTTTAGTGTAGTTTTATATTATTATAATATTATTTTTAGCTTTAATTACATTATTTACCTTTAACTGTGGTAAATAAAAATTATTACTCAAGTTACTATTCATAATATAAAAAAACATAAGGAACCTATTTACCTAATTTTGAAATTTTGATTAAAAATATGAAATATATTCTTCTAAATACAAAACAAAAAATTACAAGAAATTAAATAAAAATTAATGCCATTGACGGAATAAGATAATGAGATTTGTTAAGTAAAATGTTAAAAATTTCACATAGTTTTTCTATTCCATTTCATTGAGAAATTGATTATAATAGACAAAATTGTATTAAATTAAAAAAAATATTTAATTATAATTTAAAACCAATTAAAATAAAAATATAACTATATATAAAAATTAAGAGAAAATGTAGTTTTTAATTAAAATGTAGTATTTTTCAATAATCATTAAAATTGAAATTTTATCAGAAAATACTAAAATTTCAACCAAATAAATTTTTATGTCCTCATTAATAAGAAGAAGATTATTTTTTAAAATATATAATATAACATTGACAAAAACTATAGTTAAATTGGGTAATCCCTTAAAAGGTGGTAAAACTAATTTTAAAAATATTAGAGTATTTTATTCTTAAAATTGGATTTATTCTCATTTAAACCTCAAGAATATATTGGAATAAAGTAAAAATATTTAATAAACATATCTAAACATAATATATATAGTTTTTAAAATTTTTTCCAATACAATGGCTAAGTGATAACTACCATTAAAAATAATAATATCAATATATATTATTTTTTTGGTATAACTCTGTCTTGTGTGAAACATAATATTTAGGAGAAAACCATTGTTGCGTGTCGATTATGTTATCATAAATAGAATCCATTTTAAAGTAAAATTAATAAATTATTAATAGATATTAAAAGATTTGAAAAAGTATTATTCCATAATTACTTTGTATGTTATTTCCTTCAACCATTTTGGAATTTGCATTCTCAAAATCTTATTTATTTATCAAATAAGTGGGGGTATTTCTCCCCTACATCGTTTTCAGATTCTCATGTTTCCCATTTAACCATATTGGTTTTCGATAAAACTGTAACATGATTAATCACTTTATTCCACAACAATTTATCTATACGATCAAGAATTTGGAAAATTTGTTCCTCATAAGAAATATTCTCTTACCAATGAACTACTTATGGAATAAAAACATGGGATAGATCCAGAATATTCTTTCTTAACATTGAAACATGAAAACAATTGTATAGCTCGGATAGAATCAATGGTAAATCCACTTAGTAGGTAACTGATCCAAATTTCTCTAGGATTTCATAGGGTCCAATGAACTATGGATTCAACTTCCCTTTCTTACCAAATCACATCACACTTTTAGATAGAGAAAATTTGATAAAGACATGATCACCTACCTCAAAATATTGATCCTTCCTCCAGTTATCCGCATAATTGTTTTCCTTCTTTGAGATATCCACATGTGTTTTTTAATAAACTGAACTTTTTCTACCATTTCTTCTACCAATTCTAGTTCCATAAACTTCTTTCACCTACTTTATGTGAAAAGATAGAGTTTAAAAATGCTATCTATATAAGGGGTAAAATGGTTCCATTTGTGTACTGGAATGAAAATTGTTATTATAATGAAACTAAACCATAGAAATATGTTGATCACAATTTCTCTGATAATCCATTTAATAGTCATGTAACATTTCCTCCAAGGTCTAAATTGTTCATTCTGACTGCTCATCTGATTGAGGATAAAAGCAATACTAAAATTTAATTTAGTACCTAATGACTTCCGAAGGCCTTTCCAAAAGTTTAAAGTGAACCTGAGATCATGAACAAATTTAATATATAGAGGAACTCCATGTAACCTGAAAATAACATTAATATATAATTGAGAAAATTTTTCTAGAGAAAGTGTATCTAAAATTGGAAGAAAATGATGAGATTTAGTCAATCAATCAATAATAAACCAGATCAAATGGATTTGGTAATCCTATGATGAAATCCATGGATATATTTTCCTATTTCCACACTCATACTAGAAAAGGATGAAGAATCCCTTTCAAAAACATCATCTCTACTTTAACCTGATGAAAAATTAAACATATTAGGGTAAAGTCAACAATATATATTTTCATTCCATCCCACCAGTAATACTCCCAAATGTCTCTGTATATCTCAGTGCTACCCAGAATAATTGTAAAAGGATAATTAAGATCTTTACATAATAAATCTTTCATCAACTGTGAATTAAAAATAATACTTAATCACTTCCCAAACATCAAAACATGGTCTTTATCAATGTTAAATTTAGGTAACTTACCCATATGAACCAATTATATCTTTTTCTAAAACTCACTATCTTCTATTCTACACCTGCTTAATTATATTTTATAGAGATTATTTTACTGACACCTAAAGCAAAACATAGGAATTTCCTACACCATCAACTTTCATTAAAAAAATTATCAAATCATTAAACAAAGGGTGTCATTACAAACATATCTTGGTTAATGTAGCATTGCTTTTTCGACTCAAAACATCGAACAATTTATTTTAAATTCTTGGATGGTAAGGAATCATGCAATCATAATCCAATATTAATTCCATCTATCTTCTCTTTCACATGTTCAATACCTTTTAAGTGAAAATATACTTCAAACTTTTGTAATCAATATAGAATTCACAATTTACACCATATAAATGATACCTCCAAAATTTTAATGAAAAAAAAACAGAAGCTAATTCTTAATCACGTGTAAGGTAATTTAAATCACAATGTTTCAACTGAAGTGGAGAATAATCAATTACCCTATTATTTTGAATTAGGACACAACTAAGTCCTTTAAATGAAACTTCACGGTATAAAACAAAATAACCATTCCTGGAAGGCAGGGCCAAAACTGAAGCATTTACTAATATTATTTTCTATTCCTAAAATCAATCAACCCATTATTTTTTCCAAATGAATAAAAATCCAATAGATGATAAATTAGTTAGTGGGATAGATAACTGAGAATTTTTTAACAAACCTTTACCAATAACCCACTAATCCAAGAAAACTATGAATAACTATGATATTGGTAGGTCTTGGCCACTCTTCAATAAATTTTATTTTAAAAGGGTATATAGTTATTCCATCTTCAAAAATAATATGATCATGGAATGAAATTTATTTCAACTAAAATTCAATATTACGAAACTTTCCATATAGTTTCATTTCTTTTATGGTTTACAAAACAATTATTAAGTGAATTTCATGTTCCCTCTAGATTTTATAATATATCTTAATATCATCTATAAACACAACCAAAAAATTATCCAAAAATAGATGAAAGACTGAATTTTTGAGATTCATAAATATAGAATATTTATTAGATAACACAAAAGTAATAACTAAAAACTTATAATTCCCATATCTTATTTGGAAAATTGTTTTTGGAATATCATCCTCCTTCACCTTCATCTAATGGTATCCCAAGCTCAAATCAATCTTTGAAAAATAAGAAGCTCCCTAGAGATGATCAAAAAAATAACATATATGAGGAAAAACATAATTTTTCTTAATAATGATTTTATTCAAGGATTTTTAATCAATACAGAGTCTCATAGAACCATATTTTTTTCACAAATAAAACAGGAGAACACCATGGTGATGTTCTAGGTTGAATAAAACCTTTATCAAACAATTATTGCAATTTATTTTTCAATTACACCAATTCTAATTGATCTATTTGATAATGGGGTTTAGAAATAGGATTACCACCAGGCACTAAGTAAATATTAAATTCAACCTTCTGATTAGGAATAATACCAAGAAATTCATTAAGAAAAACATTTGTGAATTCTTTCACTACTAGAATGTCACTAATCAAAACTGTTTCTTTCTTTTCAACAACACAGGATAGAAAACATTCAGTACCATATTTAATCAATCTCTCATCTTCTTGGTATGTTATCGAATGTAAGGAATCATTTAATAAAACTTTCTTGAATTTGAAATCTATTTTATCATGATAAATTGAAATAAAATCCATACCCAAAATGATATCAAATTCTACTATGGTAAGTTCAACATGATTTTCAGGAAAAACCATACCTCTAATGATAATAGGAAGATTCCTATAAATCTTGGTTTCTTTAATACTTCCACCTAGAGTTTTTACCAAAATTTCTATATCACATTTATGATGTGATATTTCCAATTTACATTCAAAGATCACATAAATTAATGAATGTGAAGATCCAAATTCAAATAAGGTATTGAAATATTTTGAAAAAACCCATAACATTCCAATTAACACTTAATTTTATAGTACCACATAAACTATAGTAGTATAAAATTATTTTTCCATACCATGTTGCTTTTGATATTTCTGGATTCCACCATGGGTAATAAACATTGGCCGCACATTGGCATAATAACCTAACTCATTTCAACTAAAAAAATCTAATCGCTAACTTTTCATTGCTTTTTCGACCATCTCTGTTGTAGTCATGAGAAATATGACCAGTCTTACCACATTAAAAATACTTCCATGACTTTGAGAGAAATTCTACAGGATTATCTTTACCACATTTCTCACAAGATAGAAATATAATTTTCCTACCTTACCTCATTGATGAATTATTTTACAATGCCTTCCAATTGGATAACTTATATTTCTATCTCTCATGAAACACCTGATCATCATAAAACTCAATTTATACCTTCTCCGAACATCAGAAATGTTTATCAAATCTTTTTAACTCTTGAGATGCTAATTCCCTTTGATATTTTGGATTCATTCTTGAGTAAAACCAATTTTTATTACTATTAATATCTGGATAAAATCTTGGAAATACCTAGAAAAATAGGTTATATTTTATTCATATGCAGCCACATAATCCTCCTCCTTTTGTCTCAATTCCAAGAATTTATTTTCCATCATAATTTGAACAAACTTAGGAAAATATTTCTCAAGGAATATATTCTTCAGTTATTCCCATTCCATGGAATCACACTCTTCAATTCCTCTTATATTTTTAATCATTTACCTTCACTAATCGACTTCACCTTCAAAATGACAAACAACAAGACTAAAATTTTTATTTTTTGAACACCCCATTACAACAAAAATATTTTCTAGTGCTCTGATCCACCATTCAGATTTTATAGGGTCAGATGATCCTCTAAATGATAGAAGGAGTTGCCTTATGAAATTTTCCACTACCGACATATTCCTCTAAATTTTATCTAGTTTATCTCATGCATGGACACTGCCACCATTTATCTCCTAATAAACTGATCCATCACTATAACAAAATATCCAGTTCCAATTTCAACCATCTTAGGATGATAATTTGGAAGATTGTCTTCCTATGTATGCCTTCCCACTAGAGCTTCCCTGTTTCCTCTATGGAAAGCCACTCTGAATAGATATATCTCAAACAAAGCAATAAGGTAATATTCAAATTATATATCATTTCAATTTGAACATAATGTAAAAAATAATTTATGGACATTCTATTAACAATATTCTAACCCCTAAATTTTTTTAAAATGAACTCTGATACAAGCAATAAGGCCCTAACCTTAAACATTACAAAATATTTAGATAAGTCTACAATTTAACTTTAATTAACATTGAGGTTCTTTTTAGGTTTAGAGATTTATAGAATTATTTCATAACTCATGCTTAAAAATTTAAATATTAAAAATCATGAATTTCTAATAACTATCAATTTTTTTATAAAATAAAAACTTTTAAATAGAAACATGGTTTTTTTAATGTTTAAAAATTATAACTTTTCCTTCATCCCATCCTTGACTATATTATCCTTTATATTTTGTGAAAAATATTTCAAAAATGGGATGAGAATAAAAAGACCAGTAAGGGATACACAATGAAGGAAAACTGTTAGCCTTTCAAAAACATGTAATCCATGAATACATTATCATAAAGTTATACTTTTAACCTTTATAAAGTTGTAAATACTCTTCATCATAGATAATATTATTTCTTACCTTTTTTGTAACCAAAATATTTCCAGGAACCCATATAAATCAGCATATAAAATATATAGGAATCATGGGATATAATCATACTTAAATGGAATAAGCATGCGGTTGACTTCCATACTTATCACTCTTTCAAATAGAATAACCATACGACTGACTTCTATAACCAATGCATTGGAGGTTATAATGTAACCACCCATCCTTGGTTAATCACAGAACCAACTATCTTGGGTTTATCACATAACCAACCATCTTTGGATTATCATGTAACCACCCATCAAATTTCTAAGTACCATTGTATAATTATAACACATAAAAGATTTCAATTATCAGCATTTCACTCATGAAATTTCATTTGTAATCACAAGTAATAATTTCAAGATATTGAAATAGTCAATAGAATTCTAAAAACATTTTAAATACCAAAATACCAAAAAAGGGAATAATGAATTTTTTATTTCCTCTAATAAATATTAAGGCTTACAGAGGAATCCAAATATCAAATAACGATTACGACGATGGAGGAGTCGTTGCCACCACATATGTTAAAAACATTAATTTTTTAATTTATTAAAATATTTCATATGAAAAATATTCCATTTAAAAACCTTTTAATGAAATTATAAGTCAAAGGAGTTGATTCTAGACTATATAAAATAATGTGGTGTATAACATCAAAACATGCCTCAATGAAAGGAGATTGAGGCGAAGTCACTTACCTTGAGTCTGACTTGTTTCATTGTTATTTATCTTCCTAAATCATAAACATAGATTAATTTCTAATTGTTTCAGAACATTTTTTAATTTTATTATTACCTTTATATTACTTATTACTTTTTTATAGCAATTAGTTAATTATTTGAGTTCATGTCAGATGTTTTGTCGATATTCATTTCTCTGAGTCAAAAATGAACTTGGTACTAGTCCATGTGGTCATAAGTCCATTATATATAGATAATATTTATGAAATTATTATCATTTTTATATAATTTTAAATCATACCATGAAGTATGGTTATGAATAATGAACAATGTTATAATCAAGGAGACTATAAGCCATACGTACACACAGGTAACATGCTCATTTTTCATTGATCATTATGGAAGTATGGTAATTATTATTTTATATTTAAATAATTATAATATCATAATTATTATCATATTAATAATTTAAATATACATATATATTTCATACATGTGATAGAATGAATAAAAATGAGTCGCATCACTTTATGGAGGTGATAATTCACACGTACGCAGGAACTACATCATCATTTTTATGAGCAAGGAAGTTTAAACAAAATAAATAAATTATTATAATATAATGATTAATATTTCATGAATATAACATATGAATATTAATTCCATTATTATAACTATTCAAGATAGACAGTTATGGTAAACAGATTAGATTGGTTCGTGGAGGAGATAGTTCACACGTACGAATGAATGATTAATTAATTTCCCATTTAATAGAAGTGAAGATGGATTTAGGTTATTATATTAACATAATAAAATTCCATTATATTTATGATAATATATTTATTCTCTCATTATGGTTGGGGATAATTTGAAGGATGTGAAATAATAAGTAAAATAGAAATAGTTAAATAAAATGATACCTTTTCTTCGGATGATCACCATTGAAGAACACCTTAACACCTCTATGAAGGGTGTTATTCCTAAAATAAGGATTCATGAATGTGGGGAGGGGAATCCTTGGAATTATTAAAAGTATAAAACTAATAAAAATTCTATTTAGATTAAAAATGGGTCCAAACTAATTTATTTATAATATTGGATGAGGAGAGGTCTAAATATAATAATAAAATGACAATTATACAAGTTTTAATAACTCATAATCCTTATCGTATTTATTTATCCTTTTTAACTCTTACCATTTTATCAAGTAGTTTACAATTTCAGAGTTAAAAAAATTACCAAATCTTTCCAAACAACCAATGAATGTGTCATTAATGAAATTTTTAGAGTTATAAAAACTGTTTGGTAGAATTTTGGATTTTTATAAATTTTATATCATTTAATTAAATATTTTATATTTTAAAATATGAATTATTTCAATTTTGGCACTTCATTTTATGTATTTTTTAAAAAATAATAGAAAATTGATTTCTTAAAAAAAGTACATTAAATAAATAATAATATGTCATAATCATAGAAATTTTTTTTGGATGTCATAAAATATTTGAAATTATATTTATTTTAATATTATTAATATCATTTATTTGATTCTTTCTTTAATAAACCAATTATTGCATCATCATTGTGTCATAAATAAATTTAATTATTTAATTATTAAAAATTACAAATAAATTACTATTACGTAGGTAATAGTTTTATATTTATAATGAATATTAATAATATATTATATCACTTAAATAAACCCATATTAAAATTGTTTTAGTAATAATATACAAGTTTAAGACATATTTTCTTTTAATTTAAATTAAATGTTATAAATGTCATAATCCCCAAAGTGAATTCCAATGGTCAAAATTTCAACCTAAGGATTTTATTGGTTGAAAATAACTCATAAAATAATATCAGGACAAGTGTTAGTATAGTTTAATGTTACAATAATAATTTTTTTTACCTTTAATTACCCTATTTACCATTAACTGTGGTAAATAAAAATAATTACTAAAGTTACTATTCATAATGTTCAAAAACTAAAGGGAACTATTTACATTATCTAGACTATATTAGTTCAAATAATGAATCAATTTTTACAAATTAAAAACATAGAATTTTCAGAAATTAATTAAAACTTAATCCTGTTGACGGAATAAGAAAACAAGGTTTTTATATAAAATGTTAAAATATTCACACAATTGTTCAACTCAATTTCAATGTCAAATGAATTAAAATAACAAAAATTGTATTAAATGATGAAAAATTTATTTAATTATACTTTAAAACCACTTAAAAGGATAATCTAACTATATAAAAATATTAGTTAAAAATGTAGTATTCTTCACTATTCATTAAAATATAAATTTTATCAGAAAAATACCAAAATCTCAACCAAAGTAAATTTTGATGTACCACTTCCAAATAAAAATTTTATTTTGTCAAATAGAATATATAAATGTGGAAAAATTAAATTAAAAAATGGTTATCCATCAAAAGGTGGTAAAACTACTTTTCAAAATATTTGAGTATTTTATGCTTAAAATTAGATTTATTCTCTTTTTAAGCCTCTAGAATATATTGGATGAAAGTAAAAATATCGAATAAATATGTTTTAACATAATATAGTTAGTTTTTTCCATCAATTCTAATATAGTGGCTAGGCGATAACTACCATTTAAAATAATAATATTAAAAATATATTATTTTTCGGTATAACTCAATCTTGAGTGCAACATAATATTTTGGAGAAACCCATTATTGCGTATTGAGTATGATATCATAAATAACATCCCATTTATAGTAAAATTAATAACTAATTCATAAATATTAATATATTTGAGAAAGTCTTATTCTATAATTACCTGGGATGTTATAATAACATCAAAATATGCCTTAACAAACGAAAATTGAGATGAAATCCCATACCTTGAGTCAAAAATGTCACGAAAATTGTTTATATTCATGAATAATAAACATAGGTTAATTATTTACATTATTTAGAACCTTGTTAATGTTTATTATTCTTTTTAAATTCTTTATTATCATGTGATATCAATTATTTAAGTTCATATTGGATGTTTTGATGATATTTAGTACTTGAGTCGAAAATGAAAATGGTAAGATGTCAATAGTTAAAGTTATCATTATTTTATCATATAAAAAAATAATATTAATGGAATAATAATAAATTTTATACATCAATTATACTTTTAAATCCATCCATTACATATGAATATGAAAAATGAACTATCTTACAATCATGGAGATGGTAAGTTGTACAAACACATGAGTAATGTTTCCATTTTTCAATGATCATTATAGAAAGAATGTAAGTATTATTTGATATTTCTGGAAATATAATATTATAATAAATATCATATTAATAATTTAAATATTCTTATATATATCATCCATGTGATTTGGGGATGAAAAATGGATCACATCACTACGTGAAGGTGATAGTTCACATGTACAAATGAACGATGTTATCATTTTTATGTGCATAGAAAGTTATGAATGTAAATTATATATTAATTTTTTAATAATGATAAATTTTTCATGAATATCATATATAAAAATTAATTCCATTATTATAACCAAAATTGGGAGACGGTGATGGAAAAAGAATTATATAGGTTCGTAAGGTGGTAGTCCACCACACACACAAATGATTAATTATTTTACCATTTGATGGAAGTGTAGATAGAATTAGGTGATGATATCAACATAATAAAATAGTATTATATTTATTATACTATATTTATTATTTCATTATGGTTTAATAATACTTTTAAAAAGTAGAAGAATAAATAAAACAGAAATAGTAGATTAAAAATGATACATTTTCTTCAGAAAATCTCCTTTGTTTAACACCTTATGACTAATAAAGATGGTGTTATGGATAAAATAATAGCTAGATAATGTTGGTAGGGATTATAGGAAGGTATTTGGGTATATAATTTATGCAAAATAGGTTTCTAAGTGTTACGATAAGAAGAGAAGAGGTTCTATTTTATAGGAGAGGGGAGGGGCACCCTTGGAATTCCTCAAAATATAAAATTAATATAAATTAATTTTCTTTTAAAAATGGATAAAAATTATTTATTTAGATTATATTATGATTATGGGTCCAAATAAATTAATCCAATTATGTTTATAATTGTTTTTAATATTGTTGTAATCCTTATATTTTGGATTTCACAATTTTTAACCCTTACCGTGACAACTTGGTTTTTTACTCTTTGAGGGTTAATATAGTTTCTATAAAATGAAAAAGAAAATTCAATGTATCATTGATATAATTTAATTCCTTATAAAAATAATTTGGATGAATATTAGTTTTTTATAAAATTTATATCATTGAATGAAATATTTTTTATTTTAAAATACCATTAATATCAATTCTGACACTATTCATTACTTGATGTTGAAAAATATCATAAAATCAAGATAAATTCAAACAAATTATTATAAAAAATCACTAACTTGTAAAAGTATTCTCTAAAATTTTTATAAGATATTAATTATTTTAAATTATATTTATATTTATATTTTTAATATTATTTATTTGATATTTCCCTTAATTAAATAATTACTGCATCATCATTGTGTTAGCATTTCAGGTTGTTATTTTATAAAATAAAAATTATAAATAAATTAAAATAATGTATATAAATATTTTTTCTTTAAAATTACTATTTATTTTCAAATATATCTTCTAAATAACCCAATATTAATAATGTTATAGTTATTAAAACTTTAGTAGGAAAATTTTGACTTTTCTTTAAAATAAAATTCTTTAGACGGATTTAAGTCATCCAATTGGATAAAAGAGGTCATAAAATCCCCTAAAGGATTATTTTGGTATAAAATAACTCATAAAATAAAATTAGGACTAATTTTATGTTAATTTTCAAACATTTATAATATTATTTTTACCCTTAATTACCCAATTTACCCGTTAAAGTGGAAATAAAAATCACTGAAGATACTATTCATTTTGCCCAAAAATAAAAGGGTTATATTTAAAAAATCTGAATATCATAATTACATATAATTAATCCATTTTTCCACATTAAAAACACAAAATCAGCTAAAATTAATTTTAATGTAATCCCGTTGATGGGGTGAGAAAACGAGTTATTAAAGTGAAAATTTTCAAAATATTGAAAATTTTTATATCCAAATTCAATGAGAAATTGATTACAATAACCTAAATCATATTAAATGATTTAAAATTGATATAATTATAATTTAAAACCAATAAAAATATAATTTAACTTACAAGTTATTTATATGGAAAAGTTGTTTTCAATTAAAATCTATTATTTTTCACTATTTGTCAATACATGAAACCTATCTGAAAAATATAAAAAAATTTAACCAATTTTTTTTTGATATTAAAATTTCAAATAATAATCTTATTTTTATAATTTAATTAATAAAATTATAAAAATTTTGTTTTAAAACAAGTCTTCCATTAAAAGGTATTGAAACTGCCTTTTAAAAATATACAACTTTTTATAGTTAAAATTGTATTTATTATTATCTTAAGCATATCAAACTTATTAAATGAAATTAAAAAATTTTATTAAATTAATGTAACATCCTAGACCCTTATTCCACTCAACAGTGCCCTCATCTTTGTTGGACACATGGCCTCAAGGACGTCTCCCCAAATTCCAGAGTTTACTGACTTGTATTGAGGGCCTAGGTGTGTTAGTGGGGTGGCTATAATCTCATCACCAGAGTGCTGAACAAAAAAATATAAATAACATAAAATTATTAGAAGTGTTATAATAACCATACAAGAATTAAACATCATAATATTCATATCAATACAAAAAAGAATCTCATATACAATAATGATAATACATGTCATATGTTTCTACAAAAAAACTAAAACATGTATACAAGGGTAGTATACAATACATGGAAAAAAATAAAAAAAATAAAAAAGTGTCTAACTAGAATTATGATCCTCAGATTGGTCCCATGCTCCCCTTCTCACAAGAAGAAATCAAGAACCTATAGTAGGGATCATTATCTCATCCATATCGGTAATTGTATAATCTATTTGGGTACCCCAAGGAGTTCTAAAAAGGGTACAAGATATAATCCTAGTTTTAAACCACCCATGTACAAGTACCAATTAGTCAGTGAATATATATTACAATAGTGTGCAGGAAATAATATTAAAATTAATGGAAGTACTCAAAAGTAAACATCCAGTACGTTTAAGTTCTCATTTTATAACCAAATTCATTTAATAAATTTCATTTAATAAGTAAGTCTCAAAATAAATATTTAGGACTGTTTCATTTATAATTAAGTTCATTTAACCATTTAATCTCATTTAATTAATAATTTTTGAGTCTTGGAATAATGTCTAATGTCCCGTGTAATAACATTATGAAGGATTCCTAAATTGGATATCTATAAAGTGAAATACAAAGACTGAATCTAAGACTGTGTTTTGTCTTGAAAGACACATCATATAAACCATTACATTAAATAATCAATTTAGAACCTGATATTTTACTTGGAATTCGTAATTTTGAATCGAAGTATCACTCTATGTGTAATAGAAACCAACACCATATGATCCTATCCATGGAAATCCCCAAGAACCCTAGTATCATTCTAGGTGTGGTATAAAGCCACTACTACTCGAGTTTATCCTTGGTGATCCACTAAGGATTCCCAAGTATCACCCATAAAAATAATATCAAATTCTCTTTGAATCCATCCATGTAATTATAATATGAATCAATGTATCACTCAAAATATAACATTAAAGACTCATAGTCTATCCTTGGTATTCCTCTTGGGAGACCAAGTATCACTCAGGCATTAGCAAGGCACAATACAATTGAGTCAATCCATGGAATTTTTCATTGAATCCATGTTTCACCCAAGGAATATAAGCATTCAATATCATTATATCTAATTCATTTAATTATATTATGATCAATATCAAGAAAATATCATTTACAACTCACATCAGAAGGTGACTCAAGGTGTCGGCCAAAATCAGAAGGTTGGCCACTCATTTACTCAGGTGGGCATTTTATTTAAATAGTATTCTAAGGAATAATAAGCCATTACATGGAAGGGACATGGGTATGGTAATATCATCCCTTCCCATCAATAAATTCAATTACACATCAAATTACAATTCAAAAATTCAATAAAAAAAATCCCTTGACATGGGGTAAATATAAACACACCAATGGCAACCAATATCTTAAACCTTAATAGTGGTACTTTTAATTAAACAACACACCCAAAGGGGTGGTTTTTATTTAATGTTATTCAACCCATAACTATTAATTTATGGCCTATTTAAATACATATTCCATGATAAAAAAATATATTCAATGATTAAAACTAATTTCAAGGGAGACACTCTGAATATTTAGTGTGTGTCACAATGGAATATATAAACAATTTGACTTTTAATGAAAGGATTAAGACCACATACTGTAGTACTGTAGTTGATAGATCATCCAGTATCAGCTCTTGATTTGACTTAGATTAGGAGAAAATTGATGAATGGATGAATAAAAAAATAATATAGAAAATTAGGTTTCACCTAAATAACATCACTGATTCCAAGATGAATGAAGAATGACTAAAAAGGAATGGAGTAATCACCGACGTATATCAAATGAGATGAGTGGTGCATAAATTCAATATCAAATAGAATAGTTACCTAAATCATAGAATATGCTTTAAAAGGGTGATCCCATGTTTTTACTATCTACTAGAGAGGAAGAGTGACATAAGTTTTGGCTTAAATTATATTTTAAGAAAAAAATTCTAATGTTACAAAAAATATATAGGTCTCACAGTTTAGGCTCTTGGTTTCCAAACTACACACTAACCGTGCATGTTTAACTGTAGAGAATGGAAACCCTGCATGGTTTTTCCAAACAATTTGACTAACCATGTGAAATCTATGAAAACCCGTACTATTAAAATTTAATACATGGCTGCATGAACGTATACCTCAAATCACACATTTGGTCCTACCACATGGCCTTCAACTGCTCATTATCTAGACTGACATGGTTTTATCAGACTATGTGTCCATCCACACAGAGTTTGAACTAACCATGAGCCAAGCCTATTTCAAACCAAAACATGGGTTCTGGGCTCTAAACCAGCCACACACACACACTCGATACCTCCATAACCTCAAAGAGAATTCACAAAGTCCACATTTTAACATTTAAAGTGAGAATTAATGGAAAGTAAAGGATTATTACCTAAAATAATTACCGATTTATTATAATTAATAACATATAAATTTCATTAATATCTTTCACTAATTGCTATTAATTTAATTTATTATGATAAAACACCATTCTGGTTATAAAAATAGTTTTTCATTACAAAAATTCTATATATTCAATTAGTTTTATTATTTTCATTTATAATTAATTTGTAATAAATTAATTCCTTATAGAAACATGATTAAACCATATTTTCATAATTTGGTTAATCCTATTCATAACTACTATTCGAATGGAACAGTTATAATGGTATGATTTAAATAATAATATCTAATTTTTCATTTAAGCTTTGCGTGACATATCATGTACGCTTTCAAACATAGTGTCTCCTTTTAAAAAATTAGGATGTTACATTCTCAATCAAATTAATAAATTACATCCTCAAAATTTGAACTCATGCTTGGTATCTAGGGTTTGATATTTCAATGTAACTTTATTGACATCCCACATCGGAACCTGGGTCAATAAAACATCCACTTTAAAATAAATATAGGGAATTATGAAGGTTATCTGGAATAACACATAACTAGGTTTCCATGCAGGAAAACATGGACATAGAAGAGAAAAATACCTACCATGTTCTGATAGTGAATGATATAGAACACAATTATTGTAAAAATATCATTCAAAAAACTATAAATATGTGATAGGCTAAAAGGTCATTGGTTACTTAATAAGAACAGTAAACAAATAACGTTTTTTTAAATATTATTTGCATAGTGTTTAGAAATTATTTTTATTCATAGATTAAGAACATATGAAAATATACTTACTTAAAAAGTATAGTTTCACCATTTAATCAATTTCCACCACAAACTCAGCTTTGTCTTTAAATAAGGAGTATTCAAGATGATTTTTTCATGCTTCAAGAACTAAAACAAAATTTAATTGAATCAAATAATTTATAAAATTTTAAATATTTATTTCACTTATCTCCATAAATTAACCAAAACTAAAGGTGTTATTACAAGATAGGAAATTTCTCCAAAAATAATAAACTTTTATATGATGAAAAACTTGTTAAATATCCGAAATTCAACAGTGATTCCCAAACATAAACTTAGATCATTCCAGAAAAACTATTTTTAAAATTACTCAATAAAATTCCAAAATATTCTATTTACCTTGATATTGTTGGATTACTATTATAGTGAAAATTTTCCAAAATAATGTTAATCACTTAACCACAAAATCATTTTCCAATACCATGGAAATTTATAATATAAAAAATCATTTTCCCAAAATTAATTTATTCTTCATCCCAAGAACATTTTAAATAAAAATAAAATGTCATACTAACCTAGACATCACATAGGCCCATGGTGGGATATGCACCATTTTCGCCCTTCGATTGTGGGTTCAGCTCCTAGGGCCTTTCCAAACGCGACGAGTTGTATCCCATCCTTCAAGATGTCTTTTTCTTAATAATATATTATTACAATCCTTATAAAATTCTTTGAAATGTGAGAAACATCCTAAAAATTAACCTTAAAATGTTTTTTCCCCAAATATTTTTCATACCTTTCATTTTTCATCCCAAAATGTAATAACCCATAATTACCTCAAAAATAAATGTCTCTAAAAATATTGTTGGTCAACATAAAATTTCATAACATAAATCTTCAAAAGGGGATTACAGTACACTGAACTTAATATGAACATGAAAATTATAAACCCATGATGATATCCGTAACTCTTAAGAAAACATCTTAATCTGTAAAGTTATCTAAACTATCCATTGATACCAACTATAAGGACCCAACCTTATACATTACATAATTCGGAGTTTTAGTCAAGAGAATTAATTTCTTTCAAATTTTGGATATTTTTAGGTTTAGTGTTTTATTGAATTAGGCCTTAAGTATTATATAATAACTTAAATATTAAAAAGTATCAACTTCTACTCAATATCCTTTTTTTAACAAAATAAAACTTAAAAAACATGATTTTGTTTTCATAAAACATCTTTATAGCATAAAACTTGACTTCATCCTTTCACTTATCCATCCTTATACCCAATGAAAAATATTTTAAAACATGGGATGATCATAAAAAACTTAGTAACGTACATCAAAATAATTAAGGAAACCATTAGTTCATGAATTAATATAAACCAATGAAAACATTTTCACAAATCTATACTTTTCAGCTATAAAACAAAATAACTTTATCTTAGTTCAAGAAATTATAAGTTTCCTATAAAACAAAATAGAAAACATAAATCATATAAGAAAACTTATGGCATCAATTCTATATTACTATTTCATTTACTAGGGCTCTCATGACTATATAGAGAGTATCCTTCATAGTTTCATTTGGAATAACCACCATAGAATATTCCCTTAATCACCTAGGAGAAACCCTACAAATTAACTCTATCTCATTACCTAGTATAATGGTCTCACCCAAACCTATTTTATCACTAAACCACCCATAATCATAAAAATTTCTGAATAACCATAACATAATCATAACACATAAATCATTCATAAAATAAAAATTAATTTTCTACTTTTAAATAACTTTTCATTTTTACTAAGCTATACACTCATAAATGAAAAACATTTATTAGAAAAAAAATTATAAACCTATAATAAAAGAATAAAAACATTAATGAGACATGAAACTGGTAAATTCCATTCATTCCATTTATGTTAAAAAACATTCCTTTTGGATTTGGTAAAAATAGTTCAAAGTGTATCTTTAAAAGAGGTTTTTAGAAGAAAGTCCGATGCAGAAAACTTGAAAAAGATCCATTTTTGATAAAATTTGATATAATTTAATAAATTTAAATTTCAAAACATTCAATTACATATAAATACATTTATACAAAACATTTTTGAAAAAATGGTCATGAAGTAGAACTTTTTATAAGAATGAACTATTAAAACATTTAAAATGATGTTTTAGTTAAGGTCCCCTTACAAATACCATATCATGGAAGTGAGAATTAATAAAATGAATTGATTATATATATACAATGTAAATCCAAATAAAAAAAGTTTAAATACGACATAATATATGCAAAATTCATTTCACAGATAAGATTAGCATGATATAATCATGATGTAAAATTTTAACATAATGCATGAAAATTATGTTTTGAAATCTCTTATTACTTTGTAATAAGTCGAATCGTATAACAAATGAAAGAGTAAAATTTTAATAATATTTAAACATTATTATAATAAGTAAATTAATTACATAAAATGTAAATGAAGTGTTATACACATCTTAGAAAATAATATTGATTCATAACATCATAATACACCTCAATCAATGAAAATTGAGTCGCAGTCCCTTACCCAGAGTCAAAAGCATCATGTAAATTACTTATATTAATGAATAATAACTTATATTAATTATTTAATTCATTTAGAAAAATTTTAATGTTAACTATTCCTCCTATTCACTTATTAGCAGGTTATATCAATTATTTAATTCATGTCAGACATTTTGATGATATTCAGTACATGAGTCCAAAATGAATTTGGTATGATGTCAATAGTCAAAGTGTTCCTTAGAAAATATTCTCTAGAATTATATTATTGAAATAATTAACACTTTTATAAATAAATTATACTTTTAAATCCCTCCATTACACATGGATATTAAAAATGAAATACGTTACAATCATAGAAACAGTAAGCCGTACCTACAAATGAATAACGTTTCCATTTTTCAATGATCATTATGGAAATAACGGAAGTAGTATTTTATCTTTACAGAATGATAATAATATCAAATTAAAAATTTAAGTATAATTATATAATGATATATTATCCATGTGACATGTTTAAGAAAAATGTATCACATCACTTCGGGGATGTGATTGTTCACACGTATGCATGAAAAACATTATCATTTTTATGTGAATGGAAAAGAAATAATGTAAATGATAAATTATTATTTAATAATTATACATATTTCATTAATTTCATATATAAAAATTAATTCTATAACTATAACTAGTATTGAGAGATGGTTATGTAAAATGAATTATATCTGTTTTTAAGGTCGTAGTCCACCATACACATGAATGATAAATTCTTTTCCCATTTGATGTAAGTGAAGATACATTTAGGTGATAATATAAAAATAATGAAATCTCTGTATAATAATATATTGATGATATTAGTTCATCATGGTTGAATAATTTTTGAAGGAAGAAGAAGAATAAATAAAACAAAAATGGTTGATTAAAAACAATACATTTTCTTTAGACAATATCCTTTTCTTAACACCTTAATTCCACTAAGGATGTTTCTATACCTAAAACATGAGATCTAGAATATGGTGAAAGACTATATGAAGTTATTGGGGATGATATTGGACAAACTAAATAGGTTTTCACGTGTGATGAAAAGAGGGGAAGTGGTTCCCTTTTATAGGAGAGGGGAGTGACACTCCTGGAATTCATCAAAATATCACTACTAGAAAATTTCCATATAACCATAGTTTAAAACCATGGGTATAACCCATGAAACCATGGGTATAGGCTATACCCACTTTTTCATGAACCGTTGGCTACTGAGGCATCAATATTTCCATATACCCACAAGTTTGAAAAAAATGTGGGTATAGAGAAGGGAAATTTCCTGATACTAACAATTTAAGTAAACCATGGGTATATATCAATTCCCATGACTCTGCAAACCTTAAGAATATATTTTTATAGAAATCTAATATACCCACAATTCAATGAAACATGGGTATAGATGCTTCCCAGACTAGAATTATACCCTAAATTTAAGAAAACTGTGGGTATATATTCACACGGTTCTACAAACCACAGGAATATTTTTTTAGAAAAATATAATATACCTACATTTTAATTAACCATGGGTATAGATACATCTTATTGATGTAGAAAAATCTACTAGACTTCTTGATTCTTACTGCTACCAGCTACTTCCCTACTTTTTTCTTCCTTCCACCGTTGACCTATAAAAACAATACATACCTGAATAGAATACAAACTAGTTACAAACCACAATTTATCATTAGACTAGGAAGAATCAAAGAACACCCCAAACATATCTAATACCAAACATTCATTCTATATGGATAAATTATAATGTAACTGGATGAAATAAGAACATTTTTACCAGTTGAAGATTTATCTTGAAGTCCTCATCGTGAGTTTGTATAAATTTTAAAAATGTCCAAATAGGAAAGATGTTCAAGGGGGAAAGAATATTGACGTTCAAGTGGTAGTATAAATTTGAAGCTACAATATAATATGAAGTAGATATGTTTCTACCAAAAAATGGCAGATATCAGAGTTTCTGTTTAATATAACCTAAAGAAACTATTTTTTGACAAAATTAATTAGAATTTAAAAAAATGTAATCGGAAAAACATGTTTCACAATATTACTTGAAGGATTATAGATGTTTTAACTATATAGAGAAAATTTTCTTAAAGAAGCATTTAGAAGATAAAAAAATGTTTTTAAAATGATAATTAAATGAGATCACTTGATAGAGGTAGTAGGCGAACAATAATTATAACTGAAATAATGTGTTTTTAAAGTTATATTGAGTAGTTATCATCAATTAAATGGAAGAAAAAAACAAACATCAATGACTCCATCCAATAGAAAATTCCACAAAGTTTCACTAGGATGTTTTTTAACACATGGAGTATGTGAAAAAGTATGATTTGGTTATATAAATATTAAAATATCATTGGTAGAAGTGTATTTGACATAGATAATTCAAATAGGAAAGATAACCAGTTCGTGAAATAGTTGATGTTCACTCGATAAAGAATCAGAACACCAGACACACATATACCAGATAGAGTTTTTAAAAAGTTTTTATATAAAATTTTAAATCCCATAAAAAGTAAACTTTGATGATGACATGATCTATTAATACTTTTTATCTAGATGAGATAAGGAAGATTGATTAATTTCCTTAATAGTGAGGTTAATGAAGTTTTAATAAGGTTGTAGTTCTAGAGTTTTCTTGAAACATCATGAATATTCTATAAATATTGAGATACATTTAGTGAATTGATTTGAGTGGGAAAATTAAATTATGTTATTTAATTTTTCTCCAATGAGTGCACCTATAAAAAGGGAATAAGTATAATATAGTTTGAATTACTTTTTACACATATCATAAAGTTGAAGCACTATAGAAAATGTAACAGACACAGATACTTGATGAAGATCCAAAATCATGATTTTTGATCAATGTTTGTTCAAAAAAATTAATCAAATAATAAAGGTTATTGGTAAGATTCAACATAAATTTGATTATGTTATGAAACACTGAACAAATATTTAGTTCTAGGACATCATTCATAGGTTTGAGTCAAAGATACTAGATAATGACTGCATTGGGTATAGATTGTGAGAATGTTGAGAGGTGAAATATTTTTAATCATTAGATGAATATGAAATATCATTTGTAGGTAGTGAGTAAAATAATAACAAGAATAAAATATGGAGTTATAAGGGATACTAAATAGACATATCAGATAGATAAATTTTGGATAGACTTTATTGAGTCATTTATAAAAGTTTTCTATATTTTTTGGATTGGGAATATAAGGAAAATTTTGTAACTAATGAGAGTTGGTATAATATTTAAAATCGATGATAGTTATAATAATATTAAATATGAGGACATGGATTTAATATAATGATATTTGAATCATTATATTAACTCTTTTAATATAATGAATTTCTTGGACCAACTAGAGATTCCATGAAGAATTTGTAGTCACCCACCCTGGGGTAAAACCTTGTACATATTTAATTACATGGTTTAATTTATTATAATTACATGATGGTGTGGATATTTTACACGGTTTATAATGATAATAACTCAAAAAATTTACAATGTTTAATTTTCCTAAGAATTAAAATTGAAAAAGTTCACCACTAATTAAACCCACCTCTTAATGGTTCTCATGGTCATTGAATCAAGGTTCTCGGTGTTTGAACCTCTTAAGGAATTATTTTTTACAAGGAACATTTCCTGGATATATGTTAAGGTGATTAGGTGGATGGTTAGGTAAATATGATTGAACCTATAGGGAAATTCACTATAGGTGAAGTGCCACAGGGAGGAGAAAAATATGGCGGAACTTGTGGTGGAAAGAGAAATTTTCAAGTCTAAGTCCTATAACATTTTGAAAGCTATAAGGGGATACCATCTTGTTGGCAATGGGCCACTACTAATCCATTTTACAAAATATAATCCCTCTATGGGTTTTGGAATCAACAGCTTATGGATGGCTAGTGAGGCCAAGTTTCTAGCCAGTGGAGTCCTAAGTATCTATTTTTAACAAAGAGGTTGCGCATGATCATTACATTACACCATTAATATGATATCCTCCTACTCGTTGGGGTAATCATACAGACCTGTTATAGATTAATAATCAGTACGATAATAATTAAGAATAATCATGTCAAGTATTTCTTAATCCCCATTCAATAGCGATGGTCCAGGTAGAGGTATCTCAAGAGAACCCGAACATTGTGGAGACAATAACTGCATAGATGGAAACCATGGAGGGGAAACACACTACCCTGAAGCCCAAAAGAAATTCATACCTTCAATGGTTAGATGATAATACCCCCTTCCCAAATTCTATAACCTTATATTCTCTAAAAATAAATAGGAAAACCAAGCATAGACCAAAGTATGATAACAAAATAGAGAAGAACCTATATTACAAATCTGCACTGCCTCCTTATAATTTCTCAAACATGAAATTAACACTGTAATCATTATTTTTATAAAGGAGATCAATAATATCATTAAAAACCTAATAGAAAATGTAAAAGAGAAAAAATATAATGTATTTTACATGTAGATGGATTATTATATGATTAAAGACAATTTGATGCCACATTGCAAAAAATGATAACAAAGAGAGTGAGAATACTATTTGGAACCTTGAAAAAATAATCAATTCATTATACAATTCATCAGAAAAATCCCATGACCATGATAATAAAATAATTAGAGAGAATAAAAATATAAAAAAAGTAAAAATAAAACCTTAATGATGAAGGTATGAAAACATAAAATTTGGAACTCATCACTCATCTAAATCACCATAGATTGTTCTGTTCATGAAATCCTCTATAATTATTTAAAAAACAAAACATGAAGAAATTAATACTAGTTCAAATTTATTTCCCTGTCAAAATGAAATGTGTATTTCATATTGCATATATACAAGACACATGTTCCATATTGCAAATATTCCGAATTTTTATTCCATATTGCATATATTCAGAATAAAAATTACATATTACATATTTTATACATTCTGAACAAAAAGAATGAAAATTCCATATATCAATAAAAAAATTAATACATTATATTAGTAAGAGTTAACATGTTTCATATATTCATAATAAACATAATACATATGGCATATTAGAAATAGAATTCATATCTCATATTAGAAATGGAATTCATAACACATATATTCATATTTCATGTTAAAAAATGTATATTGAATTTATGATTGTTTCAATCAGCCCCATGTATTAGACTAAGAAGAATAAAAGAACACCCCATACACATCCAATACTAAACATTCATAACTAATCAAAACTACAAGAATGTGTGATAAAAACCAAAACTGAACCTACATTACAAATAAAAATTTTCTTACCAAAACATAACTAACATTAAATTATAGAGAATATACATTGGCTAGTGCAAGGTTTTCCTATTTATGTTTACATTAAATAATTAATTCATGAACTATACGGTCAATCCAATGGAAACACACTTCTTTGACAATGTGAAGACACCATGAATGGAAGAGATAAACTATTCATGTGTGTATAGAGCGCATGGAGCTAAGAAAATAAATAAAAAATTATAAAGAATCTCAAATAAGAAATTAGAAGAAGATGTATAATTTGATAAGAATATATATATTATTTTTGGTAATCATTGACATATGGAAAGCTGATGAAACATCAATAGTGGGGAAGGATAAAGTAAGGAAACAATCTCTATAACAAGGGAAATACAATTTTACAATAAAGAAAAATATGTTAAAGTGGAAAATAGATTCATGGATTTGAAAGAAGAGGAGTTAAAATGTATAAGGAGTGTTATATAAACACACGTGGATATCTATATAAAATAACTCTCATGAAAATAGATAAAAAAAATATGAAATATATATGTAAAATTGATCCCTTGTTTCATGAAAATAGGAATAATAATTAAAAAGACTCAAAATTTTAAATAAATCTAGTTTCCAATATGGGGGGGGGGGGTGCAGGATGAAAGTGAGGGGGGGGGGTAGGTTGGTGGGGGGGGGGGGGTTCATGTATTGAGGGGGGTGCAGGTTGGGAGGGATGATAGGGGGTGCGTGTATGGAGGGTAGGGGGACAGGTTGGGGGGGGAGTGGGTGGGGAGATGTAGGTTGGGAGGGGAAGGTGGAGGTGGTGTGCAATTTGGGAGGGGGTGTGAAATTTTGGAGGGGGGGGGGGCTACATGTTGGGAGTGGGGGGGGGGGGTGTAGGTTGGAGGGGGGAGGTAAATAGTTTGGGAGGGGGTGGGGGATTACAGGTTGGGAGGGAGGGGTGGAGAAATGTTGGGGGGGGGGGGTGAAAGTTGGGAGTGAGGGGGTGTAGGTTTGGGGGGGGGGGGTGTTCAGATCGGAAGGGGGTGTGCAGGTTTGGGGGGCTACATGTTGGGAGTGGGGGGGGGTGAAGGTTAAGGGGGGGGGTTACTATATCAACCCCCTTAATAATTTTGGCACCTCTACCCATGGGCCATCTCAAGTCAATGATCTATTCCCATTGGTATCCTAAAGCCAATCCCAAACATTCCTCTAACCCACACTTGGGTCCTATCTCACATATTTAACAAGAGATATCATATCCTATCATGTAGAGGAAAAACCTCCTGTCATAGCTCATCCGGTACTAGATGACTCTTGTTAATCACAATTCTTAACAATATCACACACCATCCTCAAGTGAATTTTCATACCCCACATGTTACATTCCGCCATTTTGTTCATTAGCTTAGGGACCAATCCCTCTCTCACCTTCTCACTAGCCGTAGGATAATCCACCGAGGCTACATAAATCCCATATCACATCACAAAACCATCCAAGGAATCTCATCATCCTAACATCTCTCTCTCCCAGGAACTATAATCAATAGTTAATATAGTACAATCAAGTGCTAAAAATCACTTTCCCCAAGCATAGGAGGTTGAACTCCACCCTATCTCTCATCCTAGTCCACTCATAGTCCCAATCCATTTTACCTAAACCCATGGAACATTAATGTAGTAGGAAACTCATGCATGATCATATATATGGCTTCGTATTAAAGGGACCACCTACCTCTATCAAGGAGTTACTATTATCTCCAAGCTATATCAATCCTTGGTCAAGAATCTCCATGACCCATCTTAGCACGTACCTCCACCAAAGATCACACCTTACATCACAAGACATAAATAATTAATTATAAATAATTTTAATTAATTATTTAATTTTAAAAAATGTGTAATAGTCACCAAACAACTCACAATGTACTATTGCACCACCGAGACCTCGACCGACCACACCAAAGGGTTCACAACATATCCCAACACCAAAATGAGAAAAATACCTAATAAAAATACACAATAATTCACTAAATTAGTTTAATATAATCCAAAATTCATAAAAAATTCATGATTATGACATAAACCAACAAAAAAGATAGCGGTGGCAAGAAGACATCATCCTTGGATGTCTTCTAAGATGGGTCTATGAAACCCCATACATTTTGGTCAATTCTACCATGATATGGTGGAATTGACATTGAATACCTAAATAAAACCAAGTGAAATGAGAGGAAAGTGAATGGGCGTTTAAACACAGAAGATGAATATAGAGAAATACCTGATATCACTACCAAAACCCACCAACCAGCCATCCTTTATATGGTGCTTCCTAAAACCCCAAAGTCACCACTTGGTCTATAAACCACACCAAAAAATATTCTTTTAAGGATTCAAACCCTCTAAATATTATTTTGATGCCCAGTTCTCAAAACAAACCATCCAAAAAATAGAAAATTGAAATTCCATTGAGAATTTTACAACCTGTAATGATTAAGGTCATTAAAGTCATGGTAGTTCAGTTCTCCCATGGTATCTCAACTTTTTCATGTAGCAGATCAAGATCATTTTTTATGTGTTAAATTAATTAACCTCATATGGAATTTGAGCACCAACTACTGTAGTGTAGAAATGTAATAGGAATTATATGAATAAGACTAATGAAATTACACCATATGGTTATATCCAAGCTACATCACAAATACCTTTTCATAGAAGTAGGATAACCTCCTCACCCACTTACCCATATTCATGACTAAGTATTATAATATTAGATTTCTTTAAATGCATGAAAAAATTAAAGTATAACTTTTCCGAAGAAAATAACCATATTCTTCTTTATTATTTTATGTTTAAAAACCCCAAAAATCTTATATATGCACCCTAATTTTTTACTAGGATGTGTCACTTAACTCTATTGTGAAATAACCTATATTATTTACACACCTACTTCCCTTACACACATATGGTTCTACCCTTATAAGAATTTATTAGTTTAAATCTCACCCTTTTGAAGACCAATACACATGCTTATGAAAACCCCTACAAATATCTTTACATGGTGATGAGGATTCATAATTTACATGATTTTTGAGTGAAGCACTCAAATAAGTGAAACCAATATCTCGAACAATACTAAAAAAAATCCATAACATTTACAATTGTCATGAAGTAAATATAAATTAACCATTCTATTCCATACAAGAATTCAATTCATGTTCTTAAAGTACATACATAAGTCTACCTGGAAAGTAAAAAATAGAGGGAATTAATATCCCCCATTCACCAACATCCCCATACCCATCCCCAATGCCCTTCATCATCATCATCATCATAAAAAACAACCACATGGATAAAAACCTCATCCCAACAACAGTATCAACAACATCCTCACTAACAACAACTCTCTCGCCACCACCCTCATCAACACTATGTCCCGCATTGGAATCACCCGACGAATCATTTAAAGAGCACATTGATGCCATATATGATTATAAATTAGTTAAAACCTCTTATGGAAGTGACTGAATAAAAACTTCCATAGATTTCATGAAATGATTTGACACCAGCTTACTTCTTTCACACTCCTCTAAAGCTATTTTCTTTTCCTCAACTGCTTCAGCATGAGATATTTCTAGCTCAATGATCTTAGAGGCCAGAGAGGATCCCGATGATGACCAATATCTAGTGGTGATGATGTTTTTCCCTAGTCGACATTATACTCTCCTCGGGTGCTCCTCACTAATACATTACTTAAATGATCATGTGGCCCAAAGTTGTCATCTTCCTTACAATTGAGGGCCTCCAAGGAAGACTGTTGAAATTATAAACATTTTAAATTATGAATTTTGCATAAATATTTAATATATAAATAAAAAACCTTAAAATTTTATCCTTTGTTGGTGTATTTAATGTACTTCCATCCATTTTCATTCTACTAAAGCAAAATAATTTGGGAAGAGGTATAGGACCTTTGATGCCCAATATACCTTGCTGCAAATGAGAAATTAAAAAATATAGATTAGAACCACATATGAAAAATGCACAATTATGGCCTATGTATATTTAATAATATTTTTAGTATATCATCATGTATAACATCAGAATACCCAATTAATGTACATAGTTTTTTTCATGCTTGGGTTTTGTAGTGCACCCCAATGTATGAAGACATGTCATTGAATCTTTATTCATTGTTTTTTTCTCTGAAAATTCCTATTAAAAATTCCAATAGATGTAATAATAATTAAATTTTATATGAAAACTATTAAATATTGATATTACCATAAATTCAGTAGTCTTCCAATGTGCAATAATTTTTTAATATTTACTTTTAGGCCAATTGGTGAATGTGGGTACACCCTCTAGTTCAGTACCAACCTTGATCTTCCAACGAACAAACAAATCATGCCTATATGAGTGCTAGAACACCCAAACCTCCCTAAACCTTGCAGTCTTATCATTTTCTCCATTGGGAAAGTTAAACTGAATCTACAATGAACATGTTATTTTGTTTAAATACAACCATAATATAGATAGGACTTTATTAAATTTTCTTATCCATATTTTGTCCCATGATTTTTCCCTGTTATCTTTATTGATACGCCTACATGAAACCGGTTCCATCGGAATGATATCGTGATACTTGTCCAATGTGGTCAAGAAAATTATTTAATGCTTTTCATTTGGACCAACCATCTTATTTTGTCGATTTTAATACACCATTAGATGTGTTTGGAGATTCCAAACTTCCTTTATCAGAGTGCACTGACGTCTCCTAGAAAAGGATCCCACTAAATAAGAAAATCAGGGGGGGAGAGAATAGAGTCATGGGACATGAAAAATAATGTGATATAATTTGAAACAGTTATAATAAGAAAACCTTCTACAATATAATCAATAAATTGTGATAGATCGGTGGGTTGTCCTAGATCCACAACCTCTATATGAAGTGTCTATTCTAGTGAATTATTTGGGTGTCCTTCATGCACTGGAATAGAAACTAAATGAAAAAAATAATAAGATTCTAGATAGATGGTTGGAATTGTAGGTGGTGTAGACATGACATCATATGGGTAGTAGGATGTGGGATACATCATCGAATATAGATATGGTAAAGGTGGAAACATCTGTGGGGGTGGTTTAGTCATTGTATATGCAAAATGACATGATGGAGGCATTATTGGGATCATCCCTAAATGTGGAAAATACATAGAATGTGAATAAGAGGGTAGATGAGATGATGATGGAGGAATGGATATAAACATTCAAGAGACACAAGGGGGGATGAAAAGGTGTAGTGGAGGGGGTGTTTTCTAGTGGGTTAGTGGGGGAATGGGTTTGACGGGTTCTCCATCTATGTCTAGGTGCATCCCCACTCATACCAATGCTAATAGTATTATGATTCATATTTGGTGGAACTGAATGTATTTATTTTTTTATTAAGAATACTAACATGAAATTATATATAATTCAGAAGAAAAACATTACAATTACAATACTCACCGATGGAAGTAAAGGAGGCAACACACACTCACACCCCGATCGATTGGGATAAAATAGTCACTTCTTTTGACCTTTTATAGTATTTGGAATAGTTAAAAAAAGAATAAAATGTAAATTTTTTAGAAATAGTTTTTAAGAAACACGCATACAAATTACATCTATTAGTAATTCAAGAGAGGAACCAGTTTGAATTATTTTAATTACTAAATGTACAAAAAATTACAAGGAAATGACTAACACCATTTTTAAAATTACATTACCAAGTTATAAATATTTTAAAAAAAATATTTAATACAAGTTTTCTTCATTTAAATATATCTGATTTAATGAAACAAAAATATAAAATACAAAAAACAAACACATCATTCCAAACTAAAACATAATTGATGTAATTATATTAATACTAACTTGAGAAACTCATGTAAATGTAAACTGAATGAAAAATGAAATTATATGTTTCCTTCTATATATTACTTGCCACTACTTTAGGTTCAACATCAACTCTCACAATGGGACAATTTGATTCATCAAATGTAATATTTTGGGAAATACCAATGAGGGTTTCAATGGTGGAAATTTCATCACCAACTTCATGAAACATATGTCTTGGGATTATATCATTAATGATACCATAATCGGGTCTTAGATAATCTTTCACATAAAAAAAATTGTTTATCCATTTATTCCAAAATGTATGGTTTATTGTTATGGAGGAATATACTCTTGTTAATAACTCTGAATCCACAGTCATCAATAAATGTACCCTGTAGTCTCATTGAATCAAAACCATTTACATTTCATCATAGTGACTCTACCTTGAGAGTAGTAATCCAGTAACTATATTTTCTCAACAAGTCTATAATAATACACATCTTCATATTGAGGATGATTATCTAATACACTGACAAAACTATCTATTACAGCAGTTAGAAAAATTCTATCGAGTTCTGTTCTCATTTTCACATCTTGATCAATTATAACAAATTTATACCAATTAATTACTAAATATTTTCATTCAAAAACCAAATAATTAGGACCAAAAGCCAAATATATTAATTATTGAGAAACAAAGTCAAATGGTAAACTCTATAACTAAAATATATATTAATAATACAATTAAATGTATATCATTATTTTAAGATAATTAAAGTAATGGTAATACCTTTGATTTCAACCTAGTCCGAAACTCTAAGCTATGCAAATACTCTCTCCTTCTCAAAGTCAAATAACGATGAAATATTCTTATAATTTTTTTTATGTTCCCTACATTTAATGATAATAAAAGTGTAAGGTATATGTGAAATTTCATAGTATGAGATAACATATAAATATCCAAATTACTTACTTGACATATTCATCAAAGAAACCATAGTTAAACTAGACTGTACGATGTGCCATCTCCCGCTCTTCAAAGCTCAATGCAGCCAATGTGTAAGATCCAAAAATTCCTCCAATTTGGGGAAGATATGGAAATTTGGGATCAATTTTCCCATAATGAACATATTCATTTCTCATTGGTCAGTTATGTATTGTGGTCACATTAGACAAATATATTGAAAATGATCCATACATTCTTGATCCAGATAACCCCTCACAATCGAACCTTCAAGAGAATTTATATTTCAGACATATGATTTTATTGTGCACATATTTCTTTTAGTAGGATTCATACTCTAAAAAGAAACTGGTCCCCCAAGAAGTGTTTCAGGTGGAAGATGAAATGTTAAATTAAACATGTAAGTGAAATAGTATGGAAGATTTGTTTTCCATATCACATGAAACTAATGGAGCCTCATACTAAATTTTTATCAACAATGACTTGGATAACCTTTTAGCACAATGGTCTCAAAAAAATGGAACAAGAAAATCACTATAACCCTTACAATACTAGATAGAAAATGAAAAATTTTTATTGGAATAAATTCATGAAAAAGATATGATAATCCTTTGTTTTTATGGATTTTAGTTTCACATCACTTCTATTGAATCATTTAGATATGTTGATGGAATATCCATCATGAACCTTGATCATATCCAATAATGGAAGATATTGATCATTCTTTGACGGTGTCATCAAATAAGAAGCACAAGGAATTTTCCATTTGTTTTCACCAATACACACAAGATGCAGTTCAGGTGGAATACTATAATCCAACAAGTCCCCACAAGAAAAAAGTCATATTTGGCCTTCTTATTGATATTTAGAAGAGTTTGAAGAAATATTTCACACATATTTTTCTCAATATGCATTATGTATAAACAATGACATAACAAATTTGTGGACTAGTATGGAAACAAAAAAATACTTCTCCTTTTCAACTTGCAAGTGGCTCCAGTGTCAAAATTCTTCATCTTTTTAGATTTCAACTAACCTTAACCTAATGAAAAAGTTTAATAATTAAATTAATTAAGCAAATCACTTCCTGACATACATTGAGATGGTTGTTCAATGTTAATGGTTTTATCAAACCTTTAATGATTCATCCGGTATTGATGATCCATTGGAAATAATCATCAATGCCCCATGAAATTAAAAATACGATAATATTTAATACTTGTCAATTGTGTATTATTCATAAAAATGAGACATGATAGTTTTCCCACCATTATTTACCCATACATCATTGCATAATAAGGGAAATCATTTATGATCCATATAAGGGAAACACACATATGAAGCATAATCATTGAAGAAGCATCGAAAGTCTGCACACCCAAATACCAAACTTGTTTCAACTATCTTATTAAAGGTTGCAAGTAGACATGTATATCATTACTAGGATCAGAAGGTCTATAAATTGGTATACTCAAGAAAGTGATTTTTTTTCATACACATCCATCGAGGAAGAATATAATAATGAATAAAAATTGGCCACATGATGCGAGAAGTAAGAATATAACCAAATAGATTAAAACCATCATAGTATAGACCCAACATGACATTATGCACACAAAATATAAAATTAAGATGTTGTGAATAAAATTTATTCCATGCTAAATCATATTCGGGATGAACTGACTCATTTTTACCTTTAATTCTATCAGCATCATTCTATCACATATTGTTTGAGATTTCTACCGATGTGAATAGATTTTGATGTCTAGGAATCAATGAAATGTGACACATGACTTTATGTGCCACAGGAGATGGTGTTCTATCTAAATTTTTCTTCCATTGAGATGTACCACATTCTTTACAGTCATTATGGTTAGTTGTTTCCTCAAAAAATAAACTGAAATATTTCAGACAAGCATGGACATTATTATTGTCAAATCAAATCTGCTTAATTAACTTCCATGAATTGTAATGATTTGAGGGAATATCTACACCATCAGGTAGAAATTACTTCAAAAAATATATGAATATAATCAATGGTGGTATTATAAATTCCAAACATTGTTTTCTCATGATATAACCGCATTATAAATTCCAACATGGTCATTTTAGTAAATTCTTGATATACTGGAGTTCTCGCATCATCCAATAATTTTTTCACTCTCTCATCATCATAATAAGTATTTTCCTTATGTGTATTGATATAATTTCTTCCTTTGACTAGAATAATATCTCTCTCTAGAAGATGAACAAATGGAAACTGATCAAATATCAAATTCTCCATGCCACTTCTTTCATTTTGTTCACAAATAGAAGAACATTAACTCATCTCTCCCTGGTGATACGAAACATAATAGTTTGTTTGAAATACAAATTTTGTTATATGGTAGCTACCTTTTTCGTGGATTAACCATGGTATTCCAAAACATATATACCATGAACACTATATAAAACCTCTATCTAAAGCATTGTCAAATGAAAAATCTAAAAAATTCACCAAATTATTTTGAAATGCAGTTAAAATCTGATCGGTACGATACATCCAGCTTCTATCCATTCTATAGCCAAAAAATTATATTCCAATAGAAAATTTAAACCATAATTAAAAAAGGGATATGTACTATAGAAAATAAAACTATTATAACATAAAAAACGAATAGTTAATCCACATTTATATTGAAAGTTCCTTATTTTTTATCCTTAATTTCAACCCTTTTAGTATTAGAGACAAAATTATTACCTCAATACTATAATGGTAAGATCAAAAATGTAAACCATAATAGTCCAAGAAAGGTTCCATGTCTATGATAGAGTGGAATGTGTCATTATAGTTGAAATAAGGGAGAGATAAAAAACTTTTTCCACCCATAGGTGTAACATAAAAAAAATAAACTTTCAACATTAAAAAACACCCTTAAAAATGGATTATTTCATTTAAAAACTAATGGAGGGATAAAAATATTAACCAATAATCAAAAATATTTTAAACTATTCCCATATTCATTTAATTTAATAATTTCCATGGGTAAAAATTTAATTCAAAGAGGGAAAAGAAATTTAAAGAAAACCAATTTATCTCCACGAATGAACATCATTTAGATAATTTATATAAAACAATCATGAGTATAAAATATTATTATAAATATTCTAGAGGAATAATTTAACAAACTAAATCAATTCATGATTTTTTTAATAAAATAATTACCTAGAAACACTTACTGTATAAAAAGTAAAAAAGTCATAACAAGACTCTAAAAAAGGAAAAGGTCATTCTAGTACAATGAATGAATTCAAAATCAATATAAATATAAAATACACATTATTATATTAATATAGATCACTAAATTTTACACACACCATGATTAGGGTTATCATAATATATTAAAATTATGGAAATTGAAGTGAAATGTCAAGGGGAATCTCCCCGGGGATTTAAGTAATGTCATGTGTATCAAATTTTATTGATTAATGTTTTGGAGTCCTATGGAGTACCATCATTTAATTTTGAATGATGAGTTAATTGGATTAGACTTGATATATTTGGTTGGAATCCCTCCTTTTTATGATATGGGTTATAATACTACCATTCTTCTAATTGTTAAGGATGGTTCCTTGAGTTTAGACTGGAAGAATAGACTTGGAATATTGGAAAGGCTCACCCCTTTGTATTTTGAATGAATTTTATTAAGAAATTAAGCTCTATTGAGGAATGTGGATTCTCTTGAATTATTATTCCCTTGACTTCCATGGTTTTTCCCATTGTTACCATTTATTATTTGACATGTAGCATGAATATAAACCCTATATTGATGGAAAAATTAAATACAAAATGATTTTTAGTGTCATTGTATGGACCGAGCATTAGTTTTATTCTTATTACACTTTTAATTAAATTATAAATTTGTCAAATATTAATACAAAAATAAATAATTGATTATTAAATCAAATATCAATTAAAAAACGAATTGAATTTTAATTTTTGAAACACTATTTTTGGAGTCTTACTAAGTTATAACAAAACCATGAACTTTTTACCATGGAATTTGTGCACCTGAGCAGTTATCATTATTGTAATGATTATTAGATTTGGGAAAGAACCTGATATTTTTGGTGGCATGATTTCTAGGAATAAGAATGTGTGTTGGGTCTAGGTTGATACTTATAACCATTATTATTTGTATTAATAGTTTTATCTTATGGTATTCTGATTATATTACGACTACCTGGAATGTATTACATAAAATTATTTTTTATTATGTAGATTATTTGGATTATTATTTAATTTTTTCACTATTTCATTTTTGTATTATTTACATATGTTTAAATTAGGATGTTTATTTCCACTATGTTTTATTTGAATATGTGAGTATAGTATCCCCACCATACTAATTGAGACCCTCACTATTAGTCAATATCCTCCATCATATGGGGAGGAATTCCTGGGGTATTATATCTACTAATGGTCCAAGCACCGATTGGTGGTATACGGTGGTAGGACCTAGTAAATGTTATTAGTGGTTTTTTAGTGTTACTATTTTGGAAAGGTACAAAATATAATAATAATGTGTTGAGATATGGTATATTGCTTTTTCCTAGGACTATCCAACCAATGTATAAGGAATTTCCATGTTATATAGGACAAATTTTTTATTTATACTATTTGATTATACAATTGATTAAATTTAACTATAGGTGATACACTTGATTATTAGGTGAAGTATTGAGAGGATTTATCTTATTGAATAGTATGAAAAGAGGGGGTGAGTTTAGGAATCTTATCTAGCATGTAGCATTCTTGTTCATGGTGTAATTTTATTGTTTATGTGAACTATGACTTTAGTTTGTTATTTCAAGTGTTTGAGAAAATTTATTAGTTTTTTTTTTCATATTAGTGTATGGTTTCATATTACATATCAAATCCAATAAATATAAAAATACATGTTCTATTACTACTTGGAGAAATTATTAAAAGCTTCTAACTAAATAAAATGCCAATTATTATATAAATAATGTTTTCCTAAATAACATGTAATTGAAATCTTATTTAACAGAGGTATAACTATGGAGTTCTGGGTAAAATTAAATGGTTAAAGAATATTATTATTTTCCTTAACATTATTATTATAAAGCACCATATAAAATATAATTTATAGTACAACATAACGAGTGTTTTTATATATAATATTTAATTGAAATTTCATTTATCTATGCCATTATTATGGAATTTTTGGGCTAATATAAAATTTTAAAATGTAATGAAAATAATTTTGATATATATATACATACATGCATACATACATATACATATATATATATATATATTGGTGACATGGTGTGTAGTAGATGTGGACCCTATGTTTTGGTGGTTGGGGATATTGAGAGTGACAAAGTTATGTGGTATCCCTATAATGAAGATGCTCTAAAAATATTGTGCATTTTTATGTAGGTCATAGTGTGCGTGAGATTGTTTTGAAACGTGTAGTGATTACTTGTGATACTATTGGTTTATCTTGAGTTATGAGTGGGTTATTCGAAATTAATTTCAATCGGTGGTTGAAATATAAAAGTAAGTATTTGGATTTTTAAATTCCATTTTACCTTGATATACGGATGAGTGAAACCCATATTTATGAACAATGTTTGGATTAATGTGTGGAGTAGGTTTGAAGGGAATGTTTAACTTATTTATCATGACTCTAGTTTTGGAATTTAGTACATTTTGACCTCTGAGGGTAACCCATTATACTGGTTGGACATTTTTTTGAACATTTAGGTGTGTGAGGCATAAGTAAAAACTTCAGTTTATGATATCAATTCACACAAATTTTACAATGTATTTCTAATAGGTGTGTTAGGTGACTTGGGTACTCTACGATAAGTACATATGTGTTAGTTCTTTCATCCTTATGGATGGTTTTGAGAAGGTAAGTCTCATTCAATTTTCTATCCTAGGTGACATCGGTACATGTCAGGTAGAGCAACTATATTCATAGTGGGTAGAATGTCTTGTGTGTAACATCCCCGATCCGGATGCCACTAAACCGGTGCTCCGAGTAGGGTGGTTACATGACCTTAAGCACACCTCCCCGTACGCCAAAGGCTGCCGACTAGCAGCGGGGGTCTATGGGGTAATGTGGGGAGACTATACCCCATTTTTATCAAAGTAATACACAACAAAAATAAACCAAATAGTGGAAAAAATAACAAATAAACAAGGAAAATATATAACAATCAATTCGAACAATAAATATGCCATGTCATACTATAAGTGCAAGAGTGAAAAAAAGCCCAAAATAAAGACAATGGCTGAAAATTCCCCGAAATGGTCCCAACTCCAAGTTCGGATCCTCCACCAAGTGCTACCCATGTCCAATCACTATCTAGAAATGAACTTTTCCCTTCTCCTGATCTACAAACATGAAGTCTTCTCGGGTACCCAATGAAGGCCCAAGCAGAGTGCGAGTAAAACTCAGTAGGCCACCATAAACTATGTCTACAAAATATCTAGTATGAAAAGGTAGTGCATGAAAAATGAATATGAATGATAATTTCCAAGTAATTAATTAAGGTGTCATTAACAAGTTCACATTCAAATCCATTTCCATTCCATTACCATTCATTTATTACCAATTATCATCACCTACCATTTCATCACATTTCCATGGGTGAAACACATACATCATGTTACATGGGTCTAAGGCCAACAATCACGCGCAAGTGGGTAAACACATCATTATATTATCTCACTAGGAATAACCCCCTCATAGCAACCATAACCTCACCTCGAAGCCTCAGTCTGGGTGGATGCAACTATTAGGATAATAGACCCTCAGTCCCCTTTCCTAACCCGTGCATTTAAGGTGGAGTTTAGAGACTCAGTCTTAGCTCAACCCGTGGGCATAGATCCTCATGTCATACCCCCCTCCATGAAGCCATGTGCACATGATTATATATAAGTAACCATCAACCATTGAAACCATTTCCCTTCGGCAAACACTATTCATAATAACCCACATGGGAATACACATCATGGCTTAACCCATTAACACATTAACATTTCACATCATTTAACCATTTACCCAATTCCCATGTGTTATGCCTATCTCACTAAGCATTGAACATTAAACCCATAACCTTTCCGATTATGGTCTTAAATTAGTTTACTCATTAACCCATTTAACCCATTCATCATTCCATGAATCAACCATACAACCCATTCCAAATAACCATTTGGTCGTTGCTAACTCTAGGTGCATCACCTAACTTCTATTCCAAGTTCAACCAATCATTCCATGGTTATTAAAAACATAACCAAGTAGAAACAAGAACACAACTAAACATGAAAAAATTCCCAAATAACTATGGGATATAACTTGTATACCACCTACCTAGAAACCACAGTTTAACTCACTCTGAATCGAGTCCTTAGTCCTCGATCCAACCAACCTTCGGAGCTTCAACCTAAAACTCACCCAAAATTTAGGGTTTTAGAGCTTCAGAACAAAACAGAGAGAAGATTCAAACCCTAAACCAAAAAGAGAAACCAGGATGGGATTAGCCTTACCCAGATCTTTGATCCGTAACCAACGTCACTCTAAACGCCTTATAAAAGAGGGAGATTGACCTCTTGGTGCTTTTGGGCGATTTGGTTCATGCCTAGGGTGGAGAGGGATGAAATGAGAGGAAATACCGAGTGGGGTTTTAAAGCCCGGAGTGGGAAACTTGTAATTTTTCCAAACATTAAGTGGCTGCAGGGTTTGTCCGCACGATTTGGAAAACTGTGTGCAAACCGTGCGCATGCTACTTCCCGGAGGAAGAGGGGTCATACGGTTTAACCTGGGCAGCCCGCACGGTTTACCTGGCCGTGCGCCCTAGCCTGTTTTGCCAAGATTTCCTTTCTTTCATGCCCCGAGCCCCCGGAACACCCCCAAGGCCTCTCAAACTTTCAGGAAACATTTTAAAGCAAAAAAAAAGGGTTCAACCCAAAACACAACAAAAACATACCTTTCCAAAAACCGAGATCTTACAACCTCCTCACCTTATAACGGCTCATCCTCAAGCCGAGTTTCGAAGCCTCATTGATCCACCAAAGAGAAGAGTTCGGGCCACTAGGCCCGCATTTTTGATTCCCGCTCCCAAGTTTCTTCCTGAACTTTCCCATGCTGCCATAGTACTCGCACTAATGGAACAACCTTGCCTCGTAAGACCTTTTCACTACGATCCACCACACGAACCCGATGATCCTCAAAGGATGCATCAACCTCAAGTTCCACATCCTCAACATCAACCACATTAGATGGGTCAGGGTGATACCTTCTAAGCTGCGGCACATGAAACACATAAAACATCCCACCATACCACTGTGGAAGACCCAATCGGTAAGCCACTAGTCTGATCCTCTCCACAATCTCAAAAGGTCCCATATACCTGGGTGCCAACTTACCCTAATTTCATATCTGATGGTGACCCAACCTTGGTGACACCTAAAGGAACACTTTATCACCCACCCCAAACTCAAGAGGTCTACGCCTCTGATATGAATACAACTTCTACCTACTCCGAGCCATATCCATTCGCTTCCTGATCAACCTAACTCTCTCTGAAGTCTCCTGCATGAGACTTGGCCCCAACAACTCAGATTCACTGGCCTCTAGCCAACACAACAGATATTTACATGGTCTCCCATAAAGTGCCTCAAACGGTGCCATCTGAATCATAGCTTGAAAGTTTTTGTTGTAGGCAAACTCAAATAACGATAGGTGCTTCTACCAAGAACCACCAAAGTCCAAGAAACATGATCTTAACACGTCTTCCAACACTTGGATCATACGTTCCGACTACCCGTCCATCTGCGGGTGGAAATTCGTACTCAAAAACACCTTCGTACCAAGCGATTTATACAATCCTTTCCAGAAATGCAATGTGAAATGCAGATCTCGATCTGAAACTATGGTCCGTGGAACCCCATGCAACCTCACTATCTCCCGAACATATAACTCACCCAACTGGTCGATTGAAAAGGTCTCCTAAATTGGTAAGAAATGAGCCACTTTCGTTAACCGATCCACAACCACCGATATTGCATCATTCTTCCAAGGAATCCTCGGATGAACTACGACAAAATCCATTGTCACATCATCCCACTTCTATTCCAGAATGGGCAATGGATGCAACAAACCACTTGGGCGTTGATGCTCGGCCTTCACCTGCTGACAGGTAGGACACTGTGGCACAAATCCTGAAACTTATTTCTCCATTCTAGGCCACCAAAATAGCCTTTGGAGACCACGGTACATCTTGGTCAAACCAGGATGCACTGACCACTTTGATTCATGGAACTCTCGCATCAACTCTTCTCGCACACAATTCGCACAACCACACGATCATGAACATGAACAACACCGTCCACACTGACGGCCCAGCCATAAGGTATCTCCACACCTTTAAGATTTTACTTCATGATTAAACACTCAGGATCATCAAGCTGACCTTCCTTAACTCGACATAAAAGCATCAACTCCATCGTTAATGAATCAATAGTGACCTGACCATTCTCCTCCTGCACCTCCAGGTGCATCTCAGCAGACAAAGCCATCACCTTCCACTCAGTGCTGGACTCCTGAACCAACTGATTCTGAACCTTCCTGCTCAGAGCATCAGCAACACTATTCCCCTTTCCTAGCGTGTACACCAACTCAAAGTCAAAAGACTGTAGATATTCAACCCATCTTCGCTATCAAAGATTCAGATCCCGATGTGAGAAGATGTAGTTTAAACTCTTATGGCCAGTGAACATAGTAAACTGTTCTCCCAACTGATAGTGCCTCCCACACTTCAAGGCATACACCACTATAGACAACTCCAGATCTTGAGTGGGATAGTTCTGCTCTTGGGGTCTCAACTGCCTTGACCAATAAGTCACAACCCGCTCACCCTGAATCAACACAGCCCCATGTCTGATTCTGGACACATCACCAAACACGATGTACTCCTTACCCGGCTCAGGTAAGATAAAGATAGTTGTGGTGGTCAACCGCTTCTTCAACTCTTTGAAGGAATTCTCACAAGCCTCATACCACTCGAACCTGATTCCTTTCTTGGTCAAGCCTGTGAGTGGTGCTTCCAAGTGAGAGAAATCTTGAATGAACCTTCGGTAATACCGGGCCAAACCCAGAAAACTCCGAACATCAGAAACACTCTTGGGATGCTCCCAAGATACAATTTCCTGCACTTTCTCTGGATCCACTGACACACCTACCTCCGAGATGATGTGACCCAGAAAATGTACCTCACCCATCTATAATTGACACTTGGATATATTTGCGTATATCCAATCCTCTTTTAGCGTACCCAAGACAATGTCAAGATGTTGGGCATGATCATCATGAGTTTTTGAGTACACTAATATATCATCAAAAAAGACAACCTCAAATTGATATAGATCGGGATGAAAGATCTTGTTCATCAAAGCCATAAACACCACCAGTGCGTTGGTCAAGCCAAAAGGCATTACCACAAACCCAAACAAACCGTACCGACTCTAGAAAGCTGTCTGCGGTATTTGGAAGACCTCACCCTCAACAGGTGAGAACCCAACCTTAGATCAATCTTATAAAACACCAATGTGCCCCTCATCTAATCAAATCATTCATCCATTATAGGAAGAGGGTACCGATTCTTCACTTTCATCTGATTTAACTTTCGATAGTCAACACACAGCCTCAATGACCCATCAACCTTCTTTGAAAAAATCACATGAGATTCCAAAGGAGACGTACTGGGACAGATAAACCCCTTACGCTCAAACTCCTCAAGCTGAACCTTCAGTTCTTGGAGTTCTTCCAATGCCATTCGGTATGGTGGAATAAAAACTGGCTCCACTCCCGGAAGAAACTCGATCATGAACTCGAAATCCCTCTAAGGTGGTAACACTGAGAAATCCTCAAGAAACTCATCCTAAAACTGATCCACCACAGAAGGAAAAGTAGACTGTTCTCCTCTTTCATTATCATCAAGAATGAGACATGCCACTCAAGATGTGAGTCCATTGAACCATGGACCAAACGGTCCTACACACCCTGCTCGAACACCTCATTTTCCATGTTGGACATAAGCGTCACCCTCGAGTGACCTGAATGATAATCTGCGACGATAGCAGTCTATATGTGCCCGATACAACACCAACCCATCCATTCCAAAGATGAGGTCAAAACCTAACATCTCGAGAATGAAAAAATCCCATAGAAAACGATACCCACCGACTTCCAAGGCACACCCCTTGCATTTCTTGATATCCTCAACCTGCACCCCCAATGGAGTGTCAATTGACATAACTTCACACACCCTCTCTACAGGTAAACCCAGCGCTACCACAATTTGAGAAGATACAAAAGAGTATGTGTCACCTATGTCAAAAAAGAACTAGAAAAAGTAGAAGCTATAAGCATCGTACCTCAAACAGTCGACGGTCCAGCCTCGCCATCACTAGGCGCAAACTGAACTTCCTGAAGCTGACCTGCCCCTCTACGTTGGGCCCCAGCCTGAGCGCCCTGCACTGCACTGCCCTGCCGGCCTAAGAGATCTTTCCCTACAGTTCCAAGTCCACCACCCCTGCTAGTATGGCCCGTGGAGCTCCAAATGCCTACCTGATACGGGGAAACTGATCCCCTTATCATACCCGACACCTTCTTTTCACCATCATGATCACCCGCCTGCAGAGGGTTCCTGCAGAATCTCTGCACATGCCCCATCCTGCCGCTTGAACGACACTCAACTGGAGGTCGAGGACACTGACCACGCATATGCCCCAGCCAACTGAACTGATAAAAAAACACTTGGTTCCCACTTTGAGAGGCTGACTCCATCTTCTTACCACTTTGCACACTTCCACCATGTTGTGAGCTCTCATAGTGTTGCTTTCGACCTTCGGTAGATGCAGTGCTCGTCTGTCCCACTGACACCACAAGCCCACTACCTGAAGCTTCCTTTAGGTTTACTTCTAAGATTAGTGCCTGATCTACTACCTATACAAACATCTTCAAGCGGAAGATGTTTACTTGAGACCTGATCTCATGTCTCAGCCCATCCTAGAAACTCTTTGCTACTCCTGCCTCATCCCCTACTAACACTGGGACAAAGCAAATCAAATCAGTGAAGCAACTAGCATAGTCCATCATTGATTGCGATCCCTGAGTCAGGCTCATAAACTCTACAGCCTGCTCCTGTCTCAATGTCTCTGTTTAGAAATGCTCCAGAAATGTTTCCTAAAAAACCTTCCACGACATTCCCTCAGCCTACTCGATTTGAGCCTGAATGTCCCACCAACGCCTAGCCTGACCTCGCAACATATAAGCAGCTAGTTTCAATTTCTTTTCAACAGGGGTCTCCATATGGTCTAGTATCATCTGGACATACTCTAACCAGAACTCCACTGCTTCTGGCCCACCCTCTCCGGTGAAGGTCGGAGGGTGCTGCAGCTAGAACTCCCTGGTCAGCTCAAACATACTTGGTTCAACCCACCCTGGGTCCCTATCCATCATCTGCATAAGTCAAGCCATGTTCTCCTAGAATTGGTCTTCTATACCTTCATTGATCGCCACATTTTCTTTCTCCTCTACTGGAGGAGTGTTCTCAGCAACACCATCACATTTCCCAACTGGTAACCGGAGTTATGGTGGCATTTCTCTACAATGCCAAGAACGAGATTTTAAAACGCATGCCATAAACTTTCATGACTCCATGAAAAGCTCTTTACTAGCTACAACGACCTATTTCAAATACTAACCCAACAACATTTTCCAATTTTTTTCAAACCCTATTACTCTATTAAACATCATTTACCATTCATTCATCCTTACTTACTTGTGTTATTTCATTCATCCCATCATTTCTTGATTTCATAAAATGCATGATGCACCCTACTTTCCTACCTAACACACCCACCCCGTGCGTGTGTCTAATACAATGAATGTCACCTATCCCACTAGGTGCCTATAATGATGCATGAATGCAAATACTCATGACATTAAAGCCACAATCCAAATATCATCAAACAGTCACATCAAACTACATGTGCATCACCAAATGGTGAAATATCATCAACTGTAACAACACACAACCAAAAACAACATTTCCCACCCTGGGTGAATTGGGTTTCCCCCATACCTAGGTTAGCTACTCCCAAGCATGAGCTCATTACCAAGGCCCTACATGTCTTAACCCTTGGCTACCAATCCCAAATAATAAGACCTAAGAGAAGGAGAAGAAATACCTCCTCTGATACCACTTTGTAATGTCCCCGACCCAGAATCCACTAAACTAGTGCTCCAAGCCGGGTGGTTTCATGACCTCAAGCGCGCCTCCCCATACGCCAAAGGCTGCCGACTAGTATCGGGGGTCTATGGGGTCAAGTGGGGAGACTATACCCCCTTTTTATCAGAGTAAGCCACAATAGAAATAATCAAAATAGCAGAAACAATAACAAATAAACAAGGAACATGTATAACAATCATTTCTAATAATAAATATGCCATGTCGTACTACAAGTTAAAGAGTTAAAAAAATCCCCAAATAAAGACAATGGCTGAAAATCCCCCAAAATGGTCCCAACTCCAAGTCCGGATCCTCCACCAAGTGCTACCCATGTCCACTCACTATCTAGAAAGGACCTTTTCCCTTCTCCTGACCTACAAACATGATGTCTTCTCGGGTGCCCAATGACGGCTCGTGCAGTGCGTGAGTACAACTCAGTAGGCCACCACCAACGATGTCTAAAAAATATCCAGTATGAACAGGTAGTGCATGCAAAAGAAATATGAATGATAATTTCCAAGTAAATAATTTAGGTGCCATTAAAAAGTTCATAGTCAAAGACATTTCCATTCTATTACCATTCATTTATTACCAATTGTCATCACCTACCATTTCATCACATTTCCATGGGTTAAACACATACACCATGTTACATGGGTCTAAGGCCAACAATCACATGCAAGAGGGTAAACAAATCATTATCCTATATCACTAGGACTAACCCCCTCATAGAAACTATAACCTCACCTCAAAGCCTCAGTCCGGGTGGATGCAACCGTTAGGAGAATAGACCCTTAGTCCCCTTTCCTAACCCCTGCATTTAGGGTGGAGTTTAGAACCCCAGTCTTAGCTTAACCCATGGGCGTAGATCCTCATGTCATACCCCACTCTACGAAGCCATGTTCACATTCTTATATTTAAGTAACCATCAACCATCCATACCATTTCCCTTCAGCAAACACTATTCACAACAACCCACATGGGAATTCACATCATGCCTTAACCCATTAACATATTACCATTTCACATCATTTAACCATTTACACAATTCCCATGTGTTATGCCTATCTCACTAAGCATTGAACATTAAACCCATAACCTATCCCGTTATGGTATTAAATCAGTTTACTCATTAACCCATTTAACCCGTTCATCATTCCATGAATAAACCATCCAACCCATTCCAAATAACCCTTTGGTCGTTGCTAAGTCTTGGTGCATCACCTAACTTCTATTCCAAGTTCAACCAATCATGACAAGGTTATTCAAAATATAACCATGTAGAAACAAGAACACAACTAAACATGCACAAATTCCCAAATAACTATGGGATATTTCTTGAAGACCACCTACCTCGAAACCGCGGTTGAACGCACTCTCAATCGAGTCCTTAGACCTTGATCCAACCAACCTTTGGAGCTTCAACCTAAAACTCACCCAAAATTTAGGGTTTTAGAGCTTTAGAATGAGAGGGAGAGAAGATTCAAACCCTAAACCAAAAAGAGAATCAAGGATGGGATTAGCCTTACATAGAGCTTCGATCCACAACCAACGGCGCTCTAAACACCTTAGAAACGAGGGAGATCGACCTCTTGGTGCCTTTAGGCAATTTGGTTCGTGCCTAGGGTGGAGAGGGAGGAAATGAGAGGAAATCCCGAGTGGTGTTTTAAAGCCCAGAGTGGAAAACATGTAATTTTTACAAACATTAAGTGGTCACACGGTTTGTTCGCACGGTTTGGAAAACTGTGCGCATGCCACTGCCTGGAGGAGGAGGGGTCACACGGTTTAACCTGGGCAGGCCGCACGGTTTACCTGGCCATGCACAGGCCGTGCGCCCTGGCCTGTCTTGCCCAAATTTCCTTTCTTCTGTGCCCCGAGCCCCCGGATCACCCCCAAGGCCTCTCACACTTTCAGGAATCATTTTAAAGCCCAAAAAACAAAGGGTTCAACCCAACACACAACAAAAACATACCTTTCCAAAAACTGGGATCTTACACGGTGAAAATGGGAAATAAAAGTCTTGGAGGAGTTTAGTTTTAAGCATCTAGTGATACCTATTGATCTTGAGATGAGTACACTATGTGAGTCAATGTTCTGATATAATTTAAAGTTTTCAAAGGAAAAGTGATTATGTGCATGGCTCTATAAACACATGATAAGCTTTTAGAAATATAGTGAGACTACGAATGAACTATAGTTGAATTATAAAATGTTGATATAATTATGAGTTTTCATTTACATGGTTTGATGTTGTGAGATACCTATAGTTTCAAGAAACAATAATGGTGATCTATTCTTGGTGAGATTGGAATATAGAATAGGAATGTATATTTTCTTGGACGTGTGGGGATAATATAGATTAAATGAGGTTCGTTGGATCTTTGATACAGTCTTCATGATAAGTTTGTGCATGAGCATGTAGCTGCTGAGTTTTGATGTAATCATGGATCCGACCATTTGTGGAGATACAATATATTGTTTCACTTGTGGAGTAGGCTTACACTACATCATGAAAACTAGAAAATGGAGCTAGAATGATCTTTAATCAACCATAAAGTTAAATATTTAAGGTTTTTATTGGTTTTGTGGAAGGTATGGACCCAAATATTTTTCTTTATAGTATAAATTATACTTTATTGTGAAAATGAAAGAACCATAAGGGAGTTTTAGTGATCATTTAAGGTGGGGGGGGGACATAAAAAAAGATATATGTGACCAGAAAATCACAAAATCTAACCACCCAATATAGATTTGAACTTTAGAGGAAGTGTGTGGTATATATAGATAATAATTTCATAAATATTATGTATTCAGGAAATATATATTAGGATAAATTTCTTATGGTGTGAAAGGGAAGATTATTCTGAATAAAATAGTAGATATGTTATGGAAAAATAATGATGATAAGAAGGTAAATGAAAAACCTTAAGAAAATGAAGAGAAATCAAAGACTGTATGATTGATTATTTTTCATAACCAACTAGACTAGGATAGATAAATGTATAAAAATCAAGATCATGATAATGTAAAAGTGAAATAGGTGTCTTTACTTGAGGATGATATAAATAGTTTGGATGTATCACTAAATGGTGTATTGAAAATCAAAAAGTGTAAAAGGTGTGAGAAAACTATGTGTCGAACAAAACATTTCTTAAATATCTTACCAACCAAAGAACAATATATAAAAGGTATGTTGCAATAACAATGTGAGGAAGTATAATTCACATCTGTGGTGAATTATTATTTATTAAATAAACAACACAATTGAGTAATTGTGTAGTCAACTTGATGAGGCTGTTGATATAAGAATAATTAATTAGTTTAGAAAGAATTAAAAAGCATGGATGAGTAGAAAATACAAACCCAGATGTAATGAGTCAAGCATGGATGTCTCTATAGGAGAGGAAGCTGAGAGGGGGGAGGGGATTCATTGGAGTTAAGAGATCCAAGAGGTACTAGGGGCAGAGAGGTATAGGCAGGTATGTTGAGATAGAGGCAGAGGTCAGAAGGTTGAGGTGGGGAGAAGAGGTGGAGCTGGGAGGTGGAGGTCATGGTGGGGAAGAGATGGCCGAGAAGTGATGGTCTGATGAACATGAGGCTATGTCTAAAGAGGGGAGGAGAGGGCTGGGAGGTGGAGGTTCGATGGCCAGGATGTGGAGGGTAGGGATGGTTGGAGAGGGATGGTAGGCGAAGGTCGGGGAGATGAGGGTTCAAGTGGGGGGAGCCCGATGGAAAATATGAGTCAGGAGGAGAATCCTCAAAGAGGGTTGATATTAGGGAATTTAATACCCACAATTTTAACAAAACCATGGGTATATACCATAAAAAACAACTATACCCACGGTTTTTCTAAAACATTGGTATAGCTGCGTGGGGATAAACCCTTTCTCTAGTTGTGTATTAAATTAATATAAATCATTTTTCTATTTGAAATGGATCTAAAATGATTTATTTATAATGTAAGATAATTTTGGGTATAAAAAAATTCATCCCATGAAGTTATATCTTTTGATAATTTTTTTAATCCTGATAGTTTGGATTTAACCCTTTTTAATCCCTTTATCTCTTACCATGATAACTTGGGTTCTTACTCTTTATGGGTTAATATAATTACTATAAAGTGAAAAAAGAATAATAAATGGATCATTGAAGAAATTTTATACCTTATACCATTATTTTTGATGAATTTTTAATTTTTATAAAATTTATATCATTTAATACAATATTATTTATTTTAAAATATCATTATTGTCAATTTTGACACTATTCATAACTTTACTCTTTAAGAATATCATAACAATAATATAAATTAGAAAAATATTATTATAAAACATAAATAACATGTCAAATTAATATATTAAATTCATGAATGACATTAATTGTTTCACACTATATTTATTTTAATATATTTAATATCATTTATTTGATATTTTTATTAAATAAACGATTACTACATCATCTTTATATTAGCATTTAAGGTAACTATTTTTTCAGGTAAAATTTATAAATAAATTATAATAATTTAGATAAATATTTTATATTTAAAATTACTATTTATAGTAAAATATATATCTAAAATTACCCTATATTAAAAATGTTACAGTTAGTAAAACATAAGTACGACATCTTTGAATTTTCATTAAAATATAAAATATAAAGGGATTAAAGTCATCCAAGTGGATTCAAGAGGTTATAAAATTGGTCAAAGGATGATTTTTGTCAACAATTACTCATTCAATAAAATTTGGACAAGTGTTAGTGAAAATTTATACAATTTATATTATTATTTTTATCATTAATTACCTGATTTACCCTTAAACTTGGTAATATAAATTATCAAAGTTACTATTCATATTATCCAAAAATAAAAGAGACATATTTAATAAATGTAGAACTTATGATTCAAAATATGGAATCCATTTTTTTCTATATTAAAAATACATAATTGGATAAAATTAATTTAAAATTAATCCAGTTGATGGGGTGCGAATAAATGTTATTAATGTGTAATGTTCAAAAGATTGAAATTTTTTATAATCCAAATTAAATGATAAATTGATTAAAATGACATAAATTGGATAAAATGATATCAAATTAATCTAATTATACTTTAAAACCAATCAAAAATATAATTTATTACTATAAATTATTTAGATGAGAAATTCGTTTTCAATTAAAATCCAGTATTTTTCACTATTCATCAAAACATTAAACTTATCATAAAATTACTGAAATTTCAACCAAAGTAAATTTTGATATTATGAATTAAACTAAGAAGTTTATTTTCTCAAATATAATTATTAAATTTCTAAAAATTTAGTTTTAAAACAAGTATTCAATTAAAAGGCGGTAAAACTGCCTCTTAAAAATATACAACGTTTTATGCTTGAAATTGGAATAATTTTTATCTTAAGAATATAAAACTTTTTAGATGTATTTAAAAAATATCTTTAAATTTATCCATATAAATTTAATTAATATATTTTACTAATAAATATTTATTTAATTTATTATGATAAAATTCCATTATGGTCATAAAAATAATTTTTTCATAAAAAACATCATTTATGTTCAATTAGTTTTTTTTGTTTTCATTTATAGTTAATTAGTAATCAATGAATTCCTTCTATAAACACATGTTAATAAAATTTTCATAATTTAGTTAATCCTGTTCATATCCGCTAGTCTAATGCCTAGGTTATAACGATAATTTTTAAATAAGAATATTTAGTAGTTCATTTAAGCTCGATGTGACGTATCATGTATGATATTGAACATAGAATTTTATTTTAAAATATCATGATGTTACACTTATGGTACGATATAATTTGTGTATTATCCTTCTATATACCTGTGATGAAAATTGTTGTTTAAGATATCCTAATTTCATATAAGGAATGTAAGAACTGTATCATTGAATATTATAAGATTATAATATCATGTGTATGGATTTTTCCATGTATCTAGTATAGTTTTATTCAATTATGAATCAATTGGTTGTTTAATTTATATCCACATTTAATCATTTGAAAATTTAAAACTATTATAATGCAATAAGAATATTTTATAATGATATATATTAGTATTTGAGTGTTGTAAGCCAATGCTCAAATCTCATCATTGAATTAAGAGTGACTATATAAAGGGATGAGATCCCTTTAATTAATGTATATGATTTTATGTAGCCTATGATAAATATCTCTTCCTCTCTGTTCAACAATCATCTTCACAGATAAGGTGATTTCACAACTTTAGTGTTTGTGGGACCTCTCATTACAAATTAAGATCTTAGTGTTTGGTGTCATCCCTATAGAGGTGAGAGTCCATTTATTATCACTAGGTTATTATTATTATGAATGATAATTTGAGTTTATCAGATATATAGGTTTTTAATTTTTCAGATGATTTATGCCAGGGTCAGACATTGAGCATGCTTCTACCCCAAATTCCCTCTTTCCAAAGTTGGAAAGATTCCATCACTTTAATAGGTGATGTATCTTTGTTATGAGAAACATGATTATGGGATGTTAGTTTTTCATTACATGGATTCGTCCTTGGATCTCATCACCTAGTTTGGGTCTCCCTCATAAATTTGATTTATGTTTACAAGACTCATTCTCAGTGCCAACTCGAGGTGGATGTTGGTTAATTACATTTATTATGTCTTAATAGGTAAGTAACCTTTATTCAGTGGATGTTATAATATTACGAATGTATGGGAATTTATGGATGCGGGGTAGGTTGGGAACTAACAAATTCTTCTCCTTTTGAAGTTAGAGGAATATCATAGAAGTCATATTTGGCATGACATCTATGGCATACCATGTCGGCCTTGAGGTATTTTATGTCAGGGAATAATTATTTTGAGGATTTTTTCCTCAGGAATAACATTTTTTATGAGGTAAAGATTATGAATTAGGTAACATGTTTAATGTTATTTTGGGGACAAGTGTGTCACATGTTTAATGTCTAGTGAGGACATATGGGTTGCCGATTTAACATCAAGAAGGGACAAATAGGCCGTACATTTAACATATTGAGGGGATAGATTGGTCACATGCTTAACATATTTTACGAAAAGATGGGTCACAAGTTTAACATATTATTGGGATGGATGGGATGAATGTTTAACATCTTGTGGGGATATATGGGTCATAGGTTTAACTTTATGTTGGGATAGATGGCTTATTATGTGTATTCCTAGGGGTAAAAATTTAACACTTGGGATTTGGTGAAGTGTTTCCCAAGGGGAATGATTTAACACTTAGTATTTTGTTAATTATTTCTATATGGGTGATATTTCAAATTTGGGGGGTTTTATTATAGTGTTGGGGTGTCAATATTGAACCATAGAGAGGTTTCTTATATACCTAGTTTATGATGGTGATAAAAGATCATGTAGTTTGATGCTATTGTTTAATGTCTTGTGATATGAATGATTAATGCAGTTTAACATCATGATATCAGTACACCCATGTCATGAAAGAAGAATAAATAATGGATGGTGTAGGGAATACCTATGAAATATTTCTGTGTGTTATTTGGAGAAGCATTGTTTTGAATGGGGATTATGTTTGGGAGATTCCCAAGTGATTTTAAGAGAAGTGATAATGTGAATGAGGAATACATGTGGGAGATTCCTAGGTGATGATATGGAGTAGAAATGATGTGAATGGGGATTAAGAATGATATATTACATGTTGCTAATATGGAGCATCAATGATGTGAATGGGGATTACATATGGGAGGTACCCAGGGTTCTTAAAAAAGTAGTAATGGTGTGATTGGGGTTTACACATAGAAGCTTCATGGGTTATACTTGGGGGATGTGATGGTATCATTGGGGCTTACATATGGAAGTTGGATGGGTACTACTATAAGTAGAGATAGTATAAATTGGGATTATGTGTGGGAGATGATCAAGGGCTTATAAGAACAATGATGGTCGGACTATCTCTTACATATCACATGAAGAATATCATTCTCATTACACAAGGCATCTTATGATTATTAAACAACGCATCCCATGTTCATTGAAAAGGGTATGACCAAAATTTAACTTAATGTACAATGATGTTGTGTGTGGGGATTATGCAATGAGTTTCTCATTCTATGTTCCTCATATCGGTTCATGATGGAATTTCGACCCACTAGTGGTTCAAGGAATATTATTGTGACTTATACATAATAAGAAGGCCCATGGGGGCTTCTTGAGTGATGCAAGGACACATGCAAAGATTTCAATCTAGGGTCGCCCGTTCTTCTTCCTCATGTCAGGTCATAAGGACATATCAACCTACTAGTTGTTTGGGGAATATTAATGGGGCTAAAAACTAATGAGGGGAACCACGAGTGTTGCTTTGGAGTAGCAGTGATATATTGGGGACTTGTTCTCTAGGGATTCCCATTCATCTTCCTTATGTTAAACTGTAAGGGAATCTTAGCCCAATGATAGATCAAGGGATATGATTAAGTATTAAAACTAATAAGGATTCTCATGGGGTATACTTGCGAGTATCAGGTGTATATTGGGGACTTTCATATGAGTACTTAACATTCATATGCCTTATGTTAAACCATGTGGGAATCTCAGCCTGCTGATGGGTCGATGGATTTGATTGGGGCTTACAAATGAGAAGGATGACTATGATTGATGTTTACTGGTCAAATCATGATCACTTAATTAGTAATCTTACACTTGAGACATAATTTATCTCATGGTTTTCATAAGATTCATCCTATACACATTATATAGGGTATACTTCTGTTTAAAGTCTTGTAGTGAGGACTATGGATTCTATCTCATGATCATGTCATGAGGAATCTTACACTAGGCATGTATTTCTTCTCATTTATACCACATGAGGAATTCTAGGGGTTTTATCTTGAATATGGCATGAGGAATCTTATTTGAGATACAAAAGGCATCTCATGCTCTTCACATGACACATCCTATTCTTTCCACATAGGTTATGCTAAAGTTTAACATCATGTAATAAGTACTACTAGGAAAAAGAGTCCTATTAATAGTTTTTGTGGGACTTATGCAAGAGATACCCTTCTAGTTCAACCTAGAATTTGAATTAGGTGATGGGGTTTTATGATTTTATTGAAAAGTATTTTTACTCATAGTATTTTTGGAATCCAAGATTAGAATCTCCACTCATTACATGATAAAGAGACCAAGATGAGAATATAGGATCATGGATTTTTAGGGAGTGTAGAGGTGTATCATAACTCATGGTATTATATGGGGTGAAAGTTGGGGATTTATAATCCAAAACTAAAAAATTTACTCGACCAAGATAAACAATTTCTTGGGTAATCTCTCCATTTTACATTGGGGTTTGTGACAAAAGTGAAGGGGCTAGGCCGAAGGCCCGTGATTATAACCCGACACTGATCTTGATTGGGTGTGTGTTGGAGAATCCCCAATGGTATGGACCACCAGGCATGTTTCTGAACATTATTTCACAAAACTAGGCATTGGTTCACAAAACAATTCACCAAGTGACATAAATTTTCATCGCATTATGAATCTTTTTACTATTCCTTAGAACTCTGTATTTTACTAAAAAAGGTGTTTGTATGAGGTATGTCCTATAATAATGTTTTTTGGTAACAATATTGTTTCAAAAATTTTAATTTTTTTGTAATAGATTAATGCGAAAGTGTTTTTTTCATAAATTTGTGTTCCCAAAGGGAAAATTTGTGAAAAAACATCTAAGAAGAAGCCCGCACATTGAAAGAATTTTCTGAGGGAATTTCACAAAATTATGGGACTTGGGGTCTGTGTGATGTTTTCAACATCAAGTTTCATGAGTGATATCTTTGAAACTATAATCCTAGATGTGATATTCAAAATAAGGGATTGATTCCATATTTATTGGAATTTTTTCTAGGTCGCAAAACATTGCCCAGGTGGCACGAAATTTTCCTATGTCATATAACATTATGAGGTTGTGTAAAAATTCCTTTATTTTTGGATTTCAGATCACATATGCATGGACGCTTGGTATTTTATGTCACCATTTTCATGAAAATAAGTAGCACAACCATGAAAGAGTTGAATTCACTTTTGGAAAGTTGTGAAAAATTACATAATTTGATCAAGAATATTCTTGGTTGTCCATTTTCATAAGTCTGACTAAAAAAAATACAAATTTCAATTAGTAAGTACATTTGAGATTCAAGACTTGTAAAATTGAATCCTCAAACTAAAGGTACTTCTGTATCATGTTATTTATCACTTGGTCTATTATTGGATGCATTTTTTTTCAATTCCAATCGTTAATTTTTAATTATACATATTATTTTAGTTTATTACTATTATGTATTAATTCATGATGATTGACCAGGAACATTAAATGGGTTTATTCCACTTGCATGATAATTAGAATATTTTAAGAAACCCATCACATCTAGATGAAAAATAATATCTTTAAATCATGGGTAAGGGCGGTGTTATTATTCCAAAGATAAGCATACGATTTTTAGAGTTACTAGGAGTTTGGAACATACTTGGTTTATGGAAGAATATAATTTCTATTGGTCAACTTGATGATGCATGGTTTATAACAGGATTCCAAAATTGAGAAGGGAATATTACATAGTGTTCCTTGGTTTTTTATAGGTGTTAATGATAGGAAATTTTATATAACCAAAATATCATATGGATCGACAATTTTAGGAATGAGAACTTTTAAAATTTTAGATTTTTGGCATTACTATCCCAGGAACCTCAATGTGAAGAATATGGGATTATTAGTGGATAAGGGTATAATGAATAACAATCACATAGACTTCAAAATTCATGATATTTTTATACTTGGAATGATAAATTGAAGGGAACATAGGTTTTTAAAGTTAGATCTCATGAACAATGATGTTTGAGCTCCCACACCTATCATTTCTCATGATTTTTCAATGCAAATTGTCACATTAATTGATAATTCAATAATTTAAGTAATATTTTACTTCATTAAGTAAAAATAATAGGTGTTAAGAGTGTTTTTATAGAGATACATGGTATAAATCGTGATTGGATGTAATATTATGTGGTTAAGGTTTAATAATGATGGAGAATATAGTAGAAAAGAATTATAGAAGTTTTGACTGAGAAAAGGAATACGATTTGAGTGGAATGATTTAAAAACATTAGAACATAAAAGAGTATTAGAGGGTATGAACCGTAAAATAACTGAGATAGATCAGAGTATGAGACTACATTTTGGAATTTTCAGGAAAATTTGGATGGAAACAGTTAATTGTGTATCTTATTTTGGGAATAGAATTAGCTTTATACCATTAAACAAAGAGCTTATAGAATAGTTGGTGTTTGAAAAATAGTGACTATTACCCACCTAATGTTTTTCATAAGTATCACCAATTTCTATATTTATTACAATGTGTTAAGATAAATTTTGGATATTCCCAACATGGTGGGGGTGAATAAGTTTCGGTGACACTTGATAAATTAAAACTTTTATCGCTTCTTTTACAAATGAACATATTCAATGAATTCATCTCTCTCACTCAATACTCTCATTCATTTTGCACATACATAAAGCATGAAATTAAAGAAATAAGGACAAACATATTTTTTTACTAGGTTCATTTAGGATCCCATCTTTTCTAGGTACATCTCTCATTGAGTTTTTCATTGAATATTTTTTTGGGTTTAATTCATATTTAAACCTTGGTAGTTGAGTATAATAGAGGAAATATAGATTTTATTGGAGAAAATGATCAAATGTTTTGGGATTTATGTCTGTTTAATTAATGGAGTCCAGGTATAAATGTCTTAAAGTGTTATACAAGGGTTTCCCATGAGTTTGAATATATTCAAAGGAATTTGAGGATCTTTTGTGGATGTTGGGTTTAAAATTGCCTACATGAAATTTACACCACAATAAAATTTGTTAAATGATGTGTAACTATCTCCAGGTAGAAGTTGTGAAAGGAATAAAGGCCATGAACTAGTTTATGACATGAAATTGTTACATGTTGTGTAAATTTGTTACATGACATGTAATTGATGCTAGGAAGTATCCATGAAATAGGTTTTTATTGTGAAAAGAATACATGTTGTGAAACCATTACATGATGTGTAATTTCCAATAAAGTTTAAATTCAGACGAGGAGATGTGAATTTTGGAATACCTCATAAATCATGAATTACATGACATGTAATAAATATAAACACTATGTATTTATTGAAATTAGTGGATATAAGTTGTTCCTTTCACATATATTTTTAGTCAATCCATGAGGATCTTTCCTCCCTCAAACCTTAAGTGTTTTGAAAGTGATTTTGCAGTGCCTTCCTATATTATAGACATCTCGATCACACATTTGATCCTTGTTGAGTTGTTGTTGTTATGTTTTCCCCAAATTTCCACTTATTCTCTAGTTTTGGTGGTGTAATTTCTTGATCTTATTTGTTTATGGTGTTGATCCGGATATTATGTGATCTATGTTTCTTCTTATGATCTTTTATTCCTTAGTTATTATTTGAGTTACTTGTAGGAAAAAATTATTTTATTTAGTGTTAAAGGTAGGTAGTATAAAACCTAACCCTATGGTCTATTTAATTTCTTAAGAATGTGTAGTATTGAAAATTTCACTAACACAACATGCACATTAATTAATAAAATGATGAATGAAGATAAATAAAGTGTGGGATTATTCATTGGATCACTTTGGATTCAATGGTGATGCAACCTGGATTTCAATTATCTATTGGGTGAGTCTACCCTATAATAATAATTATTTGGATAATGTATTAATATATGTTTGGCATAAAATGAGACATCAGGTGATTGATTGATATATAATCACTTTGGTAATGGTTTATAGTTTATTGAAATGTATGGAGACAATTTGATATAAAAATGACTGGAAAATTGGAAGACAAATGGTAATTTTTTGTGTTCATATTTGAGGATTATGATATGATACTATGATATGCTTACTATTATGACAAGTTTTTTAATTCATGCTTTAATTATTATATGGAGGGATTTTATTTGGATGTTATATGATTATATAGTGGGTTTTTCCCAATTTCATGATTTAATTCTTATATAACAGGATTGTCTTAGATTCATGATACAATTATTGTAGAGTGGGATTGAGAAAATTTCATGATGTAATACTTATATAGAGGTCTGGGTCTGGGATAAAAAAATCATATATAGAGGGCTATGCCTGAGTTACTAAAATGATTATATTGAGTTCTATACCCGGGATGCTGAAATGATTAAATAGAGGGATATGCCCGAGAGGGAAAAATTATCATACATAGTGATTTTAAAGGTTGTGTGATTATTCCATGGTTTGTGGTTATGGTTGGAATAGTTATGATACATGATTATAGATATAACGATAATGTGATGAAGCATGCTGATTTTTATATTGTATTAATTATTTAGTTAATACATATGTTTTCACTTTATTAAATACACTTATTATTAGACTAGTTTTGTTTAAAAATGGTTGTGTAGACCTATTGAGTTTTACTCATACCCAATTTGAGATTCCATTTGGTACCTAAGAAGATTCCATGGATGCAGGTTTGGACAAGTCCTTATCACTGATTTTTTCTTGCTAGATGGGTTGGAGATTTGAGATAGGATCAACATGGGGCTCAAGATCTGGGTCTTTTGAGATTCTTTTTGTTATATGATTTCTTTATTTTTATTATTTTTATTTTTTCATTAGATAAATTCTAGTATGACATTACATGACTCATTATTATTTGTTTATTGGTTCTTTATTTTATTTTTTAGTTGTATATTGTACTGGTTCCTCAATTTCTGCCACTTTAATATTTATTTATATTATTTGTTTTCAACTATTATACCTCTAATAACAGGGGTTATTTTCAACCCACTATACATTTCACATCCCCACTTATAGTCGAAAACCTCTTACTTACGGTGAGACATAATTGAGGTCCACTAAATAACTTGATTTAGTCATGTGAGATAGTGTTATATTGTGGGACGTTACATGGTGGTATCATATGGAGGTTGGGTTTTTATTTTATATTTATTTTCTATTTTGGAAGTATAGAAAGGAGACTAGGATGTGTCAGAACATGATAATGAGCTTGGGAATTGGGTTAGAAAACCCATGTATGGGGGAAAATCTGAGTACCTATTTTTGGAATTGTTTTTCATGCAGTTCACTGTTATGGTTGATGTTATTTCACCCCGGGTGATTCACATTTTGTGTGATGTTATTGTTTATTTAGATTTATACTCATGGAATGAAATGGATTGATATGAGTATGCATGTATCATGATAGTCACATGGCGATATATATTGACATTCATTGTTAATGATAGGGACATATTTATTACATATGATATACTCTCCTCTATGAAATATGAAATTAAATACCTATTAAATCTGATAAATTAAATGAAGGAACTATTATTTCATAATAAAACACGTTTCTTCCATTTTTAGAGAGACCGTGAGATATTTTTTCACTATTGTTTTCAATTGATGAGGTTGACCATGTTTTTAACCAGTGTTTTAAGGAACATGTTTTTATTATAGATAAAATTCCTCCTCATCATCTTCAAATTGAGTGTCAGGAGAGTGGAAATCATCATGATCTTAACACTATTTAATAATATCTTTATATAGTTTTTTGAGGATCATATGAATTTTAAGCTTCAAAAAAGCTTATTGAGGTTTGTGTGATCCATGGAAAAGGATATTGTTCACATTGGGCCTTCGATGTTTGAGCTGATGAGAGAGTTTACACTAAATTATCTTCCCACATTCACTAGAAAGGGAGGCCATTGGTAATCCATATTATGGATTGTGTGAGTCCAAATTATCTTAAAGAACCTCTTGATACTCAAAGAAATGTGGGCGAATCCTAATGCATATATTCTTCATGGATTATCCAAGCATTGGAGGGAAATTATAGAGAAATTTGGGTAGCAATAAGATTTATCATAGAAGGAATTTAAGGATAATTTTATGATCCAATTCTGCCTAGAGACATTGAGGGATGAGAAGTATTGATAGTTCAAGAACATGATGCTGGAGGGAATGTCAGTGATTAAATGTTATGGATGTTTCACTAAATTTCAAAAAATTGTTCGATATTTATCTTTCGATGAGATCTCCAAGGTAGGTATTTTTTAGAATGATACTTTTATGAGATCATGTCAACGCTAAACATATTTCAATTTAGTAGCTTTTCAGATGTGATGAACCAGGAACTCATTATTGAAGGGAATACGAGAGAGGCCCTAAGAAATAATGAGGATATTTTAGTAGGGATAACCAAGATCTTTTCTTAAAGTGTTAGGAAGCACTGCTAAGAAAATTATCTTGAAGGAAATAATGCATGGAGCAGTCATGACATTGGGAAACCATATTAGGGATGGGTTCCATTATAGTTTTATTAGTGTGGAATGTTGGGACACAGGTGATCTCAATGTTTTTACCCTACTTTAGAGTTCAATGATTATAGATGATTCAAAAAAAATTCATATGTTTTATAGGATCCTCTCATAGTGTTATAGTGGAAGGGGATCATGAAAGGTTCCAGATTCTTGGAGGGACTCAGCTACCTCTCAGAATATAGGTATATGGAGTTCTACTATACATTTGGATCAAGGCAGGGGATGTGGTATCTTAGTTTAGGAGTGGTAGTACCAGTTATATGGAATATTCTTGGGGAGTTATACTAGATCCTAAGTAAAAGGTTAAAGTCCTCTTAGTGAATTGGAGACTACTCTATATAGTGTGAATGCATGACCTTATACCATTAAAGTGACAAATCTTGTATCATATACCCTTTCTTGCATCGTGTTTGATATTGAAGCATTACATTTATTTTTTTATCTCCTCATATTGAAAACAGTTTGGGCTTGGTTGTGGAATACATGGACATTTTCTTGACCATTGATACACCATTGGGAGTGATTTCAAATAATATCAATCATGTAATACCTTTTCTGTAGAAATTGGTGGTTACCATTTCTTTTGTAAACCATTTGTGCTAGAAATGATAGGTTCGTATTTTATTCTTGGTATAGATTGGATACTTCCATACTAATATCATATCGAAAATTACCATAGGATAATCAAATTTTAATCTTTAGAATGAGGTGGCTATTGTCACCAATGTGAGTGAGATCCTCAATCAGGTTGTGCAAGACCAATTCAGGGAAGACTGCATTGTCTCACGTCTCACATAATGAGCCTTATTTTGGATGATGGTGGAATTTACTATGATACCTTTACCCTAGTGGTAGAATTTTTTTGTGATGTATCTCCTGAAGAGTTATACATATAATCTTCGAAGACGGAGATAGGGTTCCTGATTGAGTCAGTGCTGGGAAAAGTGCTTTTTTCTATCCTACCTTATAGGATGGAAATAATAGAGCTTCCAGAGTTGAAAGTCAAGTTGGATGATATTGAAGATAAAGGTTTCATATGACATAATATGTCTCTATGGGGTTCACTAGTTCTCTTCCCTAATAAGACTGATAGGACATTGAGCTTATGTGTAGTTTATCAGAGATTGAACCAGATGACAATCAATAATTGGTATCCTTTTCCACACATCGATGATCTCTTCGATCAACTAAGAGGTGCTGAGATATTATACAATATTTATATGAGATTATGATACCACCAGTTGAGGGGGGAGAACATCATATATATGAAAGACGTTTTTAGGAGTAGGCATGGATTGTATGAGTTTATAGTGTTTCTGTTTGGTTTTATGAATTCATTAGAGGTATTCATGGACTTGATGAATAAAATCATTCATCATTTTTAGGATAATTTTGTGCTATTTTTTATTTATGAAATATTATTGTAATCCCTATCAGTGGATGACCATTCTGAATATCTTGACATCATCTTGTGTACATTGAGAGGGAATCAGATTTATTCCAAGCTAACAAAATATAGTTTTAAGATTTACAAATTTCACTTATTAAGACATTTCATCTTAGGGTATGTAGTGTTAATGGACCCAGATAAGGTTTCAACCATTGTATTTTGGGAGATAACCAATAATGAATTTGATATTCGGAGTCTTTTTGTATTTAAGAAGGTTAATATTGTGTCTTTATCGAGGACTACTACCATCTAGAAGAACCAATGAATGGTATGAACAAGAAGTGGGTTAAATTTTTTGGTCAAATTCTTGTGAGAGAGATTCTTAGGATCTGATGATAAGGATGACCTCATCACTTATTCCCACTTTATCTATGTCTGGAAAATCATATACCATATACTGTGATGGTTTTGGAGTTGGACTTAGAGAAATTATGATATAGAAGGACCAAGTGGTTTCTAATGTCTCCAAATATATGAGACCACATGATCGGAATTATTATACTCACAATTTAGAGTTATCTTTAGTGGTACATTCCCCGAGATACTGAAGACATTATCTTATGGGTGAGAGGTTTTTTCTCTACACAAACCACAAGATCCAAAGGTATATCTTTTCTCACTAGGACCTAAACCTTTAAAAAGGAGGTAGTTTGAGTATCTACAGTATTTTAACTTCATGTTGGATTATACAACAGGTGAGAGAAACATAATTCCCAATGCCTTTTTTTAGAAGACACATCTTGAGGAAGTGAAAAAATATTGGAATGAGTGCAGGCTGGGGGAAGTATTTGAAGATATGAATCTATAAGTTCACGAGTCTTTGGGGTGAGTGGGTATGAATTTTAAACCTATAATATCAATGCTTCTATAATAGACCAAGATTGAGTAGTTATCAAATATAGAGGGATTATTTCTGATTGTTATCTTATATGGTGGGGAGACACCATCAGGATGGTCTCTTGGAATTGTCAATTTTTATTATTTGGCTAAGTACGGGTTCCTTTGGATGTGCAAGAGGTGATGATGAAAGAGTTTCGTGATTCATGATAAAAGATACACCATTTTTTGAAAAATATAGATCATTATCTTATTAGATATTACAGGTTTTTATGAATGAAGAATGAGGAAGTAGAATTTATGACAATATATTCCACCTTTCAACAGGTGAAGGCCGAGAATTAGAGGCTAGCTAGGCTATTATAGACTCTTACCATTCTAGAATGAAATTGAGATGATGTAATTATGGATTTGGTGAAAGGATTACCCAAGAACCCTCATAATAATGATGTAGTATGGGTAATCATAGATCAACTGAAGAAGGTATCCCAGTTATTTATTATCAAGGAGTCCTTCACCATTAATGATTTGGGAAGTCTCTATATGCATGATTTTATTTGGTTTCATGGGTTTATAAGAATATTTATTTCTGATAGAGATCCTCATTTCATGTATTGGTTCTAGAATGGTCTTGAGAAGGCTTAGGATCACAAGTTCTTCTAATTATGGACTATTATCCTCAAACTAATGGTCAATCTATGTAGAATATTCAGATTATAGTGGATATGTTATGCTCCTTTGTTTTGGATTTCAGCGGTTAGTGGGATCATCATTTGGAACTCCTGTACTTCCTTTATAATAATATCTTTCAATAATCGATCCAAATGGAACATTTAGAGGATTTTCAAGGAAGGCCATACCATTATCCTCTTTTTTGTTGGATTTTGTTTAGTCAGTGCTAGTTGGACTTAGTCACCCACATAAGACATATAGGTGGGATTAGTTTATCTAGATGTAGTTAGTGAGCATGAAAAGTAGGTAATAATCATATGGAGACCATTAGAGGCAACCTATTTAGTTTTAGGTTGTTCAAAATGTTTTTCTAGGTGTCTCCGAGGTTAGGGAAATTCCGTATCAAGAAACATGGAAAGCTAGAACCCATTGTTTTAGGAAGTTTGAGATAATGGAAAGGGTTAGTCTAGTGGAATACGATTATCCATTCCATAATTCCATAGTTATATGAATGGAATGTTTCACATGTCACAGATTTAGAGATATCATATCGAACCTTCTCATGTGGTAGATGTTGAGGACATTGATGTTGGGGTAGATATGTCCTTTGAGGGAAATACAACATGGATTGTTGAATGTAGTGAGAACTATATTAGGGGTTGTGAAATACCTCTTGATAGAGTGTAGTGTAAGGATATGAATGTTCAAGAGGATAAATGGGATATAGAGTCTGATATGAATGGAAAGTTGATAGAATTATTCACCAAGACCCCAAAGTGATTCATAGATAATATTAGGGAAGAGTTGTTATATTTTGGGGAGGTGGTAAGATCCCTTATATTTCTAGGAATTCCCCTCTTTGTATTTTTCATTGAATATTTTTTGGGTTTTCCTTATTCTTTAATCCTCAGTGATAAAGTCTCATTGAGGGAGATGTTTTACTATAGAAAATGACCCAATGTTTAGGGATGTATGTTTATTTTGAATTAATGGAGTCCAGGTATAAACATTTTAAAGGCGATTTATGAGGGTTTCTAATGATTTTAGAAGGGTTCAGTGATGGTTCGAGATCTTCTATGGAAATTGGGTTTAAAACTCCTTGTAGGAAATTTACACAACATGGTAATGTGTTCCATGATGTGTAACTAACACTAGGAAGATTCCATGAAAGGAATATTTGTTATGAACTAGTTTATGACATAAAATGGATACATGATGTGTAAATTTGTTACATGATCTATAATTTTTTCTAGACATAATTTTTTAAATAGGTTCTGTAAGTGAAAAGAATAAATGATGTGAAACTATTACACAATGTGTCAAGTTTGAGAAGGGTTAAATTCTTCTGAGGCAACATGAATTTAAAAAACCTCATATATCAATAATTACACACAGTGTAACACATTTAAACTCTATATATTTCTAGAGATTAGTAAATATCATCCATTCCATGAGCTTATATTTTCATTCATTATGCATGAATCTTTCATCCCTCCGACCTTAGGCAATTTCCAGGTGATTTTGGAGTTCCTTCTTCTATTTTGGATGTCTTGATCATGTGGCCAATCCATGTCTAGTAGTTTTTCTTAGGTTTGGCCTCCTTTTATCTTATTATCTAGTTATGGATGTGGAATATATTGACCATAGTTTTTATGGGTATTGATATGGATCATGTGTGATCTAGGTTTCTCCTTGAAATATCTTGTGCCTTCATTTTTGTTGGAATTAACTATTGGAAAGAATTGTTTAATCACTAGTTAAAGGTAGGTGGTATACAACGTAACCCTATGTTGTTTTTAATTGCTTAAGTATGTGAAGTATTGTGAAATACACTGAAATAATATGTACATTGATTAATTGAATGATTAATGATGATTAATTATTTTTGGTATTATTCATTAGATCCCTTGGATTCAATTATGATGTGACTTGTCTTGAAGGTACCCATAGGTTGAGCCTACACTGGAATAATAATGATTTGGGTAATGAATTAAAGTATGTTTACCATGACCTGAGACCTCAGGAGATTGTTTTATATATATTTACATTGGTAATGGCTTATTGTTTATTGAAATGACTGGTGGTAATTTGATATAAAAACAATTTTTAAATTTAAAAAATGGTAATTTATAGAAATATCCATTTAGGCCTATGATATGATATTATGATATACTTACTATTATGATATGATTTATGATTTATTATATAATGATTATATAGAAGAATATGCAAGGGATGTTGTAATTAGTATAAAGAGAGATTGGCCCAGTTTCATACTATATTGATTAAATAGTGGGCTTGGACCAGTTTCAGGTTGTAATGATTATATAGTGGGATTGGACAAGTTTTATCCTATAATACTTATATAGTGGGATTGGATCTGGATGTTGAAATTTGTATATATAGGGATATTCCTAGGATTCTGAAATGATTACATAGAGGACTATTCTTAGGATGAATAAATGATTATATAGAGGGATATGATTTGGATTCTGAAATTATTATACAAAGGTATTTTCCTAGTTATTTTATTATCACATGGTTTGTGGTAATGGTTAGTATGGTTGTGGTACATGCTTAGATATATTTCAACAGTGTACTGAAGCAGGTTGATTGTTATATTTTATTAATTTTTTAGTTAATAAAACATGATTATTTCATTAGGGTAAAAAATTATTATTTGAATGGTTTTGTTTGTACCTGGTGGTGGTGACCTACTAAGGTTTACTCACACCTTACTTGATCCACCTTTTGGTACCAGATTAGATTACATGGATATAGGTTTAGACAAGGGAAAGACACCTTATCACTAATTGTTTTCTTCTGGATGGGTTGAAGCTTGGGACAGACATAGGGTTTAAGACAAGGGTATTTTGAGTTTATTTGTGTCGGTTGATTCCTTTATTTTTATTATTTTTAGTTCAACATTAGATACATTTCATCCCAGTATTCCGTGCTTCATTACTATTGGTTTATTGGTTCCTCCTTTTACTTCCTAGTTGTATGTTATACTATTTCTTCTATTTCTGTTACTCTTATATTTATTTATTTATTTTATTTACTCTATAATATAAATCTATACTAGGGGTTATAGACTCTATAATATACACAACATGCCCCCACTATTAGTCAGTAGCCTCCGGAATATGGGGATGTGCACTTGAGGTCCAGTAACCAGCCTAATGTTTCTATGTGGGAGAGTGGCAGGCCAAGGGATGTATAGTTCACTTCTAATATAATTGACTACATCCTCAATAAAAATGGTTTTTATCATACTAAAACATATATAATATTTTATTATCAAAAAATATCTCAGGTAAGGGAAATTACTTAGTCCTATTTTTCTGGAAATGACTAGTTACAATGTAAGCACCAACTTTATGTTTTTTGGGTATAAGAAAATACTTGAACCTCCTAAATATAAATATTAAGTGAATAACAACAATATTTTATAGAATTTAATAGATATGATATTATTCCTCTAATAACAACAATATTTAGAGCTTCTTGGACCTTCATCATATCTTATAATATAAAAATATTGTAATCTAGAATCATTCACTTCTTCGACAAAAAATAATAATTTACAGCAATAAATTCATCCTTCAACCTCATCTCTTGTTATTAAATATCCTTTGATTGAATTGATCCAAATAGTACGGATCATTTACTATTATTCAACACAAAATATCTTCAAGTTATCTATAGTTTTAGTTCACTCTATCTTTATAGAATTTACTGAATAATTTCATGTCAAAATCAATTATCTCTTGGAATCATGACGTTTTCTTCGAGACATTAGATGTTTTCTCATTGAATGTTTAGAATCTTGTAGTTTGATTCATCCTTGAAAACAATTAGAAGAAATAACAGTAAACATAAAGACCACATAATCATAAGTTTTATTTTTTTGATGAATTTTGTGTAGACTAGTCATTGGGCAAGGTGAAAAATGTATAGTCTAGGAGGGTTGAGTCGATAGAAGCCTCAAATAAATATAGAATCCAACAGATGGATGGACCCAAATTTTAGTGGTCAGTGTTCCCTATTTAACTAAAAATTATCCTCTATAAAAGGTCGGGGGACTAGCTGTTGATTAGGACTATATTGAATTACAAAATAATATAACGCTCTCTTAGAAAGATATAGGTTTTTTAAATCTTGTACTTTTAGAAATAAAAATAAGATAACAATGTTCCCTTGTGGATATAGGATGAAATTATGATCCATATATAACCAATGTTCATTATTTTTTTCTTATTTTTTGTATGATTGTGTTTGTGTGTTTTTTTAGTGATGATCAGAGCATTGATTAACTTTTTAATTCAGGTTCTCTAAGATAGATAGAGATGATCCATTAGTTTTAATTTTACTGTGATGAACTACCCATTGATAAAAAATTTATAGTGAACTCCAGTTTGACAACGTGGTGATTTTATTTTCTTTTCAAGCATCTTAATACCCAACATGTAGTGTCAAATAAAAACTTTTATTGAAAAAACTTGACAATTCAGGTAACATTATCTGATACCTCAGAGTTATATTGAATTTTAGTTGGCTATAATATCATTGTAATATATAGAAACTAATTAAGGAAAGTATTAGATTAGTTACATCAATAAAAACTAATTTGGTTTAAGAAAGATGAAGATAGAGGACTATCTCATCCAGAAGGATCTTAAAATTCAATTCGATGTGAAACCTAAAAATTAAAATAAAGGGGAATGGAAAAATTTGGATAGAAAATAATTAGCCTTGGAAAAAATGAAATTGGTATGAACTTTTTACTTCAACATTTTGGAGAAGAAGGCTATATTTGAACATATAGAGGCCCTAAAAGAGATGCTTGAAAAGATAAAGGCATTAAAAAAACGTTTATAGTGATGAATTCTTTTATTTGATTCTATCAAATCTAAATTCAATGACAAATAATGTGAATGATTTCAATATGGTCTGAAGTCTGCTCGAGTAAGTTAATGATACATTTATAGATGATTTTGAAGATTTATTGATGATTTCATCTTTACCACATTTTTGGGTTGTCAAGGTCACTATGGTAATTAATTACAACAAAAATGTTTAGATTGTGTTTTTATAATTATTTTTTTATCTTCAATGTGGTGGTCTTCAAAGGAGAGGCCCAAGAACCTTTCGATAGTGTGTGGAATAATAACAGAAGGGGTCACTCACTACATCAAAAGAATCCTCGACATTCAAAATAAAAGGTTATAAAGATGATATATGGAAATTTGGGTGGTAAAAGGATTAAAAATTGTAATTTTATTAAGAGAGTAAGTATTTATTTGAATTGTATCAATAAAATAAGAAAATCGAAAAAAACCAATAGAAGTTAAAAACCAGTTAAATCATTGAAAGATGGTAGCAATATAAAATTCACTATTCATAATCTGATGGTGTCATTGGTGTTTGACTCTAGTGAATCATTCCAATCATTTATTTATTGAGGATGTATGAAAATTCATGTATCTATATGATTTGGGGAAGTTCTATTAGCTGAAGATGATGATTTTGAAATGTTTGGAAAGGGAGATGTAAATCTATTGATGTAGAGTGAGACTATTATTTGGTTAAAATATATGAGATATATACCACATCTTATGAAGAATATAATTTTAGTAGGGTATTTAGATGATGGAGGATTTATTAATACTTTAACAAAATGGAGTCAAAAAAGTGACTCAAGGATACATTGTTGTATTATGAGTAGTAAAGGCAAAATCTCTTTATCTGAATGAATGTTTATATGTGACTGCAATGGTAAAAATTTCAGCCTATGAAAATCCATAGGTTTGGAATTGTATATTGGGTCACCCTAGTGAGAATAAAATGAATGTTCTCATATTGAAAGTCATTTTGAATCACGGTCCTATAACTATTTATGTTTTGAGAGATATGTACTTGTAAAGAAAAAGAGGGTCTCATTCAATTTACCTAGCCCAAATTTTTTGAGATTGGAAGATAGAGATGGTTCACATAAATGTATGTGGACCTACATTAGATTAATCTCACAAAGTATCATGATACTTTTATCTATAGTCATTGATGATGACATGTGGAAGACATAAGTTTATTTTTTAAAAACAAATATGAATCTTTTAATGACTTTGTACAATAGAAATCCATGGTGGAGTTAGATTATGGTCAAAAAACGAAGTGCTTAAAATTAGATAATAGTATTGAATATAATAGAAACAACTTGTGGAACTTCTATAAGAATAAGGCGATTGATATTAAGGGAAAAATAACTAGAACCCCACAAATGAATAGAGTTATTAAGAATATGAACTATAATTTTATAGAAAAGGATAGATTCTTATGTGTAAACTTTGGTAGCATAAGGAAGTTTGAGAATAATTAATTAACATGGAATAATACTTGTCCGACATAATTCCAGCCTCAAAATTTGGAAAATTTCAACCTAAATAACGTTTTTATAACATGATAAAAAAATTTCACACCTTAAGATCTTCGGTTTCATAGATTATTATTTTATTGATTATAAAGACAAAGATAAGATAGTGGAAAAGTGTAAATCTGGTTTTCTTGTAGTATATGGAAATAAAGAGTTTGGAAATTGAATGCAGAGTGGTGATCAATGAAAAATAATCATAATTTGAGATGTTAACTTTGTTGAGAAGATCCTACAGAAGGAACAAAACTGATTTTAATCATAAGTTCAGTAAAATAGTTCAAAAACTATGGTACAAGATAGTTTGGATGAAAACACTGATAATTAAAAAATACTGATGATTATAGATATAAAAATGAATGAATCATAATTTCAAATAATGATAGATTTTATATAAATTTCATGAACTATATAAGTTTGAGGAAATACTATTGAAACATAACAATTGACCAATGGAGAACCATAAGTTCAAGCACTAGAAAATGAATTTCTGAAGAATATAGAAATTTTTATGAGAATATATTTTAGAGTAAGATGAATAGTCTAGTAGTACAAGGCCAAAATGAACTTATTACTACTAAAAGATGCCGGGGAACGCGAATTTCCATAAGAGGTAGTAACACATAGTGACACTAAGAAGTGGGAGACAACCATGGATTAAGATATTAATTACATAAATTTCAATATAACTTTGGAACATACAAAATTTATAATGGGGAATGAAAACTTGATAAAATATTGTTCTACAATTTGAAATAATAATTTGATGAATGAAGATTATATAATTCATGATTGGAGGTGAAAGGATTTCAACAGAAATAAGGAATTGACTTCGCAAAAAAAATTTCACGATTTGTAAAGCATAATACCATATGAAAATTTTTAAGCATTTTTTAATCTAATGGTTTCACTCAAAGAATATGAATGTGAAGAGTAAATTTCAACACTGTGATTTAGAAAAGTAAAAATACATGATGCAGCCCAAGGGGTTTGAAGACTACTAGAAGGAAGGCCTTGTGTGAAAAATAAGGTAGAGATTATATGGCTTGAAATAAGTTCCTTTATAGTATAACCATAAGTTTCAAGATTTCAGGAATAAAGAGGGTCTCAAAAGGAGATACATCATTAAATATTTCTAATAGAATTGTTAGATGAAGTAAATTACATAATTCTCTTAATTTATGTGGATGAAATGCTTTTGAAATGTCTTTTTTTAGATTAAATAGATGAAGAGTAACTTGTCATAATTTTCTGAAATGAAGGATATTGTTCAAGATAAGAAAATACTAGGGATAAGGATAAAAAGGTAAAATAAATTTGGTATTATTGTGTTATCCTAGAAGGTGTACCTCTGAATGATCATTAAAAGGTTTTAAGAAAATAGATGTAAATATGTTAGAACTCCCCTCACAGGACACTTCAAGACATATAAGAAATATACACCTTTAATGTAATATGAGGTCATATAGATGGATAAAGTACCATATGTTTTATATATTGGAATATTTATTAATGTTATGGTTTATATACATCCAAATATAGATTTTACAATGGGAGTCGTAAGACATTTCATGTTTAACCCTATGAATGGGAAATTATAAATGGTGAAGTGGATCATCCAATAAATAAATTTTTTGGTAGATATAACATTTTTTAAGTAATATGATCCATTATATGTTTTTTTCTATTGTATATTTTTCTGGTGATTCTAACACATATAAAATTATAATGAGTTTTTTGTTAACCATTGTAGAATGATGATCAGCTGGATGTCACTATCACACCAAGTGGTGATTTTTTTTCAATAGAGGTAGAGTACGTTTCATCTCTAGAATATATAATGGATTTAAATAGGTTAGTTTACTTTATAAAGGAACTAAAAAAAGTATCAAAAGGAGGAATTTTATTCTGTTACATTCATAATGCTAACCACCTTTCCAAGAATATGCTTGTTCATTCAGCAATGAAAAACAATGACATAAAATTATATTACATTTAAAATTAGTTGGAGGAAAATGTGTATAAAACACAAAATAACACAGTGAATAAATTTAATATCCAAATACATTAAAATTAAATACTATATTTGATAGTATATAAGATTCACAACACCGAGCTTAAACGAGGAACAAAATATTAATATGTAATTGTTTCAGTTATAACCTAGAACAAAATTTGGAGGGAATGAATAGGAATAAATTATTTATGAAATAAATATAAAGGTCCTAATCAATATATATATTGTAAAATTATTTTCAAATAACCACTCAATTATTATTAGATCTATTTTATTCTTCAAAAATACATTTTCTTTAAAAATGATATTTATTGCTTTCAGAAAAAAATAATATAACTAATTTTTTAACTTTTAGAAAATTTATTTTATAAAATAAACTTCATATTTAAAATTCTCATATCAAAATTTTTCTATAGTTAAATTTTGATAATTTTATGAAAAGTTTGATTTTTTCAATGAAGAGGGAAAAATACTGATTTTAATTCAAAACAATATTTTATTTGAAATTATTTATATGGTGAAATTATATTTTGGATTAGTTTTGAAATAAAATTTGTTCTATTTTATTTAAAATTATCCAATTTTGTTTTATTAAATAAATTTTATAGGTGAATTTATTAAAAAAAGTGTTTATGTTTAAAAATGAAATTTATCTTATTTTTTTTTTTCATTTTTCCTTTTCAATTTTAAATTAAATTATTCAACTTATTTGTTTTGAATTTTATAAATGAATTCCATATTTATAATTATTTGGTGAAAATTTGTTAAATAGTTTCCATTTATTTTTATCAATCTGAACAACAACCTCAGTAATTTTTGTGACCATAGTAAAAGGTAAAATAGGTAATTAAAGTTAAAAATAAAATGATATGGTCTATAAAATAACCAAAACACTTAACATAATTTTATTTCTTGAGTAAATTTATTCTATACTCATTTAGGATTCGATTATGTCGATTTTTTTGTCTATTTGGATGAGTTTATGGCCATTATAATATTTTATTTACAGAAAAGTAAAAAATGTCAAAATCTTGTTTGTATTAACTATTATATTTTAAACATAGATATTAATATAAGAATTTTTTAATAATTTTTTTTAAATTTAAGATATTTATATTAATTATATGATTTTATAGTAAAATTGTATTGAATAAAGAATTACTATAAATTCAATCACAACTCTGACACAATAATTATTTAGTTAATTGTAAAATTAAATAAATGATATTAAAAATATTAATATCACTATAATTTTAGATAATTAATTTGATCCATGAATTTTATATACTACAATGAAATTTATTGATTTAATATTTTTTTTAATTTTACTTATTATCTTGGTATTATTAAGGTCAATGAAATGAATAGTTCTAAAAATTAACCTTTTCGATATTATATAATAAATAATGTTTTATTAAATGATATAAAATTTCTGCAAAATATTATATTAATAAATTTTATTTGGATATTATTTATAATTTAATCCATGGTCCATTTATGGGACTTTTTACTATTTATAGTAACTATATTAACCCTTAAAATGTAAAAATCAGTGTTTATGTGGTATGAGTGAAAGGGGTTAAAAAAAGATAAGAGTATAAGTGCAGTAAAAACTTGTATAATTTTTATCATATGAGATTTTTTTTACCCATAGTCATCCTATATTTTAAATAAATAAATTTTAATACATTTTTAGTTGACAAATAATTTATATTTATTTAATATTATGAGAAATTCCATGAGCGCTCATACACTCTCTTATAATAGGGAACCTTTTCTTCTCATTACATGACTCTTAAAACAATTGTTTTAATTCTATTACCTACCAAAATACCTTTAAAAAATTTCTTACCTTTTTATATAGTTTTTTAGGTATATTACCAATCTCATATGTCTTAAGGTATTAAGAAAAGGAGGTCTTCAAAAGAAGAGGTATAGTTTTCAACTGAATGTTTTAGTTTTTTTCTTATTCCACCTCATTAAAATACTTATGAATTATGATAAAATAATTTAAAATTTATAATAAATATATTTATTTGTTATTATGTTAATTTTAGAACCAATATAAATCTCCAACCTCTATAAAATTTTAAATGAATTATTCATTCATGTGTACAACAGACATCTGCCTCAGAAACCAATTTAATTCATTTTCCTTAACCTTATCTCAAGAATAGTTATAATGATGAAATTAATGTTTATATATTATATTAATGATATATATATATATATAATTATAAAAATATAATATATCATTTACCTCCTCATCTTTTCATTCACTAAAAAATGATAACACCGTTCGTGTGTATGTGTGGACTTCCACCTACACGAAGAGATGTGATTCATTTTTAATCACCACATCACATGGATGATATATTTATGTATATTTAAATAATTAATATGATATTAGTGATATTATTATAATTATTTAAATATCAAATAATACTTACCGTCTTTATATAATGATTATTAAAAAGATAGAAATGTTACTCATGAGTATGTATGACCTACCATATACATGATTGCACCATAGTTCATTTTTAATAACCATATTTAATTTTTGAATTTTAAAGTATAATTTATATATATAAATGATAATTATTTAGTGATAATTATTCTTTATAGGATGGAATTATAACCCTTTTTACCATAATAGACTTACCGAATCCATTTTGGACTTAGGAAAAAACATTATCAAAGTATCCAACGTCAAAACTTCCCAAGTGAATTTAATTAATTGAATAATTTAATATAGTATAGTAATAGATAAAATAAAAGGAATAATGAAACTTAATTTTGTAATTAATTAAATAATAATTTTATTTTTATTATTCAATAAGACAAAGAACGTATATGATGATCCAAACTAGAAGTAAGGGATTTTCTTCTAAAAATATTCTATAAAATTTCACTAAATACAATCTTTTTCTTCAATATACATATTTTGATTATTTTTTAAATTTTTTTGTACTATTATCCTTTTATTTTTGTAAATTCCTTTGTACCTATATTTTAATTTTTATAAAATGGTTTGAATAAAATCTTTTTTATGATTCTCCAAATGAAGTAATTTCTGAATTTTACAACAAATGTATAAAAAGAATAATTTTTATCTTATGTAGAATGAGTGTATTTTACCAATTCCATGAATAATATTTAATTTGAATCATTCATTAAAATTTTAAAATGATATTTTAATATATTTTTCTTCTTTAAAATTGTGAATATTTTTAAGTGAGTTATTTCCAAATGGAAAATATATTTTACTTAAGAAATGTTTTAATAATGAAATATTTTATATATCTTATTATGATTCATGGAAATTGTTTTTGATGATGGGTGATTTTGTGATTGGAAAATTATGGGGGTTATATTATAAACCAAATATGGGTGGGTTTTTCATATCCCTCTAATTCATTGGGTATAAAAGCCGACCATATGGTTATTTCTAATATTTTATAAAGTTAACTGATTTGGGTTTTCCTAAGAGATAATGGTAAAATACCATGATTATTATTACAAGATTAATTTTGATGTTTAATAAATTATTATATATGATTTTTAGTATAATATAATGTTTATAAGATAACCTTGAAGGTCATACATGTGTAGTTGTGATGGTTACCCAAAATTTATCCATTATGGTTATTCCATATGTAAGAGTGAAAAGTATTACAATTTGAAATAGTTTTTATGTGATTTTAAAATTTTAAAAGAAAACCTTATGAATTTATTTTTCCTTAAATATTTCTAATTAATTTGTTTATGATTTTTTTGGGCAGAGAAAATTATTTCTTGGTTAATAAAAGTGTTTATTTTGAACCCAATATTTATTTTGATGAAGATAAATATTTATATATATTCATGGAATAACAATTTCGTTATTTATTTTATGTCCCATGATGAGATTTTTGTGTTCATACAAGGTTTTTTTTCATATGGTTTGTGTATTGTTAATGGTAAAGAAGAATCCAAGATGAAAGTTGTGAATATTTTTCATAAAAAGGAAATATGTTTTATTTTAAAGTTTTTATATAGTGGGGAAAATGGATACTAGGTAGAAGTGTATAACTTTTAATTTATGGGGTTTTTATGTATGAATTATGAATTATTTAGATAAATATATAAAAATAAAATATATTTTTGAATAAATAATTTTAGTTATAGTATAAATACACCATATTATGTGAAGTTTAAGGTTTAGTCCTTAAATGTAAAATCTGTATGATATATTCATAAAGATTGTAATTTAATAAAGTATAGGGTAACATTGTGTCTTAGTGGGGATCAGATAAATGAGTGGAGAATGAAGAACACTTAAAAAAATGTATAATAATGAGTTTGATCCCCCAGAGTGTTATAGGATTCCATTTAGGTTCCTTGAATTATTTTTCATGTGAGCGATTTTTGGGATCATAATGTTTTTTTCATGTCACCAAATGTTCACTCATAAAATTTTTAGATTTTCGTAGTTAACTTTATCCTTTTTTGAATTGTGGACGTATAATCCTTTAATATATAGGTTAGACCACCAATGTTTGAAAAATTTCAATGGATTTTGTTCAGACTGGTCATTGGGCCTAGTGAATAGTGTACCTACTAGGACAATTGAGTTGGTGGAAACCTCAATTGAATGAAGAAGTAAGTAGATGGATGACTATAAATTTAAGAGTTTGGTATTACCTATTTGACTAGAAATGTATCTCTATAAAAGGATGTGGGAAAAACTTCTGATTATAATTGTACTAAATTAATTAAAAGAGTAACATTGTCTTATAAAGATATAGTGTTTGTAAATCATGTGCTTCTCATAACATAATAGAGTTAGTAGTGTTCTCTAGTGGACGTAGGATGAAATATTGAACCATATAAAATCTTAATAATATTAGTATTTTTACTATTTTTTGTATCATTTTGTGTGTGTGATTAATCTTTGACAATTTATTAGGATGTTTCTTGAATTTCTATTGTTGGTGCTTTATGATAGATATGGAATATTCATTAGCTTAAATTCTCCTATTTTGAAAAACTGATGGATATGAATTTATAGTGACCTAAAGGTTGAACCATTAAATGATGTATCAAATTTACTTGAATCTTATTCCCCAATATTAATAATATTCTTTTTCTTCAAATTTTTATTCAACAAAGTACATGAATATTTTCCCCATAATCATTATATTCTAATTCCATTAAAATCTTAGACTTCAATTCCATAAAATATTTATTCATGAAGTCATATTTAATGATGATCACATTTTATATCCTTTTAATTCACCTAAATAATAAATAATAAATAATTAATGATATTTATAAATATTCCGTCTTATAACACATATTCAAACCTATAAAAAATATTCATGTTCTTTCAACTTTTATGATTTCATGTAAATATGTAGTGTAATATTCACAGTCATGGCTCCTTATGTTTCAAAAAAAAATTATATCCCAACACATCTTTTTCATCACACACTAGGTTGTGGAAATATATTTACGTATGAAATATATTTTAAATAATAAAATAATTTTCCTATTTAGATAGATTCACACCATGGTTATTTTCTTCATGTTGTGGCAGTACCTCAATTCCCAAAACTTTTCATGAATCATGATATAATTGAATAATTATGATGTATAATCAATTAATAATAGATAATAACACAATTTTCTTTTATATTTACTGATATTCCATTAATTTAAGGATCTTTAGGAAGTTCCCTATATATTTTAGGGTTGGAAAATGCCTTTCTGAACTTTTAACCAGTAACTATTTTTGAAGGAAAAAGGATCATTTTGATGTCAATATTTATTGTCAAAAAGTAATATAATACACTTAAGATGTATATTTTTTCCTTAAAGAATCATTAATAACTCTTATAAAGTCAAAATTCATTTTTATATTTTCTATATGACTCCTAACAAGTCATAAATTCAGAATTATGAAGTCATAACATGAATATTATAAAATTTTCATAAATTTTATATTTTTTTTCATTATTAAAAATGAACCATATAAAATGTTTTTTACTCTTCTATTGATGATCAGATACTCATTAAAAGGCCACATTTACCCTTATGAAGTCAATCACAACTCTTTAAAACATCCCCTTTTCATTTTTAGGATAAAAGATGATTCTTTCAAAGTTAAGTATAACTCTAAAAAAGTTTTAGGTTCACTCTTATGGTCTTTTGACTTTAATATTTTCTTAATTCCCTATATAGGGTCATCTTTTAGAAATTATATAGAAAAATACAGGAGATATCTTTTTTCCCATGAAATAAACCTTATGAAGCTAAAAAACAACCTTATGATCCTTATTTGTGAACCATATGAAAACACATTCACTTCTATAATATATTCCAAAGTACTTGAAATATATAAATATACCATAAAATATTTCCATAAAATTACACTAACTTAGAATAATTTCTCTAAATTCATCAAAGTTTATTTTCAATCATATAATTTCATATATAAAGTCCAAAAGAATTGATCTTCTTAACTAACTGTCACATCTTCTTCACAGGGATAATATATGAATAATTTTTTACACTATAAGGAACTCAAATTCAAATTCCATATATTCATATATTCATGAACCAAATATATGTATAGAATAACAAGGAGTTGTATCCTTATTTTTCAACCATCTTTACCAATATTTTTCATGTAATATAAATATTTATCACAAACAAAGTACCCTTTCACCCATTTCTATATGAATGGATATATAATATAATATCTGATGAAATATATTCATTTTTCATATTTATATGAAAAGTAACCAACATTTTTTAAAATCTAGATAATAGTAGCAAGATACATTCATATTTCGAGGTGATTCTTCAATCCCCTTGTAGTACTCCCAACACAAAACATAATTACAACTAACTTGGGAACTCCAACATTATTTTTATCAACAAACAGAGGGAATCCATACATATTCTTATCTATTATTATTCTTCACATATTGACATTATGCATGTGTTCATTTAAATTATTGGAAAATAATACAACAAGACACATTGTGGCTCAAATAATTTCTACCATTGATTGTTTTTGTCAGTACCTATATTGAAAATGGTATGTCAATACATAATTATTATTCTAATTCTTTAAAATTTAATTGTTTAATTTTATTATATACCCCTTATTGGAAATAAATAAAAAGAAATTGAAAGCGGATTTTTATAATTATCTATTAAAGAAATTTTACATAAATTATTCCACTCCAAGTCTATATGTCCCCTCACCTGTCTAAAAAAATATTGTCTAATTTTGATAACAATGATTTTAATAAAATTAAGAATATGATACATCTTAAAACCACTTATTACCTTATTTAGGAGTTGTTATAATATTTATAGGATGAAACAAATTCAGTGAATAATTTTACTTGATACCAATTATTAATAGAACATTTATTAGTTTTTAACTTGAAATTCCTGCACTCATCTCAACACATAGATTTAAATCATTAAAAAATTTGAAGGTAAATCATTATAAATTTGGCATGTAACTTTACCAATTTTTTTTATATTAATGTCATTGATTCATTCAGATTATCCACATTAATAGATTCTTTTATTCTTTCACAAATTTGGTAGAAATACTATTCATACATACCTAATCAATTATTTTTTCATGAACTTTCTATAAATTTCATGTTTTCATAAAATATAATGTTTTGGAAGATATTGATGGTTTTCCCACTCGGGATACCCTCCATCTTCACTTCATCAAGGTGGATCATTTCTTCATATGTACTTCAGAATTCAAATAGTTATGACCACATCCAATATGGTTACATTTTTAATTAAAATATTGTTTTTGTATCATGAACATTTTATTTAGATCTACCCTAGAATCACCTTCAGTTTCCTACATAGAAAGAAAAAAATAAATCACAAGAGATAAGAAAATATGGTTGAATTTTTTTTCTTATTAATAATAGTAGTGGGGATAATAATTTCTTCTCAACCAGGAAACTCTTTTCCTTTACTCCAAGTAGGGGTGAAATCTTTATTACAATTCTTCAGAATTTATATTATATACTACCCTTTGAAATCATGTTTTCCTTAACCATTTCATCTTCTTTCTATGGGAATTTATTCCATGGATCATCTATAAAATAATTTATATATAAAAATTCAAGATTTATTTTCATGGGAATCACTTGTAGAACAATTAGTATTTTTAGAAAATCCTTTGAGTTGTGTCCAATATGTTTATATCTCTTATATAGTTCTTTAAGGGACTTTGATTTATCATCTCTTAGCACCATCTTATGAATTTTCGATTCTTTATATGGAGTTACATCATTAACTTTATCAATTTCTATCTCTTGTGATTCTTATAATTTTATTTATTCCTCTGAGTCATCTAAGAAATGATCATACATTATTTAGAATTATAGTTATATTTTTTAACTTACACTTTTTTATAAGTTTAATCCAATAATTCATTACTTTTATTTTTATCACAGACTAATGTTTTATTTTCTCTATCTTGATTATATTGATACCAACACTCATGGATTGTCTGTAAAAGTACATGGGGTGGAATCTTCTTACCCAAAATAATTAGGTCATACTTTTAAGTGTATCAATCCTCTTGTAATTATTGGATTTTCATTGATCATATTTATTAATTTTTCAACCTAAGGGTAACTCACCCATCTTCATAAATGAATTATTAGGAATTTTATTTTCAATATTTTTCCCTATTTTTTCTCCAATGAAATGATTACCTTCATTATTAAACATATGGGATATTTTATCCCATTCTTTGACATATGATTACTTGAGTTCAACAAGAATACATTACTCCTATTAGAAATATGATTTCAAGTCCTCTAGAGATTCTCCAAACTTCAAAATTGGTTGATGACAAAAATATTATTAACATTCATCTATAAAATTTTTATTATTTCATCCTTTCTATTTCTTGATGAAATATTTCATTGACTTATATAAGTTAATATATTATTACAACAATTTATATCCATATTAAAAAATCTACCACAATATAATAAATGAAATATTATCGATATTTTTATATAAACAACAGTATTTCAAAATTTAATTTCTTTTTATTTTTGTTTCATTTTATTTTTTCAGATAGACTTTTTAAGGGAGTAACTTCTTATACACTCACTTCCACCCACCTTGGATATGGTGGTGGGTTTTTATTCATTTTTATTCTCCCATATTTGTATAGGAATTTATTTTCAAACCAATATGTTCATAAAACTTTAATTAAAATTTGCATAATTTTTTTTTCTGTGGATGATACCTCCTGTTTATATATTCATATGAATTGATCATTAGACAATATCAAACTATTATTCCCACTAGATAGATATATTTTAAAAAAATAATCCTCCTTGGAATATTTTTTGGAATCATGTACTCTTTATAATTTCTATGAATACTTAGATTGAACATTTTCTATATTTTCTAGTTTTATAGAAATCGTAATATGTTTCTTATTAAGGATGTTTTTGTAATCCTCCAATATTTTTAATTCAAAATATTTTCTTATTTTCTCCCCATTATACTCATGAATTATAATTTTATCTTTCATAAAAATTTCATTCCTTTTAATCATTTTAGATTTGAATTTAAATTTGGAATTTTTACTATCAATGTAATTTTTTTTGGAATTTTCTCTAATGGTTGATACTTTTCTTTAAACTCGTTTTTTGGATTTTTCCAAATCCTAGATTGTATTAAGGCATTCATTTTGAAAAAAATAGAGCTAATTTACTAGACAAAAATATACATTTACACATTTTAGAACTCTTTCTACTAAATGCATCTCAATGTATTCTGATACTTCATCAAGTTGGGTGATATCTTGTTGTATACATTTTAATGAGACAAAAAAGGCCATCTTTTAAAAAAAATCTTAAGTATATCCTTTAATACAGAAAATTATACTATATGTGAATATTTAGATATCTTACCACTCACAACAGTGATTAGTTCTTCAATAGGAAAATCCTAGCAGGACATTTATATTACATATTGGTCTCTTAAAAGCTTTAATAATTAATATGTAGAAACGTTTTCCATCTCAAAGGTATTTTATTGAACTTGTAATTATTATTCTTCCATACTAGATATATCTTATTTAAAATTAAAAAAATATAAAAACTAATTATCCATCTTATGTATATATGAAGGATATCTTATCATTATAAGTATATTTAACTGATATATTGTCAATATTATTTTTTTAATTCCTTTTCATCTAATTTAATTATATTATTCAAAGTCTTGGAAGATATATCCTCTAGGGTTAATTTTTTTTGTGAAATCATAGGATTCATAAAATGTATAGTTTATAAACCATTTTCCAAGACATACTCAAATATTAAGACATGAGACTATTGATAATGAAATCAGAGGTTCAACTTGATATTCTGATACAAATTGTTAAGATGACTTTTGGATATTCCTAACATTGAGAGAGGGAGGGGGTGAATCCGTGTTGGTGATTAATTATTAATTAAAACAATTATTACTTTTTTTAACCTCTAAAATTATTTAATTAATGGATATATATCACTCAGTATTCTACTTTGGTGTTCATGTACTTTACATAGATAATAATGAAATAAAGAAATTGAGGGTTTTAATAAGGTTTTCCTCCAATTTGGATGAAATCATCTAGGGTTTTATGGTATTTTTTATCCCACTCAAGAAAAATTTTAAATTTTTTATCCAGAAATATCTTAGAAAAGGAAATATATTTAGAATAGTATTGTTAGCACCAACCAGGTAATACCTAAGAATCAATTTTCTGTTATTGGGATACAATAAAATACTTTCACCTCTTTAGTAATGATATGTAGTTAAAAACACAAGTCTCCTCTATAATTTATTAGATATAATATTTTTCTTCAAATACCAAAAATCATGAGCACAACCTTGATCTTCTTCAGAAATTACAATATAACAATATTATAAGATGAGATCACTAACTTCTATATCCTAAATAACATTATATAGTTTTAAGGATATTCTTATATCCTTATCCTATTCTTTTTCAACATTATTGGATTTACTTATTACATATACATTGGATATTATTCTATTCTTATACACAAAATATCATCAGTTTAGCTGTGGTATTAGTTCTCTATGGAATGTTATAATATACATAATAAAAATAAGAAAGACTCACTCATATTAATTCATTGTATTCATTAAATTTATATATACCATTTTTTTAAATATTTTCCCTAAAATATTCAAATTTTAATTTCCATAAAATCTCAACATTCGATTCTACAACATATTCTGACTTCAAGTTATACTCAATGATGATCACATTTTATCTCCTTTAAATTCTCTTGAAAACTTTTCATCAAATTATAAATAATATTTAGAAATATCTCAACCTTCTCACTATTCTTAATAAAATGAGAAATCATCTTTTATTTAAAACATTCAAAAATTCATGTAAATATTCGGTGTAGTAGTCACCGTTGTGGATCCTTCTATTGCGCCATATTGATCACTTGTAATAATTCTTCTTAATCACACAATGAGGTGCATAAATATCTTCATTGACCAAGAATAATTTTAATAATACAATCATATTTATCTTTATACTTCATTATTTTATAATTATCTTTTTTACTTCATGAAAATACCTCAATTATCAATAAATTTCATGAAACAAAATCTCATTAAATTGCTGTGATGTTTATTCAACGATAAACAAAATATTGCATCCTATGATGCGATCTTCACTGATATTTCATTAAGAGAAGTAACCTTATGATGTTAATTATATAGATCATTTCAAGAAATTACTTTTTAAACATCTTAGTAGTAACAATTTTGTAAGGATAAAATATCATTAGAAATTGTAAATTTATCCTTATAAAGTCATTCGTAACCCTTACAATGTTGACCTTCCTTTTCTAAATTTTTAGATAACTCTTATAAATTTATAAAATGAGTCAGATGAAGTCTTAAATTATTATTACTAATTCATAATAAGACTATTATAAACATTCCATTCCTTTTTTGAAATCTATTTCAACATTCAAAATGACCCTTATGAACTATAATGGTTACTATTCTAAAGTCTATTAGATACTCTTAAAATGTCCACATTTACCCTTGTGAAGTAATTCATAACAATTATAATCATTACATTTTGAATTTTTTTGTAATATAGGAATTGTAATATGTTTAATATTAATATTATAGTGATTTAGGGTCACTATTACAATCTCATGATTTTTCCATTTTTTCAATAATTTGTAGATGGTCAACCTTAGGAAATTATCCAGTGATCATTATGACATGTCCATTTTCTCTAAAATGGAACTCATGAAGTTAGAAAACATCCTTACTAACCTTTTTATTGAAACTTATGAAAATTAATTCCCCTAGAATATATTACAACATTCATGAATCACAAAAATATTTCTTAAAATATTTAAAAGAACATCCACTACATTATCTCAATTTATCTAACTTCATCCATGTGAACTTTCATATACATAATTGAATTTATAATGTTCATAAGGTTGTACCTTCTCTAATGAATTACACAAATTATTCATAGAGATAATATATACAAAAGTTTTTACACTTTATGGAACTATACTTCAAATTCCATATATTCATATATGATTGAACCAAATATGTCTATAGAATATCAAGAAGTAGTGTCATTATTCTTGGTCCTAAACAAGGGTGAATATCTTGAAAGTGCGTGGGTGATGTGAATAAGGGTATTTCAAATCCTCACACTAAACCATTTTCAAGGATCTTGTACCCCTTTAAATATGTATTCTTATAGAAACCCATTTTAGGCACATAAATAAATTTCTGAATAATAAATAATAAAAATTTATTTAAAATATTCTTATTTATACCATTAAATATCATTTTATATTTATTAAATGTAGTGACCTGAGGATATACATCAAAGAAATTTATAAGATAAATGAGCAATAAGAGGATAAATAAGTACCTGAATCAATATAACACGGGAGAGCATAATAATCATTATCATTATAAAATAACCAAGGGGTAGTTATCAACAACATGAGGGAAACATTTGATAAGTACATGGAATGTGGAAATGCATAAAATTGGAACATATTTTTTTAGTGATCAAATACTACACATAGTTGTGAACAAATATAGAATCATGTTCTTGCATAACATATGTGCATAACATATGTTTGTAACCATAATATCATCATTGTAAAAAATGATATAATGTTGTTTACTCATATTTCACATTATCTTGTGAGATACATCACATTGCCCAATGAATTAGAGGGACATATAATTTTTGTCACGCCTTTCACATCATAACATTTACATAATCATGCATGCCACATAGAACGTATAAAAACTATAACTAGGAAATAACCCATGGAAAGGAATAGGTTTCATAAGGATTTCATAGAAAAATAATTCATGAATAAACTTGTGGGTTACTAAAAGAATATTGAAGATCATATTGGGTTTAGAAAGCATCACTCTTGAGTGAAGAAGTAATAACTCTAGAGGAATCAAGATGTGTTTTTGGAAAGAAGAGTTATTTAGAAAAAATCATTGTATTTTTAATAAAATAAGATTGTAAAAATGTATATCCATGAAAATAAAAGTGAAGAAAAATTAAATTAGGTTTTATTAATATTAAATTAACATGCACACTAACAGTTTGGCATTAAGGAGGTATAACACAAAGAAATGGAGTTGGGTTCAAGAATTCCCTTATATTATATCTGAATGATTTCTTCAAATGAATTTAATATCCATAATAATAAAATTAGATTCATTAATCACTAAATAAATAAAATTTTATGTATTTATTTGATTTATTATAATTTTATCAAGTTTTATGGCCATTTTTATGAGTAATAGAGTTCAATTATGTCATTTAGGGAGTGTTCATTTTCTTGATTTTCATGATCGGTTCACTTGTATACAATTATGGAAGTTCATGTAAAATTAAAATAATTCTATATAATTGATATAATATGTTATTAATGGACATAAATAATTTTAAACGGTCTCATATAAAATTTTATTATATTATATGAGTATAATTTATTAGTTAAAATGTTGAGGAAAATGGTTTAATTTATATTGGCGGGTTTTACGACCATTATGAACTTGCATCATTTTATTTAACATTATATTTATATATTGGATATAGTACATTATATATGTTTTAACATGTATATTATAATATTATTTAACCATAAATATGATTTTATGACCTTCCTTGAATGTGGTAATGGAAAATGAAGAAATCATCATCCATGAAGGCGGTGAATCGACACATCACAAATGATGTTTTAGTTTTTAGAATAAAAAGGAAAAGAGAAGAGATTTTATGTTGGATATTCCATTAAAAAAATTCTAGTTTACATTTAATACTATATTTATTATGATTCATTTAATAGGGGATATGTTGATAAGGTAGAATAAATAAAGAATTTAAAAGAGAATGGTGGTGGATTTTACCACTTGAATATATTATTCTTGAGAACCTTCTTAAGCCTCTTGGGTGTGGTATTTTGTTGAGACAAGCGAGACTTAAACATGATTAAGATTATTGGTAAGGTAATTGGTAATAATATAGATAAGATACATGTTTTTGAAGGTGTGAGGAGATGTGGTGGTATTAATAGGGAAAGAGAGGGGCATTTTTTTTTAATTTTCAGTAATTTATTATTTTTGGATCAAGATCATCAACAGTATTGATAAATATTATTAAATATTTTAAATATATAATTATAGTTCTATATTATGGTTCTTAATTCATCCATAAATTATCTATGACTCAAAAATTCATGTATTTATCTTATACTGTAAATTACCGTATTTCACTATTCAAAAAAATTCAACTATTTTAAAAAAATACAAAAAATTCACCATTATTTTTTTTGACATATAGATTTATGAAATGGGATCAATTTTATGAAATTAATTTTCTATATATGAGAAATTTAATTTTTATATAAAATTATTATTTATTAAAAAAATACTTATTTTAATATTATAACTGAATTTCTGACAGTTTGAAAAATTAATTGAGTTCTCATAAAATTATATTATAATTATAAAACATAAAAATAATTATTCATGAATCTATTTTATGGAAAATAATTTATTTTAAATAATTATATTAATTATAAAATTGTAAATAAACATTTATGTTTTACGAAAATATCGACACTTAATTTATAACTTTAAAAACATTTATTTACTTATGTCATGATATAAATATATCATATTTTCATTAATAATATTAATAAATTTAATATATAATTTAATAAGTGAGGAAAATATTTAATCTCCCATATTAATATTCTTAATGGATATATTTCTATTCCAATGGTCCTGTTACTATTCCATCGATATTGGTTCTTTAATTTCTATAAATACCACTTATTTATTCTTCAATTCCTGAGATTAATTATGTAATTAGGTTCTATATGTTGTATATTTTTTTATAATTTATAAAATAAATATATGAATAGAAAATTCCATTGATAAAATTTATGTTTGTTACACTGTTCCCCCCTTTTGAAATTTCACCTCAAAATATTTCTTTACATAGTAGGTTTAAAATAGGTGAGGCTATTTATCCTTAATTTCTTTATCTAGTTCACATATTTCCGCTTTATACTTATGGTTCCCACGCAACACAATGATAAGGCGAGTTGTCTTTTTTATTTAGTATTTGGCCCCTACCATCCAAGATCTTCTCTGACTACTCTTCATACGAGAGGTCTTTTTCTAATTCTGCCACCTATGGATTCAATACATGTGAGGGGTTAAGTATGTTCTTCTTTAGGAGGTATACATGGAAAAAATAATGAACGTTATCCATATTTGGTGTAACTATATAACGATAGGCCACTCCTCCTAAGAGACCAAGGATCTAATGTACCTTGGGATAAGTTTAACATTATTTCCAAATCACAAGACTCTCTTCCATGGGGATATTTAAAGGAAGACTTTGTCTCCAAATTCACACTAAAAATTCCATCGATAATTGTCAGTATAACTATTTTTTTTGAATCTAAGAAGATTTAATATGTTTTTATATAGATTGAGGATTCTCTATAATACCTTTCACAAAATTAGTTCCAAGTAGTTTTCATTCCCCCACTTCATCCTAATAAGTTGTACTTCTTCATTTCATCCCATATAGAGATTCATATGGATCCATTTAAATATTCAAGTGAAATATGTTGTTGTATGAGAGCTCAACCAATGGGAGATGCTAATCCCATCCTCATTTGAATTCTATTAAGAAGGCTATCAGCATGTCCTCAAGAATCTTAATAGTCCTTTCAGATTGGCCATATATTCCATGGTTATAGGACATGATTAATTTTAATTTAACAATAAAATTATGTTTAACACTTATCTATAATTTAGATGTGAAACTTTGAAAATGATTATAGGTGATAAAATTGGGGCTCCATGCAACCTCAAAACTTACTTTACATATATGTTGCCAATTTTTTCAATTGTGATATCTTAAAAAATAGTGATAATGTTGGCAGTCTTAGTGAGTTGATACAACACAACACATATTTCGTTGTTTCCTTTTTATGTCTTTGAAATATCAGTGAAAAATTCCATAGTAACATTATCCCATTTCCACATGGGTAAAGGAAATTATTGCATCATCCATTTGGACTTATTTCACTTTGATTTAACTTGCTCGTATATTAAAAACCTTGAGATATAATCGTCAATCAACTTCTTTATTTTGTTTTACTAGAAGTTATCTCTATGATCATGATACATCTTGGTACAACCAGGATGGATGAAGAAATATGAGATATGGTAATTATATAATAAATCATTCATTATCTCAGGTTATGAAGGAACAAAAATACAAGTTATAAACTAATCACACCATTATCATCGATGTGGAACTCATGCATCTTCCCTTAAATTACCTATTTCACCTTTTTTTGTAGCTCAAGATCATCACTTTGTGCCTCTGTAATCTTCAATTGGATATATTTCTGGGAAATAATTTTTGAAAGGTATGACTTATTCCCTACTGTTAATATTTCCAAATATATCCTTTGCATATCCATGAAGATATGGTTTTTCTCACATTTTGTCTGTGATGAAGTAGAAGGTTATTTTCTGCTAAGATCATCAACTAACTTATTTTACTTTATCTGATTGTAAGAAATAGATAAATATTAGTACTTAATTAGATAGAACATTTTATTTTGACGTATGTTGGGATCCTATGTGAATATATAATCTAGACTCTTTTTATCGGTATAAATCTTTCAATTATCACTATAGAGGTCGTTCCACCAGATTTTCAAGGAAAATATCAAAGATTCTAGCTCCAAATCTTTCATCGAGTAGTTATTATTCTAGATTTTTAATTTCAGTGAGACTTAGGATATTACTTTATCATTGTTTATTAGTACACAACCCAATAAATTATTTTGAAGAATCACTATATATCACAAAACCTTATCTAATTGTTGGTAGTGTGAGTACATGTGAAATGATTAGCCTCTTCTTTAGCTCATTGAAGAGTTCCATACATTCTTCCAACTATACATACTTTACCCCTATATGTGTAAACTTAGTTATTGGGATAGAAAATTTTGAGAACATTCTCACAAGACATCTGTAGAATCCTTTTAATCCATGAAAACAATGGATTTATTTGACACTAGTGGGTCTGGTCTATTCCTCAATTACCATTTATTTTGAAGGGTCCATTTAATTACCTCACTTGTGATCACATGTCCCCAGAATGTGACTTTCAATTTCCAAAAGACACGCCTATTGAACTTGGCATACAATTTATCCTTATTTAATTTCTCCAGCACAATCCTTAGACATTCTTCAAGTTCCTCCTTTCTCTTGGAGTAGAAGATAATATCATTGATAAATACTACCAATTTTTTTGAGGTAATATCTAATGAATATATTCCTCAAATCCATATAGATTTCAGGTAATGAGTATATATAAATGGAATCACTAGAAACTCATAGTGCCTATAACTTGTATGGAAAGAAATCATCTGAATATCTTATTCCTTTACCTTCAGTTTATGATATCCAAATAAAATATCCACTCTTGTGAAGTATTGATCTCCTTGTAGTTGATTGAATATGTCATAAATCCTTGTAAGAGGATACAAGTTCATTATGGATATCTTATTTAGATCCTCATAATGAATACACAACCACATTTATTGATATTTTTTCATTAAAAAAAACACTAGCGCACCCCAAGGTGATGCATTAGGGAATATGAAACCATTTCCAAATTTTCTTGTATATTCTACTTTAATTCATCTAGTTGGATATGTACCTTCCTGAAAGAACATTTTGATATAGGAGTAGCCCAAGGAATAACTTATTTTTAGAACTCTACCTCACAATCTAGGGGATGTTGGGGAATCCCATTTGGAGATACATCATTATATTCTATCACAATATAAATTTCCACACGTTTTTTTCATTCCATCGATGAAAACACTTAGTAGAGGTATTTTTATTCACAGATTATCAACACCCATACCGTTGAGGGAATTTCCAATGGAGATTCGTGATCTTATTTTCATTTATAGAGGAGCCTGGGATAATTTGGAATATGAAAATTTATTTTCTTTTCCCAAAAATTGATGTGTTACCTATATAACGAGACCCAATCTATCTCTAGTATAATATAAAATTCCACCAAGGGAAGTATGATGAGATTATCTTTATGAATATTTTGACATACACCAGTAGGATTAGAGTCCAACAATTAGGTTGTAATTATTGAAACACTAGGTGTTTTTAGAAATATCTATACTTTAAGGTATTGGGGATTATGTTAAATCGTTATAAAAAACATGTAGGATATAAAGTAATTTGTTGAACTAGAATCAAATAAGACTTTTTTCATTAATGTGTGAATAAGAAGTGTAACTTTTATGAATTCATTTTCTTGCTCCACATAATTATTAGTGATGGCATAATCTTTCCCTTTCTACTTTATATTTGGTGGATGATGACTCTAATTATCCTTAAGGGCTTTAGGTGTAGTGCACTATCATGTGTAGTTCCCTTTCTCATGATATTTGAAGCATTTAACTCTTGGTGGTTCTCTCTTTTCCTCCATCATATTTTCCATCTTTTTTATATCTCTTTTACATTCATGATATTGGTGGCCTTCTCTCAAACAAACATATCATTTCCCTATCCCTTTTAGGAAGTTCTTAAGATTCTTCTTCCAACATTTTTGACATGTGGGTGGGTGATATTTTTTTCCACGTTTTTCATTATATCCTCTAGATTGAAAATCCATCTCCATTTCTTATATCCATATACCTGGGAATATTCTCCAAACTCCATATTTTCTTTGAGAGTACGTCAAAAACTTATTCATAACTCCCAAAGTATTTAATAGACAGAGCCTTTTAAATGTGTGGTTTTAAACCAATAATGAGTCTACCTATTTTTCTATCATTATTGATAACAAAACCTGAGGTATAACTTCAAATCCTTGTGAAATTTTCATAATAATCCATGATAGATTCACCTTTATTTTTATGTAGCTCTATGAATTATCCCTCTATATTTGTATGAAGTGCTTTAGGGTAATAATTGTTAATAAATACTTTCTTAATCTCTTCCAACTCCATTTATTCTATTTAATCCTCTGTATTGGTATTCATAATCATATCCCACCATTTATTAGACACTCTTTATAAGCTATAAACAACCAGAGCCACTATATCATTCTCAGAATAGTGAAGCATATAAAAGATATTATCTATTAAGTCGACCCAATGTTCCTTGACTAGTGGATTATAAGAACCACTAAATGTTAGTGGTAGTTTTTTCATAAAATACCCAATTTCAAGTTACTTATTATTGGGTGAAGGTGGAATTTCAGCATGGTTTGAGTTATTATTCATAGATTGAGACAACTTGGTATGAATTTCCAGGATGTTTTGAACTACATATCCCTAGGCATTGGGTATGTTGTTTGGAAAATTTCTGCATTATCCTCCACACAAGTTATTGACCTGGGTTCTCCTGCTTCCCACCATTTTCTAATTTGAAAAAGTTGGAACAAAATGAATGTCAAAAAATATTGAATAAATAATATGTGACTTTTTTTAATAAAATATAAAAAATATCTTATAGGATCTATATTTTTAGAATTTTTCTAAAACAAATCTTCATGAATGGTTACATATACTTGATCTAATCCTAGTTTTTTCACTAATGTTCTCATGTCTTAATTCCCAAATTAGTTAAACTGTGCTATGATACCAACTATAACAACCCTAATTTTATTACACAAATATAATATCATTTTAAAGATAAATAAAATAATATAATTAAAAAACTAGGATCCAACAATTTAGTTTCTTGGAAAAAAAGGAACATACATAAATACCACAATAATAAAACGTAAACATTTATTTAAATTATTCTTATTTATCACTTTAAAAATCACATTCTATTTAGTTCCTATAGTTACCTAAGGATATAAATATAAAAAAAGTATGAGATAAAATCCTATTAAGAGGATAAATAATGAAATGAGTCAATATAACATTGGTGAGAATAACCATAATCATAATCATAACATCAATATTGGACAATTATAAACATCATTAGGGAAAAATTGGATAAAGGAATGGAATTTGGAAATTCCTAAAAATGAAACATCATGTATTAGTGGTGAAATAACAAACATAGTTATGAAAAAAGCATACTTCATGTTCATACATAACATATGTGCATAACCATAACGTCATAATTGTAAAAACATATAGCATCATGATCATGTATATTTCACATTATCTCATGAGATATATCGCATTACCCAATTCATTGTAGAACTATATAATTATGGTGCCACCCATCACATCATAACATCAACATAATCATACATGCCACATAAAATGAACAACAATCATATCCATGAAAGAAAACCTGGAAAAAAATTAATTTCATAAGAATTTGATAAATTATCCATTCATGAATAAAATTTTTGGTCTCCAAAATAAAACTTATGATCATATTTAGTTTATAAATCATCAATCTTTAGTGAAGTATAAATTACTCATTATAAATCAATATGTTTTTTTTAAAGAAGAGTCATTTTTGAAAAATTAAATATATATATCATAAAGTAATTTTGGAAACATTTATATTGATGAAAATAACTGGGAAGAAAAATTAAATTATGTTTGAGGAATATTAAATGAAAATCCAAAATAAATTTAGCATAGAATAGTTATAACATAAATAAATGGAGTTGGGTTCAAGATTCCTCTTACCTTATGAACACATGATTTATTCACATACACTTAATATCTTGAATAATTAAATTAGATTCAATAATTAATAAATAAAAAAACTTTTATACATTAATTTTATTTATTATAATTTTATTATATTCATTTATGGAAACTTTTTTGAGTTATATAGTTTTAATTCTATCATTCATGGAGTGTTTGTTTTCTTGGTTTTCATGATCGGTTCACCTGTATAAAAGTAGAGACGTTCATGTAAAATGAGAATAATTATACACAATTGAAATTATATGTTATTATTGAAATTAAATAATTAGAAATGGTATCACATACTATTTTATTATATCAAATGAAGAATAATAATTGGATACAATGTTGATGAAAATGTATTAATTTATTTTGGCAGTTTTTACAACCATCATGAACTTGTATCATTTCATTCAATATGATGTTTATATATTAGTTACATTACATTATATAAGTTATAATATGTATATTAAAATATTATTTAACCATAATAATTATTTTATAATGTACTTTATAGTGGTAATGGAAAATGAATAAATCATCATCCATGAAGGTGGTGAATCGACACATCGTTGGTGATGCTTTTGTTTTTAGAACAGAAGAAAATGAGATGATATTTTATGTTCTATATTCCATTAAAACAATAAAATTAAATTATACATGTGATAATTGATTTATAATTATTATTTGGATAGGGAATGTGATGATAAATTAGAAGAAAGATAAGATTTAAAAGAGAATGGAGGAGGATTTTACCTCTTGAATATCTTCTCCTTGAGAACCTCCTTAAGAAACACTGGTTTAGTATTTTATTAAGACCAGTAGACCTTAAAAATGGGGTAGAGGATTTGGAAGGTAATTGGGAAGAACAATGAAAGTATCCAAGGCTTTGATGTTGCATGGAGAAGAGGTGGTGATGGGTGGTATTTATAGGGGAGGGGATGGGTATTTTTGATTATTTTATTCATTAACTTATTTTTTTGGAAAAATACTATCAATAGTATTGATAAATATCAAAAAATATTTTAAATAATGAATGGGAGTTATATATTATGGTTATTACATCATCAATAAATTATCCATGAGTAAAAAATTAATATATTTAGCTTATACTGTAAATTATCATATTTCTCTATCAACAAAAAATAAAACTATTTAAAAAAATACAAAATATTTACTTTAATAAATTTTCAGAGAGTGGAGTCTAGAATTAGACTCCATTTTTTAAATATAATTTTCTAAATATGATAAATTTAATTTTTATATAAAATAATTATTCATTTGAAAATTACTGATTTTAATGTTATTACCGATTTTATGACACTTTGAAAAATTAATTAAGGTATCATTATGTTATATTATAATTATAATATAGAAAAATATTAATTTATGAATCTATTTTATGAAAATAAATTTTATTTTGAATAATTATATTAATTATAAAGTTTTATATAAACATTTAGTGTTTACAAAAATACCAACACTTTATTTATCATTTTAAAACATTTATTTACTTATTTCATGATATAAATATATCATATTTTAAATTATACGATGCCTAAATTTTATTTATAATTTCATTGGTGAGGTTTATATTCTATTGGAAAGATTTATATTCATAATGTTTATATTAATATTCCAATGGTTAGGTAACTATTCAATTGGTATAGGTTCCATAATTTCCATAAATACCATTTATTTCGTTCTACATTAATGAGAATATTTCTTTCATTAAATTTTGTATATTATTTACCTGTTTTATACTATATAACATAATTATAAGAAGGTAAAATTCCATTAAAAAATGTTTGGGTCATTAAAATTCCCCTCTTCCTCAATGTTGATATAGAGTGATAATGCAATAATGAAGAGACACACAGGTTTTTACTTTTTTGACCCAAACAGGCTAATCTAAGTAGCATTTCTGGAAATGTGGCTATGTACTTGAAGCACTAAAACTATCTACCTTTTTTTACATGTTTAATGTATCTACACTAACACTACTAGTTTACAAACATTACAATATGAATGATATCAACTCTAAATTATTAAGTAACACCATAGTACTCTAAGCATTTATGAAATGATCTTCTTTAATAAAGAATATGACAACAAAAATGAAGTTCTATCGATAAATTTATCATTCTTCCACATGAAGTACTCTATTAGAATTAAATTTAGGGATTCTCTTGTATATCCTCCAAATTCTTCTCTAAATTTTCCATGCTTCTCTAGAACTCCTTTATACGAAATTTGAATATTTTTATATTCAATGTAAATCTATCTATGCACAAAAACTTTTATAATATTTTTTATAATATCATGATGAATCACCCTTAATTAATTGGTAAATATTAATTATCAATTTCAAAATCCTTTAGGACCATTACATGTGTACAAAAAATTTAAATGTGGTTATGAATTTTCAATAAACCCAATTCAAACCCTTGAAACTAATGCATGATATTTAATTTTTAATTCTACATGTAGATCTAAAAACTCTCCAACCTAGTGTAAAATCCTTCACCACAACATGTTGTGTCTTAGCTTTATTATTTTTATGGTGCAATCATCCATATACAGAGTGATTATTAGTCAAATAAATAATCCAAGAAAGTCATTTATATTTTAATGCATCCAAAATTTCAGCATAATTTCCTCAAATTCCCACAATTCACTAAAATGGTTATGGTGTGGTCCTTTCCTCTATAGTGTGGATTGTTAGTTTATTAAGACTACTATATATCAGATATATCCTATGGTATAAACCTCACCATTACTATAATGACTCATAACTATATCAATGAAATTTACCTTCTTATGTTTATTTAATATATTATAGATCATATAAAATCACATATAGAACACCATGGAAACAACATAAATGAATAATGAATGAAAGAAGTGATACTTCTAGATGTTAAGAAACCTATACCGATGAAATAGTTACTTGACCTTAGGAATAGTTATACAACACTTATGAATATTAAATTGGACTAATGAATGATAACATCAGCCAAGAAAGTCTAAATAAAATTTAGGCACCTTTTAAAAGAAAGTATTAAGAAATTATAACCTAGTATAAGTAAAGGAATATTTTATAAATTGTTAAATAATGTGTTGGTATTTTGGTAAGCCATAAGTTTTTAATTAAAATTTTATATTTAATAAAATTACATAAAATAAAATATATTCATATAAAATGTATTAATAAATTTACATTTTTTTGCCTAATGATTTTAGGAATATTTTATGCGACCTTAGTAAAATTTTTAAAGTGTTATAAAATCGGTTATATATTTAAAATCTGTATTTTAATATAAATTAGGATTTTAATTAGAAATTAAATTTATCATAATTAGAAAATTATATTAATAAAACAGATTTCATTTTTTAGCTATAAATGTCGAAAAATAGTTAGTGTTATTTTTTTTATTTTTCTATAATACTTGATTTTTTGTAAAATAGTAAAATACAATAATTTACAACAGATGATAAATACACAATTTATTGAGTCATAAGTGAATTTTTATGATGTAAGAACCCTTGTTTTGAAATCACATGCACTTACTGTATATATTCCTAAAAATCAACACAATTTTTTCATCAAAAAAATAATTAAAAATTTAATAAAATAATGAATAAAATAATGAGAAATCACCCCTCTCTTCGACTATAAATACCCCTCGACACCCAATATCATTACACCTTCCAAGATTTGAGACTTTTCAAATTTCTACCCAATATCCTGCCCAAGACCCTCCCTCTTGTTGAAAATCTCTTGACCTCATAAAAAGAAAAAACTAATTCCGCTTAATGAGATTATCAAGAAGGAATATTTAAGATGTAAAATCCCCTTCTTTTTTAATTTATTTTTTTCAAGTTCTTTATTTTATTATTCTATCCTCACCTAATATATCCAAATGAGAATGAAAAATATAGTAAATTTTATATACAATAATTTTATCATTTTAATTTAATAGCCATCATCAATCTCTTTATTCTCCATCTTTTATTTTTAAATCAAAATCATCGCCTAGGAGGTGCCGATTTACAACCTTCTTGGATGAAGAACTTTCATTATTCAATTTATTCCTCTAGGATGGATATGATACCCATTTTAATGGCTAAAATAGTCTATAATATATGTATTAAAACCTTTATTATGTCTTATATTTAACTAATTTCTATAATATTAAATGATAAAACAAAATGAGTTCTTTATGATCAATTACCGACATAATAATGTAAACGATTATATCTGAATTTCTTATCTAATGATTCATCCTCATACCATATAACCAAATGATATATATTAAAATTTACCTATTTGGATGTTTATAAATATCATATAAATTCCATTATGTATAATTATACCCATTTCACATGAACTTCCATACTCATAGGCAAGTATATTGATCGACGAACTCCGAAAAAGAATTCTCCCGAGTACTAAAATTGTATCTTATAACTCCTCAAAAGGATATAAATGAACATAATAAAATTATACTAAATCAAATACATGACTAGAAGTTTCTCAATTTATTAATTAATGGATTTATTTTGATTTTCTAAGATGTTAGGGTCAAGTGCAGAACAAAATCGATCATAATTAAGGGTTTCTCCACGAACCTCCATTTTTAATTCGGGATTATTATTTTTTATCTGTACCCAATGAAATTATTAATTACTATTATTTACTCATCATAAATTATGTTCTAATGTTATAAATATATGTACCAATCAGAATCCTTCTTTGTTTTATCGGGAGTTACATGTTTTATAAGGATCCTTTTCAATCCTTCTCGATATGAAAGCCCGATTAAATGTAACATCTAGATTTCTTAACAATTTTCAAGCACTATATACATTCTATTTTAATAAAGCATTATTTTTATAAAATTACAACTTTTTTCTTGAAAAAAAATATTTTTTCATTACTGGTTTTATAAAAACAATTATCAAAAAAAAAAAATATTTTTTTCACAAGAACTATTCATTGAAAAGTAAAAGGGGTATTTTTCTCAAGAATTCCTCAATGATTTTATTAGAGTATTTTCATATTTTTCAACACATTTATTGAATTTTATGATTTAATGATATTGATATATTATTATTTTCGTCTAACATATATTATTAAAAGGTTTATGACTAGTTTTACTATGGATGTGCAATCTAGACACCATTCACCATGCTACTCAAATTGGATAATGATTATGATTACATATTGGGGAATTCTATTTAGATGTCATATGTTAATTTTGTTTATGTTTATCCCCATTCATTTTATTAATTAATTGTAATTATAAAGTTATTATTGGGCCCCTCTATATCCCCTATATACATCGTTAGGTATCATGAGTCAAAAAAGAATTGGGATTTGGCTAAGGCCCAACCCTAGTATTTTCAGATGTGTTGGTCGAGGCCTAAATGATATGTTTCAGATGAAAGAAATTATTCATTACCTCATTATGATATTATCCATCAATAAAAAATTTGATAATATAATATTATAATATCCATTACCAATGTTCATTCTCTTATGATCAGTTATATGGATTTATTTACTTAGTTTTCATTCTTTCCATATTATACTCAAGTTTATTTTTAAAGGCCTGTGTTATTGTTATTCACCAAGCCTAATGTTTATTTTTATCATAACATATACTATATTTTTTACCCTTATTTATATTATAACATAACCCATTACTTATATTTTATTTTTCTTCATGATGCAAAGATGAATATTATGAATGACTCGTAGGGATAGACTTGGAGTTATGGTTGTTCCAAATGGAATATTTCTATTTTTTTTATTTCATGCTGTAATGTAGTAATTATGTATATATCTAGTCTTCTAGTAATACTAAAAAATTTGGTCCTTTGAAATGCAATTCCTTGTAATCTTACCAATGTAGTAAAATAAGGCACTATCTTAGGGATACTGGGGACATGGTCCTCAAATTTGGTATCAGAGGAAGAACCCAACCTTATGCGTGGTGCACTGACTGGGTTGATATGTAGGGTAAAAAATTTGGAAATTTTTCTATAAGGGGGGGGGGGTGGGTGGTGAAGGTAACAACCTACAATGATAAAGGGTAAAATTATTAAATGATATGAATTAGGTCAACAAAATGCACCTTTCTTTTCTGGAGCATATCAAATTGGAACTCCAAATTTAAGCATGCTTGGCTTGGAGTAGTGTTCATGATGGGTGAAATTATGGGAAGTTTCCTAGGGTGTGTGTGAGTGAGGAAAAATTGAACTCAAAAGGACATGTGTTGGCATTTGGGGATAGTCATTAGTCATAAGACCTATTCAGGAAAGTTGGTGGGCCCCATTGTGGGGACCACATATCTGTAAAAAATTAGGGGTACCTGGAATGCTAGGAACCAATGGAAATGTTATGGTGGGGTGTATGGGCCATTAGTGGGGTCCATTTTTTACATTTGGCATCATAGTATGTTTAGTATAAAATTTGGAAACAGTATTTAGAAAATGTAAATTAGGATACAAAATCCTAATATAGACTTTGAGGATAATCATACAAGAACATCATAGAATTTTATTATGGTATAGATTATGTGGATATTTATAGAAAATAAATACCTATATGGACACTAAAAGTTGACGTGGTTTTGGAATAGATTTACCTAGTTGTAACAAATCTAACAAGATGTTTTGGGCCTGACTTAGGGAAACCTGATACATGACAATGAGCCTTACTACAAACCTGGTTTGACACTTCTGGGGGATATTCTTAGGATAATTTAAACATTTTTCACAAACCACTGTAAAGGATTTAAAAGTAAAATTGTATTCAAATAGACAATGTTTAGGATTATGAGATTAGATATGCATAAAATTTCAGTTTATGTTCAATGTTTTGATAGTTTGAGATTATAGATTACAATTCATAACATAATCTAGTGTATTACATTATTTTGAAATAAATCATAGTGGATGGAATACAAACCATATCAACCCACATATCCCATATACAGATTTACCTTCTATATAAGATAATGGTTTCGGTATTAGAGTTGTGACAGGTGATGAGAAACTTATAACTGTACTGGTACAGCTAACTCAAGCCATGAACAATAACCTTTCCCATATAGAGCATCTTAATCCAAAATATGGAGAATAAATGTAAGACTAATTTATGTGAAAACAACCTCCATCATTCAAAGGGACTATAAACCCATTTGTAGCTGAGTAGTGGATAACTTCCTTTGGGAAGATATTTCTCACTTTGGGAAGTAAATAAAAGGATAAGGTTGTCATGAAGGTTTGTCATCTATCAGGATATGCAGATTAATTTTGGTCACTAATTCAAAACATAAAGGAGGAGTAAGAAATTAAAAATATGGAATAGAGGGATTTTAAGGAAATTTTCCATGGAAAATATTTTCCTCATGAACAACAAGAGAATATGGAAAGGAAATTATTTAATATGAGGAGAAATGGTGATAAAAATGTTTCCATGTATGAATCCAAATTTACAAGGTGTGAAAGGAAATATGTAGACTACATTTATAATCCAAGGTGAAAGATTGATAGATTCTTTGATTGTTTAAAACCATTCCTCCAAAGTGGACTAGTCTACCAAAATATCTCACTATACAAAGATAAAGTCTCATGTGCAATTAAGACAGAAACAATTATCTATGAATTATAACTTTAAGGGAAAGAAAGAGAAGAAGAGGGTGGAGGAGGAAATAATAGATAGGTGGAAGAATAAACATTTGATTTTTCCAACATGTGGTACTTGTTGAAGGAAACACCTGTGAGAAAACATAAAAGTAAAAAAGATTTTTTTACTAGTGTGGAGAAAATGGCCACCCTTCCAGTGATTTAAAGGGAAATAAAGAAGATACCAATGTTTAATGCTACAATTTTATGGATATGGGACACTATTAAAATGATTTTCCAATGATTCAAGGAAACATTCCTTTGAAAAGGCCACAAGAGCAAAGACAAGTGTACACGATCACAAATAGAAAGGTAAAAATTCATAATGACATGGTGGTAGGTACTATAATCCTTTGTTTAAACATTTCCTAAGAATTATTGGATTATGGATCATCACATTCTTTAATATCTTCCAAATTTTATTTAAAAATTAGATATTTTCAATTCTCCTTAAAAATGAAGTTTCCAGTCAAAAACCCCAAGGGAAGTCTCATTACAATAAATATGTGTTATTTAGTTCCCATTATGACATATAAATGTGCCTTATCTACTGATTTTATCATTATACCTATGGTATAACTTGACATAATATTTATAATGGAATGGATTTTAAAATTTTATTCCAAAATCTATTATAAGAAGAAGGTAATTATGACTTGTGAGGAAGGTGTAGAATCCCTTCTCTTTAGATTAGAAACATCACCATTTGATTCTTATCTAGATCCACCCATAGTAGCTCCACTGAATGAAATTCTTGGGTACAAAGAGAACCCAATATCTATGGTTGAAGAAATAAATCTTAAAATTGACGATGTACATATTATACAAAAATAAATTGATGTATTTATAGAGGATTTACCTGGACATCCTTTAGAGTTGGAAGTTGAGTTCTCTATTAATTTAATTCCTGGTTCATGACCTATATCAAATACTTCTTATAGAATCACCATTGTGTAATTAGTATAATTGAAGAAACAAATAAAGGAATTGAGTGATAAAGGATTTATCTTCCCTAGTGTTTCTCTATGGAGATCACCTATTCGTTTTTTGAAGAAGAAAGATAGATACATGGGGATATACATGGACTTTAAATAATTCAATGCTATTATGATAAAGATAAAATATCTCCTCCTCATTTTGATGATTTATTCGATCAACTTCCGAGAGATCAATAATTTTAGAAGATTGTGCTTTGATCAGGATATCATCAGTTGCGTGTGGGGAAGAAATATATTCCAAGGATAACATTTCATACTATGTATGGGCATTACAAGTTTACAATAATCCCATTTAAACTGATTAATATAGCCTCCGTTCTCATAGTTCTAATGAAAAACGTTTTCAAGGAATATCTTGATGGACTTTTTGTGGTATTTATTGATGATATCTTTCTATACTCACAAATCTACGAAGACCATGTGAATAACTTCTGTATAGTTATGAATACTCTTATAGAAAATGAAATATATGGGATATTTAGCAAGTTTTAATTTTTGGTTCGAATTTGTTTCTTTTATTGGATATATAGTCTCTAACGATGGAATCCCAGTTGATCCTTCAAATATGAAGGTAGCTCAAAATTGGCATACACCAGCAAATATAACTGTGGTAGATAGTTCTTTTGTTTAGCAGGTTATTATCGACTTTTCATTCATAAATTCACAATATTACTCGTAAATGGGTAAAGTTTATAAGGAAGAAAGAATATGAATAATCTATTGAATAATTGAAGAATAGTTGAGTGAATTCTATGATCTTGACTCAACTATCAGAAAATGGTGGATTTGTGATTTATATTATTGTGAAAAATAAAGGACTCGGGTGTGCACTTATGCATAATGAATGATTTATTTAATATGCATCAAGGTAGTTAAAAATTCATTAATAAAAATATCCAACTCAGGATCATGAGTTATCAGCTGTAATCATTTCTATGAAGACATGGAGACATTATCTCTATAGTAAAAAATGTGAGATATATACAGATTACTATAGTTTGAAATAAATATTCTTACAGAAATAAATAAACATGAGGTAATGGGTATGAGATTATCTACTCAAGTATTGAAATTTTACAATACAATACCACCCAAGGAAGGTGAATAAGGTATCATGTGCATTGATTAGGAAGGGTTGTGGGGTTTTGAAAAAAATAGGGATTGAAAAAGATTCTATGTACATAGATCTAGTAAGGACAGATATGGAAATTATCAAGGAATGTGAAAAATCATTACTTCTTCAATGGGTTTCCCATCTATATTTATTGGAAAAAAAATAAAATCTCTCAGCGAGATGATGAAAATATTTAAAAGAAAATTAATATTGTGAATGATGGGAAGATTCCAGACTTTGTGTGTGAGGATATAATTCTAAAATATTGGAAGAGGATATGTGTTCCCTCTATAACTAAGCTAAAAATTGAGTTATTGGATGATTACCATATCTTGAATTTATCTACACACCATTGTATCACTATTATGTATAGAATATTGAAGGAACATCTCTAGTGGGACATTATGAAGTGTGAAATTTCTGATTATATATCAAGATGTTTAGTGTTTCAAAAGATGAAGGCTAAAAGAAAACATCCTAATGATGTCATTCAACCCCTACCTATTCCTACATGGATATGGGATGAAATCTCTATGTATTTTGTCATTGGATAACAAAAACCCCAAGAAAGAATCATACAATATGGGTGATTTTTGAATGAATTACCAAATCTTCACATTTTATCACTATAAGGGATGATTTTCTATAGAAGCACCTTACACGACTCTATATAAAAGAAGTTTTAAGACATTATAGAGCACCTATCTCAATTGTTTCTGATCATGATCCATAATTTACATATAAATTATGGAATATCTTTAGAAATATTTGGATACTGAGATTTGTTTGAGTACTGCGTATCACTCTTAAACTGATGAGAAGTATGAAAGTACCATTAAAACATTTTAAGTCATTTTGAGATTATGCTCCCAATACTTTTAAGTCATGTTCCTTTGGTATAGTTTTTATACAAAAATAGTTTCCATTCTATTATTCAAATGATACCATATGAAGCGTTTCATGGAAAGAGATGTTGTAGACCCTCTTTTTGTGAGGAAGTTTCTGAAAGAGACCTTGTAAACCCAGAGCTTGTGGAGAAACAACAATAAAGGTAAAGAATATTCAAGGTCATATCATAGCAGCTCAATGTATGAAAAATAGCAATGATGATAATAGAATAAGGTATTTATAATTTGAAGTAGGAGGTCATGTTTTCTTGAAAGTATCTCTTTGAAAGGGTGTATCTCAAAGATGATATTTTTATTTATTTTTTTCGATTATAACAGATGTGTTTAATCAAGGATGATTTTTTTGGAAGTAGTGGTTTTTTGATTCAAAGTCTTGCCCTTGGGTGAGAATATTGCATGTGTTTATTCATCTAACTAGGCATGTTTGTATACCTAGACATGTTCATGACTACATAAGAGTTTGAAATGGTATTTAAAATCATAAAATATTTATGGAAATATTTTTTTGTAAATAAATATTTTGATAAAACATTTATAAATGGGTCTCATTTAATTAAAATAGAAACAATAACCTATTTGATGTTTTTCAAAATAAATTATTATTTTTGTATTGACTAACTAATATTTTAATGGTTATCTTCATGTGGTTTGTTCTTTTTATTTACTATAGAGTCATTACCATGGTTTATGATAAAACGATGGTGTGTTGGTTTTAGTAATTGATCCCCCACTGTATAAGTCAAAGGTTGTGTATTATAAGGATATTTCATATTTTGATTGGGATGATGAGTTGAACAGAGACCCTTAAGAGGTTCATGTTGGCATGCGACATTTAATAGGGGTGGTTGATCCCCTATTTCTAGGGTGAGATATGGTTTTCAACTATTTATGTATTTTTAATATCTTGGTTGTCAGTATTTGGAGAGTTTTCTTTGGCTGAGGATATAAACATATTGTAGGAAGATTTTCAGATTTCAATGTAATCAACTACACCATGATTCTGAACCTTATAGCATGAGACAACATGTCAATATGAAATATATAGAAGAGAGGTCCCATTCCTTCTTGGAAAAGGGTGTTGTTTCACCATGGAGTGTAGGGTAATTCTATAACACGTCCTCAGATATATCCATTACATAGGGACATCCTAGGTTACAATGCATAATTCCCTTGGGTACATGGTTATTAGTTTAGTTAGAGGGTTAAATTGTTTTCAGTTTTCATTATCGATTATGTGTGGGTTTTGGATGTATACTCTCTACAAGTGAGTATAAAACCTAGGTTTACGGAATAGTGGGTATATTTTTTGGAAGAGGGGTGATGGGCTGGTGAGGTGGGATCAAGCATGACAATTTTCATAGATTCTAGTTGTTTTTTAAAGACTAAAGCACAAATGTGTGATAATTGAGAGATATGTTAACTTCAAAAAATGTATGTATTATATTGTTTTGTCTCTTGGTTTTTTTGGAAACCGTATTTGAGTTCTATATTATGGTTGTATCCTATGGTTATAGATCGTGTTGATGAAATCCATTTGATGCACGATTATTTTGAGGTGTTGTGTAATGTAACATGCTTAAGAAAACATATTTTGGAGATCTTATATGGATAAAATATGTTTTGGAAAACTTATGATATCAATTAGTTGATGAATGATGGTTTAGATATATGGATGGGTCATTGGAGATGACCATCATGTGAGTATATTGGCATAAATAAGAAATCCTCGATAAGTAGTTTCTTCAAAAAATTCATGTTATTTTGGATGATATATTTATTGGGAAGTTCCTTAGTGAATCTAACCTAGGAGAATGTGAATAGTGACACTTTGAAACTATTAATAATTTGGTCATGAAGATATATAAGGAAGTATGTATCTCTGGGATTCAATAGTAATCATTCTAGGTTCTTTTAGTATTTTGAGGTACCATTGATGATTATAAGTAAATATGTACGGAGAATGATTGTTTCATTTGAGATATTTATTGGACCTACTATTTGATAGGTATAGACATATTCTCCATAATGAAGATGTTCTATATGATCAAGGGTCTTATGAATTCTTTAAAATAATCTAGGGACCATTGAGAAGAATCCAGAGTGATCATGCGGTTCAGATTGACAAATCTATAGGGTTGATTCATGTTATTTGTTTGTGGCTTCAATCTATAGATGAGAGGGGTAGGAGAGTAATGTTAGGGGTAACGTGAGATCATAAGACTTAATAGTACAACCCATTAGTTGATTTTTGTGGGTTTTAATGGTACAAATCATCTGAGGAAAACCTCAATGACATATTAGTGTTTAGTATAGTTGTCTCTATGGGAACATGGTATGAATAAATCTATTAAAGTGAGAATTGTTGAAATATTTTTAATGTAAATTTTAATTAGAGATAATTGGTTGGTAATATAATAGTGTAAATGGTGTTCATGACTAGTAGGTTGATAATGTTAGTGATTTGAGAGAGAAGTGTAATACACCATATCTAGTTTTAGGACCACAATGAGTTGGGAAATTCATTTTCGTGGGTTGGTAGCAGAAGTGAATTTTAAAAATGAAGAAGGGTATTCTTTGGTGAAGGAAATTGGTGATGGTTTTTTGTTTGGCCATTCCATTTGGGTTAAGACATTATCTTAAGTATTGGGAGACGATATCACAATTAAATAGAGATTTTTAGAAGAATTCAGTGCATGGGGAAACTAGTGAGTTATAATGTTCATGATTCGTAATGGTAAAGTAGTTCTGGTATTATATATATAATTTAGATAATTATTATTATATTTTGTGTTAGGTTAGGACATTCAATGAAAATCTAGTTCAACTTGATTATGGATGTTCATAGTGGGCCTTTGATGAGTTATAATCATTAGTAGGAAGTGAATTCAGATTCAAATAACTAGATGGAGTATTAGAGTATTATCCTAGATTATTATTATGGATAAATATACCTATGATGAGAAGTTTTTAATGTTTTGTATCATTATGGGTTGTAAAATCTAGGGGAATTTTACATTCTGAGTCCTATAGTATGTTTTTTTGAGAATTTGGATTCATAGTTGAGTTAAATAAGTTGGGAAATACTTAAGAGATGTTTTTAGTAGTGTTATGAAGATTTTAGAAAATTTGGTATGATTTAATCTTAGTAAGGGATAATGGTTTGAAGGTTGATTAAAAAATATTCCACAATATGGGGAGTTGTGGTATGGTATGCGGGGGTGGGGAGAGGGTGAATTAATTACATGATGAGGGAGTAGACCACACTATGAACCTATGTAATGGGGGTGATTAAAATGTGGTGTAGTTATTAGAACACTATATAATGGGTATTTCATTGAATGGTATTTTGGTTTAAAAATATTAAATTATTGAGTATAGGGTGATCACTTTTTATCCAGAGGCATTGTATCTCATGTTTTTTAATTGAGAGTGTCACACCATATTATAAAGGGGTTTAAAGTATGAAGTGGCCCATTTGGTTCTATTTCTTTCTCACTGGGGATATAATTTGTTCCATAAATCATATAGTAACACTTTAATTTGTCACTAAAAGTTAGAATGATCTTTATGCACCCCATTCCAACATGTTTTGAGTTAGTTTATACCTAATTTTATGAATTTGGTATCTTTTAGGTCATACCAATGAAACTATATGTTTCATATTGGTTGAGTGAATTGGGAGTTTAATGATCCCTTACGGGGTTTTCATTCCAAACATGAGACTCTATTAAATATTTAACAGATGTTCAAGAATCCATCCTATTGATAATATTACTTATAATTACCTATATGTAAGATATTTATTGAAACCAGGCATTAATATGATCATATTTATTCATCATAGGTTCTCAATGGTTCTTTTACTTGCAATTATTCTCTATTTTAAAGCCACACAATTTTGTTATCTATTATTACCTAAGACTATAAAGGTTATAAGATTTTTAGAGTTTGGATTGGATCCTGGAGAGGGGTTTCCTATATATTTCTAGGAATTTAATCAAAACCCATGTTGTTAAGTTTCATTTAATAAGAAACCTCATACATTTTAAGGCCGTGTGATAAGGACCAATGTGGGTTTTAAAGGTTATATACCCCAAAACAATTCCAATGCGTTTTATACATTTTCCATGAATTAAAACATCATAAAAAATAGACTATGATATTTATTTTAATGTCATTCAAATAGGATTATTAGGATAAGGGTACCTAGAAATGTTTAGTGTTGTAATTACTCATGAATGAACCTTACCATTTCACCTAATCCATTAGAAAATAAATGAGAGAGGGTATGTTTGGAGTTTACACATACTAGGAGGGGAATATGTTGGCATCAACCTCATATATATTGGTAACTAATCAAAGAAGGAGGGTTGGAATCATAAGGAATATTTTCCCCTGAGGATGGGTTTTGCCTTTATAATAGGCATCAAATTTTCATTCAACTTGATTGGTGGCTTAGATGAAGGTGGGTTTTGGAGATTACACTAGATTGGAGGCCCTTGTGTGGTTGTGAATGAATCATTGAGTGGACCATGGATTCCCACTGGATTCCTGAGCATCCATTATTATCATAAAAAGATATGATATGTATCATCATTCACCTAGTGATAGGTACAATCATTATCAATTTAATATATGATTCTTTTTTCAGTATGGGGGTCATACCGGTTAGAGATAAAAACTCAAGGATTCCTCTCTATTGGATTAACGATTCACATTATCAAAGGAATAAATGATAAAAAGAATACATGATAATGTTCATAGCCCATTTATGTATCTCAAGGGGAAATAATGGAGTCCGAGGTTGGTAGGCACCCATCTTGTGGGACCTAGTTGATGTTTTACTAATGTATGGGATATGGATGAAGTGGCACCCATGTATGGGACATGGGTGAGGTGGTGTAGAGGTACAATACATTGTGTAATTGTAACCTAGGTATGATAACTAGGTGAATTATAATACATATATTATAATTGGGTGAATTAATTCCTAGGTAAAAGAACTTGGTGAATTGGTTCCCAATTATGTGACATAGGAAAATTTGAACCTAGGCTTGAGACCAAGTTGAATTGGAACCCAAGTATGATAAATTGGAAAATTAGTGCCCAAGTATGAGATCTAGGATAATTATAACCTTATTTGGATGGATCTAGGATGACTTAGAGTATTTATCCTATGTTTCATAGGATAATAGGTATTTTATAAAGTTTTTATGTTTAATCCTTTTGATGAGAATATTACCCCAAATTCCCTCTTTATTCTTCCCATGGTTTGACTTATGGGGTCTCCTAAAGAAAATTTGTAGGAGTCTGGGTGAGCACAATAGTAGGTGTCATATGGTTTGCCTAATCTTTTCCTTCAATCATATCTTATTTTCCCTACTAGTGGGAAATGAGGTCAATTTATAGTAACATAGAGAGATGGTAATAAATCATAGGGGGTAACCCATCCTTATTCACATGTGAACTCTTTTTTCTTGGGATTGATCTTTTATAAAGGGAGGTGTATATATGCTTAGCATAAAGAGGATCATGTATGGGGACTTAGTTCATATACTAAGAAATATGTGTCCCCAATGAAAGGAAAATGAGGAACATTAATAAACCTTGGCACATAAGGACTTGAGAACATGAAAGGGGCCTAGGTCTATAGGTTCTTTAGCACAAAAAATGGTCCTAGGTGCATATGGATTGGAAAATGTGAAAATATGCATTGGTTATAAGAACATTTATTTCCATTCCGGATTCAAATATCTTTATTCTTATAAAAGAAAGTATTTACAAATTTATCCCTTCAGAATTGAATATTATTTAAATAATAAAGATCAAATTTAGAGGTAAACATGATTTTTGCACAAGGATTTATTCAAAAAGGGCACACACACTCACATTAAGTATTATATAATAGAAGGCATTCTCTTAGTTCCTTGTTATTTCTAGTGTTGGTGTGAGACATGGTCATTGGAATAAAATTGGGGGGTGGGTCATCCTTTTCCTCACACATAACTCATCTTGGGGAAAACTTAAATCTTCTACTTTCTCTTTTCTTCAAGTCACATGATATACCCCTAGTGATCCTTCACAAAACTCCTTTATTATCACTATAACTTACATGGTATGAATGTTATGATTTTATTTTGGTATGTCTAAGCATAATGTGACAAAATACCTTGGTGAAACACCCTCTTGAAGAAGCTAAATGAAGTAACCTTTATTGAGGGATATGAGAAAGATGACCTGGGTGAAATGTTTTCCTTTTATAAAATTTTCACATGCTTGTATTCATATTCATCATGTATTTACTTTGTAAAACTTTCATATTCTTTTTATTTACGCAAAAAACTAATATTTTTAATTTTTAATTTTTTTTTATAAAATGTCATGACATTCAAACATGGTTCTAAACATTTAAGCATATATTGATATTGATCAGATGATCTACTATTCCAAACAAGGATATGATTGATAGTGTATGCCATATATTTCTGCTCATTACCATGTTATATGAATGCACTATCAAATGCTCCTGATTTTATAATTCCTTCTATTATACCTTCATAGAAAACTAACTAATATCGACACCCTAAGGAAAAACAATAATCTATCAGACTTCTAGTTCTCCAAGTACACCAATTTGGGAAGATCTAATATCTAATCTAGAATGCAATACAATAATGAGGGGAACCTGTCATTTCATACATACTAGATCATTCCAAATAATATCCATAAACTTGTTCATATATACTAAACCACGAGAACCATTTTCATTCATATAACTTTCACTAATTAGAAACTTCCAAAATTTAAATCTAGAAGGGGGACATGTACCTACACCCCTAATGTGTTATTAAGTCTGAATAAATTTGGGAATATTGGGTTAAATTCATTTGTACTAAGATTGAGAATCATCAATGGGATGTGGTGATTTTAAAAAACATTTTTGTTTCGAAAAACTATTGATATCATAGTTTCAAACTCATCCCACAACTACTCAGTCATTATAGCCTAATGAAAAAGACATCCCCCTTGACATATGAACAATTAGTAATGAATCTATGGGATGTAAATAATGTATCCAGAGCACCCATTCTTGTAGATTTTTATAGATAGTTCCTAAACATGAAGACTTCTTGGGGATACTTCATGTGAGAACCTATATTGAATCACACATTATTAATGGAATCTATTAATACTATGTCAAAGGATACCCACCCCGAGATGGAGATCAGTTTGGATAAATGGATTAATTTTTCCTATATCCATCCCTACATCACATGAAATATGCACAAGATACAAAATAATGATTTTATTTTATACACATGTAGTAGGAATTGATATATTTTAGCCAGTAATATCACTTCCAATCCATTAAACCTCTCTTATGATAGCCTATAGACCTTTAAAAAAGACATGGATTATGTTTGATAATCAAGTCATAGACATGGTGTATATACCTTCTAAACCATAAGGTGATGATCTTGGAAAATTGTTTTTAATATAGGATATCTTAGTTGGAATAATATCCAAATACCTCAAAGTGACCTCTATAATGAGGTCTAATTTCCACGATCTAGATTTTGACTATTTATATATGTTGTATCTAGTATCATATTTATATCATTGAAGGATAAAAAATAATTAAAGATTCTATACTTTCACTCAGATTTCAACTTCCTCCAATATAGTGATCCTCTACTAGAATAATTTTGGATGATCGCCATAGATACTATGAAGATTAGTCCAAAAACATATGAATAATATATTTCAACCTAGAATCTCAAGTTGATTGAAATATTATCTTCAAGACTTATATAGTATATATATTCACTTTTCAGTTTCAGTGCATTCAACATCGAGTGGTGGCACTACAAACTTATTATTGGATGGAAATCATATATTATTGGCATAAAAGATAAGGGTATTGATGGTTGAGGATAATACATGTGCCATGATTATAATTCCATCCTAAAATACATATATACGGATAAATCTTGGGTATTCTCATTTTTATATTTCATCATACAATTAAAAGATTTTCATGATCTGCATTCCCAGGGTCACTGATACATTATCCCTAGAGAAAGTGAAATATGACACCCATAAGCCTCATATAAAATACATCACTAGTAATAAAACTTGTAATATATACCAACCACACTCTTGGGACTTTTAGTATCCCAGAATTAAAGATCCAACATATCTTGGAAAATAGTCAATATGACCTTATAGATGATAAACAATTGAATATGTAGTTGAAGTTGAGTTGTTGGGAAAACAAACAAAATTATTTGGGTCTGTATATTCTTTAAGATGTGGAGGTGATCCTTATGGAATATACTCATATTATCATTACACTAAGATTAATTATATCTAGTTGGGGTGGCTATTGGATATAGATGTTGTGGTCTATAGGTCTCCCTTTGGAGTGGTGTTCATTTTCTCTAACTTGGAAAATTAAATTTACATCCATACATTAAAATCCAAACCAACCCTAATGATTATTTTATGTAATTCATAGAGTTATATATATTAATATATTCCATTGAAAAAGGGTTCTTATAATGAGATTAGGGTAGGATATGGTTGATTAAGTTGTCATCAAAGGGTAAATATAACAATCTACTAATAATGATTGGGAAATATTTTTACCCACAAATATGTCTGGAAAATATCCTTTTGAATAGACATTACCAAATTTTAGAATTTTCCTAACATGAAATCATGTCCTTTTTATATAGGATGGAGATGATTCATACACCCAGGAAGTCTATCAAATATTATATTAGTGGTACCCTAGTGTGTAGTGTCATGGGATCAGCCCCTCATGTAAATGAAGAATTTCAATTGACCAAATGATGATGCTATAGGTAGATATGAATTATCCATTCTATAACCTCCATGATATGAGACCTTGTATAATAGAGTTGAGCCCGTGTTTCACTTTTCCCATATTTTGGTATCAGTGGAATTCCAAAATATTGACCAAACACATTCTTAATAGTGATGTGTTTGTTTTTTATATGAAACTTATTTTATCATTTTGATGATGATATTCTATATCTTTTAGTTACAAAATTATCACTTTTAAAAGAGTTATCCTTATGTGTCAATCTTATAAGATCGATATAGAAAATTTCATGACACACCCTTTCCTTCCACTACTGGAGGAGCCTCACCAACAATAGCAGGGAGGGTTATAGTATTCTTCCATCAATATCTACTAGAAAAGGATCATATGAATCAAGAATAACCACTAAGATTAATAAATTTTTTTTTAGTTCACCCTATTTACTTTCTATTTCATGACAGTGATTATCATGAACCATGATATTTTGAATTAAATGGAAGTTATTTTATATATAATAGACACTTTTTCCACAATAATAAAATTTATAGGCATTAAAAAGGGTTTAGATGGGTGTTCATATTTTATTATTATTTTACAATTATTTCACTATATGGAATGCTAATTTGGACTCCCATATCATTCAACTTCATCTATAAAAAATACATCAAAGTTGATTCACTAATGGGTGACTAGAACTATATCACATATTTGTGTTGAGTAATAAATGATATATGATTTAGAAAGGGAGGACTCATTCAATTTTCCCATGGTAGACCACACTAGTTCCTCTAATGTTTTACCTCATTGGAACATACTTTCCCCAAAAATTGACAAAGTGATCATCATAGGAGGGGTTTTGGACCCATCACCTAATAAGTCCATGAATGGAGGTAAGGTTTGTATTATAGTCAAAATTAGTTGGTTGATGATTATGAATGCATCACCTATCATAGAATATGAAGAAAAAGTAGATGAAGGAGATTCACATGTTACACTATCACAAGGGGGTTTCTCCAGTTGATGACTTTAACACTTCAATGAAAGTGTGAAAATCTACAACATCATTGATTGATTCTAACATAAAATAGTTATTGCATTTATTATTTAAACTAATAAATCAATTCCTTCATGGGTGAAGGCTTGAGTTCAGGAGGATACCTTACACACACTCCACCTACCCAATCATATGGCCATTAAGGTCATTTCAGGGAACATAAGATCAGGGGGGTGATGAACACATGATTACTTTGAGTAAATAAGTCATAGATTAGGTATTAGTTTTTGTTATTGGATAGTTATTAGATCATGAGTCCACTAATTTCCAAAAATCTTCATGGAATAATGTGTAGAACTACATTGGTATGTTGAAATGTAAAAATCGCATAGAGGATCTACATAAAAAATAAAAAATTCTCCACTATATGTTCACAAACATAAGAAATGTCTATTTTTCTATTAAACCAAAAAACATTTGTTGAAGTAAATAATTCCTAATTTAATGATCAAATATATTTCTTGAATATGTTTATCGTGAGTTGGATCAAACATAAATCATCAGATTTTAATGCTTCAAGAAATATCTCATTATTCCGAGGTGGTGTTTGAGTAGTAAGCATTAGCTGATGAAGATCTCACTACAGTGATCCATCTCTATCAAGATCTATGTACATCCGAAGGAGTATTTTATAAACATAAAATAGTTCTTAAATATTATATTAAAAAGAAATAAAAATTTTCTATTATAGACGATATATTATAACCCATTGATGAAGTTGAAACAACAGAGTTGGATTAAATATGATGAAATATCAGTGAATATAGGAGTTTAGCTGATCAACTCTCTGTATTAGAAGAGGATAACTCATAATAATAATCTATATAGAATTATTATTTTTCTATCCGTATCTATTAATAAGTAAATCAAATGATTTTATTTTTTGATGTACCTCCCTTTTGTTTAATGAATTGTGAAAGTCCATATCATAAAATATTTTCAATTTTCTAACTTTTTCATTGACTCAACTATAAATTCAGGATAATATTTGAAACTCATAAAAAGTAATATTATGATAATTTTATCCAAATGAACATTATATTTTAATGTTTCTAGTGAATCATTACTCCACAACACATGAGTTAATGGTGAGTATGAATCAATAAAATTCATTTTAAACATATTACCTCATAAAGATATAGAGAGGAATGATATTGAGATGAATATACCATGATAGTAAGATAAGGTTAGTTAATGACACAATGGAATATGATATTTGATTTCCTTATCATCTTTTTTACTTAGTACGATATAGATAGGCCAAATTCGGTAGTAAATTTACCATCATTGTAAGATTGTGTTAGATTTTTCAAATATGGGGTGTGGCTTCATCTTGGAATCATACTCTTAAAATATTATAGGTGAATTGGATATGGATTCACATATACCATAAATATAATATAATATCAGTCTATTTATATATTATGTAATTGAATAAATCAACCTAAAAAAATTATGAAGGGGTTTTTTAAATGAGGATTTCATTTTTCAAAAGGGATCAAGTACCTTAAAATTATACCTTCATTCAATTTTGACAAATCAATTGATCATATATTCAAGAAATATAGGGGTATTATATTAATAAATATAGATGTTTTTGGTTACTATTGATCCCATGTTAAATATGGTGATAAGTGAAGTTCAAATAAAGTGGATGTAATTTTTTTGTATTCCTTTTTTTTATAAACACAAAATCATGGTTCAAAAAAAGATATTTCGTGATTTTTTTTAATTTTAGGTTATTCCATTGTTTTTAAATAATTAAAATAAAATATAATTACTATTTAGTTTTAAGAGCATAGTTTGAAGGTGTTTGAAGTGTATATGAATTCAACACATCATGGTCATTCATGAAATCAGAGTGGAACTAGTTAGAGAAATTAATATGGATTAATTACCAAGGAAATATGTGTTTTGACTTGTTATGGGGTGAGGAATGTGCGTAAACCATTCCATAATGTAATGGAGAAGATGAAATAATGATTAAATGTGGATATGTTTCCTAAAATGGGTGTATCAATGATAATTTCAATTGAAATGTTTCCTTATGAAAAATATAATAGTTCAAACTTATTGTTGAGTTTATCTTGGTGTCATGTGTGAGTTTTAGAATTTAAGAAATTTCCTTATACAAGGGTGATTTGAAATTTTATTATCTATAGTATTTATGTTTCTTTAAATTGGAAAATAACGAGGAGTATCTATGAATCAAAAAGGATAAGACCATATTTTTGGTGGAAATTTTGATAAGTCATAATAGAATCAAGGAGAATTATTTCTAATGATTAAAATAACTTGGATGTTTTTAGGGATCAAAATTAGATGATTCAAATCATTTTTAATGCCAAAATAGAATAAAATAATTGTTCTCTAAATTATAAATATAGAGTACGTTTTGGTATAAGGTTATTTCTTTGTAGTTTTTAAGTAGTTGAATGTGGTAAGGAAGAAACAACAGTAAAAAAACCATAGTGAAATATATATCCACTAAAATTATACCTAACATGATGTGGTAAAGGATGAATAATCCATGGTTAGAATAGTTTCTAGATTTTGAGTGGATATGAAGATATAGATCAGCTAATGTCATAATGTTTTGCTCATAGGTGAATAAAGTTAGTGAAATATTGAATAAAAAGCTTGTGAATGATATTAAACATTCATAGAATGATGGGGATATATTTGATATGAAAAAATCACCATCAAACGGTAAAAAAATCTATGATATATTGATAGAAATTATTTTTTGAATTCATAGGTGAAGAAATTGATGTTTATTTAAAAAATGATTATAATAAATCTATTAATTTTTGGAACTCAAACATGATGGTAAAAACTGAAAAATAGTGATTCAAATAAGGATATAAATGATCGTAGACAAAATAATATATCAATGAGGCTGTAAAAAAGTTGGGGTTATAATGTTCCATAAATGAGGATCAAATAATTGAACAATTTTAGGTGTCAACATAGAGATGAAAACCTATCTTCAGAGGTAAATATTATTTTAAATTTTATTTCTAGAACTACAGAGTCTTTGAGAAAATAAAAATAATATATTTATAATTATAAATATTAATATGAGAGTTGAGTTTGTTATAGACAAATTTTCAGTGAGATTGAACCCACTCCCAAGATAACAGTATTCAACAAAATGAAAATTTTAGACTAAAGGTTGAGAACCAATTTTAATGATTCAATGTTGTTTGTGGAATATTTGGATTTCTGAGTCACTTTTATAAATATTATCTCACCATATTTACTACCCAATTGAGTATGAATTGAATTAATTAAAAGTCTTAGTAGAAGAATTAAAAAGGAATAGAAAAGACTTCCGTTGTTGAAGTTTCAATTTGAGGCATCTAAAAGGGAATTTACATGGATTCCATTCTGTGGATGTTCTGAAAACATGATTGGAGGTTAAAATATTTTGAAGGATGTTGAAAAATGTGAGGAAGGCATACTGAGCTTTGAATATTTTCAATCACTTAAATTCAAAGGGTTTGGATCAATAATTACTAGAAATGATATTTTTAAGTTAGAAAAAATTAATATATTATTTGGCTGATAAATGATATGTTATATGCATGTATGATACAAGATAAAGATAAGAAATTGTTTTTTTAAAAGATTGAGTACTGGTAAATAGTTTGAAAGATGGATATCTATTAACAAGTGTACAACTCAGAAGGGGTAAATTGTTCTCGGCCAGTGATGCTAAAAATTCACCCTACCTTAGTTAAGAAAAGTAAATCGAATTATATAATCATACTATTGGGAATGTTGGAAAAAATAAAATGATATATTTTACCAAAGGAGTGAATATTCTTGATTTTCCCATTATGATAAGAGATAGAAAATATATGTACTCTAAATGTCAAAATGAGAAAATTATAAACTCTCAATACATGAATGCTGAGATTCAAACATCTCATCCATTGGAGCTCATTAATTATGAAATTTTTGGGCCAATGATGTAGAAATAAATAAGTATATATATATATATATATTATTTCCTTCATTGATTAATTAACTCATATCAAATTAATTATTCTAATGAATCATAAGTCACAGGCTCTAAAAATATTTGAGTTTTTCAGAAGTAGTTCTGAGAAGGAGTATGGATTCCCCATGAAAGAGATCGAGATTGAAAATTTTGAATAATATACTATTGTATGATTTGAATAATATCTTGGGAATCATGGTATTCCATATACACTTTTTTAACCATACACAATAAATGTTTTATGAAATGGAGGAATTATAATTTGGTAGATATGACTTGTACCATGTTTATTGAGCATGTTAATTCGTAGTACATTTAGACACCAAAAATTAGTCAAACAGTTCACATTCAAAACCATTTTTTATAGATCAAATAAAAATATTTAATCATATGATATTTATTATAATAATTCCAAAAATTTGAAATATTTAATGGTGTTTTATTCCTTGTAAAATCAAAGTTAGAGGTGAAAATTTTGGGATGTTTGAGAAGAGAGGAGTTGATAGTGTCTTTGTAGGTTGATGTTTAAATGTAATATATACCCATATTTCCATAATATATCAGGGAATATTATATATACTATTTATATAAATATTATGGAACACTAAATGAATGATAAAAAAAATTAATATGTATTTATAAATTTGTTGATGAAGCTATATTTTTGAGAATTATGGTTAAGTTTCTAACATAAATTCAGAAGAGGTCTGGGATACAGATTATAATCCTTACATTTCAAGTGATGAAGAACAGTGATTTTCATATCATCAAAGTCTATGAAAGATGACATAGTTCTAATTCTTTTTGGATAATAATTACATTAAGTTTAGATAATACCAACTTAGAGGAAACAAACATATACCTATTTTTTTCTCTCGAATTGAACCATGAGATACTGTGAGAATTTTTTTTTGAATCAATAGTGGATTTATTCTATGAATAAGTAGTTAAATCAGATCGAGAAGAATGAAAATATGGAGTTGGTACCCAAGTCAATAGATAATAATGTTATTGAAAAAGTGGGATTATTTAAAAAATCTGAATGAAAGGGGAGAATCTATAAGAATCAAGGAAATACTTCCATTCAAAAGGAACTCAGAAGTTGAAGGAATTTATTTTTATGATACATTTACACTAGTTTCTAGACTACAGTTAATAAGGATATTTATTTATATTTAATAAAAAATGAAATAATATATTTTTTAAATGGTTTCAAAGTATAACTTACTTTACATATAATTATAAGTTTAAATATACATTTAGAAACATAGTGGTTTCATTCTTGGTTAATATGAAAATTATGTTTTTTTCGTTAAAGAAGGATCTATATGGATTAGAATAGTCCATGGAGTCATGTAATTACAAGTAATATTAATTCTTAAAATAGTTAATGTTTTAGAAAGAAGAGTGGAAAATAACATATTTATTAAATATGAAAAATTTGTATCATTTATTGTTATTATATATATATGACGTATGTTTTCATTGAAAGGATGTTCTCATTTTCGAATAACATTATTTGGAAATTAATAAGATTTTTTAAATATCCATGTTTAGAAAAATGAGATACTTTTTGGGATTATAATTTTATCAATAGGAAGAACATATTTTTATTTCTCAAGAGAGTTATACTTGATATCATACAAATAAATAGACATACAACATTTCCAGCTAACTTCTATAACAAATTCAATGGGAAGAAAACTATCTAAGGATGAAAAATATAAATATGTTGAGTTCATAAATTTACATAAATTAATTAACTGTTTTCTATACATCATAGATTCAATATTTGAAATTGTATATTCTATTACCTTATGTTCTAACTATGAATATGCACAAGATAATTTTCATTTAATTACTAGAAATATAAATTTTTAGTAAATTTATTTAACATGGACTATAGATTAAAATATGAATATAGTTGAATGATTGATATTTTTGGATATAAATATTTTGATTGGGATGTAAATTCGCATGATTCAAGATAAAAAATTGGCAGGGTTTTAATTTTTGGTGAAATATGTGTATATAGGTGTATAATGAAAAAAATCTCAGATATCGTGAGCACTTTTAAAATTGAATATGTGACTGTAACTCAATATAAATCTCAATTAATGTTAATGAAGACTTAATTAAAAGTCCTCATGGTGTAAGTGAGGATAAACATACCTGTGATTCATGATAATAAGATTTTTACCAATATAGTTTATCATTATTGGTCCAAAAACATTGATATAAAATAAATTTCATGAAATGATTTATGGTGGAAAATGATAAGAAGTTAGAACTTACGCCAATAATGAATAAAATAGTAGATATACTCACTAAAACTATATAAATTGATACATTTAATATATAGATCTTATTGATGGGAGTTCAAATTAATTATCATGAAGGATATGGAATGTTTAATCCATCCCCTTTATATATTTTTTCGTGGACATTTTTAACATTAGGGAAGAAAGAAAAAATAATATGTTATGTGTTTATCCTTAAATGTATTCACAAAGTTGGAGAAAACTATAAAGGGTGAGTTAAAACCTAAGATATGCATTTTACCCAATGAGTGGTAGATCTCTTATTTAGTGGGAGAAATTTTTTATTTATATTAATTAAAATGGGTAAGCTATGATGTCAATACGTGAATTATTCTAAAATTTTAGTGAGCATGATTTTTCATAACTTGTTATAGAAAGGTTTGGGAGACTACATTGTGAAATTAATGAAGTGTTTGAATTGATTCACATTTGGTATCCAATTTATTTTCATTTATAATCTAGAGGTATTATAGGGAAGTGAATAAAAATATGTATGTCACTATTACTGATAACATGGTAATATAGTTCAATGTTCTTATTTACTATACAATTTTCACTTATATGGGATCATAATTATTTAATTATGGTTTATTTTTAATTGTAATGATTTTAAAAGAGATTTATGAATTTTTGTTTCCAATAAAATACAATGGGGTGATTATTGATCCCAATTTTTTTGGGATATTTTTGTACCCATGTTACAGAATGTGAGAGGGGAAGAAGAGATGATGTTGTGATTTTTGGGTTGCCTTTTCTTGTCGAAAAATAAATCATATTGAAACATAGGTGTTTCATCACAATTCATTTGAAATAAAGTTTATTCAATTGTTTTTTAATGATTAAAATTACATTGAAGTTGTATTGAGGTTGATGAGTTCATTTTGAAGGTGTTTGAAGTAGAGATGAAAACACTATGCTACAACTATATAGGCAATTAGCATGGATCTAACAAGAGAAATTAGAAAAATATGGTAGCACAAGAAATGAGTGTTTTGAAATTCCTTGGTCGATGCAAAGTGTTTCAACCACATCATGGATCAATGTAGAAAAAACTAGAGAAATGGATCAGAGATAAAGTTCTTAAAAAGGGCATTTTAGCGAGAAATTCAATTGGGTATATTCCCTATAACAAAATATAAATCCCAAAAAAACCATAGTGGTTTCTATTGTGTCTAGTTTGTTAGTGTTTTTATTTTGGAAAATTCATCATATTAGTGTGATGTGTATGTTTCTTATCTATTGTGCATATGATTATTTCCTTGTCTATAGAATGAACAGTATTATAGGAATCAAAATGGGGAATACCATGGAATGGTTCAATTTTGGATTTTTTTAATTAGTCATTGATATATTTAAGAGAACTATTCATAATGAGTAAGACAAATTTTTACTTTTTCAAGGTAAAAACATAGAGCTCTATTCTGTGATTCATTCTATGGTGGATGTATATAATCACTATATGAAACTATTAATGGGGAATATTGTGTGGTATATAGTATTTTAAGAGAATATTTTAAGAATTTTAGATTGTTCTGAATGAAATAATGTACAACACACATTTTTTATAATGGCTGTCATAGAAATGGAATCCAATATGTTATAGTGAAGGATTATTAAGCCGTGGTTAATGTAGTTTCTGGATTTTTAGTTCATTTGATGATATATATCAATTGAGATATAATGATATACTAATAATAATTATAAAACATCACCAATAATATCAATGGTTACTAATAATATTGTTTATTAAAAAGGATCAAATGGAATTTGGGGAAGTTGAGAAGTAGATGAAGGTAGTTTTGGTTCGAATTTGAAATTTAACTTGATGAAAAATGTTGATGTTGGGAAATGATATGTATAAACTAGAAATATAATTCTCTATATAATATATAAAATAATTAGGTAGTTATTTACTCTATAAAAGTAGAATAAGAATACTAATCTAAATAAAAGGAAGAATATTAAGAAACCCAAAATCAAGATGATGGATGTTTGATTCTATCAAAGAATAACTTATTGTTTAAATAAATTCAATATCATTGATCATATTGGGGATACTTGACTCAACCATGAGACATTTTCCAAAATATGAGTAAATATTAAACACTTTTTTATTTTCTCCATGATGAAAATATTGGACTGTATGATATTAGGATAATTTGAATAATCTCATTTACTTAATACTTATTTTTAATAGTGACTCATTTCAATTTATTATACCTTATGTTATTTTCTATTTCTTTCTCATACAATGATATGATATTCACTTAAATATTTTTTAAAAAAAATAATCTTAAAAATGATTGAATTCACTGATTCACCCCCTCTCATTGAATTTAAATGATCTTGAGATTCCATTTCATACTATAATTTTTCTTGGATTTAGTGACCCAATGAACATATATTGAATATTTTCATGGTAAAATGGTAGAACCCATAATCTTTATGATTTATTTAATTATTTTAGCCAAAATTCTTAAAAGGCCCACAATTGGGGGGAGGTTTGGTTGCCATGAACTCGGTTTCTTCAAAATATTCCCTGTATGAGTTTCCATCCTATTTATTTTATTTTATTTTTTATATGATTAAATTTTTTAAAGGATATTAACTGTTAATGACTAGAGATAAGTGACTCAACTTTTACCTAGTGCACCCTTTGCTGGTTTTAAACCTATCGAGTACTATATATCTTTCCTTGGGTAGTTTGAGGTCATTTAAGCAATACCAATAAAGTATGTCATTTAAGGTTATACAAATTTGAAATTAATTTGTGATGGAACATATAAAAATAGAAAAGAAAAAATTATCTCAAATTTAGATCCTGATAATACTATAGACAATATCTAAGTGTGGTGCATAGGATTTAAAGTCATGGTGTATAATCCAAAATGGAATTGTGTTTAAGGTCAAAAAACATTTAATACAAGGTGATATAGTTCATTTGGAAAGGGATAGAAAAATAAAACATGAATTAAGTGACCTAAAATAATATGAACCATCTCAAAGGCAGATACACATAGTTTAGGGTTATAGTTCTTAGACCAATGAGGCTAGTGTGTAAGGTCAAAGAGATTCCACCAAAAGATGAGGGGATCTATATAGCGTTTATGGATAGTTAAACCTGATATGAATATAGATCCTTATACTTTTATATTATTCATTTTGGGGAGGTGTTTTTAGTTTATGTTCATAGAGCTATTACCAGAAGTTGTTGATATTTTAGTTTATACATATTTGACCAAAATATGAAGGGTGAGGTTTTATCTCCGATAGAGATGCAAGTTTGACCCAATGTGATTGAGTGGGGACCTCTATGAGTGCATGCTATGATTTTATAGACTTAGTTAATTCATAAATAATTTAACTCAGTTGTAAACCTAGCCTCAAGAGTGCATCCCCATATTCCAAAGGCTACCAAATTATAGCGAGAGTCTAGGGTGTGTCCATGGGGAGACTACGACCTCATGTTAGCGGGGATAAAAATTGTAAAATTGTATTTCCACCACTAAGGGTGTATATAAAAAATACTATATATGAATATAAATATAGTTGTTTTCATGAAACATGATAACGTTTAGAAATGAAACTGAAATACTAACCATGATAGGCTCAAATTCTTCATGAAACCTCAAACGGACGTACCTACTTCAGCCTCAGTCAAATGTATCTGAATAGGTAACCTGTAAAAAGTCAAGGAAAAATAATATGATAATATTAACCCTATAACAGTATTAATTATGGTGTACCCAATGTTAAACTAAGACATCCCTGACCATAGTGGGTTGAGCTATCTCATAGTATATAACCATTCATCCCTCCAAGGATTTAAGAGTATTTTAAGGGCTAAAACCTTGGAAATTCACTAAAAAAATATCTTTAACTATGTGCATAGAATACTTATAAGTAAATCCCAGGGAAATCATGAATGGATCCCACAATGATGATCCATGGTATCATATGTATGAAGACATCAATCTGAATTCATAGAGATAATCCAATGTATTTTAATATCTATATATGAATAGAAAGAATCATCAGTACTAATTTAAGGAATTATTGTATTAATAAGAAAAATAATAAATTCTATGGTGGGTATCTCCATTGTAAATTGACTCAATGAAACAAGGTGGAATACTCTGAGTGCTCAAGTCATTCCCTTGAGTATCCAAGTCTAGCTCATGTCTGGGAACTTCTTTATTAGTAAAATGATCTATAATCAGTTGTAACCATTTATAAATTATCATATGCTATATATTAGTCCATGAATATTTATATTTTCATTTAATTTAAAATTTAAAATTTTAATTTATAAAATAAATAGGTTCATAAGTGGATTCTTACATTTTAATTTTGTTTTCCATAAGCAATAAGGGGTAAGTTAAAGGTACATTCCACACTATATCAAAATTATTAATTTATTATATCTTAATAAAATTTCCTTTTAAATGTTATGAATATACATTTAATGGGTGTCAAAGGCTCATGTATATGAGTAGTAAATTAAATTGGTGGTCGATGGTGAATTTCCAACATCTAACAAGGATAATGTGTATCATAAGTTTTCTAGGTTTTAGTTCCAACAATTAATTTAATAGATTTCTCAATTATAAAGAAACACATAGATATTTTGGAATGTTTCAAAATAAAAACATTTCTAAATAGGTGATACATTAATGGAAATGGGATAAACCACCTATATTATAGTGGTAGTGAAACCCTCATCTAGTATTGTCCACATATAATGTCTAGAATAATAGAAAATGGAGATGTTACAGAGACAATGAAAATAGAACATATTAGCTCATATAATAATAGCATGGAATATGGTGAGATAATCTGATAAAGGAAGGTAATAGATCGAATCTCTTACTGGTATGCTTCCAACATGATAGACAAGGAATGGAATAGAGCTTAGATGAAGAACCTTTCTCAAATAAAAGTTTGTGGGATGAATGATCAATATAATAAGAAGGAATTATATTCATGATAAATGAGGTGGAGAAAAAGGAAATTATTTTTAAGGAAAAAATAACCAAATGGGTTTTTACCCAACATAAGAAGGTCACAATGTTTGGCCTTATGGTTAACCAAAATTCCCACCAACTGTGTGCCAATACTGTCCAAGGGAGTTACCCCATGATACAATTAAGTGCATGTTTAAAAAAACTATGTTCTAACCATATATTACAGCTCTTCTAAAAGAATATAGTTTTTCACATGGTCATGTGGTCTCCATTTTTTTAGTTTTATAAACTATAGATATCCTCTTACTGGACCACATGATTGAAATTAATGATTTCTACTAATCATTCGCCAATTTTGTGCCACAGAATTTTTCTACAAAATAATGAGATCTGGTCCCCAAACATGTCACAGATTATTTATAAACCTTTATCTACCTCTTATAAATCCGAATTAATTTGAAAACAAAAATAAAAAAGGTTTCTTACCTAAATAGGGAAGATTGGATCTTACAATCTCCCCATCTTAAACAACCAGTCTCCGAGATTCCCTTCAGAGGCTGGTAAAACATCATTTAGGAAAATATCTAAACTCTAGGAACATATATCCACCTCCAACACCCTGGTTCATTCTATGCTTGGACATGATATAATCACACCCATGCAAGAGTAAAAAACCATCCTTATAGAGCCTTCATGTAATAGTTGATGATCTTGATTGGATACTCCTTAAGGGAACCATCATATTGCAATTCAATATCCCCATGATCTAAAACATGAGATGGGTCATAATAATAATGAAGAAGATGAGATACATGGAAGACATCCTGAATTTCTCATTACCTCTAAAGAAGATTAATATGATAATCTACCATCTAGAATCTCACTAAGATTCTTAAAGGTCTAACATAATTAGTTGATAACTTACCTTGTATATGAATTTTTATATACCCCAGCCTTGGTGAGAAGAATGAAAATACTATATCCCCAAAAGAGAACTATATAGTTTATACACTTTTATAAGAATATGATTTTCCCCATACTATTCAATAAGAATATTCTTCTTGACAAGTTTTACTTGTTTTGAAGTCTCTTGAACGAGATAATGTCCGAATAGCTCTGACTCTCATTCATTTAACTAGCACTGGGGTGAATGAATCATTCTACCGTATAGTGACTCATAAAGAATATATCTCTATAATTTCATGAAATATGTTGTTACAAAAAAATTCAAAAAGTGGTAGGTGTTTTTCTAAAGAACCTCCAAAATCAAGGGCACATGTTTGGAGCATGTCTTATAATATTTGAATTATAAACATAGCTTTCCCATTGTTCTATGGGTGAAAGGATATAGTCACAAGAACTTATGTTTCAATAGCATTATGCAAACCCTCCAAAAAACATTACACAAACCATGATTCTTTATCCAATATAATGATATTAGGAATTCCAGGGAGTCAAATAATATCTTGGATATATAACCTTCCAAGATAATACACTGAAAAGGTATCCTTGATAGTTAAAAAGTTACCAAACTTCATGATCCTGTCGATGATCACCCATACTGTATCACTACCATCGAAAACCAATCAAAAAATCCACTGTGAAATCATCCCATTTCCACTTGATAATGGTAAATGTTTGTAGAATCTTTACAAATCATTAGTATTCCACCTTCACCTGCCAACATGTTGAACACCGGGTGATAAAAACTACTATATGTGTTTTAATTGCAGTCCACCAATACTGGCGACATAAGTAATAAATCATCTTGGTAACAAAAGGATGTACTACACAAAAAGTTGCATGTGAATCGAGTATTAACTCCTACCATATGTACATAGGAACCCAAATGTATCAATGAATGTACAAGATATCATCCCAAAATTGAATCTAAACGGGTGACATGTCCTCACCAGAAAAACACTCCCTCCGAATTATGTTCTAGGTGTATGAATTCTACCTCATATTTACTCTCTCTAGTGGTGAATATTTCACTGATAAACCTATAATGAAATGTTAACAATGTTTATCCTAGAAATCTTAGTGCATATGATAAAATATTTCCATCAACTACCACTCACTAATGGCCTCCTGAACTACCTATATCTGAGTCTTCTAGCTCAGAGCATCTTCAAAAGAATTACCCTTCCCTTGAATATTAGAAAGCTCAAAATAAAAGGACTTAAGATATTTAACCCATCTCCCCCAATGCATATTAATTTCATGTTGTGTGATGATGTAATGAAGTCTCATGTAGTCTATAGACACCACAATCCTCTCTCTTAGAATATAGTGTCTCTAATAATTAAAATCATGCACTATAACTACTATGTCGATGTCGTGCATCTGGTAATTCCTTTCATGATGTCACAAATGATGAGACCCATACTCCATGAATCGGTCTTCCTACATCAAATCTACATCCATCACAATTCATGATGAAAAAAATATACTATATAAATTATAACCGACTCTGGAAGAATCATGATTGGTGTTGAAGTAAATATCACGTTAAACTCTTGAAAGGCTATCTCACAGACCTTAGAAAATATGAATTTCATAAAATTATTTTTCAACACCGTAATTAGTTCTTTTTGGAATGAAAATTTATAAATAAAGTGTCTATAATAGCTATACATCATCAATAAAATCAATATTTAAAAAATGTTCTTGGGATACTCCCAGGTAACTATATACATCATGTTATCGAGGTCAACATATAATCCTCTCTCAAAGATTAGGTGACCCAGGAATAAACCTCATCTATACAAAAGTGGAATATGTTGATTTTAATATATATATGATTATGTATTAGTGTATTCAACATGATCTCAAGATGTTGGGAATGGTTCTGTTGAGCATGAGAAAAAACCAAGACTTCATCCATGAATACCACCACAAATGAATCAACACATGGGTGAAAAAAATGATTCATCAGAATAATGAATACCAAAGGGGAGTTCATGATACCTAACATTAGGATCAAATACTCACAGATGCCATATATTCTATGGAATGTTTTAATGGTATTTCTGTTGGTCTCACATGCACCCGATGATAGCCTGAACCCAAAACAATCTTCAAGAAAAATACGGATCCTTTGATATGGTTGAAGAGTTTTTCTATATGATGAAAATGATACCAGTTATTCACTGTAAGATTATCCAACCTATTGTAATACAAGAAAGGTAATGGGAGACTATCTGCCTTCCTAGAAAAAAGGACACGTGAATCCCATGGGGAAGTACTGGGCCATATAAAACCCTTAACTTTCAAGTCCTCTAGCTCCCACTTGAGATCCTGTAACTTAATAGTATACATATTTTAAAGAGGAAGGGATATTCGTGCTTCTCATAGAACTAGATCAATATTAAACTCCACCTATTAAAAATTAGGAAGTCTAGATAAATAATCATGAATAAAAATCATTGAATTGATCTACTACTTAAGGGAAATCAATTTTTCATATTTCTTAATCATCTATAAAAATACTAAAAATATTGACCGACACTCTGCCCAACTAATGATGCTCAACTCCATCTCAATTCACATTAACACAGAATTCTCTATTATGTATATAGATACAACTGTTAGGTAAATATAAAAAACATTGTATGATGAAAATAATAGATATGGGTATGATAAATAACTAATAAGTCTATATTGATAATGATATAAAATATTTTCATCTTGAGGATGAAGAGGTTTCACAAGAATAAATAAATTGCAATATCTAGAGGAAAATACTTACATTGGTTTACACTTTCCAATACAACTCCCAATGGTGCATCCCAACTCGTAATTCCATTTAAGTACAAAACTTCAATCCCAAGGATTTCATAGATAGACACACATATTAAAGAGTTTGAAGCACCGATGTAATATAAATAAGATAACAATATAGAGGCCACTTGGATTGTACTGTTCACTTTAGATGGTCTAACACCCTAGTACTTAGGTGTAGGATATACTGAATAAATCTAGACTAGTAACAATCCCTGATCCAAAAACATAATACAAAGAGTAGGTCCACTATTTTTTCACAACATATCCTATGTATGGATTCCTTGAACACATCCACCTCCATATCTAGTACATCCTGGGGTACTCCAACTCCCCACCAAACACAACACAACTTATACTCATTTGATAGGTGAAGTTAGTGTCGATCATCTCCCATTAGGATCAAATGAACAGATTGGAAGAATCTCTACATATGACCTATTTTTCTATAAGATCAACACTCCACTAGGTCTTGGTCACACTAAGGAGTTACGTGACCCTATTGCACATTTTTATGGCATATAAGATAACTACCTATGCAGATAACTTGGATAACACTACTCTATGAAGAACCATCTAGACGAAACATCCTACCACACGATGAACTATCCTATCTTATAGATAATCTTCAATGCCCTGTACCTTCAACATCCCCAAGTTTATCTTAGTAATAAGGGTATGGTTCACTATTTCTGAAATGAGAGTCTGTCAAAAGATATTTACTTAATATTTGATGAAATACATGATCCCATCCTCAAAAAATCTCTCTTTGGATAAGTCATCAAAACAAAATAAGGTTCTAAAAATAGAAGATTTGTGAAATGCGTAGAATAGTCCATAATGGTCATTGTTTCCTACTCTATGTGTATGTACTATCTTGTTCAGTGGGTTATCATCATCTCAGGAAACAATTATTCATATAGAGAGTTTGGAAGTCACCACAAAACCTATAGTGGTATTGATCATATTGGTTTAGCACATCCCACTAGTGTTTGGAAGAGCCTTGAAGTATATAGGTAGTGATATTGACCCTACTTTTTGAGGCATATTCAGCTAAACAACATTAGAAAATATAGCCTCTAGAAAACATTCACTAGCCTAGGGTCCACCCTCTCTAGGGAAGCTTAGTGCTGCTGCTATGGGAATTACCTTCTAAATTCTAATGTAGTCTACGCGGGTTATAGATATCCAATTATATACCTCACTAATAATATAAAATGATCAAGATAATGAGTGAAAGTGACAAGTCCAGGTCCAATATTAGGTATAACTATAATATCCTTAGGTATCACTACTTGTGGTTTAGGTTGCACCACCTTAGTGGAATGGTAATCTCCCCCTTCACAGGGGTCGATTTGAGGCTTTCATTGATGAATATATACAAAATGTATATAAACGTGCCTCATAATACAATTATTTGATGAAATATTTTCTCATAATAACAACATAAGTATAATGTCTCACTACCCAATATATATTAACCTAACTACGCAAGTATAACCTTACGGTATTGGAAAGGTGTCTTGTTTAATTTAATTAAATGTGTTCCATTATATAGAGTGAAAATTTCAATTTATAGAGGAAAACTCACTTTATGATGCAATTTACATCCCCATGTAATTAAAACCAATTAATTTGCAGGATTTAGAATTAAAAAATTCATATATTTATATAACAGTTTGGTTATATAAAGTACCATTCCAAATTCTTTATGTTATAATTTTTATAAGTTTTAAATATTTTGTTTATGTAACTGCAAAAAAATTTTTACATCAAGTAATAAAAATTAAGGATCCATATACGATGATTTGAATAGATGAATCACCTTTCCAAGATTATATGTGTAAATTTTTATAAACTATAATTGAAATTTGTGTATTCAAAATAAAATGATGTTTCAACCCAGGAAACCAATGGCGCATTGATAAAACATGTAATAAATTGTCAATTAAGGTTCTAACCTCAAGATATTCAGGGAGACACCATTTTGGTTGAGGCATAAACTTTAATTATTTCAATTATTCTTATCCCTAGAAGAAATGATAACATATTTTCAAGTATAACCATCAAGGAACATATATCAAGCACATGCAGTACAAGTGACGTAAGAAACTGGATACACCTTAGTGTAATGAAATACTCTTGAAATGTGAAAGTATATGTTACTATGATGACTCATGAGTAATAATTATTTTTAATATAGGGGAAATTATGAAATTCTATAATATAATAATCCCTTAAACAATGTATGTCACTTAATAGTGAAATCAGTTCAGCTGTAAAAAGTGAAAACCAGAATATCACATCCCATCCTAGGAAATTTGGAATATTCTTTATATGTGGGTTAACTAATCCCTAGAAAAAAATTGTTACCAAATTTAAAAACATCCTAATCTCTTCTATTACCATAATAAATAATAATAAAAATAAAACAGGCTATGATACCACATTGTTACATCCTAGACCTAGTACACACAAAAGTAATATAACTCGGTTGGCCAAATATCCTCATGTTTGAATCCACATATTCTAGAGGATACCTACTAGAATCGAGGGACTAGGGTGTGTTTGTGGGGAGAGTATTCCATCATTTCAGAATACATCACAGTTGTATAACATAGATAAAAATACAACTTAATCAACGATAACAACATGAAATAATGGAAGTAAATAATCTAGACAAAATAAACTGATGTGTAACCATAATATCAATGTCATATAAAAATGATGATGATGTTATGATACTATAAAAAAACTAAAATTAAGAATCATCTATACATGTTATACAAGAATATAAAAAATTCCAAAAGGATAAACTCTAATATAATCCCATGTCTATTCTTGGTCCCTTACTATTATATACACTCCTATCACAAAAATGAAGCATCCAATGTTGGAACACTTTTCATGCGCCAACCTACAACCAAGAAGCCTATTCAGATATCAATCAGTGGCCTGAATAGGGGATGAGTAAAACTCATAAGGCCAAAACTAATGGCGACTATAAAAAATATATTCTGTGAATATAAATGAAGTAGTGTGTGGGGATATTGATAACTAGTATAAAATCAACTGAAATAACAATAATTTCATGTTTGGATTCCTCATGAAATCCTAGACAACCATACCATCATTGGCCTCAATTGGGTTCTTCTGAATAGGTAACCTGTGAAAATTTAGAGTCCATGATTATGATAAGAATTACAATGTAATTATAGTAATGATGGCGGAACCAAGGTAAAATTGAGGCATTTTTAACATTAGATGGGTGATCCAGCTCATATAATATAACAAAGAATCCTATCCAAATGGTCTAAAAATCATCCGAGGGTATACACCATGAATTATTCTGGGAAAATTAATCTATCAGATTTTTTGGAATACATCGAAAGTAAATCCTGGGATAAACTTGACAGGAGCTCAAGATGATGATCTAAGGCACCATGTTTCTAAAGAAATAAATTTAAATCCACTAATAAAATCTAAGGAATAACAATTTATTGATATAATTGAATGAATCATAGAAACTATGTAGATAAATTCATTTACTAATAATAAAAATACCAAATTCTAAGGTGGGTATATCCCGGCATAATCAAATCAATTAATTGGGGTGGAATCCTCTAAGGGTTCAAGTCATTCCATTGGTAATCCAAGAAAATATCAAGTTTCAAAGTGTATTTAATTCGAAAAAGGTTCCTAATCAATTTCAAACATTTATAAATAATCATAGGCCTTGTGTTATTCCATACCTCGTTATCTGTACATTCAATTCAAAATTTCTCCCTTTTTATTTATAAAAGAAAAAGTTTTGTAATGAAGTTCTTACATTTTAGTCCTATTGTACATAAGAAATAAGGGTCCAAGTGAATGTTACAATCCATACTATATCAAAATTATTCATTTATTATATCGTAATAAAATTACCATTTAAAAGTCAATCCAATGCATGTAATGGGTGTCAAAGGTTCATGTATATGAGGGGTCGCCCAAAGGGGTGATCCTTGGTGAAGTTTCAAAAATTAATAAGGTCAATGGGTATCATAATATGTAATGTACCAAACATCTTAATACTATTAATTTTTAAAAATATGATGGTTGAAGTGTTTTTGGAGGATAAGGTGAATTATTTCAACAATTTGAAAAATTTCCAATTTTTCATGTTCTCCAATGGTAGGTCGCTGATAGAAAGTCACATTAGTGAGCCAGGTCTAGTGAGTCAGAATAGTGAGTTGGGATGGTATCTCATGATTTTATATCACGACAGTGACTCACACAAGTTACCCAAGGTTGTGAGTAATAATGGAGACTCACACCAGGGACTCACAATGGTGAATCACACAAGTGATTCATGATAGTGACTCAAACCAGTAGATTTCCAAATATGGAATCACACCAATATCTCTCTAAATGGAGACTCTCATCGGTTACTCACAAAATTGTGACTCACACAAGTGACTCCAACCAGTTACTCATCCAACGGTGAGTCATTTCTATTCGTTTTCCATAATTACTGTTTTTCTAGTTTGCTATAGTTTCCCCTTTCAGATTTTATTTGATGTTAAATGAGTTTAATACCTTATTTAATGGTATTTGGAGCCATTTAAAATCATAAATATCTTCTAAAAACATGAATATTCCCTTGACATCCAAACCACACAGTCATGTTCATGATCCTCCTTTAATGGCCTTAAAAACCATTTATCCTGTTCATTTAGGATCTTACCTTTTAAAATCCAAGATATTATCTTCCCTGTGCGCTTCCCTTTATCTTGGTGTGAGACACCCGGAACCTTTATTCTCTCAAAGAGTTTTGAATTTGTTCTGTATCATTTTGGACGTTTTTTTCCAGGGGGGGTCTTCCTGCTGCATGCACACTCCCTACTTTGGCATAATAAGAAAGTGATGATCACTTATTATTCTAAGTATGTTTTCCTTCATCTCTCTCAATTGTGTATCTTACAGGGCATGTGTATGAATATATCCTTATGAATATAGTTAAATCAAAATTCAATAAAGATAATCTAATTGAATTTAAAATAAATAAATAAGGGTTGAAAAAAAGTGATGTATGATCTTCTTGTTATTTGTTTTTGGTTGTTGTTTTCAATAATACATGATAAATGCCTCACTAAAATTCATGGTCTTTGGGGGTCCTTGGTTATGCCTGATATGGTCTATAAAATAAATGTTGTTTGTTTTATTTTTTAATTTAAAAAATATATATGACATTTTCTGACAACATATACCTATATAATAAATGTATCCCCTAGTATCATTCCTTCTATGAAACACCTTAGAGTTAACAAGTGTAATTAAAGTACAAACAACTTGTTCAATAGGAATATGTTATGTTTGGATTATGTGGTGGTATGGTTGTGACCACCGTTATGTGTTGTGGGGTGGTTTAGATGGATTAATGGAATATCATGTATAGATATTGTTTGATTGTGGAATGGATGGGTAGTGTTGTATAGCAAGGATGTCGAGAATGGTTTTCATGTAGTTGTGATGAGATGTGTTGCTAGGTGTGGCTGTGAGTTGGAGGTTTTCTCTATTGTGAATATGGATTGGGTAGAATAACTTTAAGGAATGATGATGCTAGTGGTTGGAATGGTTGTTAAATGGAGAGTAACATGACGTTGATTAATTTACCATGGTTCTTATTTCTCTATGTGACTTTGGCTATAGTATTGTACTTGTTAGATTCCTGGGTAATAATAGGATGAATAAATTAATTTCTTAATAATGTATAGAGTGGGTTGGGCTGGTTTGTCCAATGGAATGGAATTAATAATTATGAAAACATTAATGGGTGTTATAAATGGAATAAGTGTGAAGCCACATTAGTTTATCTGGATCTTTTCCTTCTGAAACAAGTTTTTGTGTGTGGTTGTGAATTTTTTTAGGGGTAGTAGTGAGGGTGGTAGTATTGTACGTTATTTTCTATTGTAAACACATAGGTTGGGATTTAGTGGTTTAAAGTATATATATATATATATGTATATATACTTGTATTTTACTTTTTTATTTCTATACACACCCCACCCTAGATGAGTACTATGTGATGAACACCCACACTGTCACAATGGAGGATTCGTTTCCCAAACATTTCAGTGGGAGGATGGATGCATGTCCACCAGCTCTTCCCTGCTCCCTCTTTCAGGTGGTGGTAGCCCAAAATTATTTGACAAGGTAGTGGTTTTGAGGCCTAGGTGTGTATGGGTGGGTTGTGCTTTCGCAAATTTCATCATTATGAGATGAGTTATTCTTTATTATGTGTCTTCTAGATGAAATTTTCAAGGATTTTCTAGGTGTTTTTGGGAATTGATGTGGTTTTTGAGGCCTAGGTGTGTGTGAACGGTATGTGATGATCTTTACTTTCCCATGGGATAGAACTAGATGTGTGGCCTAGGTGTGTGCATGAAAGATGTGATGAGATTTGTTTTCCCTAGTGATGGGTCTATATGTGAGACCCAGGTGTGTGCGGAAATGATGTGATATGATTCATTTTCCTATGTGATGGGACTAACTGTGAGTCTCAGGAGTGTTATAGAAGGTATTGATGTGTTGTGTTGGAGAGAGGAGGGAGCACGAGGATGTTTTACATTAGGCGAGAGAAGCTAAACCAGTGGGTAGTGGTGTGGTGTACCCAAATAATTGATGTGATTACTATATTACATTACTATACCTACGTTACTTGGTATGTTTTCTTTGGTGAGGTTGGGATGACTAGTATATGTTGTTAGGTTCTTTTTAGTTATATGGTTTTCTCACAAGAGAATTAGTATGCTTATCTAACTTACACATGAGGGACATTGGTTTTTCTAATGAGTATACTTTTATGATAAACCTACATATATAAAACACTTTTCAAGTTTCCTAGAAGATTACATGGACCATGCTAGAATTTACCAGCTCATACATTGGGATAATTTCCATGTTGCTTCTGGATATTTATTTTGGTATTTAATTTAGAGATTCATTGTATTCATAATAATTTTCATTAAAACAAGAATGTTGGATGGATTTTGGATTTCTTATATATATATAGTACTTGGATTTGTTTTGGGATGGACTATCTTATCCCCTGATATTGTTTTCTTAAAATGGAAATGCCTTCCCTTTTGTGAGACTATATACCCTTGGTTCTAGTCACCACCCCAGGGACTATGGGAGGCGGGACTCAGGGTTCATTATCTACCATTTCCATTTCTATCCCAGGAGGGGAATCTTTGGATAGAGGGGGTCATGAAATATAAGGTCTAGGTCATAGTTTCCATAATTAACTTAAAAAATTCCATAATTATAAGGAAACAAATTGACATTTTCATGTGCATAAAAATGAAAACATTTATAAATGGGTGAGACTTTGAGGGAAATGGTATAGAACAACTATCTTATGGAGGTAGATTAACACTCATCCATTATTTTCCTTAGATCTATGCAATAAATATTTAATATACATAATAAAATGAATACAATGAAAAATAGGGTATATTAGATCACTTATGAATAAAATTGAATATTTTGAGATAAACCAATAAAGGAAGGTAATAGATCAATTATCTTATAGGTAGGCTTCCAATGTGATAGATGGTGGAAGAAAACCAAACCTGTATGGAGAAAATAGCTCAATTACATGGTTTTTGGATAATAAATATCTCCAATGGGAAGGATTACTAAGTGCGAGAAATTAGGGGGAGAAATAGGAAAATTATTTATATAGAAATAATAGATAAATGTTCACTTTATCTATCTATAAAAGGTCGTATAGTTTGGAGGTATATTTAGACACACCATTTTTCAACACTGTCCAAGGGAGATACCCCATCCCATGGTTAGACAAACAAATTTATAAATACATGATCCAACTATAATAAATGTCTGTTTTTTTTCAAATGGCCATGAGTCCTCCCTTTCAAAATTCTCCAAACTATGAAGCTCCTCTTACTAGGCCACATCATTGAGTCACATGTTTACTAAAAACCATGAACTAACCGTGTGCCTCAGAATGTTTCTTCAAAATCCAGATCTCAAGGATTTGAATAATCTTCAAACACTCCCAAACACTTTCTAAATCACCTAAGATCTTCCATTCATTTTAAATTTTTTATTTAATCTGAAAATTAAAGGATTCTTACCTCAGGATAAAATCTAGGATCTTAATGTATAATCTCGAAAAATACACAGTTATTTTACCCTCGTAGTTATTTGAACAAAAGTTACAGGTTTTGATAATCTAAATGTGGATAAATATCTAGATGTTCTAAACATTTTTCAATAAGTAATGAAATTGATTTAAATAATATGAAGAGTTATTTGAGTCCATAAGTGAAGAAATGGAAAAAGTATGATGAGGATGAATACAATCCAAATATGATTAATTTGTTTGGATGTACTATTGTTAAAGGAACATGGGGTTAAAGGAAATTTTCCTCTAGATGAAACATGCCTCAGGTTGGTAGGACAGATATAGCATCACATGTATCATTACCAAAAATAGCAATCCTTGAAAAGTATAATTCACTCATTACCAATATTCATGAAGGATTTATGTTTATTCAAATCACTAATTGTATAAAGTGTGATCCATGAGAAGAAGATATTAAAAAGTAATTGTAACACTCTAGTCTCATAACTAACCATGTTTGGATTATTATGATATATTGAAGTGGGGTTGAAATTAATTATGATAAGTGTCTGGGTCTAAAATATATGGTTCAGATAGCATTACATATCCGGAAAGAATAGGAATTAATCCACACATAGTTATCAAGAATGATATTCTATCTTAGTGTAGAGCATATTATCAAAAGTCTCATTGTGACTAAGAATACCATACATCTGTAAGGGTTTAATTATCATGTGAATTTTAGCTAATCCCTAGATAGATAATTTGGAAATCACCATATATCCTGAAATAATATTAACCAAGCCACTCAAAGTTATTTTTAATGAGTCTCTATATAGATATTAATCATATACAAGATCGGGGAATTTATTTATCTAAGGAAAGAATCTTGGAAAGGGATCCATAAACTGATTATATCTTAGAAATATCTAGCTGTCAAGTAAGAATAATTAGTTTATATAACACATATCACTTTAATTAGTTTAAAGGCCTTACAAATTAGACTATATGTTGTGCTATTTAATGTAAAGAATAAAGGATTTTAATTCAATATATTTTATAGACATACAATGATGAAATTTATATAGAGGTAATTATGTAGATATGACCCGTGTTTAAAAAATGAAATGGATTTAACTTAATGTTGATCTTATAGAGAAAACTCAATGTGAATTGGTGACACCTCCGAAACCCAGATGAAGTAGGGGTTTAATTGGAGTAAAACTCAAGGATGATTCCAAGATGAAAGACTATAATGTCACTATTTTTCCTTAAATGATTGAAATCAGTCCAAGAATAGTTATAAAATTGGATCCTTTTCAAATATTAAGTTTATGTTTAGGTAGAAGATGAAAATAAATTACGCATAGTGACAAACTGTTGTCATAGACTCAACGTGAATGAGTAAGATTTTGAGAAATAAGATTAAAGATAACGAGGATTTTGTGTAGAACTAGGTCTAGAACCTTGGGTATCACTATGAATCATAGGATAAAAAATATCAAGTTACAAAAATTTCTAAAAAATGAATTTATATTGGGTTATCGGATTGGATCGGATGAAGCTTCACGGTGGTACTATAAATAGGATATTTGAGTTTCTCTATATGGTGTCCTAGCATATGTTTAATGTAGAAATCCCATCACGAATAAGGATACTATAAACTAGGGGAATTTTGATGAATGTAATGTTTATGGGTGGTTCTAGGATAAGTAATCTAGATGTCACTATGTATCTTTTGATAATTAGAACCAAGAAACATGCAGTTCTTGTATGAACACATCTACATAGATTAGACTCATGTTTAGGGGAATATTGAATATAGTTTCATAATATTGAAGGGAAATTAAGAAATATGATATAAATCATTTGGACAAAACTCTTGTACGAAGATAGGTTTTAAGTTAATGGGATTCGTGGATAGTTCTAATATAGGAGATCCAAGGCACACATAGTTATTATAAATTATCTTCACATATTTGAATCATGTGAATGAGAATATAGTAATTATGTGGATGTCTATCCTAATGTGATAAGGGAGGAAGCTCGATGTGAATAGAGATTCCACATGGAGAAAACCTGAAGTGGTCCTATCCTAATACATGAACATTGAAATAGAAATCATTAATTAGTGCATGTATTGTATCCTAGGTGAGGTCCGACAAGAAGATGGATTTTTTGGTTGGGCCTAGGATGAGAGATCATGGCAACCCTATAAATACCATAGTAATAAGAATAAATATACATGTGTTTCCTTATTTATAATTTACCTCTACCAGTTTGGATCATGTATATGAGAGAAATATAGAAATGTATAGATTCTACAGGGATATATAAGGATGACTTCTCAATTTAATTATGGAAGAACTCATCACCAGAGTTGAACTAGGCATGAAAATCGAAACTACTATTAGTATTATGATAAGATAAACTTGCATCACTATTTATCCTATAATAAGTGGAATCAACCCATATATAGTTCTGGAAATATGAGTCTTTGTCATAGTTTAATTGAACCATGATCTTTGGGATTAGAAGTGTAGCCATAAAAATTAAATTACCATGGAATGAAATATCTAATGAATCAAACCTATATGGGGGGGGGGTCACTTTATGATTTAAGGTTAAATGGAATAACACTCATAAATTTAGTTTAATGTTACACTGTAAGGACTACTTATAATAGTTTAACATCTTTTGGGATAGACTATATATCATATAAGATAACATCATGGGACAAGGGCCATGTGCTATTCAGTTAATAGTTATAAAACTAGGTCTTCATTCTATATAGTTTAAATTCACATTGTTTAGACATATAATCATCAATTTTATGTTCATACGACAAGGATCTTTACGTATATGACCTATGTGAAACTATGAAAAGTATTTATTGAGAAACCATTCATTAGTTGATGAAATAACATGAACTACATCCATTATAATCAATTAATTGGATCTATTGGAGTATACCATATATACCATGTAAGGTATTTCCCATTTTAGATCCAGTTTCCAAGGTTTATTCTCGGGAATCATAGGAATTCTCAGGGCCAACAACAATTATCCATAGAAGAACAATAAAAGATTAAATAACTTATTGAATTCTCATGGGACTTTATTTTTATGGTTTTCATGGTTGAACAACATAAGAAAAATTTATTTTTGAGTTATTAAAATTTATCTAACTAAATATGTTATTGATTAACTTTATTCAATTGATTTTATATAAAAATGTGAAGTGAAACTAATTAAAACTCAATCGATAAGAATAAAATTGTTTTTTATAAAAGAATATATGAATTCTCTAGTATGGAAATATGTGTTGTGGGGATACAATCCTATTGACTATATAAGATATTTTCTAAATGAGATTTATAATGTTTTCCCACCATCTTTTGAATGATATTAGATAGATATTTTTTGATGGCCAATATGTATCAATTCTATACTACATGGCATTATGATGAGGGTTTGGAATTTATATTTTAATCATATTATAATATCTTGAATTCAAAATCATATAAATTGGTGTTATTGTTGGTCAATATTATGTGAGGGGTACCAAATTAGGTGATAATATTTAAAGTCATGAAATTGATGACAACAAGTAGCCAAATTATTCAAGGGGTTCCACTTTGGAAAATTTAGAGAATAAATAGATAATAATATGAATTTAATTGAACTACAAGGATATAAATTTATGGTATGGAAACATTAAATCTATACCCTACAGGAAAAATAATCATGAATATCTTGCAGTCTGCAATAATCATCAGTGTTGATGGATGAAGTTTGAATTTATCTAACAATAATTAAACTTCATTGTGAAATCTAGGAATTTCTAAGTCATTGAATATTATAAGTATCCAGGTATATAAATTTCATGGGAGATCTTGGTTCCAAATAGGTGGGAGTCATAAGCACAAACATGGACCTTTTTCATAATAGTGAGGGGCTCACCTCCTTTATAGAATCTAAGGAGGGTTTTATAAAAGGCTCATTTATAGACAATATTCTCGGAATTTCTGACATCATAAAGGATGAAATATATTTCTAGATTAAGAATATATTTCTAATTATCTTGATCATATATGAGAATTACATTTTGTAAGTATTCTATTATGGTATACATTTACAAATTATGGTATCCACCAATATATTCTAATGGAATTACTTTCAGAAGGTAAAAATTTGGTCATAATATGAAATTTCAACCATAATATGTAAAAAAAGTCTATAAGAATGATAAGGAATATGTTCATGATTCATGGTTTTCATTAAAATATGATGATAATATTTATATATAGAATTAGGGATATGATCCCTCTCTTATTATATACCCACAATATGATGGGGACGTTCTTAAATGAGAGAAGGTCTATAATCCCAATCATAGTTTTTATGGTAGAAAATATATGTTCCCATGATATAATGATGATGGAATCATAGATATCAGCTCACTCTAGAACATCTATGGTGGGATTCCCCCATAGGGTACTACTCCTAAACATAATAGCTTTGAAAATAGGGTTCTATATCTCCAATGTGTCCTCCTAATCATATTCATGAGAAGCTGAGGTATGTGACACTATTTATGATGGAAGATGGCATGCGCCATCCTAAGAATATTAAAAGGATCCATATGAAGGTATTTGACATCCTATTATATTTTCCTAAAATAATTTAGGTATGTGTTGTTTTTATCTATGGATAAACCTTGAAGTACTCAGAGGAAGTGATAGATGCTGCCTAATTCTATATGGAATGCCAATGATTAAATATCCTATAAGAATTCACCCACTAATGGATATCACATTCTTCCTACATATTTGGGATTGAGGAATTTATTCATAACTCCTAGAAGAGATCATTTATATAATACCATTGGTGGTTCTGATTTGGTGACAAATTATGCTAGGGCATTGGGTTTATGGATGTCCAGGAAGTTGATTCATATGTTTGGGGCATTGAAATATTCTATGTAGTGGCCTGAGGTTCTTCATGGATACTACTATCTTGTCAAATGATATTGGAATTAAATGATGAATTTTGTGACACCATTTGTATGAAGAAACTTCCTAATATAAAATCAGACATAAATAATAAACCCATTAATGAAACTTCAAAAGATAAAGCATGGTCCATCAATCTCTTTATTGGGTAATGTATTCACATTAGTTTCAACATTAAATGTTTAACACTCCCCTATGCTAATGAATTTTGAGTTGGATAGATATTTTTAGAAAAAATAGGCTTTTGATGGGATATACCAGCAACACTGAAGGGTTTTCATCGGTTGAGAGGTGGAGAGGTTAAATCACCCTTTGAGGGTTTTGATTCCATTTCACAGACTCTCAAATATTTAATACATGTTCATGAATACTTATTAGTATTAATACAACCACTGGATACCTTTATGAGAAATATTTATCAAAACCATGCATCAATGCGAACATATATATATATCAGTGGTTCCACATATATATTTTATTTTTAATTATTCTATAGATTAAATAGCCATAGATGGGAGTAACTGTGTTTATCAGTATCCCCGGAGTTGATAAGTGTTGTGGAGTTTGGATCAATCCCATGATAGGGTCATCCTATTTATTAATATGGATGGAAATAGAACCCACATAGTTCAATGTGGATTAATGGGGCACATTATATATTTTATATTCATATGATAATGATCAATGAAGTTCCTTTTATGGTAGTGAAAACAATAACAATTTATGTTTTTTTATAGTCATGCATCTGAGACATACTCAGATTATTTTAACATCATATAGAATAGAGAATGTACTAGATAGTTCAAGAATAGGTTTTTTGTAATATAAGAACAATGTTCTTAGTAATGGTTGGTGTGGGATATATTCTTGAACTATGACAACCCATATTTTAATAAATTTCTATTTATGAATAAATACAATACAAAAAACATAATATAATCCAAAACAAATAGTGAGGATTAATGTCTTTGGGAAATTATATACATGAGATGATAAATTAAAATATGGGTACAACATTAATATTTATTAACATTGAAACACATTCTTTTGTTCCATAGATTTTGTAAAACTCTATGGGATAACTTTCGGATGTAAATTAAAAAGGGGTAACCTATAAATATCAGTAAGGGAATAATCAAATAATTACATAATGAAATTATTTAATGTTATTCTTTAGGAATATAAAGATGATATAAAATGGGTAAGAACCATAATCATGAACAATGAGGCATGATCCTACATGATAACATCGAGGAAATATTAGAATGTGGAGATAACATAAAACAAGGAATCACAAGCTTAATTATAGGATAAAATCCAAGAAAAAACAACTTAATGTGCTTAGGATAACCTTATATGCACCATAAAAAGAATATAATGAGATAAAACCTAACAAAATTCATTATAGGGATATAAAATTCTAGGCCCACTCATCACATTCATTTTATGTTCATGAAGAAGTTTTCTGAATAGACCATACATCATAATGATGTATTTTATCACATTAAATCCCAATAAAAAAGAGTTTTATTTACATTCATATAATTTCAAAATCAATGAATGATGATTAAATCTAGTTTAATAACCTTGAGTGGAAATGGGTATGGGTATTAACTACAAAAATAATTGGCATGAAAAATTATTGCATAATTTTGTTAGCATAATAGGGGTAAAAAAGGTTCATGGGTTAGTTTAATGAGAGTGAAAGGGGTCTATCAACACATTGAAATCATAAGTAAATAAAGAGGATTATTTAAAAAAATATTAGAATAATAAAAATCATAAATCAATGGGAATCATATAGATAATGTAATTGAATAAAGAGGAGAAGGAGAGGATCACTTACCAAGAGAGGGTGATTTAAAAAGTATGGGAGGAGATTATTAAGAGTTTGTAGGAACCATGGGAGGGATATAACAAGGAAAAGATTGAGTAACTTCATTATATAAGGGTTGTGAGTGAATAGGAATGGGGGGGGGGGTTATATAGAATATGAGATGGGAGTTCTTTATTAATTCTCAATCGTATATTTTTAACCTAATATTATAAATTAATCCAAAAAATGAACCATCCCATGGTTTTTCCTGATGATTTATCCCAAATAGGCATGTAATTAAATATATTATAAGTCCAATTTCCAAAATCATGAAAATAAAACCATTAGTGATGTGTAAGTGACTTATGTTTATAAATATTATATTTTCAAACCTTAAAATATAATATAGGTTTTAGAGGATTCAATATGATTTTATAAATGTAATTAAATTACATCAAAAAATTATTTTTAAGTTGAAAAGGAATTATTGTCATTTATACTATTTGTAGTATTTATTTCATAAATTTTGGGATTTTAGGATGTCAAAATACATATAGTATATTTATACAATTTTTAATTTTTATAAAAAATTTGACAATATCAGATTTTTTTAAAAATTCACTTTTGGATAATTTCAACATACTGATTTAAAAAAGAATTTAATTCTAAAAAAATAATTTTGTATAATTGATAATTTAAACTTTTAATTTAAAAATTCCAATTTATTGGAAATTATTGGTTGGTTTGACAATAAATGTTTTCCATCCCTTATAAAAATTATATATGGCTTCATAAAATTATATTATCCAATATATTTGAAAAATATTATTTAATAATAATGTTTTATGATAATACTTGTGTTTTAAAATTTTGGGAATTCATCAAAAAGAGTTTCTTGATTGAAAAAATATAAAAAATATAGTTTTTGTTCCATTGTATCAATATCTAATTTTTTTTGAAACTCATTAACTGGCCATTTAAAAACCAACAAAAGGAATAAATATAATCATTATTTTATTAAAAATAAAAATATAAAAATTAATAATTTTAGGGTCAAGATACCTAACCCCATATTACACCTCTATATTCTCTAAGAGTACGTTTTTGCGATGTTTAAATTTTCATAGCATGGTTAGGTGAACATGGTTTGGGATGTTTTTTCGATGAGCATGAACTTAACCTATAAATAGTGTCACATGTGATTTAGTTGTAAAATATAATCTTAAGATTGGTGAAAGGAAAATACTTGTTACACTATCTCCCTCAGAAGCTCTGATAAATGGTCTTCGTAGTGTATGATCCTACTGGTCCTGACCATAAATCCTTTCCTCTCGGACAATTAGACTTTATCATAACCCTTAATATAATAATCATAATGGTTACTATACAGTCACTATACTATCAGTGGTTATAATTAACCGTATTATTTTAAATAAAATAGAATATTATAGTCCAAAATTTCCAAATTAGTGCATGTGTTTTCTATAAAATCATTACATGATAAAGAAATTATTCATTATAATTGAAATAAATGTTTGGTTCCTTACAAGAGAAACTATTTTTGGTTTACCCAATCTATGAGAAACAAGAAAGGAGAGGGTATGGTTGAGGAATAAACCTATTAGGAGGCTGATATGTGCACAACCACATCCTACCTATTATAACTAGATATGTAAATAATACTAGATTAATTGGTAATATAGCATAATGTGGAAGGGTTGGGTCTTAAACATAAATGACATTATTTTTCCCACATTTTTGGGTACTCATATAAAGGTATTTCTTGGGTTTTATACCATATTGAAGGTTATTTTTTGGACATTAATGGATCAATGAATGGACCATGTAAGCCAACTGGATGTTGTGGTATCTGCAATGATCATGATTAGACAGGGGAGGTTTTGTCAACTTCCTAACAATGAGGTCCATCATTATCAAGGTAATTCATGATTTTTTTTTCACATTATGGATCCTACCTTATGATTTACTAGACCAAGTTCATCCAAAAGTAACCAATATTGGTTGTTCAAAAGGACTTAAGTGAACCTACCTATATTCCAAAGGCTTCCATCTAGCAGTGAGGGTCCATGGTAGTATTATGGTATGACTATAACCTCATAATCAGAGTGAAACAGTTGTAAGATAATGAATAAATAGTGTAATAAAAATATATAAAAAAATCAAAGAAATTAAATCATATAAATAATAATAATACATAATAAAAAAGTGTAACCCTATAAAAAAGGATACATATTCAATGGAGATATAAAAAATACATTCATACATACATACAAGTATCATAAATAAAAAAAAAAGACAAAAAATGATATCCAATTGAATCATAATCCGAGGATTGGTCCTATGCTCTCAAGATCCCATTCTATAATCAATGATGCATTCAAAACCAGGAACTTTTCCTTATACCTACCTTGATATATGAAGTTTGTCTGGGTATCATATGATTACTCAAATAGGGTGTGAGATATAATCAGTAGGCCACCACCAATAGCATATATAATTATCCATCTGGAGAATATAATATTAGTAGTGTACAAATATAATAAAGTTAATGTATAAGGTATATTGTAAAGTGTTAGCTCTGGTTATTTAAGGAAACCATGCCGACACTACCTGCTTCAGCTCATGCCAAGAAACCTCTAAATATATGTAACCATGAACATATAAATCTAAATATACAGTTATTCATGTATACATATTATCTATATACCTAAATACATTTACAACCATATATATATATATATATATATATATATCTATAGTTAATGATGGGACTCATGGAATAACTATGGCATACATGTCTAGTCACTATAGTCTCATAAAGAGGTTGGGGATTCCATGATAGAGTATCATACATCACAAGGGTTTCCATGAACAATTATTACAAGTATATGTGACACCATAGTAGAGTAACTATGGACATTGTGACACCATTCTTGAGTATCATATCAGTAGGGACACCATGTCTGAGTATCACATGTATATGGGATGCCATAACAAATTATCATATTAGCGGGGTCACCATACCCGAGTATCATATTAGTAGGAATTCAACTCGAAAGTATCATATGTAATAAGTAGTGAAATATTATATTGTATGATCCAACATAGGGTTTATAATTAATTACTATTCCAATTAAATAATTGTGTAATAATGGTTTAAGTTAAATCACATGATGTGGACGTACCAATAAATTTCAATTTAATTATTTATAGTTATTTAATCTAGTTTCTAAGATAAAACCTCTTAGGTTGTGGTTTGGTCACATATAAATTTAAAATATCAAGGGGTAATTCCATAATCACATCTCATGTGGTAGCATTAGTTGACATGGAACTATTCTAACAAGTATAAGGAGGCACAATGTCATTTTTATTAAGGACACCAAATTAATTAATGGAAAAGTTTATTTCGATGGAAAAACAAAAAAAATTCATTTTTTATAATCATGAATCATAATATAACACAATAATACATGATGTCTAATTACTCAACCACCTAACTTATTCTTTTAGTAGATTCCTCATCCAGTATCTGGCCTTGGTTTGGCCAAAATGGAGAGAAAAAAAAAACAAAAAAACCACCAAAAAATAGTGCATATTATCTCATAGAAAAATAAAATATAAAATGGATATATAAACTGAGAATGGAAGAAAGTGTATTGAAGTGATTACTGAGAGGAATCCAACGAGTCAAACAATTGATGATTCTGAGGTCAGATGGAAGAGGAACCTCAAATCCTAGATTGAGGTGGAGGAGGGGCTCCCAACCACTGATCTTATTTTGCTTGATAAATGAGGGGACATAGAAGAGAAATTATTTTAATGGAAGGAGGTGTAAAATAACCTTTTCAACTAACTTTAAGATGTCCTATGGTCGAAAAAATAGTGCACCGACTGTGAAACAAGCACCACCCTAATAGACCCATCTCATGGGCTAGGAGGATAGTTAAACTAACAATATGAAACCTATGATTTTTTTACAATGATACATACAACATTTTCATGGACATGAATCTTGAGATTCTTGATTAGGTAAAATTTTTTGTCCCTTTACTTTTCACTAGATCACCTTGTATGGTTTTAAAATAATCATGAATACTAGACTGTATGGTTTATAATAACCATGGTTCCACATTTTCCCTACAAAACATGAGGATGTTGGCCTTGAACAAGCCCTTCTAACCCTCAAATCCTATAAATCATCACTATTCATTCATATTAGGTCTTGAAACGAAATTTAATCATGAAATAGATGGTTCCATTCCACATAGAAAATCCATAACCTTACAGTCTTTCCCCCTTAAAGAAACTCATCCCTGAGTATCCCTTCTATGGGTGGTAAATATTCATATTAGAAATACTCTAGCCACTGATCATGTACATCTTCCTCCCGTCTCTCCCAAGTATCATATAAAAATAGTCATGCTACCAAATCGCCAATACTAGAGGGACATACCTACCTCATAGAGCCTTTATGATCAAATAAATGATATGAATTAGATACCCCTCAATGGAATCATCAAAAATTAATTAAAAATCCTTAGGATCAATTGTACGAGACAAGAATACATGATATCAATGAATTTATTATATATCGAAGATATCATGTATGGATTAGTACCTCTGAGGAATATATAACTAATAGGCTACTTGGAAAACTCTCTCTAATATCTCTAAAGGCACGATATAATTATGAAATTTATTCCCCTTTCTATAAATTTGTTTATTCCTCGGTATAGGTAAATCTATTAAGAAAACTTTATCCCCATATTCAAATTGCAAAGGTCAAAAATATTAGTCAGTATATGACTTATGTCTATATTGAGATATAACCATCCATGTTCAAATAAGATGTACCAGCTCCGATGCCTCTCAAATGAGAAAAGGTTCCAGTAGGGCTACCTCTCTTACCTCTAACCAGTACACAAGAGAATGACATGAACTACCATATGGATATTGATAAATAACCATCTGTATAGTAATATGGAAGTTGTTATTGTCGGAAAACTCAATGAGTGGTATATGTTTCTCTCAAGAACCTTCAAAATCAAAGACACATGCCCAGATCATGCCCTCTAGAACCTGTATCATCCATTCTGAAGGGACATCAATTTATAGGTGAAAAGGTACACTTAGAAACACCCATATACCTAGATACTTCTGTAACACCTACCAGAATATCAATATAAAATGAGCATCCATATCCAAAACTCTATTATAAGGGACCCCATGTAAACATATAATACAATGGAGAAACAATCTATCAATCTAATCAATTGAGAATGTATCCCTAATAGGATGAAAAATGGGAACCATTTTTCATCATTTCAATGACTATCCAAATTGGATCTCTATATCCATGAGACCTTTTAAAACTAGTCAAAAAATTCATTGGAACATCATCCCATTTTCATTCTAGCATTGATAATGATTTTAATAATCCATCATGTCATTGGTGTTCATCCTTTATCTACCGATTGGCAGACCAATTAATCTTTTAATCTGAAACTTCATCCTAGACAACTAACACTGGCAGCGCATGTGCCAATACATGTTAGAAATACTTGGGTGTACTTACCACTATAAGGCATGAGTTTCTCATATCAGTTCCACTCACATGTATATTGGAAACCCAACATTTCCTTGAATATATTGGATATCATCTTGATTGATATCCCAACCCAGTAGTGGATCCCCACCTAAAATTCTCTCCCATAGGAATAATCTCTTGGGATTAGAGAACAAAACCTATTCACCCTATCTAGATTTTATGAGGTTACATCCAATTCCATAAGGAAATAAAACTCATGAGTATCTTAGACCTATAGTTGCATCTGGAAATGATGAATCATTAGCCTTTATTCATCACTGGCTTCCTAATCATCTTGTGTTTGAGTCTTCTAGATCAGAGAATCAGTAACTGCATTTTCTTTTCCAGGTATATCGGAAGCTCAATGCCCATGTATTGAAGTTATTTGACCCAAATTCTTAATATGTGGTTCAATTCATTTTATGTAATGATATATTTTATTCTTTTGTGGTCCATAAACCCCACACATATTTTTACAAAAAAGTAATACCACCAACAATGAAAGGAAGGAATTAGATCTTCTAGCTCAAGATTTTTCATCTGGAAATTTCTCTCACATGGCCTCAACTGATGAGTCACATAAATTAAAAATTGATCCTCCTGCATCATAACTATTCCCAACCGAATGCATGATGTATCAAGAAACACCATATATCCACTTCCTGGGTCTAGAATAATTAAGATCGACACTGATGTCAATATTCTTTTCATCTCCAAATAGGCCTTCTCACATTCTTTAGACCAAAATAAATTCAAACCAGTTTTAGTCAAGCTAGTAAGAGGTGATTCAAGGAATGAGAAGCCATGTATAAAGAGCCTATAATTATAGGATATTTGTAAGAAATATTGGATGTCAAATTTTTTATTGGGATTATTCCAAAAAAAATATCACTCACCTTCTCTGGGTCAGTTGATAGACATGTATTTGAGATATTGTTACCCAAAATGTGAACTTTGTTGATCCATATATGAAAATTAATGATATTATCATACAACTTGTTATATATCAGTGTATAAAATTTGATATCAGGATTCTTGGAATGGTCATGTAGAGTATGAGAATACACCAAGATATCATCCATTAAAACAACCACAAAATAATTCAAATATTTTTTGAAAACCCAATTCATCATGGCCATAAATATTACATGCATGTTTTTGAGACTGAACATGATGACTAGAAAATTATATAAAACATATAGAATTTTTAAAAACATACATGGTATATATAAAGGTTTTAATCATACCTAATGGTACCCTATCCTAGAATCAATTATTTAGATTTTTTTTCCTAGAGATGGTTTAATATTTCATTGATAAGAGGTAGTGGGTATCCGTTTATAAGACTATTATCCTCTCAATCCTATCGTTTTTTTATTGATCTTCCAAAAATCAATAGTATCCCTCATTTAAAGAATAATAGATACCAGTGCAGCTCCTAGGACAATCTCTATTGAAAAGTCTACCTCTATCTTAGGATGTAGTCGAAAAATTTCATTAATGAATCTATCTCTAAGTGATCAACAACCAAATGGAAATTAGCTTGATGTACTACCTAACCATCTAGAAAAACTGTAGAAAATTGTACTATCACTCCACTCAGTCAATGATGATCTGGTCTATCTTTGCACACTGAGATATCTCATTCACCCTTATGTATATTACTACTTCCCTCTGGTGATGTAATAGACACCTTCTAGTGATAGTAATCCATATAGGAATGGTAAAGAACTAACTAGTGCATCTTGAGAATGATGTTGAATCAATCAATTTTGAGGATGAAGAGGTTACATAAAAAATGATGGACACCTATCTTATGGGGGAACTCCTTACACTGGCATGCACTCTCTGAACATATACCCAAAGGAGTGTCAATTCACATCAACCCACCAAAGTACAAAATTTATAGTGGAATACTTTCTACAATTACCATGAATATTAATGAATACGAAGTTCCAGTGTCGAATAAGAAAGAAACTAAAATTGGGATTACTAGAAAATTAACTTGAATTTTAGATGGTCTGGTGCTATAATCCTTTGAAAATGTTTACAATTCATTGATATTAATTCTTGAGATACAACCAAACTACTCTGAGTAGGTCCGCCCTGTTGGTGCTATAAATATAATGGCTAGCTACATCCACTATGACCTACTCCTTCCCATGAATGGTTAGTAGTATTCCAACTACATTCACGTAGTGTTATTATTGATACCACCCATAAAGTTAGAGTTCATTTGGATCCTCTAACATTGAGAACAAATAGGTTGGTCTTGGAAAGACATAGAAGATTAAACAACATGGAATAGCCTCATCACTCGATGGGGTATTTGGCATACATGGGCTTTTTATTCCTTGTATTTAAACACAAATGAAAACCACATAACTTTCAATAGTTGGAATTTGAATAACACTACCCCTTTGTGTAGACTCAAAGTGATATTTCAGACCACTATTCAAACCACTCCCCATTCCAAGTTCTGAAACACCCTGGCCCACACCGTCATCTTCCCTCAAGTTCCACCTAGTGATGAGGGACTGGTATACTATTATTAGAGTGGTGGTAAAACAAATACATTTACCCAAGATTGGATGGTGTATATAATACCATCCTTAAAACATATCACTATTTCCAAACCATTCCCAACCAGAATTGGTTAAATAAACTAGGGCTCTATGAATAGAGTAGAATAGTCCATCATGAACATAGTACCATCCTGTAGATACATAAAACATCTATATCAGTCTAATAATAGTATTTGAAGAAATAAATAGTTATAGAGGACAATCTAAAATCCCACCCAATCCTTTTACTAATGATGATATTCATAGGTGATAACATACCACCATAACATAGAAAAATTTCAAAGTATGTATAATGTGAGCTTCACCCTTCTCTCAGGATGTGTCTTGATGTGCTCGAAGATAGAAACAAAATCCCATAGCCATGGATTTTCAGCCTGAAGGCTACCATCCCACCGAAAAAATTTGTGGATTTTTCTAAACAAATTCTCATTTAAAATGTTCCATAATTGGTTCATGTCATGAGGATCCCTTCATATTCTACATGAGCCGTTGAAACCCACTCGAAAGTTGGAATCAACTCCCATGTCTAGATTAATAAGAGGTGCTATAGGTGTAAATATCGATAGGTTGGGTCCCAAAGTTTGTAGAGAATGGTAATCACCACCTTCCTAGTTCTCAAAAAATGTAAATTGTATTGGCTTAAATATAACATTTACAAAAAAACACCTCAAAAAATATTTGGTTTATTCCGAGATCATACAAAAGAGAAAAAAAATATCCTAGCTTGAGGTGGAGGAGGAGATCCCAACTAGTGGGACTATTGTGTGTGAGAAATGGGGGGGGGGGTGGTTGGAGGATAAATTCGTTTTAAGGAGGGATACAATAATTTTCTCACCAAAATTTAAGAGGTTACATGTTTTGGTTGCACGGTTGGCCAGACCATGAACCAACAATGTAATAAGCACTACCCAAATACACCCCATCACATGGGATAGGAACATGGTTAGATTAAATATGCACATTTAAAAAAAATCTACAATGATACCTTTAGAACTATCATGACTATGAGGTCTGGGCTACGTTGTAGTTAAAACATTGAGGCCCCCTTCCATGCACTAGAGCACACTTCACTGTTTAGAAAAACCATGTTGATTGGGTTGTAAGTAATAATCTATCAATTTGAACGACTTGTTTCCTCCAAAACATGGGGCTCTAAGCTATGAACAGTCTCCAAAAACCCTCAAAACTACCATAATGAAATTAAACATCATATTTTTTCAAAACTAAGTAATGTAATATTAAATCAAAATGCTTCATACCTCATAGAAATGTCAGGATCATGTATACCTATTAGAAAATTAACATTATGGAAGGAATACAATACTAAATGGTAGTACACTGATATTTATAGTCTATTAATGTATCTATGGAGGGAATGGATGAGGAATATGTATATCATAACTCTTCTTATATGACTACAAAAAATTGTTACACGAGTATGGGACCTCAGCTAAGAAGTTCCCATGTGTTGGACCTGGGTGTATTGAAACTTAGTTATTGGATGTACATGAAGTGGAATCATGGTATAAGAACTAAAAAAATTGGATGCCAGCTATGAGACATGGGTGAATTGGAGTCTAGTATGAAACCAAAGAAAATTTGTTCATAGGTATAAGGCCTAGGTGAACTAGGAATCAAATACGAGAGAAGAATGAATTTGAACCAATGTATGTGACCTCAAAAGATTGGTACCCATGTATGAGAATTCAGTGAATTACCTCCTTATTTAGATAGATCCAAGATGTCCCAATTAGAAATATCCCTGGTATGATGCTTTTAGGAAGAAAATATTCCTTCTCCTAAGTCTTACAGTATAAGTGATCTTTCATAAATGTTTTTTGATAAAACATTTGGATGAAGAAAGTAAATTTATATCCCCTAATATTTTTATTGTGGATTGATTCTAGGATTCACTTAAAGAAAAAAATGAAAAAGGATTTAATTACATAGATTTGGGGGTTTTTTGGATCCCATATTTTTTTTATCCTTTTCTTCTTTTACCTAAATTGGGATTCACATGGAATATTTAAAAACAAATGCAAATTGGATCAAATATCTATGGGAAACTGGCCATTTCACCATGTTGAGTTCATTGAGCAAGAGATAAGACACATGTGAAGGGAGGTGCACATTTGTTTTTCCTAAGAAGTGTAAGGAATGGGGGATAAAAATGAGTTCTGGGAATGCTATGCCCCATACAAAGGGGAACTAGGGAACTTGAAAATCCTAGTAATGTAAGGATTTGAGTGCATAAATGGGGTCTAGGTGTATATAAACAAGAGTGTGTGGAAGGAGTCAGGGTATGTAAGTACTAGAACACTTGGATTTGATCCCCAATGTCTTGGGTCCTTATTTCCAATCAACATTTCAAAATATATATCCACATCCAAATTGAGAACCAATAAGGATTTGTTTCTACAAAACTCCTTGGTCACACAACATTAACTATCATGATATATTTTTTAGAGGGGGAAGGGGGTGATTTTATGAACCCTATTTAATTTCCCCATCATCGAATTTTCTTCTTTGTTCGGTCAAAGAAAATGGGGAATAAACCTTTCCACCTTTCTCCCCTCCATTTTCTCCCGTTTATCTATGTTTATATAGACATGTGTCTACAAAAAAGTACTTATTCATCCTTTATTCTGTGTTCCCTTATCTCTTTGGTTACTCTAACTTTTAGATTATTGAAGCAAGAATTGATGTCATATTTTATTGAGGCATAGTGAAATATTACTAATATGTTAGAGAAACATGGTATGGTATCTTGAAGATGATGAATGTGGAGAAATTATACCCATTTATTTCTATAACAACATATGATTGTCTCCCATTGTATTTTTTAGGGATTCTAGAAAAATAACATATAATTGATGTTCAAATGGGTGTTTATTCATGGTAATATTGATTATAGGATTTCAAGAAATGTTACACGATTTTTATACAATGTTTTTTTCAATGTTACAATGTATTATAGGTTCTTTGTGTGTTTTCTATGAGTTTTCCTTATTTAACTAAATTTTAAAATTAATTATAAATGTTTCTAATTAATTGTATGATACCTATGGTTTGAGATATAGGATTAGAGCTTATTTTAGAATTGTGTAGGCTTGAACGAGGCATGATTGAACATTTCATAAGATGGTAAATCCTATGTTGAGGTAGGTGTTCCATTTAATTCATAAACTTATGCATGTGTACATGTGTACAACATTTCCTCACCTTAAGGTTAAAGTTATAGTTATGAGAACATTGTAAAGAGGGAAGAGTGACTCCTGTGATGTGTGTTTGGAAAGGGAAAATCATTTTAGTTATAAATTAAATATACCATTCATGAGTGGTAGATTATAAAGATTCGATACTCCTATTCTTCCATGGGGGAGGGTGTCTAGAACCTCTTAATAACATATAATTGGTCTTAGATCATGAAATAAATTGTTGATGGACTATGATGATCCCAAGTGTGAGGATTCAGGGTATCTGATGTGGGTATAAATTTATGAATGGATCAATCAATGATGATGATATAAAATTATATTGGAAAGGCTATGAGAACAATATTATAACCATAAAAATACGATAGTGGTATGATTAAGATGTTGTGAACTTGTTGGATGATCCATAGTAAGATGTGGACTAAGAATGTCTATGTGATTTGGTTGTAATAGAGAGTATTAACTCTATAATACTATGCCCAATGGATCTAGATATAGTTATGTATAATAATTTAATCCCTTGAGTGTGAATTTTTTTCAAGAGAGATATTATAATTCAAGTTGAGGATGAATTTCAAGCATGAATTCTTAAAAGTCTAAGAAAGGGTGGATTTATGATGCCTAAAAATAGACCCAAGTAGGGTATCAATTAGTTCAAAAAAAGTAATAGTGAATGGAACATGTTATAATGGTGAACCAGTTTCTTGTGATGTTCATATAAGCATGGATGAGTTCTAGAGGTGTTCTAAATATTGGGATAATTTTTGACCTAAGGGGAACATTTTTTTTGATATTAAGGTTAGATTATGTTTTGAGTATGGACTAAGGGAATAAATTATCATGGGTGATGAGTATTAATGTATTGGGTTAAGAAAGATAGATGAGGAGGCTATTCATGTTGATTTATAATGAGTTTTATGTGAAATAATATAACATAGAGTTAGGAAGGGACATGTATGTGCCTAGACAAGGGATTAGCCATGGTATATGTTTTAGATGCTTTTTATTTACATTTATTAAATATATTGTGAAGTGGGTATGAGACCTTACCTTTAGTTAGAGGGTTTTGGTATGAGACACAACATGAAACCCCACATTGAGTGAGAGGGTGGTGGTATGAGATGATATTTGAGTTATAGCATAGAACATTACCCTAAGTGAGATGGTGGTGATATGAGATATGGTACAAGGTGTTTTATGAGAATTCACCCTTAGTGAGAATGTAGTGTTACGAGATATTGTATGAGGTTTAATATAAGTTACCAAACTAAGTGAGAAGAATTTGATATGATATTTGGTATAATATATGGCGAGGAACCTCAACCTGAGTGAGAGAGTAGTGGTAGTAGACTGGATATAAGATTTACACTCTTTGAGACACTACCTTGAGTGAGACGGTAGTGGTTGAGACACTATTGTAGGTCCCTTCCCAATGTGATGGGGTATATGGATGGTTTGAATTGGGAGGTGACTTCTCCATCATATATTTTCCAATGTAGTTTATATCAAATATCCTAGTGTCTTGGTTATCCTGTAATAACATGATATGTTTGTTTTTATGTGGTTTATTACTACCTAATTTATTTTCCTATACATGCATAAAATATATATAATAGAATATATTATAGAGTCATTGGTGGTTCACTAATGAGTTTTATTATAAAACCCCACATAATAACCCTAGTTTGTGTCCATATTGTAGGTTTGTATTTTAGGTGATAGTTGTGTGGGGCATCTAGTTAGAGTAGCTGGGTAGAATTTATGAGATAGGTATGTGGAGAGACTCATAGATGTGGAAATTTATCTTGTTCATTTTTTCTTTTATTTATTCTTAACTAGACCAAAACATTGATAAGTCCCTATTATATATTTTATATATCGTAATATGGGTTATATTACTATTATAATATAGTGGTGTTTATTTTTTATTGATGGATTAAATTTATCTTTAAAAATTTGCACATAATTTTTATTATATAATTCTTATGTTATAATTTTCATATTTTTTGTGATACCAATATTGTAGTCTCCCTACATTGGCTACATACTATCATTATTAGTTAGAATATTCATGCATAATGGGGGGGGGGGGGGTACCACTAGTCTCTTATAATGTTGTTAAATATGATACTGTTCAAGTGATTTTAAAAGTGGATATATATATATATATAATTTTACAAATTGTTTAATACTATTTCTGAAATAGATTTATTTAATGAAAACAATTTATAGATATGACTTGATATTCTATAACATCTATTCAGTCTGATAACTCATCAGATACTCTCCCACCATTATCATGTTTTATCACTACTCTAAGAATTCCCCCTTTTCTCTAATGACACCATTTAACATGTTTATGGTTTATGAAAATGATTCAAAAGGATTATAAGAGTATATATTACTGCATCCATCAGGTTACCTAAGTTGTATACCTTAGTATGATAAATATAAAATGGTGTGGAGTGAATTTCCTAGTATAATTTTGTGCATGACAAGGAAAATTCCTACAAAAAATTCATCGTTGATACACTAAAATCCATTGCAAATGGATTAGTAACACATATTCAACGAAATTTAAATTATTTTAAAAATTATTTGAAAAATATTATCTATACAGAATATCAAAATTAAACTAATTGATATTTTAAATTATATTTAATAATGGAACTATTGGCTGGTAGTAGGTTGGAAAATCTATAGTAGCTGGAGAATGCATCATGGGGGGGGGGGACCTATATATGAAAAGAGATAATTGGTGATTGTGGATCCCATTATTTGAATATTTTTCCAATGTTACAATAAGAAACATGAATTTTGTCTCCATAATATTTAACTAAAAATATACTGCTATTTGTTTGATTACACATTTTTTATAAACTAGAGTATTGTTGATGTGTGGTTCCCTATATTTGTCTTATTTTATAGACTACTAAAATTGTGTGTCATAAAACATCCAAAAGGGGCCACTTCCTTAACTCCCTAAGTTCGCCTCCAATAGGCTTGGAGTTTGAGACTAACACCGAGTCGGCACATCACTAACATGGGAGGGCTGATATGAGAACCCTACTCTTTATTACACATTAATTAATGATTTATTACATAATATTACACATAATTAAACCCATAAGAACATTATGTCCAGTTTATTTGAGAAATATGTACATTACAAAAAAACTTAAAATAGGAAATACATCTTCTTTATTGAAACTTATTTAATCAATCATAATATTCCTTCATTGATAAAATTGGATAGGATAAATTAGGGACATACATAATAAAGGGGTGAACTATAAATCTTGGTAGGGGAATAATCATTTCATAACATGAAAAAAAGTAATACATTTTAGACAATAAGCATCTCAAGGGGGCATAAAAGGAGTGAGAATCGTAAACATGAACAATAAGGCATGATATAGCATGATAATAATAAAAGAAAACATGTGAAATTTGGGAACAACTTAAAACAATGCATCATGAACATATATCAAGGAAAACTTCCAAGACAACATGATGGAAACTAAGAGGCATAAAATAAAAGAGGTGCAAGAATACAAAGATGAGAGGGAGATCCCTTACCTTTAGAGAGTGATTAAAAATGATTTAAAAGAGGCTATTGAGATCTTATGGGGTACATTGAGAGGACACTAGAGAGAGGAAGGTAGAGTAAGGACACGATCAATGGTTTTTGAGTGAAGATTAATTGGAGCTTGGGTTGATTTATATAAGAATCGAGTGGGGGAATTCTTTATTACTTCTTAAAAATAGGTTTTGGAATCTAGACAACAAAATACCAAAAACCAAAATCCTTCTCATGTTTTATGAAAATATATTCTCCAAATAAGACTTGTTTTCATTATTTTAAAATTCCAAGGGTGAAAAATATTAGAATATCACCCTTCATGAGGTGGAAGTGAGTCATATACTTAAATAAATATTATTAAAAACTTAAAGTATATAATTTCTTTCATAGGATTCGTAATATATTTATTAAATTAATATAATAACCACAAAATTATATTAATTCAAAGTTAAAACATAAATTTCAATGTGGATTCCATTTATAGTATTTATTATATCAGTTTTTGTCATTATGATGTCACAATAAAAACTGTTTATTTATATCATATTTAATTTTTACCTGAAAATTCATTTGTCTCATAAAATTATGAAATGTTCTATATTGGATAAATTTGACTTTCTAATTCAAAAAATAATATTCATTTTATCTAATTAATTTTATGAATATTTTATTATCAATTTTAAAAAATGAATCAATATTTATTAAGAATTGTTGGGGGTTTTTTTCACAGTAACACTTTTTGAACCATTAAAAAAACTACATTTGACTTCTTAAAAATTATAGAATCATTATTATTTAATAAAAATTATATAATAATAATATTTAAATTAAATTTTATTTATTTAAAAAGTCCACTAATTCATTATCATAAGTTTTTAATTGAATTTGAATATTACCCAAAAATACAATTTGTGTTTTATTGTATCAAAATAAAAATCATTTATATTGTAATAATAATAAGATTAAAATATACTCATTATTCATTAAAATATTCATATTTATATTATTAGGGTCGTGATACACATCCTTTTAATACACCAGCAAATTCCTTATGAGCAAGGTTCATGATAGTGAGAGTTTCAAGAGTGGTTCCACATATATAGTTTGGGATGTGATATCATTGATCCTAAAATTCTCCCATAAATAGTTTCAAACATTCTTAAGTTAGTGGAACTCATATTGGGTTTGTTCATAGAAAAATTTCAATGATGCCCTATCCCTTGGATGTTATAATAAATGGGATTCATAGGGTATGATACTACTGGTTTAGGCTATCACACAATTTTTCTATCTAAACTGGATTTTTAAAGCCCTATATATATATATTAATCATATTATAATAGTTCAACAACTATATTATCAATGGTTATGATACATAAAATTCTTTTAAATCTGATAGTATATATTAAAACCAATTAAGTTCGTGTGGTTTAAATATAATATATACCAATACACTTATTTAAACCATAAAGGGATCTTTATTTATAACAGTTCAGGTCATTACAATCTTACCGCTTTAGAAAAATTTCACTTGATATTTTAATTTCAATAACTAAAATAGACGAGGTTTATTCTACTTCATCAATTCCTATGGTTCCCATATTTCAACTTTAAACTCGTGGTTTCTCCACAACACTATGACGAAGAGAATTTTCTTATTCCTTAGAACACTATCTCTACAATCTAAGATCTTCATTGACTTCTCCACATAGGAAATATCATTATACAATGGTAAAAACTTTGGATTGAGTACATGTGAGGTGTCTAGTATGTACATAATCAAGAGTGACATAAGGAACATATCATGTACTTTAGATAGATTAGCTGAGAGTTCTAGTAAATAGGCCACTGCTCTGATGCAATCAAAGATCTCAAAGGGACCAATGTATCATTGAATAATATTTACCATATTCCAATATATCAAAAATTTATTACATAGAGTTGGGTAGTGGAATACCTTACCATTTTTCATTCCACAACTCCATCCCAACATACACGTGTTAAACTCCTCTTCCAATAAAGGGATTCATAGGGAACCATTTAGATGCTTCAATGGAAACTAGTACTACTTGAGAAATCTTCTAGAGGAATATGTTTGTCCCATCATTCTTTTATGTAAATTGAGCATGCTCTCAACATTTATTTGAGTTTATGGATAATATAAACTGATAGGAAATTGATTTGAGAGTGATAATACGTGATCTAGTTCAATTCAATATTTAAACCTTATTGAAAACTCTTCTAGAAATTTTTAGTAAATCCTCGTTCTTAATCATATACAATCTATCATGCTATTATATGCAGCCTCACAACCTATCTTATGAATATTATTGCATGTTTATTGAGAGATAAGTCAACAAAAATTTAAATTAAGTGAGAAGTATTTGTAAGATAACCCACCATAATCCATATAGCATTATTTTATCTTGATGTATTTATAAGACCAATGACAAATTCTATGATGATGTGTTCCCATTTCCATGTAGGTATGTGTAATGGTGGCATAATCCCCTTGTATTTTTTCCTTTCCGCCTTTACTTGATGACATAGAATACATCTTTATGTACATTACATGATCTCATTATTCATATTGTATCACTAATAATGCTCTCAGATATCATGATATATATTTTTACTTAATGGATTTATTGATAAAGCCATTCTATTTGTATTATCTAATAAATCCTTCTTTATCTCAGGATTTGATGGTATACATTGTCGTGACCAAAATCTCGCAACTCCTAATTCCTTAACATTGAACTCTAAGGATTTACCTTCTATTATAGCATCTAATTTCTTATTAATTCCTACATTATCTGTTCTTAAATCCAATATCATAACTTGAAGGTACATTTGAGTAACCATTTGTTTAAGGACAGATGATTTTTCTTCCTTTATGATTCCCATGTCCATCCTTTTAAAATCTAATAGGACACGATCCTTCTTAATTATCATCAATGATAAAATTGATGAATATTTTATAATTAGACAATATTCCAATTCATTTTATTTTCTAGGATGGTAGTGGATTGAGCAGTCATACCCATTGATTATCTCAAACCATCTTCATTGGTGCATATTTATATATTCCTTTGTGAATATATGATTCAGTCTTTTGTGATCTATATATATTTTGAGCTACCAACAAAATAGATAATGACATAATATTTTCAATGTGAATATCACTAGAACCAAATCCAAATCATCCATTTGGTAGTTCTATTCATGAATCCATAATTTCCTTGAAGCACAAGATACCACTTTTTCATTCTGTATTAACACTCAACCCAAGCCCTTCTTCGAAGCACTACGATATAACAGAACTAGTTATACTCTTGTGGTTAGTGTGAGTGCATGTTAAGTGATAAGACTCTTTTTAAAATCCATGAATATATGTTTAAATTTATCATTCCAATAAAACATGAATCCTTTCTAAGATATCAAAGTTATAGTGTTTGAAGATGATAATAAATTTATCACAAATCAATGATAGTGCCATGCTAATCCATGTAAAATAAGGATATATGTAATAGATGTTATTATTGTTAATCCTTAAATTAATTTTTTCATTGAGTGGTCCAAATATATCCCTTTTCATGTGAAAAGTTTCCCCAAAAAACGAGACTTACATCAACCAGAACTCACATTTTATGTTGATTTTATTTGAAGGTATTTAGTGTAATGCATAAATGATCCTCATTCTTCTCCATACATTCGGAGTATATTAGAATATCTTCTATAAAAACAAAAAAATTTTATAAAGGTAATCAATATAGACCTAATTCACCAATTCAATGAATATTGTTGTCGAATTAGTGATTTTGAATGAAATTACAATGAACTTATAGTGCTCGTACCTTATTTGAAAACTAGTCCTAGAGATATCCTCAATCTTCACCCGTACTATATAATATCCCAACCACATATCCACCTTATAAAATTATTGTGATGCATGTATTTAATAAAAAAAGTTATCAATCCGTGGTGGATGATATTTTTATTTATTTATCATGATCTTGTTGTGCTCATGATAATCAATGCAATGGTCTGTTGACCCACCCTTCTTCATGAAAAGGAGGACCAGTACCCCCAGGGTGAATAACATAGGTTAATGAACCATATTTCCCTATAGTAATATCATATGATCATCATGTTTTTGAAAAAACATTATATACAATGTTCTAGATAATGGTAACTCCCTATGTTTTAGAAAAATTTTAAATTCAACCTCACCACTTGGAGGAAGTCTAGGAAATTATACAGGGAACACTTCAGCGTACTCCCTCACCAAGGGAATTTCTTCAAGGATGATCCTTTCCTTACAAAAAATCATTTGAGATAAATATTCTTGCTCATAGTCATAAAAAATCCATTATTATAATGTTGGTGTTAATGAAGATTCATCCATATCTAGGAATTTGTATTGAATTAATGGAAGATTCCTGATAAAGAGAGTGATTTCATTCACATGGAAAATTTTGTATTCTTTATAAAAGGAAATCAAATACATAACCAGAATTTCCTAAAATTACACCAAATAAAGTATTAATATGGTTTATAGGAGGTTCAACCCTAAAATTTTGAAATAGGATAAGATATATATTTGGGATGTATTAATTTCCCAATTTCCCATTTTCACTAACAAATTTACTTACATACATTGTAGCAGTGTTTCAATAGTTAGGCTAAAAATTCATGATATGAAGGAATTCATAGAGAAAGAATAAAAACATATATTCTCTATTATTGAATTAATAACTAGATTAAATATAAATACTTCATTTTTTTGATCTATATCAGTTTTCGTGATAGCATAAGATCACCCTTGCTACCTTGGCGGTTATTGGATGTCTCTGAAAACCCTTGGATTAGTGCATTGGTTTGCAATGTTTCCATGTTTCTTGCATTTGAAATAGTGAAAAATTCACTAGGGGTTAACTAGTACATTCTATTCCTCCATTGAATTTGTGGGTTTCTCCCATCATCAATCTCTAGATAAGTATCTATCATTCCATCGACTAAATCATTTCCTTGTTCCCCTTAATCAATTTACAAGGTTCTTCTTTATACAATTTTTATATGTGGGATGTTGAAATTTTATATCACTATTAGGTTTCTCCATCCAACCACAATAATTAAAATCATCTTTTTTCTTATTATCCCTATGAAAACATTGAGATTCACCGATCTCTATTTCAAATATGAGTGAATATTAGACAATTTACTCATAATTATCAAGGTCTGAAATCAAAAATAATTTTGGTATACTTAGTTTTACCAAACCAATTAAATAGTTCTCTTTGTATTCAGGGGTAATAAACAAGACAAAGGAATTTCATTCAAGTATTATGATTCTTTACTTTTACTCATAGATAGATTTGTTATCTTTTTCTTGAGGGAATCAAAATACCTTTCCCTTATAAATTTGAGAGTGTGATGGAAATATTGGTTGAATTTTTTTTTTCCAGAACTCCTTCCACCCCCATCACATCGATATATTCCTCACGGTTCATATACATGATCAATTTCCACCACTAATCAACTTTTCCCTCCATAAGCTAAAAAACTAGTTTAACATTATCTTACTCAAAACATTGAAGGATGAAGAATATATTTTCAATTGATTTGATACATTATTCTATGATTAGATAATCAAATGATCTGGAGAATGTCAGAGGCATTTGTTGCCTAAAGGTCTCAATTGAGCTTGTTCTTTCTTATAAGTATTTGGTTGCTCTTAATTATCTAGGTTTTTTATTCAGAACCTGAGTCTGTTGAGATATTACCATGACAAAGTTCACAATTCCTACCCCCATTGTGTTGAAAAATTAAGAATTTTTATTTTTAAACTATTAAAAACATAAAAAAGAATCCAATGACAATAAACTTATCACTTATAAATAACATTTATTTCTTAACTTATGAATTTATAGGCCTCAATATATGTTATTCATGATCTATTTCCGAACAGAAATTCATATAATAATTATTTTACCTTAATAATGGTTCTTAATGATCTTGTGAATTTACCAAAGAATATCATTTAAGAGTGTCAAACAAGGTGTGTAAGAAAGCCTGTTATCATGCTCCATTTCACGGTCGAGTATATCTTAACACGATGGTTTCAGGTTTTACCCCAATGTACATATTTTTTGAAGAAACATCCACTTTTAGTATTCAGACAGAGATATATTTAATTGACAAACAACTAACTCTATACACACTAAAATTTAGGTATGTTTTATTATATTTAGACTTATCCCTAATGCTTTCTTTATAGTTTTCAAATCCTAATTCCAAAAAGAACTAAGCTTTTACTTTGATACTAACTATGACTACACTAAAATTTATTACTCAGTAATTCATGATTTATTACATAATATTAAACATTATTCAGCATATAAGATTGAGAAACCCATTGTATTTGGGAATTAGGTAAATTACATAACAACTTAAAATAAGAAATACATCATCTTTATTGAAAATATTCTTAACATGATCATAATATTCCATTGTATATAAACTACATGGGATAAATTGGGGATATATATAAGAATGGGTGAAATATAAAGCCTAGGAAGGTAATAATCAATGATTATTATGAATAAAGTATTAAATATTAGACAACATGTATATCAATTGGGAATAAATGGAGAGTGAATGATAAATGTGAACAATAAGTCTGTACATATCATGATAATCATAAATGAAACATGGGAAATGTGAGAAGAACTAAAAACACTACATCATAAAAATAGGTTAAGGCTAACTGCCAAGACATCGTGATAGAAAAAGTCCCATGATGAATTAGGTTCACTCCGTAATCACTTTAATGATATCTCATAAGACTAAAATATTACCCAAATAAAGAAAATTGTAAAATATAAGGCATTACATAAATGTGGTGCCTGAATAAAAAGAAGAGATAGAGATCCCTTATGTGAGAACTCATGTTTTTCCAGATTGCAGTTTTAAGCATGAATTTGAATTTTTTCTATCTAATGCTTGTAAGTGGTAAAAAGGTCTTTTTCAACAAGAATATGGTCCTGAATAATTTTTATGACCACTCTGTTAGTCCCCGAATATGATGTTTACCATAAGACAGGAGTTTGGTTGAAATCTGAGCCATCCAAATTTTGTCAGAATAATTAATAATTAATAATTATTAATGTTTTCGTGAAGGATTGTTTGGATATAAATTTTGAATGGAGAATCATATTGATATTTCTTCTCTACTTTTGATTCCATAATGGAGATTTCAGATGAGTTAGGGCATAAACTCGAGTCAGGCATTTGGGTCCGCTTGAGCCCCAATTTCTTACTATTCATTTTCTTTTTTTTCTTTCTTTTTCATTCTTTTCACTTCTTTCCTCCCCGTTCTTATGAATTCCTATCAGGAAGCTCCTCCAACTCTGTTTGACCTAGGTTGAAATGGAGATGGTATAAGAGAAGTATATATTAAGCGAGGGAGGTGCCACCGTGAATCTCTCAATGAGCTGGATCGGCGTACAATAGCGTTGGACCATCAAATCAACCCAAGCTTCAATGGTTTTCAAAAAAGGTAGGAAATTTTTACGATTTAACGAAAAATACCTTTAAGACTATATTTTTTATGTTTTAAAGTCATATTATTCTTATATTCAACCCCTAGTGGCCAGATCTATTATTTTGGGGGTTTACATAGTGGTTTTGGGTGATCTGAGGGTTTACTGTTTGGGGAAACTAGGTCACACAGTGTGTAGTTTGAGATGACATTCCATGTGTCATTCCCATTTGGGGAATATTATGTTTTATAGAGTACACACCATGTATGGTGTATAAACACCATGTACTAGTACTTTGTCATGTGGCTGAGTACATAGGCATGTCTACCCATGCAGGGGTACAAAACCGTGTGGGGTACACAGCTGGACCCTGTGTAGGGTAGCATGTCATATAGATGTACAAAGATTGGTAAGGTAATGGCCATGCTGGTTGAGGGACATAGTCATGTACATCATGTAGGGTATATTCCATGTACCCATGTAACACACCGTGTACCTAGGGAATTACACAATAATGAAGAAGAGAGTACACACCCTTGTGGTGATATGGGAGTACACGTTGTGTACTGAAGTGACACACCATGTACTACCCCTTTTCAACCATTTGAGGGTTTTTATGCCTTTTTTTCAAAGATTGAATTGGACCCAAGAGTGGTCCATTCTGAGTGGTTTTCCACATATATTGTGATAGTGAAATCCTTTGAGTGTTTCTAAGACACAAAATGGGTGTTTTGATGCTTCAATCTAAATAGAGAGGTTATTCAACCCACTTTTGAGTTCAATTGTTTCTTGACAGTGAGATTTGGTACAGATGATAGGATCGATGTTTAGACCATCTGAGTTTAGAACTTGTTCTGAGATAAGCTGTGGGATATCTCTTATGAAAGATGAATGTGAGTATTGTTATTGAGGATGTTCCTTTAAGATACATACCATTTTGGACTATCTGTCCGTGAGACTAGATGCTTATAAAGATCCCATGAGGGATTCCTTTTCTTATGAGATGATCTAGGGAGGCCCTTGTAGGATCCCTTTTCTCATGTATCATTTTGAGGATTCTAACTTTAGGATACCTCTTCTGGTGAGTTTACCTAGAGGATCTCGAGTATGATTCCTCCTAGTTTTTTACTTGAGAGACCTAGTGGGTTCCCTATTTCATGACCAAACATAAGCTGTTACATCAGGTTTGCATAGATATGGTGTTCGGGTGTTACCTAGAAACCATGAAAAACTGATACACCCATGGGACTATGGATGGAGTGTTGGGTTGGGTGTTCGGGCCACCCGCACTCATTTGTTTATAACTGACTTGGTTTTGCTGATGTATTAGTTTTTATCAGAGGTGATTTATATTTGATGGTTATTGAGCCTGATGCAGTGAAAGTTTCACTATTATTGGGATGCCTAGACTTGCTCTCCTATCATCATAATCATCATGTAAATTTCAATTCAATGAAAAAGGAAGGTATAAGAAAAATCCAAAAAAAAAACTATCGATGACAAGGATCGGGCTAAAGAGGTTAGTAGAAATGAAGACCGAGGGAATCCCCCCGAATACGATTGACCCCTCCAGGCTTTAGGATGTCCATAATGTGGAAAAAGAATTCCCAGAACCAACAACAACTAGGGAGGCTAAGTAATCTGTGACCTTGTTACCCTCCTGCCATGTGTGATCCACATTAGTGTTGCTATCACGAAGATTCCAACACATTTGGATGATGTAGAAAATCGACCATGGGTAAGGGTCACAACCCTACAGGGATTTGTGCACTATCATTGAATTGGTTTCAACCTCAAAGATGTATAAGAACTTCTGGGTTCATAGTCCGAGCCCTGTGAGTATTGCCATAGCCTTCTCCTAGATAGAGGTCCCCCGACTCAGCCTGACTGGAAAATCCAGGAAGACTGACCCACTAGAATCACGCACCACACCCCCTCCGATAATGACTCCAAAGGTGCATGAGCCATCTGTGTAGGCCTTCAATCCCCTTGAAGGAGGGTTCCATGAGACCCAATTTCCCCCTACGCTGCTATTGGTGGCTTGAGAGACGCCGAGCCTTACTTTGAAAAGGATAATAGAGGGTGCGTCCCTCTAGTTGGGAAAAATTATGGCCATGTCAATGAGATTATTTCACATTCATGTGTAAATAATGTGAACTAACAAAACACCTCCTTCATGCTTCACTTTATTCCTCATCTTCCAATGGCACCAGCAACATGTAAGAAACACCACATTGTGAGAAAAATATTATGATCCTCTGTCACCCGTTCTATTAAGCCATCTTTTCAGGAAGGGGTGGTCTTCCATCATCTGAGAGGAGAGAGTGCTAAAATCTCCAAAGAAATTCCATACCTGCTTTGTCCACTCACTTTCAAAGAGATGGTTCCTCGATATTTCCTCACAGTAGACTATACAACAAACACACCTAGAGAAAATATTAATCCCACTACACTTGATGTTCTCATCAGTTGAGACTGCACCTCTCCTACTTCTCCAAGGGAAGAAATTATATTTCGTTAGCATGCTTATGACCCAAATAACCTCATCCCAAACGTCTTAATGGGTCTTCTGGGAGTTGATATGATGAGAATAATTTGATGTGAAATCCCTTGAGGGGGATGGGGTAAAAACCCATCTGTCTTGAACTGAGGATAAATCGATGAGATTGAAATGTTCTGGCTGATCCCTATTTAATTATACGTTAATGAAGGGGGAAAACAACTAGCCTTCTTTAAGGTGATGTGGGTTGTCAGACAACCATGGAAACTGAGCAGCTCCCTGCACCAATTCTGTTTCCAGAAGGATATGTCACCTTTCTCGATTAACCAACGGGAGTGCAGGCGGAGGATCGAAATAAGGGGGCCAATGATCAACAAAAGGGTAGGCTTAACCATCTATAGAGCCATGGTATCCCAACGTGAAGTGCATTGAAATACCCCAAAGAGTGTGACAATCAAGAATACTCTATGCTAGTCTTGCATGCATGTAGCAGAGGGTGTCCTGGAGACTCCGAACGTTGATGCCTCCTTCACTGACTGGCAATGCCATCTTGTTCCAAGATACCCAATGTCCTTTTCCTTTGGAGAGTGGGTCCCAATTGAATTTATCAATAATCCAATAAATATTCTTGATAATATATTTCAGAACATTAAGAACTACAAGGGCATGCACCGGGGTAGCTAAAAGCCCACTTTTGATGAGAGCGATCCTACCACCAAAGGACAGAAATCGGTTCTTCCATTTAAGTACCCGATCATTAATACAGTTTAAGAGCAGGTCGAAAGCACTGATACAGAGCCTTATTGACGATATAGGGGAGCCTGGGTAGGTCATAGGAAAATACACTCTCTACACGCTCAAAACATTTCTCATCAAAGAAACCCAGTGGGTGGTACATGTATTAGAAACATAAAAATTTATATTGTTTTTATTGATCGTCTTTTCATTCCAGTGATAGTAATCCTTCAATAATTTGATCAAGACATATAAGGATTAGTTTTATGCATTGATAAATAAAATGGGGTCATCCGGAAACATGAGGTTGGAGACACTCTGTGCATTCCTTATCCTTCTGAAAGGAAGAATTTCTCCATTATTGATGGTCTATTTAATGAGACAGCTCAAGACGTTCTGGAAAAGGATGAAGAGACTTGAAGAGATCGGGTCCCCTTATCTTAGGCCATGGTTATATTTTAAGAATCTGATAATATTCCACATGAAGGAAATACAATTCCATGTAGAGCTGAAACACCAAAAAATGATATCAACATTTTGAGAGTTAAGACCCATACCTACCAATACTCTATTGATGAAGGGCCATTCCACATGATCAAAATCCTTATTTATATTGAGTTTAATGTCCATATTGGACCTGCGTGTTTTGAAATTGATGTACCTCATCATTTCCTGAGCGAGAGAGATGGCCTCATGGATTGCTCACCCCTTAATAAAACTATGTTGTTCTAATGACACCCATATCAGTAGATGAATGAACAATCTTGAATTAATGATATCCACCAGAATCTTATACGGGACACTACAAATTCTCACAAGGTGATAATGCAGAATTGAAGTTGGGTTTTTAGACTTGGGAAGAAGAACTAGTGTAGTGGAACATGAAACATGGGGAAAATGACCTCCCCAGAAGAAGTACTGGATGTCAGTGATCAACACCGCCTTCACAATATCCCTGGACGACATATAGAATTCACAAAAGAAACTATCTGGTGGTTTCAAGATATATGGGTTCAGGTGCATCACGGCCTCCAGGATATCTTTCTCATTCATCAAAGACCCTAAGAAATCATTGTCTTGGTCTGAAACAAGGTTGGGAATGACATCTAATATCTTTGAGTTTGCTGAGGGGTAACCATTGGGAAACACAACATTAGGGCAGGCATTAATCTTTGTGAAGTAAGAGTTTTCCATCCCCCAACCACATCCAAATACTCCGAGAGGGAACCGTACTCTAGCATAATATTCATCTTAAAAAATATCTTCCTCTCTTTAATACAAGCATGGAGGAAGGGATTGTTTCTATCACCCCCGTTGAGCCATTTCATCCCCACCTCTTCCCTAGCCAGGCATTTCTGCTTCAGAATCATCTCCTCTAAGAGGCCTTTATTTTCCAGAATCTCATCAATATCTTGATCACCCCCTTCATATTTTAGGAGGCATTTGAGGCGATCAAAATCCCGTATATAATTCTACACAACCTTGTCAACTGGAGGAAGAGCATTCGACCATGAATGGAGCTTTGAATTTAGATGACATAACTTGGTATGAAGGGTAGATAACTTATTACCCTGGGAAGGATTGACCCTGGAAGTTCTGACAAGAACATGATAACCTTGGAGTGAAACCTAGATTTGACTAAATATGAAGCGATAATGAGTGGCTTTCACCAAAGATAGAGAGATCAGAAGAGGAGAATGGTCTGATATCCCACAAACCCGGTGGTTCACCTTTGAACTATCAAAAGAAGAATTGTAATTTATGTTATCCAAACAACGGTCCATGTGGCCCCAAGATCAGTGGTTCCCCTATTAATTGTTACTCCATGTAAATCAATTACCTATAAAGCTGATGTCCGAGTGGCCATTGGCCACCATGAAGTGATTAAAGGCTAAGCTTTCTATCCTTGGGAAGGGGCCCCTACCCTTCATCTCCACCGAGTCCTCCACAATATTTAATTCTCCCCAATGATCCAAGGAGTAGAACCTGGGTCAAACTCAAATAAATATTTCAACATGACATCTCTTTGATGAAGATCACAACCCCCATAAACAAAGTAAACAAAGAAATATTGATGACTATGATCCACCTTAGCAGGGATAAACTGATCACCATCTTGAACCAAGTTCACATTACAATTCTTGTTCTGAGGAACCCAAATATGATGGTTACATGGATCAGTATACATGCATCCTTGCATCTTGAGATTGCAAGAGAGATCCCCAATCCTTTTGAGGTTCTGTTTGTGTTCTAGGATAGCCACAACTGAAGCTTTATTCTTGAAGATTTATGGGTTGAGGAAGTCCATTTTATGCTAAACACCAATTCCCTGAGCATTCCATATGATCAAAGGAATCATTAAGAGAAGAGAGTACTGGGACTTTCCCAAGAACTTGTAGCATTACCAAAGTGGGATGACAACATTGTCAACTGGGTTATAGATCTAGATCTAGTGCACACCCAGTCTTCTTAAGTGAAAGCCTGAATAGAGTAGGGAAATCCACATGAGATTATAATATTCTCTTGTCGCAACCACTAGGTAAGTATGGATGACCTTACCTTCTGAGTCCTATAATCTAGGGAGGAGAGCCTACCGGAGGCACTGCTCGTTGAACCCAGGAGGCGGGAAGGTAAAGCCCTGCAAATGGTCATTCTAGGGATAGAAGGAACTCCGCTAAATACAACTCATTGGAAACCACTTCATCTCTAGTAGGAGCTTGGGTGGGTAGAGGCGAGGCATGAGATATCAGGGTGGGTAGAGGTGAGGAATGGGAGATCAGGGATTAGATGAAGCCAAGACCTGCCCTCTACTTTCCCTCTACCCAGGGCTGCAATAAATGAAGAAAGATAGAATGAAGAGAAAAGACCTGAAGATGGGTAAGCCTTCCTGGAACAAAGGGAACCATATCCCTACATTATGGAAATACTATCTCATGGAGGGATCCCAAAGAGATGTCCAAATGATTCATAGACTGACTCTATGAATCCTCCAATAGAGAGGAAGAGAGAGAAACAACATTAGAGGGAAAATCCTACACCGGAAGCACCTCTGACTAAGAGGGAGGGGGATACCCTTATTTCCTGAGCGACCACCATCTCAACAGATCTACAATGACCTTTCTGCCTCAGGAGATGATAGAACTAGAACGAATGACCTTAAAGAAGGAAATGATACCAGAACCAGAGGTAGATGGGGTATGATAACTCCTGTAGCCAGAAAAGAGATACCTCAATCCTGAGTTCATTTTGATCTAATAGGGGATGGGAGATGTCCATTTCCATGCAAATTCGAGCCACCGACATAGCTGAGGCACTTCTAGAACCATCATCCGAACACAGAAAGTCCCCAAGTGAGTCCCTGATCACCTTAAAGAAATCCTTCATTTTGTAAAGGCAATGACATACCAGGAAGAGAAACCCACACAACAACCACCTGAATTTCCATCCCTATATGGGCCTCTATGGACCACCTAGAGAGACTGAAGCTCCAATTCCCCATGACCAGGGTGCCTAACACTATACATGGATGAAATCTAGCTCTGAGCCCAAAATAAGCCAGAAGGAAGATCTATGAAGAACTAAAATCTATCCTGGAAGACGAATGCCCTAGGACTGAACACTATAAAGGAATGCAATGAGAGGTATCCGAGACACACCAAAATGAGTGACCAGAGTCCAACACAATAAGGCTTTATCCTCCTTAAAGGATTTTGTAGGGACATCCTGGCAGACACAGTGTCCCTCCTGATACGATTGCACCCTGAACACTAAAACGGCCCAAAAAAGGGGGATAGAGACATGATATAACCCATATAATGAATCTATTAAAGGAGCGCCAGTGGGGCAAGGAGTACCGGGAGAAGCGATAGTTGGAGCACTGGGGAGAACATCTTGAGATTTAGGGAGGGGATCCAAACTAGAGGCAGCCCCAATAGGGGGAAACTGAACCAATGATGGCCATAAGGTGTCCTCTAGAGAGGTAACAAGATAAGAGCTTTTGGAGGACCTCACCGAATCTGAAGGGAGCAGTAAAGACCGGGTAGGGAGGGATTCAATAATAGGAAAATTTTAAAATGTGGGCCGCACGTGAGGTGAGTTCTCGGTGGGGGGGGGGGGGCACTTTCGATCCATTCGTTTCATACATATGATTACGAGGTTTTCTTGGATGTGCTCCCCTAATATCCATCTTCTGATATATGTTTTAAGAATTTTTACTGGTACACAGAGGGGGTACCTAAAAATTTTACATTGGGACTTATGTGTTTTCTTATAAACCTTTAGTGATACTTGGATTCCTCGATGTAGGAATTTCTTGGACGAACTCATTGGAATGTAATATGTGGTTGGCATGATTACACTCTCCTTGACATAGGATGAATTTTGGGTATGGGCATGTATTATGATGAAATGTTTTACATGAGTGGGTATACTCATCTTTGATGCTTGAATATTTGATAGATTCCATGTAATTTTCTCCATTTTTCTAGAATGAGTTAGTTGATTTCTTTGGGATGATTATTACCCTTAGGTCATGATTCCATGAGATGCCTCTGGTCTTTCTACACCGTGGATCTTCATTTCTTTGGATCACATAGGACATGTTTTGTTTTCATGCTACTAGGACCCGAACCAGTGCCTAGATTGATTTTCCATTGGGATTCCCATGGGAATCGATGTGGATTATTTGGATGAGTTCCCTAGATCCGACCCTTCATGATATATAATTTTGACATGGATGGCTTGGATGAGTTTCATGGATCTATCCCATTGTGGTCTACACATATTTTGAGTATTCCTTGGATGAGTTCCTTGGATCGAGCCCTTCGTGGTCTGACACTTGATTATACAGCATGGCTATGAAGGTTGTGATCTTTACATGATTGACCATAGATATATAGTATCCTCATTTCAGTGATTAGAGGTGAGTACAGGTGATCTCGGGTAGGAAAATTATCCCCTATAGTGACGCACCTTTTTTAATGATATAATTTCAGCATTGGATGAAGCATGTATATGTTAATCAAGATCATAGACCCATGGATCAACAACATTTTTGGTTTTCCTTTTATTTGTTTCACTTATAGATGAATTCCATAAATATGTATGTATGTATAGGTATGAGACTATACAAGAATAAAACATTACTTATGGATATCCATGGTGTAACTTGTCCAGTTTAAATGGATTACATACCCTTGGTTTTACTGTGGGATCACGTTTGGTGTTTCTAACTTTTTTGGTTGGTTTCAGCTAGGTAGAGAACATTGCTTTTTCATAATGTTTTAGTACATAGTTACATGTTTCTTGTTGGGGTGTCCTACTGAGAATATTTCTCACCCCTTCATGTACACATTGGTGTAAATATTATGTCTTTTTATGAGGTTGATCATGAGTTGCATGGTAGATAGGGCAGAGGCCCAATGATTTGTGTTAGAGTGGATTGGCTTTTGTGGTACATCTAATCAGGCTGGTGCAGTTCTAAAATGTTTGGAGACCAGAAATGTAGTCTCTCACGAGTTGAGTAGTAGAGCCTTGTAATTTTACGATCAATTTATTTTGTACTCTTTTATCTGTATGGTCGGTCTTGTGGGTGACCATTGTTGTATTTTAACACATAAATTTTTAGGCTTTTACAACATTTCATTTATTATTACTACAGGTTCAATTTCAATTTTTTACTACATACATGCTCTGTTTTCTTTACTGCTGTGTATGATACATAGCTATTTTTACTCTTTCCCTACTCTGAATGAGGTTATAGTCTCCCCACAATGACACCCCAAGCCTACGCTTCTAATCGGCAGTCTCTGGCTTTTGAGGCGGCATGCTTGAGGCCTTGTAACCCACTGACTTAGAGCATTGGTTCAGTGGAATCTGAGTTGAGACATTAAAAAGTGGTATCAGAGTATTTTTATTTTCATAGTATTTTATATTTGGAATATGGTAGATAAGAGTAATAAGAATGTGTTGGAACCTATGATGGATATCTGACCGGTGAGTCAAGAACACTTGTTCGGATAAGAAGTCCTAGTTTCGAGGGATTGTGATTGTTATTTTGGTTTTCTAGGTTACAGTTGTATATGACTTCACCTTGAGATATGTAAATATTATGTGGATTTTATGATTCATTGTGGATATATGGATCTTGTCCAATGGTAAGTGGCAATGTATATTTTTTGACTTTTGGCCGGCAAAGGAATGAGGCGTCTCATGGATCATTTTTGGCATGCATGATTCATAGTATATATGTATTCTAGTTTGTGATTTTACTGATTATTGTGGATTTTGGGAATTATTGCATGTCTATTTCACTTTGATGGTAGGTTATGGGGATTTATATTGAGTTGTTTGGTTTGAGGAAGACGACTCAACCCTCGTGCACAGGAGGTGCAGTGAACTATTAGGCTGATATTGAATGTGATGCCTTTTGTTACGACCCTTTTGGATGTGGTTTGTTAGTTCTATGGTTATCCAGTCAGATAAATTTGTACGATGATGATAGATACCAGGATATTTTTTTATAACTGAACCTCTATGGGTTATTTCTATATCTTGGTGCCTGATGAGTGTTAATGCAGTTTCTATTCTGTGTTTTTTTGTGACCTCCAGGAAGTAGTTCCTTCTAAGGTTTCATGGTGAGGATCCAGGGCCCTTGTAGGACATGTTTTTAGGTTTGAACCTCATTGGTCATGGTGATCCTTAAGTTATTTTGAGATGTCTTTATATTTTGGGATATCTGGTTTCACCTTATGTCCTAGTTGTGAGGATTGTTCCGTAGGGCTAGGTGGGAGACCTAGAGTCCCTTGGTTTAGACTCAGACCCTTGTGGGTCGACGTCTGTTTCATTGGAGGGGAAACTACGTGATATGTTGGCCTATATTTTATGGTGCCTTTTTGGAAGTGAGATTATATTTACACCTATCTTGTGATCGAGGCATGATAGGTTATCGTGTTTCCATTATAAGAATATTTATTACATCAGTTTAAACGAAGAACCTGGAATGTTTATTTTTCAAGACTGGTGTGACAAGAATGACTATTCGGGTGCTTTTCCTTGTCGACAAGTGTTTCTTCTATTGCAAATGTAGTCTGAGAATGGGTAGACACTATTGACTAGAATGATACCATGTGTACGGGACAAGTGATAAAGATACACACTAGATAGATTTGGTATCATTTGAATATAAATCGATTAGCAGCCAGGTGAGAGTCGTAGAATAATGTTTCAAGAATTTCAATGGGATTATACCATAGATGTTATGTTGGAATGTACCTCTGTGGTAGAGGTGACATCATGAAATGTTGGGATACTGTGAGATGATTGAATCGTGTCCAAATCCTAGACAAGATTTGACAGGATGTGAGCATGGCTCGGAGGGATATATACACACCTTTAGTGGAATTATAGTGTACCCCTATTAGAGACTATTATGTGCTATATAGATTCTTCTCTGGTAAGATAAGAGAACCTCATCCCTATGTCAAGCTCCTTTTATTTGTAAATGTTTTTCCCTATTGAGGAAGAGAACCTTTTGAGGTTGTGCTCTAGGAGTGGTAAGGTAATCTATATGGCGGGGAGTGAACCATTGTCCATTTCAGGGCGATGAACCTCATTTTTAGTGGAAAATTCAAGGATTGTGGTGGGATTTTGGGCTCAGATCTTTCTTTTGAGATGATGATAATGGTATTCTTATTGAGGGGAGTACCAGATCCATAGCAGTTGAATGTACTCTGCATAGATGGTAGTGGTTGATATTGTTTGAGTGGTAACTGGATATTACATATAGCTTGGATGTACAGATGATCTGGTTGAGACCATGGATACTGGACCTTGCATCAGTCTTTTCAAGGGAAAAAAAGATTATGGTGGGGAGTTTTTAAGAAATCAAGTTTTTATGGAATGCAATTTTGAGACGGAATTTGATTTTTTATTGTCTGATGCTTGTAAGGGGTAAAAAGGTATTTTTTGATGCTATTGATCATAGATAATTTTTCTGACCCCTCTATTGGTCCCCAAAATGTGTGTTTACACATAGGTAAGAGTTTGGTATAAATTCAAGCCGTTATAATTTTCGTGGAATAATAAATATTTAGTATTTATTTATTAAACATTAAATTATTCTCATAGGTTCATTAAAAAATAAATTTTGAATGGAGAAATAGATCAATATTCCATCTCCTAAATTGAGACTGGAATGTGGATTTTAGCTTAGGCTGAGCATAAACTTGAGTTGGGTGCCAGGACTGTCCCGAGCCCCTTTTTCTTCCATTCCTTTTCATTTTATATATTTCTCTTTATTTTATCTTCTTTCCTCATCATTATCATGCATTTTTATCCTATAGATTCTCTTACTATATTCTAGTGAGGGATAAATTTGGGAAGGTAGAATTGAGGGAGATAGGAATAGAGGGAGGTGCTTCCGGGAAGCTCTTGATGAACTTGATCAACACGCGACAACCATGGATCATCAAATTGACCCAAGCTTCGGCAGTTTCCACTCAAAGTAGGCCGTGTTTAATATTAACTACACAACCCTTTTAGATCAATTTTTAATGTTTTTAAATCCTTATTATTCATTTTTGAGGCCCCTAGTGGTATGATATGTTGTTTTGGGGGATTGAAAGGGGGTTTTGGGAGATCCTAGGGTCTCCGGGTTAGGGAAACCCCGTCACACGGTGTGTAGTATGAGATGAAATGTCGTGGGTTATTCCCTTTTTAGGTAAGATGGAGTTTTAAGGATTACATTTCATGTATTGGTTATACATGTTTTTTACATGTACGTGTCCATGTGGTTGAGTACTCGGGCATGTCTACCTATGTAGTGGTACATGACCATGTTGGGTACACGACCATACCCTGTGTAGGGTAACACTCCTTGTAGATATACATGGATTGGCCAGGTAAATGACCAAGCCAGTTGCAGGAAACGATCATGTACCCTATGTAGGGTACACAACCAGTACCTGTGTGACACACCGTGTACATGGGGCATTACCCACCCAGGTCGATGAGAGTACACACCCATGTGGTGCTCTTTGAGTTCATGCTGTGTAGTGTGGATACACTTCGTGTACTTCCCCTTTTCAACCCATTGAGGAGTTTTCATGATTTTTGGCCCCAGAGTCCAAATTAGACCCAAGATTAGTCCATTTGGAGTGGTTTTCCAATTAGACCACGATGGTGAAATGCATGGGGTGTTTTGAGGAATCCTAATGTGTGTTTTGATGCATATATCCAAAAATATAGGTTCCTCCTCTAGATCTTGAGTTCAGCGGTCTCCTTAGAGTGATAATTGGAATGGATGATAGGATGGGTGTTTAGAACAAACTTGTTAAGAACTTTGTGTGAGATGAGCCATGGGATATCTCTTGTGACCAATGTCTGTGAGGCTTTCTTTTGAGAAATTTCCATTAAGATACGTTCTCTTCTGGCCTATGAACTAGTGAGTCTAAATGATTCTATGGATCTCTTGAGGGATTCCATTACTTATGAGATGATCTAGGGAGTCCCTTATAGGATCCCTTTTATCATGTATCATTTCTAGTATTCCCACTATAGTATCCCTCCAAATGTGAGTTTACCGAGAGGATCTTGAGTATGATTCCTCATAGTGTTTGACTTGAGGGACCTAGTGGGTGACCCGTTGCTTGACCGACCCTATGTTGTTATGTCGGGTTTGTGTATATAGGTTGTTCCTGTGTCACTAAGAACCCATATCAAATAGATATGCCCTTGGGGCTATAGCTGGAGTGTTGGGTTGGGAATTCAGGCCACCCTAACTCGCTTGTTTATATATGACATGGTTTTACTAATGCAGACGTACTTATTAGAGGTGATTTCTAGTTGGTTGTTGTTGATCCTGACGTGAGGTGTCTTACTTGATTTTTGCGATGCCTAGATGTGATCTCCGGGGATCTAGCTTCTGAGCCTTGTTTTTTGATGTTTTACTGGTACATATAGGTGGAATCTAAGAATTGGCTATTAATCCTTATGTGTTTTCTTGTATGACCTGAGTGAACGTGATGTATGAATGCCTTGTACGAACTCATTGGTGTGTGATATGTGGTGGGGATGATTACGCTCTCTTGGGACTGTGATGAATTGGTGGGTATACCCATTTCATACGGTAAATTTTTTTAAATGAGTGCTTATACTCATGTGTGAAGGTTTAATAGTTTGATAGATGCCATGGGCTACACTCTATAGATCTGGAACATAGTAGGTGACACCTTGGGTTGATTATAGAACTTTGATCTTGATTCCATGGGATTACTTGGGCCAAGCTACCCTGTGGATTTAGATTTCATGGGCTCGCATAGGACATGTGGTGTTGAAATTCTCATAGGACCCCAACTAGTTCGTAGACCATGTTTCCACAAGGACGCCCATGGGACTCGATGTAGATTCCTTGGATGAGTTCCTTGGATCTGTCCCTTCATGGTCTACACTTCTTACAAGGATTCCTTAGATGAGTTCCTTAGATCCATCCATTTGTGGTGTACACTTCTTATGAGCATGACATGGATGAGTTTATTATAGAAAACCCTTCATGGTCTGACACTTGATTACATGGCGTGACTTTGGTAGTTGAGATCTTTACATGATTGGCCATCGATATACAATATCCTTGTTTCATTGATTGGAGGCAAGTACAAGTGAACACATGTAGAATGAGTATCCCCTGTGGCGACATAACTTGTTCAAAGAAATAATTCTAACATTCGTTGAAGTCAGTATATGTCGATCAGGATTACTGACCGAAGGATTGACTACAGCTTGGTTTTCATGTTATTTTTTTCACTTATGCATGATGGTCATATCTATGTAAGTTTTTATAGGTATGGGAATATACATGATTACACCTATAGATATAGACATCCATGGTCGAACATTCCCCGTTGATAGGGATTAAAGACCACGGGTTTCACTATGGGATCACATTGGGTTTTTATTACTTTTTTGTTGTGTTTCAAATAGGTTGGGCACATTTCTTTTTTATAAACCTTTAGAAACAAAATTACAGGTTTATTGTTGGGTTGGACTGCGGATATTCTTTCTCACCCTTACACATGAAACTTAGTGTAATTGTAGACCTTATGAATGATTTTTAGGTCGAGACCAAGTTGGATTGTGGATAGGGTTGAGGCCTAGTGTTTTATGTTCAAGCATTGCTTCTCATTAGGTTCTTCTGATATAGATGGTGCAGTTCTACAGTGTTTATAGACCAGGTATGTGGTCTGGCTCAGAGTGAGTAGTAGAGACATGCAAATTTACTTTTAGTTTATTTTTGTTTACTCTTATATCAATTTGGTTGGACCAGTGGGTGAATAGTGTTTTATTGTATTATATAGCTTTTTTGGATATACCATAGTTTCTTTATTATTACAACATGCTCTATTACAGTTTTTTACTGCTTCCACACTATTTTATACATTACTGATGTGTATTATACTTAGCTATTTACACTGATTTCTTACTCTGATTTAAGGGAATGATATCTCTACATCAAAAACTAGGCCCTTACTGCTAGTGTAAATAGATAAGAGGTCAGTGTATTAAGGGGATGCATGCTTATAAAAATTACATTTTACTTCATAAAAATTATATGATAATTTTTATTGAATAAAAATTAAAAGATAATAATATTTTAATAAAAAATATTTATTTCAAAAATAAATTAATTTATAAAAACAATTTCTTTAATTGAATTAGAGTATTAACCAAAAATACAATTTGTGTTTTATTATATCAAAATCATATTTATTTATAATGTAACTATGTTAAGATGAAAATATATTAATTATTATATAAAATATATATATTCATACTATTATTTTCTACATACATATCCATTTAATACAACATCAAATTCCCTTAGAGTATGGTGTGTGATGATGATGCATTATTGGGGTGGTTCTGTGTACAAGGTTAGGGTAGTGATATTGATGAGATTGAACATTCCCTATAAATGGTTTCTCTCATTCTTATGCTGTTTTATCTCAACCTAGTATTGGTCTAGGGAAAAGCTGGGTGATGTTATCTCCCTCAAAAGATCTGATAATTGTGATTTGTAGTGTATGGACCTACTGGTTGAGGCTATCACTTCCTTTATCTATGTCAATTGGATTCGTTAAAACCATATATTTTTACTCATCATATGATAACTGTTAAAACACTATGTACCTATACACATGTTCACATATCCCATCCAAAACAATCTGGAAATGTAAAAAATGAGTAAAAAACCATGCATTCTTATATCTAAATCCCTCAAAAATAGTATGACATAAGTAATGGAATGTAAATAGGATCAAATAAAATCCCTGCAAAAAGAGATTAAAAATAATTTAAACATAAAATTAACTAGGGGATGATGTTATGATTCCATAGGAACACACCTCAATTTGTCAAGTCTCACTATGAACTATTTTCTCCTCAGCTGTCTAGAACTCTATCAAAATTTCAAGCATCTACCAAAGACCTGACATGTACGTACAATGACCACACATTGGTGAGTATAAGAGTACCTAATAAGAAACCTCGAAACAACAAAGCATAATAAAAATAATAACATTCATCTCCACACATGTATATTTCTAAAACACATATAATAAGAATATCTTAAAAAACCTAACAAAGAAACATACTCTAATGGTAAGTCACAACCATAATTATATCCTAGGATTATGGATCAAATGTTCTATATAGAAATCATCTCGGAGAACACACTCCATGAGTCATATAGAACCAATGACATTTATCTAAGAGGTAATTCCAATCGGGTCTCACAATTGGATGTATACAAAGGATGTTTGAAGAGGTATGATATGTAGATTACGATAAATTCCAAGTCCATTCTGTATACCAAAAAGTCAATATAGATTAACCTACTATGTTGAGGATCAATGAATACATAGTATTGATTATGATGATACCGTGAACTCGACCTAAAACTATAAGGTAATAGAGGATATCACTAAAGGTCTCATAGAAGGATTCCAACAACTCTATATTGGATATTCTATAGAATGGATCACTATCCTATGTGTAGGAGGTGATTTCATACTAACCCACATGGAAAGGATATGGGGAAAAATCCCTAACCAAAATTTCTCAAGATAAATGCGATAAAAGTTTGAAGAAAATTTTGAGGGAGTACATAACGTGTAGTAGGGATACATGTTGCGTCCCATCGACCCCTTGTCATACACATGAAAACATCCAGTGTCCATGTCTGTGTAACAATTCACAACAGACAACTACTCGTGTACCCATACAAGGCTTAACCCATGTGAAACCTTGCTATCTAGGTTTATATAAGAGTACACAACATGACCAAGCCTGTGTACAACATCCTGTGTCCGTGTACCCTCTGATGTACATGCTGAGCCATCAGGTAGGGGTCATACACAGGGTGAGAGGTTAAACAACTGTGTGATACTTAACATTATCCTGAAACCCTATCCACCATTGTAAGGTCACCACATAATGTGTAGCATCAATGTACACACTTTACTATTCTGGATTTTACAAAAACCATAGTTTTTGATTCCATGTACATTATCACTTTCACCGCATCAAATTTTGGCCATGATCTTAATAAAAAATGTAAATATACTCTGGCCAGACATCACCATCACCACTTTTCTAATACTAGTCACCCGATTCACATTGAAATGCATTTTCATTCAACCCCTCAACCATTGCATGAACCATACCTAACCAAAGGTATCCAATATGGTCTTATTCAATGATATGATCATCACACATCTGTCAGTTTGTGCTGAGCTCAAAGTAACAATTTTGAATTTTTTTGCCAAGAAATTTTTTTAAAAGCGATCAATTCTTCTTTGTACGTTGATCCATATTCCAAGTGAGGAATTCCCACGATGAAAGTTGAATTGGGGGAGAAAAGCACAATGAATAATCACGAGGAACAGACCTCAGTCAATGTTCATGTTGACCTCAATTCATTTCCATTATAATGATAAATGATGATATAATAAAATAAACACAAATATATTATCCCAATTCTTGAAATAAACTAACCCATCCCATAACAAACTCAATATGTGAATTAATTTGTTAGTAGATTGATTCACGTTAGTCAAAAAAATAATAAACTATAAAATTATCCCATCAAATCAAAGGTCCTACCTAAACTCATATCAATAATGATGAAGAATAGAGATAAAATATGATCACTGACAAGATCCTCTATGTCTATTTCACATCGGTCATCGATCTTTGATCCAACCATCATCTTCCAACAGAATCCCTCTAATTCTCTTCAATATCTCTACAATGATTTAAAGGGTTATGTGGATAACCCTTCTATTCTTCCATAATTGAGTTTAAAAATAATGGAATTTGGTCACTCCACCAAATGATGAAATACAATAATTCAATTGATTATTTTAATCATTTTACACCAATGATGACTTTTCAAAAAAATATCCCTCACTAAAAATGGTTATGCCGCATTTTTGGTAAAATTTGCATTATGAACTCAACGGTGCAATTATATTTCTAATTTGAAACCCAGCATAAAATTTATTCCTCTTTTTAAGGAAAAATAGACAGTAATGATATTTAATATATTTAAAACATTTATTCTGGGAACACCGGGCCTTAGAATTTCATTTCATCTCATCACCTGGTCTTGAAAATAATCTAGAGAATATCTAAAAAAATATATGGTGAATTAGAGTCATCATATTATGTATATTCATATATTGTTTTATGTGGGTTTATTATAATAATAATTGTAATATTTCTAGAAGATATATATTTTTTGAATTTTATCTGTGATTATTAAATATTTAAAGTTGTTCTAATCAAAATTACCATTACTAACATAATATCAGAAGTTAAAAACACATTTACCAAGTCAAGAACTACAACAAATTATTAGAGAGTCATCACCAACCTATTAGAGGCTGTTTAAAATACTATTAATTTAGGATAAAAATAATTTTATAGACTAACACTATAATGAATATGGTATCTAAACCCACTACTAATTTATATAATATAGTACCTTTTATTAACCACTGTAAATTTGAATGCTATAATTCGTAACTGTTTAAGAAACAACTTTTTAATAAGTACAAAGTTATTAATATACAACTTGGATATCTATGTTGATTTTAAATCTTATTCACATTAATATTTAGTGGTAAAAAATATTGTATAATAAAAAAACAATCATGAATCAATGTTTTTTCTTATACTTAATTCTAAAAAACATTCACTAACATTGAACCCCTAGAATATTATTGAATTATTAGGATTTTATACCATACCAAAATCATTTGTATGGATATCATGCACATTTAATGTTGATTTAGATAGTTTATTATTTTATATAAAGTTTATAAATTGTAATATAAGTCCAAATAAAAAAATATTGTTTTATGAAATGTTTATAGTTATTAATATTCATTTTATTATAAAAATGAATTATTTGGGAATATATTAAAACCATTTAAAATGGAGTTTTTATCAATCAAATCTAGGTTTAAATAAATTGAAAACTATATGATATATAATTTGTTAAAATGTTTAATTTTTTTAAATATTTATATGAATTATAAAATTTTTCACAAAAGTTTTATATTTTGAATATGAAGGACTTCATATTGAATGCTATGTAAAATGAGAATATGAAAGAGTTAAAATTGAAATAAATGTAAAATGAATATTTTAATTTATTTATATATTATCCATAAAAATTATTTATTTATAATGTATTTATATTATATTATTTATTAAATATTCCAAAATTCTTTCTCTAATGTTTAAATTTATAAATTACTGATTTTTCTAAATTTTTCCCCTCTTCATTCAATTCATGATTATAAATTTTTTATATTAAGAATAAATGTAATATTTTCTTTAAATAATTAATTTTTTTTATAAATTTCATAAAATTAATGTTAGTAAGTACAACACAAGGTTTAGTTACATTAAACCCTAAGTGCGATTTGTTTCTCAGTTATATATTTTAAATTAAATATTGGTTTTTATTTATACATATTAGACAATAAGATTGTATTGTAATTAAGATATAACTACATTAATGATCAATGTATTATGTGATCGTGGGTGAAAATTATCATTAGGTTAAGGCCATAATAAATATCTAGAATAGTGGGGATTAGTTACCTACCACACCATCCTTGGTATTGATGTGATTTTTATATGATTTTAAGCCTTTACCTGAAATATTTTCATATACCAAATAGATGATATTCATTTGGATATACGTGAATATAGTTGTATTTTTAGTTTTGGGTATATAACACAAATTTAGAGTTGTACATTGTCTTATGTATTAATATGTTTCAGAAATATTAATTTGTTTGAAGATATCATGTAAAAAATTATATTATTAGAAGAATGAATAAATACATGGAGTACTAAAATAATATTGAGGGATATTTAAAAACCATTTTAAAAATGAAAATTAAAAAATTAATAAAAAAACACACATCAAGACCAAAATTATCCAATTAGATGGGTTTTGCTAATGTTGGGTTCCAATAGATTATATAATGAATCACATCATCATCATTACATGGAACTAAAGAAGAGATAGACTATAGGGGGAATACAATTAAGGGGAATCTAAATTTAGGGATTATACATAGTAAAGATATACTATGGATGCATAGTTTATGTGTAAATAGATATTTTGGTAGTGGAATTATGGGTACGAAATACATGGAGTGAGGTTTTGGGTGATGGGTAAATAAAAATAAATTTTAGGGTGGTTTAAAAAGCTAATGAGTACTTAATAAATTTCTAACAGAAACATAGTAGAGTATCCCATGGTTCTAAAGCATTTTTTTCCACAACATGTGTGTTGTGGCATCACACAAAGTACCATTTGAGCCACTAGGTAGTCAATATAGGGTCACCCAGTGCATCATAAAGCCCAAATTATTTTTAAAAAATGTGGGATAAACTAAGGATTTTTTATTTAAAATTTTAAAACCCTAATGAGGGATTCATATAATAGTGGTATAATGGATGGGGAACCTTCCTCGTTTTATCTTCTTCCTCCAACTTTCTTCTTCCTTCAATTCAAATACGTTGGGGGAAATTTGAGCTCGCGAAACCATGTTAATAACACCAATCATTTTTCCACAGTAAATGTTCTTGAATTAATTTAAATTTTATAGAGAGTAGGTCATGGATTTGAATTATGTTTCCATTGAATCATGGTGAAATTATGAAACAACTTGATATTCCATTATAAATTTTCCTTAAATTAATAATGTTTTTAATATTTCTCTCTACACGCGACTCTGAAATCAATCAAAAAAACTATATATTTAGATAATATATATATATATATATAAATATATACATTTAAGTATGACTGTTAAAATTAGATTTTAAATTAGCAGGAATGAATAGGAGTAACATTCATTGGAAATATTTATAGAATTCCAATAAATGATACTTTTAATTTGAATTAAATTCATTTTATATTGCTAAAATGACGGATAAGATAATTTTATGATTAAATCATTAATTTTCTAAATATTTCCATTTATTATGAAATAATTCATTTTTGAAAAAATTATGATTAGTAATGATATATTATATTTGATATGAAAAATTGGTTAATTATAATTTAATCTCTAAATAATAATAAATATGAATGAGAATGATTAATATTCTAAAAATCATTTCTAATATATTTTTTCCATAATATATTTATGTTTTGGTTTAAAAGTATAATTATCAATATTAATAATTTTACTTTTTAAAAATAAAATTCACTTTTAGATTAAAAATTTCAATATTACCTTAAGTTGTTTTTTTGGTTTTTTCAGAAATAATTGATTTTTAGGAAAATATTGAAAAAATACCAATATCAATAAAACTGTCATTTTATGATATTATCATAATACTAGAATAACATAAATGTTTTTTTAATATATATATATATATATATATATTAATTTTTAACAAATTTTGTAAAATTACTGTTTTTTATTTACAAAAACCCATGTATATCCATTTTGAAAGAAAAGTAATATTTTATTATAAAATGGATTTACTCCCTAATATTAAAAGAATATGTTTTCATCACTTGTAGATATTAAATCCATTTTTTAATGTTTTATATCGACATTATATTATTATCTAAATAAGAAAATTTCATTTTGGGTAAAAAATTATGATTACTATGATTAATGTTAATGACTATAAAAATGTGAACACTATCATATGTAAAAATTGTTTGGTTTTTATTTAAAAAATTAAATTAATTATTTTTAAATATAGACAATATTCTGATTTTAATAAAAATATAAAAATATATTAACACAAATTAAATTTATAACCGATTCTATATAATATTAAGATCACATAAGTCTTAAAACACAATGTATCTACAAAAAATGATCTTTTATAATTTTTTTTTTAATTTTATATTTAATTTTATCTTAATAGATTAAATGGAGATTAAATTTAGTTTCATGTAATAAATAATTTTTAGTGTTTTTATTTATTTATTTAGTAATGTGTTAGTTATTTTGGTAAAAACTAGTTACCTCAGTAAAAAATGGTAAAATGAAAAATATAAGAACAAATAACTTACAAAATGTTTAAAAATATATGGAAATTCTTAGTTGAGGTTTAATCAACAGAATTACATCCAAAAATAAAATTTTTAAATCATTTGGTATCATTGACCCTTGAATTGTGTATTGACATCATAAAAAATTAAAAGGTATTCAACAAAGTTCTTTTCTCTTTAATTATAAAAGTGAACACTTCCTACACTTCACACCACAACCATTATTTCCAATTTTATCAAAAAACATTAACATTTTTATTTTTATTATATTCTAATATCATTTACATAACACCCTATTCACCAAAACATAGCTTAATCCCTTCATTTTTAAGGATTCATCAATGATAATGTTCATATTAGCAAAGTGATTGTTACTTACTCCTTACCTTTTATTGTTAATTTTTCTTTTACAAAAATATCCTAACCATTATTATATAACAAAATTATTTTCATTAATTTTGAATTTTTTATTATTTTAATCATAAAATTTTATTTATTTATTTATATCCACTTATAACAATAAAATAATGTTAACCGTGCATCGTGCAGAATACCGCCTCTATAAAGTCAGGTTTCTTGTTTTTCAACTTGATTGTATTTATTTATCCCAAAAAATATAAATTTTTATCATAACGTTAAAAAATATAAATAATTTTATTATCATTATATTATAATGATATTATTGTCTTGTTTAATCATACTAACCTATCAGGATATAACATGTTCTTTTTTTTGGGTTGGTTTAACTGCATAATTGAACAATGAAATAAAACAATATCATGGATGACTATGAGAAATAAAATAATAATTTATTTACTAGTTAATAGGAATATAATTATTTTTTTTGTCATGTAGTGATTATATTAAGTATTTAACTTAATATTAAAATATCTTAGTTGATCACACAAAATCAATGAAAAAAGCCTACACCAATTCAAATTTCATAAAAATACAAACAAAAAATTATATAAATAATAAAAAAAATTCAATAACCAATGTTCTATGTTGAATGAAATATTCATGGATAATTTTATTAACAAGGTATGTAATAAAATAATTTTTTTATTCAAGAAGTTATGAAATTGTGCAAATTGAATCCGGAATATGGTATGAGATTTTTTCTAAATTTAAAGTCCATGTGGAATGTCTATATTATACATCATGTTTTATTTTTCATGTTGAAAATAAAATACCATTACTATTGTGTATCGTGTTACATTAATATTATATTATTTTCAATTTTTTAATACTTGTAATTTCTATCATGGGGTTTGACTCATTGATTTCTTTTTGATGTATTTTCATCTAAAAAATGCTAAATCAAGGACATGTTTTATATTATGCACATAATCTATTTTATATGGTGTATATACGACCCAATTGAATTATTATATCATAAAATACATTTTTTTCATGATTATTTATTTTCAATTTAATTCTACCTCTTTCAAAAGTCTTTGATATAAATTGTACTAAATTTTTAATGATTTTTATTATCTCAATTAATGTTCATTGAGTTATGATTATTATTGTTGAAACTATTTCATATAAGAGGGTAAAAACTTACCTTTTATTTTATTATTGGGAAATATATATTTACTTATATATATTTATATTATTTCCATAGAAACCCATTTTTCAAAAGTTTCTTACTTCATGAACTATATTTTCAATAAGGAACTTTGGTAACTCAGATATCATTAATTATGTTATAGGGTTTCTTTAGAAATCCTTCATTATTTATTATATTTTTTAATTTATTTACCATTTTATATGTTGTTATATTCTAAAACTATTAGAAGAATATATATTTTTATTCCAATATTCATACTTTATTTTTTTATCACTTAAAAGTTGAACATTATCAAGAATGAACCTCCATCTCTTTGTTGGATATTTGTTTCAAGTCTATATTTTACTTCATTATAATGATATCAACTCTTTTTGGGAAAGAAAAAATGAATTATTTTCTATGAATTATAAAATTTACGTTTCCCCTTTTAAAAAAGGATAATCTAAAACAGCTTTTATGATGTTGTTTTTCAAAAATGGTATTGAAAATATTTTCCACCCCAAATTTCCATAATAATATTTATGCTTTTTCATGGAACAACTTATTGATGTTTCTTATTCAATTTTAGATGTTTTACAATGTTTCCTCTTCATCTTTTTGAAAATAAAATTTGAATTTTACCTCTAACTTCATAATTTTAAGAATTTATTTAAAATGACTACTTGTAATAATTTTTATCGAAACATATCTTTTCACCACCCTGGTGATTTTATTTGAAACTTTCTTAACATTATTTCATTATTTATAAAATAAAAATTTATTTTTTCCTATATTTATAAAATATAATTTTCAAAAATATTTCAAATGTTAAAGGATATTTATTATTTATAATGTGATTGTTCTAAATGTCCTCAAAATTATTTTTCATCTAATTAAATTTCTTATTACATTTCATATGATTTACCATGTTTTTTTTCAAATGTAACCATCTATATAATCTATATAAAACATATATAATTTCATTATCTTTTGGAAAAATGATTCATCAATTATATTTTCCGTCCTAATCATTTTCGGTGTATAAATATAATTATTCTTTGAATACCTTTCCTTCATGAATAAATTATTTTTGATTATATTTATGTATGAGTATTTACATAGATTAAATAAACCAATTGATTTAGTAAAATTATTATCTTAATTATATATCCATTATCTATATAATCTAAATACCATATTCTTTATTGTACTTATTGAATAGAATTTACCTAGAATGTTAATTGATCTCATATAATAGAAAATAATTTTCTATGAGTTTATCATGATATGATTATTAATGTAATTTTTAACATTTTCCATATATGAATCTTTTTTAAAGGGATAGAAAAACCATTTTAATTATATGGGATATTTTTGATGTGTTCCATGAATCCAATTTTATTTCCTTGTGTTCTTTATGATATGATGAATGATTTATTTTCTTATTGAACACATTGATTGGATGATGATGGGTGGGGTATTATATCACCCTCAAATGCATGGTTTTTGGATTTATATATAAAGAGTTAATGATACATGGACATACAAGTATTTTTTACATCATGAAATGTTCAATATACCAGGATTTTTTCATAACCTGAAATGGTTGATATATATGGATTGGTTAACAATTTTTTCATATGATTATATTTTTTTCAAGAGTATTATACTTATGAATATGACTATTTTTTTATTTTAAGAATAAATTTTATTTTCTAATATTACCACAATATTTTAAACCATTTTTATATTATGTGATTCTGTACTTTACGACACATGTTTTATAATCTAATACTTGGGGTATGATTTTATATATATATTTATTATACCCATATTATCATATTATACTAACTCATGATCTTTGATTGTAATGTTTTATCCTTACCCTTAATGAGTGTTAGATCTCACCCCTTCTTTATGTTTTCGTTTCCCTAGGTTAGGTAGATAGGAAAAGTATGCACTGTATAAACGATTTTCTGATGTGTATAATTTTTTAGAGATATTAAATAATCACTAAGGATAAAATGTTTTCATATATAATGATAAAAATATAAATTGATAAAAAGATCATCTGGGGGTTTTTAAGTGATTTTTTTTCTTAATTATATAAAAAATATAAACATAAAATATCATGAGAAGGTACTATAATGCAATATTTTCTTTACGTCATGTAATTATCATAGTAACATCTACGGGTTATAATAGTTGGAATCATTACAGGGTTTAGATAAATTTTGATATTAAGATGTTATCAATTGAGGAAAAATTGAAAGTTATAAATATCATAAAATGTTGATAAGTTAAGGTTTATCCTAATTTAAAATGTGCATATAATGTTTTTAGGTTAGTTTTGGTATTATTGAATGTTATGGAGATTAATATAGAATAATGTTAGTGAAAAACCAAGGGATATGTCTTATGGATAATTTCATGTATATGATGACACCCCAAAGTAATTTTAAATTATGTATTATGTGTTTCTATAAGAATATACATCACTATATTGACACTATAAGTCGGTGTAGGATCTGACATATGTTTACCTAGGGGTAATAAACCTTAAAAGAAAATTTTGGGTATTAACTCAACAATCACCCAATGCATGAAAAAATATCCTAAAAATAGTTTTAGTTTATTCCTATTGGGTTATATACTATGATTAATTCATATTCGGTTTATTGATCCATTACAAAAGGATTTGAGTAGGATACTAACTAAATGGGTTAGAGAACCTCATAGATAATTACCATAGATAACCAAGTTTTGAATATAGAGATTTATAGTTTGAATAAAATGTATCATATTATAAATACAAAGGATTTTTGGGAAAAGACATATTCAGATTTATGTTTTAATAATCAAAATTTTAATATAATCATATCTATTTTTGTTTTAGTATTTATTTGAAACATGATCAAGGAAATGAAGATTATAATGCTCTATATCTTGAAAAGAACTATGTTTTATAACCGAATACTAGGGTATCATTAAATGACTGATAATCCACGTATATTCCTATTGTGATAGAAAAGTGGAGTTTATTTGTCTTACTTAAGGTATTGAAGTTGATATATTAAAAGTAATTAATTCTTAATACTATTATAAATATTCATTAGTGAGTGATTTTAATTGATCATATTTTGGTATGTTTTAAAATTTATGAGTATTATGTGAAACATTGAACGATTTTCTTAAGTAGTTTTACTTTAAAGGATTCAAAATATATATTAAAAGGAAATGATAATATTGAAAAGTTATTTTATGACATGGTTATATTTTTGGCGGTAACTATTAAAGAACACATTATTGAGTCATTTATTACTCTTTGGTTTAATATACACTATATATTGAGAAAATAATGTGTTGATTTATTTTTAAAAAGTAAGTTAAATAATATGGGTAATGTATAAATTATGAATTTATTAAGGATTTTTTTGGATACTTTCATCACTTTTAGGATTACAGTATATATTGGAGGGTGTGTGATTTCATACTATTTAGAGGTCAAATATAGATTTAAATTTTAGAAGGATATATGGTTTCCTTATGATCTAATTTAATGGAAATTCAAATGGTTTTAAGAAAACAATGTTATGGAAAGTATATGATTCAAGAACATACATATTTTGTTATATGATTGTATGAGTGGAAAATGTTTTTAATGAATGATAAGTAACTTTATATAGCCTAAAATAGTAATGTAGAAGTTTTATTAGAGGTTTACCATGAAAGATGAATATTTTTTTGGAATATCCTCACCAAAAATAATTTTATTAGTAAAAATGAAAATTGAAATGAAGCAATTTAATTAAATAGTGAAGTATGTAATGACCTAATATTTCGCAATAAATTTTCCATAAATAAACAACATGCTCAATATGTTTCTACATATTCAACATTAAATTAATAAAAATGAACAATATATTTAAATAAAATATAAATATTTAATTATGAACATTAAAATCTATATTTTTAATTATTAGTACAAAATATGAGTAAAAAACTTATTAAATAGTTATATAAATAAAATAATTTCAACTTTAAATAAAAATGAAATTGAATTGGTATAGCTAAAATGAGTAATCAGATCATTAAGAGCATATAAATATATTTTTATAAATATTTCCATTTATTACAATATGAATTTCTGTTCCATGAAATTTATAATTAATTAATATAGAATATATTTTATATGAAGAATTTTTAATACTAGTTTAACTAGTAATTTATTGGAAATATGAAAGTGAATGGGTTAATATTTTAAAAATATAATCTCATATAAAAACTGTTTTTCATAATATTATTATATTTCAATTTAAATGTTAAATTATAAACATATAAAATTTCATTTTTAAAAAATATAATTCATATTTAGTTTAATTATTAGATTGATAATAATTTTTGATAATTTTATGAAATTGTTTATTTTTATAGGAATAGTGGAAAATAGATATATTACTAAAACTAACATTTTTATGACAATATCATAATACAATAATGAATTAAATGTCTTTGAAACCATTTTACATAATATATAAATGCATTTATAATTAAAATTAATCATTTAAAATAACTATTATGCATTTATAAAACCCAAATAAATCATATTTGGATCATAAGTAATATTTTACTCTAAAAATGAATTTATTCCCATATATTAATAAAATTAATTTTCCTCCCTTGTCTAAAAAAAATAAAAAAAAATTGATTTCATATTTTATATCTATATCATTTTATTATTTAATACTTTTAATTTCATTTATGGGTACTATTATTAAATTTAATTTCTATAATAGTGGTAAAATTATTTTTTATTTTTATTTTTTATTAATATTGTATAATAATTCTCCCATTAATTAAATTAATGTTTTAAAAATTACTAAAATAATAATATATTTAAGAAAACATTTAATTATATTAACAAAATTGTAATTGTTAACCAATGGTAAATAATATTAGGAACGTATAATGAAGAAAACATCATTTTTTCTATAAAAAACTATTTTTCTATATATAAAATGTTTTAATTTAAAAGTGAATTTCAGCATATTATATAAAATGGATATTAAATTTACATTCATAAAAATATAATTTGGTAAGAGATGATATTTTATATGTTTTTATTAAAACATATATTACATGGTTAAAAATTAGTATATCTATTAAGAATAAAAAATATAAAAGTGACAATATTTGAAAAAATGGCTTCCAATATGTTTAATTTTTTTTTTAAAAATTTTCATCAAGGAATTAAAAACCCAAGAAAATGCAAAAATCAATTATTTATAAATTTTATATTCATTTAAACATTAATTGGGTAATAAAAACACTGAAAAGTAAATGGTATTCATAGAAGTTCCCTTTTATTCACTTATAAAACATGACCCTTCTTCTACTTCAGACCATACACATAACATAAAATTTATTCTTGAATATCCTAAATTTTTATTCTCTTATAATCTTATTCAATTTTCATAATCCCATGTACAACATATTTTATCTAAATCTTTTCTTTTCCGAGGATAATATTAAATCAATTTTCAAGGTACTAAAGAAAGTATTACATAATCCATAACATCTCTTCTTAATCATTATTTAGAAATCCAATAAAAAAATAGTTATATAATGACCAAATTAAAATTATAATACTAATGTGTTATTATAATAATGGAATAATATTAAATTATTAATTTACATAGACTTAAAAAAATGGAAACTTTGAGTTGTGTGGACTACTTCTTTGTTGAAGTATAATTTTTTTTCATTGTGATTTTATTTATTTCAATAAAAATATAATATATGATTAGAAAACTAAAAATAAATAAAAAAATCATTATCATTCTATTATAAATATATTATACACTTCTTTAACCATACTCACCCATAAAGATATATTGTGATCAAGTTTAGGGTTGGTTTAACCTCCTACTTGAACAATGATATAAAACTATATCATGGATGACTATGGGGAAATAAATAATAAAGTTATTATAAGTTAATAAGATTATTATTATTATTATTTGGTTCTTCAGTGGTTGTATTGTGTATTTTACTTAATAAAAAAAATATCATATTCAATTTGTAAACATAACCAAAATAAGATGACACTAATTTAATATTCACACAAACAAAAGAAAATATTACATATTAATGAAATTTCATATGATAATAAATGGTTTATATTAAATGAATTATAGATAAATAAGTTTAATAATAATTTATATAATAATCTAAATTTTAGCATACAAGAACTTATGTGCATGTGAATAATGAATCTAGAACAAGGTAAGGGGTTATTTGTCTCAAATATGAATTCCATGAGACATGTTTATCCCATACACAATGTTTTAATTTTTTTAGGGTGAATATAATACCCCATTTAATTTTTTTAACATTATTGATTTATATTTCAAGCAGTAAAATTTTTAATTCCATGTTTATTATATACTAGGATTTTGAATAAAATATTATAAAAGTTGTAATGGTTTTCATCTGAAAATCCACCCATTGAGACACGTTTTGTATTATTTATATAATTAATTTTTAATGCATATTATGAATACTTAATTTATTTTATCACTAAATACTATATATTCTTGGTAATTTATATTTAATTTTAATATCTATAATTAAATAGTTTTTTATTTAAATTCCGTTTAATATTTATAAGTTTTGTTAACTCAATTCATGCGGAATGAGTTATAATTATTCTTCTTGAAAATATTTCATATATGTTGTTATGTATTTACTTAGGATTTTATTATCAAGAATATTATATTTCATTATAGGATTTATATTTTTACCATATATTTTTTTTTCAATATATTATTACTTTATGAACTATATTTTTTCAAGGTTATTTGGAAACAAAAGTATCATAGTTTGAGTTATATATTCTATTTTGATAATCAACCATTAATAATATATTTATGAATTTATTTTATAATTTTTATAATTTCTATGTTATCTTTATATAGATTCTTTATCTTCTTATTCTAATATTACTACTTTATTTTCCTCTCACATAAAATTATAATATTATCAAGAATTAAAAACCATCTCATTATTAGATCTTGATTTTATGTTTATTTTAATATTTCTTTCTATGTTATCATGGTTTATAAACAAAAATTTATTTCCCTTAAATATTTATAAAATATCTCTTTTCATAATTATTTCTTAATATCTAGGATATATCAATTTTCTAAAGTGAGTTCTCCGAAACTTCTTTAAATCATTTATAATATACTGCATTTAACTTTGAAATATCTTATAATTTATTGAGGATAATTTTAAAATGTAACCATTCAACTTATTTATCTTGATAGATAATGTAATGTGCGTATATTTTGAAGAAATTATTTATCACTACCTTTTGTCTTAAGTAATAATTTTTTATGTATAACTGTAATTTTTATTCTAATTATTTTCATTTAGCAACAAACAATTGTTTATTCTATTTATTGAAGGATATTACAGTAGGTTCTATCAATTTATTTGTTGGGGAAAATTATTTTCTTACTTGTATACCCTTTATTTGTACATTGTAAATACCATATTCTTGATTATATTTGTTTAATGATATTTTCCTAGAATATTACTTTATGTCATCGAATACCCATTTATTTTTAATTAGTTTTTTAGGTTATGGTTATTTATGGAATTATAAATTATTTACTAATGTGAATCCATATAAAAATGATATATATCCCATTTTCATTCAATGGATTCCTTATGATGTGTTTAATGAAACAAATTTTCTTTCTATGGGTTATTTATGAAATTATTCATGGTTAATTTTATTATTTAACTCATATATATGTATGATGATGTATAGGGTCCTATATATCCCTCCAATGCATTGGTTTTGGTTTTGTATCTCATTAGATAATTATGAATGGACATAATTGAAGTAGTTCACAACATGAAAGGGTATGAATACATAGATTTTTTCACAACATAAAATAGGGTAGATGCATGGATTGATTAACGTTTTTTTCCTATGAGTATGTTTGAAACATTGTCTTATTATTATTATTATGACAACATTGTGCTTTCATTGATTATATTTATTTTAAAAAATTCTCAAAATTGTGTGATTTATTTCTTATTTTATAAAATTACATACTCTATAACCCATGTTTTATTATCAATGAATTATTGTGTATGATTTTATTACATATATTTATTATACCCACATTCTTATATTATGATCACTCATGATCCATGATTGTTATCACTTATGTTTAACCTTACTAAGAATAAGAGATCACCTCTTTATTATGTTTTCATTTCCCTTAGTTATGATGATATGAAAATATTCAAATGTATGTAAGAGTTTATAATGTGTATAATTTATGGGATATGTTTAAGGCATAACCCATGTAACTTAGATTCATATAGAATAGAAAAAATTTCTAATTCATATAAAGAACGTGGATTTTATTAGTCAATGTTTTTTCCAAATTATATGTAATTATAAACCTAAATGATATTGAAAATGTATTTTATTATGATAATTTATTTTAGTATTTAAATTGATAGGACCACATCCATGGGTTTCTATAAATCATATATTAATGATGATATTTTTAGTGGTTTAATCATGAGGCTTGTGAAGGATTATTTCACATGCTTTCTACTTCATTTAATAAATTATAAGGTGTTTGTTAAGGGTGGGGAACAATTTACTTTTCTATATACCAGGTAGGTAACACTACTCAATGAAAAGTTCTTGAAATATTTAAAAGAAGAAATTATTTATTAATTTTCATTGAAACATATGAAAATTTTCATTTTAATGATATTGGGGATTATGGGCATCCTAATGTATAATATAATTCAAGGATAAATATATAATTTCAATTTAGTACATTTTTCCTTTTATTTTATGCCTTTATATGTATTTTTTTGTTGTGTAACAACATGTGACAGACACCACAGATAGCTTAAGAGGATTTAAAAAGGATATTTGGAGAACGGTGTAACAAATTTGGGATTTGAAGGGAATTTTTCTCATGTTCTCTTATAAGTTCATTTTATCTATGATTCTAGTTAATTTAAGAGATTAGATTTAAATATTAATAGAAATTTAAGGGGGTTTATATATTTTGTTAATGGATTCTGTGACCTAGTGAGGTATTGGGTGTTGATGCGTGATACTCTATGGAGTGAAGTGAGCCAATGGTGAATTGAATGATAGGTATGTTTGAGAACTCATGTTATAGAAGGTTTTACTAAGAGTGGTAAAAAATTAATTGAACTAGGATTATCATAATATTATTCAATATTATTCGTATAATATTTAAAAAATCCATTGTATTGGTAGATTACAATTCACCTTATCAGTCATTGGTTCACCTTATAGATTTGTGTATATAATGAGTTCATGTTGATCCTTATAAACTAATCCACATTTAAATATGTAAACTAGTAGTGACTATGGATTATAGGTGCTAAAACAAGAGTGGTATCATAGTTATTGGAAATTAAATTTTAGGGAGGTGTATTGATTTTATTTTGAGATAATATGTAAGCCTCACGACTTTAGCATATGAGAATAAAGAGTTATGAAAAAAGCTATATGTTATGAAGGGTAATTATTTTTGAGGGTAATGGTTTTATCATAATATGGTCTGGATAAATGTTGAGTGTAGTAGATTACTTAATGAATAGTATTTGATCCTCAATGTCAGTTGAGGGATTGGTGATTGATATATAACAACCCTGGTTTTTGGGTGAGTGAATTTGGGTCTAAATTCGGTTTGATGATTTATATTTTAGAATTTTTGAGGTGTAGGAGGGGTTAATTTATGTAACACCACATCATTTTATGAAATATGTTTTTCTAATAACTTTATATTTTTTGATATCTTGCATTACAAACAACATCAAGTTTAAATGATCCATGATATATTATTAAAACATTTTTATTTTATAGTTTTCTCCAAGAAGATAGATTGGATGGTATGAATAAGAATATATAAATTATCAAAAATGTATAGTCACATATTGATGTCCCCAGATCAGTGTGATCACTGAGAGGGGGAGGGGGTGAATCAGTGATCCTTTAAAACTTTTTACTAATTGATTCTTTATCAATTAAACCTCTATGGATTGTTAAGGACTCGATCCACTCTTCTTGTATCTCTCAGCTTTTCCTCGAGTGATGCAGTAAATGTAAAGGCACAGGACACAAGGATTTACAAGGATCAGCTCTAAAGGCCTACATCCTTGCCATGTTGGTTAAACGCCCAACATGGTTTCTCTACTATAATTCGGTTAGTAATTACAATAGTCGATACAGAGTCACACTGTATCTCTCCTGAGTCCCACAGGAGGTTCTTTATACTGCATCCCACAGTGTTACCAGAGTCCCACTGGCCTGCTTCAGCTTTCACCAAAGACTTCTCCACCCTGAGTCTCACAGGGGGTCTTCTCCTGGCTCCTCGAGTTACACGAGTTGGTATTCTTCTATTGAAGCTCTTCAAGAGTCTTCAATAGCCTTGGATAAGGTCTGCTGGCCTAGCTCACTTCTTTTAATCACTGGTGGTGACCAGGAATTCTCTTCTTTGCTTGGGCTTTATCTCCTTCTTCTAAGGATGACCCAGCCACTGTCTTCAAGAATCTTGATTGGCAAATATGTTCCTGCACTGAGTATGCCCACTCAATCTTCTTGGTCTTCTCAACTACTGAAAACTCAGAAGAATTATGTCTTTAACTTCAGTCTGGCTTCAGTCTCTCTTTAATTCAACTTCATGAACTGAGTGCATAGCATCTGTGAATCTTCATGCACTAATTGCATGAATTCTCAATCTCCATGCATGACTTGCATGGAATCTCAAATATCTTCAAGAACCTTTGTCCTCAGACTTCCCAAATGTACACACACTGATTTAAAATTTGTTTACGTGTGCATGTGAATGCATGAAAGAATGCTATCCCCTTTTCTTCTTGGTGTGATAAACCCTTAAAGAGTGTAAACTCTTTTAGCACACACACCTTCTTCTTGGAGTCACACTTTTTATTCTTTCTTACACACACCAAATTGTGTGTTGTTCTTTAGTGTGAATTTCTTCTTCTCTCTTTCTTCTCAAGGTGTTTACCCAATTGTACACTTATTCATACATGTATGAACATGCATGTATCTTCTTCCTTCAATTGGGTATACACAAGAGTTATGGCCTCCTTCACTTTTTTTCTTGCACACACTTTGTTCATTTCTTCTTCTTTACGGTGTGCACACTCCACTTGTGGAAACACTAAGGGTTCGACCTCCTTGTTAATTTTCACACACACACAACCAGGATGGTGTGGCCTTCCTCTCCACTTGCACACACACAACCAAGATATGATGTGGCCTTCCTATTCACTTTTCACACACGACCTTCCTTCTTCTCAATTAATCTTCCTCTTCCCTCAAATGTACTCACACACTTTGTTCTTATGTTAACATGCACATGTACTCCAGTATTCAATCACCCTTCTTCAAATAAATTACACACAACACATAGGTGTTAAATTCCACTTCTTGCACACACACAACCAAGGGGTGTTGAGATTCACCTCACCCGAACTCACCTCAAAGGAGGGGGCACAAGTATGCGGCCACTCCTGCCTTCAAGCACGCTGGGCGCGATAGCTCCAACCGCGCAGGTGGTGCAGTGGCTTCCTACGGCCATGAATGTGAGTGGACAGAGAGGGCGCACAATTGTGCGCGGCTCAATTGCTTCCTACCGCACAAAGGGAGAACATTGGCTTCCTCCTGCCGCGTGAGTTCGCGAGCGCAGAGGGTGCGGCCACTTGCTACCGTGCAAGAATGCGGGCAGCCGGCGCGCAAGGCTCGACTTCTTCCCTGTCGCACAAGGGAGCGTGCAAGGAGGCCTTCCTCATTACTTTTTTTTGCACAGGGGTAGCACGAAAGGAACTCTCGAAGCCTCGGGTGGCTTTGGGCTGCTCTACCGCGCAAGTGATGCACGGAGCTTCAAGATTTGTGATGCTCAGGTGCTTCACATGACTTCTTCAAAAATGCTCAGCAGCCACCTTCTTTGGCCTCATACGGCTTCTTTTATAGGAAAATGATTCCTCGGATCTTCCGCATGGATAAATCTTGATTTCCTGAAAACTTCGGGTTTTCATGATTTTCCTCAAATCTTTTTTTTCTTCTCTATTCAGTGCGGGTTTCTTCATGACACATGGTCTTCATGTGCATGCGTTTTTGAATGCATGCATGGCTTCTTCCTATTCTACCAAGCATGAATACACTACCTCGCAACTCCGTTTGTGTTGGCCACCTTCGATTTTCTACTTTGAAAGGTTTCATGCAAGTGAAACTGCATTCAAGATATTCGGTTCCTTCATACAATCTCAATGCGCTCGGAAGGAGCTTGAATGGTGGCCGGAGTGAGGAGATCGATGTCTTGGAGAATCACTGGCTCACGGTGGTCACCGGCATAGCAGTAGGGCATCGGGAGGTTGAAGACAACGTTCCCCCAGTAATCAGACATCTTACGCCCTTTGCGGCTCGATTGAAGATCAGATGTGCAGCCATGATCTCCCATGATGAAACGAGCAGCTGAGATAGGATGCGAGATCAGATGGATAGCCAGGATAAGATCTGTGTTAAAAAATTTCCTCCCACATCGAAACGTACCGCGGTTTTTCCGCGGTTTAACAACCATCACCTCCCACCATCGGCTCAGAAATCTACTCTCCCCCCTTCGGTGCCTCCCCACACCGGTTCTCCTGCGGGCGCGCTCTAGCGCCCACTCTGCTTCCTTCGGGTGCACACCTAGCGCCCACGCTACACGAATTCATCACCGTGTGGCACCCGTGGGCTTACACATGTCCTGGACCATGCCTCAGGGAGGCCTTGGACTTGAGGAGTTCCCTTGAGCGCGGTTGACCCTTGGGTCCCGCAAGTGCTGGAGGTGAGGGACCTCGGCTGGCCTCCTTGGTTGGCTTATTTTTTGTTAAAGTACATAGTTTGTACTTTGTATAGAAGCAAAGTAACCAAGTACAAAAATGACAAACCATACTTCTTATCCTCTTCATCTTCTTATGAACTCCATATATCTTCTCCAACATCTCTTCTTCTTCTTCTATATAATTCTCAAGGATCTCTCAACTATCTTCATCAACAAATAATCATAAATCACTTTGATCTTCAATGTTCTTCTTCAATCAAATCATAGATGAGGTTGAATCATCTTCAAATCCACATGCACTAAGAGATAGTGCATGGTCTTATTTAAACAACTTCATCCATTTAGTAGTTGTGGATGGTTCACCTTTCTCTCCTCATGCATTGTGAAGACAATGCATGGACTTCTAACAATGTTGTGACATTGCGTCTCCTTGATACAAGTCTTGGAACTTCATGATCAGTTCTACAATCGCCTGATTTAGTATGGAGAGTGTTTCAACCATTACCTCTTATGACACTTAGTGATTCTCCTAAGTGACATGCTTCTTAGTACCATGGTCATTCTCCAACAATCACCATCACCTTGTCAGTCACATATCCACTCAATACTTGACATATTATTAACAACATCACCATCACCATCACATCCTCTATCATTCACATATTGACATTCCTTGTCATCCATTCAATCCTTGACACCTTATTGACAACAAATGCAACACAGTGCACAACAATCTCCCCCTTTGTATTTGTTGTCAATATCACTAGAGCACATATGAATGGGTCAATATGTGTTCCATGCTTTTCTCCCACTTATTGGAAACCAAATGCAAAGGTGTGGTGTGGTTCTCTTCAAAATATAACTTCCTATCTTTGAATAGAATCTTCTTGAAAATCACTAAGAGAGGTATGATGTCAAATGTTCACTTTAGCAAAGAGCCTTTAGTAAATCATCTCTAAGTCTACTTGGGCTAACCCGATGTAGAAAATAAGAGTGATGTAACCAAAGAATTCAATGCTGTCCACAATTTACTATACATGTGAGATCATGCTTAGGCTTCAAGGGGTTGAAATTTTTCATATATATCAATGAATTGCTAAATCCTTAATTCTTCACAAGATGACATGTATCTCAAATGATCATCTTCTACAGATTGGATCCCCCTCAAGTGGTGCACTCTATTCTGTCCATACCATTCTAAATTTGAGGACTGATCATCATCTTCAATCCCCTGAAATGTAAGCACATGTATATACTAGTGATTAGGGAAGAAGATGGAACCTCCTTTGTTCATCAGTTTGAACAACAAGGTTGAGAAGATTCTATCAACCGAGATGTTTCACTTTCTCCATTATTCAAACTTGCACATTTAATCTCCAATGATGTTTGTGCTGGTGTGGATCTTAACACCTCTCCAACTTCTTTGTGTGTGACTCCTCTCTTTCTAAGTGCCTTCTGAGCACTAGAATTTCCTAGTGCAATATTCATTCTCTTGAAGAATTATTTTTTGAGCTGGAATGAGTGTCATGCATTTATTACTGATATGACCATCTTTATTGCACCTCACACACAGAACTTCATCTTCATGTGAAATATTTTGTTTTCCTTTTGTACTAGCTTTGGCAAGGGAATTTTCTTCCTTTCTCATTCTTTCCAAATATGTGGGCCAGATGATTAATATGTCATTTGGAAGTGAGGATTCAGATTTGGATGTTCCACATGGTTCCTTGGATGGTTTTAAGATACCTTTCTTAGGCAGCTTATTTTCATTCAATCCCTTCTTCTTCTTCTTCTGGACTGATTGTCCTGTTGAGTACAGTTTTCTTCTATTTAGTTCCATGGCTTGTTTACAGAGATGCATGGTATGACCTGTCTTTCCATAGTAGAAGCATTTTTTCTTGGTGGTCCTTTTGGATGCGCCTCCCTTCTTGGATTTGAAATCCAAGGACTTCTCTTTCTTTTTCAAGTTCTTCTTGGGAGCATTTTCAACTTTATTTTGCTGGCTTCCCAAGGATACTTCTTCATTCTTAGCCAGGTTCTGTGATCTTTTCTTCTTTTCAGCTTTTGAAACATTTGGAGATTGGTATGTATCTTTCTTGTGACCACTTTTGCATTCATCCCAGATGTTATCAAACATTCCAAATCTTTTTGCAGTAAACATATGTTTCTAGACCTGTGTATGTTGCTTCTTCTTTTCTGGCTTGATCCCCCTTGTCATGAGCTTCCTTTGTGATTTAACATTTAGAGGATTGTACCAACAATCCATTGCACAATTCCCATATCTATTGCAGCAACAACATTGACCTAAAAATCTTGTCTTCTTGACTTCTTCTGATTGTTGGATCTTTCTTTTGAATTTCTTTATCATTTCAGGAGAGCTCTCTTTCTTCATATTCTTGATCCATACTTGTTTAGAGTTATTCTTCCATCCTGCACTTTTTGTGGAAACACATTTAGAATAATTAGTACAAGATGGTATGGATGGTACATTCTTATTAGAAGAGGTTTCCCTTTCATTATAGGATTTCCTCCTTTTGGAATCATCCATCTCAATTCACACTTGAGTGGAAACATTTCTTCTTTCATCTGATTGGGAGGCTTCGGTTTTGGGTGATTGCTGATTTTTCAATATCACCTCTACTTCTAAGCATTTCATGTTGAGAGAGATATTCTCATCCTCAACACATCTTAGCCTTCCTTCCCAATTCTCTTTTAGTTTTTTCATTTGGTCTTCATGCACCTTCTTCATTTCTTACAATGAATTTTCAAGCTCATTTACCCTTTTTACTTTGTCTTCTAGTTGAGCATCTTTGACAACCATTGACACTCTATGCCTCTTTTCCAGTGCATGGAAAACTTCTTTAAACACTATATCAAAGAATTCTTTCTCACAAATGCTTCTTTGTAGTTCTTCAGTGAAATCAGCAATTCTTTCACTGCAAAGGGAAATGGTTTCATCCTTATCCTTCACCAGCTTTGTGAGAGTGTTGGTTATGCCAACCCTTCTTGCCAATTGATCTTCCCTAGAATTGGTTTCTTCTTCTAGCTGTAATTTTTCTTCTTGAAGATCATGGATACTTGTAGCAATACACATTGCCACTTCCCTGGGGACTGTCTTATGAAGATATTTGAGTGCATTTAGAAGATCATTGATAGTTTCATCATCATCATAGCTAGATAAGGCTTCATCAAAAGAGTGATAAAAGGAATTTTCATCTGTTGTGAATTTCACATTACCTTCAGTGGAAGGTGTTACTCTATTAGTAGCAACCTTCTTCTTCATCTTTTTGGCCTGTTTCTTCTTTCTATTTTTCTGAGTCTTGGAAGATATCTTCATTTCAGGGTATTCACTCATTTCTTCAAATTTTCACTTCATAAGGACTCCCTTGGATCTTTTAGAGGCAACATCGCTCTGATACCAATTGAAGTGCCCAGATCAGTGTGATCACTGAGAGGGGGAGGGGGTGAATCAGTGATCCTTTAAAACTTTTTACTAATTGATTATTTATCAATTAAACCTCTATGTCTTGTTAAGGCCTCGATCCACTCTTCTTGTATCTCTCAGCCTTTCATCGAGTGATGCAGTAAATGTAAAGGCACATGACACAAGGATTTACAAGGTTCGTCTCTAAAGGCATACATCCTTGCCATGTTGGTTATACTCCCCAACATGGTTTATCCACTATAATTCGGTTAGTAATTACAATGGTCAATACAGAGTCACACTATATCTCTCCTGAGTCCCACATGAGGTTCTTTATACTGCATCCCACAGTGTTACCAGAGTCCCACTGGCCTGCTTCATCTTCCACCAAAGACTTCTCCACCCTGAGTCTCACAGGGGGTCTTCTCCTAGCTCCTCGAGTTACACGAGTAGCTCTTCTTCTTTTGAAGCTCTCCAAGAGTCTTCAACAGCCTGGGATAAGGTCTGCTGGCCAAGCTCACTTCTTCTGATCACTGGTGGTGACCATGAATTCTCTTCTTTGCTCGGGGTTTATCTCATTCTTCTAAGGATGACCCGTCCACTGTCTTCAAGAATCTTGATTGGAAAATATGTTCCTGCACTGAGTATGCCCACTCAATCTTCTTGGTATTCTCAACTACTGAAAACTCAGATGAATTATGTCTTTAACTTCAGTCTGGCTTCAGTCTCTCTTTAATTCAACTTCATGCACTGAGTGCATGGCATCTCTAAATCTTCATGCACTGATTACATGAATTCTCAATCTTCATGCATGACTTTCATGGAATCTCAAATATCTTCAAGAACCTTTCTCCTCGTACTTATCAAATGTACACACACTGATTTAAACTTTTTTTATGTGTGTATGTGAATTCATGCAAGAATTCTCCCCCCTTTTCTTCTTGGTGTGATAAACCCTTAAAGAGTGTAAACTCTTTTAGCACACACACCTTCTTCTTGGAGTCACACTTTTTATTCTTTCTTACACACACCAAATTGTGTGTTGTTCTTTAGTGTGAATTTCTCCTTCTCTGTTTCTTCTCAAGGTGTTCACCCAATTGTAAAGTTATTTATACATGTATGAAAATGAATGTATCTTCTTCCTTTACTTGGGTATACATAAGATGTATGGCCTCCTTCACTTTTTTTCTTGCACACACTTTGTTCTTTTCTTCTTCATTAAGGTGTGCACACTTCACATGTGCACACACTAAGGGTTCAGCCTCCTTGTTAATTTGCAAACACACACAACCACGATGGTGTGGACTTCATCTCCACTTGCACACACACAACCAAGATATGTTGTGGCCTTCCTCTTCACTTTTCACACACGACCTTCCTTCTTCTCAATTAATCTTCCTCTTCCCTCACATGTGCACACACACTTTGTTCTTATGTTAACATTCACATGTACTCCAGTATGCAAGAACCCTTCTTCAAATAAATCACACACAACACATAGGTGTTCACTTCCTCTTCTTTCACACACACAACCAAGGGGTGTTGAGATTCACCTCAGCTGAACTCACCTCAAAGGAGGGCGCACAGGTATGCGGCCACTCCTGCCTTCAAGCGCGCTGGGCGCGACAGCTCCTACCACGTAGGTGGTGCGGTGGCTTCCTCCTGATGTGCGTGTGAGCGGACAGAGAGGGTGTGTAAGTGTGCGCGGCTTAGTTGCTTCCTACCGCACAAAGGGAGCGTGGTGGATTCCTCCAGCCGCGTGAGTTCGCGAGCGCAGAGGGTGCGACCACTTGCTACCACACAAGAATGCGGGTAGTGGGCGCGCAAGGCTCGGCTTCTTCCCTATCGCACAAGGGAGCGTGAAAGGAGGCCTTCCTCCTTACTTCATTCGCGTAGGGTAGCGCAAAAGGAACTCTCGATGCCTCGGGTGGCTTCGGGATGCTCTGCTGCGCAAGTGATGCACGAAGCTACAAGCTTCGCGATGCTCAGGAGCTTTCGCGGGACTTCTTAAAAAATGCTCAACAGCCACCTTCTTTGGCCTCAGACGACTTCTTTTATAGGAAAAGGATTCCTCGGATCTTCCGCATGGATAAATCGTGATTTCCCGAAAACTTTGGGTTTTCAATATTTTCCTCAAATCTTGTTTTTCTTCTCTGTTTAGCGCGGGTTTCTTCATGAATCATGGTCTTCATGTGCATGCATTTTTGAATGCATGCATGGATTCTTCCTATTCTCCCATGCACGAATACACTGCCTTGCAACACTGTTTACGTCGGCCACCTTCGAGTTTCTACTTTCAAAGGTTGCATGCAAGTGAAACTACATGCAAGTGATTCAGTTCCTTCATACGATCTCAATGAGCTTGGAAGGAGCTTGAATGGTGGCCGGAGTGAGGAGATCGACGTCCGGGAGAATCACTGACTCACGGCGGTCGCCGACATGGTAGCAGGGCATCGGGAGGTTGAAGACAACGCTCCCCCGACAATCGGATGGCTCACGCCCTTCACGGCTCGATTGAAGATCAGATGTGCAGCCAGGATCTCCCACGATGAAACAAGCAGTTGAGATAGGATGCGAGATCAGATGGACAGCCGAGACAAGATCGACATCAAAAAATTTCATCCCACATCGAAAGGTGTCGTGGTTTTTCCGTTGGTTAACAACCATTGCCTCCCACCATCGGCTAAGAAATCTACTCTCCCCCCTTCAGTGTCGTCCCACACCGGTTCTCCTGCGGGCGCGCTCTAGCACCCACTCTGCTTCCTTCGGGTGCGCACCTAGCGCCCACGCTGCACGGATTATTCACCGTGTGGCACCCGCGGGCTTACACACGGCCTGCACCATGCCCCGGGGAGTCCTTGGCCTTAAGGACTTCCCTTGAGCGCCATTGACCCTCGGGTCCCGCAAGTGCATGAGGTGAGGGACCTCGGCTGGACTCCTTGGTTGGCTTATTTTTTTGTAAAAGTACATAGTTGGTACTTTGTATAGAAGAAAAGTAACCAAGTACAAAAATGCCAAACCATACTTATTCTCCTCTTCATCTTCTTATGAACTCCATATATCTTCTCTAGCATCTCTTCTTCTTCTTCTATAGAATTCTCAAGGATCTATCAACTATCTTCATCAACAAATAATCATAAATCACATTGATCTTCAATGTTCTTCTTCAATCCAATCATATATGAGGTTGGATCTTCTTCAAATCCACATGCACTAAGAGATTGTGCATGGTCTTCTTCAAACCACTTCATCCATTTAGTAGTTGTGGATGGTTCACCTTTCTCTCCACATGCATTATGAAGACAATGCATGGACTTCTAACAATGTTGTGACATTACATCTCCTTGATACAAGTCTTGGAACTTCATGATCAGTTTTACAATCGTCTGATTTAGTATGGAGAGTGTTTCAACCATTACCTCCTATGCCACTTAGGGATTCTTCTAAGTGACATGATTCTTAGTACCATGGTCATTCTCCAACAATCACCATCACCTTGTCAGTCACATATCCACTCAATCCTTGACATCTTATTAACAACATCAATATCACCATCACATCCTCTGTCATTCACATATTGAAATTCCTTGTCATCCATTCAATCCTTGACACCTTATTGACAACAAATGAAACACAGTGCACAAAAATATTTTTAAAAAAAATTAATTGGTAATAAATGAAAGTAATCAAACGTTTAAAGGAAAAGAAATATTTTTCTAAAAAACTATTTTTTTGCGAATAATTTATTTTATATTAATTAATTTAAATTAATCACTATTGGTAAGGATTTTATAGAAATAAATAAATTATATATTAAATAAAATATTTTAATATTATTTAATATTTTTAATTCAATTAATTGAATAAAAATAATCCATGTTTTATGCTTGAAAAGAGATTAGAAAAATGATTTTCATCGTGTGTTAGACCCTTATTATAATTTTTTTCCACTTTTAGTTATTTAATGTTGATAAAATTGATTCCATATTTTTAATAAAGTTCTTTTAAATATTATAAATAGTGACCTTTTATTTTTTGACCTTTTTAATAGCAATTTTAGAAATTTCTGTTACCATATTGATGGGTAAATTGGGAAATAAATTTTTAAAATTAATTGACAAGGACTATAAAATAACCCTGAAACATGAATTAATTTTATATTACGAGTTAATTTCGTCGATAATATACCAATATTAATTTATATATCATTTTTTGTCATTTTTATGTGATTATAAAATTTATAATATTTTATTTAAATAAAATCAAAAAATAACACACTGTTGTTTTTTATTACTATAATATTTTTTTAAATTGAAAAAATGAGGATATGTTTATTTATGAAAATTAATTTTAGTTATAAATTATTTATCATCCCCATGCATATTTAATTCTAATTTTTAGTGATGTAATTATTACATTAAATGCTTACACAACACTGATGCTGTAGTTATTCAATTAATGGAATAATCAAATAAATGATATTAAAAATATTAAAATTAATATAATTTGAAATAACTAATGTGATAAATGAATTTTATATATTAATATAACATCATAGAGATGTATTAAAGTACTTTTTTTGAATCTAATTTTCTTTAATGGTATTAAATTCAAAGTAATGAAAAGTTCTATAATTTACTTTAGTGATATTTTATAACAAATAATATATTGTTAAATGATATAAAATTAATAAAAATATTAAATTAATCAAAATGGATTTTATATAATTTGAAATATTAAACATGGTCTATTTATGAGGATATTTGTATTTTATTATAACATTAATATCTATTAAAGGGTAGAAAGCATTTATATTATGGAAATTGTCAAAAATTTCAAGATGGGTAAAAACAAAAATATAATGGTAATAATGTGATATAAATTAATCAAAATTATTTTATATGTTTTTATTTCTACTCATACACATATTATCTTCAAATAATTTCACTTAGGATCTATTTTTACATAAAAAGTAATTTATATTAATTTATTATTTAGGAAAATTCAAGAGTGCCCCTTCCCATAATTATAAAAGGGAACCCATCCTTTATCTTCTTCACACCACATTGAAGATAATATCTCAAAATAAATAAACAAATTTATATTATAAACTTCCATACCCACATCCAATAGGAAATTGTCTTCCAAAAAGAAAAACCCTATAGCCCTTAAGAGGATATCAAAAGGGGTCGTTTCAAAGAAGTGGTGACTAACTTAATCGATAAAATTTTTTTAATTATTTTTTTACCATTTAAATGTATTATATTATTCATAAAATAATAAATTCAGTATCCTAAATACAATTAATATTTATTTTTATTATGAAATCAAATATGTTCCCCATATTTCCAGAAAATAGAAAGTGAAAGTGTCGCTTGTGCATACGCATGACGTACCGTCTCCATGAATTGATACGAATAATTCTTAATTAAAATTAATTATGGATGGGTATTTTGATGAATTTAATATATATATATATATATATACATGTGATAATTATTAAATCATTAAACTTTTTTAATGATAATATTATATCCACCTTATTTCCTTCCAAAATTTGGGAAAATCATAATGTCGTTTGTGAATATATGTAAACTGCCACCCCCATGGAGCGATGTAATGAATTTTTTGTTTCCTTTTTAATTTGATGTTAATAAATATATATTTAATGAATATATTTTATATAATAATTATTATATAAATGTGAATTATTATTTACCTTTTCTTTTATTCTATCCGTTGAAAAAAGGAGAACAATGATAATCCAAACGTACGACCTGCTATCTCCATGAATGGTGTAATTAATTTTATTTCTCTTCCATAATGTATAAATATAATTATATCTATATAATGAATATATATTATATAATAAGAATTTATATTTTTTCAGGTAAAATTATAACAAATTTAAATATTATATAGGAGGTTTGGGTGCTTTCAAAGCAAGTGGGACTCAATGTAAGGAATTCCCTGTCTCTCTTTTATTTTCGAGAGAAATATTACATATTAACTACCAGTTTCATTTATATAGTGTATATACATACCATATTATGTGTAATATAATTAATAAAATCAATTTAATTATAATTAATGTTTTATTCTATGATTACTCTTTAATGGGGATTGCGATTTAAATGTTACCAATGTAGCAAGGGATTTTCGTTTCACTTTTATTCATGCGAGACACATTTCTTATACACAATTTTTTTTTTAATTTATGTGGTTTACATACTAATAATTAATTAATTTTATGATACATATCATGAATATTATGGTATTCATATATAAAAATAATATTTTTTATTTTGTTTGTATTATGATTCAAATGACACCTATACGGAAAGGGGTATGTGTTACATTCTAATTATTTATCGAGTTTGTTTTTGATTATGATTGTGATGATGAAAAAATGTGATATTACTTTAATGAAACACATGAATTTTATTCTTGTCAAGTTATTTCTTGAAATAAAATTATTCCTTTCAATTTTTCCACTTTAATTACTCAAGACACTAAAAACATGTTTTTAAGGGAAATCCACTTCATTTCTGTGTTTGGATGAAACCCTTTTTCATCCATATCCATAGTTTATAATTTTTTAAAGAAGGTTTTTAATATTATCATATAATTGGTTGAAGTCATTTTTACACATGTTTTAATTGTTACAAATTAGTTTTAACTGAATATTTTTTCGGGTTTTCAAATCTGTTACTTTGTTACTTTTCTGAAAACAATATAGATTCAATGTTTTTTAACTAATATGACATGAATAGAATGTCCAAAATTCAAGGAAACTCAATGTTTTTAGGATTAATATAAAATTTCACATGGGTAATTTCAAATCAAATATTTTCCATTATATTTTTGATTTTTTTTTATTTTAAATAAATTTTTTCAAAGTGGATAGATTACTTTCCTCATGAGTATTTTAATGATATTTTATTTCACCAATGATAACAAAATTAAATTTTATTTATGTTTCATTTGTAATATGATCAAAGGATACTGTCCATACACTCCCTATTGATATTTTACATTGACATGGTTTTTATGAACCTTGTTATTTTTTCCATTGGTTATGATATGATGAAACAATGAAATGATTACGAAACTGAATTATTTTCATGGGTTATAATATGATATGATCTTTCTAGAACAAATATATATAATTTTCATTATTTTATGGGTGGGGAATATGTCTCCCTCTAATAAATTGGGTAATTATTAATGTTCTATGAGATCAAAGGGTACCCATGATGTTTTTCCAAGCCTAAAAAAGGTATATGTAACACCCCAATGTTTTAAAAAAATAAACGAAATGAATGAAACTTTTTTAGGTGGATATTTATAACTATCATTTAAACATAAGTTTCTTAAATCAATGTTTTGAATTTCAAAAAATGTTCATCTACAATTTTTTTAGTAAGTTATTTAGAGTCTGATGGAACCAAATTGATTTTTTTATGAATGGTAACATACCCTTATGAACCTAATGAATAGTAAATTTTATTATTATTTTATTTACTTAAGGCTTTAAGATAACGAAATATTGGTTAATTTTTCCAAATTATATAAAAGCAGTTATAGAATTAAAATTGTTTATCTTTGAATTAAGTATGATTTTATTTAAAAATAAAATTAATAATATTTAGAAAACAATTTTTCAAAAATTGAAGTTCAATTTTGAATTATACACATCAAAAAATAGTTAGGATTAATTTTTGTTAGTTTTCTAAAATTCTTGAATTTCTGATGAATAGTGAAATATGGTCAAATACCATATTTCCAATTTATCAGATAGATACAATATTTATGACATCATAAGTGATATAAGGCAACATAGTTCGTACTCAAATTACATAAATACTATTTGTGGTCACATAAATTAATATTATTCATAGTGTTGAGAAACAATATTATAATAATTATTTAAATAATGTAAAATACCTCCTCTCCTCCACTATAAATACGCCCCTCATTCCCCTATTCCCCCACACCTCTAAAGCATATATGATTGTCTAATTTCCTCCAAATTCACTCACTAATTTCCTTCCCCACTTCCATGACTTTCTGGTCTCACCCAATGGCCAAAATCAAAGGCCTTAAGGAGGATCTTAAAGGGAATAGATCAAGAGGCAAGACATCCTCTTCCTTTTCAGGTGTTTTGTTTCCTTTCCTTTTTATAGAATCTTCCCATCCTATTATCCAAGAGGATCGAAATATCCCTAAATATTGTATATTATGGATGTTCTCATGTTCATGGAAAATTCATCATCATTATTCATCAATTCTCCCACGTATTCAAGGAATAAAAACATTGTCCCTGAGGTGTCAAATTACTGACATCGTGGATGATGTGATTTCAATTTTCTTTAATTTCATCAAGTCTAATCGTGAAAACATTTTTACAGTTGAAACAAATTATAATTTATGTATTATATCTTATAAGAGGTTTTAGAATCATTTTTCTATCATGTTATTAATTTATGAAACAAAATGAGTTCTTTATGATAGAAGAATCACCAAAATGACCTAAATAAATATCAATAATGATTTAACTCATGAATAATCATCATGAAAAAATTAAAAATGATAAATTGTATAATTTATGGTTCAGAAAATATTTAAATACCACGCCATTCCAATTCTGATGTTTCACTTCCAATTTATAAGAATATCCATCATGAACCGATCATTGAAATAACGTAAATAACACACCCAAAATAATGGAAGGAAACAAATACAAATAATTAAAGGGAGAAATTATGTAATTAAATGATCTTATAAGGTATTATAAAGATATATATATTTCTATAAGATATTAAAAACACTCTTTTAACCATTATAGTGGAGGTTCCAACTATAAGGACCCTGCCTTAAAATGTTAGTTAATCATGAATTATAGTCAAGAATATACATAATTACACATTGCGAATCTTTTCAGGTTTAGAGTCCTAGATAACCAGGATAACATAAAAGAATAACATACCACATTCAAACAAGAGGATACTACTAAATACAATATCCATTTACTTTCAAAGAATAAAACATTATATATTAAAACACGATTTCTGTGACAACCCTATGTATCAATCTTCACGACTCCCTTCTTTATCTTACCCATACTTATATCCAAGAATATACTTTTTAATATATTTGGATGAGTATAAAACTCAGTAAGAGTTAAAAATAAGGAAATGGTTAGTCAAGAGATAACATAAAATCCATAAAAACCCATAATCATAAAAAGTCATATGCATAGAAACATTATGTACTTTCCTTGGGACATATTTACCATATCACCCTTACATTCACCCTTACACATGGAATAACCTTTTGGTCAACTTCCATCTCCAGAGTACCCAATGAATTGGAGAGAAATAATGGGGCTCACACATCATATATGGAGCTATAATGGGATCAACCCAACATATCTTGAGATATAATGGGATAAAACCAACATAAATAATGTATAAGGAACATATCACGGTAATAAAGTATCTTGAAAATTAGAAGAAACCACTTATATCATATAAATAAAAAACAATCCTTTTAAAATTTGCTAAATAGGGTTTTAAAAGGATTTTCAAAAGAAAGACCCTTAAAAAATAATTGGAGTGAGAATTAGTGGAATGGAATGGATATGTGTATAAACTGTAAATACACATAGTGAAACATAATATAAACCTAAAAAATCATCACAAAAATTATCTTAATAACCCATAAGTAATAAATAATAAGGCTAACTCAATAGATGGAAATTGGTTTAAGAATTCCTTTACCTAAAGTTCTTCTTAATTAAAATTTGTTTATACCTCCTGTATAATGGTTAAAAGAGTGTTATTGATATCTTAATGAAACATATTCATGTTTATAAAACCATATATGAGCATTTTACCACATCATTCAACACATTTATTTGTAATATTGTTTTATTTACATTGTGTCAGGTGCGTTCTTTACATGGATTCCATGACCGGTTCATGATGGATATTTTAGTCAATTGGGGGTGAAACTATAGAATTGGAATGGAATGGTGGCTAATTATTTCCAGAGTAATAAGTTATACCATTTATATTTTTTAATTCTGAAATGAGAATGATTCATAAGTTAAAACATTAACAACGTCTGTTTATATCATTTTAGTGGTTCTTTGATAATAACGACCTCATTTTTTTTTATAAATTAAAAATATTTGTAAAAATGAATTCTAGAACCATGGATGAGACAAAATACATATATTATAAGGTAGTTAATACATAGAACTGGTTTCATGACCATAAAATAAGGAATTACAGAATATTGAAATCACATCGTCCACAATGTCGGTAATTCGACAAATCACAGACAATGTTTTTATTCACTGAATAAGTGGGAGAGGTGAAGAAGTATGATGATGAATTTTCCACGAACAAGAGAACATCTATAATATAAAGAATTTATGGATCTTTCAAGCCTCTTGGATAAGAGGAGGGAAAGATACTATAAAATAAAAGGAAAGGAAAGAAAACACATGAAAAAGAAGTGTATTTCTTGCCTCTAGATCTCTTCTCCTTGAGATCCACCTTAAGGAATTTGATTTTGGGATTTGGGAGAGAACATTAGGTCTTGGATGTGTGGAAGGATATTGGTGAAGTAATTTGGTATAAATTAGGCAGTTCTCAGGGATTGAGAGGTGTGGGAGGAAGAGGGTAATGGTGGCAGTATTTATAGTGGAGGAGAGAAGATATTTTACATTATTTAAATAATTATTATAATATTTTTTCTCATGACTATGAATAATATTAATTAACGTGATATAAAATAGTAATAATGGAATGTGAGTTTTAACTAAATGGTCTTAATTCACTTATGATGTTATAAATAGTATATTTAACTAATAATTTGAATATACTGTATTTTACCGTATTTCACTACTCATAAAAAATTCATGAATTTCAGAAAAATCCCAAAAATTAACCCGAACCATTTTGTGACATGTACTATTCAAAAATGAAACCAATTTTTTTAAAACAATTTCATAAATATTGTTAATTGAATTTTTAAATAAAATCATACTTAACTTGAAAATTAAAATTCTTAATTATATAACTACTTTTATATAACTTTGAAAAATTAACCAAGATGTCATTATCTTAAATTACTAAGAAAATAAAATAATAATACAGTTTTATATTCATTATGATCATAATACTATTTATAGTTCTATTCATAAGGGTATGTTACTATTCAAAAAAAAAACTAGTTGGTTTCATAAGACTGCAAATAATTTATTGATAACAATTATATATGACCTTTTTTCAAAATTAAAAACATAGAAGAAAATAAATTACATTTAAAGGATATTTATAAATATCTACATAAAACAATGTTTCATGAATTTAATTTATTTTTATTAAAAACCATGGGGTGTTACATTATCTCAACCTTCTTGAAATTTCATCTTCGTAATTTTATTTACCAATTAAATAAGTGATGGTACCTTTACCTCACTACATTTTCATATTCCCATGTTGCTTATTCAACAACATGGTTTCTCCAAAAAACCATTACCCGGTGGATTACCTTATTCCACAATAACTGTTCTCTTTGATCAAGAATACGAACATGTTTCTCTTCATAAGAATGGTTTTCTTCTAGATGAACTGCTTTTTGACTCACGACATGTGATGAATCTGGCACATACATTCTCGACATCAAAGCTTGAAAATCATTATGTTCCAGAGATAAACTCGGAGGCGAATCTACCCAGTATTCAATTTGTCCAACATTCTCCAGGATTTCAAATAGACCGATGAATCACAAACACAACTTTCTGTTTTTACCAAAACACATCACAATTTTTCAAGTAGAGATTTTAAGGAAAACATAGTCACCTACCTCGAAAGAAAATTCATTCCTTCTATTAACTGCATAACTTTTCTCCTTGCTCTGAGTTGTACTCATGTGCTACTATATCATATTCACATTCATATCCACTTTCACTACTAATTCTAGTCCCATCAACTTCATTTCCCCAACTTCATCCCAAAGAGTTGGAGTTCGACACAACTTCCCACACAACGCCTCAAAAGGTTTCATCTATATATAGGAATGAAAACTATTATTATAAGAAAAATCAACTTAATAAATAGGTTGATCCCAACTTCCCTGATAGACCACTGAACAAGCTCGAAGCATATTTTCCAATGTTTGAATCGTTTAATCTGACTGCCTATCTGACTGAGGATGAAAAGCTGTACTGAAATTTAATTCTGTGGCCAATGACTTCTAAAGCCCCTTCTAAAAGATAATTGTGAACCTGAGATCCCGATCAGATACAATGGAAAGAGGAACTCCATCTAACCTGATAATATCTTTGAGGTATAGTCAATAAATATGATCTGACAACATTATTTCTCAAATATAAATGAAATGTGCAGATTTTTCCAACTGATCAACAAAAGTCTTGAGAAATATATTATATTATTGATTAAAATAATTAAAAATACCCCCTCTCCTCCACTATATATACCACCCTCATTCCCGTCTTCCTCCAATAGCTCTCAAGATTTGTCTAATTTATTAAAAATTCCCACAATATCCATCCCAATATCCAAGAACTCTTGACCTCACCCAATGGACAACATTAGAGTCCCTAAGTAGGATCTCAATGAGAAGAGATCAATAGGTAAGAAATCCTTTTACTTTTCATGTGTTTTTCTTTACATTCATTTTCTTTTATGGTATCTTCATCTCCTCCTATCCAAGATGCTTGAATTCTCTAGAAATATTATATATTCTATATGTTCTCATGTTCATGGTATATTAATCATAATTCTTCTTCTCCTCTCCCACTTATTCAAGGAATAATAAAATTGTCTAGGATGTGTCGAATTACCAACATCGTGGTTGATGTGATTTAATTTTGCTTTAATTATTTCATGCCTTATCACGAAACCTTTTTATGGTTAAACCAAGTTATAATATATATATTATTTCTCATCCAGGGTTCTTTAATTCTTTGGTAAACATGGTTTTAATTAATAAAACAAAATTAAGACATTTTTACCAAAGAACCACAAAAATATTCGAAACAGACATCATTAATTTTTTAAATTATGAATCATCCCAATGTCGGAATTCAAAATGATAATTGGTATAATTTATTATTCTAGAAATATGTAAATACTATTCCAATCCAATTCTAGAGCTTCACTCCCAATGGACAAGAATATCTATCCTGAACCGATCCTAGAAAACATGTAAAGAAATCACCAAAAACAACGGAAGGAATGAAATACTAATAATTTAAGGGTGAAATGTTGTTATGAAACGATCATACAAGGTGTTATAAACATTAATATGTTTCTGTAAGATATTAATACCTCTATTTTTACCATTATATAATCATTTTAAATGATTTTTAATTTAAACAAACACAAGGTAAAGGAATTCTTATCCTAATTTCTATTCTTTGGGTTAACCTTATTCTTTAATCATTTTTTGGTGTTAAGATTATTAGTGTGATTATTTTTTGTTTATATTATGTTGAACTATGTGTATTTGTTTTGTATACACATATCTATTCCATTATATTAATTCTCACTCTAATTATATTTTAAGGGACATTCTTTTTAAAATCCTTTTAAAACTTTCTTTAATAAATTTTAAAAGGATTGTTTTTATATGTATATGGCATGAGGGGTTTCTTTTGATTTATAAGATATTTTTTTTACCATGAAATGTTCCTTTGATATTATTTTTTTGGGTTGAGCCCATTAAATATCAACATAGGTTGGGTTGAGCCAATTATAGCTCAAGATATGATGGGTGAGCCCCATTATAGATGTCCAATGCATTGGGTACTCCAAAGATTGAAGTTGAACATAAGGTTATTCCATGTGTAAGGGTGAATGTAAGAGAGATATGGTAATTATGTCCCAGGGAAACTACATGATGTTACTATGAATATGATTTTTTATGAATATCGGTTTTATTGGTTATTATGTTATCACTTGACAAAAACTTTCTTTATTTAGATTCCTTATTGAGTTTTATACTCATCCAAAGTTTTTAAATTGTTTTTCACAATATATAAAGATGGGTAAAGGAAATAAGAGAGCAGTGATGTTTTATAAAGATTGTTTTTATAGAAATCAGGTTTTATGTTTTAATTTTTTATATTTTGAAAAAATGGATATTGATTTAATAGAATACTCTTGTATGAAAGTGGTTTTACATGTATATAAGATATCCTAATTCTATAAATCTCTAAACCCAAAAGATCCTCAATGTGTATTAATGTATGGTATTTTGTAAAATTCAATATTAAGTAATGTTATAAGGCCGATTCGTATAGTTCATTTCAAAGAATGATTTAGATAACTTTAATGGTTGGGATGATATTTAAACAACACTATAATTGATTTTTAATCAATAAAAATTTTAAACGTTATAGAATTTAAGGATTACCATGTTTATTCATCTAAGTTACATTTGTAGAGAAGGTTTTTTCACAGAAGAAATAGGGAAGTTTAAGTAGGAAAGAAGTAAGAGGACGATGTCTATCTGAATCTATAGCCCAATATGATGGGAATCAGAACCAAGAAGTTTGTGTGAATAATGGCTCAGTTGAATCAAGAAATAAAAGGGGTGGTATGCATGCTAGAGAGGAACACAAATTTCCATGAATAAAATTGTCTTATGTGGAAAATTTTATGAGGAAAAATCCTCCATCATTCAGTGGAACTGCAGATCCAGGTATAAACGAATGATGGATCAATTAATTAGGGAAGATATTTGATGTCATGAGATGTTTTGAATGAAAAGAGTTAATACTATCCATTTATCATTTGGAAGGTGAAGATGATCAATGGTGGTCTCAGGTTAATAATACGAGAGAAATAGATGATCTTGACAATTTTGAATGGGATGATTTTAAGAGTCTTTTTATGGAAAAATATTTTCCCAAAACATTGCAAATACGAATGGAGAAATAATTATTGGAACTTAAGAAGAAAGATGATGATTCCATGGAAGCATATAAAGCCAATTTGACAATACATTACAAGTTTGTACTATATTTTACTCATGTTATTGAATGAAAAATCAATAGATTTTACGCTAGTTTGAAATCGTTTTTGCAAAGATCATTGGATTCAAGAGAATTTAAAAATTTATGAGAAGCTTTTTCATTGTGATGAAAAAGTTTATATAGTGTTTTCTAAAAAATATGTGCCTCGTGATGTCAAGAATAAGATGACTTTAGGTCGATAGGAAATGGGTAAGAACTCATCAAAGATGTCTAGAGGTAGGAAAATAAATTTTCCTTTTTGTGAAAAGTGTGGTAAATGTCATCCAGGGGAATGTATTATAAATTCCGGTAAATTCTATAGATGTGGGATGTTTGGAAACATGTATCGTGAGTGAATGGAAAATGATCTCAAAATTAATGATAAGTTGATGGTGAGATGCTTTAACTGTAAGGAATTGGGTCATTTGGATAATGTTTATCTAAAGCAAGTTACTCAAGTAGGGAACCAATAATATTGAAAGAAGTAGGGTTTGGTAAAATCATTTTCCACCAATTTATTAGATATTGATCCATAAAATGAGGTGGTATCAGTTACATTTATATTTTTTATAGATTTTTGAAATGTGTTGTTTGATTCAGGGTCTACACATTCCTTCATTTATGCGAAATTTTTAGAAAAACTGGGAATTCATCCTCCTTAAATAAAACCAGATCACAAGGTCAAAACACATGAAGAATTTTTTTTGGAAAAAATGAAATTATAAGAAATTTTCCATCCTTGTATGTGGGAAGAGTTTACCTGCAATAATTTTTGTTTTTACTCTAGTAGATTTTGATGTTATTCTGCATATGGATTGGATTTTTTTTATATAATGTTCAGATATATTGTAGTGAAAAAGAAGTATTTTTTCCGAAATAATTTAATATTGTTTACAAGAGTTAACTCATAGCATTAATAACATATTAGGAAGCTAAGAAACTAATAAAGGATGGAAATGAAAGTTATCTTGATCATATTCTTTATGATAAGGGAACTATCTAGATTAATTATGTACCAGCGGTAAATGAATACATGGATTTTATATTGATGATTTTCATGATTTTATTCTTAATCGATAGGTATATTTTACTCTTTACTTAGTTTTTGATTCTAATCCATTTTATAAACCTCCTTATTAAATGGCCCATATGGAACTTTTATAATTAAAAACGCTATTGTAAGAATTATTATATAAAGGCTTCATTCGACCTAGCACTTCAACATGGAGAGCTCTTGTCTTGTTTTTAAGAGAAAATATGGTTCAATGTGTCTTTCCAAATATTATAGAGTCTGGAATAAAATTAATATTAAAAAAGTATTCTTTTCCTCATATCGATGACTTGTTTGATCAGCTCTAGGGAGCACAATACTTTTCCTAGATTGACTTGAGATTCAGATACCATCAGCAGAAGGTGAAGGGGGATAACATCCAAAAAACAGCTTTTCAAAAAAGATATAGGCATTATGATTTTTTTTGTTATGACGTTTGGGTTAACTAATGCACCTACTATATTCATGGATCTTATGAATAGAATATTTCACGAGTTTATGGATAAGTTTATGGTGGGGTTTATTGATGACATTCTGGTATTTTCTAAAAATAAAGAAAAGTATGAAAAATATCTATGGGTGGTTTTAGAAATGTTAAATGAAAATAACCTCTATGAAAAAATACGCAAGTTTTATTTTTGGTTACAAATGATTTATTTTCATGGGAACATTGTAAATAAGGATGGAATAACAGTTGATCCTACCAAAAAAAGAGTGGTTGATGATTGGCCAAGACTCACATATGTTACAGAAATTCGATGTTTTATTGGATTAATTGGTTATTACTGACAATTTGTTTGAAACATTACATGGTTATCTAGCCCGCTATTTATGCTAACATGAAAAGGGGTTAAATTTATTTGGATATAGGAATGTGATGTTAGTTTTTTTGGAACTGAATAAGAGATTGGTGAATGCTCCAACTTTGACCTTACCATCCAGAAATGGTGAGTTTGTCATCTATTGTGATGCTTCATTGAATGGAATTGGTTTTTTATAATGAAGAATGATTAGGTATTTGATTATGCTTCAAGACAAATAAAACCTCAGGAGATTAATTACCCCACACATGATATGGAAATGGAAGCTGCGGTTTTTTGCTTTGAAAATTTGGAGGAACCATTTATATAGAGTCTAGTGTCAAATATATACTGACCATAAATGTCTCAAGTATATATTCACTCAGAAGGAATAAAATGGGATACATAGAATATTAATATAAATGATAGAGGATTATAAATGCACGATCAATTACCATCCAGGAAAAGAAAAAAAAGCCGATTCCTTGAGTCGAAAGCATCATGCATCGTTAATCATTTTATGTTTGGAACATGATCCCTTAATTAATGATTTGATGAATTTTGGCTTAGAAGTTATTGGTATAGGGAATACAACTGTTTTGTTTCACGTTTCAATGAAATTATTGTTTTTATAATGAATTAAGTAGTATTATAAGGAAGACCATGACCAACAGAAAATGGTAGAGTTGGTTAAAATTGGTAAGTTTCAAGAATTTAATCTTGATGAAGATTGTGATTTATGATTTGGAAAAAGGTTGTGTGTGCCTTGTGATTATTATTTAAATAAATATTTGTTTTGTGAAGCTTATAGTTGTATATTTTTAGTTCATCTTGAATGTACTATGATTGAAAAAAATTTTAGTAGTATTACTGGTGGGATGGAATGAAAAGTGATATTGCATAACTTAATGTGAAATGTTTGACATGTCATCAAGTTAAAGTAGAGAGGATGTTATCGAAAGGGATGCTTTAGACTTTTCCTGTTCTATAGTAGAAATGGGAGAATATATCCATGGACTTTGTGGTGGGACTACCTAATAATTCTTGAGGTAACATTATGATTTGGGTCATTATTGATCAGCTAACAAAATCTGCACATTTGCTTTCTATTTGAGACACAATGTCATTGGACCAGCTTTATCTATTGTACCTCAAAGAGATTGTCAGGTTAAATGGAGTTACACATTCAATGACATTTGATTGGGATCACATGTTCTCTTCTAACTTTTGGAAAGGGGATTCCGAAGTCAATAGGTGCAGAATTAAATTTCAGTATAACTTTTCATTCTGAAATAGATGGGTAGTCTGAATGAACGATTCAGAATTTAGAGGAAATGATTCAATCTTTCTCGATGGACTCCCATGGAATTTGGAATCAGTATCTTTTTTTAGCTGAGTTTTCTTATAATAAATGTTATCATTCCTGTATATAGATGGAACCGTTTGAGGAATTATATAGGAAGCAGTGTCAAACTCAATATTTTTTGGATGATTAGGGAAAGGAAGTTTATGGGACAAGAATAAGAAGAGGAAGTAGCTGAGAAATTGAAGATGATTCAGTAGCACATGAGGACAACTCAAAGTAGGTATAAAAGCTAAGCATATTATAGAATTAAATACTTCTCTTTCAGGTTAGGTGACCATGTTTTCCTTAAAATATGTCCTTATAAATGTGCGATGCATTTTGGTATGAAAGGAAAGCTATGTCTACAATTATAACATCTTGGGTAAATAATGAAATGAAATTTTTTATATTTGCTAATATTTGTGAATTAAATATTAATTCTAAATTAATTGATACATGATGTTCGATGGCATACCCGATACGCAACAATGGGTTTCTTTGTAATCTTACGTTGCACACTAATAATATAATATTATTATTTTAAATGGTAGTTAATGAATAGCCATTGTAATGGAAAGAATGAATATAACTAACTAAAATATGATTATAAATGTTTATTAAATATATTTATATTTATCCAATAAAAGTTAGAGGCTTAAAATTAGTAAAAAATTCGATTTAAAGCATACGTACTCTAATATTCTCTAAAAGGTCGATTTACCGCCTTTTAATGGAGAACCCTATTTCAATCTTGTTTTTGTCAGTTTTATATGTTCTATTTGAAAAAATAAAGTTCTTCTTTAGAATTCAGACACCAAAATTTACTTTTGATCAATTTTTGGTATTTTCTTAAAAATGTTCATTTTTAAATTAATAATGAAAAATATTGTATTTTAATTCAAAAGTGCCTTTTAATGTAATTTATTTATATCGTTAGATTAACTTTTTAATTGATTTTAATGTTTAATTAGAATATATTTTTTCCATTTAATATAATTTTTGTCATTGGAAGTAATTTTATTTTGAAATTGGACCTCAAATAGTGTCAATCTTTTGATAGTTATTATTTCTTAAAAACACGCTATTTGTTTTGACAGCAGGAATTAATTTTAAATTAATTTCTACCACTTCTCTATTTTGAATTTTTAAATATGAATTAAATATTTGGAATCAGTAGGTCCAAATTGTGTAAATATGTAACTTTTATATTTAGACATTTTAAATATTTATTTCATAAAATATTTTATTTACCATGATTAAAAGGTAAATATAGTAAATAAGGGTATAATATAATATTTTAATAATATTATACTAATATTAATTACCCTAACATGTTTCATAATCCTTTTGGGTGATACATATCTGACCATGGGCATCCTTGGGTCGAATTTGTGACCTCATGGATCCACACGGGAGTAATAATGACACTTTATATTAATTAATTTAAAGTAAAGATAAAAATGAAAAAAAAATATCTTTTAGTAAATCAATTTTTACATGGGGTTATATAAGTTTTCTTTTCGATTATAAATATATTTTGGAATTCTGAAAATATTTTATACATCATGGTATTTATTTTATTATTTATGGACATCAAATAAAGTAAATTACCTATGACACAATACTGATTCAATATTTACCTCATTAATAAATGATATAAATAAATAAAATTATAAATATTAAAACAACATCCAAAACCTATGCAATTATTATTGGATGATTTTATTTTGACCACGAGTAATATTAACTTCTACTTTAAGGATTATTTGACCTTTTGAAACCAAATATGAGTTTATAATAAATTAATTGTTTAAAAGTTTCCTAAAGAGCCTCTCCACTCCCTTATACAAAGACCTAAATTCAAATTCTTTTATCACACTTATAAAGCCTTTGTCTCATACAAACTATCATCCAATAATCTTCCAAGATCCCTCTCTTTATCCTCTAAGCCTTACCTTAGGTAGAAAACACTTAAAGAAACCCTTTTGGTTCAAACCTAAGCGAGTGCCCGATTTAAAGGTAACATCTTCCCTTAAGTTATTTTGTTTTATTTTACTTATCCAACCCATAAAATCTCTTTATTATTTTATTTTATAACACAAAAATTATCCTCAATATACAAGGATTTGTTTTGAGAATTATTCGATCTAATATTACACACACCTCCATCTAATTGGTGAAGAACACACTGTTTATGTGAATGGAAAACTAACGCCACACGAAGCAATGATTTTTAAATTATCTCGTACAGCCTCTTATGGTTTCCATTAAGATGGAACTATATTAATATATGATGTATATTATGTTTTTTTCTATATTCTTGTTTAATTTTTATATACAATCATACCTTTATGCCTTCCAATATGTTTAAACATGATAATTTCATTTGAGGATGTGCGGACTACCACCCCCTCAAGGTGATATGATTCGTTCATGACATACATGGAACGTATAAAGATAGATTTAATGAAATTATGTAACATATATATAATATTATATTATACTGGAATTATAATATACCTATGTATCATTATGTTTATATTCCATTAAATATTAAAAAGAAATGAAATTAGCGTTCATGCGTACGTAGGGCTTACCATCTCTATGAGCGGTGCATTTCAATTCTTATCTCTAAAATGTTATGTAATATTATAATTATCTATATATATAAACTAAATATATATGATATATATGATATCTAAATCATTAATATCATTCTGGAGATAATGTATTTTTGACCACATGGTCAAATTGTAATTATAACAAGTTCATTTTTAACTCAAATTATGAACATTGACAAAATTTTCGATATGAACTAAAATAATTAACTAAATGTTATTGAAAGATAAAAGGTGATATAAAAGTAAAAATAAAAATTAAAAAGGTTATAAAGAAATTATAAATTAACTTAAGTTTATTATTCAGGAAGAACAAGGAACATACGAGTCAAGTTGGACACGAGGTAAGGGATTTCTTATCTCACTTTTAATTTTGTGAGATTTCCATTTTTCACCAATTATTTATTGCATGTGATGAATTGTGTACTTCCATTCTATATATATTATCATTATTATATTTATATTCATTGTATTCTGTGATTCATTTTGTGGTTATTAACTTTTTCTCATACGACTCGATTGATTACAATGTGGTAAGGATTTTCCATCTCACTTTTTATTCCCTTAAGATTTGTGCTATATTTTCCACTATTTCCTTTTGTGTTGTGAATGTACTTTAAATGATTGTATTTTTTGTGTAATATAATTTAATTTATGGGAATTTAAATATGCATTGTGTGATCATTATTTCATGGGGTGTATGTTTCGTAAGTTACCAAATCGGTAAGGGAACCTTTCACCCTCCTCTTTTTAAAAGATTTCTTTTTGTTATGTCTTTTAATTTACACGTTTTTATGTTGGGATATGTTACAATATATCCTTATTGATGTAAATTTTATGTCCATGTGATGTTATATCCTTTTCTATCTCATCAACTTATTTTATTAATTTTAAAGTGACGTCGTTAGGCTGTCAAATTTCTGTAAGAAAATTTTTTAAACCAATTTAAATTTATGGGTTAAACATATACTTCTTGATTATTTCGTGATATGAATATGTGTGAATAAAGTATGATTTTTTTACACTTTATATACACTTATATTGGATGTATATATATTTTTCACTCTTAATTATGTTATTTATTTATCCTTAATCTAATGATACCTTCTTTGTAATGGACTTTGTCTCAATCTACTTTCATTGACGAATATTTTGTTTTATTCCCAACTTCCTTTTATACAGTGTATAAATACTTTTGAATTTTCATTTCATTCAAAGGTAATCATTTTCTATGAGGCATTTTAATAAATGACAAAAAATGTTTCTTTTTTATGTAAGTGGTGACAACGACCTTTTCCGCCGCTGCGAGTATTATTTGATCTTTGACTTCCTTAACAAGCCGTAATGTTTTTAAAAGGAAAATAAATACCATATACCCTTTTTATGTATTTTGGTATTGAAAATGGTTTTGATAATGGATTTGTTATGTCAATATATTTAAATCATATATTGTGATTAAAATGTGGAAATGTTATCTTAACTTTATTTTTGTTTCATGTGTTATGAATATGTTATGGTTCTTGGGAATTGTTTATGCATATGGGTGGTTCCATGATAATATTAGGGGGGTGAGCCCAAGATAGATCTATGATGCATTGGGTAACGTGACAGAGGTAAATTTTAATGTTTCTCTTAAGAGATTTGGGGAATATACGGTGATAGGTATTCCAAATGTGACTCTCTATATTGCTATGATGCCAAAAAGGTAAGTATGTTATGAATTCCATAAGTTACCTTTATGATTTATGATTTCTATGTGTTATTCATAAATATTATGATTTTTTAAGGTATGTTATGATTGAAAAGTATTGGTTTCGTTGATTTTTATTTATTTATCTGTTAATGTTTCATTTTCTTATTTTATAACCCTTACTATGCTTTTTATGCTCATCCCATGTTTTTGAAATGTTTTCCACATGACATAAAGATGAATAGGGTAAAAGATGGGATCAGGGAAAATTCATGCTGTCTAAAACATGGAACTAAACATGTTTCTTATTTTTATGAGTTTTTATTTTATGAAAAAATGGATACTGAGTAGAGTTGTTTACATGTAATGTTCATGTTGTTATGTGAATGTTATGACCTAATTCTCTAAAACACTAAAACTGAAAATATCCTCAGGGTGAATTATCCATTTAATTCATGATTATGTAATGTTTTAAGGCATAGTCGTTATATTTGGTATCAAATGTCAGTTTATATTACTTTAGAGGTTAGGGTGTTATTTAATCATAAGTGACATAACCATAATGTATATCATATTAGAAAGAGTCTTGGTAATTCTAGAAACATTGAATGAGTTTAAGATAACATGAATAAGTATATCTTAGTGTCTAACCTACTTATAAGATAATATATGACTATTTTATGGATAAACTGACACTGACATTTTTGGATTTAGTATATGGTTGGATCTAGCAGGGACCAATGTAACAATAGATGTGAAATAAACTGTTGTGGTTTTCTTAATGAGATACTAAATCAAATGGAAGCTGCAATGAGAAATATTATGGTTAAAATATGTTATCATTATTTTTGAGGAATTTATTTGATTTTGGGGAATGTTATAAAATTATATGGTTTTAGAAAAAGGAAAAACTGTAAGAAGGGTGACAACCCATCATGTCCGGCAAGGCTGTGGGAATCGAACCCACAACTGATGGGAGACAAGGGCATACCACTTAACACTACCCTACGTTAATTCCCTGGTTAGTATGACTAATTATTTATGTTAAATTATTTTAGGGATCAAGAATAATTTGATCTTATGTTTTGTCAAATGGATATCCTTATTATAGAAATGATTTGGTAATTAAGTGAAAAATGTTATTTTAGAAGATGTTATCTCTTTTGGGGAACAATATATACCTAAATAAAATCGAATACCATGGGATTTAAATTGTGGAGTAATGGTTGAAATATTATTTTTGGAAGAATTTATGTTTTATTTTGGAAATATGGATAATTGGGTTATTTATGGAAATGAAAAACCTATAATAGAGAATATGTGATTCAGTTAATTACACTTCAGTATGAGACTTTAAGAGTAGTCAATGCTATTTGGAGATAAATGTTAAGATTTAGTATGGAAGACTATGGGACTAATTTATTCTACATTTTGGGTTTCAATCTTAGTTTGGATTATTGTGAAGAAATTTAAGGGAAATTATGTATTGAATGTTTTTTTAGAACTTGGGTACTTTTTGTTGAATTTTGGAGATTAAGAGTAGTATATTTTTTCATAAAGGATTATCCTTTTTGGGTATTGTCTGATCTCACACAAATGATTTTGGTTTTGGTTGATGTCTAAAGACATGGGAAATATATAATTAATCTTTTGTGGATTATGTAAAACTTTAGAAGTTGATTCTAGTGCTTTTAAGGTGAACAAGTCGGTTTGAATACTCATCATTTAGAGAAAAGATGTGTTTGTGGTAGAATTTAGTAATATATGAAAGTATATATGATAAGTAAGTATGTTTCCTTATGTTTTTAGTTAGTCTCATAAATAAATTACTCAATGATAGGTAACTTAAATCAAAAACGTTTTCTGTTAACTTTTCCAACTTGGGAATCAAGGGTTGTTTAACCCATCACATGTTTGTGATTTTCTGGTGGTTAAATTTCTCCAAATAATGTTTTCAATCACTCTCTATTAGAACATGATGGTTTTTTTCTCCTCCACATCCATGTTTTCAGGGAATCATAATATCAGTTTTCTCAAGTAACTTTTTTTACTCCTCTTCCTTTATTTTAAAGTGATAGTTTTATTGACTCTTATTCTGATGTGGGACTTTCTATTTTGTTTTTGGGCCCAACTTTAAAATTGCGAGGATACAATTTCCAAAATAGAGGAAGGGTATAACATCTTGGGTAAATAAAGAAAATGAAAATTTTCTTAATTTTTAATATTTGTGAATTAAGTATTAATTCTACTTTAAAGGGGATGCTATGTTTGATGGTGTACCCGATACACAACAATGGGTATCTTTGGAATCTTAGGTTTCATACTAATAATATAATATTATTATTTTAAATGGTAGTTAACGCCTATCCGCTATATTGGTGGGAAATGAATAGAAATAACTAAAATATGATTGTTCATTTTTATTGAATATTTTTACATTTATCCAATAAAATTTAGAGGCCTAAAATTAGTGTAGAATTTGATTTTAAGCATAAATACCCTAATATTCAATAAAAGGTCGATTTAAAGATTTTTAATGGAGAACCCTCATTAAATCTACTTTTTGAAAATTTTATATGTCATATTTGACAATATAAAATTATTGTTTAGAATCGGGTCACCAAAATTTACTTTGGATGAAATTTTGGTATTTTACTGTTAATGTTCAATTTTTTAACGAATAGTTATAAGTACTATATTTTAATTCAAAAGTTCCTTTTAATCTAATTTATTTATATGGTTAGATTATATTTTTAATTGATTTTAAAGTGTAATAAGAATATATGTTTACCATTTAATCTAATTTTGGTCATTGGATGTAATTTCATTTTGAAATTGGACATAAACAAATGTCAACCTTTTGATTGTTATTATTTCTTAAAAACACGCTATTTGTTTTGATAAAGAGAATTAATTTTAAATTAATTTCTTCCACTTATGTGTATTGAATTTAGAAAAATGGATTCCATATTTAGAACCAGTAGGTCCAAATTTTGTAAATAGGTAAATTCAATTTTTATACATTTTAAATATTTACTTCAGTAAATATTTTATTTACCATGATTAAAAGGTAAATATAGTAAATAAGGGTAAAATATAAGATTATAACAATATTAAATTACCCTAACATGTGTCATAATCCTATTTTCTGAAACCTATCTAAACATGGGAATCCTTGGGACGAATTTGGGACCCCATGGAGCCACATGGGAGTAATAATGACACTTTATATTAATTAATTTAAAGTAAAGACAAAAATGACATAAACAAATATCTTTTAGTAAATCAATTTTTTCATAGGGTAATATAAGTTATCTGTTAAAATATAAATTTTATTTGGAAAGATAAAAAGATTTTACAAATCATGGTATTTGTTTTATAATTTTTGGACATCAAATAAATTATGTTCTGTATGACAGAATAACGATGCAATATTTACCTCATTAATCAATGTTTTAAATAAATAATATTATAAATATTAAAAAAACATCCAAAACCTATCTAATTCTTATTGGATGATTATATTTCGACCATGAGTCATCTTAAATTCGACTATATCTATTTTTGACCTTTTGAAACTGAATATGAGTTTATAATAAAACAATTGTTTGAAACATTCATAAAAGGACCCTCCTATCCCTTATAAAAAGCCGTCACTTATAATACTTTTCTGACACTTATCATGCATTTGGATCATAAAACCTATACTCCAATAATCTCCCAAGATCCCACTATTCATTCTATAAGCCTTACATTTGGTTGAAAAAACTTCTAGAAACCTTTTTGGTTCAAACAAAAGGGAGTTACCCGATTTAAAGGTAACGTCTTATCTTATGTTATTTTGTTTTATTTTACTTCTCCAATCCCTAAAATATTTGTATTCATTTATTTTATAACAAAACCAGTATCCTAAATATACTTGGATTTTTTTTAGAAGGATTCTAACAACACATTCAACATTTTCATCTAATGGGTGAAGAACATACTGTTTCTATGAATGACACACTAATGCCTCACGAAGCGATGATTGTTCAATTATCTCCTACCACCTCTTATGGGGGACATTACGATGGGAATGTGTTTATATATGATATATATTATTTTTTTGTTTTATATATTCTTTTGTAAATTTTATTTACAAACATACCTTTATGCCTTTCAATATGTGTAAACATGATAATTTCATTTGAGGAAGTGCAGACTACCGCCCCCTCAAGGTGATACGATTCATTCATGACATACATGGAATGTATAAAGATGGAGTTACGGAAATTCTGTAACATATATATCATATTATATTATAATGGAATTATAATATACTTATGTATAATTATTTTTTCATTCCATTAAATATTAAATAGAAATGAAAGTAGCGTTCATGCGTATGTACGACTTACCATCTCCATTAAACGGTACATTTAATTTCTTATCTCCAAAATTTTATATACTATTATAAATAAATAAATAAATATATATATATAAAATGTATATATATGATATATATGATATATAAATCATTAATATCATTCTAGAGATAATGGAGTTTTGACCACATGAACAAATTGTAATTATTACAAGTTCATTTTTAACTCAAATTCTGAACATCGACAAAATATCCGATATGAACTCAAATAATTAACTATCTATTATTTCAATGTAATATGTGATATAAAATTAAAAATAATCATTAAAAATGTTATAAATAATTTATAAATTATGTTAAGTTTATTATTTAGGAAGAACAAGGAACATATGAGTCAAGTTGGACACAAGGTAAGGGATTTCTTATCTCACTTTTAATTCCATGAGATTTCCATTGTTCACCAATTATTTATTGCATTTGATGTGTTGAGTACTGAAATTTGATATAAATTATCATGATTTTATTTATATTCTTGGTATTCGGTGATTCATTTGGTGGTATTAACTTTTCCTCAAATGACTCGAATGATTAAAATGTTGTATGGATTTTTCATCTCACTTTTTATTCCCATTGAGATTCATACTATATTTGTGACTATTTACTTTTTTGTGGTGGATGTACTTCCCATGATTGTAATCTTTTTGTAATATAATTTAATTTATGGGTATTTACATATTCATTGTGTGATCTATCATTAATGGGGTGTATGTTTTGTAAGTTACCAAATTGGTAAGGGAACCTTTCACCCTCTTCTTTTTAAAAGAAATATTTTTGTTATGCCTTTTAATTTACATACTATTATGTTGGGATATGTTCTTATGTATCCTTATTTAGCTAAATTTTAGGCCTAACTGATGAAATATCATTTTCTATCTCACCAACTTATTTTCTAAATTTTAATTTGTCATCGTTAGGCTGTCGAATTTATGTAAGAATCTGTCGTGCTATGAATATGAGGGAATAACCTCTGATTGTTTTACTCATTGTATCCACTTATATTGGGTGTATTTTTATTTTTCTCACATAATTATGTAATTGATTTATCCATAATCTAAGGATACATTCTTTGTAAGGGACTCCATCTCAATCTGCTTTCATTGATGCATATTATGTTTTATTCTCAACTTTATTTTATACAGTGTATAAATAAATTTGAATTTTCATTTCATTCAAAGGGAATCATATACTATGAGGCATTTTACTAAACAAAAAAAATATTTTTCTTTTTTACGTATGCGGTGACAATTACCTTTTTTTTCCATCACGAGTATTATTTGATCTTTGGCTTCCTTAACAAGCCGTAATGTTTTCAAAAGCAAAATAAATACCGTATATTCTTTTTATGTATTTTTTTTATTGAAAATGGTTTTGATAATGGATTTTTTATGTCAATATATTTAAATGATATATTGTGACTAAAATGTGGAAATTTAATATTTCAGTTATTTTTGTGTCGTGTGTTATGAATATGTTATGGTTCTTTGGAATAGTTTATGAATATGGGTGGTTCCATGATAAACCTAGGGTGGGTGAACCTGAGATAGCTCTCTAATGAAATGGGTAACAAGAAAGAGGTAAACATTAATGTTTCTATTAAGAGATTTAGGGAATATACTATGATGGGTATTCCAAATGTGACTCCTTATATAGCTGTGATAACTACAATGTAAGTATGTTATGAATTCCATAAGTTACCTTTATGATTTATGATTTTTGTGTGTTATTATTAAATCTTATGGTTTTGAAAGGTATGTTGTGATTGAAAATTATTTCTCTCATTGATTTGTATTTATTGATGGGTCTATGCTTCCTTTTCTTATTTTATAACCCTTACTGATATTTTTATGCTCATCCCATGTTTTTGTAATGTTTTCCTCATTACTTAAAGATGAATAGGGTCAAGGATGGGATCAAGGAAAAGTCATGATGTCTAAAACATAGAACTAAAAATGTTTCTTTTTTTAAGAGTTTTAATTTTATGAAAAAATGGATACTGAGTAGTATTGTCTACATGTAATATTCATGTTGTTATGTAAATGTTATGACCTAATTCTCTTAAAATCTAAACCAGAAAAGATCCTCAATGTGAATTATCCATTTAATTCAAAATTATGTAATATTTAAAGGAATGGTCCTTATAGTTGGTATTAAAGGTTGGTTTAGATAACTTTATAGGTTAGGGTGTTATTTTAGCATAGTGACATACCCATAATGTTTATCATATTATAATGAGTCATTTTTATTTTAGATAAATCAAATGAGTTTAAGATAACATGAATAATAATATATTAGTGTTGATCATCCTTATTAGATAATATATTACTATTTTATGGATAAACTCACATGGACCTTTTTTGGATTTAGTAAATGGCTGGATCTAGGAGGAACCAACGTAACAATAGATGTGAAAGAAATAGAAGTAGTTCTCGCAATGAGATACTAAATGAGATCAGAGCTGCGATGATAACTCTTGTAGTTAAAGTATGTTATGGTTATTTTTGAGGAATTTATCTCATTTTGAAGAATGTAATAAAATTATATGGTTTTAGAAAAAGGAAAACCTGTAGGAAGGGTGAAAACCTGGTGCATCCTGTGAGGCTACGTGATTCGAACCCACAACCGAAGGGTGAAAAGGGCATATCGCTTACCACTGGCCTACGTGAAGTCGCTGGTTAGTATGACTAATTATTTATGTTAAATAATTTTAGGGTTCCAAATTAATTTGATCTTATGTTTTATAAAATGGATATCCTTATTAAAGAAATGATTTGGTAATTAAGTGATAAAGGTTATTTTGGAGAACATTTTCTCTTATGGGGAATAATATATATATAAGGAAATTAGAATAATCTAGGATTTATATTGTAGAGTAATGGTTGAAATATTATTTTTGGAAGAAATTATGTGTTATTTTGGAAATATGGATATTTGGGTTATTTATGGAAATGACTAACCTATCATCGAGAATATATGATTAGGTTAATTACACTTCAGTATGAGACATTAAGAGTAGTAGATTCTATTTGGAGATAATTGTTAATATTTACTGTGATAGACTATGGGATTAAATCCTTCTGAGTTTTGGGTTTCAGTATTATTTTGGATTATTTTGAATAATTTTAAGGACAATTATGTATTGAATGGTATTTCTTGAACTTTGGGTAATTTTTTTTTGAATTTTGGAGATTAAGAGTAGTATATTTCTTTTATAAAGGATTATATTTTTTAGGTATTACCTGATCTCACACAAACCAGTTTGGTTTTAGTTGAGGTAAAAAGACCTGGTAAATATACTAATAATCTTTTGTGGATTATGTGAAACTCAAGATGTTGATTATAATGATTTTAATGTGTCCAAGACAGTTTGAATACTCATTATTTGGGGAAAAGATGAGTTTGTGGTAGAATTTAGTAATATATGAAAGTCTATATGACAAGTAAGTATGTTTCCTAATGTTTTTAGTTAATCTCATAAATAAATTACACAATGATAAGTAACTTAAAACAAAAACGTTTTCTGCTAACTTTTCCTACTAAGGAATCAAGTACTATTTAACCCATAACAATTTTGTGATTTTTTTGTGGTTATATTTCTCTAAATAATGTTTTCTAACACTCTTCATCAGAACTTGATGGTTTGTTTTCTCCTCCATATCCATGTTTTCATGGAATCCTAGTATCTGTTGTGTCATGTAACCTTTTTTACTTCTATTCATCTATTTTAAAGTGATAGTTTTATTGACACTTTATTCGATGTCGGACATTCAATTATGTTTCTGAGCCCAACTCTAAAATTGCGAGGACACAATTTCCAAAATGGGGTAAGGTGTAACATATCGGGTAAATAAAGAACTTGAAAATTTTCATATTGTTTAATATTAGTGAATTAAATATTAATTATACTTTAAAGGGTACATTATGTTTGATGGAGTACCCGATACACAACAATGGGTTCCTTTGGAATCATACGTTGCACACTAATAATATAATATTATTATTTTAAATGGTAGTTAACGCCTAGTCGTTGTATTGGCGAGAATGAATAGAACTAACTACAAAATGATTATACATGTTTATTGAATATTTTTATATTTATCCAATACAAGTTAGAGGCTCAAAATAAGTAAAGAACTTTATTTTAACCATAAATACTCTGATATTCACTAAAAAGGTCGATTTACCGCCTTTTAATGGAGAACCCTCTTTAAATTTAGTTTTTTTCACTTTAATATGTTATTTTTCTCAAAATAAAATTCTCATTTAGAATCGGGGCATCAAAATTTATTTTGGATGAAATATTTTTATTTTTCTGATAATGTTTATTTTTTAATGAATAGTGAAAAATACCGTATTTTAATTAAAAAGTGCCTTTTAATCTAATTTATTTATATGGTCCGATTATCTTTTTAATTGGTTTAAAGTATAATTAGAATATATTTTTACTTTTTAATCTTATGTTGGTCATTGGAAGTAATTTCATTTTGAAATTGGACATAAACAAGTGTCAATTTTTTGATAGTTATTATTTCTTGAAAACACCCTATTTATTTTGACAGTGGGAAATAATTTTAAAATAATTTCTTCCACTTCTATGTTTTGAATTTAAAAAAATGGAATCTATATTTGGAATCAGTAGGTCAAAATTGTGTTAATAGGTAACTTTTATGTTTAGATATTTTAAATATTTACTTCAGTAAAAATTTTATTTACATGATTAAAAGGTAAATATAGTAAATAAGGTTAAAATATAATATTATAATAATATTAAACTACCCTAAAATATTTTCTAATCATATTTTCGGATACATATCTGACCATGGGAATCCTTGGGTCGAATTTGGGACCCCATGGAGCCACATGGGAGTAAAAATAAAACATTATAAAATTAATTTAATGTAAAGACAAAAATGACATAAACAAATATCTTCTAGTAAATCAATTTTTACATGGAGTTATATAAGTTACCTTTTAGAATATAAATATTATCTGGAAATATAATAGGATTTCACATATCATGTTATTTTTTTTATAATTTTGGATATCATATAAATTAAATTATTTATGGCACAATAATGATGCAATATTTACCTCATTAATAAATGATTTAAATAAATAAGATTATAAATATTAAAACAACATCCAAAACCTGTCCAATTATTATTTGATGATTTTATTTATACCAATAGTCATTTTAAATCATAATTTATTGATTAGGTGACCTTATGAAACCGAATATGAGTTTATAATAAAATAATAGTTTGAAACTTTCGTAAAGAGCCCCTCCTCTCCCTTATAAAAGGCCCTCACTTATAATTATTTTCTCACACTTCTTATGCATTTGGATCATACAAAATCTGCTCTAATAATTTCCCATGATCCCTATATTAGTCATATAATCCTTACCTTAGGCTTAAAAAACTTCAAGAAACCCTTTTGGTTCAAACAAAATGGAGTTACCCGATTTAAAGGTAACATCTTCCCTATGTTCTTTTGTTTTATTTTACTTCTCTGACCCATAGAATATTTTTTTCCTTTCTTTTATAACAAAAAATTTATCCTCAATATACTAGGATGTTGTTTTGAGAATGATTCAAACTCCACTTAAATACACCTTCATCTAATGGGTGATGACCATACTGATTCTATGAATGGAAAACTAACGCCTCACGAAGCAATGATTGTTCAATTTTCTCCTACTGCCTCATATGGTGGACATTAAGATGAAACTGTATTTATATATGATATATATTATGTTTTTTATATTCTTCAGTAATTTTTATTTACAAACATTCCTTTATTCCTTCCAATATGTGTAAACACGATAATTTCATTTGAGGAAGTGTGGACTACCGCCCCCTTAAGGTGATATGACCCGTTCATGACATACATGGAACATATAAATATGGAGTTAATGAAATTTTCTTACATATATATCATATGATATAATAATGGAATTGAAATATACCTATGTATTGTTACTTTTTCATTCCATTAAATATTAAATAGAAATGAATGTAGCTTTCATGCGTATGTATGACTTACCTTCTCCATGAATGGTGCATTTCATTTCTTATCTCCAAATTGTTACGTACTATTATAAATAAATAAATAAATAAATATATATATATATAAACTAGATATATATGATATATATGATATATAATTTATTAATATAATTCTGGAGATAAATTAGTTTTGACCACATGGACAAATTGTAATTATTACAAGTTCATTTTTAACTCAAATTCCGAACATCGGCTAAATGTCCGATGTGAACTCAAATAATTAACTAACTGTTATTGAAAAGTAATAAGTGATATAAAAGTAATAATAAAAATTAAAAAGGTTATGAAGCAATTATAAATTAATTTAATTTTATTATTCCGTAAGAACATGGAACATACAAGTCAAGTTTGACATGAGGTAAGGGATTTCTTATCTCACTTTTAATTTTGTGATATTTACATTGTTCACCAATTATTTATTGCATGTGGTGAATTTTGTACATCCATTTGATATATATTATCATGATTATATTTATATTCAAGGTATTCTATGATTCATTTTGTGGTTATTAACTTTTTCTCATACGACTCGATTGATTACAACGTGGTAAGGATTTTTCATCTCACTTTTTATTCCCATGAGATTCATGATATATTAGCCACTACTTCATTTTGTGTGGTGTATGTACTACCAATGATTTTATTATTTATGTAATATAATTTAATTTATGGGTATTTAAATATTCATTGTGAGATCTTTCTTTCATTGGGTGTATGTTTCATAAGTTACTAAATCGTTAAGGGAACCATTCACCCTCCTCTTTTTAAAAGTATTTTTTTGGTATTGTCTTTTTATTTACATATTATTATATTCGGATATGTTCTTATATATCCTTATTGATGTAATTTATTTTCCAAGTGATCATATATCCTTTTATCTCTGATCAACTTATTTTCTTAATTTTAATGTGACGTCGTTAGGCTGTCGAATTTCTGTAAAAACACTTATTAACCCAATTTCAATTTTTTGGGTTAAATATATACTTCTTTATTATGTCGTGATTTGAATATGTGTGAATAACCTCTAAATGGTTTACACTTAATATACACTTATATTGGGTGTATTTATATTGGTCACACATAATTATGAAATTGATTTATCCTTAATCTAAGGATACCTTCTTTATAAGGGACTTCGTCTCAATCTCCTTTCATTGAGGAATATTTTGTTTTACTCTCAACATTCTTTTATATGGTGTATATATACCTTTGACTTTTAATTTAATTCATATGGAATCTTTTCCTACGAGGTGTTTTACTAAACGAAAAAAATAATGTTTCTTTTTAACGTAAGCGGTGACAATGACCTTTTTCGCCGCCACGAGTATTATTTGATCTTTGACTTCCAGAACAAGCCGTAATGTTTTTAAAATGAAAATAAACACCATATACTCTTTTTACATATTTTTGTATTAAAAATGGTTTTGATAATGGATTTGTTTTGTTAATATATTTAAATGATATATTGTGATTAAAATGTGGAAATGTTATCTTTCCTTTATTTTTTTTCATGTGTTATGAATATGTTATGGTTCTTGGGAATTGTTTATGAATATAAGTGGTTCCATGATAATCTTAGGGTAGGTGAGCCTGATATATATATCCAATGAATTGGGTAACGATATAGAGGAAAATGTTAATGTTTCTTCTAAGATATTTAGAGAATATACTGTGATGGGTATTCCAAATCTGAATCCCTATGTAGCTGTGATAACAACAATGTAAGTATGTTATGAATTCCATAAGTTATATTTATGATATATGATTTATGTGTGTTATTCCTAAATCTTATGATTTTGTAAGGCATGTTATGATTGAAAAGTATTGGTTTCATTGATTTGTATTTATTGATGGGTTAATGTTTCCTTTCATTATTTAATTTCCCTTACTAAGATTTTATGGTCATCCCATGTTTTTAAAATGTTTTCCACAAGACTTAAATAAGAATACGGTCAAGGATGGGATCATGGAAACGTCCTGCTGTCTAAAACATGGAACTAGACATGTTTCTTTTTTTATGAGTTTTTATTTTATGATAAAAATGGACACTGAGTAGAATTGTCTACATGTAATATTCATGTTGTTATGTAAATGTTATGACCTAATTCTCTAAAACTCTAAACCTGAAAAGATCCCCAATGTGAATTATCCATTTAATTCAAGAATATGTAATGTTTTAAGACTGGTTCCTTATAAGAATTCATTGTTCCTTTTGAAATCTTAGAGAATGTTAGACCAGTTGAATACCGAGTAGCTTTTCCTCTGAGTTTATCTCTTCTACATAATGTTTTTCATATTTTCATGTTAATAATGTGTGTGCCAGATTCATCACATATCTTGAGTCCAAAAGAATTTCAGCTGGAAGAGAACCTTTGTATTGAGAGAAACCAGTTCATATTCTTGATTAGAGGGAACATGTATTGTATAATAAGGTAATCCACCAGGTAAAGGTATTGTGGAGAAAAAAACATTGTTGAAGAAGCAACATGGGAAACTTAAAATGTTATGACGGAAAGGTACCCTTACTTGTTTAATGAGAAAATAAAATTTCAAGGAAACAATTTCTAGAAGGTGGGATATTGTAACACACTAATATTTTAAAAAATAAATGAAATGCAAGAAAACTAATTTTTAATTAGATATTTATAAATATCCAATAAACATAATTTTTTTGCTTCTACGTTTTGAATTTCAAAAAATGCTCATCTACAATTGTGTTCAGTAAGTTATTTAGATTCCGATGGAAGCAACTTAATTTTCTAGTGAATTATAACATACCCTTATGGATAGTAATATGAATAGTAATATAACCATAATGAATTGTAAATTGTATTATTATTTTATTTTCTTAAGGCTTTATGATAATGACATATTGGTTAATTTTTGAATGTGATATAAAAGTAGTTATAGAATTAAAATTGTTAATTTTTGAATTAAGTATGATTTTATTTAAAAAATATATTGACAATATTTATAAAATTATTTTCAAAATTTTGTGTTCATTTTTGAATTCTACATGTTGAAAAATGGTTAGGGTAAATTTCTGGTATTTTTTTTAAAATTGTGGAATTTTTTATGAATAGTGTAATATGGTAAAATACCGTATATTCAAATTCTCAATTAAATACACTATTTATGACATCATAAGTGTAGTAAGGATACTTGGTTCAAACTAATATATCTTTAGTACTATTTTGGTTCACATGAATTAATATTATACATAGTTTTGTGAAAAATATTATAATAATGATTTAAATAATGTCAAATACCTCCTCTCCTCCACTATAAATACCACCATCATTCCCTTCTTCCTCCCACACCTCTCAAGCCTTGAGAATTGTCTAATTTATGCCCAATTCCATCCCTAATCTCCTTACCAACGTACAAGACCATATGGTCACACCCAAATTCTAAAATCAAAGGCCTTAAGTTGGATCTCAAGGAGAAGAGATCAAGAGGTATGAAATCCTATTACTTTTCATGTTTTTCTTTTCCTTTCCTTTTATTTTGTACACTATTCCCTTCCTATTACACAAGAGGCATGAAATCTCCTAAAATAATTTATATTCTGGATTTTCTCATGTTCAGGGAAAATTCATCATCATTATTCTTCCCCACTCCCACTAATTCAAGGAATAAAAACATTGTCTATGATGTGTCAAATTACTAACGTCATGGATGATGTGATTTCAATTTGATTAAATTCTTTAAAGTCTAGCCATTAACACATTATTATGGTTGAAACAGATAATCATTTATGTATGATATATTTCATAGGGTTTTGGAATCATTTTTCCCACAAGTTATAAATTTAGGAAACAAAATGAGTTCTTTACGATCAAGGAATCGCTAAAATGACCTAAAAAATATCAATAATAATTTAACTCGTGAATCATCCTCCTTAAAGAATTAAATATGATAAATAGTATAATTTAAGGTTATAGAAATATTTAAATACCACTTCATTACAACATTGGATTTTCACTTCCAATCGACAAGAATATCCGTCATGAACCGATCATGGAAATCATGTAAAGAACACACCCAAAAGAATGGAAGGAACAAAATACTAATAATTAATGGGTGAAATGATGTAATGAAATGATTTTATAAGGTATTATAAAGATGGATATGTTTCATTAATACATTAATAAAACTCTTTTATCCATTATATATGATGTTTAAATGAGTTAGAAGTAAGACAAACCCAAGGTAAGGGAATTCATAGCCCGATTTCCATTATTCTGGTTAACATTCTATTTCATTATTTATGTGGTATTAAAATTGTTAGTGATATTAATTTTGTATATATTATGTTTAATTATTTTTCTTATAGCATATATAGATTTTATATACACTCTATTATGTTTCACTTCAATAATAGGATATTTGTAAGGGGCATTTCTTTTAAAATTCTCTTTTACAAAATTCAAAGAGAATTGTTTTTATGCTATTATTCAGTAAGTATTATTGTGTTCTGGTTCTTGGGATTTTTTTATGATGAAGTGTGGGACCAAAATCTACTTCCAATGAATTGGGTATGTGCATGTTGTAGGTCGACCGTATAGTTACTCCAATTGTAACTGCGATGGTTACACAAATTGTTATGTAGTTGCAAGGGTTACAAAATTTAAGGTAGTCGAGAGGGTTACAAGATTATGTAAGTAATTAAACATGATAAATCTATGGTTCTATTTAAGTACTATATTTTTTTTGGAAATCTAAATTTTCACAATGTATGTTTATAAGGGTGTCAAGTATGTCTTTTTGAAAATGATTTCATACATTACAAGTATTCATGGACTAATGTTTTCTTTACTTCTTCTTATATCCCTTACTGAGCTATTTTTGTTATCACATGTTTTTAAAAAGTTTTTCACAGGAATATTTACAAGTTCAAAGGGAATTTAAGGTGAAAATGCAGATGAATCTAGTTATTTATATTAGCTATTAATTTTTATAAACTCTGATTCAATATATGTAAGTTATTGTCAAATTCTCCAGAACCTAGACCGAAAAGGTTACTTATTTGTATAACATAATATGCTTTTTTTAGTTATCAATAATACTAAAAGAATACACAACATGTTTTAGTAATAAATTCGGAAGTGTGGGTTCAGGGCGTTATGGTATACATGTGGTTATCTGATTATTTAAGTAGGTACCTGGTTGGTTATCCCCTAAACAACATTTTATGAATGTATTGGTAGGTATAATTTCCAGAAGGTCATATAGTATTATGTTTATTCCACAAATCCATGTTTTATACCAATTTGTTTCTCTCATGACTCATATTCTTTGATTCATTTATGATTTATGTCATATTAACTCCCATGATTTTTTCAACGGATCCAGATTATGATCTATGTTATGTAGGATTTAGTTTTAAAATGTTATGTTATTTTTATCGTAACCTTAATCTCATGTTTTTATAATGAAATTATATATATATATATCCCTTAATTAAATTTACTGATCATTAAGGACAACCCTTTCTTAAGATTAATTTTCCCGTGTTATGAATAATTATATTATGTATAATATGTTTAAGAAGGGTGATTTTTATAAACGACTAAGTGGGGAACAAAGTAGTCCCTTTATGACCCTGTAGTTTTTATGTCCATGTTTCCAAAGGATCTTAAAGTATATAGTTCTAGAATGGATCATTATATAAAGAAATGAATATTTATCTTCTTTTATATTATATTAACATATGAAAAGAATGGCTCACTATAGTCAATATCAGAGTAAGGATTGTTTATCCTTAGGATTCTAGGATGAGAAAATTTTAGAAAGAAACATTGGGATACGTCAATGTATAGGATAAAATCCTAATGTTTTGTTGACAACCTTGTACTACATAGGTTAAACCTAAGGTTTAATGGGATTAATAGAATATTTCATTATTTAGACATCCTATAAATAAATTTTATTTATTATTTAATTTCACATGATGATCATAATTGATCAAACAATGCATGTTTGGTTTCAATTAGTTTTTTTGGAACCCAAATAAATCATATTAATGATGAATTAGATAGAAAATGAAATGATTTTACTCTTGAGAAACCAAATATTATGGAAGATGGAATGAAAAATATCATTTATACAATGATGAAGTTTTTCAAAATTAAGAATCATGTAGTGCTTTGAAGAAATAAAATGAGGGAAAAATACTCTATTGAGTCCTTTATGAGGTAATTTACGCCTTCTGTTAATGGAAATTATGATTTACTAGTTTCATAGTAACATATTATTTCCACTAAAAAGATATTTTCTATTCTCTAGTGTTTGATGCATGAAATAGTTATTTTACCTATTTATTGTTCGGAAGGAGAATCATATCAATGGTTGAATCTTAAAAATAACCTAAGGGAATAGGACAAATTGATTCTATATAGTGGTATGAGTTTAAGAACATATTTCTTAATATGTATTTTCCTCTTATTCTTCTTAAAAAAATAGAGATGTAATTCCTTGAGCTAAAATAGAATAATGATAAATCCATTGGTATCCCTGAGTTAAATTTTAATAGACTTTTTGGTCTGGTATAATTGTTCAAAATAAATATAAGTCAGATCAATTTTTTAGTAGCTTAAAAACTAGTCCCCTAAGGTATTTATGCATAAGGGACTTCAATATTTATGAATAAATCACGCGTTGTGCTATTAGGATGGAAATAGATATCGGAGACATCCAACAATCTATTTATTATTATAAGAATTGAAAGATGAAATGAACATTAAATTATAAAAACCATGGAGAGGAAAAGACGCTAAATCTCTTTTTATCAATGTGTGGAAGGAAACATGGAAGAAATTATCTTAAGGTGATTAAAAATTATTGTAAATGTGGAAATTAAGCCCATAATGTAACTGAATTCCAAACTTATGGTAAGTAGTTATCTAAATAAGTAAATAAAGTTAAATCTATACAAAACGAACATCCCACAATCTAGTGTTTCAAATTACATTTATAAGGGTCTTATGCTAATAACTTTCCAAATCTGAAATTTATAGAAAATGAAAGTCATTATAGCCTCTTAATCCTTGAGATAAATAGAGATGTTATACGATCACTACTTTTGTTAAATGGTGCTATAATTACATGGTGAAAATTAAACATATCAACTAATATTAAACTCATAATGTATTATTTTATTTTGTATCTACATACTATTTTATTTCTAAAGAATTAGGTAATGATATCATAATTTCACCACAAATATTAAATGTTGAATTCTCAGTAAAAAACTCTAATGGTATGGCGATCACATCCAATATCTATAAATTTTCACTAGTTGACATTTTTGGGAATGTGATTTCAGAAAATCATGAAATTCACTCTATGGGTTTGTTTGATGTTATTTTGTTGATGTATTGGATATTTATAAAAAAATGCCACATCAGTTTCCATGGAATGGAAGTCAAATTTGATATTTTTAACAAACCTATGGCAATCTATTATTGTAACAATAAATATAAAATTTAGATGGAAATAATATCCAATGAATGGGTTTTGATTTCTATTCAAAAGGTATTTCATATCAGGTGTTTAGGGAGAAACTAAACATCAAATATATGATTTTTGTGTGGGTGTTTGCTGATGTATTTTTGGAGTAATTTCCAAATCTTCCTCCAAATCTTGAAGTTTAGTTGTAAATATAATTCATAGATTATTCTTCACCTATTTAAATGACTCTATTTAGAATGGTCTTGATTGAGTTTCATGAATTGAAGAATTTACTCTAAAAGAATATAGAAAGTGGAATCATTCAGCCAAGTGAATCATCTTTGGGTACACATTTTCGTTTTATTAATTAGAACTATGGATAAATGTGACTCTAAATATTTTATCGAGAACATAATATGATCACTATAATGAAAAATTATTCTCTAACTTATATTGATGAATTTTTTGATCAAATACCATTAGCTCAATAATTTTCCATGATTGACCATTATTATGGATATCATCATCTGAGGGTTAAGAAGGTCGATATAAATATGGAAACATTTCATACATTGTACTGAAATTATGAATTTATATTGATTCCATTTGACCTTACAAATGAACCTGCTATCTTCAAGGGTTTAATAAATAGATTCTTTAGATATTACCTTGATTAGATTGGGGTTTTCTTTATAGTTGATATTCATATATATTAAAAGTGAAAGAAAAATAATGATGATTATTTGAGGATTTTTCTTCAAACCTTAGAATGGAGAATCATTATAAAAAATTTAACTGTGTGAATTTTGGCTTTGGAATGTTCGATTCATGGGTTATATAATCTCAAGTGAGGGTATATTAGTGGATCTTTCAAATACATACGTTATTGATCATTTGACCATAAAAATCACTATGATTGAGATATATAGTTTTTTTGGTTTGGTAGGATAAAATTGACACTTTTTGGAGATTTTATTAGGGAGGTGTAATCCACTCACTATGTTAACTTGAAAAGGATCTAATTTCCACTGGATAGATAAATGTGAAGAATATATAAAGTAATTGAAGAGAATGTGAGTCAATATTCCTCTAAATACATTAACCTTAATTGAATAAGGGTCTTTAATCTTTATTGATGCATAAAATAAGGGATTGGGATACATTCTCATAAATAATTATATGGTAATAGTGTCTTCCTCATAGAAATATAAGGTTCAGGATAATAATTAAGAAACTAATTATTTTGAGTTAGTTTCATTAATTTATGATATAAAGATAGGGAGTAATTATCTTTATAGATAAATGTGTGTTATATATACTAAATATAAAAGTCTATAGAATATTTTGACATTGAAAGAGTTGAATATGTGAAATAGAATATGGTTATAGATTTCTTAGGATTATGTATTATCAATACATTACCACAATGGGAAAGTGAATAAGGTGGAAGATGGTCTGAGAAATAAAAATCATGATAGATAATCTATGATAAGGATAAAAAAATATCCCATATTTTTAAATTTATAAAGTATGAATCTTTTAATTTTAATTATGTGGATAAATATTATCTTTCTCAAACGAGTTTTAAACCATATATTCATGTTAAGATTAAACTGGTGAAAATGGATGATTTAGATCTATAGAAGATGGTTAGAAGTGATCTTTAGATTAATGTGGATGATGAAATAATAATATGGTTAAAGAACCATATGTGTGTTCCTTTTATATTGGATCTAAATAAGGATATGTTATAGGAGGATCATATTCCTTCATTCTCAATTCATCGTTGATTTTTTTCTATATATAGATATTTGAAAGATTATTTCTGGTGGAATGGAATAAAAAGATATATTCTAGAGTTTTTATCTTGGTGCTTAGTATATCAACAAGATAAGGTTATGAGATATACATATAAAGGGATTTAAAAACCATTAACCATATGAAAATGGAAATGGTAAAACATCACCATGTATATTTTCATCGAACTCCCAAAAATTCTTAAAGGGGATAATACTATATGGGTTATTGTATATCACATTATGAATTCATCACACTTTATAGTTATCCTTGAAGAGTTATCTTTAGATTATCAATCCATGATATACATTAATGGAGCAGTATAGTTTCATGGAGTACCTCATTATATTGTTTAAAATTAGGATTTTAGGCTTACCTTAATGTTTTAGAGATGCCTCCAATAGGATCTAGATATGAAGTTGAGTTTTAGTACCACTTATCATTATAAAAAATTTGGTCTGTTTTGGATAACCATTAAAAACCTTCAGGATTATTTGAGATCATTTTATATGGATTTAAAATGTTATTGGGATAAAAGCCATCCTATAGTAGAGTTCACTAATATCAATATATTTTAGTCTAGCATTCAGATGGATCATAAAGAACACCTGTGTGGAAGGAAGTTTAGAAATCTAATATGATATAATGAACTTGGTGAAATAATTCCATTGGGACTATATCTAGATGAGTTAATGTTAATGAATTTTATATTTATTCAACCACACATCATGGTTAAAAAAGTTGAAAAAACACTTTTATTGATTATCATCAGTGTGATCTAGAATTTGAGGTTGTTGAGAATGTTTTTTATAAATTTTTCTATAGAATAAGGTTATGAGATTTGAAAATAAAGGAAAAATGATCCCTATTTATGTTATCCATTTTTCAGTTCTCGATAATTTTTGGATGGTATCTTATCGATTTGTGATTCCATTGAATCTATCTTAGGATTACAATGTATTCCACATATCTCTCATGAGGAAGCATATAAATGATCCTTAATATGTACTAAACTTAGATGTCATAAAATAGGAACATGAAGAACAACTGACAATTTTTTTTATCTTAAGAATGAGGTACTAATGAATAATACTACACACATGGTGGACATTATCTGGAGAATTAATAAATTTGAAGAAGCATCATGGAATCTTAGAGATGTATTGAAACAAAGATATCCTCATTTTTTTATGAAAGTGGTCAATTTTTGGGGAAACATTCATTTTTGGGGGGTATAATATTACAACCTAAGAATCTATGAAATATTTTTTCTAGTAAATTTTAATTTAAATCAATAGTTGTTATTACATGAAACACTGTATTTAGACAAATCATGGTATAATATGTAAATATTTTTGTTCCTTAGTTATCACATAACCATTAGTTTTTCGGGTATGTATAGGACTAAATAAATTATGATTTTTAGGTTACATATGTTTAAAATTAATTCATTTGTTATTAATGAAAAAAAATTAAATAAAAATCAAATATTTTACTAAATAACAATTTATGTGCACGATTTACTTTCTTCTTGATAAATTATAATTAACCAATTTAGAAGAATTTTTTTAATTAAATTTATGCATTATATCATGAATAAAATATTTTAAAATTATTTTTTTTAAATTATGGTTCATGATAAAAATTGTTTAATGCTTTAAAACATATTTCTAAAAAAAGGATTATCATCACATTTTGTGTGATTATTTTAAAATTAGATTCTTCCATTTATATGTCGCATCATGATTTTTTGTTTTATTCTATTATTCCAGTTTATCTTTTGGATCTAAGTTCTTCTCTCTACTTCTAGGTGTGACATGTTTTTAATTATTAGGCGATTATCTCTTTATTATTGGTCTAATGTTTATTCCTTAATCCCCTTAGGTGTTTTTTGGTGAAATTTTTAGATTTTGGTATTGATAGAAGGTGGCGAATGGTTGAAACAAGGTTAGGGAAAACTATGAAACTTTTCCAATGAACTCTCGAGGCATATTGTTTGGTGTCTGGGGTATAGCCTATAGCTTACGAGTAGTTAGGGAAACCGCGAGACAAGCATGTAGAGAGGTTATGATTTTGGACAGTGGAATTTTTAATAGTTGGGGCATGGTTTGAGAACCTGTGTGGATAGACCGTGCATGGTTCCTCTCTTCTCTATTGAAGGGTTCAAAATTGGTGCATGGTTTGGAAAAAAGTGTAGCCAAACCATGTGAGCTAACCAAATCATAAAACTTATGAAATTCCATTTCTAACCTCTTCAATATTTGACCCAAAAATTCCCATTTCATCCTCCCATTGGATCTTGAAACACAAAACATTCTTATCCCTCCTTAACGAAGATTCTTCCACCTCTCCCATGGGGTGGATAAATCCATTCTTCCATGTTTTGGGTTAAATCGTTTATGTAATCCTACATTATTCACTTTCTCTTCACTCTTATTCAAAATTTATCTTATGTTCATATTCTCCAATGTTATTGTTTACATAGGATTCATGTTTAACATGGTTTATGTTGGGTTTATTGTGTATTTATGGTTCCTCTTGGATGTTTTTTCTTCCTTGAGCCTTCGCAAGGTTGTTTTCACTGTGTGTTGTTGATATATTGTGAGTGGATGTATGTTCCCATTTTTACTAGCCTTTAAATTTAAGAATCACTGGTTTCATGAGTTTGAAACCATATTTATAAATTAAATATTGATGAATGATCTTTGGAACAATTATTTGTTATGAAATGATGTAATTTGCATTATTGTTCGGAACTATATTCCATTTTTTCTTATGTGATGCACACCAAATGTTGGATAAATTACCAGGTTAGCTTTTATTAATGATCATGAATATTTAAACCATGCTTTGGATTTTTAAATGTATTTTTGACAAATAAAAAATGGTATTTACTTTCTTAAATGGTATTATAATTGGTTCTGGACATTAAAGTGATGTAAATTTGGTTCTTTAAAAATTTAATGGAATGTGATGATGATGTGTGGCATGTTTTTTGTTTTGAGAAAAGTGGTTCTGTTTTGAAAATGTGGTGAAAATGATTAAATATTATTTCATGAATGATTTATAAATGGAAAATGGTGTGTTTTCACCTTCTTTTAAAGTGGTATTGACTCTATTTAAAAGAGATTCTTGATGCACATTTGACACTTTTTTCAATGCGGTGAAAAAGTTTATCATGAAACCCATCCTTAGATAATATTCTTGACATTTTTATATTTAATGGTTAATATGTCCTGTATGTGGAATACCCATGATAAATTATGTGAATGGGTGGGACATCTTCATTGTGGATTCCTTGTGACCCATTAACTTTGAGCTGAATGTGAGAACCTTCGTGTGGAATCCTGTGAGATATATCTTCTTATGGGGATAGATTGATCATTGGGGTGACTTAGAGTTGTTCTTTTTTGGGTGGATTATTATATAGGATATATGTTTTTTAATTGTTTGCCTAGTTGGAATAATTTGTCTCACCAATTTTCATACTCATGACATGGGATCCTGGAGAAGCTAAAAAAAATTCAGGGAAAGATTACTGCACTAGGTAGGATTATGAACTGAATAGTGACCCATAGTAGGGGAAATGATATGTTTGTTTATTATTGATATGGGATAGTTCCCCTTAGTCAGTACATTTAGGATGAGATCAAGCATAAGGGTAAAATTTAATTTCATCAATTAAGGAATGCATTACAGTATGAGTCAACATGTATTGTATGTTATGGATTCTTTCAAAATATCCTAGGTTCTCCCATGTTTATTGAAACATAATATGTCCAAAGCAGATGATTGAGTTATATTGTTTGTTTGTTAATGTTATTTACTTATTTCAATTTCCTTTATTATGTGATTATTACTAGGGATTACATATATGGTGTACCTATTGGATAGAAGATGTTTTTAGGATTTCAAAGGATTATTGAAAATGATTTGGAAAACAATTTTAAAACTTCATATTCTTTTTTAAAATGAAAACATATTCCTTTATCTATAAAATTCTATTGGTTCCATGTTGAGGAAGAGTTTTATTTTAAAGAAAAAAAGGGACATGGATTCATGTTTTTATTTAAAGTGGAAATGTGTCAAAAAATATTACTTATATATATTGTAATTAAAATATATAGTTGACGTTTCATTTATTTTAAAGGATGTGAATTGGGATTATATTTTTAAGGAATTATTATTATGTTTTATTAATTACGTATATAGTTATTTATTATTATTATCTTGTGGTTCATGTATCATATTGGTTTTGATCTCTATAGGATTTGGATTAGTATTGGCCTCCGAGGATGATCCTTGGGATCACAGGGAATGGTTGTGGTCAACATGATTAAGTTTTGGTATGGATGTATATTTTTTTTATTTAAAAATTTTGTGTAAACAATGTTAAATTTGGATAATTTATTTATAATGGGATAGTCTCTTTATTTTTTTCATTTTGTTTACTACTTTATATTGGAAGATATCATTCCCTTTTCTATCTATTGATACCTCGACACTAGTTTTTATCCCATGGGGATCAATAATGTTTTTTGGGACTTGTGAAGGATTGGATTGGGTGATTAGTTATGTTTTGACCAAAGTTGGTTCATGATAAAATAGTATTATATCTTACTGATTCTTATAGAGGAAATAGATTTTAGAGTACCCTTTGTTATTTGGGATTTCATGGTAGATAGATTCGGACAATTGGAACACATGGTGCATGTATGGGGAAGTGTATAACCTGCAATTTCAAGACCAAACCATGAGTTACAAGGGTAATTCATGTTTATTTGGGTTTATCAAGTTATTGTTGGTTGTTTTGTGTTTGGGAAATAAAAATAGATTTTAGACAATGGGATCTGTGAACCCAGAGGTCCTAGAGAGCCATGTGAAGCCGATGATATTATACTAGAAGACTCTCCATTATAATGGTGTATTAAGAAATTTTCCACCAACCATATAGACAATTCACCAATCACCACTAGTTCTCCCATGTGACTTTTTTGTGAAATCATTGGTTTATAATTGTGAAAAATGTATTTTTAGTTATAATGGTTTGGTTTTGGGAAAACATTTATTTCTTTTTCAGAATTAACATTGAGGAAGTATTAAAAAAGTGAATTTTAATAAAATGAATCATTATAAAAAACATGAATGGATTAATGATATTTTATTTTAATAATAAAAAATGGGGTTCATTATAACAAGTTGTTTGAGATTCGACCTTGGTTTTGGATTTTTTTTAAATGATAAGGAATGGGGTTTTAATAAATATATTTTTGATGAAATCAGGCTTGTTGGTATTATGAAAATATTATTAATGTAATAAAATGGATTGAAGTGATGATTTTGAAAATGGGTTCTGATAAGTGTCTAGTGGCCATTTGAAAAAGGTTTTTTAAAAGTTTAAATGGAATGTGTATTGAAAGTGTGAAGAAACATGGTTTGAGTGAAATGAGAATTTTTTTTGACTTCTTGATTCTTCATGGGTGCTTACATGCATGAATATTTATAGATAATTGGATGGATATTTTAATAGAATGTATTTTTGGAACATTCATCTATACATGGAATTATTAAAAAAGATAAAAACCTGGAAACAACAACCTAAACCTTGCTCAAATACAGTATAATTCTTCATTACTAATGCATAAGGACTCGATACACATTTCCAACACCCTAAAATCACAATCCATACTAATTTAGGACAAAACCCCACCTGAGTGTTCATACAAAAATAGAAAAAGGAAATGAAAGAAGAAAAGATTAGAGTAATGTTTAGAAAAAGAGGAACATGAAACCTTACCTTAGAAGAATCATGGTGAAATTGAGGTGAGGGAGCCCAAATTCATGTGTAATGGTATAAAGGGAATGAAATAGAGATCAATCATATTTATTGGCAATGTTGAGTGAATGGAGACCAAAAAATGGGTTAAATTAAGGGAAGGTTATAATTGAAATTTCTATATTTTAAAAAATAGGGTAATTCACACTATTTACCAAACTGTGTGACATGAATTCTCTCCTCATTGGAAAAGTCAGGTTACCCCTATGACATGGCTATATAGTTAGGTAAACTATTCACCAACCTTGAAAAATATATCTATAGAAAATTATTTAACACTAACATGATTATCACAAAGTTTCTACAAAAAATGTTCAGGTTTTCCACCTGTACCATTATATACAAAATTACTCACACAATTTCCACCTGTTATCAAATACATTATAAACAACCCTACACTACAAAAGATGAAAAACCATGCTTGACCAAAATAAACTCATAATTCCTCTATGTTAGGGTAATCACATGGTTTACAGTAAACCATGTTCCCAAAATCATGTGATAGAAATAAAAACAATCTTAACTAAAAAATTTTAACATGAAACACATTAAAATTAATATAAATAGTTGAAATTAATAAATAAATAGAATAGAAATGAAAATAAAGGTTTCATTATGAAAATATTTCCACAAATTTTTTTTATTTCCCCAGAATATCACGATGCTTTAAAGAGGAAGGGGAAAAAACCTAATGTTCTAACCATATAATAGGATAAACCTAAAAACCAATCTCCAAATTAAACCAAAATCAACCATCATTTCCAAGCATGGCTCTACCTCAATATCTTTGTCATGCATGACTACCCCACCCGAGAAATTATAAGATAGAGTTCCACAATGTTTCTCTAAACTATTTATGAATCCAATAGTATGGTGTTTCATTGAAGCATGCAAGAGGCACTATGAAACTAATAATACAATTCTAATTACTCAAAACAACTACTACTCTGTTAATGGGAAAAAACATTGAACATTCCAAATATCAATTTTAGAATATAGAACTAACAATGATCATAGAATAAGGAATATATGAAGAGAAATGAGAATAAAATCCTAGAGATGAAAAAAGAACTACAATCAAGATTTAAATCATTGTAAGGATTTAATCCCCAATAATACTTAAAATTATAAAATTTATGGTGGTATACTAGTCAAACATAGTGAAAAAAACCCTTGGGAAGATATAAAAAGAATAATTGGGATGCCATTATTGAACATTATAAAACCACAAAAGGGATCACTTAACCATATAATAAATGATGATAGAAGAGAAAGGTCCTTTAAAAACAAGTTCCTAAAACTTCACTCCTCACCAAATGGGGACACATTATTAGCTATGAAAATCACACCGATTCTAACCAAAACATTATTCCCTATAGTAACCAACTCTGCTAGATAATACTCATACAAAAATTCCTTAAAAAAGATGACCCCAGATGAAAGAAATCGATCACTAAGGTATGATAGAAGGCCCTTCAAGTAATCACTCAATACAACGTCAAAGGAATAGTGAATCAATTAATAAAAATAATAAATGAACTCCTTCACTATTTTATGACTCTATTAGAGACTCATGAGATCTACCTACTTCTTTTACATAACATCCTCATTGAGAAACTACTAAATGATGATTGACGAAAATAATATTTACGTCATTCCAACATAAAACTGAGTCAGAATGATCACACCTAGTTATAAAAACATATAATCCTTAAAAAACACGAACAAAACTCAATCTCTGATATTAAAGGGTTTCTAATATCTTATAGATCTCTAAAAACCGATCAATCCAAGTGACAACACTTAAGGGCCTTGATCACCCATATTGACATTAAAAAATTTAGAAAATCACAGCTTTTCCACTATAATAGGATTATGGGCATAGTTGACACCTAGTAGAGAAATAACAACTCATCGAGATAAAAATTTATTATGATATTTTTTGAAATTTTATTCGATGCCAACAAAAAATTAAAATTAAATTAAATAACCCTAATAAATAACCACCAAAACTCAAAAGATACATATCTATAAATAAATATTATTTTAAAACAAGAAACTATAAAAATATAGAAATAAAAAATATCACAATAGGGGTCTCAATAGTAAATAGAATCCCAAATATCTTATTCTTTTAATTATTTTTTAAATGTAAAAAATAGTTTTAATATCCATAACATTACATAAAAATTATTTTAAATCCCCTTTTATCATTATTTAAAAAAAATTGTTTTCCTAAACACCACATCTATTTTTTCACTCTATATTAATATTTATTATAATACAAAATGATCCCTTTATTTAAAATATGAAAAATAACTCTACCTTAAGTTTTGTTTATCACATTCTCGAATGAAAAATGAAATATTTCAAAACAAAGATTAGTATTTTTAAAAATAAGATCCAATCATAAAATATCATTGTATTAAATCTAAACAACTTTTATATATAATTTAAATCTCTTTCAATCATCATATATAGTATCTATAAACAAATAGAATAAATTTGGGTAAAATGGATCTCAAAATTATTAAATTTTAAGGGACTAGTGGATGTGTTTGTTTTGGTCAAATAGTATGATGTATTGTGTGAAAATAATGTTAAAAAATTTACGATTTCACTAAAAAATTTTCATAGACACTGCTTGGTTTTTCAGGCCGTGCGAGAGAACCATGAATCCCTTATTGTAATAACTATGACTCTAGAAACAAATATATAGTTGTTAATTTATTAAATTGGCATAGATATGAGGGGTAAAATCCTAAAATATCGAAATGTTATTAGTCTTGGAGTAAAAAATACACACATGACACCCATTTTATATTGGTAATTAAATATAAGTCATAGTAATAGAAGACATTATACATGCTTAAACTCATTAAAATAATTATTTCTCATATATTGGGGAAGTGATACAAAATAATAGCTAGATAAAATTATTAGTAAAAAATAAGTACAATGAAAGCTATCTTGATTACATAAGGAATAAACAATAACACATTTAATTTAACCAGTAACATTAGAATACATATTAATATAGAAGGTATAAATGATGATGAAATAATTCTATATAAATAAACTCATGATATTAAAGCTAATCAATGGATAATATTAATAAAATAATCTCATGTATAATAATAACTGAATTCTCAATTAAGGAAATGATAAATATTAAATTTTGGGATCTTCAATATCATGATATCTATTTGATCATGAACTTTTTCCAAGATATTTTAATATATAGGTGAAAAACCATTAAATTGGAAACTTATTTGTCAAATGAGACATGTAGGTGCATCAAGGGGATATATAAATATAGTAACCACCCAACAATACATGTCTAAATCATTTCTCATAAATATAATTATTAATTTAATTCATGAAAAATATTCCTTATAAATTGATGTCTATATGGAGTAAATAATAAAAAATATCAACATTTTCTTAGTAAATCAAATAAAATTTCTAGTAAAACACCAAATATAGAAATTATATATGGTTTAATTAATATTCATTTCCATGGAAAATAATATGTATATATATGATAAATGAAATTTATAATTAAAAATGAACATAATAATGTAATCACCTCAAGAGAATGTTAATAATCATAGATTTAATCAAGAGATGAGAGGTGATATCGATTTATATAAAATATATGTTTTGAAATAAAATCATGTGTTTTGGAAGAACAATGGGAATAAATGTGAAATAATAAAATAATATTGAATAAAAATTGTTTATATATAAAAAAAATTCAATCATGTACAATAATATAAATTCCTTAAAATGGTTATGGCTACGGGGAATTCTGTTATTTTCGTATATGTAAAAAAATATATATTTTAAATTTTTGTAAAGAAAGATCAAATTACCATTAGGAAAAATGTATAAATATTTCATTAAAAACCTTATTAAAATTAAAATATAACATAATAATTCCTTGAATAATAAATTGATTAAATAAAATGAATTTTGTAATTGGTTTTGAAAAACATGGACATGGAAGAAAAATATATCTGATATAAAGAAAAGTAAATTTTTTTTTCTTTTAAACAGGAATTTACCTTATTAAAGTAAATAATAGATGAATAAATTTTATAAACCATGTAAAACATTTAATTTTCCAATGGATAAAAAACTAATTTTATCTTAAGAGAGATAAAGGACAATATCCCTTCAATTAAAATAAAATCATTCCCAAAAGAAAGTGATATTGTAAAATAAATTGTCCCCTCTTTGGTAACTTTAAAATTTTGGGAGCTTGAAATAATATATTTGAATTTAAACGTTAATAATCTTGAATAAATTGGTATTAATTTTAAATAATTATATGGGAAACATATACACCACATAAAAGTTAATAGGTGCACAATAACAAAAATGCATCAATGGAGTGTAAAATGAGTGTAAATCTATCACCTCACAATTATATTTAGTTTTATTTAATTTAACATCCTATGTAATTGTTTTATGTATGTTATTAATTCATATAATAACCTTATTCATATTTATAATATCATATATGAACTTCTTATAACATATTACCAACCATTAATTAATAATTTTTTATTATTAGTTTTGTTTTGCGTGTTAAATTCTTCATTTTCTCATGTTTGTTTTAAAATAGAATATTTGGTTCTCATGAATAATAAATTATTCTGTAATATCCTTAATGATATAAATTTCATAAATTTCCATATTTTTTTAATTATATACCTTTTTAAAATTGTTATTGAATTTTGTACATGAGAAATGAATCAGATCGATTTGTGAAGATGGTCGGTCGTACGTACACACGAGAGATGATATAATTCCCTTAATGGGTGAAATGGTATGAAATAATATTATATATTAATTTTATTGAGATTATATTAGGTCATATATATCATATATATTCATTATTTCTATAATTAAGAACATCCAATTGAATTGGTGATGGAAAATAAATTACATTGGTCCGTGAGGCTGTAGTCCACTATACACACGAATGATGGCTTTATTTTCCATTTGATAGAGAAGGAGTTTTATAAATATTATAAAATAAACATGCTAAAATTTAATTATCTGTTATATAATGGTTTTATTATATATAATATTTTAATAAATAATTTAATACGGTTTAATATTAAATAAATAATAAAGATCACAGTGAAGACAATTACCTTCGCTTAAAAAAACCTATTTTGGATCTCTTATTAAGGACCCGATGATTGATATTTTGTGAATAATCACATCTAAATAATGTAGATAAGGATGTATGTGATAGATCTTTGTGCCTATTTGACGAGATAAATGGATTTATTGATGTGATTCAGTGAGGGGAGGAGGTTTTGTTTTTTATGTGTTGGAGGGGGACCTTCTGGGAAACCACCGGGAAATTTCCCAAAAGAATCGATAATGATATAGAAATTACTAAGAAAAAGGATTCCAAAATACCTAATATTATAATTATAGAAAGGATATAGTTAAAATATTTTGATAAAATTAGTTATTTATATTCTTAATTGGAAATATTACAATTATATTTTGTTTTAACTCCCCGATAAACTCGTTTTAACCTAAACTGGGTAATTAATTTTTACAGTTTTACGAATCATGAACACAAAAAATATGTTTAACTTATTTAAAAATAATAATTATGATTATTTAAAAATTTTAATATATTTTATATGATTCAAATCAAATAAGTGTTGAAATTTAATTTAAAAATGATCATGTAAAACTTATCAACAAACAATTTTTAAAGGAATGTATTTTTCATGCATAAGATGATGTTATATTAACTGTATGACTAGTAATAATAAATATTTGGATTTAAATTTAAAAATTTAGATATATAATATATAATTATAATGTAAATATTTCACCATCGAATATTATTTTAAATAATTAATGTGGCTAGATATTATTCCAATTTAAACAAAAACATTTTTTGAACAAAAATATTTTTCTGAAAAATATATTTATTACATATAAATATTCTCATTATAATTTCTAGAAAATTTATTATTAATAAACTATTATATATAAATATTATAAAACATTATTATGAATATAAGTGGTTATAGTTGTGCATAACATTATTAATTTTACAGAAAATCTTATTTCTAAGGGAAAATAATAAAATTCAATCTTGGCTTATTTTTAACCCGTTGAAAATATATATTCATCATATAAAATTATATTTTGTTAAAATTAGATTATAAAAATTAAAATTATTTTATAGTTCTTTAAAATATAATTCTCTACAACTATAATCATGGTTCGGGTGTTACTCTCTTCCCTCTTATTAACATTTCATCCCTAAAATGTTCATGGATATCACATTCTAAAAAATAAGGGTGGTTATTTTTCATATATTATCATATGGTTCCCAATTTTCTTCTTGTATGTTATGATTTTTCCAAAGATAAATTACCATTTGAGTCATTCAATTCCTAAATAATTTCTCCCAAATGTCAATAATCTAGATAGGACCATCACTATAAGATATATCATGTTCCAATACTATTTCTTTAGAGGTGATAACATCTGTTGGGTCTCGAGTTTAATTTTTAACAATTATATAAGTAACATATAATTTATTTTATTGATAATTGTTTCATTAATTATTTTTAATACATAAATCCAATATATTAAAAAAAATTAATGGGTCTAATATGCATAGGGATCATTTTTCTCTTGTTACCAAACCTTATGATATCCTTCATTGTTGATAATTTCAAGAAAACATAATTTCAGAGTATAAATTACAAATCATTTCTACAGTTATCGATATAAATCAGTATCATTTTTTGACCTTATTTTATATGACCAGGAATACTATTTACCTTTATCATTATATCCTCAATATGTAATGGGTCTTCAATTTTCCATTCAGTAATTTCATCACAAAAATTTAGAGCACAACTTATCTTGTCATATAATGTTTTATATTACCCCATATAAATACTTCAATGGAAACTATATTTATAGGAAATCTCTAACAATGATAAATATTGATCCTACATAACATGAAATTATTGTGAGGATGACATCAACATGGATTCCAAATTTTGAGTAGTCCTTTCAGGATATCCATCAGTTTGAGGATGGTAGGTGTTCTCAAATTAATCTTAGTATTACGATACTTTTGAAAACATTTAATCATTTTACGAGGATTGGGGATCAAAATCAGACATAATTGAAATTTTTTTATCATTAAGTATTACAACATCATTAATATAGATCCTTTTGAAGAACTCAAGATAAAAATATTCCTCTATAGGGAAGAAATATGTTGATTTTGTTAGTAGATATAAAAAAACACATATTACATAATTCTTTATAGGTTTATTTGTAGGTCCTCAAACTAATTCCATAGTATGTTTATCTCAAATCCTTATATGATAACAAATAGATTCAATGAATATTTTATGATGATATCCCTCAGTCTTGATGTTTTGAAAAACCAAACATCTAGGAACATAATCAGTAATTCCCCCTTCATGTTACCCCACCAAAAATGTTCCCCAAAACCCATATACATTTTGGTTCTACTTAGGTGTATAGAGAAATTAAATTTAAAGATATATTAAAGATTTAACACATACACTACATAACAATTTCAGAAATCTATCTTCTCATATGAAATATTCTAATTTACCATCATTTAAAGCCTTAAATTTCCTATGAAAGTTTTCATCATTATATTGATAAATTTTTTTATTAATAAATATGGTTTAAATATCATTTTTAAAATTAGTTATATTCCCACATACTTATTAATTCCTATATCCATATTTAACTAATCCATGAATGTAAGATCCCACGAATACTTTTTTGGGTCAATAATCCATGATCATTTTTTGCCAATGAATATGCTACATTATTTTCCTTCAAAGGGTTGTAGTTTAGTGGTATATCATAATCCTTTAGTTTATCAAGCCTTTATATTTTCCTCATGTTAATATATTTCTATGAATAGATTTATTTTATTTTTTTATGGTCTATTTAAATACCATATATTTTACCATAGTGAACATCTATCAATATGTTCAATGAAAATATTATATATTCTAAATCAATATCACGGGTTGGATAGTTCTATTCACGAGTATTTAAATGCAATGATTCACATCCAATAACATTATCATTTGTCATAAGGATAAAACCAAGTAACTTACTCAATGAATCAATATATATCATAAATCCAAAATTTCATGATGATAGAATTAAAATTTGAGAGTTGTACATTATAATATTTAATTCTTCAAATCATAATTCACATTACTTTATGAAAATTAACTTAACCCTTTTATGAAAAATCTCGGTTAATAGGTTAGCCAATTTGGAGATATTATAAATGAATTGTAGATAGTAACCTGCCAAACCATTGAAATTATGTACCTCTATTATGTTTTTTTATGGGACATTCTTTAACTACTACATTGTTCACCAGGTGAAATAAGATTCTATCATATAAGGAAATGTGGAAATTAAAATGAACTTCATAATTCCATAATTCACACTTTCTAATTTTCCCATATAACTATTTTCATTTAAGAGTCTCAAGAATGATCCTCAAATGATTATCATCGTACACATAACTCTTATAATACACCAATATATCATCAATTAGTACAATAACTAAATTATCATGATATTACATGAATACACTATTCATTAGATCCATACAATATAATGGTTCATTATAAAAGACAAATGAAATTATTTTAAATCCATAATTTATATTCCTCATTAGAAATATTTTCTATAGAACACATTCTTTATTTACTTGCAACTGATGATACCCATAATGAAGGTCAATCTTGGAAACTTATTAACCACTATGAATTTGATAAAATAAGTAATCAATAAATGGTAGATGATACATATTATTTATCATAATATCATTTATATCTCTATAATAAATGCATAGCCTCATGAATCCGTATTTATTATTAAAAAAGTTATTATGGGATCCCAATGGTGAAACATTAGGAAGAATAAAGCCCTAATCACACAACTCCTTTAGATGTTTCTTTAACTTAATTGACTATACAGTGGATATTATATAGGATTTTTTAGATATAGGTATTGCATCAGAGATTAAATAAATGGGGAATTCGACATCACACTTTAGTGCATGTCCATGTAATTCCTTACGAAATAAATCCATGTATTCCAATACAATAGGTATATCCTCAATTTAGTAATAACCTTTGGCATACATAGATTGGTTTTTCAATTCTTCCCCTGGAATCTATTTTAGAAGATCTAATCGGGGTGGATATATAAATTACTAAAATGATGAAGTCTCCACTATGAATATAAAGAATTTTAAATCTTCATTAAAAATAATAATTTCTTTCTCCGTACAATAAATATTTGTCTCATATTTTTAAATCCTATACATACCATCAATTATATCGAATTCAACTATATATATGCTAATAAATTCAGAAAATAGAGCATATTTATGTGTAATAATTTGAAAATCCTAACAAATCCTTATCAAAATTTGATTTTCACTTGGATTTTTGGCATACAACACCCTTCTAAAGGTTCCTCGGAAATATCTAAATTCATAGAAAATCATGGAATAAATAAAAGAGTGAAAGCATCATGAATCCAAAAACAACTTGAAATTTTTTTATACTATGATTAATGTACCTACCACCATATCACTTTAAACTTCCACCTTAGTTGTAGTGATAACATAAGCTTGGATTTCTCCCCTAAAATGTTTTGTAGTATATTCCATTGATTCATGGGGAATTTTGGCGAATAATTACCCATTTAACTAAAATTAAAACATCATAAATCATTGGATTATTTATTTCCTTTAAATTCATTAACTATATGAACATTATTTTTACAATTGTTATAAACTCCCATTTCGTTCAAAAATATTCTACGATGTATCTTCCTATGATTTCGACATAATAGAAATTTATTCATTTTATTAATATTCTTTGATTTTTTTCCACTTTTCATGGTGTTCATTCAACATATAATTCGTTTAATTCCCCACAAATATATATTATCTAGAAAATTCAATCTCTATTTTTGTGGAATAATAAAAATATCCTCGAATGCTGATTTGTTTGAGAAATTAGTCCCCTTTTAAAAATTGGGTTAATCATTTCATATAAGTGGTTAATCCTAAATTACATATTGTGTACGTAATCTGTAGAATATGTAGAAAGTTTTGTAAATGTGGATTCATAATCCTCAAAAATTTCATACTCCCCTTTATTTAATCTTGGAAACATTTTATTCATTTTAAACCATTAATCATTAAGGAAATATTTTCTAAATAATGGTTTTTTAATAGGACCCCATTTTATGTGTTTCATTTCATATTCCCCATAGTATTTTCATTAAATAATCACAATTAATTATAATCACATTTGAGGCAATATACTAAAAGTGTAACCATTTATTTTTCATTGCATCCTAAGGACACAAATATATTTTCAAAGTACATAATCAATAACTCAACTACCATATAATTAGTAATTTAAATAGATGTTGGGGGATTTTATTTAATTTAGAAATCCAACAAAGGGGAATCACACTTTGGAATAATAAGTTTCTCTATTTAGGAAAGGCTATTCTCCATAACCTGATTAAGCAACCCAAACATCACCACGATCTTCTCAGTTGAAATACCAGAATAATTGGGATTTTAGTAGGTAAATTTATACATTGACCATGTGTGCTGATACCATTATTTCTTATAAACACATTTCCTAAAAAATGGGATATAATGGATTATCTCATGAAATTATGAATTGGAATTCATAATTTATAATTCTAAAACTAGTCAAACACTTAACATTAATATTTTTATTTCATTTTTAGTCTAAAAATCATAAACTTGGTTTCTATGAGAATATATTTAAACAATTTAACTATTTTCTAATCCTTCATAATGGGTTTTAAAGAAAATTTGAGTAATCCAAAGAATATCACTCGATAGTGTCAATCAATGAGCACAATAAGAACAATTTTTATATACCAAGTAATGGTTGAGTAAAATAAAAATGTACCATTTTTGATGTTATTACCCCTAGGAACAAATGTACTATAACCATTTACTAAGGTAGTATTCATACATGGATTTATTTGTTTTGGAAAACCACATTATCCATTCCTTACCAAAAATTTAGGATATAATTCTACATTTTTACACATACATAAAGATTATCATAGGGTTATTTTCAATAAAATATGTTTTTTGATATCTAATTACCATAGATTCTAATAATATTACTATAGTACAAGCTGTAAAAACCTAGAATATAGTATTCTAGAGTCTGTGGGTAATTTATTGCATTCTTATAGATACAAGCAGTAAAATCCTAAAGAACAATCAATTTAGAAGTCCTAAATAGATAGATATATACATCATACCCATTTTCCATTGGTAATAGAAATTAAAATATAGTAATAGAAGACACTAGGTATCTTTGATGTATTTAAGAGAATAATTCTTCATATCATGGTGAAAGGAATCGAAATAAGAATGGTATAAAACACTCAATAAGGGTTAGATACATTGGAAACTATCTGGATTATATAAAGAGTAAATGATATGGAAAGGTAAAAAATTTAAGGCACATGAGGTTTAGTATATAACACCCACACGAAGAGTGATATAGAAGAAACACAAGATGATCAAATTATTCTAGATAAATAATCAAATTATCCTGAAGCTAATCTATAGATATTATAAATACATTAATATCATGGATAATAATAATTTAATTCGTAATGAATAAAATGATTAATATTTAATGCAGTGATCTTAGACATCATGATATTATATAATCAATTCCATACATCATGATTATTTAAAACTATAGGTAAAATCCCATTAAATTTGGCCAAATTAATTGTCTCGTGAGACCTGTCGATGCATCATAAGGCTAATGAATTCTGGGCCCCACCCATCACTATATAACAAAATAATTCCCCATATATCGAATTATATATTTAAATCATAATAAATATTTATTTGGAAAAAATTTCTTTATTGAATAAATATATTTTTTAATATTTCCCTAGTTAACCCAAAAAATGTTCAAAGTAACTATAAGTAGAAATGATATATAGAATAATAAATATGAATATCCATGATATTTTATTTGAAATTTAGTTGAAGTTTATTTTATAATGAATAATGATCACAATAAATTAATTTTCTCAAGATAAATTTAATAATCACAACAATAATAAATACATGAGAGGTGACATCGGTTTATCTGGAATATAGGTATTGAAAAAAATACAATCTTTAGAATAATACATGGAATTCAAGTTAAATATTAAAAGAATATTTTATAAAATATTTTTCATTGTAAAACCATTTAAATCTTGTATACTTATCTAAATTTCAAAAAACATTTATAGGGAGAAGAAGTATGTTTTTGAAATATACATGAAACAACATTATTTTTGACATTTTATAAAGAAATTTGAAAATGTACCTTTATAGAAAAAGTATAATTAATAATTTGAAAACAAATTGAAAGTAAATAATAAAATAATTTTTTCTTGATGAATGATTTTACGAAATATAAAGCCTTCTCAAATCTAGTTTTTGAAAAAATGGAATTGAAAGAAAAATATATACCCTTTTTAAAGAGATCTATAATTATATTTCATTTTTAAAATTTATTATCTTGATTTAAGTAAAAATGAGACGAACATTTATGAGTAAATATTAAAACTCTATAAATATCAAGTGGATAAAAAACTTATTATATATTATGAAGGATAAGTGATTATATTCCTTCAATGAAAAGAAAAGCAATACCAAAAGAAATAAATATTGTAGAATAGATTATTACATCTTTAGTAACATTTAAATTGTATCCATTTGAAAATAATTGACTATAAATGAAACATTAATCATCATTTGAAAATATAAATTCATTTTAAACATATAAAAATGACAATATATAAACCACATAAAAATGAATAGGTGCATAATAACGAATATGTATCAATGGAGTGTAAATTGTGATAAAATACATTGCCTCATGATTCCCTATAATTGAAAATGATTTAAGATAATTTATAATGGTTATAGGCATGTTACTATTTTATAACTTACGGAAATTATTATTTATAATTGATATATGATCCTCTTATATTATTTTATACCCATTCTTTTATAATATTTTATTATTACAACTGTTCTGGCTGTTAATTACTTCATTTTTTCATGAATATTTGGTTATGGAAGTTATGGTTCTTATGAATAAATTATATATAAATCATATCTTGAGTTAAATAAATCTTAAAAATATGATATTTTTTAATTAGATACAATTTTAAATTCATCTATGAATGTTGTACATGGAAAAGGAATCACATCGCTTCATGGAAACTGCATCTCATATTTATGCAATAACGATGATATCAATTCTTTAATGGTTGAAATGTTAATGAAGTGAATGATATATCAATTTTAATGAATTAAAATAATTTCATATGTATCATATATTTTCATTTTTTCAATAATTATTACTATTCGTATGAGTTGGTCATGTAGAAAAAATTACATCGGTTCGCGAGGTGGTTTACTGCCATACACATGAGAGATGACTTTGTTTCCCATTTAATGTAGATGGATATGGATAAATATTATGGAATAAACATAATATAATATAATTATATGAGATAAAATGGGGTTATTATATTGAACATTTTCATACATAATTCAAGGTGGTACAATAATAAATAAATATAAAGAGACCAAGGAAGATGATTAAGTTTGATTAGAAGAACCTCCACTGGATCTATTAATAATTTTAATAGGGACAATATTTTGGAAATAAAAAACTCTAGAATGTGGATATGGATTTTTGGGAGATTAACATGGGGTTGGTTGAGATAAAGTTATTTATAGGTTTGAATAAGTGTGAAGATGTTGTTATTTTTTGAATGTGGTGGTGAGGGGAATTCATTGAAATGACACGAGAAATTCTATAACAAAACTGAAATGAAATTTTTTTTAAAAATATAAATGATACCAAATTAACATAGATTATAATTTTTGATAGTATAATGCATCAATATGTCTATAAAATAAGATTTTTAAAAGTTTAATTTGAAATATTACCATTATCTTTTGGTTTAATGCCCATCATAAACCCATTTTATTGTTAACTCGGGTAATTAATTACCATTGTTTTTATTATTTATTATGATAATACATTATGTAAAAATTATTAAATAATATAAATTATTTTAATTCGAATTATTTAATAAATTTTAATAAATTTAACTAACATACTTCGAAAATTTTAATTTAAAAATAAACCTAAAAATTGCCGAAAAAGTGGGTTTTCATGAAATACATTTTCCAAGCATAATATAATCTCATATTAACAATATGGAATGTAATAATATTTAAATGGTTTTAAATTAATATAATTATTTATATAATATATAAATTTAATTTAAATAATTCATCATGAAAAGTTAATTTGATTAATTAAAATGGATATAATTTCTTTCCATTTTAAATAAAAACAATTTTCTGAAAAAATAGTTTTCTAGAAACTATAAATTTTTCCAATAAATGGTCTTTAATTTATTTATGTATAAATTTATAGAATTATTTTTAATTTAAATTATTATTATACAATATTTTGAATAAAATGTGTTATATGTAAATACTATATTTTAGAATATTCATCAATGCTTAATTATATGGGAAACTTTCAAAAAGTCATTATAGGATTATTTTGAACAAGTAAGTTTCAAATAAATATTCATCCTATTAAATTAGAATATTTTTCCCTAAAATATTAAAATTGGAATTGTTTTATTGTTTTATTAAAATAATATTTTCACCTAATATAATTGAGTCTTGAGTATTACACTAGATATTATCCCATTCCTCAATATATAATTTCGAATGAAATAATATAATCTCAATGTAACTCTAAATAATATGAATTCATATCTTAATACACTAGAAATAAATGATAAAATCTTAAAATTTAAAAATTGAAAACCTGACATCCAATAGAAAATCAATGTTCACAATGAGTAAGATCTAGATTGACACTTCCTTCTATAACCTATATAATTTCAACAATATTACGTCCAGGCAACAAGACACATCAAAATAAAAATTGATGTTATTTTACCATTTTTCTCAGAACCAGTATGGTCCACAACTAAAATTAGAACCCAATATGGACCATGATATACACAATATCAATTCCCTATCACCTTGAACTAGTGACAAGTTTCATAGAACTAAAATACATGAATTTGGAATGATTTAGAATAAAAAATTGAAGAAACATGGAACTTCGACCAAAAAATATTGAATTACTAACCTATATTTCAGAGTTAAATATAGATATAAACATATAGATATAAAATAATAATAAAATAGATTAAAAATATATCCAAAAAAATTGTAATGAGAAGAAAAACTGAATTGAAGCCAAGTTAATATTTTGGATTCAAGAGGCTAACATGACCAATGCTTCTACAAATAAAAAATTAAAAAGAACTAAGAGGTTCTTCATTTGATCCTTTAGTCACCAAACACTATCCAAACCACTTGGTTCATTGAGAAATCAGCAAAACTAAACCCAAACCTAAAAAATAACTTTGATTAAACAAATTATAAGTAGAAAAAGTAGGCTTTTATGATTAAAACCTTTTAAGAACCATATAGTCATTGTGATTCCATTCTTAAAACAGTATAGAAACAAAATTTTGAGTTAATGTTTTAAATTTTTAACTTCTAATGTTTTTTATAAAACAAATCATAAGTTACTCACAATAATTTTTTCTAAGTCACATTCTAACTTAAATAAAAGTTATCGAAAAATAGTTTTATGAAATCCATTTGAAATCTATTTTTTAAATCCCTTTAAAAAATATGTTTTGGGAACTGTAATGAAATTAATATATGTAACAAATGAAATAATCCAATTAAATAATATAACAAAAAATATATATATAAAAATTAATATTGGTATCATTCGAAATAAAATGAAATAGAAAGGAAAATGAGTGTAATTAATTGAGAATAATTAAATGGATGGTTATCATGGGCATGTACTAGACCCAAAATGTGAAAGTACAAGATGTAGTCATGTGGAACCATTTTAAAACCTATATATTCATTTATAATATATAAAAATCATTTTTCTATAAATATACTCACTACTTGAACTCCCACATGGTGTAGGCCCATTCCATAATAAGGGTGCACATCCCCTGACATCGGTAGCTCACAGATTGGGGTTAATTAATTAAATTGGAATAAGACACAATTGACCACATCTTGAAGGAAAAAAAGTTTACTTTTATGGGTAAATAATATAAATACATTCTTCAAATTTTACATTGGAAGTAATATATAAAACCCACGGAATGAAAAAATTATGCCTCTTTGAAATCATTCACTGATTTCTTTATTCAAATCATGAGAAAATTATATAATTAAAGGGTTATTCTATATACTCAATAAGGGTTGAAAAATGTGGGATTTATCTTGAGAAAATAATGAATAATAAATATTTAACGATAAATAGCTGAAAACGCATTGCAATCAATAAAAAACTTAATATTAAATATTAATATGGAAGGAATAAATGATTATCATATAATTCCATGTAAATAATCACTTCATCTTAAAACATAACCATGAATATAATAACAATTTAAATAATAAAATGGATATAAATATATTATTTCATAATGAATAAATTATTAATTCCGTACATCATAAATTGTAAATTGACATCATGTGCCAAGACATTATAAACATACCATCATGGCCTAATGCAAGTATATATTTTATAAATTGGTATGGGATTGAAAAAATATGCAACCTATTTTGTATCATGATACCTACTATTGAATGAATGGCCTATGTTATTATGGGATTCAACCATCAAATAATAAGTCTAAATAATTTATCATATGGAATAACAATATAGCTTAATAAATATTCATTAATAACAAAAAAGGTTTCTTATATAAAAAACTAATATACAAAATTTTAATTCTTTCAATAGCCAAACTAAAAATAATATATCCAAGGAAATAATTATTATGGTTCCATTAAAAAATTCTATAGTGAAGCATAATTAAAATAGATGGTTCTTGTTGTATATGAATATAAATTATGTAAAAGGATCATTAATTTTTTTATGTGGAAAATATAAAATTTTACTTAGAAAACTTCCTATAAAATATAAAAATTCCATTAATATCTGGAAATTTTTCATTTTAGTTGAAACACATATTCAGGTGAAGTGTGATTTAAATAATTAAATGGTGTTGATTGAAAAAAACATTTATTCCACAATCATTATGAAAAGGATTATATTTACACCTTCTCTAAAAGGTAACTTGATCAGAAAATGAAAAGAATATTTTATTAAAAAAAATTAAAATTTAAATGAAGTTAAATATTACTTTAATGAATCATTGAATAATATTTAAAACATTTTAGAAAAAATTAATATGGATGAAATTTCTTTTTGATAAAATTAGAAGAAATAAGATCAATTATTCATAAAAACGTTTTCTGAAACATTTATAAATAAAAAGAGACTAAAATGGTAATAAAAACTGAAAATTTTAAGAAATAAATAGGGGAGAAGAAAAATTAAATTATTTTATCAAATAAGGATAATATATTTTCTTAATTTAAATTCAATCATAAACAGTTCTGATGAGAATTATATTGAATCATAAATCCATTACCGCATCAGTTAATATTAAATTGTAATCCAAATGAAGAAATAAATTGAAATTAAAATCTAAATATCACGAGAATAAAGAGTTTTATGATATAATATGTCTAAGTTTCAGCAAAAAAACCTTATAGAATAAGATAAGTGGATAACAAAAACATATGTCCCATAGAAAGATAACTTGAGATGACCAACCCCTATAAAGATAATATCATTGAATTGGGAATTAATCAACTAAATTATTTTGTTTTACCAATATAAATCCCAAAAAACTCTTTTAAATAAATATTAGAACAATTTTTATTTTAATTCACACATAATCATGGAATAACAATGTCAATTAAGTATAATTATTACAAAATAATTGGATGTTGAGTAAAGAAACCTCTTCCCTATTTGGAAACAACACAATCAAAAACACTGTGATGAAGTAACATGAATTGTAACTCAAAATGCCATGAAATTAGGACAGATGATATCAAATATAAAATTTCAGTATAGCCATAAAAAAATAAATTATGTGTCAAAAAATTAAAACATGCCTTTATGATGAAAAATCTAGATAACATACATTGACTTAGGTCTGACATGCTTCTGAAGTTATTTTAACCTCATTTATAATAAATTTTAATTTATTATAAAATTATAATAGAACCATAAATATACTTATAATATCATATATGATACACCTATAACATTTTAAAAATCATTTATTAATAATTCTTTATTAAAATCACAGTTTCTAAGTGTTTTCTACCTCAATTTTCATGTAAGATTCAATTTGGTAGTTCCAATCCTTGTAATATGATTTTCATTCCGTAATATATAAAATTATAACCATGATATAAATAGGATACATATTCATTATATATATAGTTTTTCAACTATAAAGATTAATGAAAAAAATGAGTTACACTATTATGGAGGCATTAGGCTGTACGTATGCAAGAACAATCTCTTCACTTATTCAAGGATATAATGGAAGAAAGTTAAACAATAAATAATAAATAAATAATAAATATTATACAATATATATAATATATATTAATTAAATATTCATTTATTATCAATTATTTATATAGAAAATGAAAAGAAAATCACAGCGCTTCATGGAGGCGGTTGTCCGCCCATACACAAGAGATATGTTTAATTATAAAAAGAACAATAAGGTAAGAAGTTATATATGATATTATAATTAAAAAAGTATAATTATAAATTAAATATATTTTATAAAAATGAAAACCATCATAATAACCATACATGAATTAATGTTAATGAAAATTAATTATATCACTGCGTTGAAGAGGTATTCCACACAAATGCACGTGTGATAGTTTGACATCACATTTGATAGAATATTGTGTGTATATTGGTGGTTAAATAATGATAATAACATTTATGAACATTTTTTACTTAATTTATTATTTTAGTATTAATGTGATATATTTATAGGAGGTATATAAAGAAATAAATTGAAAGGGGTCATGTAAGACAACAAAAACTTATTTGGTATGTATCCTTTATATCATTTCTTAAGAACCCTTATAAAGGTATTTTAACAATAAAAGAACCTATAACTCATGGATATATAATTTTATAATAAAATTTTTTATGTTCTGATCAGAAAATATTACTCATGTTAGTGAATACAAAAGAGAGATTGTGAGACCTTTTATAATGGTGGGAAATGACACACTTGGATTCAATAAATATATTATAGTATTATTAATTAATTATCTAGAAAAATTCTTCCAAATTGATAAAATTTTTATTAAAAATTATAAGATTTTGGAATATCATTATAAAATTAAATTTATATTGTTTTTTGAATCATTTTAAACCTTATATTTTAGATTAACCCACTCGTTAACTAATTTAAACCTTTACTACGGTAACATATTTGTCTATACTAATGAGTTCAAATTTTAATTATATGTTATATATTAGATAATAATTGAAAAATGAATGAAATTTTATATCATTTATCACCCTCATTGTACAATATCTCCATTTTTATTATTTTTAAATTATATTAGAAAATAATATTTTTTATAACATATCCTTGACATCAATTATTGACACTGTTCATTTAATTTGACCTTAGAGTCAACAAGATAGTTATATAATTAAAATATTAACCAATAAAAAACCTTAATATTATTAATTTTTCTAAAAAATTAATGTAACATATTAATTCACCAATTTTTTTTTACTTTTATATTTCTAAAATCATATATGTTATTTTTCTATTAATTGAAAAATATTGTTTTGGTGTTAAAAATATTTAAGGTAATTATTCAATAAATAAACATTTTAAATAAATTAAAATGATAAAATAAGTTAATTATTTTATTTTAAAAAATATTACTTAATCTATTATATTTTTAGATTTATTATTTTATTTGAGACATCAAAGTCAAGGGATTGACATTTTGGAATTTTATTTAGTTAAAATAATCTAAATTTCATTATCAAGGGAAAATGGAACCAAAATAAAATTTATAGTAAATTTTTAGTTAAATGGTTTAATTTATTCCATTAAATGAAATAAGGTAATGTGTTTTATTGAATTCTAAGCCATATCACAATAGTTTTATCCATAATTAAATCTAATTTACATTTAATTTGGTAATACAAATTTATTGTGGTTACTATTAATATTGAAAAAAATAAAATAGTTTTATTTAATAAAATTTGGAATATTTATTCCATATATGGAAAAAAATTTAAATATTTAATTTATGTAATTTTTATAAATTAATTTACGATGAAAAATAAAAATTTATAAAAAAGTATTTTCTACTTAAAAATTTATATTTATGTATGAAAATATTTCAACACTGAATTAAACAAAAAAATTTATTCAAGTGAAATTAATTTGTTTATTAATAATATAATAGAACTAATTTTAATTTTAATTTTTTTATATCAAAATGAAATATTGTAAAATCTTAAAAAAATAATGTTTAAAAAAAATTGTTTTAAATATTCACAAGAATATTAATATTTTCAAAAAAATAGAATTTTTTTTCCCGAATGATACTTTTGAGATTATAAATTTAAAAAAAATATTATTTTAATTAAATAAAATTTTTAAAATTTCTCTTAACTAATTATATTATTTATTCAAAAATTAATAATAATTACCATTTTGAGGAAAACCAATTTTTTAAAAATTTAATTACTTTTCTAAAAATTTAGTGCTAATATCATAAGAATTAGTAAATAAATATGTATTGTGTAAGACCTTTATATATATATATATATTAATAAATTTAATCCTTTTCATACCCACCAATTCATCGTCTAGTTTATAACTATAGATTTTCTATTATAATACATTGTGGTTTATTTGGAAATGGTGTTTCATGTTGTATATGCTATCAAACTTATTTTTATTTCAAATATTAGGGTTTTACATTCTTCCCCCACCATTAATTTATTTAATTTATTAAATTTAAGCTTGATCTTAATAATCAAGGGATTGAAATTTTAAAATACCTTTGCTTTAAAACCACATTGTGCTAAGGGTGAATAAATATTCTTCCTGAAAAGGGGTAAAGGGAAGTATGATGGTCATATGGAATAACACATAAATGGTTATCCAAATAGAATTAAATTAGTGGGATGTGAAAATATAAAAAAATACTTAGAATTAGTTTCCACATAACAATGGAGAATTATAAAGAATATTCACCACACAAAAGTGAAATTTCATGATAAATTAACATTAAAAAACACAAATCAATGAGGAGTGAGAAGTCTTCAAATTTATTATAAATGAAGGCAATGGGACAAAATGTGTGGTTCAATATCATTTTACTAGAGTTGAAGTATTATTTTATAACTAATATAGATATTATGGGAAAAATATAGTAACTTTATTTATTTCAATTTCCTAAGTACTATTTGGTCCCGTGGTTATGAATTTATGAATTTCAAATCCCTCTATTATTAGAATAAAAGAATACTTATGATTTAATTTTCATACCTAAGGTACTAAAATTAACATTTAATGGATCGCAAGATCCAAAAAATAATGAAAATACATTCCATATGTCTCTATGTATTTATCAAAACCAATATCATTATCACAAGTTCTCTAATATAGAAAAACCATTATTCTCTAATATCTATAATAACCCCTAAGGTAAAACATAATAAATTCCATAAATTGTTTAAAATAAGACTTGTCCAATTTTTTCATACCAAATACAAGTACAAAAAATCTTAATGATTTGATCATATATATATATATATGTATTTAAATATAAACTTAACTATTATCTACCAATAATATCAATCATTCACATGGTCCTATATAAAAAATGTATATTCTTCAATCATATAATCCCTATAATTGGATTATAATTTCTTGAAAATATACTACATCACCATAATGACAAAATAAAATTATAGATTCCTTCATAAATTATCTCAATATTAATTCTTCAAATAATGTTTACCTTAGTCATATAATAATCTGAATATAATGTACATAATATTAATCACTAATTAACTAAATCACATATCAATACCATGGTTATCTATAAAATATATTAAGTAAATGAACTATATCTTTTTGTTAACAATATATTAAAATTAAATCAACATAAATGATCAAATTAACCTTATAGGTTATCAATAACATTAAATTTATGTCTAAAAATTATAAAATGAAAATTACTTAAATTAATTTTTCCCAAAGATATATATTAAAAATGGGTAATATTCCCATAAATGTCTTCCAAAATATAGTTAATATTTTTAAAATTATATCACATAAAAACTAAAATATTATATCCATTCCTTTAAACTTTTGAACATCCTTATACTTATCAACCTAAGAATATTTAGTTACGTCACATATTACTATGGAATATCATAGGTTTCTATAGGTTTTATTATCTCATTCATCGCAATGGTTTATAATGAAATGTTTAATAAGCCCTAATATACCCCAAAGGAGTGTAAAACTATATGTATTTTAAGTTTCCAATAACTGGGTACTATAATAATGGGTGATATGTATTTGAACAACTCTTTTCCAGTTTATTAGTACTATATGATTCTATTAAAAAACCAAAACCATTTATATTATCCATATAAGGATATGTTTCTATGAAAATCAAATAATCTCAACATTACAGAAACATTTGTGATATTATCCTACAGTTAGAAAAATCAATAAATTATTCAAAGATGAAAGTTCCATAATTTTTTTTACTATTTATATTTCCCTTGGTTTTTATTAAACATGATTTGATACTCACTGTAATTCCCCTGATCCTAGTATCCCAGACCCAATTATTATATTATTAAATTGGAATGGGATACAAGTGAACACATCCTGAATGAAAAAATATTTTATTAGTTTTCTTAAAACTTATACATAAATTCTTCCCATTTTATATTGGAATAAAAATATAAAACATAATAAATGTAAATATTTGGAATCCATAAACTCATTCAAAGATTAATTTTATATATACCGAGGAATGGAAACAATTAAAGGGCCACATAAGATGCCCAGTAATGATTATATAGAGTAGAATATATCATAAACAAATAGGACGTAATAAAAATGGAAATGAAATTAACTTAAAATAGATATGATTAAATTAATAACTTGGTAAAGGAGAATAATATCGTTCTAATAAAGGATGGTAAAATACTTCATTATATGCAATCCCCAAAGATTAAAACTATCCATGGATGTCATAACTATTTAAATAATCACATGGAAATCAATAATTGATTTAATAATAATGGAATGAATAATGAAGGAAATATGAAACATTACATTGAGTCCTCATCCAAATACATCATAAACATTCCAATAAGGAATCATTCCAAGACTTATTATATAAATGGGTAAGGCCTTATCCCTTTACCCAACATAGTTTTCCTCCTGAGTTGTATCGATGCATAAAGGGGCTATGAAAATTTTATCCTCTTCTATAACATAATAAGTAAAATTCATTATTTATATTAATAGATAATTTACATTAATCTACATGCATTAATAATAAAAAAAATTATTTATAGGAAGAACCAGTATATGAAGATTTAACACATGCAATTGTCAAACTGATCATATATCATCCAGATATGGTATAAAGATGACACCATTTCAATATATTCCTAGTGAAACATAATAAATATAAAGGTTTTATTTTATATATGAATATAAAAATAATAAAATTATCAATAAAAACATTCTTCAGTAAAAGACCATTTTCACTTAGAAAATGAGTTTCAAAAAAATAAAAAAAATCAGAATTTTTTTTATTTGCACTGAACCATGGAAAATTATAAGTGGATATTAAATAAATTACACAATCATTAATGTATTAAATTCCATTAATTCCCTAATTATTAAAATAATGATTCCATTCACACCTTTCTTAAAAGGTACCCTGTACAGAAAATGGAAATCATATTATTTTTAAATTTTTTTGTATAAAGTTAAAATGTGTAAAAAGTAATTTATAAATCATTCATGAATAGTGATTTGTTTATTTTTTTTATAAAACATGGATATAGAAGAATAAATTTATTTTACCAAAGGAGGAAAGAAAGATCATATTTTCTTAAAAATATTTTCTGATCGTTTAAAAGTACTAAGAGAGAAAATTGAAGTAAAACGTAAACATTATAGAAATTACTAGAGGATAATAAAAATTAAATTGGTTTATCAAATATTTATCATATAATTTATCAAATGAAATTCAATCATAAATAATCCTGATAAAATGGGATTAAAACATATATTTGTTACCTATATTGTAACTTCAAAATCATAATCCCTACAAAGAAACAAATTCAAATAAAAAAAATAATATTATTAACATAAGGATATTAATTATATAAAATTTTAATAGGGTGGTATATACTCTTCAAAAAATAATATAGGTTCATCACATAAAAATATGTTCTAAATAAAGAGAATTTATGATGAATATCCCTTATTAATATCATATATTTGAACTAAGAATTAATTAACAAAGTGATTATGTATATAAAAATAAAACATGAATAAAATAATTTTAATTAAAAATTAAAATAATTTAGTTATAATTTTAAATACAATAATGAAACAACAAAGTTAGTCATGTATATGTATAACCCAATAGAATATAATTGACCTAAGAAACTTTTTACCACTTTGGTAACATCCCCATCAAACCCCTTTGGATGGAGTGATATGAATTGCAACATAAAATATCATGAATTTTATTTAGATTCAAGATACAATATTTAAAAGGAATTTATATTCTCTATATAAAATAGGATATGTGTATGACATTAAAACGTTCATTAATAAAGGAAAAATAGGATGAGATCCTTTAAATTTATTCAAAATTTCTTCATAAGTTCATTTAAAATTATTTATAACCAGTAAAATTTATAATACTAATATAAAATAACAATATAAATACTTATTATATGATATATCTATCAATTATTTAATTTTAATACTTTTTTATTAAAAATAATTTATTAAAATATCTATTTCTAACTATTAGTTGGCTTGTATTTTCAGGTAGTTCTTAGTTTCAAAGTTTCTATAATTTTACATTGATCATGGTTATATAATATTCATAATTTTAAATATGATTAAAATTTCATATATATGAGTAATAAATATATATAGTGTCATACATAAAATAGATATATAGATAAATTAATTACATTGTTTATAGAGACAGTAGGTCATACATATGCATTAGCACCATATTCACATTTCAATGGATGGAATGAAAAGAAGCTAAATAATAATTTACCTTTATAGAATAACTATTATATCATATATATAATATATGTTAATTAGTTAAATACTTATTTCCTTTTATGTAAATTGAAAATGAAAAATGAAGCCCATAACTTTATAGAAGTTGTTGTCCACACATATGCAAGGGAGACATTATTGGTTTCCAACAAACAATAACATAAGAAAGTAAATATGATATTATAAATTTAAAGTATAATAATTTATTAAATATTATTTTTAAATATTAATCTCATCATAATAAACATACATGAAATAGTAATATTGAAAATGAACTATATAAGTACGTATAAGCGATAGTCCATATGTATACACAGACAATATTTTCACTTCATATTAGATGGAATTGAGGGTAGATTTTGGTGGATACCCAATAATAATTACATTTAATTATATTTAATATAATTAATTTATTAATTTATGATGAATTACATATATTTAGAGGATACATAATATTAAATAAATTGACACGTGTCACGTAAGATGATTACCTCTTATTTAGTAGGCCTCCTTTAGATTATTTCATAAGGACCATTAGAATGGTACATTAAGAATACAAGAACCTATAATTCCTATAGAGGGATGGTGACAAAGATTTTTTTGAGGTTTGGATGAAATAGATAGATCAAATTAATGTCAGGAAATGAGGCAATGGATGTTCTTTTATAAGAGATGAAAATAAAACATGTGTAATTAATAAAAAATTATCAATTAAAATTTATTAATTATCAATCCAAATGATTCCATATGGCCATATATTCAAATAAAAATATGATATAGTTGAAAAATAATTATATGTTAAAATTCTGTAAGATGTTTTTGTCTTTATAAACCTTTAATTGTTTTTATCCATTTTTAAACGATGTTAACATTAACTGGAAAAATGACTTTTTCAAAATTAATGTGTTATAATGTTGTTTATATGTTAATAATAATCTCATAAATTTAAAATATATGTAATTATAGGCCATTTAGAATTCTAAATTTCATATTTCATTATTATAATGTTTTTTTTAATAATTTATTAAAATATTATTTTTCATTAAATTTCATTTCAATTACTATTAATTTACATTTACATTTATGTAATAAATACAGTTATGGAATTCAAATATAAACCTTTCACAAAGTTATATCATGTTATTTTTATCTGAATAATTCATTTAATACTATAAGTCACCAAAATTTTCCTACTTTTAGTTTTTTTTAAAATTTATCATATTTTTTTTGTTAATTGATTTAATATTGTGTCATAGTTGCATAAGAATTTAAAGTAATTATTTAATCACTAAAAATTATAAGACAAATTAAAATGATAAAAAATTTTACACTTCTTTCAAATAAATATTTATAACTAAACCAATACTCTTTTTATCCTTATGAAAAACATCAGTAACATTAAAGTCAAGAGATTGACATTTTAGAATTTTCATTACTAAAAATTACATAAATTTCAAGGCCAAGGGATTATGGCAGGAAAATGAAAAATATTATAATTTCATATTTATATGGATTTATTAATTCCATTAAATGAAATAAAAGAATGTGTTTGAATGAATTTTAACCCTTATCACTACATTTTTAACCCTAATTAACCAATTTTATCTTTACCATGATAATAAAACATTACAATGGTTACTATTCATTTTTAAAAAATAAAATGTAAATATTAAATAAAAATATCACATTTATTGTAGATATATAATCCATTTTTCATGATTAAATTTATAGAAGTGGAAACAAATTTATTTAATATAAAAATGAATAATTCTACAAGAAATAGTTTTCAGAAAAATTTATTTTTAAGTAAAATATTTTGTATATCAAATATGACCATAAAATTGATTATAATGAACTTAATTGGATCGGTAATAAAGTAGTATATCTATTTTCATTTTGAAACTAAATTAAAATACATGTAACATTATAAAATATTTGAATAAAATAAAATATACAATAAAAATATTATTTTTCACCATTTATTAGAAAATCAATATTTTCATATAAATACACAAAATTAAAAAAATGATAATTTTGATATACTGGTTTCAAAATTTTTATTATTTTTATTACTGATAATTTATAAAATTTTGATAAATTAAATATAATAATTTCTCAAAAAAATAATATAACTTATTTTTTAATAAAACTTATTTTATAAGAATGAAATAACTTTGCTAAAAATTTATTTCTTACTTCATAGAAATTAATAAATTAATTATTTTGTATTAGGATATTAATATATATATTTTATAATATTTTGAATTCTATTTACACCTACTAATTCAATGACTATGTTATAACTGTAGCCTTTATGTGATAATATTGTGTGGTTCATTTAGGATTGGTGTTGTGAGTTGTATATGCAATTAAACATAATGTGATTTTAAAATTTCATGATTTTTAAAATAGAGATCTTGTCTACCTTACCTAGACAAGTTAGTAATTTTCTATCAACTCATATGTAAAATTCCAAATATTTGAATGAATATAATCGATGATTGGTGAGGTAACATATATAATGAAATCATTATCATCCCATGTCTCGATACGACCTTATGAAATCCCAATATAAAAAAATATATTAGAAAAATATACCTTATCAATACATAATTTTTCAATTATCTAAAACACATAGGAATTTTATAAATGAATAATGAATTTATGAGAAATAATATAATAAAATTTCAAATCTGTCATTGTGTTCAAGAATAGAGTTATGATATTTTTTTGGAAAAAAACTACAAAACCAACACATCTCATGAAACATATATTCAAGGATACAAAGGGTCATTTATATCAAACCATGTAGTATTTCATGAAATAAATTTATAAAAATTATTTTTGAAATTTCACATTCTTGAGAACACTTTGATGCCAAGGAATAAACCGAACATTGAATCCATAAAATCTAATAATCCATAGAAGGAAGAACAAAAAATATTACTAAACACTTATATAAAAATCATAAAAAAATAAAAAATACAGACAATTCTAATGAAGACAAAATCCCAAGAAACTCCCATTTGAAAAATGATGAATTTCTCAAGAAAATTTAAATTACAATTTGATAAACTCATTGAAATCACTAAACTCATTTATGAAAACTCACTGAGAACTATGGTAGATATATAACAAATATAATTTTAATAGATTTTTTTGTAAATATAAAAAATAAATGGAATTATGGGAAAATATATAAACATTTAATCACTCATAGAAACTATTTTTAGATACATTAAAATACCTGATTATGGAAGGAGTAAGACATGAGACCTGTTCTAATCCCCAAAAAATCATAGGCCACAAATATTTGGGTTAAAACCCTACTATAGGATTCATCCAACATGTGTATTAGTAGAAAAAAGTATTGAAAAAAAGAGGAATTAAATAAATTGAGGATAATGAATCCTTGTGCTATAGGAATGAAGAAGAAGTCAACATGGAGGGATCCAAAGTCCATGGGGAATGGAGAGGAGGGTTTACTACAATGTTCCCTTGAGTGTCATAGAAAAATGGGGTGACAATGTACCCCAAAATATGTTAGATCAGGTGAGGGGGTATAATTATATATATATATATTTGAAATGGGCATATATTATGGTTTGACTATATGGTTTACAAAATTGTGAACCAACTATGTTCCCCTTAATGGACACAACTCATTACATGCATGGTTTGGGCACAAGATTGGGGAAACCATGGTTAAACCATGGAAAATCGATCTATTAAAACATTCAGGCCAACCACATGATTTTCACTCAGTATTTACTAATCATGTGTAATATTAACACCAATAACACTGTGAATGAAAGTACACTAGCTGTTTCTACAGTATCTCCCTCTATTTAGAGCCAACCATTCGGTGCCCATATTGAAAAAACATATATGAAAAAATAAATATGGAATACCCATAAATAAAGTTAATAACATGGTTTAGTGTAAAATTTTAATAAAAACCATGTTTCAAAAAAAAAAAAATTTAAATTAAAACTGTAAAAGTATAACTTTATATAAATATAAGGATAGAGTAATTATTATTAATAAAATTAAATACTAAGAAAAATAAAGGCCAATGTTTGACCGTCCCCCCAAACTTCTCAAATAATTCTCCCAAATATATAACATAATTCTTTAAATTATGTTTGATAATGAAAAATTATAAATAAAAAAATTAATATCTCCTCCACAAAGGGAGTTTTATTAAATGATTTTTGAAATTCATATATATATTTTAAAAAAACTCACTAATTCCTAAGGTAAGAAAGGAATTATCCTTGTGTAAGTTTTTCATCAATTCTCCCATTAAATTATCCTTATTTTCTAATCATGTAATTCAAACTATACAAGAAAAATAAATTACCCTATCCATATCCATATTCTTAAATAGATGGGTATGGTAAACAATATTTCATCAATAATAAAAGGTTGGTTTCCAATTTTATAGTTTACACACTATCATTGATTTGAATATTTGAATCATAATATAAAGTCACCATAATATTTGGGTATTATTTTTATATCGAGAATATTTATTGATATAAAAATCAAGTATTTTTTGAAAAAAACCATTCAAAATGACTCAATTTAATGAGGTGTTGACCAAATTTAAAGATTATAAAATTAATTCCATGTTATAACCACATGTGATACATCAAAACACTCGTGTATCTCATCCCCAAAATGTATAAGTGAAACATAAATATCATGATATAATAAATTTTTAGTACTCTATAGGAGTTAAAATTTTAAATAAAACAATTTAAGAGGATAATTCACGAAAAAGGTCACTTGAAATTTTCTATGAAAAATCACAAAATATTTGTTACCAATATGATAATATTAAAAATATAAATATCAAACACCAAAAAATATTAATAATTTAAATAATATATATTACTGAAATTTATAAAAATCTATTAAATGGATTCATATATAATAATTTTTTTGTAGTATATAAAAGATAAATTAATCAATTATATAAAATATAGTGTGTATCCCCACATGTAAAATAGCATGTGGTCTATAAATTTTATACAAAAATGGATGAAGTAATTGATGTAACAAAAGGGAAGGTAACAGTTTTGTGGTTATTATTAAAGGTACATATTAAAATGTAAATGAATAATTCGTTATAAGGTTTAATTAGTGTAGTATATAATGGTGTGTCATAGCCTATCAAGTGGAAGAGTTCATTTGATTAGTTTCATTACATACCTAAGAACTACATATAAAAATTTAATATGATACAAGTAAGTACATTGATATTTTGTGATAGAATCAGAGAATAAAAAATAAAAAGAAGAAGCACTATAACACTAAAGTTGATGAATTAATTAAAAAGTACAATAGGAACACAATCATATATTGGATACCATTGTAGACATGAATACAATCAATGAGAACAATACATTTTAATCTGTCATAAATCTATATCAATTTTTAGTAAACAATGACAATAAAAAAATAGAATACAAAATATAACCAATATCATATGTTAGAACATACAATTCTAAATGGATCGCTGTAATTTTCCCAAGAAGCACTAACAAAGTTTGGATCTTCACCCAAATTACCAACTACACTTGAGGCTACCGTGGAATCTCCACCTGCTCTAATATTTCATGATAAATTTTTCCCTATAAATTCTCTGATATCCTCTCAAAAAACATCCAAACATATCTTAAAGGGAGAAATAAGTGTTGTTTTTTTGGGTATTTGGGATTGGTGGGATGATAGATGATTGGTTGAATAAAAAATAAGAATATAAGAACTCAATATTGTTAGAATTCAGAAACCCCATGTGACTATGATCCAAATCCAAATTATATTATACCTATCGATCATATGTAGTATAATCATAAGACTAATTTTTGAATTTTCTTAGAGTGGAGGGAGGGGGTGGTGGAAGTTTAAAGGGGGAATTAGTAGGTGGGGATGGGTATTACAAGTTTCAGTTGAGAAATATCACTAACATTTTCTAACTATAGTTATTGTACTTCATCATCTTTCTATCCACTAGTATAAAAACCATCCATAATGATAACAATATATTATAGACATTTAAAATACACATGTGACTTACCATTATCACATTACAGGTTGTCATGGGACAAAAAAATATTTGAATTTCATGGATTGAAGTATACAAATAATTTTTTAGCTTTTTAATGATGACGAGTTCTTAACATCTTATCCCATTTGGTATGGTGAAAATTGAATGAATGTAGTCTCTAAATATAATGTAAATATTAATGGGGCTCCCTATAATATAGGCATACAAAATGAAAATATTTATCTCTAAAGAAACATATCATTATTAATGTGATGTGTTAGGTGATTAATGATGGACATGTGACCGATTCTATGGATTTGGAAAGATAGTTTGATTAATGTAGTGTTTTAGAGATCAAACCATGATGTGGAATGGGTGATTATTTTCCAAAATTTATTATCATGGATCCATTTTCAATCAATTAGAAACTTCTTGATACTAATGGAATATTTTTCTCCCTCACTATATAGTCTAATGTATTGGGGGATTTAGGAGTTGGTGACATAGAATATATTTTCCTAAAGTTAAAATGTATCATTACACTCTCCTTAAAGTTGTTTTCCCAAAATATTTATTTCAAAATAATATTTCTTTTAGAAAGTGGAATTAAAATATAAATCATATTTTTATTAATTTACATGGATATTGTGATGAATTTGTAAAATAAATATTTCATTATAAAAAGGACATTATGTTAATGTCAATTCCCACGTTAAAAATAACTGATATTAAAAGTACTTCTGTGTAGAAATATAGAATTTTTATAAATTTTGTACCAACCTATGTCATATATTTGGAGGAGGGACGAGGTTGGTTATTCGTAACTTGAAGTACATGTTTTATTAATACATATATAAGAATGGTTAAGATATAATAGTATCTGTGTGGTCCCTGCATGTAGAAAAAATTCAAAAAAGTATATACATTGATAAATGAAATAATATAATTATAATAATTAAAGAAAAAAGTATGTTATATTACTTCACTTATTATGAGAAAATAATTTTTCAAAAATTAAAATTTCATTGAATTTTTGGGGAATAATAGTGTGTGATTTTGGAAACAGAAAAAGATTAAGGAATAATGATTATAGGTATTAGAGAGAAAGAGAATTATTTTAGAATAAAGAAATCTACGAAGAGGGGTTTATGAAAACATTAATCAGTAGGTCTAGATAGGAAACTATTAGAGGAATAAAAAATTAACTTGGAGGTGTTGAAAGACTGGAAAATTATGACTCATAGTGTGATTTGAAAGGGTAAAGTGATATTTGGAAGGGAATAATGAGTCTAGGGGAGATGAGAGTAAGGGTAATTGATAGTGGGATAGTTTAGAGAAATATAAAATTTAAAAAAATGAGTTTGAGGATGTGTTGTTTTAGAAGGCTATCTCAATCCATATAGTTAGGGGGAACAATAGTATAACTACGCTTATAATCATCTGATTTCTTCTAGAATTTCATTATGTGTATAGTTAATACACATTGTTAGTCTAACATACCTGGGAATAAAATTACACCTTTCATATTTTTTGGTAATATATATATTGATGAGATGTTATAACGATATCCAAAATTACATAAATCAATTAAAAAAATTATAATTAAAAAAAAATAAGTAATGAAAAAAGGAACATAATGCATCAAAACATGTAAAAAATGGATTATACCTATATTATACATAAACACACCAAATATTAGGATACTTGTATTTATTTTAAGGGAGATAAATATTACCACCCAAAGTATTCATTATTTAATTTCTATAAATAACATTACTAAGGCCTCTATAAGGTTTTGAAATATATCAATAAAATGGTTTCCACCATATTGGTGGTTATGAAAGAATAATTTAACCATCTTCCATTCAACTTGATGTTCACCCATAATTACCTATGATTCTATATCCTCCATGATTTAAGACCCTTATAATATTGATTGTACTCTACTAATAGGATCATTGGTTCCAAAATAACATGATATTTCATTAAAAAAATACTTGATCACTGATATATTTATTTCTTTTTATCAGGTGGTCATGTATTAATTTCATCCTATCATTACATATATGAGTGTTCATGTATATTATACATTATATTCCCTTGATATCAATTAATTTGAGAAATATTTTTCACATGGGGGACTAGAAGTAATATTTGTGGGACTTAATTTATCGTTAATTTTTATGAACACTTTAATATGAATGTTAGAAAGGATTCTTATACACCAATGAAAAAGATGAAATTCCAAATAGAGTGTTACAAAAACTTATGTATATCCATAAATAATAAAAACTTTTCTTAAACTAATCATTCCTCAATTCTCAAACCATATTTTCTAAAATCTATATGATCTATATTATTATTATTTCTACATTCCTTATCAACTAAGGGTGGTAGGTTGTTTCAATGATTTATTAATAAAAACTATTATAAGGGGAAAATTTATAGTATGTCATTGTCAATGTGAATTCTAAGATCATTTATGAGAACACAATAGAATCCAAATAGGATAAAAATGATTTCTTTAAAAATTACACAACCACCTATATTATATTTTATACCACAATTTAGTCTTTAACTCAATTTGAAATTTAATAAAAAAAACATATTGATGTTACTAAATGTTTTTTTGGAAATTTAAATAAAATATCATTTCCCTAGTTGTCAAAGGGATCAAAATTTTGGATGATGTTGAGGAATATAATCTTATCTTCCAACGTCTCCCATATATTTGAATATATCACATGATGAAACAAAGCTCCATGAATCATTATTCTTCAAGGGGAAAAGAATGTTTAATTTCTATTGAATTTTAATGGAATAGTGATGACCACGAAACTATCCATATATAGGTGAGTAAAAAAAACATAAATATACATTTTAAGTATAGCTCAAAAAGAAATTTTTTGATGAAAATATCCATAAATGGTTGAGATATTAATTTATCTTTCCAGAATATAATTTTTTTTATATTACATGAAAATGAATTCAATCATTTATATGATATATTGATATTATGTTTTTGAATGGAAACATAGTTTTTAATATTCATATATAATGTGTAATTGGATACCTCCACTAGAAAAATGTTTTTATCAAGAAAATAATATGGGATCTACCTATTATATTATCACTCTATTTTAATAATATTTTTGAGGATAAAATGTTACAATCCAAACATAAATAACCATATTAAAGCTTGATAATGCAGTCTATTACTACATGAGAACTCCTTGATTTACAAGGGATAGAGACTGACACTTCTAGACTCGATGTGTAATCAAGATATTTATTTACCCACTTTTTTATAGAGATAATAAATTATTCGTATCTACAAAAAATATTTTATGAATCATTTATAAGATAGATATCCAATGAATAATACACAAACTAAACAGATTTAAATTAGAATGAACAATAATATTGAACACCCATAACAACCCATATATGAATATATGAAAAAATAAAATAAAAATAAAAATCATAGTATAAAGATAAGATAAAATATAATTAATTCCAAACAGTGCCTATGATCATGGTAACACCAAGAGGAATAGGTTAGTTTCCAAAAAAGGACACCAAAAACCCCTAGTAACTCTATATCCACAAAATGAAATAATCTCGCTTCCATAATAATCTTAAAAAATCATATAATGTTATTTAGTATCTAAAATTATCTATGAGTACATAAAATTTTAAAAAAGAGATGTTGTATGTCCACCATGTTATCTTGAAAGGATGTGTGAAAGAAATACTTAATAAGGAACCACCTATGGTGTCTCATAATAAAATATTGTAATGAGTGTATGCATGATCGTGCACATACACACACACATTACAAAATTTTATTTCTAGTCAATAAACCAATAATATTAGTAGATCAATCATGGATAAAAAAATTGAAAAATATGTAAAACAATTGATAAACTCCTCCACCTAAAGGATTTATATATATAATACCTACTTTGAGCCATGACATTGAATCTAAGAGGCTTCATAATAAAAGTTATATTGAAACTACCAACCTTTTTCATAACATTATGATGCTATACCCATACCATTTGGTTGGGGGTGGGGGGAAGGGAAGAGGAATCATCTATAATAATATTAGGATAACCAAGTTGACCTTACCCTTTGGGGATAAGGGAAATGTGTACAATAGAGTCATAGTAAAAACACATCCAATAAAATCATGTACATTAATGAATGGAGATATTAATGAATTCAAATCTCATTACCCTTATAAAATTAATATATATAATAAAATAAGATACCAAGATCATTTTATCAAAATAATTTACATAAAATAGAATTCTTACATATCAATGAAATATCATACTCTATATAGTAAAAATATTGGAAATATAAAGAATTAGTATCCAAAAATTTATTCAACATGCATTATAAAACAATTTTATATGAAAATTTCCACCATAAAAAACAATATCCCAACTCATTTAGCCCAACTATAACTTTACACAATCATGGGAGAAACCAATATTGATATGTATCATAGAGAGAAAGAATTATATTATACAAATATAAAAAAATACGTATACAGTCAAAAAATAATTTTCATTAAACAAATACGTTAAATGAGTGTAGAATAGTATAATCCCAAGAAATACTAGTAATAATTCAAAAAAGAAAAGATACAGTGAAATACACTAGTATACAATTGGTACAAACTAGTCTAACATAGAACTATCCATGAACTATTGATGGTATTACTTGGTCTAAAGAAGGAAATATAAATCCTATAACCACTATTATATATTCATAATAAGCATCTAGAATATCTGGATTCGTACAATGTCCCTCTTAAAGTCAAGAATTATTTATGGATTTAGAATAGTTAACCAATTTAACATAAAAATTAGTTTTCAATAAAAACACACTCAATATAATTTATAGATGTAATTATTTTATTACTTACAAAAATCACTACATAAAGAAGGTTTGGAATAAAAATTCCTAAATCAACTTTTGATGTAAAATGTTTATAACATATGTTTTTGAAGTGAGGTTATATAATAGAGAAGTGAATGTATAAATGGGTGGTGGGATTTGTAACATTTTTTTGGTAATTTATTATATTTTCGGGAAAAGAAAATAATAATATATAAGTTATTTTTTAAAGTTATAAATATTATAGAATATGTTTTATATAAAACTAAACCCACGTTATCTTGTATAACAATCAATTTGTTTGTCTTGTAATTAAATTTCTGTATAAAGCTCAAACGTTGAAGTTATTAGTTCCAAATCCTCATACTTAGTCATCCTAACCAAAATATTTCCATTAAATCACACAATTAACTCAAGGTAAAGTATGATTCAATTACTTATAATTTACTCAGATTTAGATCAAAAGAGTTAATTTCTATTTATAGAATAAATTTTGGGCTCAAGGATTTAAACCTTTTATAAAAATTAGAAAACTAGGAATTTCTAATACTCAAGAATACTCTTTACTTAAGAGTAATCCTCTAAAGGTTTGAGAACAATGAACAACCATTGATATCCATTTAAATTAAGGATTAATTACCGAGGAATTGAACACCAAATCAAAAAGTAAAATTTAGTTACATAACTTAATCATGGGTTACCCAGCATACCTATTAAGGAAAAAACATCAACAAAGGTTATGACTTACATGACACTATAGGGGTTTAAAATGGATTATTCATTTTTACAATTTTATCAAGAGGTACTGGGTTTTAATCCCATTATTCCAAGAAAAATATTATAAATAATTTAAAGAATAATATGTAAATATTGTTAAAATATGCTAACTAATAACTTTATAATATAAATAAAAATCATTATTATTACTGTAAAATTAAAATATGGGAATGTAGTTGGGATAAAACAAGAATAAGTCAATGAGTTAAGACCACCTACCATTATCATTGGTGAGGTTTAAAAAATATGGAAGATAACCTAAAAACCCTAAAATCTGTTACACAATAATTCTATAGAAAAGTATCCAAACTAAATGACCTAGTAAACAAAAATACCAAAAAATGTTAAGAAAACTAAAGAAATAAATTATTAAAATTAACCTAAATATATTAAAATTTAAATCTATAATTAATTTCAATAAATTATTGTAAAAATATTACATTAAATATTAGAATCCCTATAAAAAATCAGAAGTCATTTTTTTACAAAAATTGCGATGAATGATTAGAAAGAATCCAACATGGTAATATTGAAGAATGAGAAGAGAAACCAAAATATTTAAGATGAATTATTTCAGACTATAATGGAATTCCCATTAAAATCCCAAATTTACCATGAGACATTGTTAGAAAAATATTAAAAGGTAATATAGGATGAGTGGATAGTATAACCATAAGTTGTACATGGAAATCATCCATTCAAAACTTATGAAAAATATTATGGGGGTGGGGATTAAGAGTGATACAAAAGGACACAACTATATAACTATAGATTAGTGATATTTAAAGAGAAACAAGATATGAGAAATTAGGTTAATGTGGAATAAAATGAAATACACCAACTAAAAAAACTCACAAGAAGCTCACTGGGTACCTTGTTAGGTTCCACTAGGTACATTGTAGAAAACACTGGCCTCTCAATCACCAAACTAGTTATTAAGTACTCGATAGCCTTCAATTAGAAACTCGATGTAACATGTAGTGGTAAAATATAGACAAAAATACTTCTTAGTTATCCCAATGGCTAGAAAACTAAACCAATCCTCAAACCCCATCCAAAAATACCTCTAATATTATACTCTAAAAACTAAAATAATATGAATACTTAAAAGGGGAAGAACCATTAAAATGTGACAAAATGTAAACAGACTTATACATTAGCAATAAAAAATTCACACTTTATATATTATATCACTATAACTAGAACATGGGTTTGTATAACCTTACCACCATATAAATTATGATCCCTAGGATTTCATAGGATATTCTATCCTATTAATCACTACCCTTAAGTCTCTAAATGACTCATCAATAAATCGATTTAATCTATGATCCAGAACACCAAAATTCACCAAAAAAACAAATCCTATATTCAAAATCACTGAACCAATATCATATCTCAAATACATGACTAAAATGGCATGTTTAATGATATCTCAAATAATGCATCACATATCTACTCCATCACCTAAAAAACTAACCCAATTCAATAAAAACCTGAAATTAAATATCTATAGCCATAAAAAGGTACTAAATCAGATTAGTTAAGGGACAAATTAATAATATTAAATCTATAACATACTAAAATGTTCTATCAGTCTTCTACCACATGACCCATAAAATAATCAAATACCCTAAACCACCATGTGACATTAATTCTAAACGATATAATGAAATACTTAAGTCTCTCAATATACCATTAACCAGTTATTATAATAGCTAAAAACTCATTACCATAAGATTTTAATAGGTCTATAAATACCATACTCATCATTATATTTTATTTATTCCGAATGACCCATTAACTAATAGGTTATTTTAAATATATATTTATTTAAAAAATAATTGAGAATCCTATTTTTGAAATAAGAACATTTTATACACTTAAGTCAATGTAAACATATAGTTTAGGTGAACTCATTTACCCAATTTCCCATTTAAAATAAAACCTCATTTATTTTAAAAATATATTTGTAAAAAGAAATTTTTTATTTTTTGTTTCATTAGAAATAAAAATTGAATTTGATTTCAAAATTACGTTCCCATTCAATTTCAAAAATCCAACACAGAAAATAAAAAACAAGTATATGGGTGAAGCAACTTTTTTTACAAGACCCATTTAATTACAAAAAACCAAAATTTAAATTCCAATTTTAAATTTCCATATTTTTTTCCAATAGAGAGTAACAAAAAACCCAATTTTAATGAAATTATACCCCATTTAAAAAAAATATCACCAATAACAACATAATAATTTTAAATAACTATATTATAATTTTTTTATATTAATACAATAAATGACTCTTTATAATCTGTTATTCATTATGCAATCTGTTCAATTATGATATAAACAAAAAGAAATTACTATCATTTTTGAATACCTCATTTTGAAAACATTTCTAATCAAAAAAATAATACTTCAATAGAAAAAAATACACTAACTAAGAGAATATCAACATTCATGGAAAAATAATTAGTGATAAATCCAAAAATAATTCTCAAAATAAGTTTAAAATAGAGAGACAAGATACAGTTCATTCTTTGAATGAATTACCAAGATGATAGGAATTATCGGTCTTGGGGAAAATATATATATAAATGACAGGGAACTTCCATAACAACCAAAATATAATTGGGAAAAAAATAAATGATCTAACCAAAAATGAATTATATAAATAATAACAACTATTATAGAAATATGCAGGGATATATCTAATAACGTAACAATTTGGAGATTCATATTAATTTTATCGTCACCAATATGTATATATATATCAATATTGTATATATATGAAACCACTACTTATATATTTTTAATGTTTTAGGTAATACAAAATCCTAATGGATCCAAATTATAGTTTAATAACTGTAGATAATCTTGTAAAATGTCATGAAATTATAAGTTCTTCTATATATTGATTCCTAACATGATGTATTGAATAAAATATAGGTTGAATCCTGGTAAATTTTATGATATATTATACTAGATCCATTATATAAAACAAAATAATAGAAAAAAGGACACCCTAAAACCTATAATTCAACTTAATAGTAAAACAAATTCTGATAACTTTATAATATTACATTAAGTGGTTCATAGCACCATTTTAAAGGTTACATATCAGGTTCCAAGATACATAAACCCTATCAAAGAAGATAAATCTATTAAATCCAATCATTTACTGGATACCACTTCGTAACTTACATTATCAAAATATATTTATGACCCCTAGATCCTTTTCTCTACAACCGTATGTGAACTCCCCAAACCCTAGGATTTGATAAATAGTATTTTTAATCTTGCTGTAAAATTTATGGATATAACCACTTTTTAATAAAGGTTTCTAATGTATTGTTAGTAGAAAAAAGATGGCTGGACTCGTCCATAAGATAAATGACCTAAATATACAATAAAAACAAACTAGGTCACATTAAGAATAATAAAGAATAGAAACCATGCATAACTCCCACTATATAAAATAATTTATAAGAAAACAATATATAACTCATGGTATAAAATAAATAAATCCTTAATCTCAAGAAAAATATTGCCTAAAATTGTGGTGATAGCAAGAGGAATACACGGAGGGCTGGAAAAGATCTCTAACCACCGCCAGAAGCTCCCACTATGAAAAAAGAACAAATAACACACCCATAACAAGAAAATCTATCCAATAAGTTGATAAAATAGATACCAATGGATATAAGTACATAAAAAAGTATCAAAAGTTAAGTTGTATATCCACTGAGGTGTCCATATAGCGTGTGATCATAAATAATTATTAGGGAACTACCAATGATGTCTCAAACTTATAATGGGTAATGAGTACAAAAGTGAACATGTCTACACATTTATATACATGTACAATAAATAGTTTTGCTAGTCAAAAAACTAAGTAGATCTATATATCAAAAATAAAAGAAATTAATAATTAAAATTTACTAAAACTAATAAAATCCTCTAATAAGAGGATCTATACCTCAACAACATACTTCTATCCTTATCTCAGAATCTATGATGATCCATAAACAAATTTTAGGGTTAACCATCTATTACTTTTGTGGAATGGGGAAAGTGTTATAATAATATATGGGTCAAAGCACATCTGACACAATAAAATAAATCAATTTATGGTGTACCTGCTTCAATAATTCTTAATAATATACATACCCAATTTAACACATATATAAATTATGAAATCAGTATCTATTATAATTTTTTCAAACTAGTTACATAAAAAAAATATTCTTACCTATCAATTAAATAACATACATGATACAATAAAACTATTTTCAGGCCCAAGACACACTATCAACAAAATCACTAAGAGTAACTTTTTTAATAAATCAGTAATAATATTTTTACCACATAAAACTATTTCCCTTCATTTTTCCCAAAATAAAAATATATGAAATTATGGGAACAAACAAAATAGATATCAACCATAGAAAAAAATAATATTATTTCACAAGTATAAAATAATGTGTAAGTGTATTCACATCATATAAAAGTGTCATTACGGGGAGAGTAAATTACAATATAAGAAAGTATCACAATATTACCCCTCAAGAATATAATCTATTTAGAAGATACATTCTCTAAATAGATTAGATTTTATGAAAGAGTAAGAAATTAAATAAATTAAAAAAATATGGATGTTTGGGACTCAACCACAATAAAAATTTAAAAACACAAAAAAAAAACTTGCCAACAAAAAGTAGTTACCCAAATCACAATCCAAAAACTCATATAATGGGTATTATTATAAATAGTTCAAATTAATAGGAACTCTTTAATTTTCTCACAATAAACCATGGGAAGTTTCTCCAAAATTCATGTGTTACATGTTCTAAACATTGAACTTAATTTCACATCCTGATTATATGATAAAGAATATACACACATAACCTATTTTTTAAAGCCTTTAGAAGGTAAAAGTTTCACACCATGAACTTCATCGAAAAACTCTTCAGAAGTAGGCAACTCTATCCCAGATCGCTTCTTTAATCATCATGATCAATATAAGTTCCTCAAAAACATTAGATATATTTATATTTTTATCCCAAAAATCATTTCATTAACAAAGGTAAGATGTAACTCTTTAATAATCAAATACATATAGATTTTATAATGAGACCTCAGAAAATCATAATCAAGATGAAAATGAATGTAAAAATTATTAGAATAAAAAACACTCCAAATAAAACAATTATTTCAATATGAAAGTAATGTGATTCGATATAGCATCATATGTTTTATTTATAAAATCTTGGCCTAATTTTATAAAAATCAATTTATCAAACAAAATATGATTTGTTTAGGTTTTATTATAATAGTATCAAATGTTTAACCAATATTCCTTTAAAATGGTTCAGTGTATCATTCTATATTCTCCATAAAAGTAATTTTTCCCTATTTATCTCTATGTAATATAAGAAGTAGATGTAAATTGTTCATAAAAATAGAACAAAAAACTCTCCATGTAAGTGAATATAAAATATTTATTTATTATTATTCATATATCCAATGTATCAAGAATATTTTATTTATAAAAAAGGAAAAAAATTTACTCAATTTCTTATAATAACATAATATTATTAATGAAATAATTAGTACATTCAAATTGAATTAGGATGAAAAGAGAATTAAATATAAATTCTACTTAACACGCTCTCTATTTAGATATGAAATGCATCATAGGGTACTGCCCTTTATTACTTTTACCTTATTACAGTTGGATTCACTTATCTTATTATGTATCCCCTTCATTTTATTTCTTACACCTTCTCTGAAATTTATATATTTTGGTTTATATATCTTTTGGAATATTTGAAAAAAAATTAATCTTATCCCATTCCCTATTACCTTTGGGTAATCAAAAACTTCTATCCCTCTTTGTGAAAGCTTACTATTATATCCCATGCAGGGATAATAAAAAATTATCCAATAAGAGGAGAAATGTATTTGGAAGAGATATCATGATATATAATATTGAGTATAAAAGAGAAACATGTAAGTTTAATATTAAAATTCATGAAAAAAAAATCTATGAAAACATAAAGTTTAAAAAATGTAAATGTAAGAGTAAATACTGAAGTGATGAGTATACATTTGATTTCAACCTATGAAAAAACACTTATATATCATAATAAATTGAAAATATTTCATAAGAATAAACTAAGAATCATAAATAAGAATAAATCCAATAGAGATCATTCAAGAAAGAAAACGTAAGATAAAACACTCATAGTAAAAAATATATTCTAGATGATAACCACTATTAATTACATTAAATTAAATAACATGCTTTAGGTATATTTTTAGAATATTATTAAAAATACACCATTTAATTTCTACTAAATATTATCCCTAAAAATATAAAGTACCTATAAAATGAGTTAACTAAATTTTACTTAAATAGATAATGTTCTACCCATTTATCAATGAACTTTTCAGTGTTAGTACAATTAAAATCCATGACATGAATATGATCACATAAAAATAATTATAACTATCTTTGTATTCATATATTTAAATTTTGTGGAATGTAAAGGTATAATAAAAATATTATAATGGTGATTTTCAGTTTTTATAAATTGAATAATAATACTTAATTATAGTTGTTGTACTAAAGGAATCAATTTATTTTATCTATGTTTCAATCTTATAAATGATATTTTGGATTCTTAGAATAAGAAATTGAACTAGTTCTCTTAAAATTTATCAGTGTCTAAGTAAAAATTTTCTTATAGTCAATGAGTCTAGTATGAATTCACATTAATTGAGTGTAAAAACTACCATCTTCTACATGTTTAGATATAATAGTTGGAAGTGAACAACAATGTTGCTTTATTTTAGACAAAGAGACCAAAGATTCCCCATGACCTTGAAAAGTTTCCAAATTTCTCTTCTAATATATTCTACAACTTGTAAAATAAATATAAGAATCACTTTTATTCAAAAACATTGATATATAAGAATATAATAGTGAATATTTACAAGTAAATATAGAAAAATAAATATTTGTTTTACCTCCTTATGATTTGATTATTTTTTATTTTTTTAGTATATTTCAAAAAATCAGATAATGTGCCTTGTTTGATATCAACATATTTTCAGGAAATATAAACTCATCATCATCCCTCTAAAAAATTTTTGATCAACAGGTTTCCAAAATTCAATAATAATGAGCTTAAATATTGTACCCACTAGAGTAAAATACTATTTGAATTATCAATATAAAACGTTTTCTATAAATATTTGTTAATATTATGATGAGTTAATATAGTTCCTTCTAGTAGTTGAGTTATTTGGAATCAATAAAAATAATTATGTTTACCCATCATACTCATCTTCAATTTAATTTTTCGAAGTTATGAAAACATTTTAACAAGTGTTTTATTGGTTGAACCAAAAACAATGTCATCAAAAGGATTTGTGTGATTACAATGGCATTAAAATAATTCTCTATAAAGTGAATTTTATATTCTATTCCTTTAAAAAAATTAGCTAAAATTCATGAAATTATATCATAATAGGCTCTTGTATCTTGTGTGAGTCTATAATGTACTTAAGAATGTTTAAAACGTATTCAAGAATATTAATATCCTCAAAACCTGAAGGTTATTCGACATAAAATTCCACATAATAAAAATCATTAAAGAAAGTACTATCTGAATCAGTTTTATATATAACTAAATTTAAATTATTTGTTAGTTATAATTGAATATGGATGGATTATACTCTATATACCAATACCAACGTTTCTCTATTTTCTATGCCATTTTTGGGTTATGCCATTTAGTAATGCCTCTATCCTTATTCCAAATAATTTTTCCATTATCATCACATATTTAGGAAGTCCCATTTAACTCCTATAACAATAATATAATTATGAGGTTAAAAAATAAAAAAAATATTCTATTAGATTATAAAAATCATTCCTTAAAGTGTTATTATATAGATCTCATCACCCAAGGTCTCAACTTTCCTTGTAGGTTCAAATTGAGAAAATAACACAAGATGCACCCAAATATTTTCAAATAAAATTATAGTTCAATTTGGTTAATCTACATCACTATAGATTTTATAAGTGTTATGATTTATCAAGATCAAATTGTTAATTAAAACAAAGAAATTTATTACTCGTATATAAAATGGTTAGCATCCCTTATATTATCTTCTAGTATGATAAAATGTAATTAATATGGTCCAACTTCTAGAACTAATTCATAAGAGGTTATATGTATTATCTATATTTTTCACATATTCCATATAATTTATATTCATATAAGGATCAACCGAAAAAACCTGATATGTACAATTTTTTTCAATGGGATGGGTTTTTATATTGATAAATGGTATACTATAAAAGGGTTAGAGTCACAAAGAATAATTCATTATCATCCTTTAGATTAAATTTGTTTAGATTATTTTTATTATAAAAGAAAAATACTAAACAGTTGAAAACTCTAATGTAACCAAGTTTTGGATACCTTCCATTCTAAAATTCATATGATTTTTTATTTAATATAATGTGATATAGAAATGAATTTATAGTGTAACAAACAATACTAATATATTAATACAAAAAATTTATAGTAACATAAAATTCTCAACCTGATGTCGAAAAAAATCCGAGGAGAATTATGTTACTCCTATATAATGACCAATTTTTTGTGTTTTAGTTAGTGTCGATAAATTATGTGTAATTCCATTTTCACTGTAAAAAGTTTAAAATTAATAATTTACAAACTATCCCAATTTTTTTGGTTATTTGTAAAACCAAATAACTTAATATTTAGTGAGACCCAACATGTAAATCATTCCCTTAAGGATCTATAAGTGGGTTAGTCAAGGAACCTTGTCCAGGAGAAGACCTACAAAAAAAAAACATGAACACATCTTGTCCCGTGATATTATGTAACCACCCTACAAAATACCCACCAAAAAACTGCCATCAATCCGCACACACCTAATGCACCTACACAATGAACACCATAACACATCGATAGGCAATCGCTAGACAGTAACATGCGAACGATTCTCACTACCCCACCACAATTCTAAGAATAGACCCCCAAGCACACCTCAAACAACGGAACCACAAAGGACAAGGAACCCCATCTTCTAGAACCACAACCCCCGAGGGAAAATGTGATACATGAACCTAAAAGAATGGTAACACCCAACAAGTTCTCAAGAATGAAGTAGGACCACAAACAGGGTCCATACAAGGAAAAACAACATACAAACTTATGGTTTTATAAAATTCATTACCAATGTTCATATAGTAACCTTAATCACATAAATATCTTACACTAATACTGGATTTTTAATTCATATAAAATAATTGATATATGAAATTAAAGTATCAAGGAGAATGAATAGGTCACCAATATAAAAAATTTATTCCAATTTATTGTATGTAAAATTAACATATCCACCATCATTTTTTTGTAATTTTCAGAAGTTTGACATGTTTACAATCAGATGACATGAGTAATAATTTTCCACGTACCAAGTATTTACCTATTGTTATTGAATACTCTCCCCAAAAATAGATGTAACAAAAAATATGTTAATAATACAAACTTAGGATAAATAATTTCAATAAATAACACTTTTGGAAACCTCCTCTATCAAACCCTATGGTGTTATAGAGTTCACAATTATTTTGAAATAAAATCCCAATATGTTCTGTATAATTCAACCATATTCATGAAACATCAATACATACATGGACCTATATAAATCAGTAAACCTAAGAAACCATAATATTGAGTTTAATTTAAATTATTTTATATTTCTATATTCCCATAATATTTTAAAAAAAAATATAGACATAGGAAAACATATTAGATAATAATGTTAAAACATTAACCCAATGTTCTTATTTACCACAAAAAGAATTTTTTATATTTACATTTATATTTTAATTCAATATAGTGTTTTTTATTTTATGTTCAGTCCGTAGAGGAATATTTTGCCTTGAAATAGTACATACTCAACCATGTATTCATTAAAAAACATTTGAAATTATTTGTGGAGTAACAAATTTTTTTCAACGGATATAAAAATAATAGAAAAACATTAGTGAGGAGAAAAATATTAAAATCATAGAAAATTTTTACCTTTCACATAATAAAACTTTGGAACATTATTAAAACATATACACATGTGAAAATATACCTTTTGTCAATGAATTTTTTTTAAAATCCTTATTAAAATTAATAAAATCATCAAGGAAATTTGAATAACATGATAAATCAGGAAACAATTGCTTGGAAAGAAAACCTCTCACAATTAAATGTCCAAAATAATTTCAATCCCCATAAAATCAGATGATTTCCATAAAAACCCATATCAATCATTAAATATGTATCTTAGAGATTCATATTCATAGCTTTTGTTCACTTGTATTTAAACCATGCTAGAATAAACAATTCCATGTAAATTCTATAAGTGTAACATACCCCGTGATCTGACTCTTTTTCACATTTAAATACTAAATCATCACCCATTGCATTGGAGATATATATTTGGACCACCAACAATTATAATCTAGATCAATATCACTATTTATCATTTCAAAGACCATGTATCACATCATTATTTTTTTTAATCATTAAAATTTTCATTATAAAACCATTTAAAAACACATTTCAACCCAAAAGTAAAATCACATTTAGTTATCTCATAAAATGGAGAATAATTGTCAATTTCCCTTGTAAAAATTGTAAAACAAAAAAATATTTAAAGAGAGGTAATTTGATCCTATTAAAGAAAATATATAAACATTTATAGTAATATTGATAATGGATAATTCCTATTATGGTGGTAAAAAATGATAAACTATATATGTTATAATAATTCATTTTTAACTTTTATAAATAGTATAAAAAAAATATGGAAAATGATGGAATGATTAATAAACAATATTTTTTAAAGAAATATAATGATATTCAAAAATTTCCTTTAAATATATTTCTATTATAAATAATAGTATTTTTAAACATTTAAAATAATATTGATATGGAGGAAAAAATATTATAAATAAATAATTAAAACTAGTTTTAAATAAAAATATTTTACTTTATATCCTATGTAGCGTTGTATATTAGATAAATTGTAAATAAATAAAGTATATATGATATTTAATTTTACAAGATTTTTTTAATATTTATTATATTCTAATTATTCATTCTATTTCATTTATTTTAAGGTTTTATTTAGTTATAAATCAGCTATGTTTACATTAAATGTTTTGAAATCATTTAATATTTAATTTCAAAAAACCTTTATAGGTTGAACATAGTCAAGGGGTACTTGTATCATAATCATATTAATGTTATAAACATTATATTATTACATTAAATACACTTTTAAAACAAACCATTTAGGGATGTGAAGAAAAATGAAATAGATTATTTAATGGAGCCGACAATCTAAATGTACGCATGCGTGATATTTTAATTTTTCTTGGAGACGGAATTGTAATAAAATAGAAAATGATTTTAATTTAATGACTCATATTTATATTAAATGAACAATATATGTTAATTAAATACATAAAATTTACTATCCACTTGATTTGTAAATGAAAATTAAATTACATCAGTTCAAAGAGGTGGTAGTCCACAGGTACACACATGTTACAATATATTTTTCCAATGAATGAATCTGGAAGATGGTTAAAAAAATATTATCTTTACTGAATGATAATATATAAAAAATATGTTATATATTCCTTAATTTCATATTTATATCCATTTTTAAAAGGTGGTAACTAAAAATAAAATAATCTCTTCATGGAGACAGTAGTCCGTATGTATAAATGAGAGATGATTTAATTTCGTATTGGATGCAAATGGGGTAGAAAGTATTTGTTCCATAATCATTATATAATAATTATTAAATATAATATAATGATTTAATTACATTATCATGGTTGTAAAATCTTATAAGGATATAAAATATTAAATAATTTTGAAAGGTTCCGGTTAGGTCTTATACCTCCTCCTAGTATAGGATTGTTTGGGTTACACCATATGCCATATAGGATTGTTATTTTGTGAAGACAAGGACATCTAGGAAGTTGGTAGTAGGGTTTTAATGTGATTTGGGTAGATATTTTTTAACTTATAATTCTTAAGTATCTTGATTAAGCAAGGATAAGAATTTCCCTCTAATATCTGAGTGGAGTGACACTCTTGAAATTATTCAATGCGTTAAGATAATATAATGACTATTTCATAAGAATGTTCTAAAAAGTTATAACTAATTCATATATAATACTATTTTGGATATTAATACACTAGCCTTATCATATATAAATTATTTTTCTTTATATTTTAAACCTTATCTCTTAGTTAAACCCCTTTTAACATAATTTATCTTTTTATGTGATAACACTATTTTTGTAACTATGTAATTTATTTATTTTACTAAAATAAAAAAAACTATTTTCCAAAAAACATTTAAATTATAACTAAAAATATTAAACACATTTAATGAAGTTAATTTTTTTAAATTTTTTATAAATTAACTTTAATATAGTCACACAAAACGCAAAAAAGCTAGTTTTTAGAAAAATACATGTTTGAAGTGTAAATATGATTTTGCACTTAAATTATGTATATAATGTTTTAAAATTTTTATAATTGTATTATAATTAATAAAAATTAATTTTAAATAACATTCTTATGACTCTAAAATTTAATGCATCCTACCACAAAAACATTATACAGAAAAGACCTCAAAATATTTTTTAATTAGTATATAATTAAACATAATTCAGCATTAAGATTTGGATTCCAAAATAAAATTAATGTTTTAAATGATATATTTTACTCATCAAAAAATAATTTATCATTAACAAGTTTTCCCAATACATTAAATCAATCTTACATCATGAGTATCTCAAAAAATATATAGTACTTTGTAGAAATGCTATTTTCATAATTCACCTAAAACTAAACCACCTAAACGAATTCTACAATTTCAGTCTATGGTAAATTTGATATGATTTTTCTCAATACTAATTAATTCTAATAAAAATTAAACTGTAAAAATTATGAATTTAAATTATAAGTAAATCCCTTTAATTAATGGAAAAATAATTTAGTTAAAATAAAAACTAATTCATTTTCAATTGAAAAAATTATATTTATTTATAAAAATTTAATAAATAAAAACACATGAAATTTTTTCATATAACTAATAATATTTATTAATTATAAATATATATTACATTGTATTTCAAAATTTACCCAAATTTAATAAATTGTATCCTTATAATTTTATTCATTACTTATACAAGTGAGAGTAATTTTTACTTATAATCTATTTTTAGATTCATTTTTTTCATCCTAAATAATATTATTCTTATATAAAACCTTATCTTATTGAATTCAATTATTTAAAAATACCTTATTAAAGATTCAATTAGAATTTTAAAACCTCCAGGATCAATACATGAGATGAATCAGGTATATATTTCCATAATAAAGGAACATGAAACCAATCTTGTACATGATATAAACATAGAAGTAGGTTTACTCAGTTAGAAAAAGATCTGTAAAAATATTATCAAGTAACCCTGATATGATATTTAATTTATTAAATTGTTATAAGATAAAACGTATCACAACATAGAGGATCTAACTCATTAGTAGTCTTGGGATACTAGATAAAATCATGATTTCAATATTACATTTAAATGCAACAATTTTCATGGGAAAATTTATTACAACCGTGAATATCATTAAAATATTCGAACTTTATATCATAGAGGGGGGAAAAATAAAAAAGGGAAATCATAAATTCCCAATAAGAAAAAGTGTACAATAGAATCTATCATTATTATATAATTTATAACAATATGTTAGAGTGAATAATCAAAATATATTACATATAATAATTAACTTTAGCCTGAAATATATCCCTGGATGAATGAAATCACATTGACATTGATAAATAAATTCAAACTAGATTAAAATAATAATGTAAAAACATTCATGATATTATCACCAAGGGACTGTTCGATGACATCTTGAATCTTACTCTCAAGTACCACTGCGAAGACACTTATAATAATTGTGTAGAGATATGAAAAATACCAAACTAATAAGTCATCCCAATTGGTTTATATCACTATAATTTTTTATGCATCAAGGTGATATATATATTAGAAACCCATAATTCACTTAAATATGTCTTACTCATTTACACTATATTGATGAAAAAATATAAAACACAATCAAAATTCCAAAAAACTAATAAATATCAGTATTGAATCATGAATAATGAACATGAATATTTCCATAGTAAATGAAATAAATTGATTAATAATTTTACTTCAACTCATTCCATATATTTAATTAGTATATAGTTAATATAATATGAAATTAATATAAATGGTACTAGATATATACATTCAATTGATAATATGTACATAAAGGAGAAATATAATGTCCAATGAATATTAGAGAGTGATAAAGAACATTATTATAAGAAAGGGAATGATCATAAAATATAGTATAATCTATAAATTAGTAAAAGTTTATTTGAGATCACCATTTCATAAAAAACATACGGTCATAATAAAGGAAATTGTTTTGATAAATTGAGTAGAAAATGGACGAAAAACATTGATAATAATAGTCCTAAAATCTTTTATAGCTTTTTTATAAAATGGATTTTATAAATAATATCCAAATTTATATTAAAACTTTTATAGAATAATGAAATTTTAATTTAAATAAAATTTTAAAGAATAATGAAAAAAGGATTATCATTGAAAAAACATGTAAAATTTAAAAGGAAGATAAGTAGTGGAAATTTTTTTTGATGGAGGGAATAACCATTCACACTCTATATGTTAAAAACTAACATTCGTTTATAACTTTTTGTGAAAAATTAAAAATGAAATTTTTAGAAAACATTAAAAAGATTAACTTTAAAAATTTATAAAGAAATTAAAAGTTAATAAAAATTATCTTTATCAAACTATTATGTATAGTTAAAAACAACTGATAAATAATTTTAAGAACATAAAGTTGAAAGAAAAATATTCTTGTCTTAATGGGGGAAATAAATATGGTTTTTATTTAAAACATTTTCTCGGTATTTAAGTAACAAAGAAAGGAAAAGTTATAAGAAAACATTTTATCCCAAAAAACAATTCTAGGAGAATAAAAAATAATTTTTATCATTATAAATATAAAATAATTCTTTCTGTACAAATTTAATCACGAACAATCCTTAAAAAGAATGATATTATAAAATATTCCATTACGACATTAATGACTTATAAATCAAAACCCATTAGAAGATAAAAATTAAACTGAAACATAAAATTCCATGAATAGATATAATATAATTATATAATAATTCAAATGGAAAATATATACACTATACCAATTAAATTTGGTTTATAATATAAAATATGTCATAATGAAGTGGAATTGAGATGAAAAACCCATACTTTGGAATATAGTTTTGTTGAGATACATATATCATCTTGAATAATAAATATAATTTTTTTAAATAATCTATTATGAACGCTTTTAATATATATTCCACATTAAGGTCCTTTTATTATCATTTCAAATCCTTTCATTATATAGTTTCTATAATGATGGACCACTCATTATTGTTCAGTCAATTTCCCCAAAACTACATCAGTATGTTGATCAATTTAAAAGATATTTTCAAATGGTTACTTCATATCCGTAATGTTAATAATGTTATAATTATTGTTTTTATTGATTATATATAATATTATAATCATATATTCTTGGTGATAATCGAAAAAAATTCAAGTCACTCCATGGAGGTGGTAGTCGAAGCGTACGCATGAGCAACATTATAATTTTCCTATAAGTGGTTGTAAAAGAAATTAGATAATATATCATATTAATAGAATGATAATTATTTAATAAATATTATCTATATTAATTAATTTTATCTTTATAACTAACCATGTGTTATGGTGATGAAAAATGAATTACACGGATATTTGGGGATGGTAGGTTGTATGTACGCTTAAAGGTTGTTTTTATTTTCTATAGAATGAAAAAGAGAGGTAAAATGGATGTAACATTAACATAGAAACATATCAATATGTTAAATATTAAAATTTAATTATTCCAATATATTTATCAAATATTTGATGGATATTTAAACAGAAACACTCTTAGAAGATATATATAAGAATATATATCTCTTCCTTTGAAAATTTTCTTTTTTCATACACCATAGAGATTATTGAAGTGGAATTTTTGTGAGAAAAGTATATCTAGGGAATGGAAAATAATATATTTAATGTATTATTTTAGGTATTTTTTTGAAAATTATTAGATCTAGAAGAGAAGAGGATATCTTTTAAAAGTGATATGGTTGGAATAATTTAATTTCTTGAATTTTTATTATATAATATTTTTCTTAGTAAAGTCATGTAGATAATGATTTTCATATATTAAAATATTAAAAGTCTATGGTTTATGTATATATATATATATAAATAGATTTATGGAAACTTTTTATATTATCTTGAAGCCTTATTCCATAATTTAAACACTTTTAACTCATTTTATCTTTATCTTATGTGATAAATATTTACAATAGTTACTATTCATTATGTAAAAAATTTAATCTAAAGTTATTACCTATTTTGAATTAATTTTATTCAAAAATATTGAACATATTTTTCATGATTAATATCCTAGAATTGAAATAAATTACATTTAATATAAGATCATAAAACACAATAATTTTTTTAGAAAAATGCATATTTCATGTATTAAATGATTTTATTGAAAAATAAAATAAATTTTTATTCCAATGGAATTTTTTTTATATTAAATAAATGGATATATAGTTAAAATTAATAAAAAACCAAAACTAATTAAAACCTTTTGAATACATGATTAAAAAATGGGAACCAAAAATAGTTTTTATTTGATTAAAACAGATCATAAATTTAAAAAATATTGAACACAATTTTTTTTATTCTTGATTATATTACTAAATGATTTATAGTAGTTATTAAAGATATATTTTGTCTAGAAATGTTTTTTCATAAAATATCATGTCATTATTATATAATAATAATTCCATGAATCATATAACATTTGTAAAATAAATATTTTAAAATATTATCCAAAAAATCAACTATTTTTGAATAATATAAAAAATCAACCATAATCAAGTTATGACATGATGATTTCAAAACAAAAATACATTAAAAAAAATTAAAATTCTGAAATTTTTGAATTTAGGTTATATTATCATTATTCAATAAATCTATGTTTATTATGTTATTGTTTTATGATAAAAAAATGTTACTTACAATGGTTGAAGATTGAGAGTTACATCAACCCATCAAAAAAAGGTTCCTTAAAATTTCTATAATTTAATCTGAAGAATATATCTGCGTATTTATTTATTGTAACTTATTCAGGCTCCCACATTTACTCTTCTATTTTATGATTTCTCTAATTTACCTTACCATCTTAGTATCATAATTCTATCACACGTATTCTTAATTGTAAAAAACATGGAAAGGTTCTTCTAAAAAATATATATCAAGCTCTATTTATATTAATTTATTGGTGAGTACATGTATTGGGTTGGATATATAAATTTTCAATAATGATATATGGAACACATCATGCACTTTAGAGAGGATAGGTGGCATAAAAATGGTAATCCAAAACACTAATTCTTTACAAACTCTTAAAAGGCCTGATATATCTAGGATATAGTTTTAATTTCATTAAAAACATTATAACTCCCTTCCATGGAGGTAAATTAAATAATAAATGATTACCCACTTGAAATTCTAGATCCTTTATTTTTTTTGGAATATATTTTTTATTTCTTTATGATTCCACGATATGACTATGAATTGTTCATTATTTTATCATCGTCTACTCTACATGTTTCGGGGATAGAATCTTCCTTTTTCCAACTTCATTTCAATAAATAAGTGTAATAAATCATTTCTTATATGATTATTATGAATATGAAATTCTAATTCTTTAATGGAATATATTAATATAATAAAAATATACCAAAAGATAAAATGGATCACACATACCTTGTATGTCAAATGTGCACAACCTCAGAATGTTTATTTGTTTGAGTATTCCTTTTTGAATTTCTATATTTATGAGGATAATAACCAATTATATAATGTTGATATGTGTATAGATACCTATAATGATTTTTTATAATGTTGATTTAAACCATTAGTAGTGGTCATTTACAAGAAATATAGATGCACCATTATGTATCACAAAAATATTTATATAGTTTCTATGAAGGAATTCAAGAGGTAGATCATCCCTTATAGTGGAGAAATATTCATACCTGGTATGTATATAAATAATAACTCCTATAAAATAATTTATTTTAGGATTATTTAGTAATCTAATGAAAAATTATATAGTAATATTATCCCACTAACACATAGGAATAAGAAATGGGTTCATGACTCCTTTAGGATGTTGTCTCAAAGCATTAACATATTAAAAAACAATGAATCATGGTACATATTCCAAAAATTCATACATTATATTATCCCACAAAAATGATCTTTCAAATAACTATAAATTTATGTGCTACTATGTTGTATAAAAAATTTTATCCACAAGATTTATCACAATAACTCGAATTTGAGATCATATAGTTAACGAACTAGAATTATATTTCAGAATTTCTCCACACCATCTTCATAAATAATTCTATCGAGATTCCAGTTATCCATGAAATTAATTTTTTGGATATATATTATCCTCAATATGAGACCTTTTTATCTTATCTAGTAAATATAGTTTTATAATCTTTTTTATAGAGAATTATGAATCCCATCCCAAATTATTACTATAGCATACCTCACTAAATCCATGAGTCTTTTTCGATCTTCATTTTAGTTATAAATCCAACGAATTTCAACATAATGTATCAAACAACTTATTTTACTTTTAGGGTAGCTGTGTATTTAAAAATCAAAATGCTTTAGTAGCTCAAGCCATCTCATTTTTCACATTTTGTTAATTTTTTTTTAAAAAATATGTATTTATTTATTTTTCTATGTATATATCTTACATATTTCACCATAGATATAATTCCCTTAAATTATCAAGGAAGAAATTATTATTTCCCACTAAAGATCATGGGTTGGATAATTTTATTCTTAAATGTATAACTATATTGATTCATAATAAATAACTCTATCATTATACACAGTGATTCATTTGAATAAATTCTTTGATCCATTTCCATATAAAACAAATACAACCCTTGTAGATTGTAATTTCGATATTGGTGCATTGTCCAATCATCTATTTAGTTCATCAAAACATTCATTACATTATTATTATGTAATAAACTTAACCACATTTAATATAAACTTGGTTAATGGGTTAGATAATCAAGAAATATTTTGAACAATATACCAATATTATTGTATTAAGACAAGTAAACTACATATCTCAGTTATTTTTATTGGTCAAGGAAATTTTTAATAGCCTTTATCTTTTAAGGATCAACTAACAATTCATCCTTGGATATAATATGTCTATAAAACAAAATTGTTGGTAACATAACTCTCACTTACTAAATTTCCAATATAACTCATTTCCTTTAAGAGTTTCAAGAATGATTCACAAATCAATATTTTTCTCTTCATAAATTATCCTTTATACCAATATCTAATAAAAAACCATAATTAAAATACTAGGATAATAGTTGAAAATTAATTCATTAGATCCAAAAAATAGATGACGTGACATCCTATCCAAATGGAATTATTATAAAGTCATAAGGTTCATACCATTTTTGAAACACCATCTTTTGAATTTCATTCTTCTTTAATCAAAATTTATGATTCCTTGAACAAGGAAATTTAATTGAAAAATATTGATATCCTTTATGTTGATGAAACATGTCATCAAAGAAAGGACATGGTCAGTTTTCCTTTGTATTAGTGTAATTGATTTCCCTGTAATTGATCCATATCCCCATTGAACCATAATTCTTCTTTTAAAAAATTACAGAGGTTCCCCATGGTGAAATATTATGGAGAATTAACCCCTTATTACAATAATATTTTATTATCTCATTCAATTCCGTTAATTATATATTTTATATTCTATAGGGTTTCTTATATTTTGTTTCTTTCATTAGGGATGAGTTTAACTAAAAATACAACTTAATGACCTGGCTGGTAACTCTTTCAAAAAAACATCAATTTTTCCTCCACAGTAGGTAATTATTCCTCGCTAAGGTTACATTTACCATCCAGAGGCTCTTTTTATCTCATTCTCCTATAATTTAATTAATTATATCTAACAAACAATTATACTAATATTTTTTAGAAGACATAGTCTCCTCTATGCAGAAAATATAATCTACATCTTCACCAAGAATTTTAATATGTTTCTCTTAGAAACATATTTCACAAAATCATTTTAAATCTAATCCACACAAAGTATTATATAAAATAAAACCCTCAGTATAATTTCTATTATTGAAATATATATATATATATATATAACAATCAGGATAAATGGAAAAATCCTTTTTTCATAACATTTAAACTAGGAGACTTGATTAAAACCCCCCTTACTCGATATATAGGTATTTATTTAATGTTCTTATCAAACATGGAATATATAATAGTGTTAAAATATGTATAATTAAACAACTACATTGTTAAATTTGATTTTATTATTAATTTACCTACCACCACAACTTTAACAACATCCACATTAGTTGAAGTAATCACTTCATCTTATCCTTCACCACATGCCTATTTGATAATAAGTACATTTTGCACATGGGTAATAGGTCTAAATAATGAAGCATATCACTATACTTGATGTACTAGATAAAATTGGTTTCATTATTTCCCTCTAATTCATTATCTCGATTGAAATTACCCCCACAGTTGTAATAAAATTCTATTCCCTTTATCAATTTATCTAGATGTTTCTTTCAAAAGTATAACATCGTGGAAGTACTACCATTACTTTCATCTTGTATTAGGAATTTAAATTTACTTAGTTATAAGATATTATTACATTATGGGCATCCTTTTAATATATATGACGTTTAAAATTCATTCTCCAACATGATGGAACATGATATTATATAATCATATGATGGAAGCATATGGGAAACTACTTCTCTTCAATGATCAATCTTTATACAATCAAATAAATGGAAAATATTTTTTTATTTAATAAGAAATTCATTTAATTCCTTTCTAATATTGTGTAGTAAGAATCGTAGTCAAAAAATGTTTCATATACTTCTTAAACTAGGTAATTTAACATCCTCTCTATTTCATCTCATTTCACTTGAGGAGAATATTTCTTTATGAATATCACCATAAATGTTCTCCATTAAATAATTTATATTTATTCATCTTAATTATTTTTTAGGATCAATGATGACCATTTAACAAAATATTCCATTTAATAATAAACAATGATAATAAACATTTCCAATTCAATACTTCACGGATCCACAAATTTTATTTCAAGGTACGTGATACATTTCTTAGATACAAATTGATCAGTAGCACCATTAAAGGACACAGTCTACTTTTTCCAAAATCAATCCTACGTAAGTTCATTATATTACAGAATTATATGTTTATGTACATGATCATTGTTAGTTGTTGTAACCTGCTTTAGTTTCCCATATATGGCCATGATCAACATAGTTATAACACTTACTATATTTACTTTCTCAAAAGCACAATTACTATGTTGACTATAATTGTTGACATGATTTCTCTTTATTTTGGTAGGCACTATATACAATCAATGGAACACATATAATTTTCTAATAAAATCATGAATATTTATCCATACCATAAAATGACCAAAAAAAATATTAAACATTTTAGGGATAATCTTAATGCTCATTCTTGCTATGTTTATAAAATATATTGTTCCCAAGGGTCTTAAAAATTTAATTTTATATCAACTATAATAACGTGAATCTTGTAACCCAGAGCCGATATTTTATTATTAGATTGTTATAAGATAATAATGATCAACATATTGTGGATTAATCCATTTACTAGTCTTGGTAGACTAGATACATAAATGAATTCAACATTATATTGGAAAAATAAAACACATTATGAAACAAAATATTGTAAACTTTATGATTTGACAAATATTTATTCATTATATATTATGTAAATAAAAAAAAATAAAGTGTGACTTCATATAATTAGTACTAAAAAATAGATTTAGAAATTTAATGAGTAAATAAGGCATACTATGACATTTGAGTAAAACATTTTTACATTTTCCACTTAATAAATAAATTCTTAATCAAATATATCCACAAATGAAAGTAAATTTATTGAAAATGATTACTGAATTCTCACTAAAGGAAATTAATATGTTCAATAATTCATGATCTTACCACCATTTAAATTTTCCAATTCCTCATGAATCTTACTATCAGTGCCATATGCTAAGATACTTTTAAAAATTGGTCATTCATACACCAAATACAAAACTAATAAGGCATGAAAAATAGTATGTCTAATGAGACTCGTCAATGTATCGAGAGGATATCTATAGCTGATCCCTAACCTTCACTTATATATGTCCAATATATTCTTCATATGTAAAATAAAAAATATTTAACATAATAAAAATTCATTATCAATCAATAAATATCTGTATTAAATCATGAATAATAAACATCATTATTTCCTCAAAAAATGTAATATATTTCATAATAGGCATCCATCAACGCATAATGTATGTTGAAATGGTATATAGTTATAAAAAAGTAATATAAATTATATGAAATACATCCATGATATTGAAAATATTTACATGAATGATAAAAATATTTTTCAGTGAATAATTGAGAGTTATCAAGAACATGATAGCATTAAAGTGAATGATCTCAAAATAATGTATAATCTAAAAATCAGTAAAGGATGACTGAAAACCATAGATTCATCTGAAATAACAGTTTATAATAAAATAAATTATTTTTATAGTTAGAGTGGATAATGTAAGTGAAACATCGAAAATTACTATCCTTAATGAACATATAACTTGTTTTAAAAAACAAATTTATAGATCATTTAAAACTTTTTCCTCCATTTAGAAAATAATTTTATTTTAATTTAAATAAAAAATATTAGAAACATGGAAAAATTATTTTCATTGAAAAACCAGGGAATCATCTACAGGAATCGAAATTGTGAATAATGGTACTAAAGGTGGGAAAATCAATTAACACTTTATACATTGAAAAGAACCTTCCTTTTAAAACTTCTCTAAAAAAGTCAAAAAATGAAAAATTTTGAAAACATTAATGTGAATACTTTTAAAACCTTTAAAAGAACATAAAATGTAGTATAAATTTACAATGAAAATAACATAATGTGTAGGATTTTTTTCCCGAAAATTATTAGACGAACTAAATAGGAATTAAAAATATTTTAGTCCTAATAGATGAAATAAAGACTGTTTTTATTAAAACAATATTTCAGTTATTGAGTTCCAAATTAAGAAAAATATAGATGAAAATCATTAAACCCCAATAAAAAACTATAGGATAAGGAATTATATGGTAGTTAATAATGGAAATCGCATATAAATAATCAAAAATAAATTTGAACATCAATAATACATAATGAGTGATATTGTAAAATAAATATTTATTTCTATAAAAACATTGGAATAAACATAATTTAATAGAGGAAAATATAATTAAGAATACAAATAATATGGATAATGATGAATTGAAGATATAATATATAAAATCTAAAATATATACCCCATATAAAATAAATTTGGTGCGTAATATAAAATATTCCTCATTAGAGTTGAATTGATATGAAAACACTTACCTTGTATTCTAGGTCGGCCATATGAATTATATCTCCCGGAATAATCAATTTAAACTTTTTAGATACATTATTAAAATCATTTTTGATGAATATTTAAATTTTAAAGACCTTTAGAATCATTTTAAATCCATTCACTATAAATTTTGTTCTTACATCAACAACTTAAGGTTGTTCGGTCAATTTCTACAATACTATTCTGGTATGTTGACCATAGTCACAGCTTTTATGGGACAGTTACATAATATTAATAATGATAATAGAGTATTGAATAAAATTTATATTCATTAAATAAAATTCTATAGTCATCTATACATATTGGTAATAGAAATATGGATCACAGTACTTCATGGAGGTGGAAGTACACACCTATAAAGGAGGCACGTTATCAATTTACAATGGATTAAAGGCTATGGAGATAGACAATATACAATATTCAAATAATCATAATTAATTTATAAATAAAATATATATTAAATAATTTAATCCTTATAACCATCCAAGTAAGGTTTTGATTAAAAATTAATTACACTACTATGTAGAGATGATACAGCATACATATGCACGAGTGATGTTTTCATTTTCCATATCATAAAAATAAGATAGAAAATGGATGTAGCATAACATAAAACCAACATTGTATGGTTAATATACTTATTAATATTTTAAGTTGTTTGAATATTAAATGTACATAAAAAATCACACTAACTATATATACCATTTTCCTTGGTATTATTCTTTGACTAACACATTATTTCTTTTCGAATAGGAAATTTGGTCAGAGAAATACATATTAGTCCAGAATAAATTTTTTAAAGGTATTTGGGTAATGATATGTTTTATTTATTTATCTAAATATGTGTGGATAATACATAAGAATAGGGGCCCATATATAAGTGAGGTTGATGTAAAACCTGTAAATATTTCAAACATTATTATATCGTATATGTATTAATCATGTTAGTTGGAAAAAAATTTATTTATTAATATATGAGAATGAAAAGCTGAAATAAATCCAAAAAAATAAGTTTTTAAAAATTATTTTTTGTTATCCTAAATCCTTGTCCATATATTTTATCCTTTTAAATTAATTTTTCTCTTATGTTAGCTGATACATATTTATCAAGGTTACTATTGATTATGATCAAAAAATATGTTGAACATACTTCATAATATTAATTTTTTGATTAGAAATACAGAATACATTTTATATGATCCAATTCAGCTGTTTTTAACAAATTAATTATATTATATGTATGCAAAATATAATTAAAACACTTTTTTAAAGATTCATATTTAAATAATGAATTTCATTTTATAGAAAAAAATATTATAAATATTATTAAAATTTAATTAATTTGTTGGTTTTTAATCTGAGGAGTCTTATTTGAATGTAAACAAAAAAAATGCAATATATCCTTTTGAATAATTAATTAAAATAGAAAAACCAAAAATAGTTTTTATATAATAGAAAACTATACCTAGATTTAAAAATGGTTAAACGTATATTTTTATGTAAAATATAGTTTTTTAAATTAATTTTATGACATCATAAAAATATATTTTGTATATAAATTATGTTTAAAAAAAATTTAAGTCATCTTTGAATCCCAATTATTTCATAAAAGGGACAATATTTGTAAAATATATATTTATTACTATTCCCCAAAAAAACCATTAATGAAAAATATCCAAAACTAAAACTCTAAAATTTTTAACATGATGAATTTAAAAATGAAAATTATTTCATAAATTAAAATTTATAAAAAATTTTAATTTATTTTTTATTCACTATCTTATATAATATTTTGAGTAATTTACTCAAGTTTCTTTAAAAATAAAATGAAACTTATAATAATCATATCTTATGTGTATCAAAATCCAACTTTTTTCATAAATTGACATGGTTCAACAAATCGTGGAGTTGTATTATCTTTTTTCTATAATTCACAACTCCTGTTGATGGATTTTTTAGATATATATGATTTCCTACCTCAAAATGATGGAATTTCTTTAATTTATCTACATAACACTTTTTCATACTCCATGATTCCCTCATATGCTACTGAATAATATTTACCATACCAACCATTTTGTATTCTAGTTATAGTTTTAGAAGCTATCTCTCACCAACATAATCCAAAATAGTTGGATCTCAATATCACAAAATATATAATGCCTCAAAAGGTTACTTATTTATAATAAATAAAAAAATTTCAACATATAAAAATTGAACTAATAAAATATTTTGTTCCCAATATACATAATAATATAATTTTTAAGATCAAATAATATCTTCCAATGGTAGAATCATTATCTTTAACTATCTATCATATTTATGATGAAAATATGTGTTGAAATTTAATTCTGTACTCAATTATATTTCATGTACCTTAAAAATATTGAGGTAAATTTAGGATCATGATTAGATACAACAGAGGTATGGAATCCATGTAATATAAATATATATTTATAACACACTCTTGAAATATGATACAAATATATACTATCTTGTGTAGTAATAAAATTTTGATATTTATTCAACGAATAAAACAAAACATAAATCATATTATTTTCTCAAGATGTCATTGGTAATCCCACATTGAAATACAGATATATATATATATATATATATTCTCCCAATTATATTCAGGCATTGGAAAATTCTGAATAATCTTCATCAGTGGTTTTCATTCAATGTTAACCTATTGACAAGTAAAAATTTCATAGTAAAATAAAAAATATATTTCATTATTCCATTCTACCAATAGTATATCTAAGTGTTACTATGTATATTATTACAACTAGGATGGAAAAAATGAATAGATATGATATTTAATTAAAAATTCATTCTTTAACTAGGAATCACTTGTAACAAAAAATCAATTTAGAAATATTATAACACCTACTTTATCGATGTTAAATTTATAAAAAAATTTAATATGAACAAACTATAATCTTTATTAAAGACCATATTCATTCTTTTAGGCATGATTAATTCAGTATGTAAATGATAACTATATTGACTCCTAGAAAAATACAATATTTTATTACATATAATATTAATAGGAAAGCATTCATTAAATCATTATTCAAAGATTCATATATACATTTTATCATAGATAATGATGCATTATTATTTATGACTTGGGGCTTCAGCTACCTTGATTTATATACCAAGATAATAGTTAATCATGCAATAATAATCCATTCTCAATTTCAACCTTCTTATCTACCTCCTAGTTAATCATTTTAATGTGAATATGTAATTCAAAAAATTATTTTATATATAAATTTTACATTTATCCTCATATAAATAATGTCTCTAAAATTGTAATTAAAAAACTAATACAACTAATTCATTTTTATGTATAAGATAATTCAACTCATGGGGTTTTAATTGATGTGATGAAATAAATATAGCTCAAAAATTATATATAAAAAAACCATGCCCCATCAAAAAATAATCAATATCAATGAGAAATTTCAAAATTTTCTATTGGTAAGTCTAACACTAGATAACTCTTTATTTTTACTATACTAATTCCCCACATTCCATTTTATTTAAAATATTAACACTAATTTGAGTTAACATTGTTTTTGGGAAAGAGAATTGGCGAATGTATTTAAAAAATCATTAGTAATCCACTATTCCATGAAAACATCGAATTTAAGTAACATTTATAGGTATTGGTATGTACAATCCCCACATATTATGGAGAAATCTTGGACTATTTTCTTGGTATGGTTTTTTTATTAACATACCTTTGGGTTGGGATATGACTTGGGGTGTGTTTGGGTGATATTGTTGAGGATTTTGGGAAGATAGGGGTTGCACATAGTTTGAGCACAGTTTGTCCAAACCATCCATATGCTAACTGTGCAGACAGTGGAGGTCGACATGGTTGGCACATGGTTTTCCATACCATATTCCATTGAGCTATGTGGGTAGTGGGAGGCCACAAAGTTGGCACATAGTTTGGCATAACCATTTGTCAACTATGGGTGCAGAGTAGTTTATTCTGAAAATTTGTTTTAAAACCACTCAAACCACTGAAAACTCTCTAATTTGACCTAGGCTCTGGATTGAAAATTTCTAGGTGTTCCCAAATCCTTTTGAAGGTATTCCTGCTGATCCAAAGACTTTTCATCGAGATCAGATGTCCGGATCAAAGATCCACTCTCTTCTCAGTACGTGGATTTCATTCTGATGTTTCTCCGATTCTTTCTCTTATCAATTCTAGATGTTTTCATGGAAGATCTCCCTTATTTTGTTGGATCTAAACCTATGAGTTAAAATCTAGATCTAGTATTGTGGATATAGATATAGAATTGAAAAATCATAATGGATTTAATAATAATTTTGGATTTAGGGATTTAGATCTAGAGCTTGATCGAGGATGTTGTGCCACTAGGATTTTGGGGATTACTAGTTCTCTACCATCTGTCAATAGACCAAGGTATGGGATCTAAATAAAACACCCATAGTCATGTTTTATGATATTTGATTTTTAGTTTCTGATTTTATAGAATCCCTTGACAACTAATTTACTAAATTTTAGTAATTATGAATGTCGAATTTATTTGAGTTGGCTCGGTGGTTATTTGACAATGGAATCATGGAAATAATTAAGGGGGTTTCCAAAATAAATAATTTGGAGATTTTTTATAGGTTGAGATTTGGTAAATATATCAATAATTGATTATGATAATATAATTAATTAGGGGAATTAATTATTGAAATATGTTCATCTATATAAGATAATTAATTTTGAGAATTAATAATGTCCCATGAGGATGAAAAAATATAATTAATTGAGAGAAATAATTATATTCCATGTTGTGATTTAAGATAATTAATTTTGAGAATTAATTATGAATATTGGGATTTTCATATGGAGAATTAGATGTTAAGAATTAATTATGTAATGAGAATGGTTTTGATTGATTAATTAATTAATGAATTAATAAATGGGTTATGTGCTTAGTTAATTGATGAATTAACTAATTGACTTTTAAATGTTTAACTAATCATTTAATTAGTAAATTAATAATGTAGAAAATTCATGTGAATTAATGAATGAATAAATGGATGAGATTTATATGGATCTAGACATGGAATTCTAGACCGATTAGAAGTTGGGAAATGTACATGACATTCCACCCCAATAATTACCCATGATTGAGATTACGAGGTGCTAGGAATAATGAACTACACCGAATGAGAAAAGGTGTGCTAGGCATGACAACATACACTCAACAAGATTTGTGGTGCCAGGCATGATGACCTACACTAAATGAATGATAATAATGAATGATGATTTAACACCCTCCTAATTTTATTGGAGAGGGTGGGACTAAGGGATATTAATTATATATTTAATACATAGATATGATAATTGACCATTTGGGGACTCCGGTTGAGAGGAGGGTAATGTTGGCCACTTATATGCTACAAGGTTCAGCGAAGTGCTAGTGGGACATTCAGGTATGATTTGGACAGAATTATGAGATGTTATGGAAGGGCTTTGTTGAGAATTTCATGGAACACATCATTCTAGAAATGTTGAGACAAGAGAATCCTCTCGAGTTTATGCATATGACACAAGGAAGAATGTTCATAATTGAATACGTAGGACGCACCATAGATTAACAGTGTTTTATTCTAGATTTGGTGGTAGATGTTAATTCTCCTCAAAATGATTTCAGAATGGGCCTATGTGTAAAATTAAATCCCAACTGAATATCTTTAGGCTGGTGAAATTCTCCCAATGTTTAATCAGACTCTCATTTCCATGGGGAACCATAACGAGGCTTCCAGTACTAGACAGGTAGCTGGATGTCCAGGGAGTGTGCCTTCTGAGAGTAGGAAGTGCTATTACGAGAACCTTAGTCAGGATAGTGGAAATAAAGGGAAAAAACTAAGAGGAATAGTTTCACCAAACCTTACTCATGTGGTCCACCACTAGTGTGGTAGACATGGAAAATATTGTATAAATTGTCCACAACCACCAATGGAGTTCCAGTTTTGTGGCAATATAGGACACATACAAATGTTCTACAGGGAGAAGCGACATGATGATGCTGAGGGAGCAGCTACCCAGAGTTAGAGTGTGGGTAGGGGTCTTCTACACCATATAGGTCTGGCAGCTGGAGTTATACTGGAAGAGGAGGTAGAGGTATCAGACATTGTTCTTTAGAGAATGAGCACCCATATCAGCAGAGTGGTGTGGCTCATGGGATTCAGATAACACCATATGGGAGGGGGGGAGGATAGTTACTTGTAGGGACTCCAACACTTTTGGAGAGATAGGAAAGTACGTAGAGAGTGAGATGTACTATTTTAGTCACTTCTACTTTAGTAACTGCTTTTTTGATATTTTCACCTCTCATTCCTTAATCTATAAATCTGTTAATGGATTAAGCCTGGAGGTGGAGTCCATATGCTGGGTGATGAATATAGATACACCATTGGATACATCGTATAGGTATATTTGTTTATGCAAGGAATTTTCAAAAGATATTAGAGAGTATCATATCCTTTGGGATATATATTTTTCTTTGAAATAACGGGCTTCGATCTAATTATGGGTAAGTAGTGTTTAGTCGCATACCATGCCCACATATATTATTACCATAGGAGAGTAACCTTTATATCTTCTGAGGGTGAGAAGTATGTTCTTCATGGAGAATGAGTTATCCATTTAGGCCAAGAGGGGCTAATTACTTAGCAATTGGGAGAGATCACACCCCTTATTTCAAGTATTTTGCTAGATGATGGGAGTGGTAGAAAATAAATACTTCCATTAGTAGTAGAACTATTTTAGGATGTGTTACCTGACGAATTTACAATATTTCCACCTAAGAGAGTTGTTGAATTCACTATTTAGCTCATTATAGGGGCTAAGATGGTATCCATTTTACCTTAATGAAAGGTACTAACTGAACTTCAAGATCTCAAAACGTAGTTGGAGGAGTTGGCAGATAATGGGTTTATCCATCCACATACGTCACCTTCGGGGTCACCTATTTTGTTTACAATGAAGGACAACGAGATTTTACTCTTGTGTGTCTATTACCAGAAGATGAATAAAAGGACTTTAAAGAAATGATATCCTCTTCTATGTATTGATGATCTATTTGACTAGGTGAAGGGGGCTGTGTGTTCTCAAAGATCGAAATGAGATCAGGGTATCATCTGGTGAGTGTTCAGACTTATGATATACCAAGAATGGATTTCAGGAGCATTTATGGACTTAATGAGTTATTTTAATGTCGTTTGGGTAAAAAAACTCTCTAGCTATGTTTATGGCCTTAATGAACATATTCTCTCACACATAATTTGATCAGTTTGTGGTGGTGTTTGTGGACTACATATTGGTGTACTCGAAGATTCATTATGATCATGTATAACATCTTGACATTGTCCTGGGTACACAGAGAGAGCATCAACTGTAAGCCATGCTATCTAAATGTCAGTTTTGGAATTACAAGGTATACTTTTTAGGGCATATAAACTATGAAGAAATTGTTGCAGTGGACCCAAAAAAGTACAGGAAGTGGTTTATTGGGATCATCCCAATAATGTTTTTGATATTTTAAGCTTTTTTGGACTATTTGGTTATTATATGAGGTTTATTTAGGACTTTTCCTACTTGGAATCACTACATACATGTTAGACAAAGAAATGGTTAAAGTTTGACAGGACAGGAGCATGCAAGAATGCTTTCCAGGAGTTGGAGAAGCACTTGACATTGGCAGTAATTTATATCTTACCTTAGTCTGTGAAGAGTACATGATGTTTTCTGACGCATCTAGAATTAGACATGGAGCATCGTTGATGTATTGGAATCGAGTCATTGCATACATGTCTCAGTTTTTGGATCACTAAAGATTGAAGTATATATTTTCACAGTAGGATTTGAATCTTCAGCAGCGAATTTGGATAGAGTATATGACAACCTTTGATTTTTAACAAGCATATACACCCAGGTAGGGAAATAGTGTGGTTGATGCCTTGAGAATAAAAAATCAGTCTCAATTGATAAATGATTCGAGTGCCGAGTGGAAGATGATGACTTTGTTTTCAGAAATGCATGTGGTAGTTTAAGATAGTCAAGAGAGGATGACTCTGGTCTCTGTAGTAGTGGAGTTTAAAATATTGGGATGGATCAGGGATAGGAAATACAAGGATCTGGATTTTTTACCCTTGAGGTAAATCCTTGAAGGTGGAGATACACCTTCAGGATGGATAATATATGATGATGATATCATCTATGTAAAAATCGGGTTGTTGTTCTTATGTGTATGCGAGATGAACTCATGAGATAATTTCATGATTCAAGGTCAGAGGTATATCTTGGGGGAAAAAATGTACCATGAACTACAATGCAATTTTTGGTGTCTAGTCATGAAAAATGAGATAGCAAGGTTTGTAACAAGATGTTTCACCTATCAATAGGTGAAGGTTGAGCATTATTGACCTGGAGGCCTATTGTAGCTGTTACCTATTCTAAAATGTAAGTGGGATTACATGAGTATAGATTTAATGGTAGGAATTCCAAAGTCTCTTAGGAGGAATTATTCAATTTGTATCATTATGGATCAACTAACAAAGGTTGAAAACTTCATGCCTATCAGGGAAACCATTATAGTAGAACAATTGGGAGAACTGTATGTATGATAGTTATTTCAATTTCATGGGGTTCCATAGAATATAGTTTCAGATTGCGATTCAAACATTACTTCACACTTCGGGCAAGAAATACCGAAGGTTCTTGGTACTTAGGTTTTGTTATTTAAAGCCTTCCACCCATATATATATATGGGAAGTCAGAGCATACCATACATGTGTTAGAGGATATGATGAATGTTTGTGTGCTTGAATTTGGTGGTTAATGGGAGAAGCACTTGGATTTAGTAAAGTTCTCTTATAACAATAGTTATCAGGAAACTATACAGATGGAACTATATGGGGAACTTTATGTTAGAACTTGTAGATCACCACTATTTTTGTTAGTGGCGGGTGAGTCAGAGCGGTTGGGATAAAGTCTCATTCAAGCGACATTAGAGAAAGTACTTTTAATTCAGAAATCTATGGATACAACTCAGAGTTGGAAGAAGTCATCTGCTGAAAGATGGATATGACCCCGAGGGTTTATAGAGGGGGATAATTAATTCCTTAGATTGTGGCCTAGATTGGGTCACCACATGATAAAGAGGTAAAGAACGTTGGTTCCCAGGTTTGTAGGACTGTTTGAGGTGCTAGAGAGAATCGGTCTGGTGGCGTACCGATTAAAACTTCCATATAAATTTAGTGCTATGCATTTTGTGTCCACATGTCATAACTACAATAGTATCAGCCCAGCCCTTCTCCTGTGATTGATGTTGAAGAGGATAACCTCGAGACAGATGAGTCAATTGAAGAGTATCTGATATGTGTGTAGGGTCACTATGATAAAGTGTTTCAAGGAATTACCATTCCATTAGTTCATATGTTATGGAAACATGGAAGTGTTCAAGAGGATACTTGGGAATGGTAATAATACATTAGGTCTCAATGATCCAATCTTTTTGAGTAGAAATCTCAGAGGAGCTCGGGAGTGTAGCTCAAGGATAAGTTGTTATACGATGGGGAGATTATAAGATATCCACATTTTTTGGAGAATTATTGGGCACCTTCTAGGTAATATTTGTTTTTATTAAAGTACCTTTTTGTTGGGATATGACATGGGGTGTGTTTGGGTGAGGATTTTAGGAAATTTGGGAAGACATGGGATGTGCACGGCTTGTGCATGGTTTGTCCAAACTGTAAGAAAGATAATCATGAAGACAGTGGAGGATGGCACGATTGGTGCATAATTTTCTTAACCTTCCACCATCGATCTATTCAGGGAGTGGAAGAATACAATATTGGCCCATGGTTTAGCCTAACCATGCGGAAACCATGAACACAAAGTAGTTTCTTCTAAAAAATGGTTTTAAAACCACCTGATCCCCTAAAAAATCTCAAATTAGACCTAAGAATGGGATTGACAATTTCTAGGTGTTCCCAAAGCATTCCAATTCGATTCTAAGGAGATCTAAAAACCATTCATCGAGATCAAAAATCCGGATCAATGATTCAATCTCTTCCCATTAAGTGGATTTCTTCCGAATACTCCTCCCATTATTTATATTGTATTTTCTAGATCTATTCATGGAAATTATCCCCTATTATCTTGGATCAAAACCTGTGAGTTGATATCTAGATCTAGGATTGTGAATCTAGATATATATTTTCATCATACTAATTCCTTTTAAATAAAATTTGGATTTATGGATTTAGTTATAGAGCATGATCGATGATGTTGTGCCACTCAGATTTTGGGGATTTCTATTGGGATAACATCAATCAATATATCGAGGTAGGTTGTCTAAATAAAACTCCCATAGTCATGTTTTGTGATATGAGAATGTGAGGTTATCATTTTCTATATTCCATTCGATAAATTATTTTTTTATATTTTGAATAATTAGGAAACTAGAATTTAATTGATTTGGCTTGGTGGTTATTTGATAATGGAATCATGGAAAAAATAAACGGAGTTCCCAATATATTTAATTTGGATATTTTTTATGGGTTGAGAATTAGTAATTAAGATATTTAATTTATTGTGATTAGATAATGAATTATAGGTAATTAATAATGGAAAATTGTTTGTTTATGTAAGATAATTAATTTTGATAATTAATTATCTAACAAGAGTTTGACCAACGATAATTAATTGAGAGAATTAATTATGTTCCATGTTGTTATATAAGTTAATTAATTGTGATAATTAATTATGACATGTTGGGTTTTTATATGGACAATTAATTGTGAAGAATTATTTATCGAATGAGAATGGTATTGATTTATTAATGAATTGAGGAATTAATTAACGGGTTATGTGCTTAGTTAATAGCTAAATTATCTAATGGACTTTAAAACTTTTAACTAATCATTGTATTAGTAAATGAATAATGTGGAAAATTATTTTTATTTTAAGAATGATTAAATGTATGAGATTTTTTTTGTTATAGACAAGGATTTCTAGACCGATTAGAGTTTGGTACTTGGACACAAAATTCCACCCCAATAGTTATCAAATCATTAGATTATGGCGTTCTTGCTTGAAAACCTACACTGAATAAGGAAATGAGTGTTGGGAATAAAGGCATAAACTCAATGAGATTTGTGGTTCTAGGCATGACAACCTACACCAAATGAATGATTATAATGAATGATGATTCAACTGAGATTTGGGGAGCTAGGCATTGATACATACACCAAATGATTAAGGATATTGAATGATTATTCAAATTGAGAAAATGAATTGAAATTCGCCTAATGTGTTGATTAAATATGAAATGACAATGTGATAAGTATTTAAATTATAAAATGGTTTTATTGATTTATAAAACTGCATGCACAATCTTTTGACTAGACTCATTTTAGACACCGTTGGTGGTGGCCTAATGAGCTATACTCAAACCCCATTTGGGATTCCATAGTGACATAATATAAAATTTTGTTGTTGTAGGACATGATAAGGGCATGGCCCTAGGATATTTTATAGTTTTGGATTGGAACATGGGATAGGGAACCAAACATGGTTTGGGACCTGTTTTTGAGTGGCTGTGTCTTAACTTTTAGTTGCATTGTAGACCCTCAACCCTTTCATTGTCATAGCATATTTTACCATTGAGTTGAGTATTTTATATTATTATTTTGGTTATCATAATACATTTATTATTTCTTGATATTTATATTCTTCCACACAAGGTTATTGTTATTTTCTTCCTCGGTTATTTTATTTTTATAAAAGAGGGTATAATCTCCCATGGTTAACAAACCATACCCTCGTTTCTAGTTGACACTCTGGCATATGGATATATGCACTTGAGGGAATGTAGTCTACTGAATCATGGCACCATTCAGATGAACATAGATTGGGATGTCACATGGGAACTCTTCAACCACATTATTTTAAACAAGATTAATAATTATTCCATATCTGGATATAATATCCCTATTGAATGAGATCCACTTTAAACAAAATTCACATATTGTATAATTTATATAATAATATTTTCTTTCAAAGTACACATAACATTAAATATCTTTATGTCATGTTCCTCAAAAATTTGAGAATAAAATAGAATTTATTTAATGAATAAACCACAAATTTATCAAATTACTGATGAACAACTCCATTTTTTAGGTCCACAGATATAGTGGATGAATTTTTCAACTCTAAAGGTAAAAAAAACTCATAATTTTAATACCTAATATTAAAAACCAACATTAGAATATCTTCCTCGATCACTTTCACCTAAATGTACCTAAACATGATTTAAATATTTTTAAAATACTAAGCACCATGGAGCTGATCAAACAAGTCCTATATAGAAGTAAATATATTCATGGTAATAAATATAATGTTATTTAGTTCTCTATAATCAATGAAAATTATCTTGAAACCATCCATATTCTTAAATAATAAACTACGATCACCCTATGTTGAAGTATGAGGTAGAATGAATATATTTTCAAGTAACTATTGTAATTAGCTTTTTGAATCCCAAATTTCTATTGTATCCATTCTATAATGGGATTTTAAAATTATATTTTATTATTCACTATTTCAACATCAAATTTATACTCCAAAGCAAGAGTAATTTCCATAAAATCATCATGAAATATATCCAGATATTAATTTAGTACTAGAAGATCACTTATTTAAATAATTTATTTCTAAAAATATTTTCCAGATAACATTCTATCATATTTTAATTATTTTAAAAGATAATTTAAATTTTATCAATGGTATGAAAATAATATTATATATTAATTGATACAAAATTTTAATATTGAGTATGAAATATTTAGATATAAAATATATCTTATCATGATTAAATAAAATCCAATCCATAAATACAATAAAATAAAACCCCACTAAAGTAAATATTTTTTTTAGGAAAACCAATTATATATGTGAGGATATTAATGTTCCTATAAATATACATTTATTTATTAAATTGAAAAATCCTTTTTTCACCCAGAGCACAATATCAATTTGTTGAGGCAATATTTCAATTCTACTTGAACATTTTCTATAAATAAATGAGTGTCCAGATCTAGAGTGAAAATAGACTTTGTAATAATATTAATAATAATTTAATGTACCACAATCCACTTCATTTTATGGTCAAACATTATCTGTAGTAGTGTAATAAGACTATTCCAAAAAAATATTTCCATGGTTTGGATGATTTACACCTTGATAAACATAATTTAGACAAGTATTATTATAGTTACCCAAATCATTACAATTGAAACAACTCACTATTGGATTAATTTTTTTCCATTATAGTTCTAATTAGAAAATTTTTCTCAAGATTCATGATCCAGAATGATTGATCTTACTACATCAGAATTTTTTTAGATTATGAATAATTATTTTAAATGTATTTTTACCACAATTGAATCATGTGGGGTGCTTACATCCAAATTTAATAGTTTAATGAATCAATATAACATTCCACCTAGACTACTTCTTAATTTTGTTTTCATGAGGTATGTATGTGTTAGAAAACTCTGTCGGTACATTTTCATCACATTAAAAAATTTGCACAAAACATTTAAATTTTGATGTAGCCTATACTATTCAAAATGTGACATGGTAACATTGTTATCTCATGTGGTCTAGAATTAATTTCTTGTATGAATAATGAAAAAACTACTATAAAATGGCCCACTTTGACCATTTGAGGTTGATGATTTGTATTTTTATTACCCCAATAATGACTTTAAACTTTAGTAACCTTAATTCTTCTATATGAGACCATTTTTAATAGATATATACTACATAATGTGACATAGTAATACTTAAATATATGTTTACATAATAAAACAATAAAATTGAATTTCATAAGAGTTTTTTGATCATCATAATTACCTGTAAAGTTATCTAATTCTTTCAAAAATAACAAATATAAAAACTAATAACTTTAATGAAGCATAATAATGAGTTTGTAACAATTATTTTATATTTTTTACATTCTCATGATATTTTTTGGAGATTTATATAATTAAAAAAACCATTACATAACTAACTAGACACTTCAAAAATTATTATTTATTTCCATAGAAAAATTATCTAAATTTACATCTCAATTTCAATGAAAGAAAACATTAATTGTTTTAATATGACTATATAGTATTATTTTTTCTACCATTATATAGTTCCTAAACATCCTTAAATACGGTAAAAAACATTTGAAAAATTTGGATAAGAAAAAAGGAATTGTAAAGGTTATAAAAATAAAGGAAACCCATAAGTGTAGTGAAAAATATGAAAACCCATGATTTTTTTTTCATTTCTTCAAAATGTCACTGAAAAAATAAATAAAACATATCAATATGTAGAAACCATACGTTAGTAATTTTTTTAAACCCATTATCAAGGATATCAAAATCATGAAGGCATCTTGAGGAATATGAATACTCATGAAATCATTTCATGAAAAGCAAAAAATACACTTTTAAATGTACACAAACATTTATTTTATATTGAAATCAAAATATCCCGATAAAATCCATTAAACGTATGAATTATGTACCTGGGAGGAACATATTCATAAAAAATCACTATTTTTTTAACATGTGTCAAAATAACTAATACGTAGTTGATTCCTTTAGAGCAACTTACTCAGTTATCTCCTCCATCTATACCTTAAACGTCTAAATCAATACCCAATGCAATGGAGATCTATATTGAGATTCTCATCCTCATGATCTACATTAGGATCACCTATCATTATATAAAATTCTCAAATACAATTTCATGATATTTTTTTATTCTTTCAAATTTTCTTCCATAAATCCTGGAATGACTAATATGAACCCACAAGAAAAAAAAAATTAGTTATCTAAAAATGAATGGGAAGAAAAATCCCTTTCACTTATAAGAGTTTTAAAAAAATTATTATTAAAATAGTGTAATAAGATATTATTTTAATAAACCATGAAATTTATTGAAATATTCGTAATAAATAATGGATAAAACAATGTAATGTTGATATTAGAGATATATTAGTAAGTCATATTTAAAACATTTTTAGAAAATTCATAATAAAACATACAAAAATCATTGCAAAAATAATTTTTTTTGTTTCTATAATTAAATTTAAAAATTCTGAAAATTTTTCTTTCAAAATATATAATGTATAAATAATAAAAAATATAAAAAATATGAAATTAATATTGATATGGAGTAAAAAGAGTTGGAAAGAAAATATTAAAACTACGTAATAAAGAAAAATCCCTTACTTTATGTACCAGATAATATCATACATTTTCTAAATCATGAATAATAAAATTATATTAGTTATTTACATAATTAAGAACCATTTTCTTATACATCACATTATCATTTTTTTCTTTTATTTCAATTACTATCATGATTTTTAAGTTACTAAATCAGTTAAGATTACGTCAAAAATTTTGTTTTCATTTAGTCTCTAATGTTTAAAAAATCTTTTATAGGTTCGCTATGTTCATGGTGTAATAATTTCATCATATTCATTTTATATTTAGTATAGCTGTAAATTAAATTCACTTTTAAAACCAAGATTGTGTGGCATTCAAAAAAACTAAAACCCATCATTTTTTGGAGGTGTTAGTCTACACATAGACATGGATGGTATTTTTGTATTTCTAATATTAGAAAAGGAAATAAAATACATAGAGTTTTACCATTATAGAATAATATTTAATTTATAAGTATCACATTAATTCCTTAAATCCATCATAATAACCAGCCATGTGAGGTAGAAATTTGAAATGACTCATATTACTTCATAGAGATGGAAGTCTACATATATGCAAGAGAAACATGGTAATTTTCCAACATATTGTAGGGTAATATGGTAGATAATATAATATGACTATAGAATATTCATTATTTCAGGAAAAAAATTCATTAATTCAATATTTAACACTATACTTGAGAGGTGGTGAGGTAAAATAAAATAAATCTCTTCATAGTGATGGTAGTTCGTATGTATGCATTATCAATGATTTGATTTCCCATAGGATATAAAAGGGGTATAAAATAGTTTTTTACAAATATATAATAATTCTTTGGCATAGATATTTTTTTTATTTCAATATCTTATTAATTTCTAAAATAATTATAATGTTTCAGAAGAAAAAATATTATTTAATGTGTTTAGACAGGGCCTAAACATCCTCCTTGAATAACACCATTTTCCAAACATGGTATTAATTTTATGATTTTAATTTTGAGAAAGAAAAAACGCTTAGAAAGTTGGTAGGAGAGTTTAGAAAGGATTTGTGTGGAGATTGTTTAATCTATAGATTTCACTATGTGTAAATATTTGAGGAGGATAGGTTTCATTTTATAAGTGAGTGGAGTGGAACTCTCATAATTAATCAATGCTTTATGATAATATAAATTATATTCATGGGAAAGTGGGAAAAATGTAAACCCTATGATTAAATTATAATAAGTGAACATTTTATTTTGATAAAATTATAATTGAATGAAAATTTTCATATTTGACAGAATAAAAATTAAAATTTGATTTGAGGAATATCGATTTTGAAATTCTTTGTCCAAAATAAGCCTAAACTGAATTTTAGAATTTTTCCTCCAGAAATAAGATTTTATGAATAATTAAAAGATACGAATTATATATTAATAGAATTTATAATAATTGGTTATAATACGTATTATTAACTATTTATTGATTATAAACTTCATCGAAATAAATATATGAACATTTAAACGTAACAAGAGATATTTTTTAGAAATCTATTTTTATGTGAATAATGATTTTCCATATTAATTAATTAATAAAATATTTAATAATAAAGGACTTTAATTGATGTAATAGATTATATATCTACACATTTTTATATACATACATTTAGTTATTATTACTTGTCCCATAGTTAATATAAGACCATCTCATAGTTAAAAACATCATTTTCATTAAAAACATTTTTATAACATTTTGTTTATCAATTTTTAAAATTTAATTCCACTGATTATTTGAATTAAATATGTTAAAATTTATAAAATATTATAAATAATAATAATTAATTTTATGTAATGGGGTAAAATTATTTTTTTCTCACACAAAATTGTTAAAACATTTTTTTTACCCATGTTAATATCAAAACATGTTTACTATGGGGTTAATCTAAAATGATAATTTTTAAAATTACCTATAAAATTTATTAAAACTAAATGGTAGAATTTATTTATAACATAAATTTTTAGTAATCAATTATGAATACTTTTGGTTAAATATTTACATTATAATGACAAAAAAATATTTTATGACTTTATGAAATTATAAGTGTGTCACTCACCTCAAGAACAAAAGGGAACATCCTACACTAACATATTAAATACCATTAAGACATTTATCTTAAAAAAACATACCAAATTATCTTATAAATGTCCTTATAAATGTTCTTTAGGTGAAGTTCCTTTCTGAGGACTATCCCAATAATCCTTAAAAGGAGATATAAAAGAGGCTTCTTTAAGAGAAGGCAATCATCTTAAGCATGATCATTGTTTTTTTACTTCTTCTTTAACAACATTAAATTATGTAAAATAAACTAAAATATAGTAAAAAATATACAACATATAAATATATAATATTATATTTATTTCATAATATTTATCCGTCTCCTTCCCAAAGAATGGGAAACAAAACCACAATAGTGAATGGTAGACTATTGCCTCATGAATCAATATAATTTTTTCAATCATCGAATCACATAGAAATATTATTTATAAAAATTATAAATATAAATTATTATAATGATTTAATATTTAATATTTAAATTTAATAAGTCATCTAATTCAACACCTTTTCACCCATTTAAAAAATGAAATCATTTCCCATGAGATTGTGTGGCATACCATCCCCATAAAGCGATGAAATAAATTTTACATATCCACAATTCATGAATTATTATAAAATTTTATCCAACGAAGAAATTTTATATTTATTAAATTATTATAAATCTGAATATGATGAAAAAATAACCTATTTTCAAGAACTGAAGCATCCATAGAAAAAAGATACATGAGAAACAAAGCAGTTAATACCTTAAAAAATCATAATAATGAATGATTATTCATAAAAATGCAGAAATATGTTATAAGTGGATAATATATAATAAATAATTAATATGGATATGGTATAAATTAATAATAATTTTAATACCATTATACATGTGGTGAAAACTCTCTCAAAAAGTAAAAGAGTGAGGTAAGAGATTTCATCTCAATTTCTACTCCCTTAAGAATAAATTTATATTATGAACCTATTTAATTTAATATATTGTATATAATAACCATTTGAGGAATTCAACAATAATATCTATTAATTTATGAATTGTAACCATTAAATTTAATTTTACAGTTTCAGGGGTCACAATTTAATTATTACCAAAGAGGCAACAATATATTTTACAATATAATTTTTTTAGAATTACATTTATGTTTGTTGACTAAATATTATAATATAAACCTCATAATTTTTTTATTTCATTATCCTATATATATTTAATAATATTTCTTGTTTTATTCCATATTTTCTCTCTTTATCAATTAAGTCAATATAAGATATTTTTAAAATAAAATTTGATATTATTTCTCAATTTATTCAGTTTTATTTTTCTTAAGTGTCTATATTTTTAGAAATAATTTAATTTTTTTTATTCCCAAACAATTTATAAATAAATTTTTATTTTATAATATTATTTAAAAAAGGAATTAAATTAATCTTTGTATTTTTTTCCAAAGTGTTATTTTAATTATTTTACAAAAAGACCTTAGGAATGATTTATATAAGTCATAAATAGATTTTCTCACTAAAATTAACATTTAATGATATATTGATTAAACTATAAGTATTAATTGGTTTAAAAATAAGTATATTTAAATAAATATTATTTTAATTATTCAGATGAATTTTTATTTATTCTTATAAATAAATGAATCGATTAAAAAACCTATATTTTTGATTAATTGATTGTAATATTTTGTCTATTTTTAATTTTGTTTGTATTAGTTTTTCATTGAAACAATAAATTTCGTGTGATTATTTCACATTTAGAATTAAATTTTTCTTAAATACCTATATTCTTTATATTAGGGATATGCTTATTAAAAAAACCATATACCATTTCTACATACGTGGTTTTAATATGATTTATTTGACTATATGGTAAAATCATAATATTTGGTATGATTTACTCAATATTGATATTTTTTGATAAGGAGTATTATTTATGAGTTTAATTTAACAGTCAATATATGAGGTTTAGATTGTACATACAGTGACGTGTGAGCCAATAATTATATATCCTCTCTTCTTATCAATAGTTATCCTAAAATAATTTGGTTTTCTAGCCATATTACATGAGTTTTGGTATATACCTAACCATTATTTAAACTAACTTTCCATTAGCCCATAGAGGTAATCATATCATGATTTATGAGATCATTATAACCAATATTATGCATTTTATTTCTTGAGAAATCAATTATCTTTATCCATGATATTATTTCATTGATATTATACATGGATGGAGCTCATGCACAAGTTATTGACTAAATAGAACATGTTTTCAGTTATATAACTTCCCATATTGATTATGACTTATTTAATCATGATATATTTCATTTTACATAAACCATACTGAGTATTTTATCTCACCATTTGGTTTTTTTACTTTCCCTTGGATGTTATGATGTAATCAGTGAATCAGTTTAATGATGCATAATATTTACTTTCACTCTATTATATATTTTATTAAAAATTTAATACTTTAATTTAATTTATATCTGGTTCATCAAAACAACTAAAGATATTATTTATTTGGGATTATATTCCATTTATATTATGTTAATTTAATAAAATACACATTGACTATAGGTTTCTACTATTATGGTTTTTACTGTTGGTATCAGAGGGAGTTTATTGGAAACATTGGGAACTAGATTTATGAAAACAATAAATAAGGAACATAACCCTATAACATACACTAGGGATTTGTAAAATTATAGGATAATATCAATTAATTTTTTTAATTTTAGATTATGTGGTTTTTCTAGAAATACATTATTTTCTGGAGATTAAAATAGGATATCTTTTTGGCATAGTTGAATATAATAACCCACAAAAGAATTGATCAAGTATATATTGACCATAATTCAAGTACATAATGAATATTACTTTACTATATTACTAGTTTCAAACCCTTAATGGATATTACTAGGTTAATTCAAATTTTCATTATGAATCAGAATGAAATATTTAAAAATATTTATTTTATTTAAAGATACCATGTTTATGATTCTGATATTATAAATGAATAAATTATCCATTTATATTAAGTGTTTCCTGATATTTAAAATTATAATTGATCATTTTATATTCATAATGTTATGAGTAAATTCAATATATTCCAATATTTGAAAAAATCACTTGGTATAATGAATAATATCTATAATATTGGGAAATATTGTGATTTCCTTATTAGTAAAGCCAACAAAAATTGCCTAAAAATGAGTAGATTAGTGCATTGTTTGGGGAGAGGACACATGTTATATATAATTACATTTCACATATTGAAAAAACTTATGGTCCATGGTATAATACACCAACAATGGACTGGTTCATGAGACAAAAGACAATATATTTTAGTGAAACATCTAATTTAGTTGTAGCTAAACAGTGGGTTCTGTCCCTTGAAAAGATTATTCAAGACTTGGGATGAAATTAAAGTGAAATGGTTATATTAGAAGTTAATTATCATAATGGTTATAATAAAAAATGGATGGAATTTATCAATATTATTAGGGATGCATAAGAAATAAAATATAAAGAATTGAGATATTTTAAAGTGACAATCATCGATAAATATTTCCCTCCTACGAAATTAACTAAAATGAATATATTATTACATAATAAATATAAAATGTATGTTTAATGTATTGAATCATATATGGAAAAAATTATAATAATATCCATGAATATTATATATTATATACACAATTTGAAGATAAATACTTACCATTTATTTAAATATTTTATGGAAATACTCTTAAGGGAACTAGTTTCTGAATATTTTTTATCATAAGATGATATCTTATTTTGTGCCATAAAAATAGAGAATGAAGTCTAAAGATCCAATATCTTTAAGGTAAATAAATAAACGAAGAGACGAAGTAAATCCATGAAAAGTTACTTCATCGATGAATATAAAGGAATGATGTAATATTCAACTTATGAATATTATGGATTAAATCCTCTTGGAAAATTCTTTTAATGGAATGAGAGTTAGTTAGAATTATAGAGATAAGTTTCATCTGGGTAATAAATTCATGGTGAAAAAAGAAATCAATTCTATCCACTTCTTAAAGAAATATATAAATATGGGTTTATTTACACCAATGTCCCAATCATCAAGGGAACCTAATATTGAAATGTTCAAGGTGATAATTCCATGCTTATGCGATCAATACAACTAAGGATGAAGTTCTTAAATAAGGGGTGGAAGGTACATTAATTGTGGATTAAAATTGGGAAATTGACTTATTTAATTATATATATTCACACTGTTATATCTTCAAAATTTTTAAAAATAGATATTTCCCTAACACATTAATATGGGAGTTTTTATTCAAGAAAAATAATGGGAATCTAACCACAATAAGCATGAATCAATACATTATCTCTATGAAACATAAATATATCCTATATGTATATATTGGTATTACAACTATAGTAAAATTTGATATAATTATTTGTATGTATTGGATTTGAAAATATAACACAAAAATATATATTCAAGACAAAGAAATTATAATTTATGATAAATATGTTACATAAATTATATTTAGAGAGAAATCTACATTTTCGAGGTCCTGTATAGATCCCCCTCAAATTTTTTTTATAAATTATATTCTTGGTTAATATGAGAAGGCATGATCTATGGATGGAAAAGGTAATATTAAAATTTATTATGTACTATTCGTAAAAAAATAAATTGATGTATTTCCAAAAGAATATCATAGACATCCACCAGCATATAAAGTTGATTTTACATTAATTTAATCCCTAAAAACATAACTATATCAAGTAGTCCCTATACAATAGACATTATAATTAGTGGAGTCGAATATAAAACTATAGGAGTTTTGTGACATGGGATTTATATTCCCTAGTGTTTCACTGTTGGGGTGAAAATTTTCCTTTTTCAAGATTATTGATGAATATTTGAGGCTGTGCATTGATTATTAAGAAATAAATGTTATTAAAAGAAATTAAAAGTATCATATACCTCACATTGATGAATTTTTTGAAAAAATTCATAGATATCATTATTTTTCAATATTTACCTTTGTTTTGGGTATCCGAAATTGTGTGTAAACAAGGAAGATAATCCAAGGAGAAATTTGTATACAATGTAAGGAAATTATGAGTTTATAGTAATTCCATTTGTACTAACTAATGAAACCTTGATTTTTATGGATCTAATGAATAGAGTATTCACGGAATATTTTTGTAATTATGTTGTTGTATTTATTAATTATATCTATTTGTATTCTAAAATCTATGAGCCTTGTGTGAATCAATTATGAATCATTATTGATATTCTTATAGGAAAGGAGTTATATAAAATATTTTGCAAGTGTCACTTCTAGATTCACAATTTTTCATTTCCAAGATATATTATCACTATGTTGGAATATTAATTAGTATTGAAAAAAAACGTTTTCAAAAAATAAAATACACAAACAAATATAATAGAGGTATTTAGTTTTATTAGTTTGGATGTAACTTTGGTGATTTGTTCAAAAAAAATTTGAATTTGGAAAACACATTAGCCAAGCTTATACCCAACGTGGTGGAGTAGATATTTATAAAGTAATGTGAAGAGGTTTTTTGAATAATGGAATAGGAGATTAATCAATGGTCTATTTTTTAAATTATCATTAGATAATAAAGTTTTTTTGAAAAATAGTGTTTCATAAAAGAAGGGACATGGTTATGGCCTTATATATAATTATAAATTTATTACATAACAGAAAAATTATCTTTCCTTAACAAAAACTTTTTTGGAAAATGTTAGTGTCATGACCCGTCCCCCGGGGCCCATATTGTGACTACCCCAAGCTCGCTTTCCATAGGCCAGGGGCTGGTGACTAGCACGAAAGGCATATTTCCCTAGAACTCGGAAGGCATTGCCTTTATAAAATGTAAAAACACACACAACCAGAGAACAAGAGGAAGAAAACACTAAGTAAATCAGTAAAACAAGTGTGTTGAAAGTACAAAGGGGCCGGAAATACAAGCCCAATAGAAAGGTACAAATACAACTGAAAGAAAGTACAACTGCAAAGACAAGCAACTAGAAGATGGAAGCAACTCCTGAATCGTCCTCTGGGTTCCTACATAAAGGGTAGGTACATATGTCCTCCTCAACACTCCACATCTATCGGTCCGCTCCGTGTGCCATCATGCCAAGTGTCCACCTCCAGGTACCTTCTAGTCCTCGTACACTCTGCCTCGGTCAGCACTGTCCATCATCTGCATCCAACACAACGAGGTGCGGGCATAGCCCGTGCAAGGGTGAGTATAACGATACTCAGTAGGGACCCCAAGACCCTCAAGGTCTCACTAAATCCAAAAAGGATAATCCAAAAAGAATGATTTCAACAGATAACCCTTACTTAGGTATATGTCCATAAATATACATAAGTTATCAAGTAACCCATCTCAATTATGAGGAAAAAACAAAGGTCATTGACTCAGCTCAAACCAGGAATTTCGTTATTGAAACCACAACTTCTGGAGAACTCCTCCTATGTCGAGTACAATGGCCCTATCACAACTCCGAGGTGCTACTCAATAACCTTAGACTGCTGAGGTACTCCTCCTGTCATGTACTGCGTGTCTGCTATCAAATAACCGGCGCTCTGTCTGCTATGGGTCTACTGCCAAATACCGGGTGCTCCCCCTAATAGCATATAGAGGTACTCCTCCTATAGAGTACCGCGGGACTGATGCCAACTACCAGGGGCTCCGTCCATCGTCGGTCTGCTGACAAATACCAGGCGCTCCATCCACTGGGCTAATCGAATCTCTCCGAGTCGAATCGGTCAAGCAGTCATTAGGTCTACAGCTACTAGGTCTCCGCACTCTGTACTCTCATCTCCAGGAGGGTCTGCTCCATGAGCTACTGGTAGTTACTTACAAGTGTCACGAATTCTCACATACAAGTAACACAAAGTACCGCCTCGTCATCACGGTCTCAACGGAACAAACGGTGCGTCAATCAGACACTCGGTCTATGAGTCATTAGCATTTTAGTCCAGGGGCCCGGTTGGTTTCATGTATGAACCAACTCGACTGTAACTCAAATGTATCCAAACCTCAATTGGAGTATTCCAAAAGAACCGTTTCATCAAGAAGAATCAAACGTAGTCGACGACACGCCAATTGGATGCCCGGTCCTCAAGTTATAAGCATTTCTGCTCCGAGGGCCCGGTTGGTTTCGAGTTCGAACCAACCCGTCCGTACCCCAAACATCTACAAAACCATGAATTTAATAAACTAAAATGACCGTCTCGGTCCAAGTAATCGTACGAAACTGATGGTGCATCGATCAGAGGTCCGTAGCTCAAGATATGTCCGTTTAACCGAAACTGGTCCAAAAATGGGGGGTCTGGGCCTGGTCCGACCTAGCCCAACCCACCTTGGGTTGGCCCAAACTAGGTCGACCCGACCCGCATCCGGGTCCGGCCCGGTTGAGTGGGGCCTGTCACAGATGGCGCGGCCCAGCCCGCGGCCTGCTGTAGCTCGGCCTGCCAGACCGCGTGTTTACAGGGAGCGGGGGGGGGGGGGGGGGGGCTAATTGGAACCGGTGGTGCCAGCTGGCGCCACCCACGGTCGTCCCGGATCCCATGCGGCCGTGGGATCCCCCGCGTTGCCTCTGCGGCTATTGCCTTGGCAGATCTTCTCTAGCGGCGTGTTGGGGTGCTGCCACGCTGGTGACCCATGCTGCCACGAGGTTCTGCGGGCCACCGGAGTTGCTCCGGTGGTCCGTTTTAACTTCCCTCTGTGCCGATGGCCATCTCGGGTCCCGAACATTACTGCGAAGGCTTCGAATCACCATTGCGGTCCCATTTTGTCATCGCCTATCAATCCGCGCACAAATGAACAATCAGTAGAGGGTCCAGAATTGTTCGTTAGCCTGTGCCCTCCATGTTAGAGGCTCTAACCATAGTTTATCATAAAATAACGCCAATGCTCGAGGGAATAAATCACACATACGAAAATATACAAATTCCCCTACCTTGATAATTGATGACGTGCGTCGGGTGTCGCAGAAGAAGGTGTCGTGTGGTGAGGATTAATAGACGACATCAGAGTGCGCTCGAGGAGGAAGCGACATCTCCTCACTTGTCACGGAGAAGGGGAATGAAGGTGTGTCTTTGTTCTTCGTAGAACCAGATTTCTTTGTCGAAGGAAATGCCGTTCTTTGTCAGAGAAGGAAACTATTCTCTCAAGAGCTCTCTCCCTTCACACAACGACTGTTCCACCCAAAAAATAATAAGCTACTCCTATTATTTTGTTAACACAATCCATTTAAAATTCATACATTCAAACACTTAATTAATTAAATGAAGTGGTCCTATTAATGAATTAAGTTATGTTGGAAAGAGTTAAAGAGGCGGAGGGGGGTGGAAATGTCCTCATAAATAAGGGGGTTGCCAATTTAATGAAGGGGGGTTTTAAAGAGTTTATGGGGAAATGAAAGGTTGGGGCTCGTGTGGGCCCCACCTCTCAAACATCCACACTTGGGTAGTTAGGTGGATGTGGGTCCCACCCTTAACTCCATTTTGTAGGATATAACTACCTCAGATATAAATAAAATTGTACACTCCAATTTTATTTATTTAATTATAGATTCCTAATTATTAACTTTTGACCCGCATAAAACGCAACTACAGTGAAGGTACCCTTAAGGGAAAACCAGCGCTGTGAATTCATCGCTGTCCTTGGATTTCAATTCAGAGCACCAATTCAAAAGATAGAAAAACCCGCTCATTCGTTTACTGAACATATCCACAATAAATTTAGGAAATTGATTCCGGGCACACCGGGCCTCAGAATTACGTGCCGTTAGAAACTGCATAATCGTAAAATTTCAAAGAAATTAAGAAAAAAAATTCAGTGAAATTTATAGGTCTTTACATTACTCCCACCTCAGGTCTTTACGTCCATATAAAGCCACAACACACACTAGGGAAACGAAAGGGTACTGAGCACATATCTGAGCCTCTTGCTCCCATGTGCTTCCCTGGAGGTTCCTGTACTGCCAGCGAATACGCACCAGAGGAATCGACCGTCCACGTAGGACCTGCTCCTGTCGATCCTCAATCTCCACTAGAACCTCTATGAAAGTCTCCCTAGGATCAATGATGTGGGACAGGTCATGCTCGTATTTCTAGAGCTGAGATACGTGGAAGACGTCATCCACCCAGTGCAACTGAGGTGAAAGGCCCTAGTGGTAATTCACCTCGCTTACCCTGATGAGGACATGGAAAAGTCCGATGAACCTCGGAGATAACTTTCCGCCTCGGCCACATCTCCGTAGACTTCTTCGAGTTGAGACTCATACAAAGATGTGGTCTCCATCCTCGAACTCGAGTGGTCTCCGTCTCCTATTAGCATAAGAATTATGTATGCTCTGTGCAGTCTTCATCTGCTCCTGGATGATCTGCACCTTTCCCGTCGTAGTTCATACCATCTATGGTCAGTAGAATGTTGGCTGACTTGGTAAGTTGATCAATGTTCACCCTTCTTCACTTATGATCTGTAAGAGCTGCAATGTTTTGTCCTTTGATGAAAAGAGAAACCTGATATCATCCCCTAGATGAACCACTCTCATTTCCTAATATAGTCAATCCTGACATGAATGATACATTCATGCCACAGACATTGTCGTAAGGCCTCAACGCTACTACCAAGAGATCCCACCGTTACTCTCGCCTCCAAGGGTTGAGTCACACTGTCGGCATCAGTGTGTGGTCACTGGGTCTCCTCCAGTAAAAATCTTGAAAGTGAGGGTCAAGTCAACAGTTTGAACTAGAACATCTTATTATCTACCAAAAGGATAGGAAAGTAAATGTCACAAAGATAAGTTTCTTTGATTACTGCAGCTCAAAGTACAAATACACATAACAACTACGAACAAAAAAAAAACAGAAACTAGAAGAACCAAGAACAAAGGCTTCCATGACTGGAACTAGTCTCGCTCCTGTCCAACTACTTCCAGAGCTCCATATTCATATGCTTCAGCTCCCTGATGCTATGCTCTCCCATATCCACTTGTTACCTGCGGTTTGGGTGGACCTCATGGTGTTGGTGGTGGCAACACCGCAAAGTGTCGTGCACCACAGTCTATATGACAAGCTCCTCTGCCTTGGTTTGATAGGCTACTCTACTTCCTGCTGCTCATCTGCGGGACAGGTCGGGCAGTCTCGAGCCATGTGACCCTGCTTTCCACATGCATAGCACTTATTGATCCTCATATGGCTGGCTCTGTTTCGTATGCCTCACAAAAACTAACTGTATCCCAAGGTCACCCACCTGTTGGCCTTGTCCGCTTGGACTTCTATGTCATCTGTCTACTGCCAGCTACAGAAGACTCTAATACGGTTGGAATACCCTGCAGTAAGGGCAGCAGCTCCTCAGCACGCTCAGAGTGTAGGGTCACTGGTATAAACTCCACCATAAAAAAAGTCTCGATGTTTCCCCAGGTCAAGGTCATGTCATCGCAAAACTGGAGCATCTGGTTCCACCACCTCTCAGCTGCTCCCTAAAAGAGACTAACCACTAGGTACACCATCAAATCCACGGGTGTCCCAGCTATGTGGAAAGCTCATGCTAGAAACTCCATCCAGTGCCCAGCTATCGGAAAATCCGACTCGCTTTGAAACCTTAGAGGCCTCTGTCGATGGAACTCATGCAAAGAGCTCCAGCGGCATGCACTCTCTGCTGGTGTGTCAACTGGGAGAGGTCCCTGTACTGAGGCCTCATCTCTCAGCGGCCTGTCAGTAAGTATATCTCTCGGGGCTCTAGCTGGTCGTCCGTGGGGAGGCATCCAGAAAGAAACATATGTGACACAGTCAAAGGCTATACCTGGTGAGCTGACCTGGTTTGAGATGATTTAAAAGAATCTTTTGAAAACACACATGCAATCAGTGTTTTCGTGCATTGAGACGAAAATCAAAATTTAGGGTCCTCATGTATGGATACGTCAGCTTCCCACACCAACACTGGACTCCCTGAACGGAAAACCACACTTATTACACTTAACATTATTTCTTCACAGAAAGAAAATATCATAGTCCTAAGTTCTGCGGTAGAACTGCCTCCCTCTGATACCAATATGTCATGACCCGTCCCCTGGGGCCCATATCATGACTACCCCAAGCCCGCCTTCCATGGGCCTGGGTCTAGAGACTAGCACCAAAGGCGTTCCCAATAACTGGGAAGGCATTGCCTTTACAAAACGTAAACACACACACAACCAGAGAACAAGAGGAAGACAACACTATGTAAAGCAGTAAAACAAGTGTGTTGAAAGTAAAAAGGGGCTGTAAATACCAGCCCAATAGAAAGGTACAACTACAACTGAAAGAAAGTACAACTGAAAAGACAATCTACTGGAAGATGGAAGGAGATCCTGAATCGTCCTCCGGGTTCCTACCTGAAGGTTAGGTACATATGTCCTCCTCCTCACTCCATGTCTATCGTTTTTCTCCATGTGCTGTCACTCTGAGTATACACCTCCGAGTTCCGTCAAGTCCTCGTACACTCTGCCTCGGTCAGCGTTGTCCGTCATCTGCATCCAACACAACGAGGTGCTGACATAGCCCATGTAGGGGTGAGTATAACAATACTCAATAGGGACCCTGAGACACTCAAGGTGTCACTAAATCCAACAGGGATAATCCACAAAAAAAGATCTCGACAGTTAACCTTTACTTAGGTATATGCCCATACATATACCTATGTTTTCAAGCAACCCATCTCAATTATGAGGAAAACACAATAGTCATTGACTCAAATCAAACCAGGATTTTCATTATCGAAACCACAACTAATGGAGAACTCCTCCTCTATCGAATACAGTGGCCTTGTCATGACTCCAAGGCGCTACACAATAACCTTAGACTGCTGAGGTACTCCACCTGTCGAGTACTACGGGTATGCTGCCAAATACCGGGTGCTCCGTCCGCTGTGGGTCTGCCGCCAAATATCGGGTGGTCCCCTTAATAGCCTATAGAGGTACTCCTCCTGTCGAGTACTACAAGACTACTGCCAACTCCCAGGCACTCCATCCACCGTGGGTCTTCTGCCAAATATCGGGCGCCCCGTCCAATGGGCTAATCGAATCACTCAGAGTCGAATCGGTCAAGCAGCTGTCAGGTCTAGAGCTACTAGGTCTCCACACTCCGTACGCTCATCTCCGGGAGGGTCCACTCCATGAGCTACTGGTCATTACTTCCAAGTGTCACGAAGTCTCACATATAAGTAACACAAAGGACTACCTCGTCATAGTGGCCTCAACACAACTGATGGCACATCAATCAGACACCCGGTCTGTGAGTTATTAGCCTTTTAGTCCCGGGGGCCCGGATGGTTTCGTGTACAAACCAAAACGACCATAACTAAACTGTATCCAAACCTCAAGTGGAGTATGCCAAAATAACCTTCTCATCAAGAGGAATCCAACGTAGTCGACGAAATTCCAATCAGACGTCCGGTCCTCATTTTATAAGAATTTCCTTTCTAAGGGCCCCAGTTGGTTTCGATTTCGAACCAACCCAGACGTACCCCAAACATAGAAACAACCCTGAGTGTAATAAACCGAAACGACCGCCTCGATCCAGGGAATCCTACGCAACTGACGGTGCATTGATCAGAGGTCTGATGCTCAAGATATGAACGTTTAAACGAAACCGGTCCGAAAATGGGGGGTCTGGGCCCGGTCAGACCCGCCCCAACCCACCCTGGGTCGATCCGAACTGGGTCGACCAGACCCGGGTTCGGGTCCAGCCCAGTTGGGCGTGGTCCGGCCTGGCTGGCACGACCTAGCCCGGCTCGCGTCCAGCCACTGCTAGGCTAGCCAGGCCACACGGTTACGCGGAGCAGGGGGGGGGTGCTAATTGGAACCGGTGGCAGCAGCTGGAACCGCCCCCGGTCGTCCCGGATACCGCGCGACCGCAATGTCCCCCGCATCGCCGCCGTGGCTATTTCCATGACGGATCTTCTCTGGCGGCGCGCTGGGGCGCCGCTGCGCTGGTGAACCGTGCCGCCACGAGGTTCCACGGGCCACCAGAGTTGCTCTGGTGGTCAGTTTTAACATTCATCTACGCCAACGGTCATTTGGGGTCCCAAACATTACTGCGAGGGCTTCAAATCGCCGTTGCGGTCCCGTTTCATCGTCGCCCGTCAATCCAAGCACAAACAAACAATAAGCAGAGGGTCCAGACTTGTTTGTTAGCCCGTTCCCTCTGCGTTAGAGGCTCTAACCTTAGTTTATCATAAAAGAATGCCCATGCTCGAGGGAATAAATCACACATACAAAAATATACAAATTCCACTACCTCGATAATTGATGCCGTACGTTGGGTATCGCCGAAGACGGCGTCGCGGGGTGAGGATTAATAGATGACATCGGAGTGCGCCCGAGGAGGAAGAGACATCTCCTCAATTGTTGCGGAGAAGGAGAAGGAAGCTACGTCGTCATTCTTCATGGAACCGGCATTCTTCGTTGAAGGATACACCATTCTTCGTCGGAGAGGGAAACTATTCCCTCAAGATCTCTCTCCCTTCAAACAACAAATGTTCCCAAAAAAAAAGCTACTCCTATTATTTTGTTAAAACAATCCATTTAAAATTGACACATTCAAACACTTAATTAATTAAATGAAGAGGTTCCATTCATTAATTAAGGTATGTTGGCAATAGTTAAAGATGGGGAGAGGGAGAGGAATGGTCCTCATAAATAAGAGGGTTTCCAATTTAATGAAGGGGGTTTAAGGAGTTTAGGGGGAAATGAAAGGTTGTGGCTCGTGTGGGCCCCACCTCTCAAACATCCACACTTGGGTAGTTAGGTGGCTATGGGTACCACCCTTAACTACCATTTTTTGGATATAACTACCTCAGATATGAATAAAATTGCACAATCCAATTTTATTTATTTAATTATAGATTCCCAATTATTAACTTTCGAGTAGATTAAAACACAACTGCGGTGAAGGTCCCCTTACGTGAAAACCGGCACTGCGAATTCATTGGTGTCCTAAGATTTCAATTTTGAGCACTGATTCAAAAGATAGAAAAACCCGCTCATTCTTTTACTGAACACACATGAGCAAAACTTCGGAAATTGATTCCGGGCACAACGGGCATCAGAATCAGGTGCCGTCAGAATCTACGGAATCAAAAAATTCCAAAGAAATTAAGAAAAAAATTTCCTTAAAAGTTCTGGGTCATTAAATTACTCCCACCTCAAGGATTTACATCCATGTAAAGCCACAATACACACTAGGGAAACTAAAGGGTATTGAGCATGCATCTGAGCCTCTTTCTCCCATGTGCTTCCCTAGAGGTTCCTGTGCTTCCAGTGAATGCGCACCAGGGAAATTGAACATCCACGTAGGACATGCTCCTGTCGATCCTCAGTCTCCACTAGAACGTCTATGAATGTCTCCCCATGATCGATGATGTGGGACGAGTCATGCTTCTATCTCCTGTGTTGAGATACATGGAAGACGTCGTGCACCCGGTTCAACTGAGGTTGAAGGGCCCAGCGGCAAGTCACCTCGCTTACCCTGATGAGGACTTGGAAAGGTCCAATGAACCATGGAGATAACTTTCTGCCTCAGCCACATCTCCGTAGAATTCGTCGAGGTGAGACCCATATAAAGATGTGGTCACCATCCTCAAACTCCAGTGGTCTCCGTCATCTATTAGTATAGGACTTATGTCTACTCTGTGCAATCTTCATCCGCTCCTAGATAATCTGCACCTTTCCCTTCATAGCTTGTACCATATCTGGTCGATAGAATGATGGCTGACATGGTAAGTCGATCGACGTTCACCCTTCTTTACCCACGATCTGTAAGAGCTGCTAGGATTTCCCCTATTCCGAAAATAGAAACCCGGTCTCATACCCTGGATGAATCACTCCCATTGCCTAATATAGTCAATCCTGACATGAATGATACATTCATGTCATGTACGACGTCGTAAGGCCTCGACGCTACTACCAAGAGATCCCACCGTTACTCTCACCTTCAAGGGCTGAGTCACACTGTCTGCATCATTGCGTGGTCACTAGGTCTCCTCCAGTAGAAATCATGAAAGTGAGGGTCAAGTGAAAAGTTTAAACCGGAACCTCTTAGTATATACCAACATGGATAGGAAAGTAAACTTCATAAAGTTAAGTGTCTTTTATTACTGCAGCTCAAAGTAAAATGACACATAACAACCCCGAACAACAAAAAAACACGGAAACAAGAAGCACCAAGAACAAAGGCCTCCATGCCTGGAACTAGTCTCGCTCCGGTCCACCTGCTTATAGAGCTCTATAGTCGTATACTTCAGCTGCCTGATGCTGTGCTCTCCCATATCCACTTGTTCCCTCCAGTTGGGGTGGACCTATTTGTGGTGGTGGTGGAAACACCACAAAGAGTTGTACACCACCAATTGTACGACCAGCTCCTCTACCTTGGTCTGGTATGTTCCTCTACTGCCTTCTACTCATCTGCTGGACAGGTCAGGCAGTCTTGAGCCAAGTGACCCTTCTTGTCACATGCATAGAACTTCTTGTTCCTCGTATGGATGGATCTATTTCGTGTGCCTCGCACAACCGAACCTATATCCCAAGGTTGCCCACCTGTTGGACTAGTCCGCATGAAATTCTTTGTCATCTGGCTACTGCCATCTGTAGAAGACTCTTCTACGGTCAGAAAACCCTACGTAAAGGGAAGTATCTCCTGAACACACTCAGAGTTTAGAGTCACAAGTATAATCTTCACCCTGAAAAAATCCTCGAAGATTCCCCATGTTAAGGTCACCTCGTCGAAAAACTAGAGCATATGGGTCCACCACCTCTCAGCTGCTCCCTGAAAGAAACTAACTGCTAGGTACACCATCAAGTCAGTTGGTGTCCCAGATGTGTGGAAATATCATGATAAAAACTCCATCCAGTGCCCAGCTATCTGAAAATCCGAATCGCCTCGAAACCTCGGAGGACTTTTTCCCTGGAACTCGTGCAATGCTCTAAAGAGGCGTGCACTCTCTGCTGGTCTGTAAACTAGGAGAGGGCCCTGTACTGAGGTGTCATCGATCAGTGAACTTTCAGTGAGTATATCTCTCGGGGCTCTAGCTAGTCATCCGCGGGGAGGCATCCAGAATGAAATAGATGCGATGCGGTCAAAGATTGTACCTGGTGAGATGACCTGGTTTGAGATAAGTTAAAAGAAAATTATGAAAACACACACACAATTAGCGTTTTCGTGCACTGAGTCGAAAATCAGATGTCAGGGTCCTTGTGTATGGATACGTCGGTCGCCCACACCAACACAGGACCCCCTGAATTAAAAACCACACTTAGTACACTTAACACTATTTTTTCCCAAAAATAAAATATCATTGTACTATGTTCTGCAGAAGAATTGACTCCCTCTGATAACAATATGTCATGACCCATCCCCCAGGGCCCGTATCATGACTACCCCAAGCCTGCCTTCCATAGGCCAGGGGATGTCAACTAGAATCAAAGGCATTCCCTGGAACAGGGAAGGCATTGCCTTTAAAAAACGTAAAGACACACACAACTAGAGAACAAGAGGAATCAAACACTAAGTAAAGAAGTAAATAAAGTGTGTTGAAAGTACAAAGGGGCCTGGAATACTAGCCCAATAAAAAGGTACAGCTACAACTGAAAGAAAGTAAAACTGAAATGACAAGCAGCTAAAATATGGAAGCAGCTCCTGAATTGTCCACCGGGTTCCTACCTGAAGGGTAGGTACAGATTTCCTCCTCTACTCTCCGCATCTATCAGTCCACTCCGTGTGCCATCACTCTTTGTGTCCACCTCCGGGTACCGTCCAGTCCTCATACACTCTGCCTTGGTCAGCGCTCTCTGTCGTCAGCATCCAACACAATGGGGTGTCGGCATAGCCCATGCATGGGTGAGTATAACGATACTCAATTGGGACCCCGAGAGACTGATGTTCTCACTAAATCCATCAGGGATAATCCAAAAAGTAGGATCTCAACAGATAAGATTTACTTAGGTGTATTCCCATACATATACCTATGTTATCAAGTAACCCATCTCAATTATGAGGAAAACACAAAGGTCATTAACTCAGCTCAAAATAGGATTTTCATTATCGAAACCAAAACTACTGGAGAAGTCCTCCTCTGTCAGGTACAATGTCCCTGTCATGACTCCAAGGGACTACTCAATAACCTTATATTTCTTTGTACTCCTCCTGTTGAGTATCGTGGGTCTGCTACCAAATACCAGGCACTCCGTCCGATGTGGGTCTGCCACCAAATAACGAGCGCTCCCCCTAATAGCCTATAGAGGTACTCCTCCTATCGAGTACCATGGGTCTGCAGCCAACTACCAGGCTCTCCGTCCACCATGGGTCTGCCGCGAAATACCGGGTTCTCCGTCCACTGGGGTTATCGAATCACTTCGAGTCGAATCGATCAAGCATTCATTAGTTCTACAACTACTAGGTCTCCACACTCTGTACGCTCATCTCAGGGAGGGTCTGCTCCATGAGCTACTAGTCGTTACTTCCAAGTGTCACGAAGTCTCACGTAGAAGTAACATAATGGACCGTCTCATCATAGCTGTCTCAACACAACCGAAAGCGCGTCAATCAGACGCCCTGTCTGTGAGTTATTATCCTTTTAGTCCTAGGGGCCTGGTTGGTTTTGTGTACGAACAAACCGGACCGTAACTCAACTGTATCCAAACCTCAAGTGGAGTATGCCAAAAGAACCATCTCCTTAAGAGAAATCCAAGTTAGTCTATGGAATGTCAATCGGACATCCAGTCCTAAAGTTATAAGCATTTCCGATCTGAGGGCCCAGTTGGTTTCATGTTTGAACCAACCCGGGCATACCCAAACTCTTTCAAAACCTTGAGTGTAATATTTCGAGACGACCGCATTGATCCAAGGAATCTTACACAACTGATACTGTGTCGATCAGAGGTCTGTAGCTCAAGATATGTCCATTTAACCGAAAACAGTCTGAAATGGGGGGGTCTGGGCCCGGTCCGACCCGGCCCAACCCACCCTGGGTTGGCCGGAACTTGGTCGACCCGACTCAGGTCCTAGTCCGGCCTGGTTGGGTGCGGCCCGACGCGTGGCCGGCCGCAGCTCGGCCCTCCTTGCCGAGCTATTACGCAGAGCAGGGGGTGGCTATTTGGAATCGGCGGCACCAGCTGGCACCGCCCCCCGGTTGTCCCGGGACCCTTGCAGTCGCGGGATCCACCACGTCATCGCCGTGATGGATCTTCTCCGGCAGCGTGCTGGGGCACCGCCACCTCTAGGTGGCTGGTCGGTGCCGGTCGCCGGTGCCACCGTGCCAGCAACCCACGCTGCCACGAGGTTCTACGGGCCACCCGAGTTTATCTGGTGGTCCATTTTAACATCTGTCTGTGACGACAGTCATCTCGGGTCCCGAACATTTCTACGAAGTCTTCAAATTGCCGTTGCGTTCCCGTTTCGTCGCTGCTCGTCAATCCGTGCACAAACGAACAACCAGTAGAAGGTCCAGACTTGTTTGTTAGCCCGTGACCTTCATGTTAGAGGCTCTAACCATAGTTTATCATAAATGAACGCTCATTCTCAAGAGAATAAATCTCACATACGAAAGTATACAAATTCGCCAACCTCGATAATTGATGTCGTACATCGGGCATCGTGGAAGACGGCGTCACATGGTGAGGATTAATAGACGACATCAGAGCGCACCCGCGGATGAAGCGACATCTCCTCACTTGTCGAGGAGAAGTGGAAGGAAGGTGCATCATCATTCTTTGTGGAACCGGTGTTCTTTGTCAAAGGAAACACTGTTCTTAGTCAGATAAAGAAACTATTCTCGCATGAGCTCTCTCCGTTCACACAACGAATGTTCCCCAAAAAGAATAATAAGCTACTCTTATTATTTTATTAACACAATCAATTTAAAATTCAAACGTTCAAACACTTAATTAATTAAATAAATAGGTTCCATTCATTAAATAAGGTATGTTGGAATGAGTTAAAGAGGGGGAGAGGGAGGGGAAATGTCCTCATAAATAAGGGGGTTTCCAATTTTATGAAGGGGGGTTTAAAGAGTTTAGGGGGAAATGAAAGGTTGGGGATCGTGTGGGCCCAACCTATCAAACATACGCACTTTAGTAGTTAGGTGGATGTGGGTCCCACCCTTAACTCCCCTTTGTAGGATATAACTACCTCAGATATAAATAAAATTGTACACTCCAATTTTATTTATTTAATTCTAGATTCTCAATTATTAACTTTAGACCCGCATAAACCACAACTGCGGTGAAGGTCCCCTTAAGTGAAAACCAGCGTTGTGAATTCATCGGTGTCCTCAGATTTCAATTCTGAGCACCGATTCACAAGATAAAAAACCCCGCTCATTTGTTTACTAAACGTACCCGCGCTAAACTTCGGAAATTGATTCTGGGCACTCCATGCCTCTGAATAAGGTGCCATCAAAAACTGCGGACTCGTAAAGTTCCAAAGAAAATAAGAAAAAACATCCATGAAATTTTCGGGTCTTACAGTTAGAAACCACAGGATCAACCAAAATAAGCACTAATAGAAATATAGTGTTGTTAAATTGTAATTTGAGCATATTGACATTTTTATCCCTAAAGAGATTCCAGGAAATATTTGTTACTGATGTTTCAGGATCTTCATTAATAAGGTCTTTAAAGTGCATCACCAATTTGTCCCATGATAGCAAGTAATCCTCTTTTGTAATCTTCACTTTGTTGAATCCTCTATCTAAAATCAGATTCTACTAGTTAATCCAATCACTTTGTTCTGATGTAGTCTTCACAAGAATGGACCTTCCCGTCATCTTAACATCAGCATCGGTAGAGGAATTTATCACACGATATTCCTTTTCCATAGCTTCACCAAAATGTAGGAGATTTTCCACAGGAGATGCCACGACATCCAGTAGGTCACCCAAGGGGACGTTTCCCCACAATAAATACCCTCCACTCGGGAAAACTACCCATCAGAATTGGTATCACCTTTTATTTTCATCGATTTTTATTTTTTGACTGAATGAGTATCCATAGGTAATGGTAAATAAGATTAAACTTTCTGGCCTGTGAAGACTCGGACCTAGATTCCACTTAATGGGTTCCCCATGCCCAGTGGGCCACATGGCCTTATGTGCTTTTCACGAACACTAGAGGATGCCGACTAGCAGCGTGTCCCTAGAGTGTGTCTGTGGGAATACTATGACCTCATTAGCAGAGTGTAGCACAACGGAAGGAATATGATGGAATAGTAAACAAATAACATTATATAAATAAATAATGAAATAAAAATTATGCAATATATAAATAAAAATGACAATAACTATATCAAATGAAACAGTGATGATGTAATGTCATGTCACTAGAAAACTAAAAATTTTGGATACCAAACAATATGAGTAACATACTCCACAATGTGAAAGAAAAAAAGTCTAATCCATGAATGATGAGATCCTACTCGGGCATCTACTATCATTCTTTATCCTATCAATACATAGTTAAGTATTGTAAGCTATATTCTTCCCTTTGTCAATACCCGCAACCATGTAATCTTTTCCAGGAAACAAACAGGCCTGGAGAGGGTTTGAGATAAATCTCAGTGGGACACCACCAATGATGTCTATATTATAGGGCCTATGTGATGGATTATAGTATTGTACATGTATGCATAAATAATGTGAAGAAATTTGTACTATATAACTAAATAACCATGTACCTACTTCAGTCCTCGACTGGTGTCTGAACATATAAATAGTTCATTAATTAATTAGTTACCACATATTTCTAATAGGTCAAGTGAGTCGTAGCCAACACTGACATTACCTCATGATAGTATAAGTAGTGAAGGTCCCAAGACGTAACATGTCATCAAAACAAATATATCCATTGAGGGAGTTCTAGGGTAAAACCCAAGGTAATGTAAACTCACAGAATGCTAACTGAGTAGTATCTGAGTCTATCTAATGGTAAGAGTGTAATCCAAAGAGTTTAATCCCAGGAATTTTACAATAAGGTGCCTACCTAGTCAATGATGATTAACAAAGTTCAAATGGACCTATGTAATGATTTTTCCCAATGGTATTTCACCATGGAACCTACTATTCAGTGCTGTATCCAAGGACTGTATATGAGGTATCCTTTTATAGAGAAAGGGACCCTACAGTAGTATTCTGGGACACCAAGGAATAGACCAGAACCAGAGACTAGGGGGTATCAACCAAAGAAAACTATATCCTTCAATTGGAATGTGGTTCGTGAGACCCAAGGTATTCTCCTCTTAGAATCCAAGGCGAGATAAAGTCAGTTCATTCCTATTTGATATTGTAATCATGTAGGAATTCTTTTGGTTCATGTGTTTTCTTTCATTACTGTGGGTAGGTCATGTAGAGTTAAAACCCATTATTAATTGGACCAAGCCCTGTCTTCCATTAGTGCGGATAGGAAAAGTATCGTTGCAACAATTTAATAAAGTCATAGTTATCCATTAAGGCATATTCAATTATTGAGGATCACTCCACTACCTTCCATCAACATGGAAAGGGGTGCTACATACATGTTAACTTTATTAAAATCCTTTAAATAAGGCCTTGTTATATACTTATTGTACTCACCCTTTTACATTTAACATTTCACATTTAATAATCATGTAGAAGCACTTACCTATGGCAGGTGAAGTGGTGAGCATACATGGTACATGAAATTTTTAAAATCTCAGTAATAACAATCCATTTAGGATAAGAAAACTCACATTTAGAATGGTCAGGAAAAGGCACACCTAAATGTTGTCTCAATCATGTCGGAACACTAAAAACCCAATTATGGAATAACCGTCGACATGAGGTGGATTGAGTTATGTGTTTAACCACAACAAACTAATCACATATTTGGAAATAGCATAACCATACGATTCTAACATGTAAAATCAAGGAATGTAAATTTAAGAAACTGTTCCCCAAAAACCCAGTGGGCCCCACTTGAATATTCCCAAAACACTAAACTATAGGGATGAGTTATTAAACACCATAAATAGGGTTTTATGATCCTTCTCCTCTGGTATAAACCCTTGATTTTCCTCAGATCGAAGTAGATCTATGAAAAATTGAAAAGTGATGATATTGCAATTTCTAGGTCAATTGTGAAAGAGAAGAAGATTGATTAAAGAGAACTCAAGTACTTATCATTGTTCATTCAACATGATGAACAAAAGATCAAACAGATGTCAGATGAATAATATTTCAGGTTCCCTATCATTGTACATTAAAAAACTCTAAAATGAGTGGGAATTTGGACAAACCAGCATAAAAATGGATTAGGGAGGAAGTGATTGTCTTAATAGACCATTAAGGGAGTTTTGGACATTTTACACAGGTTTTTAGTGTATGCATGGTTTTTGTCTTCATGGTTTGTCAAACCGTGCACAAGCCATGTGAGATGGTTCTACCCGAAAATTCCTCCTCCACATGGTTTGATCAAACCGTGCACCATCCATGAATTGTTTCTTGGGAAAGGGGCATTTTCATGGTTTGGATACATGGATATGCACCAACTGTGTGAGTTTCCACTATCTGAAAAAACACCATCCACATGGTTGGGAAAACCATGCTGAAATCCCGCACGATTTACTCCAAACCGTGCGCAGAGGCTGTTTCCTCCCAAAAGAAGGGTTCCACACTCTGAAAAATCCTCGGAAACCCTTTGAACCTTTACTAACTCATTAGACATCCATATTAGGTCCCATGTAAATATTTAGACCAAAAATTAATGGAAACATACCTATGTGAAAAATAGAGTTCTTACAGTCTTCCCCCCTTAAAAGAACTCGCCCCCTTGAGTTCTCCTTCCAAAGGTAATGAAACACTATCTGAGAACAGATCTAGACATTGGGAAGCTACACCGGCTTCCCTCTAGCATGTCTCATCATGCACTCGGCCATGCTTCCATAACACCTCTACAAGAGGGACAGACATGCCTTGGAGGGCCTTCATGCTTCAGTCAACGATTCCTACTAGATATTCCTCAAATATAGCAATGGATTCTAACTAAAATTCCTTAGGGAAAAAATGAATGAGATATATCATCATGATATTGAAGAAGATGTGAGACATAAAATATATCATTCATGGCATGGTACCTCTGAGGTAGTATCAACTAATTAGCTACCAGCACGACTCTCTCTGGAATCTATAACAGCTCTACGTAACAAGGAGACAAATTTCCTAGCTTCCTTAACCATTTATTCCATATCATGGGAGATACATAAAGAAAAATAAGTTCCCAAACATTGAACTCAAGAGTTCATTGATGGCCATCAACATAAGATATCTATCTAGACTGAGCAGTAGTCATACACTTCCTGATCACCTGGACTTATTCTGTAGTCTCCTGAAATAGATGAGTAGGGATGCCATACATTCCTATAGCCAACACAAGGGTGAATGGAATATCTTACCATATAAGGCCTAAAAAAGATCCATTTTAATCATTGATAAAAAACTGTTATTATAAAAAAACTTGACTAAAGGGATATGCTTCACCAACGAACTAATAAAATTTAGGATGCATGCTCGGAGTATATCATCCAAAACTGGTACTATCCATTTTTATTTTCTATCCGTCTGAGGGTGAAAAGCTATGATTAGAAGAACCTGAGACCCCATAGGGTTCTGCAAACCCTTCCGGAACCATGAAGAGAAATGATCATCCCAATCTAAAATTATAGTATGTGGTACTCTGTATAGTTGTATGATCTCATAGAAAAACAGTCTTCCCAGCTCATCAAATGAGATTGACATTTGAAAATAAAGGGTGTGGGATTATTTTGTTAGTGGGTCAATGAATACCTAGATAGCATCGCTAAACCTAGGAAACCTAGGTGAGACAACTACGAAATCCATAGAAACCTCGTTTCATTTCAATTCTGGGATTGGTAGCAGCTATTACAAGCCTGCAAGTGTTTGGTGTTCTACATTTACTGGATGACAGGTGGAACACCTAGTGATGAATCCTGCAATATAAAATTTCATCCCAAGATACAAATACTAGCATCGAATATCACGATACATATTTGAGATGCCTGGATGAAATTCCCACTGAGAAGCATGGGACTCTTTCATTAACACCTCTCTCACATCTGTATGAACCCTAATACATCCACGTAGGCACTTGATGTTGTCTCTATCCAGAGACCAATCTGGAGGTGGGTTATCTCCGGATAAACTATCATAGAGTTCCAAACCATCAGGATTTGAAAAATTCATACTATTCACCTTCTCAAGGAGAGCATATGTAACTGTAAAGGCTGAGAGGTAAGACAGCTCATGATTTTCGTGAAACTCTAATTGAAGTTTAAAAAAGAGATCCATTAACTTCCATTCACGACTAGCTTCTTTTATAGCCTGCATTTTAGTTTTCTGACTCAGTACATCTGCAACCACATTGTCTTTTCCAAGCATGTTGGTAGGCTCAAAATCAATGGATTATAGATATTTGACCCATAATCACTATTGGAGGTTCAATTCACACTGAGAAATGATATACAAGAGGCTCTTGTGATCAGTATACACCACAAAGTGGTCACCCAAGAGATAACATCTGTAGAAACGTAAGGCATGGATGACTACTACTAACACAAGGTCACATGTCAGGTATTTTCTCTCATGAGGCCTCAAATACTGAGATCATTACGCAATAACTTTGTCTTCCTACATCAACACTAATCTGAGGCCAATGCCTGTAGAAGATGATATATACTTTACCAAGTTCTATAAAAATAAAAATATATGTTGTGACAAGAATACATTTCATCTTTTGAATGATTTTCTTACATGATATTGAGCACAATAAATTAACACCCTTCTTTGTATGTCCAGTAATAGTTTATGAAATACGTGAGATGTCTTGAATGAAATTCCTATAATATCCTGTGATCCCTAAGAAACTTTTTCTATCAAACATGTGCTTAGGCTACTCCCAAGATACAAAAACACTATCATTTTGAGGGTAAAAAATACTCCAGATTATGAAATAAAAGTTCCCAAGAAGTGAACCATGTCAATCTAGAAGTCACATTTAGCAAGCATGGCATGATGATGATTCTCTATATGTGTACTCATAATGTCCTCATGATGTTTGGAATGGTCATTACGAGTGTGAAAATACACCAATATGTATTCCACAAAAACCAAAACAAAAGAGTCCATGTAGGGATGGAAAACCCAATTCATCAAAGAAATGAAAATAACATGTGCGTTCTTAATACCAAACGACATAACTAGATACTCACACAAACCATACTAGGTATGGAAATCCATATGAGGTATGTCTGAGGGTATGAATCACTCCTAATGATTACTCGATCTTAGGTGGATCTTAGAGAAAAAACATTGCACCTTGGAGTTGGTCAAAGAGATCATCTATTCGAGGAAGTTGATACCAGTTCTTGACCGTAAGATGGTTCAAACTTCTGTAATCCACACATAAACAGAATGTTCTTTCCACCTACTTAGAGAAAAGAATGGGTGAACCCCAAGATGATTTATTGGGCCATATAATTCCTTTGGCCTCTACGTCCTCTATCTGCCTCTTGAGCTCTTAAAGAAATGTAGTTTCCATCCTGTATAGGGGAATGGACACTGGAGTTACGCAAATCACATGATTTATTGAAAACTCTACCTCTCTCATAGAAGGTAATCCAGGGAAGTCATCGGGAATGACTTAACTAAAATGGTCAAATACTGGATGAAAATAAGTTTTAATAAAACCCTGATCCTCCATGAAATGATTAGCAATTTCGGTGGTCACTCCACCTGGCCCATGATGATTTGGTCTTGCTCTCCCAGCCTGGAAATCCCACTCGCCTTGGAAAAGATAATTTTTTCCTTAAGGTGATGTAAAATAAACCTTTCACAAATAAAAGTCTACAATGGAATGATAGTGGACCAACTAGTCTATCATGATAATTAAATAAAATCCCGTTATCCTGAGAAAAAAGAGATTTCACAAGAAAGTGTAACTTCCTACCTCAAAGGGATAGTCCTTGCACTGGCGTACACCCTCTATCTGTATTCCCAATGGTGTATTGAGGGTTATTACACCACAGTGATAGAGTATCTATTTTATGAGACATTCCATGATAGATAAATAAATAAAAGAGTTTGAAGCACCTATATCAAACAAGTAAGAGACAATAGTATTGGCTAATAGAATAGTACCTCGTACGATAGACGGGCCTGCAGTCTGATCCATAGGTATTAGTTGTAAGGCAGGAAACTGTTACTATCCACGACCCTATGAAATAGATAGTGTACCAAGATTATGATGACTCTACCGGCACTGTTGGGGATCATGGATCAGACTACCACGGCCTCAACCTTCTCATTGGCCAGACCTACCAGTGCTACTACAACTCCCCACATGACGCAGTGCAAAAGAAATCGCTCCTAAAGGTCGTGCTTAAGCTGACCCTTTTCCCCTCGAAGATGGTGGAAAGGTCCTAAAAAAGTGCTGAAGATGACCCATATGACCACAATCCCAACACTCCATAGGGTCTCTATTACACTAGGGCTTTTTATGCCTTGGTTTTCCACACTGATGACACACTCTAAAGCTATCAAACTAGATACTCTGGCAGCCACTTCCTTGATGATAAAACTAAGGGGAATGTATCCTGTCACTAGAAGAACTATTGGCTTGATGCGACACTAATCCTATAAAATTGATACTTGCTCTATCCCTCAAGTTATGCTCAGTGATAAGGGCATGATCATCTATTACAGAGAAGGTAAAAATGTGAAATACACTCACCTAAGTTCATAGGGCTTATTGGATCCCATCATAAATTTTTTCTAGCATAAGAAAGCTCATCACTGGCTATAAGCGGTGAAAATCACTCTAAATTTGTGAAACATGATTAATATTTAATAACTAACATAAAAACATACTCAAGACGCATGGAAACTCTAGCTCTGTCAGCTCTCAGTGACTGAAGAATGAACTAATCATACAAGGTAGTCTAAATGTCAACTCATAACATACCCTGGTGATGAAGGGCCTAGGTAATGACATCCCACCAACGCTTGGCCGAATCCAGAAACATGTATATAGTAGGCTTGAGTCTCCACTGTAGAGGCATTTCTAGATGATCATAGATAGATATCATGGCCTCTATCCCAGACTTTGCTGCCTGAGATCTTCCATCCCCTGAAAAAGTAGGAGGAAACTTCTTCTGGAACTCGGGGGTCAAATCAGCCATCGTAGGTGAAACCTGTGGAGCACCAATCACAGACTGCATCATACGTAAAAAACTATCACAAACATGGGTATGAGTGACTGTATTAGGTACAGTAGGTGGTCCCTCAAGTGGAAATCCTGGAATAAAGACTGGTGGCTTAGGGCCCACTATGTTTGGTGCATAGTCGTCACCACTGTCCTAGAGAACAACACAAGGACGTCATGGTAGCATTGGTCTACAAATTCCAATCAAACTCTTTATAATAATATTGTGAGAAAAAGATATAACATCACTAACAAAAACTGGATGTAAGAAAAATCACTACCCAATGAATACATCCCAGACTATCTGTTTAGAGGGATAAGAATTGACAAGTTCTCAAGTATTAGTTTTATGCCATTTCAAATTTAATTGTTATGTTCACTCATTTACCTTTCATAAACATGACAAGGTAGGATAAAGAGGTTAAACCAGTTCATTTTAGGATACATGATTCACATTATAATGGATAGTTATTTCTGATGAATTAGTTCCCACACACTTATCCCCAAAAATGACACCCAATTATATATAGTATAAAGGCTTGACTTAGTAAATTACTTATCCCAACCAATGAGTGCACATACACATCATGCACTGAGAAATAAAATCACTCAATAAAAGTAAAATTAATACATGTACAAGCAATTATCACAACATCACTTAGTAATTACAAACATATGTAGCAATGCAAAGTAGTAAAATTCACCTATATGGCATGAAGATATGCATGACATGTGAATTATAGGTGCCTATGATGATTCTTGTAGCAACACTCCTTTCCCTCATAAAATCAGGACAAAGAAGAAATAAATTACCAAAGCGTAATAATCAGAAACACCACACAACATGTGAGTCACCCAATAGTGAAATTATATCAACTATAATAGGAAAAATAGAACAACAATTGCATTATAGGTAACTTGGATTTTACCCCAAACATTGGTTCATGATTCCCTAGCATGACTTATGGACATGTCCCAAGTGTTCATATTCTCTAATCAATTGTCTCCAAATAGTAAATAAAGAAAAGAAACCACCTTTGATACCAATTAGTGACCACACGGACCATGCTTCCACTAAAACGGGTGCTCCAATCCCAGTGGGCGACATGGCCTCAAGAGAATCTTCTTGAATGCAAGAGGGTACTGAATAGTAGCGAGGGCCTATGGTGTGTCCATAGGAATACTATTCCATCATATGTAGAGTGCAGAAAAGTGGAAGGAATATAATGGAATATTAAAAAATAGAAGCAATATAAATAAATTGCGGAAGAAAATTGATGCAATAAATAAAAAAGAATAACAATAAATGTATCAACTGAAAAAATGATGATTTAATGCCATGTCACTAGAAAAATAGAAAGTATGTATACATGAAAATAGGAATAACATGCTCTAGAAGGTAAAAGAAAACAAGTCTACTCCAAGCTTTTTGAGATCCTACGTGGTCATCTACTATGAATCTCCATCTTATCAGCACATAATCATGTATTGAAAGATGCATGCTTTCCTTTTTCAATACCCACAACCATGTAATTGACATTTTGTACCAAATAATTCCTAGAGAGTGTGTGAGATAAATCTCAGTGGGCCACCACTGATTGTGACTATAACATATAGCTATTGTAATGGAATATAGCACTCTGAAGGCATGTATATATTAAGTAAAAGAAGAATTAAATATAAATAAATTACTAAGTACCTACTTCATCCCTCGACTAGTGTCTGGACTTGTATCCAGTTAATTAATTAATTAATTACCATATATGGTTAATAGGTCACATGATTTATAGCCAAAACTGACACCACCTTGTGATAGTATAAGTAGTGAAGGTCCCAAGACGTAACAAGGCAACCAGACAATGATATCCAGTGATGGAGTTCCAGGGTAAAATCTAAGGAACCTAATCTCACAGAAAGCTAACTCAGTAGTATCTGAGTCCACCTAAGGGTGAGAGTGTAATACAAGGACCATAATCCAAGGAATTCCACAATAAAGATCCTATCAATTCCTAGGTGATCAACCACGGTAAAACATGGATAACCAAATATAGGGCCCTATGGGATTTCATCATGTAACTTACTAGTCAATGCTTGATCAAAGGAGTGTATTTGAGGTATCCTGTAATTGATAAAGGGACCCTACGATAGTATGCTAGGTATATAAGGAATAGAAAGGAACCATATTCTAACTGGGTATCAATCTAAGAAAACAGTATCCATGAATCAGAATGGGGTTCCCAAAACCCAATGTAATCTCTATCTAGAATCCCAGGCGAGCTCGAGTCAGTCCATTCCTTTTGGATATTGTAATCATGTAGGAATTCATTTGGATCATGTATTTCCTTCAATTAGTGATTATAGGTCATGTTGAGTTGAAACCATTTATTAATTGCTCCAAGACATGTCATCAATTAGTGTTGATAGGCCATGTAGTGTTGCAACCATTTAATCAAGTCTTAGTTATCCATTAAGGTATGTTCAATTATTGAGGACCGTTATTCTACCTTCCAGAAACATGGAATGGGGCGATATAGTAATGTAACCTTTATTCAATTTATTTAATTAAGTCCATGTTATATACATAGTATACTCACCATTTTAGATTTCATATTTCTCTTTTAATAACCATTTGGATGCACTTATCTCTTATGGGTCAATTAGTGAGCGTACATTCTACATTACCTTATGTAATTATCAGTAACAAGAATCCATTTATGATAAGAAGACCCACCTTTAGAATGGTCAATGAAAGGCACACCCAAATGGAGGCTCAAATGTGCCCGAACACTAAAAACCCAATTATGGCATAACCTCCGTTAAGAGGTGGATTAAATTGTGGGTGTAAACACTATCAAATAATAACATATTTAGAAAAAGATAACCATATTATTCTAACATGTATAATCATGAAATTTAAATTTAAGATAGAGTTACCAATGAAACTGGTGGGCCCCAACCGTACATTCCAAAAACAACAAACGTTAGGGATGAGTTATAAACCACCCGCATTATGGTTGTATGATCCTTATGCTCCGATATCGGCCCTTGATTATCCTCAGATAGGAAAATATATAAGAAAAATTGAAAAAATCCCACATGACAATATCTAGGTCGATAGTGAAAGGGAAGAAGACTGACTCAATAGGCCTCAAGTACTTACCATTGCACATCCAATGTGAGGAAGGAATGCTCGATCGGATTCCAGACAATGGAGATATATTGATCCAAATACTTGGCCTTAAAAAAGCACCAAAATAAGATAGAATTAGGTGAAAACCGCTCAAACTCAGATTAGGGAGGAAGGGGTTGTCTTAATAGATCATTAAGGTAATTTTATAAATTTTACATATCTTTTTATCCTACGCATAGTTTGACTGCATAGTTTGTCAAATCATGCATAAGAAGTAGGAGATTGTTATGCCCGAAAAGTCTTCCACTTCACTATTTGATCAAACCATACATCATCCATGCATAGTTACCAGGGAAAAGGATTCATCCACACGGTTTGGCTGCATGGTTGTGCGCCAACCGTGTGAGTTTCTACTGTTCGAAAAAATACCATCAGTAGGTTTGGAAAACCATGCTGAAATTCAATGCAGTTTACTCTAAACCATGCATAGAGTATGTTTCCTCCAAAAATATGGGTTCTGCACTCTGAAAAATCCACATAAACCCTTAGAACCATTACTGACACATTAGGGATCCAAATTAGGTCCAAAGTAAATATTTAGATAAAAAATTAAAGGATCCATTAAAATGTGAAAAACTAGGTTCTTACACGGCCTTTCTCAATGCCTTGCTGACCGTTCCTCCTCTTGAAACTGCATAGGTCTTTATCCTAGAAATACATTGCATTGTATTCTGAGAACGTACTAGGTGACTCATCACCATAAATCTCCCTATGAAATCCTTTCTATTCATTGGGGTTCTCTACCCAGTCTACCTCCTCATGAGGAACTTCATTATCTGGTCTCTCAAAGTGGTTACCCAACATAATGGCTGGTAACTCAATTCTCAGGATATACCTATTCACTTGAATAGACTCATGATTTGGATAACCCTTTATTCCTATATTTACAAGGCCTGAGAGCACTAACTCTACATTTGAATTCTTGTTTCACTTCCCTCATCCCCCTTTCTTGTCTACACATCACCATTAGAACCTGTGTCATTCATAATTTTGGAGGTCTCCAAAGGGACGAGATTACTTGCATTAACTTCAAAACCAACCTCAGGACCTTATTGTCCTGAAAGACCATGCACATCACTAATAAGAATACTCAGATCATTGTTAACTAATTTAAAACATTAGAAACCAAAATTCTACCCTCCTTAAAATCAAGATTAACACCATAGGCTGAATCTAGAATAGAACCTACATCTATATGACATTTTTCACCCAAACCTACAACATTTCCTTGACCCTTGACACTAACTTCCAAGTACACCATCCTCTGAAGATTAGATAATGTGAATCACTACCTAGATTGAACCATATAATGGACAATTTTAATTTAGGTAGAACTAAAGTCAAACCATGTCTCAAAATCTCCAAATTGTTTCAATTATAACTCTTACCCCACACAAATCCAAACATACATAGTTGACATCGTGGAAACATTCACTTCCACAAAAATTTGTGGAGCAATGGGGTGGAAAATAGAACAGGTCTAGCTGTCTGTGAAAAAATACCTACCTACCATATTACAGAACATGCACAGGATTGCAGGGTTTTGAAAAGGTAATGGAAGTTCAGGGAAGCATACCCCGAATGCCATTGTTGGTGCATCACATTTCATGGGGGAAATAGAAGGTCCACAAGAAGAGAAAACAATTAAGTCCATTGCAATTACAAGGGTACCATGACCTTTCCCTAATCAATTATTCCTCCAAAGAAAAGCATATCATCAGGTTTCTACTGTCATGCAGACCAACCCTAGAACAATCTTGCGAACCCCTAGACCCAATAATGCATATGTTGAACCTATCCACAATAAGATAATGCTACATGAAACAAGAAAATAATGTGAGATTATGAAGAGATGAAACCTCGGTGAACTCCAAATAACAAATCAACAACTTGTTGAAAAAAAATAAAAAATTTGGGACCTTATGGAACAAAGAGACTTGTGAGAAAGATGGAAGGAAATCTAGGATATATAGAGGTGAAATAAGAGGGATGTAGTTCAATAAAAGGAATAAAGAGGTAACTCCTCCACTGGTGGTGGAAGGACATAGATTTATTACCTTTATATTAATACAATTAATGATTAATGAACAAAATAATCCAACCCATGTTCTTGATTATCCAACTGTAATATTTTTTTTGAGGATATGGAGAAATGAACTCTATGGTTAAATATATTAGATATAAAACAATCATAAAGGATTAAATTATATATTTTCACAAAAATATCTCAACAAGGTTCAATGATGATGTATCAAGCTACTAAAATATTATTAATACTCAATTCACAAACACCCTCTAAAAGAAAAATATGGTTGGGAATGAATTGAGTGGAAAATATCATATATTTATAACCAAAATAATGACTCCCAAGGTTATTATGATCAATTATTTATTGAATATATATATATGGTAATTATTAATGAAGGGAAAATATCACACCTTTTCTAAATGTTTTGCAAACCATGTTCATTAGATAGGATAAAAATCCAATAGATGACGATGGAAATCATTAAAAGAAAATTAAATCCATGAAATAAATGAAATTGAATGACATTTTTTACAAATATGGTATTCTAAAATTTAGAAATAGGTTATATTTTTAATCTATATTTTCAATAAAAAAGGTGTTACTGGATGATGATCAAGGGTCAAATTTATCTATACACCCTGGTATCTCCATTATGTATAAGGATTTGAGGGAACATTTTTTTTGGGATAAAATGAAGTGGGGAGTTTCTAATTATGTATTACAGTTCTTGGTTTGTTAATTAGTGAAGGATGAGATTCTATACCCATGAATATTCATGAAATCACTTACTATTACTTTATTGAAATGAGATGACACTACTATGGAATTTTTCAATAGGATACCAAAGTATCCAAGAATGAATATTCCAATACGGTCTAATGATGATAAAAATAACAAATATAAAATGTACTTGATATAAAATAATATTTTCTTCTTGATCAAATTGATCAACTCTTTATTAATGTTTTTAAAGCTTTGTGGTTAAAATCCTTCAATTGTGATTTATTATGATCCATGGTTTACATAAAATTTCTATAAACATCTTTAGATGGAACTTGATACTGAGTTTTATTTGAGAACTGCATGTCATACTAAAATATTTGGAAATAGAAAAGGACTATTCAAACATTATAATACATATTGAGTTCATGGTCAGAGTAAATTCCTGGTATTTGGAATCGATATTTAACTTTTGTGGATTTTTCATATAATTACGCATTCTATTCAAGTATTCAAATGAGATCTTATGAAGAATTATATGGAATGATATGGAAAAATCCAACTTGTTTGGATGAATTTTGTGAATGGAATCTTGTAGGACTAGAAATGGTTGATGAAATAATGACCAAGGTAATGAATATTTATACCAATATTAATGTAACTCATTGATGGAAAAATTTATATGCTGATAATTGAAGGAATTATTTACAATTCCAAGTGGGAGTTCACATTTTCATGAAAAAATAATCATATAAGATAATTTTAAGGATAGATAATAATGTAAAACTAATCCTCTTGTACATTAAACCTTTTGAAATTATTGATATAATAGAAGGTGTTTCTTTATATTTGGAAATTTCATTGATCCTCTCTAAAGCACATGATGTGTTCCATATATAATTATTAATTATATAAAATAACCAATGACTATGCTCACTATTGAAGATGTATAATTAAATCTTGATCTATCTAATTATGGAGTGCCTATCAATATTATCTTCAATAGAGAAAAAATATTGAGAAATCAAAGGACATGATTGGTAAAGGTACTTCAGAGATGTAATAAAATTAAGGAAGCAATGTGAGAACATGATGATATTATTAATAAGAACAACCCTCATTTTTTTGAGTGTAATATATATAAAAATTTCACAAAATAAAATTTTAAAAAAGGGAGGAATGTAACGATAGGGAATACAATTTATTAATTGAACAGTTGAGTTAAAATAATTCTATACTCAATTTCAAACCATACTTTTGAGAATCAGAATCCACATCTTTAAAACTATATGCTTGAAAAATTTATATAATTCCGAGGATTTTAAATTTGTCTTATAGGAAAATATTGTATTGGATGTAGAAACGATTGTTCATTATATGGGGTCATTTTGTGATCTAAAAGACATATATTATACATCATACACACAATTACAAACATTAAAGAATATAAATTTATAAATAACTAGAAGTTAAAGTATAAAGAAGTAAATTTGAATTTTTTTTACATATACTACCATATATATGTTATTAGATAGAGGCTGACATGATTTCTAGAAAAAAAATTTTAAAGTCCAGTAGATGAAGAATTTCCTTAAACCATACAAATGATTTTCATTATTTTTAAGGAATAAATTTCATTTCCTTGGGAGAAAAAGGATAAATATAATGAATATAATTATAAATCACATTAATATTTCTATCAAAGAGATCATAATATGAAGTTATACTATACATTTCAAGAGAATAATGAGTTCATCCAATACTGTTGCAACTACCATTGAAGAATGAACACTGATGAATATAAATATTAGAAGTTTTTTATTAAATAGATGCATCATTTGCAGAGAAATATTTTGTAATCCAATATATCTAAAGATAGATGTGAAATGTGTGTAAAAAAGTTTAATGAGTTAACATTTCATAGTGATTCATTATATAATTTTACTAAAAGGCATTCGATTGAGAGGATTATTATAAATGACATGTTTTCTATTTTTTTCTATTTTTAATTTTGTGTGATGAATTGATTTCTTGTTTTTTTGGAATATAGTGATTACTGGTATTTCTAATAGAGGGTTCCTAGAGCTAGGGAAATAGAGGTTATTTCTTATCTTTTAAATGTGGCATTTAATGATAAAGGAAGACAATCCCTTACAGTTTGGTTAAAACCATGGAATCTAAAACATAAGGTTATTGTTTTCAATAACAGTCATGATTAATGCGTGGGTATTTTTATAATGATCAATATGTTTTTCACTACTCACTTTATACATTTTTTACTTTATTAACAACTTTATTTTAATTTTTCTATTATTAAGGAATGTTAATTTTATTATTATAAACATATTCTAAACTCTGAATATATTATATATTAGAAAAGAAGTTTTTCCAATTACTATATTTAAAATATGGGAAATTATTTATTTGAATTACCTTTATAAGAAGAACAATTATATTATAAGTTTTTTTATAAACTAATTTTCGTCCCCCATTATAGGTTAATCTATAATCTTTGATCAAATATTTGGAATCAAAGTTTATTTTCTAGAAATATTTATCTAGTTTATATTTGTTTTAAACTACTAAATTTTACATAAAATTATGTTCTTTATATAAATTGATTGAATAATGGGTATTATATAAATACATATTTCTTTATATTATAAGGATTTTATATTCATTAAGATTTTAGAGAATTTTAATCCTATTACACCACCAAATCTTTATCGTTATAACTATAATATTGGAGAGATATAATGAAGATTATTATGATTAATATTGTAGTTGATAACATTGTTATGATGACTAAAAACTATGTTATTATATAGAAATAAGTTTATAAATTCACCAATGATAGAAAGTCAGAATATTAACTTTACTATAGATTCATAAATACATTGATATGTTCAATGATATGAAATATCTATAAACAAATTTCATCTTATGTAGATAAAAATTGTATTTGGATGAAATTGGATGTAACTCTTTCTAGAACAACCAAGTTTGTTGACACTAGAATACCTATGAGAAGATCATATTATCATGTTTTTAATTTTATACCTGTAAAATGAGTAGCTAATATTAATTAATTATTTATGTAAACTGTGAGTAATTTATTATATATTAGATATAAACACATGAGAGATAAAATATTGGTCAAAGTGATCACTGATAATATAATAAATCAATGGAAATATAAGAGGTAATATCTTAATGATAATAAGTATCTAGAAAATATGATCTTTGATGATCTTATTATAACTATCTATTTGTATGAGGGAAGAATAAAAAGAGTTACTGAGAAAGTGAATTAAAAAATAGTGTATATATTCCTATATATATAAGGATGTCATGAATTTTATATTATATGATATTATTTCTTAGTATTATTAGAAGAATAAAGTGAAATTTGATACAGAAAGTAGTTCTTTTGAGAAAATTAGAAATTAACTTGATAAACATGAAGAAATAAAGAACAAAATTGTTCAATATAAATAATTTATATACAAGTTTAAGATATATTCTCAGGATAAAATTGAAAATAATTATACTTCAAAGATGATATGTTATAAATGTAAGAAACTTGGACATATCATGATAGAAATTACTAAGCTAAAGAAGAAATATATGAAAGATAGATATTATATGAAATTATATAAGTATGAATTGAAAAAAATTCTAAAATATTCAGACACATAGAGTTATAGGTGTGGGGACAAATCTTTAGAAAATTATTCACATAATTGTAATAATATTCATAAGATCATGTAATTATATGATATAATTCCAAAGACTAATCATGACTTGATGTATAAGGTATATACTTAATCCTCAACCAATTTTATTTTAAATACAAATTATCAATATTTGTATGTGGAAAATTTTTATTCAACAATGGATGATGAAAAATATACTTCATCTAATGAAGATGATAGTTTACTATGTTATGAGGATATTTTTAGATATACTAATTAATTATCAAAATAAAATAATACGTTTTTTAAAATCTATAAAAATAATAAGACATGAATTTTCAATGATAATTATATAATTTTAAAACATTCCCAAAAAAATAAAATAATTATAATGAATTAGATAAGAAATATAGTTTTACATCATCTATTGAAAAGTAATTTTTAGATTTAAAAATAAATCTTGAAACTATTATTAAAACAAAACTATATTCAAATTTATCATTAGATTGAAATTTTTTGATAACATGTACAGAAAGACAAGACCAAATCTAAATACTTCAAGAATTGGATTTTCAAAGCCTAAACCATATTTTAAAAATAATTATTTTTTTATAAAAGTTTCCCCTTTTATACAAAATTGTATATGTAACACCCCAAACATCCACGGTATGATTCCATTTGAGTAATGTGGTAGCTTGTGTTGTACGCAACATGGAGTTTTTACACACCACGACTAATCAAACTAACCATTAGGAATCGCAATACCCACTTTTTTAAATTTTATAAATTTTATTTTTCAAAATTGACTTTATTTTTGAATTCAGGATATCGAAATTAGCTTAGGGTGAATTTTTGGTATTATTTTGAAAATGTTTAGTTTTTGATAAATAGTGAAAAACACTATGTTATTGTTTAATTTTTTTATTTAAGTAATTAGTTATTTATTTTAATTTATTTTAGTTTAAAATTGATACATAATACCTATATATGTTTAATTTAATTCATTGTAGTCATTTTATAGTATGTTTAGATATATAAAATTTTATCAAACTTTTTATCATGTTTTACCCACCTTCTAGGAGCATTTGAAAATTTGCAGAAAACATAAATTTTCCATTTCAATGCGTTGAATTCAAAAAATCTAAGTGACATAGTTTAAATCTGTAAGTAAAATTTGGTTCAATATTATGAAAATATTTTATGGTAAATAGTAACTTTTGACATTTATTTACAACGATTAAATGTAAATTCGGAAATGAAGGGTAAAAATGATATTATAATTACCCTAAAACATGTCCTAATTATATTGGATACATGTAATTAGACCAAAAAAACCTTAGTAACAAAATATCATCCTATTTGGTTCACTTGGATTAGATTAGGGGATTTATTAATATTTTATTTAAAGAAGAGTTAAAAGAGTTAAATTCAATGTTTAATAACAAAACCATTTTTAATATAGGGATACACACAATATAAAATCAACTATAAATATTCATTATAAAACTGATAATTAGTTCCTACCTAATGGTATTTTATTTATATTATTAGACATTAAATTATTTAATTAATTTATGAGACAATGATGATGTAGTAATTACCTTAATAATGACATATTGAAATAATTGATATTATAAATATCCAAATAAATGTAAATTGATACTTCTAATTAACTCCAATAATTTTATAGGTTAATATAAAATTTTAATATTGATTAAATAATATTTATTTGAAGAGTTAATGTTTTTATGTCTTTCAAGAAAATCAAACCCTAAATAGTGTCAAAAATTGACATAATTGAGTTTTTAAAACAAATACTATATTATTAATTGATATAATATTCCTAAAAATATAAGGATAAGAAAAAGGACATAGATAAGGTTATATATGTTAATAATGAACCAGTTGGGGTTCTATTGGCTAGTTATAATGAGTTTATTAACCATATAATATAAAAATACACAGAGACATGGTGAATGTCAAACTATTTAACTAAGAGTTAAATATAAAAGATAAGGTTAATATGGTGAACTAAACCTATATAAAACCTATTGGTTGAATGGTTTTCGATCCATACCCATCTTAGTCTCAAAATAAATCATTTTGGAGAGAATTGAAACCAAAAAAGATTTATTATAAAATAATATTTCAATCTTTTCCTAAAGTAACCCCCACCTCTCTTATAAAAGGGTACTTATCCTTCTCTTACTTTCACACCTCCAACACCATTTGGCTCGGCCAATTTTTTCCCAAATGTCTTCTAAACTATCCCCCCTTCAACCAAGAGGCCTTACATTGATCATAAATCTTACATATGGAGCCCTTTTGATCAACTAAAAAAGAAGCACCCGAAGAAGTGATAATAATTTCACCACCATCTTTCAAGTTCTTTTCATCTTCCACATTCCATTTCATTGTTGTATCCATAAAAAAATAATAACTCCAGCACATTCTACATACTATTATGTTATTATAAATAATATAAAACCATATTTTTTATTCAATCCATCCTATAAATGACAAAGTCACCTTAGGTGCGTACATATGACTTACCATCTCAACATCATTGTGTAGTTTGTTATTCAAACACTTAACTGTTTGGATGAGTATAATAATGAGTATAACTAATATAAATAACAAATATAACATGTTAATTATTCAGTATATATGATATAACATCCAATCACTTACGATTTCACCATCAATATAATGATATTGTCGCTTGTGCGTACATACGAATTACCGTCTCCATGAACGCGATGAGATTCATTCCCCATCATAATAATTAAATATTAATTTTCATTTAAAGATTAAAAATAATGTTTACAAACATAATATCCTTCTGTATATGAATCAAATACATCCTATTCATAACAAACATGTCTTATGTAACCAGGCATATAGAGTAAAACAAATCTGTTAACACTCGAAACGATGATACTACTGAAATATTATAGGATCATATATGATATCATATTTATATAAAGAGTTATTTTATAATTTAATAAGAAAAGAATAACTATTATAAATGAGGTTAACATACCATCGACTAAGGAAAAGTACAAGGTAATGGTTAATTCTACAATCTCTTTACTTATCCGAGCTTGTTAATATGTATGTATCTACTGGGACCTCTATATCATACACACCCATGTTTTCTTAAAAATGTAATTCAAAACATTTTTAATATTTACTATACTATGGGTTAAAATTAATTTATATCCTTTTTTTACCACAAATGTTTTGGATGCAATCTTTTCGTAGTTTTCCAAATATGGTACATTATGAGCTTCTCGACAAAATTAAGGTAAAAATGTCTTTTTTTAACTTATAAGGTGGGTGAGACAATTTTCTTCCATTATAACATCATCAATGATTCCTATAAAATTTTATAATAATATTTTCCAAATAAATATATTCATTTTTAATTTTATGACTTTTAAATAATTTTAAAATGGAAAGGGAAATTTGTCTTGAAAATGTTTTTATTTTATCTATGTGAACATCCTTGGATAGATTTTAAACTTGTTTGAAGTTGATTTATTATTATACAGATCTTTCAAATTTTATTGAAGGTTTTTTGATGTGTTTGACTGTGGATGTGTTATTTTTACACCAATCATGGTTTATAGATAACGTATAGACATTTCAAATGCATGTTTTAATAAAAATGTTATTGTTATGTTTAAACCTTTTCATATGAGGAATGCATTAGACTTAGTAAGTGATGGGTGGATCCCTCTATAGCTTCTCAATGCATCAGTAGGTATCTAGAGACAAAATAGTGTCTTGGAATAGGCACTTGAGAAACTTATATTTGTAGTCTTGCCACAAGGCCTTGAATATGAGGTTTTGAAGTCTCGCATTATGCATTACATCATTATGAAATTGTCTATTGATAGTACATGTGATTATTAGACTAGTAGAATATCCATGTGAATAAGTAAGTGGGATTATTTGATATATGTTTGTCATTTTATTATGATGTTTAAGATTAAAAGTCTTAAGAATTATTCATATACACTGCCGTAAATATTTATGCTTATTCTTGAAAGATTCTGCTATATTGTTATCCTTACAGAGAATCTGAGCTCACCCATTTCTATGTTTTATTTTTATGAGGATACGAAGAAGTATGTTATGAATGAGCTACATAGATAGTCTAAAAGATGAATGTTTTCAATGGAGGCAATGCTATTTTTGTTTTTCATTTTATAATGTCATGTAAAACTTATGATTGTATTTGGTACTTCCAAGGCTACTAAATTGATCGTTCTTTCGGTATATTGGCCCCTTGTGATCATGACAATGTTAGGTAATAATGCACCGACTTTGGGTAACTAGGGTCAGGGTGTTATAGTTGGAATCAGAGGAATTTTAGTACAAACCTTGGAAATAAGAATTAGATAAACTCTGATTAGAGCACATTACCCTAAGATAGACTTTGAGGATTGGTATAGAAGAACATCCAAAAGATTTCGTAATGTAGAGATTTTTTGTATTTTCTATTCAATAAATTCCTTTATAGATATGGGAAGGTAACAGAGGATCTATCATAGATGTAAATTGGAGTGAAAACTATAACATGTAGTTTCAGGCTTGTCCCGGGGTATCCTAGTACATGACAACATGCCTTGCTGCACTCTTTTTTACGACACTCCAGGGGTATGCTTAATATAATTCACATTTTTGTTACAAACCATTATGAAGGATTTATGAGTATATACCTGCTCCAAGAAAAAAAATTTTATGATTAAGGATTATATCAATAAATTTTTTAATTTATGTTATGTGTTTTACATGTTTGAAATTTTCTATTGCGATTCATAAACTAATCTAGTGCATTACATTGTTTATAAATAGCCCATTGTGGAAGAAATGGAAAATTTATCAACAAACACAATCCATGTAGGGGTTTTCCTCCTACTCAAGATAATTATAGTTGAGTTGGTGATGCAACTGCTGCTGATCAGCTTATCACCATACAGGGAAAACACACTCAGGTTTTGAATAATAACTTTACCCGTACGGAGCATCCTGATCCACAACGCGGACGGTCAACGTTACACCGCTTCATGATGCAAAAACCACCAAAATTCAATGGGAGAAAAAATCCATAATAGTTGAGTAATGTATATGTTCCTTTAAAACAATATTTCATGCTTTGGGGAGTAGTGAATGGGAAAAAGATGTCATTGTAGTTTATCAACTCACTGGAGATGCAGATCAATGGTAGTCATTAATCCAAAACACCAAGAAGGATGAATAAGTACCAAACAGGGAATGAAGGGAGTTTAATGATATTTTCAAAGAAAAATTCATTACTTGTGACCATAGAGTGGATATGGAAAAGAAATTTTAGAGTATAAGGAAAAAGGAGGATGAGAATGTTGCAATGTATGAGGCTAAATTTACAAGGATATCAAGGCTTGAAATAGATTATATAAATAACATGAGGAGTAATATTGATCGATTCTTTGATGGGTGAAAACCATTTCTCAATCAAGAATTAGTCTCACAATCCTTCTCATCGTACAAAGATATTGTCTCATGCGATATCAAGACACAAAATAAATTTTCTATGCCTTATGAATTTAATGAAAATCTAGATAAGAAGAGATCATCTGATCACTATGGAAATGGAAATAAGGGAATGAGGAGAAAAATTGAATATCTCTTCTACGGTAAATATGGGAAGAAACCCCACTGTACTTGCCTAAAGGGAATGAGCATATGTTACAAGTGTGTTGAAAAATGTCACCATGCTCGTGATTACAAGGGAATGAAAGAGGCTATAAATTTTCAATCCTACAAGTTTAGATAAAATGGACATTATGAAAATGAATTTCCTATGCACCAAGTGAACTTTCCTTAGAAAAGGCCAAGGGATCAAGTCCAATCTTATGAGATCACAACTGCTGAGGTTGAAGATCCAGAAGACATGGTGGCATGTAAATTAATGGTTTCCTCAAGTTTAGCCAACACTTTATTTGATTTTGGATCATTTTTATGTTTCATTCTTCCCAATTTGATAATAAAATTAGATATTTTCAATTTGACTTAACAAGGGAGTTGTCAGTTAAAACTCATAATGGAAGTATCATCACAACAATGTTTTGTGGATATGTTCCCATTTGGGCATATAAATGGTCTTTATCTACTGATATCATTGTCATACCCATGATTTAAATTGATATAATTCTTGGAATGGATTGGCTATCATACCATGATGCAATGATTTATTGTAAGATGAAGGATGTTACAATTTTCGAGGATGATAAAGAGTACCTTATCTTTAGAGCAAGAAATGTCGCCACCTGGTTCTTATCTAGATCCACCCTCGTAGCTCTACTAAATTCAATTATTAGAGTGGAAGAGAATGAAATAATTATGGGTGAGCAAAATAATGTTAGAATAGAGGACATACCTATTGGGTAAGGATATGTTGATGTGTCTCCAGGGGATTTACCTGTACATCCACCGGAATGAGAAATTGAGTTTTCCATTTATTTGATTTCTAGTTCAAGGTCCAAATTGAAGAACCCTTATAGAATAGAAAATTTTGGAATTAGTGGAACTAAATAAACTACTAGAGGAATTGAGTAATATGGGATTTATTCTCCCTAGTTCTTCTTTATGCAGAGCCCCTGTCCTTTTTGTTAAGATGAAAGACTGATCTATGAGGTTTTGCATTGACTACAGGGAGATAAATGCTATAACAATAAAGAACAAGTATCCACTACCTTTCATTGATTATTTATTGAACCAAATTCATAGAGGTCAATATTTTTCAACGATTGTCTTTAGATCTGGACATCATCAGTTGTGTGTGAAGAAGGATGACATTTCGAAAACAGAATTTCGAACCAGGTACAGGCATTACCAGTTTGTAGTAATGCCTTTTGGATTGACTAATTCGCCCTCTGTCTTCATGGATTTAATGAATATAGATTTAAATGAATATCATGATGTCTTTGTATTGGTATTTAATAATGATATCTTTGTATACTCAAAAGGGTACAAATATCATGAAAATCACATGCGCACTACTCTGAAAAACCTTAGTGAAATGAATTATATGGGATGTTTAGAAGGTCTGAATTATGGGTTCAAGAGATTCCGTTTATAGGCCATATTATCTCTAAGAATGGAATCCTTATTGATCATTCAAAGTCCAAGAAAATACAAGAATGGCTAGCACCGATGAGTATAACAGACATAAGCAGTTTTATTTGTTTAGTAAGTTATTATCGATGTTTCGTCCAAAATTTTTCTCGATTGGCTAACCCATTAACCAAGATCACACGAAAAGGGGTTAAATTTGTTTGAAAAAAGGAGTGTAATGAATGTTTTGAATAATTTAATAGAATATTAATAAATTCTCATATCTTGAATCTACCATCAAGAAACAATGGGTTTGTTTTTTATTGTGATGCTTTAAAGAAAGGACTTGGTTCTGTCCTTATGAATAAGGATAGATTTATTTCCTATGCATCACGACGACTGAAAATTCATGAGAAAAACTATCCCACTCATGATCTTGAGTTAACAGATGTAATCATTACTATGAATATATGGAGAAACTATCTCTATGGTTAAAAATGTGAGATTTATACTGATCACATGATCTTGAAGTATATTTTCTCGCAAACAATAACTCAACATGAGGCAATAGAGATGGATTTAACTACTCAAGTATTATGATTGCACAAAACACTACCACTAGAGGAAGGAAAATAAGGTGGAAGACTATTTTAGAAGAAATGATCATTGAGTGTTGAACAAGATGTGAGTTTAAAGGGATACAATTTTCATGGATATAGTAAAGAATTATATAATAATAACCATGAATGGTGAAACATAAATACTTTTTCAAATGGTTGACAAACCATATTTACTAGAATGAATTAAATTTTCTCAGTTTAATGATGAGTTGTTTAAAAAGAAGATTAATGCTGTAAATGATGGGAGATTGAGTGACTTCTTATATGAAGATGGAATTTTAAAATTTGAGAAGAGACTTTGTCTTCTCGATATACCTTATATATAAAGGGAAATGTTGGATGATACTCAAAGCTGCAATTTCTTTATACACCCTAGGAGCACCAAGATGTATATAGATTTGAAGGAACATTTTTGGCGGGACAATATAAAGGGGGACATTTCTTATTTTTTTTCCAGATGTATGGTTTGTCAACAAGTGGAAGTTGGAAGAAAAAAACCTGGAGGAGTCATGAAACTTATCCCCATACCTAAGTGGAAATGGGATATTATTATGATGGAATTTTTGATGGTGCTACCAAAGACTCATAGAAGGAATGATGCAATATGGGTCATTGTTGATCTTCATACCAAGTCAGAAGATTTTCATGCTAGAAGATAAGATTTACCACTTGAACCTCTATAAAGACTATATATTAAGGAAGTTGTAAGACACTATGGTGTAACCCTATCAGTAGTTTCTAATTGAGATCCCTGTTTTATATCATGATTTCTGAAAAGTATTTAGATGTCCTGGGATACTGAACTTCATTTGAGCACTTCCTACCACCCTCAAACCAATGAACAATCAGAATAGTCTATTCAATCTTTATAAGACATGTTGATATCTTGATCACTTGACAAAAAGTGTATGTGGGATCAATATTTACCTCGGGTATAATTTTCTAATAATAATAGCTTCCATTCAAGTATTAATATGGAACTATATAAATCGTTATATGAAAAGACATGTCTCACACAATCTTTTTCGGAGGGTGTTGGTGAATGAAAAATAGTAGGCCCAGAACTTGTAGAGGAAACAATGATAAAGGTGAAGATTATCCAAACCCACATCCAAGTAGCTTAATGTAGGCAAAATAGATATGCTGATAATCGGAGGGATGATTTGAAATTTAATGTATAAGATCTTTTTTTCTTTAAGGTATCTCCATGGATGGGTGTTATATGATCCAATAAGAAGGGTGAATTGAGTCCCAGGTACTTCGGATTTTTCTAAATTCTTGAACGAATTGGAGTTGTGTCTTATCATTTGGCAATGCCTCTAGGTCTCTACAACATTCATGACGTGTTCCACATATCAATGTTGAGAAAATATATGTCTGACCCAACACATGTACTCACCTAGGAGTAAATTGAACTGGAACCTAATCTGTCTTATTGTGAGGAGCCTGTCAAGATTCTTGATACCAGAGAACAAGTGGTGAGAAACCAGATGACTCGTCTGGTAAAAGTTCTATAGATAAACCATAAGATGGAAGAGGAAACATGGGAACTTGAAGAACATATGATGAATAACCAACCAAGTAATTTTATGAAGTAATATTCTACAAATTTAGAGGACGAAATTATCTTAAGGATGATAGAATGTAACACCCCATGCTTCCACGGTACATTTCCTTTGAATAATGCAGTAGCTTGCGTTGTATGGAACATGGAGTTTTGACACACCATGACCAATCAAACAAGACATTATGAATAGTAATACAAACTTTTTTAAAGTTTTTAAATTTTATTTTTCAAAATGGACTTCATTATTGAATTTGGAATATTGAAATTAGCTTAGGGTGAATTTTGTGTATTTTTCTGAAAACATTCAATTTTTTTATGAATAGAGAAAAACACAATGTTATTGCTTAAAACCTACTTTTTATTTAAGTAATTAGTTATTTTAGTTTAATTTTTTTAAATAGATACATAATACCTATATATGCTCAATTTAATTCATTTGAGTCATTTTATAATAAGATTATATATATATAATTTTATTGAACTTTTTACCGTCTTTTAACCACCTTCTTGGAGCATTTGAAAGTTTGCATAAACATAATTTTACCACTTCTTTGAGTTTAATTTCAATAATCCGAGAGAAGTTTGACATTAGTAAGTAAAATGGGGTTCAATAAGATGAGAAATTGTTTTGGTGAATAGTTACTTTTAACTTTTATTTACCGCGGTTAAAAGTAAATAGGGCAATTAAGGGTACAAATGATATTATAATTATCCTAAGAAAAGTCCTAATTCTACTGGATTAGTGTAATTCGACCAAAAACACCCTTAGGAATAAAATATGATCCTCTTTGGTCCACTATGAATAGATTATGATATTTATTATAATTTTATTTAAAGAATATTTAAAAGAGCTAAATTCAAAGTTTAATAACGAAACCATTTTTAATATAGGATTACACACTATATAAATTGGATTATAAATATTAATTAGAAAGCTAGGAATATTTCCTATATAATGGTATTTTAGTTATAATTTTTAGACATTAAATTATTTAATTTATTTATGACACAATGAGGATGAAATAATCACCTTAATAATGAAATATTAAAATAATTGGTATTAAAAATATACATATAAATGTAAATTGAGACATCTGATGAATTCAAATAATTATATGTGTTAATATGACATGTTATAGTTTATTAAATAATTATTATTTGTGTGATAACATTTTATGGATTTCTAAAAAATCAAATACTAAATAGTGTCCAAATTGACATAATCGTGTTTTTAAAACAAATACTCTATTATTAATTGATATAATATTCCTAAAAATATATGGGTTTTCCAAATTCCTTAGATAAGGTTATATATATTAATAATTAACCACTTTGGGTTCACTTGTCTTATTATAGTATGTTTATTAACCATATAATATAAAAATACAAAGAGACATGGTTAATGTCAAACTATTTAACTAAGGGTTAATTCTAAAAGATATGGTTAATATGGTGACCTAAACCAGTCTAAAAACTATTGGTTGAGATAATTTCGACCCCTCAACACCGTATACTCTAAATAAATCATTTATTATCCATTAGAAACTTGAAATTATTTTATAATACAATAATATTTCAATCATTTCTTAAATTGACCCTCACATCTCTTATAAATGTTTGACAGTATTCATGAGCTCATGAATGATATAAGGACAAAGTTATATCATGGTTTGAGTATATTGAATTTTTAGATTTTGTTATGTGGAAAGAGTTAACTTTTGACAGCATTCATGTTTTCACTAAGGTTCAACGAGTATTCATGTTTTAAGAGAATACATGATTAAGGTATTCACATGATTGGAATGTGACCAACAAGATATATGAGGGATAAATTATGGTATTCACATTCTTGTTATATGACCTTTTTAGTAATAGTTCTCCGTATACCATGAGTTTGGAAAGAAGTATTTTGGACAAGCCTAAAGATGTGAATGGATTATGTTGAACATAAGTTAGTATTGTTTAAGGCTAGAATTTTTTTTTGATATTATTGATAGAATGTTATAATAGTATAGGTTTAGAGAAATGACAACCCGTAGGACAGGTGACAACCCGTCACATCGGACAAGGATGTGGGAATCGAACCCACCACCAAAGTGAAACAGGCCTTTATCTCCTACCACTAGCCTACAAGAAGTCCCTGGTTAGTAGAAACTAGTTTTATTTTATTAAGCACTATGATTTCTGAAGTATAAGTCCATTTTATCCACCATATACGATTAATCTCAGTATAGATGGACTTTTGAACATTTAACAAATTGTGCTAAATGTTTTGCGATAGAAATAGATGGAATGACCTATCATTCTATCGCATATTCTGCTAGCACTTCATAGAAGACAAATTCAACTTCATTTCTTTAATAGATGAAGTGGAAATTGTTCGAGGCATGAGAAACGGCGAGATGACACCGAAATAAAGAAAGTATTACTTCTAATTCAAATTCTTTAACATTAGGGAAATGATCTTGAAAAAAAATAAATGTTCTCCTAGTGCTCTTATATCTGATGAATCAGATGGTACCTTAGATCATCACAAATTTATGGCTTTGTGATTGTTGACTTTTTCATAGCCATGTACTCTACCACTCTTCATCAGAAGTTAATGGTTATATTTCTCCTCCATATCCATATTTTCACCTATGTTCTCCTTTGTGGAAACCCAACGATTAGTTAATTTGGGTAACCGTTACGTTTTAGACTTTATTTTTAAAGTCAAGTTTTTTTATTCCTTTTTACGATGTGGGTTTCTATGAAAGAAATTTTCAAGTAGTAAACCATTTATAACCCTGACGAATTTTGAGGGTGAAATTCATTTTAAGGGCGGTAGAATGTAACACCCCGAGATTTTATGAAAAATATTATTTTTAATTTCATTGATGTCTTGTGTTGTACGCTACACAAAAAGGAGCTTGCACTACCCGCATCCCTGACTTGGCTTGCTATACACGCAATCATGACCTTCCACGATAGCATGTGTTGTATGCAATATCGAGTTTCACTAAACAACGATATGTTATTAAAATATTATATAAAGTAGCCGTTATGAATAGTAATACCCACTTTTTGAAATTTTAAAAATTTAATCTTTCAAAATGGTCTTCATTTTTGGATTCGGAATATCGAAATTAGGATAGGGTGAATTTTTGGTATTTTTCGGAAATCTTTCAATTTTTGATGAATATTGAAAACACTAGGTTACAATTTAAAAACCGAATTTTTATTTAAATAATTATTTATTTTATTTAAATTTATTTTAGGTTAAAATTGATACATAATACCTATATATGTTCAATTTAATTAATTAGAGTCATTTTATAATAATTTTAGATATATTAAAGTTTATTAAACTTTTCACCGTCTTTTACCCACCTCCTAGGAGAATTTGGAAGTTCACATAAAACATAATTTTAGCACTTCTGTGAGTGGAATTTCAAAAATTTAAGAGACATGGTTAATATGAAGGACTAAAATGTGGTTCAATGAGATGAAAATAATTTTTGGTGAATAGTAACGGTTTACTTTTATTTACCACGGTTAAAAGTAAATTGCGTAATTAAGGGTAAAAATGATATTATTATTACCCTAACACAGGTCTTAATTCTATTGGATAAGTGTAATTCGACCAAAAAACACCTTAGGAACAAAATATGACCATTTAGGTCCACATGGATTAAATTAGGACATTTATTATTAATTTACTTAAAGAAAGGTCAAAATAGTTAAAATCAAAGTGTAATAAGTAAATCATTTTTAATATAGGGTTATGCATATAATAAATTAGACTATAAATATTAAATATAAATATAAGAGGATTTTCTACCTAATGGTATTTTATTTATAATTTTTATACATTAAATAATTTATGTTATTTATGACATAATGGTGATGCAGTAATTACCTAAATAATGAAATATTAAAATAATTGATTTTATAAATGCCAAAATAAATATAATTTGAAACTTTTTATGAATTAAATTTTTTTATAGGTTAATATGACATGTTAGTATTGAATTAATTAACTTCTTTTATCTAATCATGCAGTATTATTTTCGCAAAAATCCATTACCAAATAATGTCAAAATTGACAGAAAATAGTTTTTAAAGAAAACATTATATTATTAATTGTTTTTATATTCCAAAAAATCTATGTTTCGGTCAAGATAATTATATAATGATAGGTGTATCATTAATGGACCACTTGGGGGGTCTCTTGGATGTATATGGTATGTTAATTAACTATATAATATAAAAATACAAAGTGACGTGGTCAATGTCAATCTAACTAACTGAGAGTAAAAACTAAAATATAAGATTAATATAATGACCCAAACCTGTATAAAATATATTGGTTGAGATTATTTAAACCCATCCAAACCTTAGCTTAGAAATAAATCAATTTGGAGATATTAAAAACCAAATATGACTTTATTATAAAATAATATTTTAAGTTTTTCCAAAGGTGCCCCTCTTCTCCCTTATAAAAAGGGGACCCCTTCCCTCTTCTCTTCACACCCTTTTGAGCCTTGAAGCTCAGAAAACCCCTACCCATTTCTCTTATCCACTTCCCTATAAACATTCTGGAGGTTCTGGTCTTCTCAAAACACCAAATATACTTCCTTAAGAGGAATCTTAATTGAGGTGCGACGAAGAAGAGGTAATCTCTTCTTCCGATTCTCTCAAGTTTATTTCTTCTTCTAATTATTATTATTTATTTGTCTCATTATAAAGTAATAAAATCAGTATTAATTATATAGAGATATGTTATTATAAATATTAAAAAACCTTATTTCACCTTCTACCCATCCTACGGAAAATTAAATCACCGCGTGTGCGTACGTATGGAATACCATCTCCACGCCGTGGTGTAATCTGTTTTCGACCACCACCTTACATGGATGGGTATAATGGTGTAAATAAATAACTATATATGATTATTGTGAAGTGATATTGATTCTTAAAAATTATAAATACACTTGAATACAATTCCACGATAATGGGAATGATATAATCGCTCGTGCATATGTACGGACTACCGTCTCCATGACGCGATGAGATTCATTTTCCATGTTAACCATTCATGAATGATTATAAAGTATATATAATGAATAAAAAGGATATATATGACATAATAATGATACTAGATTTATGTATATATATATTTATGTCATTTACTTATTTATATTCAATTCAATAAGGAAACGAAAACAACGTTCATGCGTACGTACGGCCTACCGTCTCCATGAACGGTGTATTTCATTCCATTTATCAATCTATCATATATATGTAAATGATGAATATTTATTATATATAAATCATGTTTTACATTATGAAATTATGGAAATCAGGATATAAGTAATAATATCTTGAACAACAAGTCGAAACACGTACGATTAATGAAACGATTTTACCCAAAACACTGCTTTAACATGGATTTACAAAAGAACGGGTAATATGAAGTCATAACTGAACCATATATGATATCATAACAATGAATATGATTCTATAATATGTCAATTTCATTATTTAAATCACTATACAGGACGTTCAGATATGTACGAAGCATATCAGACCTAAGTTAAGGGACAACTATTTCAATATCGTTCTTATCCGAGATTGTTTATTCGTAAGTATTTAATGGGGTTATTGTTATCATCCATGTACATGTTTCCTAAAAATGGTTTCATGTATGTTTGAAGTCCTTTTTAAACATTTTTTACTTTTACTACATTGTATATAAGGAATCTTTCTTTTTTACCATACGAGGTACTCTTTGACTTTTCTGACAAAAGTACGAGGATAATGTTATTTTTAACTTATACGACGTGAAAATATTTTTAGGGTTTCATAACGCCTCATTTTCATGAAGCTTACTCTACAAGATTGGATTATTATTTTCAAAAAATACCTTTTCTTTTAAAATTTCAGGGAATTTTGTGAAAAGAAAATGATTTTGATGAAGAAAGGATATTTTCCTCAAAAATTCATTTCCAGTGTTTTATCAAAAACATTTTCCATAAAAAATGACATTATTTAATATGTTTATGTTTCAAGTATAATTTATCCATTATTTACATGTTTTGATTCATCTTATGATGAAATTATATCCATTATATATATATATTATGTTATGATGGAAAGATGTTTAAGAATCCCATTCTATTACATGGGTTATGTTATGATGTATGATTTATGATTTTGTGGCACATGAAAGACTGATTTCATTATGAGATGTGTGTGACCTATATCTCCTTCCATTTAATTGGGTAATGATTTATATCTCATGATATAGACATGGCTGGAATGGTAAGTTAATCCGATTCTTGTAATACAAGACTGTAACGAGGAGTGAACTCGATTCAGAAAGAGACTTTGTCCACTATGATGGTCTTGGAAGCAATGCCTTGGCTAATATGGAAATCATATCATGTGCTTAATGGTTTCCACAATCACATGTTTTATTCCCATGCTATTTTATCATGATTAATGTTTCTTTATGATCTATGCCTTATGTACTTCCATGTTTTATGTCATTGCCCAAGATTTTGATGTTTAAACATTATGTTCATGTTTTTAAGTTAAAATGTATATGAATTGTTTTATTTTATCCATGATTAACCTTACCAAGCATTTGAGCTCACCCTTTAATTGCTTTCTTTTCTCCAGGAATTAAATAAAGGTTTTAGGTAAAAAACCAAAAGGGGAAGATATTTATGGGAGATGTTGAAGATCTTTCACCATGATTAGAAGATTATGTTCTGAGTTTCCAAAGACACTATTCTATTACGATCATTGTGTGTCTGTTTTTGTTATGTATTAAGTATTCCGAAAAAGTAATGTAATATCCATGTACATCAATATTCAGGTCTCTTCACCCACAATACCTCTGATCACCTGTGTTGTTTAACGAAGATATTTATTTCTCCGAGAGATTACTAGAACCATGTTTTTTTAATAATAATTTTGAAAAACATTATTGGGTTAAACTTGTAGGTATTTATTTCTATACTATAATTATAGTTTTTCTCATATTTTTTATTAATAAAACTCTTCAAGTGTTGTGGATAACAGGAAATTAAAAACCTTATTAATTTATAGATTTTGTATGTTAGTTATTTATATATATTGTTAAATATGTTTTACAAAAACAATATCTAAAAGATAATGATGGAATTTTTATATTATATTCCATAACTAGTATGAGTTATTATGTTTTGAAGAGAAATTCATGAACTATTGAATAAAAATCATGTTTAAAATTTGATTAAACCAACCCTTTTGTTTTTGAAAAATCCTAAAACCATATATTTGGTTGTTTTCACTAAAACAGATTTTCAAACAAAGTTGTAAAATTCCTAATATGAGAGAATAACTAATGAAAATATTTTAAATATTTACCCAATGAATAAATAAACCGTGTTATTGATGAATGCATTTTTACAATCCTCAGAATTTAGACAATCCTTAAGAATTATCCCTTTGACAAAATCATTATATATGTAGATAAAAATGTCAAACTAGATCTTCTTTTCAAATTAATATTATCTTTGTAAATTTTTATCTCAATTGAATGAAAGACTCATTGTGATTATTTAGGTGACGATGAATGGAATGAATCAATGCATGATAAGAACAAGAAATTTGTGAGGAATAATATTTGGAATTTTTTTGAACATCTCAATGAATCTCATATAATTGGTATAAAATGTGATTTCTATAATAAATGTGTTGAAAAATTGAGTAACATATTGGAGAAATCTATTTTTGTTATAAAGTTATATAATAAAAAAATATATAAAAAATAGGAATAAACAAACCAAACATTATCTAGACTGGATGGTATTCTCAATCTACCAACTTATACAACATTCTAAAATTTCACGTATTATAAAAAGGATGTTAATTGATATTTACATAATAAACATATTCAAGAAGAATTTTATCTAGAATAACAACTTGGTTTTGAAAACACAAAATATTCATTCCATGCTTTCAGAAATACTAAAGAACTATATAGAATTTAACAATCCCTAAGAAATTGGTATGATTGATAAATAATATTTTTGTTAACAAAAAAGATCTTTTAAAGGATTTAAATATCCAATACACTTTAATAAATTTGTGTTCCAAAGATAACACAATTCTTAAAATTTATTTTAAAAAATATATTTATTTAACTTCCAAAATTATTTAATAATTCAGTTAATAATCTTATGAAAGATGAGTTTTAAATTAGAATGATGGGTGAGATATCATTTTTCCTTGGATGTTCAAATCTATCATAAACGATAAAGTACTTTTATGTATAAAAAAAGTATAAAAAAATATTTACCCCAAAGTATGGTTATGAAAATAGTAAATGTATTATTACCCATATCAGAAACCAAAAATCTAAAGATCTTGATGAACGTGGGAATAATTTTTATCAATACTAATTTAGTGGAATGATTGGTAGTTTACTATATTTTTCACTAAGTTTTCCTGATTTAATTTTTTCTACATTCTAGCGAGAGAGATTCCTTTCTAACCCAAAAGAGTATCATATTAATTATTTAAAACAAAATTTTCATTATATTAATGGAATTATGTATCATGAAATATTTTATTCTTCTAGAAATTATTTTAAACTAATTTTTTATTGGATGACTTTGGTGGATGTGGAATGGATGGAAAAAGTATGTTCAGAACGAGTCCTTTATTATGAGAGGATTCAGTGTCTTGGCCTTTCATGAAAAAACACTCTATACCACCTTACACTATTGAAGCTAAATATGTTTTAAAAAGATGTTTTTGTAATCTGGTGTTGTGGATGCAACACACACTCATAGAATTTGGAATGTGTTACTGAAACTTTTATTTAGTGAAATAAAAAAGTACCAACAGTCTTAGTAAAAACCCCACAAATCACTCATATGAAATGAAAATTGATATAATAAAAAATTTCCTTTAATATAAAAAAATAATGATATATCATTTCATAATTAATTAGAATGATATAAAAACCATTCTAAAATTTTTACAAAAATATCCAAATTAGGAAACATTTAAATATATTAAACAAAATTGTAGAATAGTCAATATAAAATGATTATTTATTTAATTTTTTAAACCATATCATTATAGTAAAAACCCCATCAAAAAGTGTGAGATATTATTTTACTTTATTTTTGAAATTATGGAATTTATTAAAATCTGAAATGTTCTTATTGATACAATATTTCCTTCCCAACTTTTTTATAAAAACATATTTTCCTAAAATGATCAGACAATAATTTTTTTAAATGTTTTTCAGAGAATAGTTTTTTCAAAATTATTCAACAAACATTTATTCTTCATAATATTTATCCTAGAAACAACAATTTCACATTAACAAAAAAATGTCAGATATAGTATATAATTTAATCTTCTCCTCAGAACAAAATTCTTATAAATGTAACTATTAATTGTTACAATTTATTTTTTAATACTTATAGTATTTATTAATATCTAATTATTTTTTTGAAATATTTATGATTTATCATATTTGTTTATTAAAAATTTAATAAAATTTTTAATCCTAAAGTGTTAAAAAATGTTTAACCCTTTAAATAATCTTTCTTAATCCATCTCTATAGAAGATGGTTTAAACCAGATCTATTTTATTTATAAAAGTGGAAATATATCTCTCGTATGGTAAACAAAAAATAGGTGAAGGAGAAAACCATTTCAACAACACCTATTTTTTATGAACACCTCTCACCATTTTTATCACATTTCATCCATTTATTTAATTTGAATATGTTACTGAATGGTTCATCTAATCATAAATAATGGATTCATAAAACAATTTCTAATGAATAATTTTTTTAAATGACCAAACTATTAAAATATACGAGTATGCTAAATATAAATACTTGTTAAAATATTTTATAGATGTATGTGAGTATTTATAAATATCAAAATATCACATTAATGTACAACTTCCAGAGACAATTAGATAATTCTATTCATTTTTTGAATTTTGTGATAAAGGTAATTTAATGGTTGTGACCTTTACACTTTTTGAAGAATTCTATATTTACAATATCAAAAATGTTTATGAGTTTGTTGGAAAAAAATTATAAGGAGAGTCTAATTAAGTTAAACACATGTTTCCAAATAAATTAATTAGTTTTGAGAAATCTAATGAAGAAAAATCATTTTTTTGATTCATATGGAAAGATAAGAAAAGTTCTTCTACTATCACCATATAATATAGTTTTCGAAATTTGGATAAAAAACATCCTTATTTCCAGAAAAGGGGATAATGATACCATTAATATTTAATAGATTTATTTCATGTACTTATATAAAAACATGAGGAAAATTAACTTGGTGAAGTATATTTTTTTGTTTCATTACGGTATTGAAAATGTGGCTCAATAAAGATAAAGTTCTTCTTTAACCTACTTTAATAGATAAGGATTTAGTAAAATTGATCGATGTTCAGATAAAAAAAAAAATAACAAGTCATAGAGAAATAAATTTATAATATAGAGGATAGAATTAACCTGATTAGGATTTAGTATCTATTTTCTCTGATGAATTATAGTGATTACTCAGATAAATATTATCATATTATATTAATAGAGAAATTAAATGATTTTTTTTTGAAAAAAGGATTGTTGGATAAATGAATCCCCCATTACCTAATTATAAATCTCAGACTTATTCAGTTGAAGATTTTGTTTTCCTAGTAAAAATTAAATAATAAACTAAATTTGATGATTTGAGTTTTGGGTATGATATGGATGAATCATTATTTTTAAATGAGAAATCTAATAAAACTTTTAGAGATAATGGAAAAATAAAGCGAAAAAAAGTGGAATATATAGAATTTTTTATGGATAATAATTTCCTATATTGATTTAAGCAATTTAATTACATAATTGAAGCTACAAATAAGTGAGATGTTCCATTGAAAATTCCTCCATTATTAATTGTTCAAATAGACTAACCTCATTTTGTTTAATGAGAAGTATAATTAGCTCATGATTTATTACAAACTATTTTATTTTGAGAACAAAAATCAAAAAATATTTGTTCTTAGAAAAATCCTATTTAATGACAATGAAGATGATGTTGAAATTTTTGATAAAGACAATAAAAATTATGAAAACAATAACGAATATTAAGAGAACATTAATTTTGAAGATACATCTCAAATAGATTATATTTTATTATCAAAATATTTATTGAAGGATGATGATCAAGTTGTTTTAGAAAAAGTTGATTATTTGGAAGATAAAGATCCACATTATTACACAAGGGAAAAATTAAAATAAATGAAAAATTTATAAGTTGATGTTGTGGAACTTTTCAAAGATCAGTCAAATTAAATATAAGATTATGCTAGAACTTTTCGACCCCCTCCATCCTTAATGATGTTTATTTTGATCCACTCATTATTCCCTTACTAAAAGTTCCCAAAGGATAGAAGTGATAAATAATTACTTCAATGAAGGAACCAAGCTAATTTAATATTCTTTACATTTCTATACAAACATTAAAAAAATATTTAAATTCAATAAAAAAAATGGTGACTAATTAGCGAACTCAAATTAGTTAAAAAGGTTTGTTGAGATAGTTACTTATAATGATATAGATTTTAAATACATAAAATTAAAAGTTGAGTTATGAAAATTGAAGAATGTTTTTATATTGATAATTCATATAGAGGTATTAGTTATAATCTATTATGATTATATTGATGAAATTAAAATATCAACCATGTCAGTTTCGAGGATTATAAGAAGTTTATGTGATGAAGTTTTAGAGAAAAACATAGAAATAAAAAATCTAAAATACTTATAAAAATAATAAGTTCATGATATTTTAGATATAGGAAGGCGGATCAATGATATTAGAAGAATAAGTCTTGAATCTAAAAAAATGATAATATGAAAATTGATGTTCTTGTTTATGAAGTAGTGAAAAAATATATTATTGATATGGATGAGAAATACTATAAGGATGTGAAAAGATGAATGTCATTGGGAAATTTTTTTGAAGAACAATTTATTTATTCACTCAAAATCTTTTATGATATTACAATAAATCAAATTTTACTTTTTTGATACATATATTTGAAAAAATGTTCTTCAAGAATTTTTTTACTGATGAATGATTTATTCTCATCATTTGGATGATTATCATCTATATATATTGGTTTTAATCTTTCATTAAATATTAATTGTTTCATAGATTTTCCCAAAAATAAATTTGTGCACTTTTTCCTCCCTAAAAAATATTAAAAAATAAAAATGTTAAGGAAATGAAGAAAAACTAAAATTTCTCAAATTTTAGAGATAATATTGAAAGAGAAGTTTTTTACAAAAGGGGGTGATATAAATAAATATCTACAAAATCAAAAAGTAAAAGTTAATATTTATATATTATTATAATATTAATTATTTAATTTTTTTGTATATATTAGTTATTGTTTATTTAATTTTTTTAATTATCCTTAATTAAAAGTGGGTTATAGTATTTAGAAAAATTATTTAAAATAATTCCAAACATAATTTATAAAATTATGATTCACATCCATAAAATTTTATACTTTAATAACTAGTATGCATATGATGTTTGTATAATTTTGTGTAGAAAACTATTTACCCTAAAATATAACATATTTTCATTGGAATAAATCATTTTGTGATCATATGTACGCATATTTCACATTAAATGGATAAATAAAATCATCATTCAATATCGATTTATAAAATCCAATAAGTAAAAGTATATTAAAGACAATAAGAAGTAGGTTTATAAAGACTACAGAAAAACATTATCAGGTTGTGACATATAAGTTATCATAATGAATCATTTTAAAATCCTATAGATGAATATTTTTATTCCATTGGTTGAAAACTTATATTATACTAGACGAACATAGTTAATTCCATAGGGAAAAAATTTCTTTCGACCAGATATAATTTTAAATCATTATAATGGTTTTACCATGGTGATCATCACAAAACGTTTTACCGAAAATTTCAGTATAAGAATGAATTTATCCAAATTCATTACAAACCATCCCTAAGAAGTTTGGAATATGAATATTATAAATTTTCCCTAGGATAAAATAAAAATTTGAGGAGGATGTTTCTTTTTCAATCCAAGCTATCAAATGATTGATGTGAAGTGTTTTTAACATCTTGTTATGACTGAACACTTCATCCTAAATCTCAAGAGAGTTTTTATTAAGGAATATGATTGTGAGAATTATTTTAAGGGATTAGGTATTTTGTGTTTTAATTTTAAATGTTTGATATGGTTTGATCATTGGATTATATTTTTTCATATAGATACAGATTAAAAATAATTCTAATAAATGGTTCATTGGGATACGGAAATAGAGGTTATTTTGATAATTGTATAAGGGGATTCCATGGTAGAAAAATATAGAACATTATGTCTGGTTAAAAACATGGATACCTAATGTTAGGGTATTTTTCTTGCATAATAATTAAGACTAGAGTGTGGCTATTTTTAATAACATTCTACATATTTTCCCTAATATCATTATAGCATTTTTACTTCTTTTCAGAAGTTTATTTCGATTATTCATTTTTATGAATTGATAATTTTATATGTTATGAAAATTTCTGAACTATTATCCAAATTTTTATTTCTAAAAATGTTTTGTAATTATTTTTATTTAAACGAGATAGAATGTTTTAACAAATTACCTTCAAAATGTTATTACATAAATTATATGTTTTTTACAAACTATATTTCACTGCCAATTGATGGTAAATATATACATTTTAAATCCTTTATATAAAATTTATATCAATAAATATAAAATAAAATTTAAATATTAACATTTCACATAATAGAAATTATAATTTTGTTGGATTCATATTTATTTTTATGTTTTTAGGTGGAAAAAACAAAGGATAATTGTTTATGAAAATTTCCCTTAGAAATTATTTTTATTGGAATATTTAAAAATGTTGAATTAAAATATTCCTCATTTTAAATAAAATAATGTGTTGAAATATGAATAATTTACAATTTTTTTAGTTTAAATTCTATTTAAATAAGGTTAAGATCCCTTGAATGTAACATGAGTTTTTTTAGAAAACAGTTTTTACGTGAATAATATTTTTCAATTTTAAATATTTAAAATAAATTATAATAATGATTTATATAAATGAAATATATATTATATATATATAAATATATGAATTACAATCAATATAATGATAATTACTAGCCATATAGTTAATATAAGGTCATATTAATCTTGAAAAAATCATTTTAATGAAAATAGTTTTTATCATGTTTTGTGGGTCTATTTTTATATTAAATTATTCCACTTTTATGAATCAAATTTGATAAAATAGATTCACTATGTAGATTAAAATATATATAATATTTTTTAATATATTCAACCATATGTTTTTATAGTAAATAAAAAAACTATGATTTTTTAATAATAGTTGAGGTAAATATGGGATTACTAGTGGGTGGCGGTAGTCTAAATAGATAATGGTCAAAATGGACTAAAAAGTTACATAAACCTAATTGGTTGATTTTTTTTTTAAACTTTAAAATTATAAAATTTTAATATATACCATTTTGGGTTTATTATTTAAAGAAAGTGACTCTTTAATATTTTAAAATATTAAAAAATTACAAGTGTGACACACACCTTAGTTATAAAAGGGAAGATCACCCCACATACTCAAAAATCATGAGAAATTTAGTAGGAAAACAACCAACCAACATTTCACCATAAAATACTTATCGACATAATATTGGTTCTTATATTCCCTAAATACCAACCCTTGGGTCTTTAAATAGATACCCAAAAGAGGTTTCTCAATGATATGCTAACCCCCTTAACCAAGATATTGTCTTCCTTATGATATTATGAAATTAAACAATTTTATAATAATTTTAAAATCATAAAATTATATAAAATATACCAAGATGTTATTTTATCTGATGGATTTTATTATCGTTATAGTTTTCTATCAAATGGTAAATGAAACAGTCACTCAAGTATATGGTGGATTAACCCCTCGTGAATAAATGTAATTTGTTTTCCATCACTTCTTCAAATGGATATTTATAATGATACATATAATGAATATATATATTATATATATGATAATTATGTGAAAATATTTATTCTTGAAATTTAATATATGATCAAATTACTTACACTTTCACCGAGTTATAATGTCTCTTGTTCATAAGTATGATTTACCGTCTCTATAATGTGATGCGATTAATTTTACAATTTACCTATTAAATAATGATTATAAAATTGAAAATAATAAATAAATATTATATATATAACATTTTTATAATTATTAATATGATGAAACTATATACTATTCATATGAAATATAACATTCATGATATATCAGACATGAGAAAACAAAGTAATTAATATTCGAAACAATGATAACAATAAATGATTGATGATGAACGTGTGATAAGTTTTTGTAATTTGATAATGTGTGATAATTATTGAATATGGTTAATATATAAATTAATAACAAGTTTAAAAACATGTTTCGAAAGGTTTAATCATGTTTAATGAAGAAAGAGTTTGAGGTTTGAAATTTCATATCAATATACACTCTGTTGAGACATATTTTGTATGTTTTACATAATTAACATTAAGTGGTGTTTATAATTACAATTTTATATATTTAATATGGGAAAATATTTATTCATTATTATTATTGTCTCAATTCATCTATACACTTTAAAGGGGTTCAAATTTAAAAGTTACTAAAGAGTAATGATTTATTTTATAATCTCATATTTCTGGGATTTCTTATATTTTTCATTAAATAAATATTATAATATACCATTAATAAACATAAATTATTTTATTTTATTTTTTATCTTAATGTGTTTATCATATTTTATTATTAATTTTCTTCTCCAAGGAAATTGAATCATGAAAATAAATCTTTAAAAAAAATTCCAATGACATTTCTCTTTTTTGGTTCCATATATTTTTCATGCATTTTAATATTATTTATAAAAATTTTAAGAATTAAATTTTATTCACTAAAATGATATATTAAGTAAATTTTATGTTATAATTTAAATTTTAAGTGGTTTTAAATTAATATTTATAGTCTTTTGACCACGATATTTTTGACTTTCCTTCCAAAAAACTAAAATGAAGTGATTCTATTTAAGATATTCAGTGTTAAAAGGAATTAAATCCACCCAAAATGTTGGAAAAAAATATATTTTTCTATTTTTTTTAATTTTATGAAAAATAAAACTATTAAATTAAATCATATATCCATGTTTCAGTGACATTTTGTTATTCTTTAAAAAATTACTTTATTAAAAAAACCAATATTTATGATGAATTTATGGTAATATTTTATCATTTACTAGTTTTTTCATCATTAAATTTATATTAAAACATTCAATTTATTGAGATCAAACATCATTGAAAATTATATTTCTTTTAAATATCTATATAAGTTGCATTATGTATATGATCAATTAATAAACGATATATCATTTCTACAAACCATGTTCTACTATGAATTTTATTTGAATAATTGGGGATGTCTTGATATTTTATATCCTTTACTCAATAAAAATATTTATTGATGATGGATATTGAGTATAAATTAAATTTATTATTCAATATATGAGGAATTCATTGGACATAAAATAATTCTTGGTTATGGGAATTTTATATCCTCTCAATGAATCAATATGTTTGATGAGATAAACTATTTGACCCGACTTATTAAATGTATTGTGGTGTATACATACCCAAACATTATACTGACATGGAAAAAGTCCATGGTAGTATAGATATCATGATTACTGATATCATGATGTCCATAATTCATACATCCCCTTCATTGGGAATTGATTTATTATTATCAATGATATTACTACATTGATATTTTCCATTAGTGAATTTGATTCTCATGTTATTGACAAAATAGAATGTGTTTTTTGTTGTCTATTTTGAAATGTTTATTGTTTATTATTTAATCAAGATATTCCATTCTATGTGACCCTTATCAAGAATTTTAGCACAACCTAATTTTGTTTTCCTTCCACTAGGATATAAAAAATTAATCATTAACCTATTAAAACGACGTAGAATATTCCCATTCACTATGGTTTATATTTTTTAAATGTAATTTAAGAAGCATGTTTACATAAGGTTCAACAAAATTACTAATCTGGTCAATCCTTTGTAGTGAGATCCCATTTATATCATGACAATGTAATTAATTAAACACCGACTCCAGGTTAAAAGTGTTGGGGTTGTAAGAAAAACGAAAAACTAATTAAAATTTTAGATAATATAAGGTCTAAATCTACCTAATAAATCACATTTAAATTTTTTTTAGTTAACTTAATCCTTATCTATTAGATTTACCCATATTAACACATTTTATTTTTTATTGAGATAACATAATTTTTTTCTCTATGTAATTTATTTTTTAGACCAATAATAAAAAGGAAAATTATAAAACAATATGGTCACATTGATTAAAAATAATAAATCCATTTTTTATATTCAATTTATAATGAAAAAAACCAATTTTAATATAAGTACTCATAATGCATAAAAACTGGTTTATGTAATTACATATGTATTTTGAGTAAAAACAATTTTACACTAAAAATATGTATATTATTGATTATCACGAATTTAATTGGATTTTAATCCAACAATGGAATGTTATATAAAATTTTGATCATTCCAAAATAGAATTTAACCTTACAAATAAACTATTAATTGAAATGGTCCAAAAATATTTTTTTATTAGAATAAAATGTAACTTATTTTCGAAAATGTTTAGAATGAGTTTCTGAATTCTAAATAATATTATTTAATGATATAATTTACTTCTTAATATCTTATTAGGACAAGAAAATGGTTTTATAAATTTATAATTCATGAATATACCATGATGATGTAATAAAATTTTAGGGTATTTTTTTAAAACATCATACTCACTATTCATTGAAAAATGAAATACTTCCAAAAAAATTCAAATTTTCACACAATGGTAAATTATATTTTCTGAATCAAAAAATTATTTTTTTTCAAAATTGAATTTATAAAATACTTAAATTTACATTTTATATAAAACCATGCAATATGTGGGAAAAAATTTAGTTAAGATAATTTCTCGTTCTTATTTGATTGATAAATAGAATCATATTTATATAAATATGAAGTAAATTAATCAATAAAATGATTACTTATAAATAATAATTTTGAATCACTACATGGATTACCTAGGTTTTCACATGACTTACCGTATTATAATAATTATAGAATGGTGTACTCTTTATAATGAAATAGTTAGATTGGATATATGAATTTTCCAAAGTAAAACCAATCATAAGGGATGTATGAGATTGAGTAATTTTTTTGAAAACCTTTAAAAAAATTCATTCTAAATGTATGAATAGAAATAAAATTCTTTATAATACTAAATTTATACTAGAGTTTTAAAACACCATTATTATAATTTCTATTTTTAAATGGTATAGATTTATTATTTAGCATGAGAGAATGATTTTAGTCATAAACTTTATAAAAATAATCCTTATTTCAATCAATGTATTTATTCAGGTTTTTATTTTTATTCTCAAAGAATTTTATATATCTATTTAACTCCTCAAATTATGGTGTATCAACCTGATCATCCAAAGTAAAATAAAAATCTATGGATAAGTAAAACTTCATAAGGGATTTAATGATTCCCTTACTATGAATCATATTTCAATTCAAAATTCCCTATCATAAATTAATGGTATGTTTTAGTATTCATAAATATATTTTTGTAAAGAAAATATCTAAATATCTAATCACTAAAAATATAGGTTTGAACAGACATTAATACATTTTCATCTTTCTCATTTCACTTTCTTCTAGAATATACAACATTCTTTTTCATTTTAATAAAATCCAATTTGACATGAACATGTGTATTAAAATCATAACATTTACATCAAACAATGAAATTTTCTCATATTTCTATCTTATACTTTATTTAATGATAATTTTTAAATACATTATTTTTAATAAATCTATTCATACACCATTAACATTGAAAATGTTTTCTTTTTCTAATTTTTTAAAAACTATTATATAAATGATTTTTAGAAGTTCACATTGATTTAGGTGGATTCAAATTTTGAAAACTAGATGTAAAAAAATAGAATATTATAGTAAAAATACTATGTAATTATTTAATCTCACCTTATATGTTTATCTCATCAATTTATTTTCATTATACATTAATGTTTTAACAAGTTCATCAAACATTTTCTTTTTAATATGTTTTAAATCATTTATGCATATAATTTAAGATTCTCTTTCCCTTGGATGTATATTTTCCCTTTCTTAGAATGTTTCTGATCTTTAATTACTCACTCACTAAGAGATTAAAACCAATTAACTACAATCACGAATATCTGGAAAATATGACAAACTAATTCACTATAAAGAAAATAAAATGTATGATGATCATATCACCGTATAAGATATATAATCTCCATTTCATTAGAAGTATTTAAGTGAGTAATATAAATTTTCTTTAGTATTCTATCAGTAGATTAATAATATAATATATTATTATAGATATTTATCATAATTGAAAAATATAATTTGTTTTAGAAAATTTTAATTTTATTTATACTTCATATTAGCCTCATTAATGAATATTTAAACTTATTTTTTTAGATTATTATAATTTTATTACCTCAACTATTAATGATCTAGTACAATATTAATAACATATATTTTCATTTTATATCTCAAGTGTACGTGATCATCACCTTTGAAAATATATGTATTCCCTATATTCATATTCTAAAGAGTTATAATTTGTAAAAAATCATTCATATAATAAAAAATAGATCATTCCACTATTATACATTTGTGTAAAAAATCATAGACTAGCTAAATAAAAAAATGGTATAAACTATATTTTAAAAAAATAATATAATGGACCCCACTATAAGTGTTACCTCGGAATATTTCATCATTAATAGGGAAGGGGTAGGGGTAATTTAAATGTATGTACAACTCACAATATTTCCATAGATGATTATAAACTATTTAGAAGATATAATATGAAAATAGATTAGATTATGAAATGTATAGAAAAACAAATAAATCCAAAATTAAAAAAATCAGATGATGTGAACTCAATTGAGATAAAAATAAACTTATAAACTTATATAAAATATGTTAAATTAAAAAAAACACCATGTATAATATGAAAATAAAGAAAAGTAAAATAAATTATATTATTACCAATAATATAAATTCTCCAGAACACTTCCGTTTTCCCAAAGTGGTGGTTAGATCAATGCCCAAATCAAAATTATATTAGTTCCACATTAAAAACTGCATCAGCCAACCTGATCAAAAGATACACGTTATACAACTATAAATTCCTTGAAAAACCTATCAGGATATATTATATTTTTACTAAGAACAAATTTGAACAGATTATTGGAAGTATGGAACACTATATATGAGAACCTCTTATATATGTAGGATTTAAAATTGGACTTTAGCCAGATGTTTTCAATATGATAATTTTGAAGATATATATTTATAGGTCTATATTCTATTGGACCAAATAGATAAAAATAAATTACTATAACAAAAAAGGATCACAACCTTTACAATAAATCATTATATAATGCGACGTTCATAGTAAATAACAAAGAAAATGAATAATGTAAAAAACTCAAAATAAATGATATATTGTATGCTTAATGTATATTTATTCATTATAGAATCATATATTCCATTCAAAAATTATCATTCTCTATTTATTGATGTTGGTGTAACAACCTCTATAGAGCATTGTTGGTAATGTGATAACAACTTATAAATTTCACATTATATTCGGCTAAAATGGTTTTGTGTAAATATCATGATTCCCTATATATTACATGGTTTGAGTTTAGAATTATTGAACATAATAATAAAATCTCATGTCTTTATACTAAAATAACTAACATATATTAAATTTAGTGAATGTAAAATAGAATTGTGTTGTGATTCATCAATGCAACAGATCAAAAAGTTGTCATTTAAGGAAAAAGAATCAACCATAAGTAGTGAAAAATCATATTCTTAGACCATATAAACCATATGAGTGTATCCTACTTGGTTCTATGTAATGCAATTGTAATCAAAACATATTAAAACATAGAGAAAAATAATTGTTTAGAGTCCGTATGATCATTACTAATGAGGCACTAAATGGAACATACTGGTTGTCTTATATGGTTATGATGCAGAAATCTAATGAAAACAAATATATTTATAAATTACTAAAGATAATGTAAAAAATTATATTTATTCCAAGGATCCACATAATTGTGAGGTATAATTTTTTTAACTTTTACTTGATTTAACTTATGTATTGATTTTCAACGTAAATCCACATAATTCAATTAAAATATTTAATTTATTTATTACTTAAGAATCCAGTTACTAGAATAATATTAGGAAGAAAATTTCCTAAATCACTATTTCATATAAAAAATTTACAAATCGTGTTTATAAATTAATACATTAAATTAGAAAAGTGAAAATTTAAAATGGTATATAGCATTATAAAAATGTTTTTATGAAACATTTAAATATATTGGAACAAAATAAATATAATTTATAATGTGTTATCTATAGTGATATATTTTTAGGAATGATATTTTAAGAAACTTCAAGAACATTAAAATTTAGCTGAACAATGTTTCTTATCACGTACAGAAGATTAAAGTAAACGATGTATAATTTAGGTTATTATTTACCAATCACTTCCTCCCCCCCAAAATAACATTGCCACCACATCCCTAACAAATCATTTTCTTACCCCCAGGTTCTGAATGGTGAATTGAAAAATAGTTCATTCATATTTAGGTGAGATTTTTGGGACTCAAGTATGTTCACTATAGTTATATACTTACAATCCAAGAATGTTTCGGTCAAAGGGAGACTGTTTAACTATAATAAATACTCAAAATGTTTGAAACATATGACACACCAATGACCTCTAATTTGGCACGTGAATAATACCAATGGATATGCCAAATACATTGAATGAATAATGTCTAGTGAGATGACTTAGGATTGGGATACCCAAATTACTTATCTTGGATAACAAAAAAAAATGCTTTAGACTTATGAGAAGTTCTCAAAGTACTATATGGATCCATTTAATTTATACTATAATTAAGAGGGAAATAGTTTCTATTACAATTTAAAAAACAAATAACTAATAAATCATTTGATTCATAATATAAAATTATTTTAAAAATAAAATCTCCTATAGATTCATATCATAAAGAGAATTATTTATTATTTAATGAAAAACCAAAGACATTCATGTTACTAGAGTAGCTCGAGAATCACTTATAGAGTCAATACCCGATACCAATAATTTTGATAATAATTTAGAAGTATAGATTGTTAAATTATAGTACCAATAAATTGTAAAACTAAAATTTTGTAACTAATAAATCAGTCTATATGACCTCCAACTAATATAAACTATAAATATTATAAAGAACACTCAAGAAATAAAATAAAAAAATAAACCAATATTTTTAACTAACTAAAAGGCCAATTAATTAAAATAAATCCTTCCAAAATCCAACATAATATATTATAATACCAAATTTAAATCAAAACTATATCTATTTTGAATAGAATAGAGTGGAATGATTTGTTTGTTAGTTTCATTGGGCTCCTTGAAGTAAGATAAAGCAAATACCCATAGATTAAGATTAATTCCACCATACACTAGAAGAATTTCCCTCAAACCTACGAAATTTCCATGATATATTATATGAGAATAGGTAAAACGTAATAAATATTGAGATGAGAGACTATAATTTGATTTATAATTAAAATCATTCATGGTAAAAAGAAGAGGCAAGGTATGCGAAGGTGGAGGAAGGAAAAAAAATATATCTCCAAAGGGACCCTCCCATTCCCATAGAAAATAGAGAGATCATGGGAGGAAGTAGACAAGATAAATTATTATGAAGGGGAAAAGATAAAAACACCCAACATTAGAAAAAATCCTAGAATACTCCCAGACTACCGAATCTGGTACCATCGTGTACCCAATGGTGCACCAAGACATTTTTAAGGATAGTGGGTACCCAATGGACTTAAATAAGGAATTTTGTAATATGTAAAGTTATAAATTGGTATGGAACATTCATCATAGTTAACCCAAAATCATGAAAAGTGAAATATTCTCATTCTCGATCAAAAATATCATCAGAATTCATCATAAAACAACTGAAAAATGATAATCCTAAAATGATAAATAACCCTTATACAAAGATTAAAATTCAAAATAACTATTAGAACCAAAAATGTTTATACACATAGAGAATGGGGTAAATAATGGAAAATATATTCCTTTAAATGGACATCATAGATGATATATTTCATAACAATCCAATTGAATTGTGAAAGTATTGTATTGATTGACATCCTTGGGTGAGAATATTTGGAAGCCATTAAAAATGTATTTGACGTTTTTGATCATATGCTGATTAAACATACCATGAATTTATTTTAATATGTTAATAGTATATTTGATTATGTTCATCTAAATATGTAATATACTATTATGCTTTAGGTCTAATAATTATAAAAATAAACGGTATATATCTTTGTATATATAATTCACAGATATGATGCATTAAATTAAAAATTGAACAATATTACAGGTACATAAGTTGTTTGAATGAGATATAAGATTATTAAAGATGATACATAACATGTTCAAAGGATAAACATGATGATTAATAGTGTACATGTAATATATTATTCTAAAGTTTAAGATATGAATTTGGTAAATGAAGTGAATAAATAATAAGTTCATACTCATTGGTTGATATATAAGAAATGTTTTTTGTTACATAAGTTACAAAAACCAATAAATTATTAAAGTTGGATACATTTTATATGATAATTCTGAAAATCAAATCAAATTATGAAGAAATGATTTAATATTACACAATTGAAAATGTATGATTATACTATAAATCAATCTGGGTTATATAAGAAATTAAAATTGGTGATTAGTACTTGAAAGTTTTTTAATTTTCAAATGAAAATAAATGGATAAATTTTTTTTGAATGATTGTAGATAAATTCTAATATATTTTATATTTACCACCTTAAATATGTAAATAGATTTTTTGGATATAATGATGATGATCCTGGGGAACAGACCCACATGAGTAGTTGAATGACGAATATTGTGGAAAATCATGAAATAGAAATCAAATAGGAAAATTTAATGTTGTGGGAGTTTTTCCACGTGATTTAGTTCATAAAAATAAATGTGTAAGACAATACTATGAATACAATTAATTATAAATTATTTATATATGATTGATAAGATTAGTAGATTACTATTAATTAGAAAAAGAATGGAGAGGTAGTGTCGATATTGATAAGAAATATAAAATATTGATTGAATCAAGGAGTTTAAGAGTGACTATAAAGCTTTCATATCTATAATATTTAGTGATTAATGTTTGATAATAGGAAGAATAATGTTCTAGAAGTAGTGAGAAAAGATAACTAATCTAAATTAAATATTAAATATCAGAGTTCCAAGTTCTTGCACCAGTGAACAGATTCTGATTAAAAATTTTAATGTCTTTGGTGGAAGATAAAATATATTATTGAAAAATACTAGACAAATATTGATAAAAATATGTTCATTTATTTTAAATTTTTTAATTCTTGAGTGAATATAGTATAATAATATTTATAATTTTATGGGGATAAAATATTATCCTCTGGGAAAGGATGTTGAACCTCCCTTATGATTTCATTATGAGTAAAATATATCAGTGTAGGTTATTAGTACATTATGGAAAATTTTCAAACAAATGTATAACCACTTTTATACACTAGTGAAATCTTTATGTATTAGTATCCACCTGACCACAATAGGGAGTAGGTATCAACATTATGAGTGAACCTTTTATAAAATTTTTTGTGCCCAATATTTCATTATTAATTTTTGATTAAAATTAGTAAGGATGATATTTAAGTTTAGTGGATCAGATCCTAATATATTATTTAGGTTTAATTATTAAGAAGATATATTAAAATATGTATTACTAATTTAACCCTTTACTCTCTATAGTACAACCCACTTCTAGGAAATTTCAACTAATATATGTGTATCCTAATTATTTATTGTATGATACAAAATCATTTAGAGATGAAAAACCTTAATAATATAAATTTAGAGGTATTAAAACTGTTAATGGAGAAAAAAATATGGATTGATGAATATTAGCATTCTATATCATTTTTCACATATCCTAGAGGTTATTTATACAATAGCTATATTTTTTCCTTTGATTTAGGATAAAGAATATTTATATATTTTAGATAAGGCAAATTTTATTTTTTTAAAAACTATAAATTATATATATATATATATATATTATAAAATGATATGACAACAATTATAAGGATTCAAATAGATAAACAAATTTGGAAAAAATTGGAAATAATTATTTAATGTAATGTAATGGTTAAAAACGTTTTTTTTTGAAATTAACTATAATATTTTTGAAGATATCACAATGGATTGTAGGGAAACCAACAATGAGTACATTACATGATTAAACGAAATATTCAAGAACATAGAAGGCATTGGAGAAAAAAATAAATATACTATAATTTTCATGAAATTGATATGAAACATTCCAGATATATTTGATCCAATTTATATGTATTAGATGATATAAAAGATCAATATATTAATGAATTACATTTAATTAGTATTAATAATGAGATTATAAAGTATCCCTCATTTATAAATAAAATTAAAGAAGAAATAAATTTTTAATATATAATGAAACTCCGAATCAAATATGATGAATATGTAGAATTTAGCAACTTATATAATGAGGAAAAGGATGAATAAAATTAAAAGGAAAATATGTCTCCTATCACATTTCAACAAAATAAATGAAAATTATAAAAGAAAAAATATGGTAACATTGTAAAATTTTCAATTAAATATCCAATTAATAAAAGTAGTGAGTATGAAGCTGGTGGATAATACTAGAAACCTTAGAAAAAATGGGATAAATTCTAAGTAGAAGTTAATAAATATTATTACCATAAGGAAAAGTTTCCTAAAAGAAATAGGAAAATTTTAACAAAATGAAAATAATAAGGCTACTCCTCCTAATGTATCCATTCATAATTATAATCTATTTAAATTGTTTAATACTTCATTAAGTATTATAAAAAAAAAGAAGAAATGTCACAAAATAATGAAAATAAAGGAGAAATTACAAATATGGAGAATATATATAAAATGAGGGACATGAAGGCAATCATGAGATGGAAAATAAAATAATGAAAAAGATAGGGAACTGAATAAATGAAATAAATATAATAATAAATGAATATAAGGGATTTTTAAATGGTAATTATTCCATAGTAAAGATATTATAAATATTAAGAAGAATGTTAGGGATCAAGATAAAATTAGGAAGGATAATTTAAAAAAACTATCTATAAATAAAATAATAAAATAAGATACAATAAAAATTTATTGAAAATGATAATTCTATAAATATGATTAATTAATAATTAAATAACTTTATTGAAGTCAAGTATAAATTATTGAATGTTACATGAAAAAATTGACCAAAAGGAATGGTCAAAACTACTCTTACTAAAATTAAATGAAAACCAATTATTTTTTTGTATACAAGTTCTCATACTGATAATGTTCATGTTTAAAAAAATAACAGTAATGTGAAGCATTATCATACTATATGAGAAGGAAATATTAACTCAAGAAGTCTTATGTCCTAAAATAAAATAATTACAATATGTGACCATATAACAATACAATATTTCAATATTTATTTATAAATATTAAATATCATGTCCCCAAGGGTACTAGTGATGATATTGAATTTATGGGCATAAATCCTATCAATGAATGTACAACATGGAATTTACTAAATATAGGAGTTAATCAAAAAGTAGTAACACTAAATAGGTGAGAAGTAATTCATAGAAGATGAATAATAGTTATAGAATGTGAAATATATAAAAAATAGACCATAAAATTTGTCCATTAAATTTTTAATTTTTTTATAGATATGTGGTGTATGAGACCAATAGGGTCATTCTGATTAAAAATTTATGACTAGTATTTTAAGCTAGTTTTCCTATATTGGGATGGGATATGGCATTAAAAAAAAGAGATATGTAACTCATTAAGAAAGACTAATTAAAATCAAGAAAGAAATATAGAAAAATGACTCTTTATTATGAATGTTACCCTCACAAGAATGATGGATCCTGAATATTGATGTTTATTGATGTTCATGATAAATGGAAAATGTATTTTGTAAATTATTGTTCATTATAACAAATAAAACTGGTTGATTTTGAGATTAAATCTAAAAATATGAAATACAAATATATAAAATTTATTTAATGAATAAAATATAATCTATTATGATTTAATGAATTCAATGATGATGAGAATGAGGGTTTTTTTAATAATGACTCATTTTTAATCATGATCTCAATGGATGATAGGATTTCTACTCATGGAAAAAGAACAAGAGGAAATTTATTTCAAATTCATCTTATTACAAAATATTGTTATATGAGTATGTAATTAAGAAATAAAATTTTGTTTTGAAGACTTGGAAAAATTGTAGAAATTGGTTTAGGTAAAATAAAAAACAAATATATGGTGAAATATCTTCCTATTAATGAGACTGAGGAACATGATTCTTTTGAAATATGTTAGGAGAGAATATTTCAAGGAACTCAAAAAAGGGTGTTGATTCGGTCAACTAATCCACATATGTTTATTCATACCATCTTTTGTGGACCTATGATATAATATTCTAATAATGGAGATATATATTTAATTAAATTCATTGATAATTTTAACAATGTGAGTAAAATGATTTTCCTAAATAATGATTATGAATTATTAGATATATTAAAAAACATTGGAATATCGATTGAAAAGTTATCAAGAGTCAACATCAAAATCTAACTATTGATAATGGAAGGGAAAAAACTTTTAGTGTTTTTTAAATAATTAATGAATATAATATAATCAATAAGTAATATAGTTCACCAAACCCCTTTATAATAATAGAGTATAAAAAACAATGAATAAAATTTTAATTTCGATGGGAAGAATAATGCTTTAAGTGAAAAAACACTATAATTTATTATATAGAGAATATATTTGTGAATTTATATATATAAACAATATATTCATACTAAGACCTAATTAAAAAATGAAATCATAAAAAATATGTTACTAAATAAAGACATTTTTGAATTATATCAATATTTTTGGTAGTACTGGTTTGATGATGTTGGATAAAATAAATCGAAGAAAATTTGAATAGAAATATAATGAATGGATCATCATGGGATAATTATAAAATTAAAGGTATAGATTTAATGAAAAATTGTATATAAAAATGATTTAATTTTTATAATTTGAAGGAAATTTAGAATCTACTAAACACGGTGTGACAAGTCAACTAGTTTTAAAAAATGTTGAACATGATATAGTATTGATTTATGGTAGAAAAATCAGAAATAGTAAAAAAGGATCCAATTTAATATAATTATGAATCAGTATAATCAAATGATATGGATGAATCTCCTAGAAATGGATGCTCCCAAAAATATATATTGGAGAAAAATGTGGAATAATGAAATATTATTGGTAGTAAATAATGTCCATTATAGATATGAAGAATACTATGAATAAAAATATGTATATATTACCTTACCGATTGAGCCACCTTTGATAGTTGAAGGATTATATATTACTAATTAATAAATTAAATTAATGAAAAACTGATTCATATTGATAAGAATTAAATATATGAATTTTTATAAATACTTGAATGAAAAAATGTCATTTTCACAAAGTGCATATTCAATATAAATTAAATGAACGTGGTGAGGAGTTAGGAATTGTTTTACAATTGATATTAAAATTTTATTTATAGAGTGAGGGAAATGATTTTGAAAATACATTTTCACTTTTTTCCATAATTGAGGATATTATACTATTTGTTATAGTGGATTCTCATAGATACAACAAAATATATGATATTGATCTATAGTTTTAATTTTTAAATAATGATTTAGAAGAAGAGGTTTTTATTTCGAGTCCTAAATGTTTCATTGTACAATGTGATGTAATCATGGTATATAGGCCATATAATACATATGGTTTTAAATAGTATTTAAATATTTATATTCTATATTGGATAGATACCTAAAATATATTAAATGTTATAAATGAATGGATGAAAACAACCTTTATGTGAAATATATTTCAGCATGTCATATTCTTATCATAGTTTATATGGATGATATAGTATTTATTTGATAGAAAGATACTACATGTGAGTACTTTTCTAAATATATACAAATGGAATTTTAGATTTTCATGTTTGGCGAAATTGAATTATTTTTAAGGATTACATGTTATATAGAAATATTAATACGTACTGTTAAACAAAAAAATGAAAAATAATTCTTAAATAATTATTTATAGAAGATTATAAATAGGTTTCAACAACTACAGAAGTTATAACTAAACTAAGAAATACTGAATCTAGATACCATGTTAATAAAAAAATATTTGGATATTCAGTAAATTCTTGATTTGTCTAATTGAATAATTGATATAAATAGTTCATATAGGGAATATTTTTCAATTATGTCAATGTTATAATAAATAGAATCAATTATTTATATGAAAAATAATTCTGAGATATGTTAAATAAACATTATGATAAGGTTTATATAAATATTTAGTAAAAACCGAATCTATTGGGTTTCACTGATACAAATTAGGATGGAGAATGAAATTACACAAAATCTATATTTGTTGGAAAATTACTTCCTGGTTAAATCTATATATGTATTCATAATAAGTTTAAAAAATCAATGAACTAGAGAAATATAGTGGAAAATTTTATAGCTATAAATATTTCAAATACAAAAATTCTATGTATAAAAGTGAATATAGAAAAATTAAAATATGAGGTTAAGACGACATTTATGGTTCATTGTGACAATTAGAGTTCAATTAATTTCTCAAAAACCATAGAGATATATTTAATATGAAATCATGTTGATTTTTGAAACTAGTTTTTCAATGTAAAAAAGAATAATGATAATGTGTAACTAGAGTAAATTTAAAAAAAGGATAATATTATAGACATATGTTAAAAAGTAAATCTAATATAGTGGTCCTATATGTTAAGGATTAAACATAATGTTCATCCTTCCACACTCACATAAGGATGTGTGGGTTAAAACCCAAAATTTGATTTAGATTCCAATATCAATGGGGGATAATATGTAAATAACTCTTTTGGGATTAAGGTTTGTTATTCTCTTTATCTTGGGCCAATAAGATTCTTTTTTTTATAAACATGGTGGAGTAAAATAGAATGACTGAATATATCGAGGGTTATAATTTATAACTCACTTGAATAACTATTTATTTTCACAAAGAGATGGAATTAAAAAATAATTTCCTTAATTTATAGTTTAATGTTAGGAATTTTCTTCCAGAGAATGATATTGAATTTATTAGTCTCGATATTGGTTTTTGGTGTTGAAAAAATATAATGGGGGACATTGAAGAACCAAATGGAATTGATAAAGTGTTATATTTTTTTCCAATATTGAGTAACATTTTTAGGAGATATTATTGATATATTTGAAACTATTGACTATTTTTGAGGTGATTTATGAATCTCATATGGTATTTGATGAGATTATAAGTAAACTTTATTAATATTGACTTTCAACATAATATATGTTTTTTCATAAAATCACGAAATTGGAAAAGGATTAAGTGCCTACAATTATATATATAATATATTCATCTAAATATTGTAGTTAAAAAATTAATAGGGTAGTATATGTGTAATATTTTGGAATGATATATGTTTTCTCATGTATTCATGTATGAATTTTAAAAGATATATAAGATGTTTTAGAGGGAATAAATAAGATCTTTTTTTATATTAAAGTGAAGTGTTTTTTAAAATTAGTGAACATGTAAGAAGTGAGGGGTAAATGATGATGCCTATGAAATTATTTATTATTTATATTTTAATTGTTTTGAAAAGTATGAAGATTGTGGAAATATAAAGGAAAATTATGAAAATAAAATCATACGGCGATGTGGTATTCAAAAATTCAAAAAACATTTGCATATGATTATTCTATGATAAAAATTGTGTTTTTTTGAAAAATTAAAATATGGGAACATATATTTAACATTAATGAATATTAAATGAAAATATATTTGAGATTATTCTTATTGAACATAATAATATAAATTCATATTCATTTTTAATTTACAAGAATAAATGTGTAATTGGATATTTTTTGAAATTAAGATGAGGGTTTTGGTGAAAAATCCCATGTGAATCATTTTATGTGGAAATTCAAAGAATACAATTTAGTACACATTAGGTGAGGAATATTTTGGGATTATGGGAGAAATTCCATGTTATATGGTTGTTAAATAATATGATAACAAAAAATTTAATGAATTAAAATTAATTTGAATTACTAAAAAATGTTATGTAAAATGATATTATTCACATGAACTGGAAAAATATTGACGATAGAGTGGTGGGATTTATAAGAACATAAAAATATATATTGAATTAGGATATTGTGATGTGAGATTAAAACTAATAGATATTGAGTATTTTTTGATCCACGAGTGACGTCATAATAGTGATGTTATGGGAGTATCGAGAAAATTAGACATATATGAATTCAACACTGAATATGAAATGTAAAAGTTCATTAATTAGTGGTTATAATATGATTTAGATTCTCTATAGTCCTGGGAGTATGATTAAATTTATTAAAAGTGAATCATGGGGTAAATGTGATTAGACTCAGTATGTTTGTTAGAAATATTTGAATACATGAGTGATCCATTACAATAATATCAATATATTTTAGAAGAAAACTGATAATAATATTGTAGTCGTTTTTTCAAATAACATTCAGTTTATTATAGAGTGATGTATATTAGTGTTAGTGATGAATATAATAATTTCAAATTTTAACATGTTTTATACTCTTTTTTAATATTCGTGACTCAGTATCAATATGATCCTAACTAGTAGTATGATCCAAAATTGGGAAAAAATCATGAAAAACAAGGATTACCCGATATTTATTTCTTTTTTCATCAACATGGAAAGGATTATATTTATTCATGTTCATATCATATCCTAAAATATCATATAGGTTTTTTTCTATATAATAAATAGAAAAATATTTAATAATTATTAATTCCCAAATCATAGTTGTATAACCCACTCCTATGGTATTTCATGTTCCTCTGTTAGATATAACACCTCTATCCATTATAAGAACACAATTATATGATTAATGAAAAGAGAGATATAAGAACCTTTTTCGTACATAATACTAATTTGGAGTAAATAAAGAGTATAAAATGAAGATGTTCCCAAGTACCAATATCACTAAGCACACTACTTGTTAATTTATAATTTATAGCTAACTCACTGACCCTATAGGCTTACATCCCTTATAAATTATATAACATACTACTCTCAACCACTCAATAATCATAAAACTCCTATAATAAAAAACGTATTGTTCTTTATGAACTACAACTGGGATTACACTATTAATGGTTTGTCGATATGATTATCATTCTTCCCCATGATGAACCTACTAAACCTTATAGTTTGTTATATTCATAGATATGACTCCTCTATTCTCTATTTTATTCTATCTTAGATAATTTATTACCAATATTTGATCCATGATCCTTATTCAATTTTTTTTAGAATGATATCACACTTGTCTTGATAGAATCTTTACATTTTCCCTTTAATTTATTTTCATTACGATATGATTAATTTAGAAATATTTTTTTAAATAAATATTCTTTGTTAAATTAATATAATCTTTTTCAAATAAATCCCTAAAAGATAAAAACATTGATATCTTGATAATCTTCTTGAATCAAACAAACAACCGCATGAACCACAATATCATGATTCACTATCCTTAGTCAAATGAAAACAAATATTCATGCTATAACTAAATTTGACATGATCATGGTCTAAAATGTTACATTGTATTATAAAGAACATCAACCCTATATTTCTATAATCATTATCCTATATTTGGGTCTTCTTTAAAAAAAATATGAAACCCCTTTTGCACAACCGTTCCCAGAATGAACCTCCTTCTAGGATGATATCCCCATTTTTTATTGACCCCCATCTATCCAAAAAATACCTCAAAATGTAATCATACACATTAAAAATATGTTAATTCGATACATGTCATTTTTGGTGTGACAAAAAACATTTATTGTGATCTATTTGTAGATAATATTCATTAGTTTTATTAATTACTATGTTTTATTGACTTAATATAATATAGGTTCTAATTTCATATTACTTAGGTCCATTAAAGCATAGAAATATCCCTCACTATATAATTAATCATCCACTAATTTTTTTTTAGGAATCCTGATTTCATGTGATTTTTATAGTTATGATTTTATTCATATTTAATAATGAATTTATTATAACACCTTGAGTATTTAAAATGGAAAACTATTTTCGATAGTTTATGTGCATGAAAAAGCAAACCTAAAAAAACCATTATTTCTAAAATATGAACATTATAACCTATGAATTAAACATAATGGAATTAATATGATTAACTAATTTATGAAATATATATAATTTTTTTACAAAATTTAAATACCGTAATGAAATAAGCACTCAATTTTTTTAATAAATACATGTATTATTTAAAAAATACATTTTCCGAAAAAATATTTTTAATCCTTTTTGTGAGAAAATATAAAAATTATTTTTTAAATTTTTTTAGAAATTTAATATGATAAAATGAAAAAAAACTAAATAAGAATATAAATATTAACACCTGCTGAAATTTTCATATTTATTTTGGAATATATAGTTTATTTATTGAATAAAAAAATACTAATTTTTGGTAATACTATCGTATATTTTTAATAAATTATGTAATTTTAAAGTACCATTTTACATTTAATTTTAATTTAAAATAATATAATTATTAATTAGTTATACTTTATCTAATTAATAAATTATTAATAATAATTATACTACATTTTAATATAAGATTATATATACGATTCTAAAAATACATTTATTTGAAATTTCTTATTGAATACTGATTCACCATTTTAGATAATTAAAATAACCCATAATAAAAAATTATTTAATTGAAATGTATAGAATATATTCCTATAAATTTTAATTTAAATTATTTTAATTATTATATAATGTTGTATTGTTTTTATATGATCAACTTATACTTGAAAAATACATTTCATAACGAACTATTTTTTCGTCACATTAGTGGGTTTAAATATAAATAGACATACAACACATATATGAACCAAATTTGATAAAATGGATTCAATAATTGGAAATATAATATTATATTTTATATAATAAGCTAAAATTATATTTTTTTATAATTAACAGTGATAACATTAACAAAATAGTTACCCTGAAAAAAATTACAATTGTAAAAGTAAGTCTCCTTATATGTAATGAGGAAAAAATAATTTAAAAAAGTTTATTTTTTGTGATAGTGGTGTAGATAAACCATATATATCCTCTAATACTTTATTTATGTTTTTAGTTAATTTTTATAATATTGAATTCCCATTATAGAATAGTTTTCGGTATTTACATGAATTACACTCCTCCTCCCTTATTAAATGGTACCCCTCTTCTCTCCTCTACAAAAATAATAAACAACTTTTTCCGCCAATACCGACCCAAATACCTTCTTTAATTACTTATCCTTTTTATAGTATCCTTTTTTTAACATAATTCAAATCTGGGACATCTTCAGTAATAATCCCAAAGAGGTTGTCCGAAGAAGCTTTATGATTCTTATTTAATTAATTTTTTCTTAAATTATTCCACAAATCATTAAAAACTTATCAAAAAATTATAATATAGAAAAATCATTATATAACGTAGTTGATTATTTTATGATGATAATTTCATTCCCAAAATCTATCTCCACTTTAATGAAATGATAAATTAAAACATCATTCATGTGTATAAAATATTACCGCATCACGAATCGATATAATTCATTTTACATCATCACATATCAGACATATCCATGATTATGGATATAATTTTGATAAATTATGTTAAAGAATTATCAATAATTATGGAAATGTAACATATCATATACTTTATTACCTTTCCATCCATTGAAAACTGATAACATTATACTTGTTTACGATAAACTACTACCTCATAAAGTGATTTGGTCTGCTTTTTACTACCACATCAAATAGATGATATATTTAAGTATATTGACAAATTAAAATGATATTTATTATTTAATAATCATTTATTAAAGATAAAATAACACCTACCATTATTCCATTGTGATCATTAAAAAATAGAAATGTTGCAAATGCATATTCATTACCTACCGTATCTACGATTATAAAGTAGTCCATTTTCCATAACCACCCATCGTGGTTTGTTTTAAAAATATAATTGATATAAATAATTGATAATTATTTCATTATTATTATTCTAGACATGATGAATTAATAATATCTTTGACATTAGTCAACTTACCGAAGTAATTATGGATATATGATATGAACATCATAAAACCATCTGACACGAACCTAAATGATTATGTATTTCAATATAACATGTAAAAAAAATAAAATAAAAGGAATAATAATTTTTAAAATTGTTATTATTATTGTTAATAAAAACATGATTTAACAATTCAGGATGATAATTAATGTACCTGATGATTTAGTCTCATGGTAACAGATGTCTCTATGCAACCATTTTATCAGGTTACAGTCACTCCCTCTCTAACTCACATTATATATCTATTTAATGTTATAGAATTATTAGAAAATTTTTATATATGTATATTATGTATAAAAAAAGATAAATCGACCATCATTTTAGGGGGTAACACCTACCTTATTTTCATTTCTCAAATGCATTATTTATATAACCTCTTTTGATTATTATACGAGGAAATATTATGCAACTCATTTTTTCCATTGTTAATTATAATGTCTAATACTTTTGGATGATTTAATTTTATAGAATACATATAAATGTACATGATATAAATGTTACGGGTGGTCTCAAAATTATATATTCATGTATGGGATTAGGGAGTGAACTTAATCCAGTATGAAAATCTATTCACCATGTGATGTTTTATTTATGTATATTCATGAGTTATTTTTATGAAATGTTTTATATTGCTTCCAATTTACATTATTTCCATAATCATATGATACCAAATTGTTTATGTTATTATAAAATGTGATTACAATTTTTTTTATATTTTATAATATCATGTTAATCTTTTTACTCCCATGTTACACATACGTAACATGTTTATTCTATTTCTATGATTTTTATCTAACCATATTCATTCATGTAATCCCCAAGTTATCCCATGCAGTTTTAGGTGATCAATGGAATTTATGAGCTCACTATGGAGGGAATAAATATTTTATTTCCATTTGATCTATTATGAATATTTTATTCCAAAAACCATATACCTTTTTTATTCATGTTTTGTATTAATTTATATTTATATTATGATAAATGTAATAATATGTGAAAAATGGTGATAGTTTATATAATACTCCACCTTCTTCTAAGAACCTCCCAAAATAGTTGTATCAACTCATCTTTTTTTATTAAACAAATTTAAAAAGTAACCATGAACCGCTTTTAAAATCCATTAATCATTTTACTAAAAATAAGACACATCTTAAAAATGACTCAAGGAATTTTTTTCGTAAAAAGTCTTTGTTTTAGTGAACCTAAAACCACATAGTACCATAAAAAATATTTATATTCACAAATAATAAAATAAAATATATAAAATTTCATTTATTTGTATTTTGTATCAATTATTTACCAATTATAAACTATAATCACACATCAGTGAAGATAATATGAAGAAAATTGAAATAAATTAAATGTTCAACCTGAAAAAAATCATTGATCAGGATACTATATTTAACACTTCCTAACTATACTTATTACCTTGAATATACCTTAAAATACACCCCCAATTGTATATTATTAGGATGTAAACATGATTAAAAAATTTATCCATCTCAAAAATATCCAAACCATATAAAACATGTCTCTTTTTTTCAATGAACCAAAAGTAAAAACCTTCAAAATTTTGTAATAGTGTTTTAGAAATCCATATATTTAATTTATAATAACAAACATACATTTATCGTAATTTAAAATTTGTTAGTATGTTTGGGTTTCTTTCTCTAAACCATATAGTAAATGTAGATTTCTGTACTCCTTGATTTAACTAATGGAATTTGAAATATGCCTTGAGTTGTTCCATTTTAGTTCTTTCCACAAAAATATTTCTCACTGAATGTACTAAAAATCACAATAATTTTTTCAATATTTTATTTGATGATGTGATATTTTCTCTCTATATTCCTCTTCCTTGTGATATGGACAATATTTTTTATATTATTGAGAGAAAAAAACATTCACACTTGATTAAAATAGGATATTTCACCTCAAATCCAACATCCTCAAGTTGTTTCTTCAAACATAACAATTTATCACTTTCTCTAGAAGCAATAAAATTCTTATTTATTCATTTTTTTCTAACATAATAAATATATAATAATTAAAGATATAATTTCACAGCTGATATTGAATTTTGGTAATCTAATGAACTAGGCCAATCGTTGTTTCTAGATAATAATAACTTATGCTATGAATAATTACTATAAAAAGAAAAAAGTCCAAAATAATTTTAAAACAATTTATTATTCTTTTTAGTACTATAAGTTGATATTTTTGAATTCATTTGTTACCATGTCACTTTAAAATTGGAGAACCTAATTTTAGAAGTTATTGCTTTGAAAAATATAACCTCCAATTGATTTCTCTATATTATGAGAAATCAACCGTTTTTTCATTATTACTAATATTCAAGATCATCTAGGTGGTTACTAGTGTTGTTATCAGATAAAAATAATTTAATAAAATTCTCATGAGACATTGATTTTCATTTTTATATAGTGAAATAAAAGTTTCATGCCTTCATTTTTTTACATGAAAACCAAAGATAAATTCTTACTCACTAGTATAAGATGTCTTAAACTCACAGCTCCTAAATTCCGCGAAAAACATTTCACCATTCAATGGTAGAACCATGGAATATTGTGTTTTCCACATAAATGATAACCAATTTTTTTTACCATTCTGCTTATTTATTTAGAGATTGGGATCAACTCTATCATATTTAAAGAAATGATTTCACAAGTGCAGATTGATCCAAGAGTAATGATCCCTTTGTTTATACTTTTTCTTGTTAAAATCCTCAATCTATTAATAAACCATAAAAAAATATTTATCAATAATAAATACAACTTATTGTTCTATATATACATGTTAATCAAGATTTCCACTATGAAAAGATGATTTGACACCCATTTAGAAACAGAAAATCACTTTTGTAGTATAATATTAGCAAAAATAAATATTAATCCTCACTATTGAAAAAACATAGAAATGTAATATATATATTTGGGATTACCACTTTCACACTATACATATTTTTTAATTAAAATTTCTTTTATCATAAATTTGGTTATGAAATACCAAATTTGTTATGGTAACATTCATTTATTTATAACATAGAAAATTTTACATTATCATCTTCTTAATTTGGTTCGTCTCATTAATCGTTACCATGATTCAATTTTCATCTTTATCATATTCTTCAGTTTCTTTGACCAAAAAGTGATATAAAATATTTTTTTTATATATTCACCATCCTTCTAGTTTTTACTAGAGTTATCTAGTCACCAATGTATTTTTTTCATTTGTTTCAAACTTATTTCTTGAAATCCAATATCAATTAATCATGAATAATTTTACTAATAAGTAGTGTATTAATATGAATCATCATTATCAATATGTGTTTCACCCTGTAATTCCATATAAAAAACATATATCAGATGATTAATTACTCTTTTATTGAGAAATATTCTTGTTCGTTTGATAATTATTCTCATTTCCACAATAGTGATGTCAGAACTATGTATTACATTTCCATGATTGTTATTTCATAAATTTTATGCCTTTATATTTTATTAGTATCCAATAAATATTTCATCATCCTTAGATTACATCTTCTGGTGTTTCTCTTTTTTACGAATCAAATAATTTCTTTAAAAAATTAAACTTCAATTTAGTGTAACAATATTCCCATTCAATATATCTTAACTAATATCATTTTTATCCAAATACAACCAATATCTATTTGGTATTTATATCAATGTCAAAAATCATTCATTATAATATATCTGTAAAGGAGCATTCTCAATAATCATAATCAAATCCTTATTGTTAATGATTCAATCCACCCTTTAACAAATACCATTTAATTGAGGTGTTATCACCCCTGAAACATTATCCCTTATCCCATGGTTTTTATAATATTCCTCCAAACTAGTAGTAAATTATAGCTTGAAATCAATCGATAATTTATTAATCTTCAACTCAAACATTTTATCATAAAATTTCTGATAAATAGTAATATACATCAACACTTAATAAATGTGTCAGATTGTTTTTAGACATGTTATCCTACCATAATAATTAATTAATTAAATGTAATCCAATTTCAATCAAGGTATTTATGTGGTCATAGTCCACAAACATCAATGGGAACTAACTATATAAATATTATTGACTCATTTTCCTTCAGCTTATAATTAATCCTCATAATCTTTTCATTTTGAATAGTATAACATGTGACTGTGATCACCCAATTTTTTATGGATATAATGATATCCATTATCCTTAATTAAAATTTTCAAATAATTATATCTCTATTTAACAGTTTTTATGTTCCACAACATTTCCCCCTCATCCTTGGTTAAAAAACATTTGTCTACTTCTATACCTATATTGTAGAGGTTCCCATTTATGTTATTCCTTTGAATCAAAACCTTATGGTTTCATTCTTTGACCTAAAAATATTTCATAGAGAAATTGACTTCACTTAGTGAGATACATAATTATATTACACTTTTTATATTATGAAAAATTAAATCATCTAATTAGACCACAATTTTTCTTTAGTATATATCTATTAATTTGGATTTTCCATAGCCAATGAAGTTTAATACATTATTATTAACAAATATAATGTATAATTTTTTTAATAATAAACCCCCAATACATGAATTTTTAATATCAGTATATGGGAAGTGTAGTCACAATCATTGATCTAGACTATAGTATGGTACATTTCATGTAGAAAAATCTCTACAACACTCACCTTCTTATCTCCTCCATTCTTGATCCATGTTCCTAGATTTACCCCTATTGGTGGGTAATGTGACTATTCCAGATCTATATATATAATATCATCTTTATATTTCTAGTATTTAAGTTAAATTTTTATTTTTAGGCCACTGGATGATACTTTCAGTAATTTTTAATTTTCTTTACATGATTATTTTAGATAATTTTTTCCAATAAATAAAAATTTTAATTATTATCAATAAGTGAGTATACTATGAGAATATAGAAAAAAATATGTCTGTAACATGATGGAAAAATTTTTATTTGATTTTTATTTTTTGAGAGTGTATTTTTGGGTTTTGAGTGCATTTGAATTTTTTGTGGATTTTTTTGTAGAACCATGATTATGAAATTCTTATTGGACACATTCACATCATAAACTATTTACATGATGAAAATCCATTTACAAGTAAATACCATGATTCTATATTCTAGATTTATATATTTTCAAGGAAATAAACTTTTGTACATCATTAAAGTGTTAATTAGGTGTTTTTAATTGAAGAAGAATCCTTTTTTATTGCACCATAATTTTGTGAAATTAATTTCATTAAACAATGATTCACATCATGATTCATTCATGGGATTTGGTTTTTATACACTATACATATAAAATGTTTTCATTATTTCGACATTAATTCCTCCTCCATCAATCCAAGGATCTAGCAAATAGATTTTTGGTCTTCTCTTTCCATCAGTATCACATTATTTGACATTCAATCTCCTTATAATTTATGTCTCTCCTCTCATGGTTAATGTCATTTAAGCTTATTATTTTCCATTGTTAATAGTAGTGGAGTTGGGATATGTTTTGGATTCAACAATACTATGGTGATGTTTTTTTTATTCTCCATATATATTTCATGAAATAATATCGTGAATGATGACCCTCATTAAGGATTTGGTGTGGGATATGAGTTAAAAAGGTATGTGTTTTTTATCTTCTCCACTAACTGATTGTCATGTTGAATAGATTCTATGACCTGAAAATTAATTCTACAGCTTTAATTTTTTTCTTTTATTTCCTTCTGGAGTTGGTGGATCCCATTATGGGCATGTGTGACCCATGTTTAGGGTAGGTGGTTCTGTCTCTAGTGTATATTTTATAAACCTTGAATTATGTGGTCTTTTTTATTTTTATAATAATAAATTTCCATGATTAATTGATTGGTGTGTGTGAAAATGATTTTTTTAGAAGAAATCAGTTACCCTTATTTTTGTAAAATAAAATATATTTTTATTGTATTATAAAATGGATTTATGAAATGGGTTTTAATGAAATTTTTGAATAAGTTATTTGGAAAATGTATCACATGGGAAGCCTTGGGTAAATAGGTGAATGGTGTAGTAATAGGCATTGTATCTTATTTCTATCAGAGGGTTCAACAATGGGGTGTTTCCTTGAACCTAGGGAAACATTTTCTATAAAATGTTTTATGAAAGTTGGGAGGTTCACCTTCTTTTATGTTCCTCTACTCCCACGATTCAAATCATATGTCTAGATGATTGATCTGCATGATTATTTATATTGGGTATGAATGTTCTAGATTTACTGAAATATAATGATCCTTCGAGTTATTTAACTATGAATTTAGTTTCAATTCTTGAATTTTATTTCCTCTTTTGATAAATGTGATATTCTTGAAAACTCTCTACCTGGATTATTTATAATTGTGGGAAAATGGAAATTATATACAAGGATTTTTATGTTAGAATCTATTTAATTTTTTTTTAATTATTGGTTTGTTTAAAGTTGAACATGTATTTATTTTTATAAAATGTTTCGATATGAAACACCTGAGTAAGATCATACTCACCCTGTTTAGCTCACACCATGGTCACCCTTTCATTGGTGTGTAGACCTGGTTATGAATTTTGATATAAGTAATGGCATGGAATGATAATACGGTTGTGAGGATTCTATCCGTTGATTTTCAGATTATGGTGGTGAGATAGTTGGAGCTTGACCATGTTTTCACATGGTGTATTCAATTTTTAATTTAGTTTTCCTCTTCTATTAAAAAATTACATTAGGTTTGTCCTAATGGATTATATTTTTTAGTTTCATAAATATTCATTTAGTTATGGAATATATTTTTCTAGTATACATAATTTTTTCTCTTATATATATATATACATATTCCACATTGTCTTCTTTAGGTCGGGTGAATTCAATAGATCTATTTTTTGTTGATTATATATTATTTTCTCCAGTATATGGTAATAGGGAACACAATTCAGGTATGTGGAAGAATAGGTTGGGTAAAAGTTTATTAGGTCATCCTAGGTTAGTTAGTTAAAAATTGGTATCAAAGGTTAGTTTTTCAACAATATTTCTTATTTTAAACATCAATTAGTCTACCGAAAATAACTTTTGTACATAAGAGCTAGGTTTTATAGTGTATAAATAGATCATATATTTAAGAGACTCATGTTACCTTGGTTTTTTGGGATGTGTGTCTATTATTTTGAGTTGTTGACATTATTATTATATTTTTCTTATGGTATGCTAGTTTGAAAATAGATTATCCTGTTATATTGAAAATTTATTTTATTTTAGTGTTCAAAGATATACATTTGTGATTCCATCCATGAGTTCAAAATTAAGGTTCAATAAATTCTACAAAAACAAATAAACCATTGGATTAGAACCTTATAGATGCTATCATGTGAGAAATCTATTCCAAGGACCAAATTGTACTAAATGCATAGAATGAATTTGTTGTGTCATATTCAATATCTGAGAAGGAACTTCATCTATCACTAGAGTTATTATGAAATAATCCCCCATACATTCAAGGTATGAATAATCCCTAATAGGAAGAGTAATAGATATAAAATATTGATCAAATCATTGAATTCTAGGATATGCCTGAGACCGTTGAGGTGAAGTGTGCATCAAACACACATGAGGGTATAATAAAATGATGATGGATTTCCATTTTCTAGGTAGAATGGCATGTGTGATTGGATTGGAAGAATTTAAATCCAATCTTATTCCAATTGTTATTTACATAGTCTCTGATGATGTAAGTCTCTAAAATTCCTATCCTAATAATAAATAGAGATTTTAATATCAGTGTAAACCAATCAATTTGTGGATTTGGTTCATTTTGTATGAAGTTATTGAATAATGTTCAGTGGTAGGATCAGATGTTCCTAGAGGGTTTTTGACCATATATAAGATCAAATATAATTATTTTTAAATTTATAGCTAGGTAGAGATGATAGATAAGGATGTGATAGTAGAAATCGACACAACATTCAATATTTTAAATTATTTCTCTTCAATACAACCCATTAGAATATTCAGGGGCAAAGAGGAAATGAAGAGGGAGTAACATGATCATCACTATAGTGATTCTAGTGGTTCTTAGTATTGATCCTATTCTGCACTATTACTTATAACCATTATTTTTTCCCTCACTTACAACAAGTCCAGAAAGGTCGGGAACAACCTTTATTATTGTTCTATACATATGAATATGGGAATTTATTGTGGCCACTAAAACCATCATCAATATTTTTATATATATATCTATGCCTCATTATGGTTTGGTATATACAACTCCCAATAATATGGTAGCATAATCGTATGCTTCAATGTCCTCATGGATCAAATCACTTGCCTAATGAGTGAAAAACCATTGTGTATTGGATGAGTTTCCAAAGGAAGTTGATGTGGGTCCAATGTTAGTGATAAGTACCATCTTTATTACATCTTCAATAGAGACTACTTTTTTTCATTTAGATTCATCCCACTAATTTATTGATGTATGGTTTTTGATATTTTGAAACATACAATGGAACTCATCTCTTTTGATATAGTGTTAGTGACATATCATGGAAAGGGGAAGGAACATGGGGTTTAGTTTCCTTCTTCAATATCAATAGCTAACACAGAGTCACTATGTCATTACCTTATTTTTTATTTGGATATTTTTTAATTCACTACCAGGATGGATTGTAATGTCACTTATTGTGAGGTAGTTGATTTTCATTATCAACATGTCACATTTCTAGATGCTGATGGGAGGTCTAGTAAGATATTTATAGAGTGGAATCCATGGTCTAGCTATATTGGGTCTGTACACTGGATGTTTTGTAGTTATATTTATTCTTTTTATATTAATCTTGATTATGTTTACTCTACAAGTAATATTCCTTTAGTTTTAATGGATTATCTTGATATCTTACCGGATAACTTTTACAGTCATCCTCTAGAGAGGTATGTAGAGTTTATGATTTATTTGGTTCTGAGTATGTAGATGATCTTGATACCTTATTATCCGTTGGCACCAGCATATATGGAAGATCTCAAGATTCAGTTATATTATCTCACGGTGAATGGTATTTTTCACCATAGGGGGTTTCCATCGGACTCCCCGGTTCTATTTTACATAATGGTAGATGGTTCATTTTGTATGACTAACTCTCCTACAATATTTAGTGTACAAATTTACTAGATATTCCATCAGTATCTTGATAATTTTTTTTGTATTCATGGATAATATTATGGTTTACTCGATATTCAAGAACAATCACAAACACAATATGAATCAGGTTTTAGGAATGTTGAGGATTTATCCGCTTTATATAAATCATTCAAATTGAAGCTTCTGGATCCAAGATGTTATGTTCTTTGGGAAAATGATTTTTTTCAGGGATTATAAGTTGTCTGTGAAAAGATGAATTATGTATTTCAAATGTAGTACCCAAAATACAACATTGACATTCAATGATTTCTTTATTGTTTCTGTATACTATAAATGGTTCTTCATAGATTAATCATATTTAGAATCACCTTTTTCATCTATTTAAACGAAGGGAGTTGGGTGTATAATGAATTAAAAATGTTAGTTTTCTTATGAATAAATGAAATGAATTGTCATATGGAATTTTATTCTAAACTTTCAGGACCCCGAAATTGGGTATGTGGTATATTGTGATGCTTTTTGTGTTGTTATGGGTTGTCTTCTCATCCTAGAATATCATTTTTTATCATGTCGTTCTTGTTAGATTCTACCACATGTGAAGAATTCCCCCAATCATTATTTGACGATTTCCACAGTAATTTATGTCCTTAAATGTTTTTTAAACTATCAATTTGGGGAGACATTCATAGAATTTTATGAAGAAAAGAAATTGATCAATATATTTGCTTAGAAATACATGAATCTCAAGAATAAGAGGTGGGTTTAATACATTCTTACATTCAAAATTATCATCAACAACATACCATGGAAGGGGGATGTATTTGTAGATTATATTATTTGGAAATTTTCATCATTGGCTATCTCAGAATCAAAGGAAGAGTGGATCCCAAAGATTCTATTCATTATGTTGTATCAAGATATTCATGAAGATGTTTCATTTATGGTTTTTGTTAGTGATCAGTTATCACTGTCTCTCCTCGATTCTATTATATAGGGTATGATTTAGGATGATGAATTTGGGGGGAATTCAAAAAACTATATTTGATATGGAGACCATTTGTGGTTGGTTACACATTTCAGTTGGTATCCTATACATTGAGGATCGTGTTATCATCCTATAATTTATGAGAAGTTTAGTTTTTTTATTATCATATTTATTCATCGTCCATTCATATTGGAACTATAAGGACTTATCATGACATGAGCTGATGATTTTGATGGCCATGTATTAGAACAACATTGATTATTTTGTTACCTGGTATGAAACCTGATAATAGATAAATACATATCAAATGAAAAATTATAGTGTACCCTAACCTCTTCCAATGTGGGTTTGGAAATGGGATGAGGTGTCTATGGTCTTTTTTTAAATAATTCAATAGAAACTATCATAGAATAATTCTATATAGAGGTTTGTTGATCAGTTGATGATATCTACTCATTTCATTCTGATTAGAGACAAAAGTAATGTTTATGATCTGGAAAGGTGTATATAAAAGAGATTAATAGGTTTCATGGGGTTCCATAAACAATTTTTTGGATTAGGATCCTTGGTTTACCATTTTATATGGAAAAATTCTATCTGAGGTTATGGGGATCCAATTTAGGATTGTTAAACCGTACTATCTATAGATAGATGGTTGGATGGATAATTCTATACCTATATTAAAGGATGTGATCTTTGCTTGTGTCTTGGATATTGATTGATTATGGGAAAGAAATATGTGATTTGTTTATTTGTATTATATTAAAATTGTTTATATTTCGATCAAATTGAAACCATGGTGGGTAGAGGTGGGTACGATATCTTATGTTGGACAAAGTCTAGTTTAGAATAAATCAGTGAGGATTGTTAATATATGATAGTGATTATTTATAACACAATTTTAGATGAAATCCTATGTGTATCTTTAATATCATTCATTAGTGATTGATTTTTCTCGATTGTTTCTCCTTGGTTAGGTCACCTTCTGCTTGATAAATAGGAAAACCTGGATATAATATATGATGGACCATTTGAGGTCACAAATAATTATAGGTATTGGTTGTCATTACTAGATCATTTTATATGTATATATGATTTTTTACACATATATTACCTCATGAAGTACCATCATGACCCCTCAAATGTTCTATATTAGTAATAGGTCGATTCACTTCTAGATGTCTGTGTTGTGGATTAACCAGTGGAAATCATTGATTCATAGGTGAAAGTATTTCAGGGTAATTATACCCCTTTCATAAAATTGTTATGGTGAGACATGTTATATTCACACAACACTTGGGAGCATGAAATGTTAATTGGGGTGAAATGGTCTCATTTCTTTCTAGAGAACCCTTATTCCACAAGTATTCCTGGGGGCATAATGTCTTATGGTGGTTCATTATTAATATATAGAAAAAATATTATTCTAATTTCTTGTTCAGGAGTTTTTTTAGGTTCCAAGGGATTTGGAATTAGGTTGGGGATTTTATGATAAACCATTATTTTAAACTATTGACTAAACACATTCACGTCAAGAAATACAGAAATGAAATGAATCCACTTCTAAGAAGCATTTGGTTTGATGCAGAAAAAATGTATAAGACATGAAACATGTTCACATCAAGAATGTTTCTGTTAGGTTTCTTTATCCCTAGGAAAACATTTTTCCACAAACGATCTTTTCATCAAATTCACATAATGTTTCTAAGATTAATTTCATGAATAATTTTTATAATATAGTTTTTATGCACTACACATGTATCTGATTTATATTACATCCCTAAAAATTAAGCCTACTTGAACCCTAGGATCTTGGCGAAAGAATTTAGGTGATTTATATCCTTCTGGATGACATAGTTTGGTGCTTAACCACCACAATGGTTGCATCACATCTCTCTAGGAAAGAGGAATTTCTGTTTCTTCCTAGATATTAGTCATAGAAGTGACATTACACTATTGTTTTGGATTCAACAAACTTATGGTGAAATTTAATTTGATCCTTTCAATTTCCATCATGTGATCATCTCTTAGAGGATAACCCTCAGGTGGGTTGTGGGTCTATAAGTGGGTAATTTGAGGTATATGATGTTTTATCTTCTATGTTAACTACTTTTATTATTCGAATGACTTTAAGATGTGATAATCAATTTAAGGACTCTGTATTTTCTTTCCATTCCATCTAGAGTTACTAGATCCTATTTCATGTATGTTCATCTTCAGTTGGCAGTAGTTGGTTTTATCTATAGCCTATATTGGATGAAACCTATTTTATTTAGTTTTATAAAAAAAATTTGTAAATGAATTGGAATGATATATTTATTTGTGGGTGTGTAAATGGGGTTTTTAGAAAAGGTGGTTTCCCCTTATTTTTAAAAAATAAAAAATATTTCAAAATTATTTTGAAATGGATTTATGTAATGGTTTTTAAATCATGGTTTTGATGAATTTATTTGGAAGACATATTACAAGGTAATCCATGGATACATAGCTGGAAGGTGTAGCAATATGCCTCATAAATTTGCACTGGGGGGGGGGGGGTCACATATGCGGTTTTCCAATTATAACTAATACAAGATTCCTTGTGAAATGATAGAGACTATTGATAGGTCCACATTATAGTTATTTCCTCTCCTCCCTAGATTCGATGCATATATACAGGGGATTGATGCACACGATTTTCTTTGAAACATATGATCAATATAGATATCCTAACCTATAGTGATCCTTGGTGTGATTGACCAATGAATTTTTTCATATTGATTCCCTTTGATTAACTATTTTTATGTTTGTTATTTGTTACAAACAATTTTACCTAGATTATGTAGAACATTGGAAAGAGGATAAACATTTTACCACAATTTGGATATACAAAACTATATAACTGATTATCATGAATTTCATATTTATATCTGATCATGTTAATATTTTCATATAGAGGCCTGACATAGAATATAGGGATGAGATCTCACTGATATTGTTTGTCTCATAACCTATACACCCCTCTGATAATGTGTAGACCTTTATATTTATTTTGAAGTTGAGGAAGTAAACCCACCAGAGTGAGGAAATGTTGTTTCTATCATATAATGATGGTTATCTAGGAATCATATGGTTGGAGTTTTACCAAGATATCATAAGGAGTTGTATGTTTATGATTCAGTTCTCCTTTGATTTAGGACTTGTAGACTGGGATTGTCTTAACTACTAAAAGAGTATTGTTTCATATGTATTCTTTTAGTTATGGAATAAATTTTTCATATTTTCTCTCAAAATTTAACATCTTTAATATATATATATATATATTCCATGTTTTCTAATTTATTTTGGGTGAAATCATACCCTCTAGTTTATGTCAATAAATTGGTGCTTGTAGCCATCCCTTGGGGATCTGGAATGCCCTGTGAGTATATAGTGGATTGGTTTTGGTACCAATTCGTGAGGGGTTCCCAAGTAGTTTCAATAAAATGTGTGTGCTATTTGGGAGAATAATGAATGTAATAATTTCATTTCACATGGAAAAGGATACATAAATGAGTGGGAGATTCTACTTGATAAGACATATCCATGAAGCGTGTTACAGGTGATCATCATTGAACTGATCTTAATGCCCTAATCATGTTCTTATAGTACTCAAAGAAAATATGTTTAAAAAAATGATGAACTGAATATGAATAATATTTTTATTATTTTTAACAATGATTATTAATTAGATGATATCAGCATATGTTGATATTTTGAGATTAATTTTAAAATTTGTTTGATAGAGTTGTTTGTTTAAGGGAAAAAAATAAAAGTAGAATATTTTCGGAAGGTTATATATTGTAGAGGGATTGAGGTCCTATGGTACTTATTTTGGAAGTGAATTATTTTATATTTATGTAACAAATTGGTCCATGTCATAGATAGTCCACTCCAATATCCTATTTTGAAAAATGTACATGATATAGGGAATCCCCAACAATATTGGATAAAATAAGAAGCACGAGTAAAGCAGTTAGAATACATAAAACACATGTGTGTCATGCTGTGTGTTACAAAACATGAGTGAGGTGTTAATTTTCCTCCCATGTACATGGATAAATATGATACCTAGGGTGATCACTGAATCCCATAAGGGGTTCCCTCATCATGATAAGGAGGGACCATGCTAATTATGTATATCCATTACTATCATGATGCTAGTATTCGATGACTCTATTAAGTGTTATTATACACCACTTAAATGGACAATTACTCAAATTATTTATATAATGAAACTCAATTGTTTCATCACTATGATGTAGTTTTCATAAGCATTGTAGTTTGAATATATAGTGTCTTTGTCATTTAGATACCACAACCACAACACATTCAAATAACTTTGAAATTTAAAGACTAGCATGGTTGTCTAAAAAATAATAATAGAGTGACAGATACATATTATTTATGTTCGATCATGAAGATATCATATGATCATAAAGAGGATGAGATAATGGATCAGGTTTTTATACATGATAATTCATATATGATGGACTTACATAAGAGAATGAATTTTAGGTTACAATGATTTCATGAGTTCAGTAAATGATTTCATGACGGTTGTTCGTGGATTAGATCGGATCATGAGGAAGGAGTAAAAATTTTAGTTATTTTATCTTAGTTATAACACAATGGGGAAGAGTAAGTTGTGAACATCATGTGGTGACCAATATGAGATCATGATGGGATGTAATAACTATATGTTAGGAACGTGTGGAGTATGTGGTATTGGTTAGGGATGGAGGATAACATGTGATGTATGAAAATTATGAATGTGATAAATATTTGAGTTCATACAATGACATGTTAATCAAATCTATGAATATATAGATTGTTGACTATGGTTTTTAAATTTATGAAGGGTTGATAAAGATTTCTAAATTCTATAAATACTAGTTAAATTCATTGTTAAATGTGATAGTGATGTTGGGAATAGACTGTTGGGAGATCACATTAGAATCTATATTTATAAGATCATGCATCTCATAATACTTGGGGAGGAAAATATTTCCCTTGTATATATTGATACAGTATGTGATGTAATGGTACATGAAATGAGGATCCATGTATAGAAGAGTACATGAGCTAAATTTGGTAAAGTAGAAGTGAAACTTCCTCATGAATCCATAATTTTTAAAACATCTAGATGCACATTATCAATACACAATTATTCTAAAACTATACATGATGTTCATGAATGGAATTTTATTAAGGATTATGATTAAATCATATAATATATAACATTTTAATGAGATTAATTTGTTATACTGGCTAGTAAAAAGTTATTCTTTTAGAAGAAAATATATAGACGAAATAAGACATTATTTTATCATGTAGAGTGATGAGACTAAAATCAGAAGATATTTGAAAGATAAAATATATTTGTAGAGATGCCTTGATTTTAATGACACATGATTTAGGATCCCTTAAAATCCACACTATTTCTTATATCTTATGTCACACACTAAAATCAACATATAAATACATAGCATATAAAAAATAAATTTATAATAAACATCAACATGGTAAACAATTAATAGTTACTATCTTTAGATGTGAAGTAATTTATATAACTTAATACTAAAACATTTCTTTCTAATTAAATATGCTATCATTATATTATATATTTTATTTTAAATGGATAAATTTAAAAATATTATATTTTAAAATTTTTAAATTAATTTAGATTTTTTAATTGCTCAAAAAAATTTATCATAGGAAAATTTTCAAAATCAACAAAAAATTATCGACTTTTAGGTCAATAGTGAATAATACTGATTGCTGTTGTCACTTTTATGAAATTTTTTTATTATATAAATACATTTTATATTTTTGAAGCATTTTATTTTAAAATAAAATATTTTAAATTATAATAAAGTGATTCAAAATACTATATTTAATTTGTAAACTCAAAAAAAAACATTTAAAAAAAAATTGTAGTTTTTTAATAAAAAAATAAAGTATTTTTTTAATTAATTATAAAATGAGTAAATAAAGGTATTAATTTATTTTTTACTTAGGTAAACACCAGTTTAATGATAAAAATTATATTAATTTCATTTTAATCAATTACATTGACAATTTATTAATAATTACAAATCTTTTTTCAAGTATAAGAACATTTCAAAAAATAGTTTTTAGGGGATACATGCGATAACATTAAGATTAACTTTGACCCAAATTAAAATTTAATAATATAAATTGATTCTTATAATTTATATAATAATTTTAATATTATTTAATATTTCCAATTTCAATTTTTGGTAGAGAATTTAGATTTTTATTATTAATGTCACATACAATGATATTAGAGAAATATTTATTTTAAAATTTATCTTTATTATTATGAAAATATTAATATCAAATTAGTTAAATTTGGGTCAATTGAATAACTAATATAATAATATATATAAGAAAATTATGAAATATATTAACTCTATTTAGATGGTAATTAATACCAAATAATATTAAAAATTTATAATGGTCAGAATGTATTTTTGTAAAGACTTGTAAATTCCTTGTAATTAAATTTTATATTATATGGAATTATTACGAGACAATGGAAATTGACAGCACATGACTTCGAGGCCCAGAGAGTCCGGAACTAAATATTGAACTTTTTCTAAGGAATGTTCCTTAAACGTATGAGTGGGATTCTCTATCTTTTTAACTCATGCTCGAATTGAAAATCTGATGGCACTATTTAATTTACATCGCAATGATTCTCTTAGGTGAAGCGTAACTTCGACCAGTAAGGGTCAGAGAAAAAAGATAACTTTCGGACATTGGGAATAAATAAATATAAAATAACCATAAGTTATTTTATTATTTCTCTTCTACCATTGAGCTGCTGTTGGCTAAACCACTGCGTAACGAAAAACATTAAATAAGAGACATTTAATGACACGTACTCTTGGATGTGTAACCGCAACATTAGTGGATTAAAGGTTCAATAATTTTGGTTCATTAATAAACCATATTAATGAAAGAAATGTGGAGATGTTTCTTTTATTTAATCAAATGTTTGGCATGGGAATTGAGAACCTACAAGAGAAAAGTCTGAAAAAATGTTGATGAATTTACTCTCTAATGAAGAACGATGGATAAACGATGTCTGTTAGGGGAATTCATTCGGGGATCGAAAAAAAATGATGAATGACATCGAATGTTGATTCCTTCCATTGTTTACAATGGAATCCACTGAATCCAAGTAGGGGGTTTAAATGTTTTATGTTTCCTATCACCCTTTTCTAGGAAAATAACACAAATGCAGACAATCCAACTAATGGTTTGATCCGCTTTTTGTTTGTTATTGCGGGTGGTTATTATGGGTTCTTAATTTGGGGATTTTTTCTTTCTAATTGATTATTGTTATAACCCGATTTTGTAACAAAAATATTGAGAGTACGGGCCAATCCAAACAAGTTCTAGACTCCCTGCAATTCTTGGTTTATGGGTGTTCATTGTGCACGATTAGGAAAAGAGGGGGCATGATGAATTTAAGAGCTTCATAGTGAAGGCAGAAACCCGAGAGGCCCGTAGGAACATAAGAGAAATAAAGAGAACCACAAATGAATCTTTGGTGGACCAAGAAAGAAAAAAATAATGTCCAAAGGTGGCGACCACTGGACCCTGCCGCATGGAGGAGTGGCGCCGACAGGCGGGGTGGAGGTAGGAGTCGCGACCAACCGGAACGTAGTGGTGGAATGGCGTGGCGCCGATGTGCTGAGTGGGGATAAGATCAACCCTCTCAGCTAGAGAATTGGCTGGCTCCATCCGGAAATTTCGGAAGGAGGGGTGGTGCCCTACTGGCACCACCTAGTGGCCATACCAGACGCACTAAGTCCGGTCACACGCGTCTAGAATCCAGCCCGCATGTGAGCTGAGTTTTCTAGGTCGGCAGGACATGCCAGCTTCCCTGAAGTCACGATCCATGAAAGACCCACCAGTCAGGAGAAGTCCACAATCCTGGAAGGACCCGATGGCCTTCCCGGACCCATGGGTTGGGTCGTACCCACTGGCCCAATGGGCCGGTCGGGCCGGAACCCTACCGGGTCCGGACCGACGGGTCCTGTTTCTCTAAATTTAACGTATCTTGCAAACCGGGCATCCGATTAACGCCCCGTCAGCGATGTGAGGACCCTATCACTGTGGGATACATTTATGATACTCAACATGAGTGTTGGAAGATGTTGTAGTATGGCCACGTTGGATTGGACTCGAATCCTACCGGGCCTTATCTACCTTTTTTCCTATATCTTACACACTATGAATCCAATTGATGCCCCATCCATTGCATTGAAACCGTTATGACAAGGAAGTCCTTAGGGTTACATCTTCATGAGACTTTCTGGTGTTTGAAATTCGACCAGTGGCTTAAGGAGAGGATTATAGTGAACTCAAGCGCACAAAGTGTGAGAATCTTGTGCCTGTCTGTTAAGTGAAAAGAGATCGTCTATGGATCAGTATGAGAGAAACCCTTCATTGATAGAAAGTAGAGAGACCCTATATAGGTCGACAGTAGTGCGAAACTTTATGGATGAATAGTAGTGCAACACAATGTGGATCGACTGTAGAGTGACCCTGTGTGGATCGAAACTACTATGTCCCTGTGTGGATCAATTATAGAGCGACCTTATCTGGATCAGTGGTAGTGAGACCCTGTGTGGATCTGTAGTAGAGTGAACCTGTGTGGATCAACATGTTAGAGACCCTTCATGGATCAGCAATAGAACATATTAATAAAATAAAATGATCTAGATGAAGACTAATCATCTTTATTCATTTTATCCAATTTTTATTCCGGTTGTGAGCTGTCTTTTACTTTGTTCTTTATGATTGAGATCTTGCTTTGTAATTTTTACTTTTTGGAATTATGTGAGACCTTATAGGGTCTCGAGATACCTACTGAATATTGTTATAATCCCCCAAGGATGGGCTTCTCCCACACCTTGTTTTGTCTTGTGGAGATGACAAACAAAATGACTAAGACTCTGGGAGCCAGGGCTAGACGGTGCTCGGTGGCGATTTATATATGTCGTGAGTCGAAGTGATGATAAACAATGATTTGTACCTACCCTTTAGGTAGAATCCTTTGTGGATGAATTTGGAACCACGTTTTCCCATTTATCTATAATTTCGTTTTTAGTTCAGCTTGTATACTGGGCCCTTTACATTCAGTACAAACTTTTACTACTAGTGTGGTTTTTAGTGGTGGTTGTTCTACTTATTTTCTATCATGTTTTACTTATATGAAGTGTTCCCTTTCTGGGTCAGTACAGGAATAAAGGAAATGACTTCCCATTTTGGGTTTCTCCTTTGTAGTGAAATTCACCAGCCTTTGTCCTATGGCTGGCATGTTTGGGGTAGTCATAGAATGGGCCTTGGGGGACAGGTTGTGACAAAGTGGTATCAAAGGGTGGTCGGTTCTACCAGAAGAACTAAGATTCTATGTTTTAAAGGCTGCAACAGTTTTATGTGTATTGGGCTAGGATTACAGTTCAAGGAGTCCAGTGTTGGTGAGGTGGCTGACATATCCATACACTAGGGTCATATGTTCTGATTTCTGAGTCGATACACCAAAACACTATTTGCGTGTGATTTGAAATTTTTTTGATCTATTTTGAGTTACCTTACCTAGTATAACTTGTTGAACATGTTGCACCTATTTCATTATAGGTTTCCACCACAAAGATATCTAGTTAGGATTCCAGTGAGGGATGACGATGATGGACCACCGACTGATGAGGCATCGATGCATGGACCTCTTACGATGATAGAACCTTCGGGTGGTGTACCGACAGCCCCACCACCCATTGGGAAGCAGTTTGCACCTATTTCACCAGCGGACCATGCACACCAACTTTTCGGGTTTCATGAGTTCAAGAGGTAGAGGCCTTCGAGCTATCAAGGCAGGACCAGTCCACATGCAGCTAAGGACTCACGGGGGGACTGTGGCATGAGTTTTGCTTTTGGATGATACACCAGCAGAACATCTGGTGATCATAGTTGCAAGAATATTTTAGGGAACAAGTGGGAGATGGTGGAGCCTAATTCTCCAAAATCACAAGGAGAAGACTCTTTTCAGGATGGACTTTGAGAGCCTCTTTAGGGTGGAGTTCGTTCCAGCTACTTTATGCTCAGTGTGTATTCTAGAGCTACTACACTAACAAAATTGCAACCAGATTATGTCCCAGTAGTCAGCGAGGTTCACTAACCTCTCTCACGACTCTACCGAAATGTTACGTGGACCATTATTCAGGGATCAAACCTTTTATTAGGTTCTTCAATAGGAAATCAACTCATCAATGATATTAGTCAACATCCTGACGCATGATGGGGAGCAAGAGAAATTACTATTGGAGAAGATCTTTCTAGATGAGCATGAAATGATGATGAGATCCACCCCCAGACAATAGGTAGTCAAGTCATCTACATCAATAAGTAAGAATATGACCAGATGCCCAAGAGGGCCACCCCTTCCAGTGGATGACCCCATGATGTAGGGTTGGAGTCGAGAATCTCACAATGTTGAGGAGGTATGTAGAGGAATAGACCGTGCTACTCATGTGGTTGGCATGGTCACATAGCTCATGATTTCCCATCCCGTCATACTGGTGATCGGAAGACCATCGAAGGACCACCAAGAAAGAGGCAGAGGTTTAATCAAGGAGGTCTACAGGGATCCAGATGTTGAAAAAGACCAGATCATGAAACAAGTGGTGGGTGAAAATTTGTGGTACTACAACCACCATCCCCAGGAGGTCCACCCCAACCCCATGGAGCAGGTGGACAGAGATGAGATATGATTCTGGTTGGAGAGGCATATGACCACAGTTCTCCAGAGATAATTGGAGGTATGTTCTATGTCTACTTCACCCTATCTACAGTTATTATTGACACATGTGTCTTTCACTCTTTATTTTCCATGGATCCCTTTGGAGCTCAGATATTCTAATGGATTCGTCGACCCGATCCTTACATTTAGAGACTCTTATGAGAGAAGATTTGACGATTACACACTGGTTCCAATAGTGTGATCTTAGTCTAGGAGGAAATAGCATCGGCTGTGATATCCTATTTTTAGCGTTGAAGCCTTAAAATAAAATCATAGGTATATCTATTTATCCACAGTCCATGCCCAGTTCGACTGTTTAAGGAAAAAAGTGCGGTGTGTACCCGAGGATGGGACTACTTTTTCCTTCGTTGGAGAGAAGGGATCCTTTGCAGAAAAGGATGTAATTTCTCAGTGGGGGAATCAAACGACCACTCATGAGTTTTCTAGCCTCACCCTTGGTGTATTGGACGAGGGGAGTCTGAGCTATCCTATATTGGTAGACCAGTATGCAGATTTGTTTCTTATGGGTGTTCCGGGGCTACCTCATCATAGAGTGGTAGACATCCAAATCAACCTACACCCCAGGACATCACTGATATTTTCACCATCATATCAGATGTCTTCTGTGGAGCTTTGCGAGTTGAGGGAACAGTTGGAGGACTTGTAATGGAAGGGGTTCATATAGTCCAATGTATCTTCATGGGCTGCACATATTTTTCTCTCCAAAAACGCATATGGGAGATTGAGGCATTTCATGGACTATCAGTGCCTAAACTAAGTGACCATGAAGGTTAAGTATCCTATACCTTGGATTGATGATCTCTTCGACCTGCTAAAGGGAGCTCTGTGGTTTTCAAAGATAGACCTTATATCATGTTATCATCAGATTTAGGTGCTGGAAGAGGACGTAATGAAGAAAGCCTTCAGGCACCTTTATGGACACTATGAGTTCTTGGTAAAGAATTTAGGAGTGAAAAATTATATAGAAGTGTTTATGGGACTTATGAACATGTTCTTCTAGCCTTATCTTGATCACTGCATGTTGGTCTTCGTTGAATATATCTTGTTGTACTCAGTGTGGGTGGAGGAGCATGCCACACATCTGTAGATAGTTCTGGATAAACACTGAGAGCTTCAAATTTGTGGTAAGCTCTCAATGTTCTAGTTATGGATACAGTAGTACGCATTCTAGGAAACGTTATCCAAAAGGCTTGAGTTTCTGTTGATCCGACAATGATATAGGCAGTGCTTCCTTGGAAACCACCAATGAGTGTGACTGAGGTGCAGAGTTTCTTGGGGTTGGGAGGGTGCTACAAGAGATTTGTACTCGACTTTTCTATAGTTGAATCACCATTTTCATCTTTGAAAATGAAGCTAAAACCCATCATATGCACAACGAGATGCGAACAGAATTTATAGGAGCCGAGGCAGAGACACACTAGGGTACCCATCTTGATGCTATCTGAAGAAGGTGTTGGGTATGTAGTCTACTACGACACATCAGGGACCAGACTTGGATGTGTCCTGAGGCAGGATTAAGTATTGATCTCTTATGTCTCCCAATAGCTAAGAAATCATGTAAAAATCTATGTGACCCATGACCTAGAGTTAGTAGTAGTGGACATTGCGATGAAGATGTGGCAGAACTACTTGATTGGTGAACGATTTATTGCCTACTCAGATCACAAGAGTCTCAGGTATGTCTTCTCACAGATTTACCTAAATCTGAGACAATGACTATGGCTAGAGTTCCTCCAGGACTATGTCTTCTAGATAGTCAACACTCAAGGACAGGGAAACATAGTAGCAGATGCCCTCAGTTGGAGGTCGAGTCTGCCGTAGTTTGGTGAGGTGATACAGAAACTTTGCACTTTACATATATCCTTCATGGATAGAGATGGAGTGGCATACCTCCAGTTTATGATTGTCACTCCCCCACTCCTTCAGTGAGTTAGGGAGGCACAACTTGGGGACATCAACTGTGAGACCCGACATGCTCAGATATCCTCAATATATTCCCTTGATGGATATTCATTAGGTGGGATTCAAATCATTCTTTTATGAGGATGTAACACGGTACCAAATACTTATCCGGAGGAGGTGTTGAGAGGGTTTCACAAATCCCATTTGGAGGTACATCCTTGAGTGGAGAATATGTATAGAGACATACGACAAAAGTACTAGTGGATAAGGATAAATAAAGTTGTGGCAGAGTTCATTTCATGATGCCCATCTTTTCATTAGGTGAAGGCCTAACACCATGTTACTGTAGTCTGGACTCAACCACTAGATGTACCTAAGTGAAAATGATATGATATCTCTATGGACTTCGTGATGGGGTTACCACGTATGTTCAGGGTCCGCGACTCTATCTGGGTGATCATTCACTGACTCACTAAGTCAGTTCACTTCCTACCCATCCGAGATAAGGGATCAATATAGGGCATGAGATGCCTCTACATCCAGGATATACCACGGCTTCACGGGGTACCATCAAAGATCATTTTACATCTCGGTAGTGGAGGGGATTATTGGTGGAGTTCGAGACTCAACTATTCTTCAGCAACCCATTGCACCCTTAGATAGATGGTTAAGGAGAGCGGACCATACAAAAACTTGAGGACATGCTATATGCTTGTGTCCTTATCTTTGGTCATAGTTGGCAGGACCACCTGCCACTAGAGGAGTTCACATACAAAAAAACTGTCACTCCGCCAACTACATGGAACCATTTGAGTCCTTGTATGGGCGACCATGTAGATCACCACTATGCTGGATAGAACCTGTGGATTCAGCACTTATGGGTCTATAGTTGGTATGGGAAACCACTGAGAAGTTACAGATCATCTAGGAGAGGTCGAATACTGCACAGAGTAGGATGAAGTCTTATGCTGACAAGAGATGGAGACACATGGAGTTTTAGGAGGTTATTCATGTCTTCCTACGAGTCTCACCTTGTTGAGGACTATGGAGATTTGGCTAGGGCAGCAAGTTATCTATGAGGTTAATCAGAACCTTACAGATATTTAGAGGAGTAGGCAAGGTGGCGTACTTCCTAGATTTTCCCCCATAGTTGAACTGGGTGCATAATGCTTTCTACATGTCACAGCTGAGGAGATACGTGCATGACCCAACACACATCATCAAATTGGGAGAGCTGGACATTGATGATGGGTAAACTTTTACAGAGTCTATAGTGTAGATAGTGGACTGATAAGAGTTTGTCCTTCATGGACTATTGATTCCTCCAGTGTGAGTTCATTGGAAGCAAGGGAAATTCATAGAGAGAACATGGGAGAGGGATTCTTAGATTCATGCTCAGTACCCCCATTTGTTTTAATAGATCCTGTTGTGTCTTTCAAGGAAATAAATCCCTGACATGGGGAGAATGTAATGACCCAAAAATTCCGTACTTTTTTTAACAAAATGGAATTATTGTGAGACTGAAAAAATTGATAGCATGTTATTCCGAGTCCTGGAGAACCTATAAAATAATTTTGATCATTTTTTAATGTACTTTTAGTAAATGTACGAACAAAGTTTTATATCATTTGAACGAGTTCTCTTATTGAAAATCCATGGGTATCATTGATTTTGTAGTTCATATATTCACTTAGAAAAAGATTAACATCGACCTTCAAATACCAGATGAAAAAGATAATTATTGGACTTTTGGAAAAAAAATATTAATTAAATCACTACAAATTATTTTATTCTTTTTAATCTACCATTGATAGGTTGTTTGAATAACCTAAATGTAATGGTGAACATTAAATAAAAGACATTTAATGAAACGACATTTTGGATGTGTAATTGCACCGTTTGTGGATTAAATGTTCAATATTTTTGGATCAATAATAAAACATATTAATGAACATATAGTGCGGATGTTGATTTTATTTAATCAAACCATTAGCATAGGAATTAAGAACCCACAGGAGGAACCTTTGATGAAACACTGAAGAATTTCTCCTTAAAAGATGAATGGTGGAAGAACAACAACTGTTGGGGGAATCGATCTGGGGATGAACAAAAAATGACGAATGACATCGACCTTGGATTCCTTCCATCATACAAAATGGAATACAATGAATCCAAATAGGGGTATTACATGTTTTATGTTTCCTCTCATCTCAATCTTGGAAAATACAACGAACACGGACCAAATGACTGACAGGTTGATCAACGTCTCATTTGTTATTATAGGTGGTTGTTGTAGGGTCATAATTTGTGGAATTGTTCTTTTTAGTTGATTATTTTTATCACCCCATGTTAGAAAACTAATGCAGAGGGTGGTAGAAAATTCAAAAAATTCCTAGACCCCCACCGTACTTGGTTTATGTGAGTTATTTGTGTACGATTGGGCTACGAGGAGGAAAGACGGATTTAAGATCCTTGTAGTGAAGGCAGTGACACGGGAGGCCCTTAGTCACACACGAGAATGAAAATGGACCACCTAAACATCTCTGGTGTCCTGTGGAAGAAACTGATGGCGGCCGGTTGAGATAGCCACATGGACAAGTGATTCCCATAGGCGTCGTGACAACATGGGTCGTGGATAGCTGGGCTACAGTGGTGGAATGGTGCAGCACCAATGCACTAAGATGTTAGTAGAGCATCCCTCTTGGGCCCCTCAGTTGGACCAAAAACCGACTAAAGCCAACCATTTAGAAAGGAGAGGAGGATCCCCACTGGTATCGTAATCCGGTTGAACCATGCGCACGATGTCTGGTCAGCACATCCAGCTTCTGACCTGCACGTGGGCCGGGTTTTCCAGGTCGGCCAGACCCGCCGGCCGGGCTGGACCCACTAGCTAGGCTATAACTGGAAGAGGGGCAGGGTCCACCAACTAGGCCATACCCACCAGTCGGGCCAGACCCCTACAAGATTCAGATCTGACCCATCATATTTCACTAAATTGGGTGTATCTCGAAATCTGAGCATCTGATTGATATACCATCAACAGAATGAGGACTATCGTGATGGGGAGGGACGTTTGGGATACTCTAACTATGTTTTGGATGTTTTTGTAGTATAGCTCGATTGGATCAAACATGAATACAACCCTTACCTATTTACCTTTTTCGAATATTTTAATGATCAGGCATCAAAATGATGCACCGTATAACGTATTGGAAACCTTATAAAAATTCATTCCTTCCAGTTACTTTATCATCAGACGTCGTGGCAGTTGAAATTTGACCTATGTATTGATGCGAATATTCTCGAGAACTCAAGTGCACCGTGCGTGGGAATCCTGTGGCTGGATGTCATGTGAAGAGAGACCATCTGTGGATCGGTATAAGAGTGACCCTTCATTGATCGGTAGCAGAGCGACCCAATGTGAATTGTTTATAGCGAGGCAATGTGTGGATTACCAGTAGTGAGACCCTATGTGCATCGATGGTAGAGTGACCCTATTGGTATTTTCAATTGTGTTACCCTGTGTTGATCAAAAGTGGAGAAACCCTTTGTGACTCGGAAGTAGTGTGACCTGGAGTGGATCTGATTTAGAGCGAGCGGGTGTAGATCAGAAGTTCAAAAACCATTCTAGGATTAGCAGAAGAACCTCTCAAAATAATAAAATTATTTATATAGAGACTAATCATCTTTATTCATGTTCTCTATGTTGTATACCTAGAGTGAGATATCTTTTACATTGTGCTTCGTTATTGAGAGAATGATTTGTCGGTTTTTCATTTGCGGAATTTTGAAAGACCTTCAAGGGTATCAGATTACATACTGAGTATAGTTATACTCACCCCTACACGGGCTTCACGCTTACATTGTTGTGTCATTGATAAATGATAGACAACTTGACTAAGACTTAGGGAGCATGGGCCTTTCAATCCTCGGATGTGATTGATAGACATGTTGAGCAACAATGATGATAGACGACGAGTTGAACCTAAGAATCAGGTAGGATCCTTGGTGTAAAACCTTCAGATAATGTTTTCCCATTTTGTTATAATTTTTTAGTTGGTATTAAATACAATCCCCTTTACATTTATTACTTACTTTTACTCCCATTGTGGTGTTTAGTGGTGGATGTTCTTCTTATTTTCCTTCGTGTTTTACTGGTATGTAGTGTGCCCTATCTGAGTGAGTACGTGATTGAAGGAAATGAATTCCCTTTTGGGGTTTCTCCTTTCAGGTGATAGTCACCTGCCTTTGGCTTATGGAAGGTGGGCTTGGTGTAGTCATGGCATGAGCCTCAGGGGACGTGTTGTGACAATGTTTTCTTCTGAAACATTTTTTTTAAAATTATCTTTTTTATTTAAAAAGATAATATTATAACACTTATATATTTCAACAGATTATATAGATGATAAATTTAGTTCCATTATACCCAAATTTTGTTATATGGTATCTGTTACATGTTTTATAAAACAAAAAATCACTTATATAAATACTAGTAATGTAGTTTAAATGTAAAAGAATAAATATAAGAGATTAATGGAAATATCCTTGTAACATATTTAATTTTATTTGGAAATACATTTTTGTGACTTTATAGAATAAAAATAATCCAAAAAATAAATAATTTTGGTACTGTGTATCAATTTACATTGGGATCGTTTAATTGCATTACTAATGAATATGGGGTGTTTCCAAAAGCACCAATTTCAACATTTTTAAAAGAAAATTACATAAACCTATTAAAAAAATTAATTTTATAATTAACCCATGAAATTAATAAATTTTACTTCTCAATTAATTATATCCCAAATATATATTCCCATCATCACTCATAATAAGTATAATAACATCAATTTTAGGGAATATTGAATGGAAAAATCATGTTTCGAATGTATGTATTATCCCTTTATAAATATTAGTCTTTAAAATAGTTTATAAACATAATAATATAACGAATTAAGGTTAATTATTGATCTAATAAGTTTTCATATTAATATTACAATCTTACATATTCATTTACCCCCCCCCCCCCATAAAATGAAATGGTAATTTTCAGGATGTTGTGCGGACTACCTCCTATACGAAGAAACACATTATTTCAATACATCCTGTAATGGAATTTATACAAAGAAATAATGATTAAAAAATAAGATATATCACAAATAATAATAATTATTAATTTTAAATTTAATATCCACCTAAAATCTTATCACACATAGAAAATTAAGATTTCAAATCCTATGTACTTACTGATTTCTACTTCAATGACAAAGCATTTTTCTTTCTTCATCAAAATTATATTTTTTAAGAACACAGCTCTTATTTGAGGAATGATTTTCTTGTTTTATATCAATTAATTGATTAATTGGTTAAATAAAACCTAATTGGATTTTCTGTTAATGTCACGTATGTCTCAGAGGTGTCCACGGTTTATCTAGAGCCAAGAACTGAAGCTTGTGGTGAATAGAGAAGGCTACATGGTTTACTAAAACCTATTTCTTGAGCCACATGGCCATACTTCTAGGAATGAATTTTTAGAATACATTAACAGAGGCCTATGTTATGGTTAGTTCATGGTTAGTAAACAATCCAGGTTCCCCTTATCATATAAAAAACCATGCAGGTAAACCGTGTAGCCCTTCAATTTTTAGAATCTTATAAATATTTTACATTAATTAAAAATATCTTAAATCTTTGATAGGTTCTTATAGCACAAAAAATTGGTTCTCACCCATTAGAATTGGTTTCTCCTATGAATATTATCCGTATTTAGATATACTCTATGTCCTTACTCTAATTCAAACCTGGTACATTTTCTTGGATCCACAATAGTAAGGTCAAAATTCCTTTTTTCCTTTCTTGATTCTTATGTATATCAGCTGTACTATTTAGATTTAGGATAATTTGACCTAATTCCCTTTTCTTCCATTATTCGTCACATTTCATACATACATGGATGAATTATATCATGATACTAGATAATCTATCTTATATAGACCTGTCATTGGTGGTCATGTGATTTTAATTTTAAGTAAGACCTTTTATATGTGCCGACATGTCATGCGCACAATTTATGATCATCACCTAAATATAATTTAAATCCTAGAATTGATTGATATTCCATATTTAGGTTAATATTATTAATCATGCATGTTATATGTTTTACACCTTGAATAAACCACCCCTTTGGGTGTTTCAATTAAATTGACCTTTTATGGCTTTTAGAATGAGATGCCTTTGAGTGATGTCCTTCACCCCTTTTCATGGGAAGTCAAATTGTAAGTTTATAATTTATTAAATTGTATTGTTTTGAATTGTAATTGGAATGAATCAATGGTATTTGATGGTTAACTTTATCCTTTAATTGTTTATTTCATTTCTTGTTTATTGTATGTTTCTTTATAATTACCTTGCCCATGTGAGTAAAATAGAGGCTATGGCTTCAGTTGAAGTGGTTGGTTTGAGTTTCACCAACTAATTATTTTACCAAGTAAGTTATATTATAATTAATCGATGTGATAGATTGATAGTTTAGTTATGATTTTTATAAAAAAAATGGACAAGTGAGTATTTGAATGGCCGTTGAATTGATAAGACCATGGGGGTAAAAGGGAAATTATGCCTTCTAATGGATTCTCCATACATGCGGTGCCTTGCATATGAATATTCCCATGTGAGTAATGTTGATACCATTCTATGTAATTAATTAATTAATAATTGGAAGATCATTATCATATAATTCAAATATGTTTAAATTAAAGGCCAATCACTTGAGGCCGGTCCCAGCTTGAGTCGCCATTTTTAGGCGAGTTATACTAAATGCCTTTAATTTTGACATAGGAATGTTAAATGAGTAGTTTCAATGATGTTTAATTGGTAAGATGATAAATAAAATCATGTGATACATGGATTCAAATTATAATTTATGGAAGGAATAATGTGACTATTAACCTTTATTCCTTGAGTGACACAACGATTCACATTACAATTCCATGGACAAGCTCAATTGTAAATGTGACATTGTCATTAGTGATACACAGATCCAAATGAGAGATTCCATAGACAGAATTGTTGAGACTAGACTTATATGGTGAGTGATACTTGAAATCAAATGGGTAACCAAGGAATGACTCAATGTGATTGATTATATGTCATGATTGAATTTTGGGGCTTTTTTTGATGACTATTGTGGATATACTCGTATGACATGGACATTATACCACATCAAGATCTATACATGGATTCATGGGAGGGTCACTATGGTTGGTATCATAGGGTGTTGGTTTTTTATACTAGGAGTTATACTTGAATTCCAACATAGGATTTCTAGGATGGACTCAGGTACTATATGAATTAATGGAACTAAATGTATTGTATGTCGTGTCTCTAAGACAATGAACACGATTGGAGTTGATCATTACATGTATTGTTTAGATAGCCTTCTGAATCATCTATTGAGATTCCAACTACATGGAGGATTCCAATCATGATCCATATCTCAAGACCTATAAATTTAAATATTATTAAAATATTAAATGGATGAAAATGGAAACCAGTGTAAGTAGGAGGTTTACTTTTGAGTTATTCCTTGCAGAATTCATTTTATTATTTCATAGTTCCTGATATATATATTCACGGACTGATTTCCATAGACTGTGGGTTGTTGAATACTAGGAGTAAGTATCACACCCTATTTGGGTCATATTTTTTAACACAAACAGACTATTTGATTGCTCATAATGATAAGGGGAAGCTCCCAAATTCAAGTACATGTTATGCTACATTAGAGTAAGAGAGAATGTTCCAAGCTAGGGATTGCGATGCAGGTAAGCCCCATTGACCCTTTTTATCATTGGGGACATGTATTTTATATGTTTTTTCTGTAACTGTTTTGTCAGTTTTGTTAGATACATGGGACATATATCATTATCTTGAACATGATATGATTTATGTCTTGGTTAACAGTATCAATCTTACTCTATTTAATTCCGTTTTATGTTTTAATACTTCTAAAACATGTTTCTATAGTTGATATTCCACTAAGATACTCTCTAATAATGTGGGAATCATATCCCCAGATACTCAAAGAATCCATTGTTTCATTTCGGTAGCCTCTGTAAATTTGTGAGATGTACTTGATTCCATGTGACCCATCAGAATCAGGGTACCTTTTAGTGGCACCTGGATCTACGACATTACAATGTGGTGTGGTAGAATTTATTTACATTCTTATTTATTGTTTGGTGATGAAGGAATAGAATTTAAATTTTGTAAAGTGTTGTTCCCAGACGTAGCTAACCCGCACATAGGGGAAATCCAAATTTCATTGAATTTCTATATTCTATATTTTCACTATTACAGTTGATTTGGTTACATTGTTGGGTGATGCAATCAATTTATGATTTTATTGGGGATATGAAGATTTTTTCTATTCTGTTTCAACTTGATGAGATGTGAATATCCCATCACATTCATCACATTGGAACCTTGTAGAGTTCACATGTAATTCATTATGTCAGGCTATTTAGGATTCATTACAAATTTCATGTTCTTTTGGTAGGTGATGTCATACATATGAAAACAATTATGATAGGAATATTGAAATATGTTATAGTGTGAAATTGAATTATGCTAATACTTTTTCCCTAAGTAGTATGATCCCTTTAGGATTAAAATTTGATGGATCATTGTTCAACCCTAAAGTGAAATCTGTTGTATTATGACACAACTAGATGCCTAGTTTTCATCCCTAGGGTGTATGGGCCCCCCATGGGTCAGAAAATGATGTACCATCGGATTAATATTCAAAAATGGATTTTATTAACTTAAAACTAGTATCAATTCAATGAATTTAAATGTGAAATAAGTTAAAAAAAATTGAATCCAAGTAAAACTGAAATTGATTATAACATCAAATGTCAACCAACCCGATTTGTGTAGTGGGAATTCAATTATGTCTCTCAATTTTACCTGATCCTTTTGACACCTAGACATAAACCATTGGGTAAGAAGAATGGTGTAATCTCTTTGAAAGGATTGTACCTGTCCTATATCTGTTTCTTCACTTTTTAGTTATGATATCTCTAATGATCTTGAATGGAGATGCTTGTTTGGAATTGTAGAAAAATGGCACCATGATGACCTCTAGTTGTACGCATGAAGGGTGGTGATGATCACACCCCAAATTTTTGGGACATGGGATATTGGTGGATTATCTAGTTTTGTTGTATTAGGATATAGTTATTGTACCATATGTAGGAGTAGAGGCCCAATTCCTTAAATCCGTTACGTGCTTCAAGCAGTCCTTTCTAGGAGAACGACAAACTATCACATAAATGGATGATATGACCTGAGATTCCATGTAATATAATCCACCCAAATTTTGAGGGATTGAAAAACAGAAGCTATAGAGTCACGACTATATTCCATGTCATCTATCAATGAGCTTCTTGGGATGCCTCCCGAGAAGAGGGTCAAGCTCTCTATGTATATTCTATGTGACTCAACCATGAAATGGTGGGATGATATCACTCAGGAAGAATGTAATCATGAGATGGGTTGTATGGATTTTTATATGGTCTTTTATGACTACATCTATCTTTAGAAATTGAGGGCTAATAAAGCCCATGATATTATGCATCTTGAGTAGGGATTTCTATAAGTTATGGAATAATTGACCCATCTTTTCTGATCTCTAGCGATTCAGACATATTATTATGGGTGAAAATATTTGTAAGATAAGAGATTTGAGGATGGATTTAGGTATAAAATTTGATCATAAGTAAATTTCATCAGGATGACTAATTTATCTCGAATAGTGACTTAAGAGATAATCACAAAGCATATCCTGAGGAAATTTGGAGGTGAAAGCTAAGTAAGTTTGAAACCCCGATCATGTGTTGTATCAACTGGTAGTAGAAAGTTTCATCCAGATATTCCACATGGTGATACCTATAGCTTGATTATATCCACAAGTATCTAGGGGCAGTGCTATCTATGCCTCAAAATGGGACATATGAATCCATAGTTCATAATGGACCTAATTGAGTGAAAATCCTACAACAATATGGGCCATATACCATTATTCTGGAGAATGTTTCCACCAGTATCTGGTGAGATATGGTGTTTACCAGCTCCATGATCAAGATTATGGTCAACATCTTCTCATCGGGTAGGGAGTTAGAAAATAGTTTTCCCATACAGACGACGTGGGGGTCATGGGAGTGGTAGTCATAAAACAGTTGTTCAGTGACAATTGGATGAATTTTCACAGGGTATCCAGATAGTATTACAAGGACATGGTTCATGAATGGTATACACAGTGAAAAATAACCAATAGGACCATGATCCTAGACATTCTATTTTCAAAGGTACTATCATAGTAGACTCTACATTAGCTTGTTCACATTTTTATATAATGGATTCATAATGATTTATATATGTTTCCCTTATAGGGTGCCTTGGGATTAATGTCTTATTATCTAAGGGAGTTATGACCCAAGAAACTCTATTACTAATCAGAATAGAGGGTGTATACTAGTGCAGAGAGTTCCCCACTAAATATTGGTTTGTGTCACTTTCTCTAGAGCCATTTTGATCTCAAGATGTTTGGTTTTCACATTAGACTTAGAATTTAATTGATCATATCTTATGATAATTTTATTGACTAATATCACCAAAGGGTTACGTTTATATCACTATTGGGTAGTGAGTTTATTCATATGTTTGAATGTGATGATTGGAAGAGTCGAACTAGACAACAACAGCTTAGGTTGGGCGTAATGATAGTATATATTACGAGTTTATATAGAGATGATCAAGGAACATTTCTGATGGATTTCCCTCAAATGGTTGATCATTTTAGGGTTTCCATCCTAGATGGTTTCCCTATATTACCAATCATGCAAGTGGTGGAGATCTCTATCGAGCTAGTGTAAATAGATATATATGTATCTATTCCTCATTATATGATGACTACTACTTAGATAGAAGAGCTCAAGAAGAAGCTATTAGAGTTAGAGGGAAAGTGTTTCATTTGACCTAGTTTAATCCATGTGGTTTTCTGGTACTTTTTGTGTAAAAGGAGAATGATATCTTTAGGCTAGGTGTAGATTACCCGATGTTGAACTAGTTGAAGGTTAGAAATTGGTATCCTATAAAAGAAATAGATGATCTCTCTATTTAACTCTAAGAAGCTCGTGTATTCTCAAATATTGATTTGAGATCGGTTATCATTAGGTGCATTTTATACTATCAGACATACTTCTCACAAGTTCTCAAAGCAGGTATGGTATATATTAGTATGTGGTTATGCTATTCAGTCTCATGAACATGGTAACTATCTGCATGGAACTGATGAAATGAGTGACCCATATTTATTTCAATTCATTTATGTTGTTTTCATGGGTAATATCTTGGGGTATTCTCCTAATTGACACACCCATTCCACCTAACATCAGGTTATTTTTAATACAATGAGGGAGAATCAGTTATATTATATGATAAATAATTTACAATTCTTGATGGATATAATTCACATACTGGGTTCTATTATCCCATAGACTGGTGTATCAGTGGACAAAGAGAATATGAGATTTTCAGTTTCGTGGGAGCACCTATGAATGTTATTTTGGTATAAAGATTCTTAAGGATGGATGATTAAAATAAATAATTTATATAATAACTCTCACACATAGATGATCCACTAAAGGGCTAGCCAATGAAGGGTGTGATGTATGTATTGTCCGATTCCAGAAATTTGACCTTTCAGGAGATAAAAGGGAGATTTACGTAAACTCTGATACTGATTTCACCTAATCCAAGAAGAAGTTACATAGTGTACTATGATGCATCCAGTATCAGACTAAGAGAATTTATTATTAAGGGGGATTGGGTTGTCATGTATGGGTATCAATAGTTGATTCCAAATGAATGTAATTACTGAACGCATGATCTCGAGTTAACTGATGTTATTCACACATTGCATTTTTGGGGACATTACATACTTGGAGAGAGTATTCGGTGTACACAAATCACATAATCCTGAAGAATATAATTACACATCATGATATGAACCTCATACAATGATTGTGGGTTGATTACCTACAATATTTTCACATCAAGATTTCCTACATGTCAAGTAAATGAAATGCAGTGTTTGATGAATTAAGTACGGGGACCCACATGTAGGAAGTGTATTAGGATAGTTTCAAGTGGTAGCTTAAGTAATTAATCACATATATGCGCATGGAGGTGGGCGACAGTTAGGGGAAGACATACCATTGATATTTAGATTAGAAAAATACACTTATAGATATAATGAGGAAGAGATAGCTATAAGACTATGAATCTTTAGTTCTATAGGAGAGTGTGGCAGGTGAGGACAATCCTCCTAGATGAACCGTAGGTGAGGATGAGTTCCTATGAGTACATGGTTGTGGGGGTATCTATTTCCATGGACTAGGAGTTGTTGAAGGATTATATTTCTCCATCTTGTGTAGTTCACATGAGTTTCACCTAGATGTATTGGAATTTACATTGTCAATATTGGTGGCTGGGCATTAAAATAGTTGTAGCTAGTTTTCTTAGGAGGTTTTCTACCTGTCAGCAGGTGGAGGCAGAACACTAGTGACCAACTAGAATTTTACAGCAACGACCGATTCTAGAGTAGAAATGGATTGACATAGGTATTTATTTTGTGATAAGTTTATCATGGTTGAATTGAGTAAGTGATGTTGAATGTGATTTTTTGACAGGAACATGATGATCACTAAATTATTACCTATCAAGGATACAATTTACGTTTATAAGATTTGCTAGTTGTTTATCCATCGGGGAGTATGACTACATGGGGTCCCACATTCTACCATTTCATGTTGAGACTCCCAATTTACTTATCAATTATGGAATGAGATATGGAGGGCTTTGGGTAAACAGGTGGTGTAGAGCATGTCAAACCACCACCAGATAGATGGATAGTCATAGCACACGATTTAGGTGCATGGGGACATGCTGCAGGCATGTGTCATGGATTTTTAATGGTTCTTAGGAGTGAAATATAACCTTGGTTGAATTCACATACAATAATATATTTCTGGACATTATTAATATGGAACCATATGAGGCTTTGTATGGTAGGCCATGCAGAGCACCCCTGTGTTTTCTGGAGGCATGAGATGCAATTATGCTGGGACCACTTCTGGTTATATAGATGACAAAACAAGTATAATTGATTCATAAGTGGATGACAACTACACAACCTCATTATAAATATTATTTCGATCATCATAGTATTCCCCTAGTATTTGTTGTTGTAGATTAAGTTTTCCTACATGTTTCCCTGTGGCTGGGACACAAGAGGATTAGGACACATAGTAATTTTATGCCAAGATATATTGGCCCATTCAATATTGAAGAGAGAATCAAGCTATTTGCATCTCTATTGAAATTAACACTGTGTAACTAGGCTATACATAATATATTTCACATTTCTCAGCTATGATGCTATTATTCATACCCATATGATGGATTTCAACCATAGGAGTTAGAGTTACATGTAGATGTGTCCTTTGAGAAACATCATATACAAATTGGGAATAATATCATAATGGTTATAAAATTATAGTATGTTCCTTAGGGAATAGTTTCTTTGGAAGCACGATTGGGTGTTGGAGGAGACCTAAGATATAGAGGCCATTGTGTAATCACAGTGGAAAAAGTTATTCATAGAGATTCTTGATATCCCTTGAGAGGGAAATTCTGGGATGAATTTATTTAAGAGGGGGGGGGGGTGTTTGTGAGAATACATATCTTCATTTAGGCATATATCACTTTTCCTATAAATTAGTAATATAAATTCTAAAATATTGCCAAATGTGAGTTCTTTTTGAGATCACAAGGGTATCAATGGTGTCGGGGGATTTTTCAGAGTCTGGAACCCATGTTTGGAGTGAAAATAAGAGGATGTACGGTTTGATAAACCATGGACGTTGATCCATGAAACTGTGCAACCATATATTCATTCTTAGAATACATTGAAATAGGGGTTTCTCAGGGATACTGCATAGTTAGTAAATCATGTGGTTTAACAGAGTGTCCCAATAATTTGAAATAATTTATGATTGTTTTTAATTTAATGAAAATTCTTATAAAAACAATTTTATGTTCTTATTCACAGAACAATAGGATATCACCCCTTCCTATTGGTTTCTCCTTCAAATATTCTCCAAATTCATATATACTCTCTATCTAGACTCTTATTCATCCATGGTTCATCTCCATATATCCACAACTATATGATATAAATTCCCCTTTAGATGTTCTTGATTCTTAAGGCTATCTACTGCATTGTTTGGATTTAGACTCATATGTCCTAATCTTTTGTTCTTCATATATTTTTTAAAATTATTTTACACTAGGAAGAATCCGAGCATTATACAAGATGATCTATATTGAAAGGACCTATGTAGGTGGTCATGTTCATTTCATTAATAGTTGGATTGTTTAAATGTGTTGGAGTGATACATGCCAAATTTCTAGGTATCTCTTAAATATAATTTGAATCTTATAATAGGTAGGTATTATCTATTTTTTTCAAGAGGATTAATCTTGTATGTTATAGATTATACACCTTTAATAAACGACACCTTTGGGTGTTGTTAATTAAATGGATTGTATATGGATTTTAGACTATGATGCCTTGGAGGAATTCCCTTTACCCATTGTCATGGGATTTCAAAATTTAATCTGACTATAATTAAATTGAAATGTTATAAATTTTAATTATAAATAATTAAGGGTACATAATGGATAACTTTAACCATGATACATTTATTCCATTTCTTTTTAATGAATTTTTCCTTATAATTGCCTTTCCCATGTGGGTTAAATAGAGGCTATTCCTTGGAGTTGATGAAATTGGTTACAATTTCTCTAATTAATGGACATACCATTTGAGATATATTATAACAAATCCAAATGATATCTTGAGGGGAATATTAGTTTTTTTATATTAACAAATTCCACTAGATTATTCAAATGGACTTTGAAATTTTAATCGCATGGAAGTTAATGGAATGTTATGCCTTTGGATGGATTCCTCATGCATGTGATTCCATGTATATGAAAATTCACAAATGATATTTGTTGAGTCCATTCTATGAAAAGGATTGAGTACACATGATAATATTGTTATCGTAAAATGCCAACATGACTAAATGAATGGACAAGCCCTCGAGGTTGGTCCATAAATGAGTCACCCATTTTATGAGAGTTATAAAAAATTGCTCCGGTTTTGACATTTTTATGTTAAATGAATGGTTTTAATTATTTGGAATTGGTTAATGATAAATAGCATTTGGTGATACATTGATTCAAATAAAAATTCCAATGACAGAATCATATAACTATTCAAACTAATACCTTGAGTAAAACATTGATTCACCGTAGAATTCCATGGATAGTCTCAATGGTTAATGTGATATTTTCCAGAGTGATACATGAATCCAAATGAGAGATTCTCTAGATGATCTCATTGATAGTTGAATTATATGATCAATGATACTTGGAATCCAAAGGGTTTCCATAGATGGGTTCAATGTGCATTCATTATATGTCATGAGTGATACATGAGGATGCATTAGAATATCACCAAGGAAATACTCTTATGATATCGAATTCATTCCTCATTTGGAGCGATACATTGGTTCATGAGAGTTTCACCGTTGATGGGATCATAGGGTGTTGGATGTTAATACATATATTGATAATTGAATTCCATCTTAGGAATATCATGTATGGACTCATGTAATATATGAATTAAATGAATGAAATGGGTTGTATGATGCGTCTCCACGCCAAAGAACAAGCCTGGAGTCAGCTTAAACCTTTATTGTTTATATGGACTTATGAAGAATCTCTTGAGCATCTAGGTACATGGGGGATGTCGACCTGAGTTAGAACTCAATACATATAAATTTCAACATAATTGAAATTTTAAATGTATGTAAATAAAAACCAGACCATGAAGGATATTTACTACTAATTTCATCATTTATTATATATTTTTTTATTACACAGTGCCTGATACATATATTCATAGAATTATTAACACAGACATTGGTGGTTGAATACTAGGATTAATCTCACACCCTATTTAGGTCACGTTTTTGGACACACAAAAACTATGAGATTATTGGAAATGATGAGGGAAAGAGTCCTAATGTTGGTACTTAATATGATGTTTTGGAGAAAGAGTGAATAGGGCCTAGTTGAGGCTTGCAATACTGTTGAGCCTCATTGGCTTTTTTTTCTTTTGGTAAATGATTGTATAAGAATTTTATGTACTATTTTTTCTGTATTTTTAGAATCATGTGGCATATATGATCATCCTGTACATGATATGATTTCTATCTTGGTCTATACTATCATATTTTTATATTTTCTTTTAGTAATATTGTTTTACTCCCTTCACTACTTGTATTTTTTATTGATATTATACTATGCTACACATTTATAATGAGGGAATAGTCTCCCCATAGACTCATCCAAGCCCAAACTGCCAGTCAAAATCCTCTTGCATTTTGGGAGATGTGTTTGATGCTATGTGACCCACTAAGCACAAGGAACCTTTTAGTGGTATCTTAGTCCGGGATGTTATTCTTTTAAATATATAATAATCATAAAATATATCTCACTATCAAAATAATTAAAATTATTATCATTATAGTTAGTTTATAATGATATTATTTCAAAATAATTTCCTCTATAACCATACTCGACAATCAAGTTAATGCATTTTAAAGTTTCGATTAGTTTAACCACATACATGAAATATTATCTAACATACGATTATTTATGACTACGAGAACATGAAATCTAATATTTTCATAATATATAAATAAAATAATAATTATTTTATGTTTTTTTGAAATTTATGTTATTTTTTTAATTTTTATTAATGGAACATTTTTCATTATGAAAATTACCGAAAAAATCCATTATCAATTCGTTTTGTATATAACATAAAAAACACATGGGTATAAATAAAACATTAAAATAAATATAATATATTTATTAATTAAAAATAGATGATATATAATCAATTAACTTCATCTCAAATTTTGTGCAATGTTATAAAAATTATTAACCATGTGAAACAAAGTTAATGTTATTAAATCCCAGAAGTCATAAATCACTATAACTAATAAATTTACTAATGATAAATAATTATAATTAGTATAAAATGGTAATATTTTGGACAATGATAATTAAATATGGTATTAATATATATATATATATTTTACTGGAGGATAGAGTGTCATCAACTAACAAATGAAGCTAGTTAATGGTTTGTTGTCTAAAGGTCACTTTTTTTGAGGCATGATTTCTTGTTTGTACCTATTTATCATTTTTATCGTATAAATATTTCAGAAATAGGATAAATTAATCATAACTAACCCTCTTCCCTTATAAATTATTCTTTTTCTCAATCTATCCTATATTTTCTTTTAAACCATTCACTTATCATGTTTTATGGGTTTCAGTCTCTATTTTCATTAATTGTGACTTGTTAATGTTACAAACCATAATTTCATTTGCATGGTTTAATAATAAAACTATTATAAATATTATATCATGATTATCCTATATTTCATGATATTAAATATACCATTTTATATTACACTTCTCATCGGATTTTGGTACCAGTGTTCAAATAGTTTTAATGGATTTTTATCTCAATTTCTCCTTCAAAAAGACATTGATTATATTACACACTTTTTTAATTTATGTGGTGTGTATAATACCTGAATAAATATTATTCCATGAATTAATTTTTCATTCATGGTATTATATATTCAATTTTTGGATCATCATCCTTAAATAGTTTTGATTTAAATGCTACAAAATCCACCCAAATTTATTTTCAATTTCCTTATAAAAAATAAAGACTTGTCAATGGTGATAAAACTTTTAGGTGTAAGATCATTAATTCTAAATACATTATCATTTTATTGAACCTTAGATATTTCTAGAAAAAATTAATTTCTATTTAACATAATTTAGGTCGGATTCTTTAAAATATTTTAGGTAATGTGAGTTTTCAAAAAGGGTTATTTTCAAAATCAACAAATGGTTTCTGCATCATTTCAAAAATAATAGTTTTATCCTCAAATCCAAATTTTCATTCAATTAATGTTATTAAATTTTCAGGTTTATCTTTTTAAATATTATTATTAAAAGGAAAAATATTAAAATTGTTTTTAATGTATTTTAATAAAATATTCTAGTTTATTTAATGTTTTTATTGTTAAAGAATTATTATAATTGTAAATGTTTTTAAATAATTTTCATTTATTTTACTGAAAAAATTATGCCTTTTAAAGATTATAGTTTTAATGATTATTTTGGTGTCTCTAGTTATATTTATCATAAATGGTTTATTCTTCCTTAATTGATGTTTTATCAAATTTTATATATTATATTATTATGATATCTTTTTGAAAATTAGATTTTTTGTGTTATATGATATCTGATGTTCTTGTATTGGGAACTTTAGGATTTTTTTAAAGAAAATAAATCCATTCCAAAGGGTTCTTAATGATATTATGCATGATTAATTTTTTAGTGGGATAAATATATAGATTATGAGAAGGATGGAACATTTATCTTTCTTCAATGCATTTGTTAATTAATTATATCCCATGGGATTGTAATGTTATTTATATAGGTTAATGAGTTACTAGAACTTGAATGGGTGAGCGTGATGACAATAATATCTACTAAAAATTTTAGTTTTGAAATGGTTATCAAGTCATTGGGTTCATGAAGAGTGAGTGTGATGGCATTAAAGTTTACTGATAATTTTACTCATAAATAGTTTGGAAGGTATCTATAATAAATTAGGATGAGTTGGATGACATTAATTCACCCTTAAAATTTTACATGTGAACATGTAATAAATTATTAGTGTTCAAAAAGGGTGAGTTTGAAGGCATTAACCTATACTCAAAATTTTATGCCTGGATATATTGGTGAGTATCCATGGTTCACATGGATATGAAATCCTATGTTTTTTATTTTTTTCACATTTTCAATTTTTAGTTATGTTTTACCAAGATATCATCATCATGCCTTATTTTTTAGGTGTTCCACACGTTTATATATTGATCACATGTTTTATTATTATTCATACTTTTTAAATCCATTTCATTTGTTTTATAGTTCATTTTTTATATTATTATGATCTTATATTTATCCATTGTTTTTATGATTATTATCCATATTCTTTTAGGTTTTTATTATATTTTTTATATCTTTATAATTTTCTCTTTCATGTTTATGATCTAATTCTATATGATATGTATTTTACCTTATTGAGTGTTTCAGCTAAAAAATTTCATATACATCTAATCCGTAGTGTTTTTAGATGATTGTATCTGGTTATATTTGTAGGAAGGGTCTAAGGGAGAATGATTATGGATAAAATTTTTTATGTGTTTCCAAATAAGTCATTTAGGTATCTAATATATATGGTACTAAGTCTTTTAGTCCTCAAGTTATGTGACTATTTAGGGATATAGTGATTATTCGAATTTTTAAATTTATTATTTATGTACGTTTATCATTGATCAATTTAGTTTCTGTGAGAGAACTTTTTAGTAATTTGGTAGTTTAGTAGAGTAATTTTAAGAGTTTATTTTAGTTACATTTCATATTAGGATAGAGAAACATAATATAACTATGTATTTGATTCTATATATAGTTTGATATCCTAAATATTTTGTAATGTATGGAGTATGTAGTATTCCTAAAAATACATATATATCTTGATATGGTAAATTTTTTGTGGTTGTTGAAAAGATCCACAAAGGGTTAATCACTCTAAAAATATTGGTTCAGAATTGATTCAATCTCCACACAAATGTATGATGAGTGGTTCTAAGACTACCCACCTGGTTAAGATCACTTTAGGGATATGATTTTTAGAATCACATTATCATTATATGCCACTGAAAAGGATTTATAATGTTATGTAACTTGGATAGGTATGAGAGAAAAAAATATAATAAAAATTGGTTTCCCCAAGAGTTATTTATATTGATATGAAAGATAGTGTGATGATTTTATAGAGTGGCACACATTGAAGTTAATTTTATTCATAATATCATAATTATTTAAATATTTCTCACTCATGATTAATTGTTTAGTTATAGTAATTGAATGAGTAAGGGTAAAAAAAGTAAATAATGGATGTGTTGTAAAATATAGTAACGAGGAATAAAAATGGGATAAAAGTTGGAGTAAAAAACGTTTTGGTCATTCCCACCCATATATAAAAAGTTGTGATTAAAAACATTAATATTTTCAAAATTCAAAACTAAAAACAAATACAAAGATGTTTTTTAATAAAATATATGTTGACAAGGATGATGAAGAAAATAAGATTCATCTTCTTACCAGTCCAAAGTGTGAGAGGAATAACTCAATGGAATGTATTAGAGGAATGATAAAGTGTTTCATTTCAAGAAGGATTGTCTATCATGATCATGGTTTTTGAGATAATATGATAAGACAATCCATAATAATGTTGAAGAATTTCCATTGCATAACATTTTTGGAGTTTGGAAAATAAAAATAATGATTCACTAACTTAACAACTAATGGGGATATAAAATATCATAAATCTACCAAACCAAGGAATCTATGAAAAGACTCTTTTAAACCTATTTTAATTTTTTTTTCAGGAAATATAATGTTAGAAAATACAATAAAAATAAACTCTAGATTTGGGGGTATCTGGTTTGAATCTAGTTTTAGATACCCTTGTAGGCCAAATATATTTTCCAAGAGAAACAAATCAACACCCTAAAGATTTGATATTTTATTATATTATTAATACATATGAATTCATTGTTTTTTAAATTAGATTATCCAAATAATTATTTTTTATAATTTTTATAAATTTAGTGTTATCATAAAAATGTATTTGGTATCACCACATAGAAACAAAAGTATTTAACAAAATTAGGAAATAATATTTAATATTTCAAAGATAGTTATAATCATATATCATTAAAAGGTTGAATATTAACCCTACAGAAAAAATAATTACATTATATGAGTAATGATACATAATTAGAGGGATGATTAACCCATTGGTTAGGAATAAAAAAATATTTGGATATTATTCTGATGAAGAAATATAAGAGTCACATAATATCTCTCAATTAAGTAGGGTTGATACCACATTATAAATTAATTATCCATTCATTTTTATCTTATGGAAACACTTAAATCTCTTTGTAGGTGAGTGTTAATGAAAATTTTAAGGAAGAAATTTATTTAAGGGGGTATAATGTAACAACTAGATATATTGGATTATTTAAAAGAGGTAGTATATTCTAATAATTTTGTCACATTTTACAACCAATTTGAAAAATAAAAAAAATGTTGTAAATCATTATTAATAATGAAATAATTCACAATATAATGTTATGAAATTAATTTTTACTACAACTATATGGTAAATAGTTAATATGAGTTAATATAAAAATTGTTATTTCAAATAAAAATTATTTTCATTATACAGTAAATTTTATTTTAAGATATTAAATATGAATATTTTAGAAATAGAATTTTATAATGTGAAATTATTTTTTAATTCTTAACATAAAAAATATCTTATGATGATACATTGATATTTTTATAAAATAATCAATTTTCATGGGAATAGTAAAAATACTAATTAATTTCAACACATTTAGAAAAATATTTTATTATATATATACATTAAAATAGTTTGAAATAGCTTAAAATTAAAATAATATATTACATATTAGAAAAAATTATTTAGAAATACTATGAATTTATAAATCCTTGTTGAACATTCTAAAATTTTACATAGTGTTTCAATAAAGAATATTTTTCTAAAGTATAGTTTAATTAATATTTACATGATGAAATGAATTTATTTATTTATTTTATTTGTAAATGAATTTTATTTTATTTATAATATTTTTTAATTTCATTAGTATCAATTTTATTTATATTTATATCATAATAAAAAATGTTTTTTCATAAAAATAAGTTATTAGGAAACTGATATTTAAATGATACATGAACCATCATTATTAGAAATTTACATACAAATAAAAATTTAAATTAAAAAAATAATAAATATCTTCAATATAATTATTTTAATATTATTTACTATTTAAGAATTCATCTTCAAGTATAAATTTTTTTTGTCAGGAATAACATTAATTACTATAATAATGGTGGATTTTTTTTGGAAATTACTGTCTTATTAATTAATATAAATTTATATCGAATCAATGAAATTGTAATTAATAAAATAATAAATATAAATTTATTTATAAATAAATAAATTATTATTTTAACACCAATTATGTTTGTAATATATAATAAGTAATATTAATAACCCATTTTGGTCAAAATGTATTTTTTTCGACTGAAATTATTTTTGAACATATTATCCATTTAAAAATAAAAGTAAATTTTATAATATTTATAAATTTGATTGGATTAAATATATGTGAAATTTAGTTCCAAAATAGAAAATTTTTGGTACATAGGTTTCGATATATGTTTAATGAAACAAAAAATCACATAGATAAAAACTAGTTACATAGCTTAAAATTAAAATGGTAAAATATAAAACCACAATATTACGAGCCATATAAAATCAATAAAAAATGTGTAAAAATAAATTTTTTATACTTTCTTAACCAAAAGACACCCAAAAATAATTAATTTTAATTATTTTCAAACATTAACCATGGAATATAGTTATGGTATTATTAAAATATAAGGGGAGTATCTTAACGTTCCCTTTTCTTATCTTATAAAATAGGATCCCTTACAACATTTAAAACACAACCCACTATATTGAATTAAAATATGATCAAAAGAACCATGTAAAATAAAAATTTTCCCCTATTCAATTCATGTTGGACTATTATATTAAATTTCAAGGGAACTTCTGTAAAGACCCAGAAATTGCCATGATTTGTTTTAATTAAAGTGGAATTTTACATGTTTGTGAAAATTGACGGCACATGATTCCATGGCCCGGTGTGTCCGGAATGAATTTATGAACATTTTTTCGGGTACGATTAGAAAACGTACATGTGATATTTTCTAACTTTTGAAGTGTTGCTCAGAATTGAAATCTGAGCTCACTGTTAAACTCGCAGCACCGGTATTCATATAAGGAGACCTTCACCTCGACCACAGTAGATCAAGGGTAGATGTTAGCTTTTCACATATTCGTGAATGAATAAAATAAAAATAATCTTATGTAAATTTTTTTTATTTTTCTTTTGAAACTTCTTTGTGGATGTTTCATAGGTGGGTCACCCTGAACTAAACCTCCCATGAGAGGTTATGGTGGTGGGGACAGTGTGAACAAACCTCCCATGAGAGGTTATGGTGGTGGGGACCACCCGATTCTAAACCCCTATTTTAATCCCTTGAACTCCGCTATTAATGGGAGAAACCCCTTGAAGACCCCTTTAATGGGACATAACCATTGGTATCCATTTATTTAATTATGCCAACCCAACCCAATTATTGTATCCAATTAATTAAGAAAACTTTTATTTCAAACAAATTAAATAGATAAACATATTTTATTTTCATGGCTACTCTTTTGTAGGAAAAGTGCTGGAAAAGGGGTATGGAGAGTACTTGGGAGGAACTAATCCTCCTGCAAAGAACACTGAATTGTGACATCGACTTCTTCCTTGAGACATCTTCCAACGGTCGACATATTCTACAACAAAAAACAACCTCCATCGAAGAGAGTTTATCTGATGAACGAGCTCAGGATCAGAGGAGTGTGGTGGGCACGACAAACGTCGACAACATCAACTTCTCTCATTGATGACAACAATTAAACGAGGAAGGGGTTTTATTTAATTCATGAAATTTCTCGATTAAATTCCTCATTCCTAGATGGAATGATGAACATGGATCAACCCAAACATGTTGATCCAAGATTCGTATAAAATTGTGGCATTTGATGCTATTGATTCAAGGATTTTTGTTGAGCCGTTTTCTACCGCTCTAACGCGGAGGGTGTGGACCAGACAAACATCGCTCAACCACTCTACCATCCATCCTTATTATTGTGTTTTTTACAATAGAGGGGGCAGTGAGCTGTCCTCAGTGGGGATGAGAACGGAGGACGACACCTCCGCCGGTTTTAACGAAGGCGACAGAGCAACAACACTGCCCTGCGGTCGCCGCACCATCATAACCTCCTCTGCCCGCGGCCCTGCCGCCCGTGTCTCCCTGCGCCACCCCGTAGCATCACCGACCATGTCCAGCTGTGCAGCCCTACGGCTCCGCCGCTCATAGCACCCGTCGCCGCCCTGCGGCCTCGCCGCCCTCGGTCTGCCGTGCTGCCCCATAGCTCTTCCACCCATGGGTCCCCGCACCACCCCGCATCCTCGCCGCCTACGGCCCCGCAGTGTCGCCCTGCCGCTCCGCCACCCGCACCACCCGTGCCACCCTACGATCTCGCGTACTACTCCGCTGCTCCGTCGCCCCGCGGCTCCGCCGTCCGAGGCACCTCGCACTGCCTCGTGGCCTCGCTACCCTCGCGGCCCCGCGACCTCCGCACCACCAGGCCGGGCCGCCTTGCACAATACGGGCCGGACTGAGCATGTCGGGCCACCCAGTGGGCCCAACCATACCACAAGCTGGGCTAGTCCCAGTGGGTCGGACCAGGTCATCCCAAACCTGGTCAGACTGGACCTGGACCAACTTCGACCAATTTACGCTATTTTTGGACATAACATTTGTACGAGACGTTCGTTTGAAGAACCATCAGTGGCACTAAAAATAATTGGAGCAAGACGGTCCCTTAGAGTATACCCCACTATAGATTTGGATAACGTTGGGAAATGGTCGGGTTGGATCGAGCATGAATCAAACCGGGACCATGGGTCTAAAATGCTAATAACTCACATAACAGGCATCCGATGGACGCATCATCTGTTGCGTTGAGACCCCGATGACGTGGTGGTCCTTTCAGATACTTCTTTATGAGACATCGTGGCAGTTGGTGTATCTACTAGAGGCTTGTGGAGAAAATCCTCCCGGAAACAGGCGAGAACGGTGCGGGAACCCAATAGCTGGATGTGATGTGAAGAATGATGAGCGATCTTATGTGGGTCAGCACTGACCAATCCTGTGTGGGTCAGCACCTAGCGATCTAGTGTGGGTTAGCACCTAGTGATCCTATGTGGGTCAGCACCTAGAGATCCTATGTGGGTTAGCACTGAGCGATCCAATCTTGATCAGAACTGAGAAATACTATGTTCGTCTGCCTCTTAATAGAGTAAGATGATTTAGTTGTTACATCTAATCATATATACTACTGTACTTATGTTATACCAAGTGTGATCTGAGTCCGTACCTGTGTGGTAATTTTTCTTCATTGCAATCTCTTGGTGGTATTCTTAGGTGTGGCGTGCATGAGTGGTAATTGCCTTTGTGGTACTCCTTCCTTCGTGGAATTGTTGAGCCTGGGGCTTTGGAGTTAGACTCTGTGTTTTCCACACGATTGAGATGGGTTTACTTGATAATGTAGGTATATGTACGAGCATATACCTAAGTAGGGTTATAATCTATTTCCTTCCATTGTGGGTTATCCTTTGTGGATTTTGAGAGACCTCGAGGGTCTCAGGGTCCCTACTGAGTACCATTATACTCACCCCTGCACGGGCTATGCCTGCACCTCATTGTGTTTGGTGCAAATGACGGACAACGTCGACTAACGGTGAGAGTACTGGGACTGGAGGTAGCTCGAAGGTGGAGCTTAGATGAGGCTTTCCGTAGAGACTTCCGTATGAGAGCTGTACATACCCTTCAGGTAGTATCTTTGGTGGGTGAACGTAGGAGCTATTCCAGTTTACTTGTACTTCAGTTTCTTATTCTTTCCTATTGGGATTGTATTCTGTCCCCTTTTAATTACTGTACATACTTAGTTTAATATTTAGTTTACTTGAGTTCATATCCTAATGTGTGCATGGTTGCATGTGATTACAGGTTATAAATGCAATGCCTTACCAGTTTTAGGGAATACACCTTTGGTTTTAGTCTCCAGCCACTGGGATATGGAAGGCGGGCTTGGGGTAGTCATGACACCAGCACCTGGGGATGGGTCGTGACAAATTGGTATCAGAGGATTCTTTTCTACCATATAACATAGAAATATTATTTTTCTTTTTATTCTAAATAGTGTTAAGTGTAGTGAGAGTGTTTATTAGTTTAGGGAATCCATTGTTGGTTCAGCAATAGACGTATCCATACACCAGGACCTTGACTTCTGATTTCTGACATAATGCACGAAAACACTGATTGCATGTGTGTTTCCAAGAGTTTTCATTGTGATCTATTGAGTCATCTCACCAGGTATAACTTTTTGACCATGGTGTACCTATTTTTCTCAGGATGCCTCCACATAGATGGCAAAATGGGGTTCCATATGTAGTATGCACTGATAGCCCACCGGGCGATGAGGCCTCGGTGTAGGGACCTCTTGCAGTTGAGGCACCAGCGGAGGCACCAACAATATCGTTACTCATTGTGGCACCGATGCCAGCAGCCCCTGCAGCAGAGAGTGCACACCGTATGAGCCTGTTTCATGAGTTCTTGCGATAGAGGCCACCCAGGTTTACGGTAGAGGTGGACCCACATGTGGTTGAGGATTGGATGGAGGCTGTGGTGAGAGTCTTCCGACTGGTACGGACACCAGTCGATCTTATGGTGATCCTTGCTGCCAGTATTCTACAAACAAAAGTAGGCATATGGTGGAGCATGATGCTCCAGGATCAGGACAAGGTGATGCTTCTTTGGGTAGACTTCGAGAGACTGTTTCGTGTAGAGTTTCTCTCCACAACTCTTCATGCAGTGTGCATTCAGGAGCTGCTTCATCTGCAGCAGGGTAGCATGATTGTGCCTTAGTACTCAAAGAGGTTCACTAACCTCTCATGCTACTCCAAAAATATGGTGCATGACCCATTCATGAGGGCTCAGACCTCCAAGCAGGGACTCAGAAGATAGATCAGGGCTTCCATGATCTCACTCAGCATCCAGACACATGTGGGGGGGGGGGGTGTTAGAGAGAGCCATCCCAGTGGAGAGTTTCCTTGCTGAGCAGCCACCAACAGTGAGTCCCACTACTAGTCATCACATAGTAGAGTCTTCTACAGCTGCCAGTAGACAGATGTCAGAGAGGTCTAAGAGGACCAGTCCTACAGGTGGAAGACCATAGGATTTAGGTTTTGTTATGCAGGGCACACAAGGAAAACCCAGTCATTCCAGGAGTGGGCAGTGTTACACATCCGACAGGAAGGGTCATATGGCTCATGAGTGTCCGACCCGCCATACATATGATCAACATATGGTCAAAGGACCACCCAAGAAGAGACAATGATTCGACCGAGGAGGTTCGCAGGGAGCAGGTGTACGTGGAAGAGGAGCTGGCCATGCAGCTGGATGTGGGAAACGATTCGAGATGATACCGCCACCACCACCAAGAAGTCCACCCCCGAACATAGTGAGCAGGTGGACAAGGGAGAGCTCAACTTCAGGCAGCTGAGGCTTATGACCTGGGTTCTCCATGGCTGATACGAGGTATGATCAGTGTCTATTACACCTTATCTGTAGTACTTATAGACACATGTTCCTATCATTATCTTATTTTCAATACCCTAATTTAGAGCTCAAAGATTCTGAGAGAGCTACTGGCTTGATTCTTATGGCTAGAGACTCCTACGAGAGCGGATTCGACGATTACGCACCTGTCTCGGTAGTGTGAGCTTACTCTAGGAGGTGAGAGCTTCAGCTGGGATCTCCTATTTGCAGGGTCGAGGCCTTATGATGTTATCTTTGGTATGGACTAGTTATTTATAGTCCATTCTCAATAAGACTGTATTAGGCACAACGTCCAGTGTGTCCACATGGATAGGACTAGGTTTACCTTCATCGACAAGAAGGGAGCCTTTGCAGCACCAGATGGACATACCTAGAGAAGAGTGTATCTGATCACTAATAAGTTGGTTAGCCTTACCCTCAGAGCAGTTGATGTGAAGAGTTAGAGTTATCCTGTCATGGTGGACCTATATGTGGATGTCTTCCCAGATGATGTTTAGGGTCTACTTCCTCATAGAGAGGTGGAATTTTACATTGACTTGTACCCCGAGATGACACTGATATCTACACCAGCGTATCGGACGGCTCCCGTGGAGCTTCGTGAGCTACGGTACAGTTAGAGGACTTCCAAGAGAAGAGATTCATTCGGCCCTATGTTTCCCCTTGGGCAGCCCCGATTTTGTTCGCCAAGAAGGAAGATGGGAGCTTGAGACTTTGTGTTCACTATCAGTGCCTGAACCAGGTGACCATGAAGAACAAGTACCCACTTCCATGTATTAACGACCACTATGATCAGATGAAGGGAGGATAGTGGTTCTCAAAGATAGACCTTAGAACAGGTTATCACCAGCTCAGAGTACGGGACGAGGATGTGCAAAAAACAACTTTCAGATGTCGGTATGGCCACCACGAGTTCTTGGTTATGCTATTCTGTGTAACCAATGCACCTGCAGTGATCATTTGACTCATAAACAAGATCTTTGATCCATACCATGATTATTTTTTAGTAGTCTTTATCAACGACATTCTGATATACTCAACTACTAAGGGGGAGCATGCCTATCATTAGTGGGTAACACTGGACAAACTCCAAGAGCACCAGATAAATGTTTAGCTCCTGAAGTGCCTGTTTTGGATCCGAGAGGTTCACTTTATAGGACATGTCATATCGGAGGATGGAGTTGCAGGGGATCCAGTGAATATTTAGGTGGTACTTGTATGGGATCCACCTAGGAATGTGATGAAGGTATATAGTTTCCTAGGTTTTGATGGATACTACCGGAGGTTTGTGCCAGATTTATCCAGAGATGCACCAAATTTATCAAAATTGACGAAGAAGGGGAAAACCATTGTGTGTTCGGAGAGATTCATGCATAGTTTTCTGGAGCAGAGGCAGAGGTTGACTAGTTCCCTCATCTTGAGGCTTCTAGAAGAGGGGGTACGGTACGTAGTCTATAACAACACATCGGGGACATGGCTCAGATGTGTCCTAATGCAAGAGAGAGCAGTGATCGCTTATGGTTCTTGATAGTTGATAAAAAATGAGCATAACTATGCTACCCATTACCTGGAGTTATTAGTAGTGGTCTTCTCCTTGATGATGTGGAGGCACTATCTAATGGGCGAACATTTTACAGTGTACTCTAATCACAATAGTTTCAGGTATATCTACTCTCAGAAAGACCAAAATCATATAAAGTGTCATTGGCTTGAGTTCCTCCAGGACTATGACATAGAGATAGTCTATACTCATGGGATGGGTAAGGTTGTAGCAGATGCACTTTGCAGGTGGTCTGGTAAACAGCTACTAGGTGAGGCGACAGAGCAGCTGGCTACCTTGCAGATATCCTTTGTGGATAGAGATGGAGCAGAATTTCATCAGTCTCTCACAGTCACTCCCCCACATTTTCAGTGAGTCAGGGAGGCACAACATTGGGACACTGACTGTGAGGCACGATGTTCTCAGATATCCACAGGATAGGTTGCTGATGGATTTTCTAAAGGTGGGGATCACATCATCCTCTTTAGAGGATGTACCATTGAACCAATGTCGTTTTGGGAGGAAGTGTTGAGGGATTTCCAAACATCCCCTCTAGTGGTTCATCTAGGAGTTGTGAAGATGTACCGGGATCTCCGACGACTACACTGGTGGCCGAGGATGAGGATTGTAGTTGTAGAGTTTGTCTCTCGGTCCCGCACTTGTCAGCACGTGAAAGTGGAGAATCAGGTACCAGTAGACTCGGTTCATCTTATAGAGGTCCTAGAGATGAAGTGGGATGGGATATCCATGGATTTCATGATAGAACTTCCACGTAAATCTAGGTTTCATGACTTGATTTGGCTGATCGTCGACCAAATCACCAAGTCGGCCCACTTCCTACCGATCAGAAAGAAGGGTTCAGTAGAGAGCTTGGGATTACTCTATGTGCAGGTGATTGTGCATCTACATAGAGTACCATAGATTATTGTCTTCAATCGTGAAACACATTTTACTTCTTGGATATGAAAGGGAATGTAACGTCCCGAGTCTGGAGCCCCTCCACTGGTGCCCTGTACCCAGTTCGTCACATGACCTCAAGAGCATTTCCCCGAATTCCAGAGGCTGCCGACTAGCAGCGAGGGCCTTGGTGAGTCGGCGGGGAAACTATGCCCTCATTAGGTAAGGTATACAAGGTAGGAAAACAACAATAAACAACAGAAGCAGTCAAAAACATGCATAACAACAGAAACCAAATAGTGGAAGCAATGTAGATACATAACTATGATGAAAATAATGTAGTAGGTATAAGTATCCAAGGAAAACAGAAAACACAAAAACATGCTGAAATACTACTAAATCCTAGCGCAAAAGAAAACAAAGTAAGCTCCTCAGCATCACGAGCCACAGATCGGTCCCATGCTCCCCAGCTCCTGGTGCAATCAAGATCCTGAAGTAGAAGGGCGCTTTCCATTATCTATACCTGCAGCAACATAGTCTACTTGGGCCCAAAATCATGGCCCAAACAAGGTGTGAGATACAATCCCAGTAGGAAATCACCCAAAGATTTGTGCCTAACAGTCAATGAATACATGGCAGTAATAAAACAAGAAGTAGTAAACAGAAAATCCCAAGAAGCTACAATCCACATTCTGGCAAACAAAGTACACAAGTAAACAGGCAGAAAAAAATAATAAGAAAAAGGTAACACTCTTGGTAGCTCTCACAGTCTAATCCCTATGGTTCAAACAATAAATATTAACAACCCTCTGGGAGGCACACACAGTCTCTCCCCTCTGGTTCAGCTACATAATCAAGCAGACTTTCTGGGGAAGCACTCACCGTCAATTCCCCATATAGTCTCGTATAGTGCTAAAGGATCTCTGGGGAAGCACTCAACATCAATTCCCCATGTGGCCCGCGTCGTGGATCTACAGACTCTCTGGGGAATCACTCAACGTCAATTACCCATGTGTTCTTGCATCGTAATTAAAAGACACTCTGGAGAAGCCCTTCCATAATTTCTTACATTGGTCTACTACTCTAGGTTCTCATAGTCCTGAGTATAACTAAACATGTTCAACATGCGTGTAACGTCCAAGTAAACCTAAAGAACTACTTGGATATCAACTAAGGATCAACAACAATAATAAAAAAATAGTTCCACTATCCTACAACTAGGCACGCCAAATGAAAAAACTTCCAACAAGAAAAAAAAGCATGGAGAAGTAACTTGATCTCAAAAAAAATTACTCTACACACAAGAAATAAACTCTACTAAAGCAAAAAAGAAAAGAAGGAAAACAGCAGGGGAAAAACTGAAAACACCCAATACCTCGTTCACGGGTATTGGTGTAATTTTCACATAATACTCATCAATTTTCTACAGAAAGGAACAAACCACCTACCTCGATTCTAGGAGATCGATATACGTGAACTACGATGACAGATTCCTATTAGAACAATATAGATCTGAGAAAACGCACAAAATGTTCATCCCACGATATCATGAAAACAAGGAGGAATCAAGAAACAAGGCTCAAGCAGAAGGAAGAACTCACCGCTGTGATTCCAATGCAATTGACCGTGCTGAAATTGGATAACGGACGACGAGGCAGGAGCTCGGGGAAGATTGGGCAGTACAGTCGCTCTCGGACGGACGAAAACAGGAGAAGAAGACGTATTTGGGGGTTAGGCGTGACCCTGGTCCGTTTAATGAAAAAAAATAAATTACACGGCGTGTACTTCCTGAGTACACGCCGTGTACTTCAATTTTTCCATCCTCCGAAATAACCGGCCTCTACCGCAGCCTTACACACCATGTGTGTTGCCCGAGATGGCTAGCAGACGACTTCGAGTCAGGGAAGAGTACACGACGTTTACTCAGAATGTACACGGCGTGTACTTCTGAAATTTCCAGAAAATTTATTTTCCTTAAAAACTATAGTAGAAGGGAAACATACCTGAACAAAGATCTGAGTTCTTAAAAACTTCCCCCCCTTAAAGAAATTCATCCCCGAAATCCCTAACGAGGTGGAGAAGAAGAATCCCTGAATAGCTCCAGCCATTATGATCGTACATTGGCCTCCCTCTCCCGGGTCTCATCCTGTACTCGCTCGTGCTGCCATAGCACTCGTACCAGATGAATAGACCGTCCGTGGAGAAACTTCATACTATTATCTGCAATCTGGATAGGATGCTCCTCGAATGATGCATCTGCATCAAGTTCAACTTCCTGGGGCTGAAAGACGTGAGATGGGTCTAAAAAGTAACGTCGGAGCTGAGAGACTTGGAATACATCATGCATGGCCCGATACCTCTGTGGTAGCTACAACCGATAGGCGACTGGCCCCACTCTCTCCAAGACCTCAAACAGCCCGACGTACCGCGACGAAAGCTTACCCTGTCTCTGAATCCTCTTGTGTCCCAACCTCGGTGTGACACGTAAGAAAATCTGATCACCGACCTCGAACTCCAGAGGTCATCTCCGCTGATCAGCATAAGACTTCTATCGAGACTGTGTTGTAGCGATCCTCTTCTGAATCAGCTCTATCTGCTCTGATGTCTCATGAACAAGATGAGGTCCTAGAAAAGCTACCTCTCCTGCCTCCAACCAGCATAAGGGTTATCGACATGGCCTATCGTACAAGGCCTCATATGGTTCCATTTGAATGGTCGCCTAAATTTTTTTGTTGTAGGCGAACTCCACTAGAGGAATATGCTTCTCCCAAGAACCTCCAAAGTCAAGGATGAAAGCCTGGAGCATATCCTCAAGCACTTGGATCGTGCGATCGGACTGGCCATCAGTCTAGGGATGGTAAGTTGTACTCAAATGTGCCTTTGTACCCAAGTCCTTCTAAAGTCCCTACGACAACTGAGAGGTAATGCATACATCTCTGTCTGAAACAATAGAGCGCAAAACTCCATGCAGACGAGCGATCTATCTGATGTAAAGTCGTCCCAGATCATCGACACTGAAGGTCTCCTTGATCGGCACGAAGTGAGCGACCTTCGTAAGTCTGTCGACGACAACCCAAACAACATCGTTCCTTTGAGGTGATCTCGGAAACCCGGTCACGAAGTCCATCGCAAAATCGTTCCACTTCAACTTCGGAATGGGTAACTGCTGTAAAAGGCCTACTGGTTGCTGATTCCTTACTTTCACCTGCTGACAAGTAGAACATATCATGACAAAACCAGAAACATCCTTCTTCATACCTGGCCACCAGTACTGGCGATGAAGATCCCGATACATCTTGTTGACGCCAGGATGAACTGCCCAAACTAAGAAATGTAAATCCCGCATCAGCTCCTCGCGTATGTCTGCTGGAACCCATACGCGTCCTTGGAAATTCAAGATCTCATCCTCGTCCACTTTCCATCCAGGAAGAGGGTCCCCTCCTGAAAAACTCTCCCGTAGGAATAACCCTTCCGAGTCAGATAGCCGCCCTATCTGTACCCGATCAATTAGCGTGGATGTAACAGCTACAGAAGATATAAAGTTCTATCCCCATCTATCGTGCACCTCCAGATGCATCTTAGAGAACAGATCCATCAGCTGCCACTCACCACTGGCCTCCTGAACTGCCTGAATTTGAGTTCTCCTGCTCAACGCATCTGCCACGACGTTGCCCTTTCCCAGCATATATGCAAGCTCAAAGTCAAAAGACTGAAGATACTCAACCCACCTGTGCTGCCTCAAGTTCAGATCATGCTGAGTGAAGATATATGTGAGACTATTGTGGTCAGTGAAGACCACAAAGTGCTCTTCCAGAAGATAGTGTCTCCAACAACGCAAGGAATGAACAACAGCTGCCAACTCTAGATCGTGCAAAGGGTAGTTCCTCTCATGTGGCCTCTACTGCCGAGACCCATACACGACGACTCCATCTCCCTGCATAAGCACAGCTCCCAGCCCGACACCCGAAGCATCACAGTAAACAGTGTATCTCTTGCCTGGCTCTGGAAAGACAAGTATCAGTGCTAACGTCAACCTCCCTTTCAGCTCCTAAAAGGCTGAATCACAAGAATATGACCATAATAACTTTGCCCCCTTCTTTTTCAGACCTGTTAAAGGTGCTTCTAGACAAGAAAAGGCCTGAATGAAGCATCTGTAGTATCCAACCAGCCCTAGGAATCTCAGAACCTCAAAAATGTTCTTCGGATGCTCCCATGAAACTACAGATCTCACCTTCTCTGGGTCCACAGATACTCTTTCCTATGAGATGACGTGACCCAAGAAGTGAATCTGATCCATCCAGATGTGGAACTTCGAGAGTTTAGCATAAATCCAATGCTCTCTCAGTGTACTCAGAACGATCTCAAGATGTGTGGCATGGTCGTGTCGAGTGTCAGAGTAAACCAAGATATCATCCATGAAGACCACGATGAAGGAGTCCATGTAAGGATGGAACACTCGGTTCATCAGTGCAATGAAAACTGTAGGTGTGTTCGTGAGACCGAACGGCATGACTATATTCTCGTATAAACAATATCATCTCCTGAAGGCTGTCAGAGGTATATATGATGGTCTAACGTGAAACTGATGATAACCGAACCTCAAGTTGATCTTTGATAACAACTTGGCTCCTCAAATATGATTGAAAAGGTCATCAATTCGCGGCAATGAATATTGGTTCTTGACCGTCAATTTGTTCAGCTTCCGATAATCCACACAAAGCTGAAGGTTACCGTCTTCCTTCTTCGCAAACAGAACAGGCGAACCCCAAGGAGAAGTACTGGGTCAGATGAAACCTTTATCCTATAGCTCCTCCAATAGCTTCATGAGCTCCTGCAACTTAGTTGTGTCCATCCAATAGGGAGGAATGGACACTGGTGCCGCTCCTGGGATGAGCTCAATAGAAAAGTCTACCTCACGCTCCGGAGGAAAACCTGAAAAGTCCTATAGAAAGATATCCCTGAAGTGATCTACCACTAGAGGAAAGTCCAAATGCAGAGTCCCCTGCTCATCCAGATAAAGACTAGCAATCAGGGTAGTCACCCCTCCTAGCCCAAGATGCTAAAGTCCCGCCCGACTCGCCCGAACGTCCCATTCTCATCTATGAAGGAAAGATACACCCTCTAGTGAATTGAAACTGACTCTGTGGCGATAACAGTCAACGACTGACTGGATGAGAATCAACCAGTCCATGGCAAGAATGAAATCATATCCAGTCATCTCTAGGACATAGATATCCCATAAGAAGTGATACCCTTCAACCTCGAGAGGGAACTCTCTACACTGGCGTACACTAGATGTCCTCGTCCCCAAATGTGTGTCTAGGGTCAATGAGTCGGCATAAGAAAAGATGCAGAGTCCAAGACTATCCACAACGTCAACAGAGGTAAAACTATGCGTAGCATCAGTATCAAAAAGGGATGAAGATAAAACTGATGCTACTAAAATCGTACCTCAAACAGTGGAAGGGTCGGGATCCTGCTCATGATATGTCTGCTCCATGGCGAAAGACTGGCCTGCACCGTGGCCCTGCGCCCCTGACTGACCACTCTGAGATGAACCTCCTTACTGGTGCTGAGGAACTGGTGGCTGACCGCCACGGCCTCGACCTCCACCTCGCCCTGAATGGCCGGAAGAACTCCAGTTCCCTGACTGGTGAGAGACTGGTGGGGCTGTTACTGAACGAGGAGTCATGGAAGAACCCCGGTCACCTGCTGCTGGTGAGAAAACCTAGCAGAAATGCTGAAGGTGACTCATCTTGTCGCAAGATCGGCACTCCATGGGGTCCCTCTGGCACTGCGGTCTCATGTGCCCTATCTTTCCACACTGGTAGCATGTCACCTGGCTACCTGAATATACGTCTCGCTTCCTCGAATCACCGCGCGTAGGCTCCCTATGGATCTTATTGCTATCATCTGAAGGAAATCTTGTTCTGGAAGCAGAACTGCCCTAACTCGCATCTATAGAGTCTCTCAGATTGCGCTCCGCAATCAGTGCCTGGTTGACGATGGAAGTAATGGAAGTCAGCTGGAAGAGGTTCAACTGCGAGTGAATCTCCCATTTGAGTCCATCCTCAAACTTCCTCGCCATGAACACCCCACTCCCATCTCGAAGGGGTGTAAAACGCTGCAGCTCAGTGAAATGAGAGGAATACTACATGACAGATAGAGTACCCTTCTCTAAGCTCATGAACTCCTGGGCTCGATCAGCCCTCAGGGTCTCCGGGTAGAAGTAGTCGTAGAACACGCGCTGGAAATCCTCCCAAGTCATAGCCTGCTGCTGACCCACATGTGAGATCACGTTTCACAACCTCTTGGCCGAGTCTCGAAGCATGTAGGTGGTGAGATTGACCTACCTCTTTGGAGGCATCTCCAGATGCTCGAATATCGTCGGCATGGCTTCTAGCCATGACTCTATAGCCTGAGGTCCTCCCTCCCCAAGAACGTGGGAGGATGCTGCTGTCGAAAGACCCGCGTCAAGTCTGCCATAGATGAGGCAGGAGGCGGTGCTCCCGGGAAGGCCTGCATCATCCTCATGAAACCTTCCCTGAACTATGCATCACTGCCCACGAATAGTACAACAACCGTTTCCAAGGCTGGCTCAGCTGGGGGATCGACAGGAAGTCCCTGATCCACCCTGTCTGGCATATGTTCACTGCCTGAAGACAGATGTACGACCAGAGGACATCTCAGAGGCATAGCTATGAATTATCAAAAGCACACCTTAAATCAGGAAAACAATGATAGATAAAACAATATCATACAACATGAACATGGGAAGAAAAACACACAAGATTGAAAAAAATGACTACATGTCATGTATAAAACTACACGACATGTCTCTTAAACCACTGACATGGGCGTGTACTCTCACCCTACAAGTCTTGTACACTTCAAACTATACGGCATGTTGATCCCCACACACGGTGTGTACTTAGAAAACTATTCCCCTGCCCGAGTCTCCTTACACGACTAACCCACACGGTCCACCTCAACCCGAGACTACACGGCGTGTTTGAAACAAACCCGGCGTGCACTAGAAAAGGATTCGACGGTCGATGTTGTTAAGCACATGGTCGTCTACATGGCTGAACCTTACATGGCATGCTCTGAACAAACACGGCGTGTATAGGCAAAGGTGACACCGTCCCGTGTTGTTCGTGACACGGCCGGGTACCTGGGCAAGACTACACGGCATGTTACGAAAAAACACGACATGTGGAAAAGAAGGTCACGCTGGCCCGTGTTGTTCGTGACATGGCCAGGTACCTGGAAAGAACTACATTGAGTGTTCCCTAAGGACACAACGTGTTCTATATGATTTTCTCGGCCTGTGTTGTTAGTGAAATGGCTCTGAACTCACACGGCGTGTACCAATGGTACACGGTGTGTTCCCGAAGTTACTCCCATGACACCGTGTTTTGCTCACACAGTCAGTGACATGGCCTGAAAACTATACGGTGTGTATCTAAAAAGTAAATGCCGTGTATTTTGGGTTTTTCTAGGCATTATCTCAGAAACTGCGCAGAATTCCAGAAACACTAAAAACAAGGGATAAGATGCAAAATTCTGATCTGTGAGGGCCCATAACACCTCAAGAACCAAAATTTGGCATTCTTTTTTAATCAAGGAACAAAAAACCCAGTTTTCTAACATAACAACAGGGAATCTATCAAGCATCTATCACAACATCATGCATAATCTACATAGAGCCTATCACAACAGCATGAAATCGCTAATGCACACTAGATGGCATGGCAAGAATGCATGACATGTGATTTATACAAGTGCCTATATGATGCATGAGATGTAATACCCTCATCTCATCGGGTTGCGATAGAAATAGAGCCAAAATTTCAAAACAATAACCGCACAAGTCATGTGAATCACTCTAGGTGAAATCAGATCAACTATAAAATCTCAAAACCAGAAAACTGTAATTAACGAGGTAGTGTGGCTTTTCCCTATACACGGTTTAGCTACTCCCGGGCACAACTTAATACCATGTACCGAATTCGTCATATCCCTGGCTAATGTCTCCAAACAATAAGGAAAGTGAAAAGAACTCCTCTAATACCACTTTGTAACATCCCAAGTCCGGGGTCCCTCCACTGGTGCCATGTACCCAGTTTACCACATGACCTCAAGCGCGTTTCCCCGAATGCCAGAGGCTTCCGACGACCAGCGAGGGCCTTGGTGAGTCGGTGGGGAAACTATGACTTCATTCAGCAAGGTATACAAGGTATGAAAACAAAAATAAACATCGGAAGCAGTAAACAACATGCATAATAATAGAAACCAAAAAGCGGAAGCAATGTAGATACATAAATATGATGAAAATGATGCAGCAGGTACAAGTATCTAAGGAAAAAATCAAACACAACAACGTACTGAAATACAACTTAAACAAAGAGAAAAAGAAAACAAAGTAAGCTCCTCAGCATCATGAGCAACAGATCGGTCCCATGCTCCCCATCTCCTGGTGCAATCTAGATTCTGAAGTAGAAGAGCTCTTGACCTTATCTATACCTGCAAAAACATAGTCTGCTTCGGCCCAAAAGAATGGCCCAAACAGGATGTGAGATACAATCCAAGTAGGCAATCACCCAAATATTTTTGACTAAAAGTCAATGAATAAATGGTAGTAATAAAACAAGAAGCAGTAAACAGAAAAGCACAAGCGGCTACAATCCAGAGTATGGAAAAAAAAGTACACAAGAAAATAGCCAGCAACAAAAGAAGGAACAGGTAACCCTCTAGGTAGCTCTCGCTGTCTACCCCCTATGGTTCGACCTATAAGTACTAACAACCCACTAGGAGGCACAAAAAGTCTCACCCCTCTGGTTCAGCTACGTAATCAAGCATACTCTCTGGGGAATCACTCACCGTCAATTCCCCCTATAGTCTCATATCGTGATAAAGTATCTCTGGGGAACCCCTCAATGTCAATTCCCCCTGTGGCCCACATCGTGGATCTACAAACTCTCTTGGGAAGCACTCAACGTCAATTCCCCATGTGGTCTCGCTTCGCAATTAAAAGACACTCTGGAGAAGCCCATCCGTCAATTCTCCCTTTGGTGTAGTACTCTAGGTTCTCAGAGTCCTGAGTATAACTAAACATGCTCAGCACACGTGTAACGTCCAAGTAAACCACAAGAACTACTTGGATATCAACTAAGGAACAACAACAATAATAAAAAAATAGTTCCACTATCCTACAACTAGACATGACAACTGTAAAAATGCCCAACAGGAAAAACAAGCATGGAAAAGAAACCTGAGAACAAAAAAAAGTACACTACTCACAAGCAATAACCTCTACTAAAGCAAAAAAAGCAAAGTAGGAAAAAAGTAGGGGAAAAATAGGAAACACCCAATACCCCGTTCACGGGTATTGGTGGAATTTTCACATAATACTCATCAACATTCTATAGAAAGGCACAAACAATCTACCTCGATCCCAGGAGATCGATATACGTGAACCACGATGATAGATTCCTATTATAACAACGTAGATCTGAGAAAACACACAAAAATTTCATCCCACGATATCATGAAAACAAGGAGGAATCAAGAAACAAGACTCAAGAAGAAGGAAAACTCACCGTTGTGATTCCAACGCAATCGACCATGCTCGAATCGGAGAACGGACAGCGAGGTGGGAGCTCCGGGAATATTCGGTCGTACGATCGCTCTCGGATGGAAAAAAACTGGAGAAGAATACATATTTGGGTGTTAGGCGCGACCTCGGTCAGTTTAATGAAAAAAAGTACATGACGTGTACTTTATGTGTACATGGTGTGTACTTCAATTTTTCCATACTCCGAAATAACCGGCCTCCACCTTAGCCTTACACACCATGTGTGTGGCCCGGTATGGTCAGCACACGGCTTCGAGCCGGGGAAGAGTACACAACGTGTACTCAGAAAGTACACAGGGTGTACTTCTGAAATTTCCAGAAAATTAATTTTCCTTAAAACTCCAGAAAAAGGGAAAACATACCTGAACGAAGATCTGGGTTCTTACAGGGGATGCATGAGACTTTCAATACATAGCTTCATTTGAGCACCGCCTTCCCTACTCAGACGGATGGCCAGACATAGCAGACCATTCAGACCAATGAAGACATGCTGCTTGCTTGCATCCTCAACTTCAGTCGTAGCTAGGAGGATCAATTGACTTTGGTGTAGATTGCATAAAACAACAGAAATCACTCCACCATTGGGATGAAACCTTTTCAGGCATTGTACGAGAGACCTTGCAGATACCCTTTGTGCTGGACTGACCCAGGGGAGTTAGTACTAGTGGGACCAAAGATTGTACAGGCTACCAAAAAAAAGGTGCAGATCATCTAGGAGTGAATGAAGACTATAAAGAGAAGGAATAAGTCGTATGCCGACAGGATATGGATACCTCAAGAGTTCTAGGATGGCAACCACATCTTCTTAGGTGTTTCACCTCGACGAAGATTACAGAGATTTGGCAGATGCGAAAAGTTATCTCTGAGATTCATCGAAACATTTTAGGTCCTCAGTAGAGTTGGTGAGGTGTCTTACCACTTAGCCCTTCCATGCTAGTTGCACCAGGTTCATGACATCTTCCATGTATCCCAGTTGAGGAGATACATGCATGACCCTTCCCATGTCATCAACCACATAGAGCTAGACATCGTCGATGGGGAGGCTTTTATGAAGGTTCTCACAGAGATTGAGGATCGACTGGAGCAGGTTCTTCATGGTCAGTCTTTACATATGGTGTGTGTTCTCTGGAATCACCAGAACCTATAAGAGAGAACATGGGAGTGGGAGGCTCATATTCATGCTCAGTACCCCCACTTGTTCCCTTAGTATGAGTTGTGGAATACAAGGATGTAAAGCCCTGAGGTGGGGAGAATTTAAAGACCCTGAAATTTCATTGTAATTTTTTTAATTAAAATGGAAATTTACGAGTCTGCAAAAATTCACAGTGCATGACTCCGAAGCCCGGTGTGCTCATAATGAATTTCTGTAATTTGTTTGGGTATGTTCAATTAATGTACGAGAGGGATTTTCAAACTTTTGAAGCAGTTCTCGGAAATGAAATATGAGGGAACCATTGAACTCACAATGTCGTTATTCTCTTAAAGAAACCTTAACCTTGACAGTAGTAGATCAAGGGTGGAAGTTAGCTGATTACATATTCATGAACGAATAAAATAAAAATAAATTTGTGTAAAATTTATTCTTATTTATCTTTTGAAACTTCCATGTGGATGTTTCATATGTGGGGACAACATAAACTAAACTTCCCATGATAGGTTATGGTGGTGGGGACCACCTGAACAAACCTCCCTTGAGAGGTTATAGTGGTGGGGACCTTTGGATTCCAAACCCACATTTTGAATTCCATGAACTCCCATCTTAATTAGAGAAACCCCTTGAACTCCCCTTTAATGGGAGATAACCCTTGGTATCCTTTTTTTAATTATAACAACACAACCCATTTATAGTTTCGAATTAATTAATCCAACTTTTATTTCCATCAAATTAAATATATAATGATATTTTATTTTCTTGGCGATACTTTTGTTAGCAAAGTGCTAGCAAAGGAGGATTGGTAGAACTTGGGAGGAACTCATCCTCCAACGAAGAACGCTGACACATGAATTCGACTTCATTCTCAAGACATCCTCCAACGGTCAACATCTTTTGTAATGTCTAGAATTTTTCGATGTATTATTTTAATATTATATGGGAATTATTTCGAGGCCAGGCTCTGAGACGATGTGCAGTTCCGAGGCCCAGTACGCCCAGAACAAATTTTTGAATTTAATTTAATAATTAAATTACGTGTGCGTGATGTTTTGCTGAAAAAGTGGATATCTCCCGAATGGGTGCTCGGATCAGAGATCTGAGGGTACCGTTGCGTTTAGAACATCAATTTTACCTTAGGCGAGTCCTAACTTTGGCCGGCGCGGGTTGGTGGTGAAATCTGGTTTTTGGGGTGTAACCATAATAAAATATTTAATTAAAATGTTTTATTAATGCTTGTTATGTCAAATATCTATTATCTTTAAATAGATATTTCGCAGGGGAATCAGGGTTACAATCCCCATAACCCTGAACTTCTCTGGAGGCTCTGGGAAAGCTCTGGTGAAAACCCCAATGCGGCGACGATGTTCTTGACGGATTTTGACGGCAACGATGACACGACGAGCGGATCTTCGCCGGAAAACGCAGCGAATCTAGGTAGGATGTTGATTTGATTTTTCATTCCCTACTCTTGATTTTCTAAGATGAATGTGGGCTAATCCACGAACAGATTAGTCCATGAATCGATCATTCTTGCGGGAAGGTCTTTTGCGGGGATTCGGGGAGATTAAATCCACGATGATTCTTCTGTTGTTGATCTTTTCTACTCCATTTAAATCCTATTAACAGGAGCAGATCAATGATGTGACGAATGATGGTAGAGGTTCATTCCTCAATCTTGTTTCATTGGATTTTCCCCCTTTCTCTCCTTCACGTTCTTCGCGTTCTTCATGGGGCGATGAAAAACAGATCGTTGCGTATCCGTTCGGAGATGCAACGATCTATGATTGTGGATCCATCCTCGGCACGGTGTCATAGAGGTGCGACGATGGTTTCAGTAGACGATTCGGAGCTAATCGGGAGATACGAATTTTCAGGCATTTTTCTTCTGATGGATCGTTCGATGTTTATGATTCGTTTCAAGATCCAAAAACACCTGTTTCAGTGTTCATATGATAAGGCGAACCAATCCTTGGAGCTTTGTCGTTAGGGTTACCCGACGTGTACTCCGGGCGTACATGGAAACAGGCAGGATACACGACCACAGATACACAATGTATACCACTCCCCAGCCAGACCCAGCTAGATACACGGGGTACCCCATGTATTGGTAATAGAAAGGAAACACGAATATGAGCATAGACCGTGTATGGGCACATGGCCAGCGTACACGGAGCGAGCCCAGGTGCTCGAACACGGCGTGTGATTACTTCTACACGCCGTGAAGTTGTTTTCTATACGATAAGCCAAAGGGAATGAGCTGTTTACATGGGAAGAACCCGGTGTCAAGGAACACGACATGCAATTTTCTACATGCCATGTAGTTTGGTTTTGCAGGGCTTGAACGAAGGACATGGTCCATTTACACGGGCAGTACCCGGGGTCAAGGAACACAGCGTGTAACTTTTCTAGATGACATGTAACTTTTTCTTCATGTCTTGATCCACTTTCCTTCTGTGACTTGGACTAGTTCTTAGGGTTCGTACCATTGGTAATCCCTTGATGGTTATGGTATAATCGCTTTCATTTAGTATGACCCCTTCAGAAGAACTTCCTGAATAGAGTTGTTGGAATCCCCTCTAGGAGACTTAGAGCCAAATCCTCTATTCATTCCTGGAACCCTAGGTAGAGTTTTTGGTATCGACGTGACCAAGTTTATCCGAGCGCCTATCCACTGATTAGAGGATTAGCTCAGATTGAGTTGTCGAAATCACCCCATGACTTGGCTGTGATCCTCATCTGAGCATCTTGTTCCCATGGTACTTGTGGAGTGTGTTCTCTTGGAACAAGTACTTCGTGTCCCACTCTTCAGACCTAGGAGTGTGTTCTCCCAATGGAATGCTTAGTGGAATCTTTGAGATGGATCCTAGTGGAGGTTTTCATGATGGTCGTTTGTGTATGAGTATATCTAGATATTCTTGTTATATGTTCCGTAGACATATACTGTATAGAGCTGACTGTAACTTTACTTGTGGTATTTTCCTTTGTTGTATTTCCTTTGTGTTTTTTGGGATGTCTTACTGGGTATTATTATACTCACCCCTGCACGAGCTTTGCCCGCACGTGTCGTGTCTTGTGCAGACGACCGAGCCTTTTACAGGATTGTAGGAGGACCAGGACCAGACAGTATTCAGTGAGGTCAGACAGGCTGAGGTGTGTTCCTTCGATGATGGGTTGTAGTCTCAGTACCTTTTTCTATAGGTTGGAATTTGTTACAGACTTCCTTTTTGGTGGGATTTTACTTTTGGCCCAGGGTTTTACTTTACTGTACTTTACTTCCCTATCATACTCTGTGGTTGGGTTTTTAGAGTATGCATGCATCTTTTCTTTTTGTAGTTTTTACTTTTTAGTGTAGTATGGGCTTGGAGATGTGTGTGCGTGTGTACATGTTTATAGACAGTGCCTCCCATGTCAGTAGCATGCCTACTCGGTACTAGTCACCAGCCCCTGGCCTATTGGAGGCGGGCTTGGGGATTTGCGGCTCGGGCCCCACTGGGACGGGTCTTGACAGAGTGGTATCAGAGGTGGTCGGTTCTAACATAGGACCGAGAGTCTGTGAGTTGGTTTGGGGAAATAGTGTTAAGTGTTTCGAGTTCGGCTCTCAGGCCCGAGACCCCAGTGTTGGTGTGGCGGCCGACGTATCCATACACCAGGACTCTGATAATTTTCTTTTCGACTCGGAACATGAAAACACTTATTGCTTGGGGGAAAATAATGGTACTCTCATCATATAGGAATGGGTTGTGGTTTCCATGTCCTTCTTGAGTCAGCTCTCTAGTTATACTCACTGACTGTGATACATCTTGTTTCTTGAACATGATGCCTCTACGACACGAACCCTCTACGATCCAGCAGCTCGATCACGAGGATGACCCCCTCAGTTATGAAGCTTCGATACAGGGACCAGATCCAACAGTTCTACCACCATGTGGCATGCCGGTTAACCCTCCCACTGTGGAGTAGTGTTTAACGCCTACTGTACCAGTGGAGGAGGAGCGCATGCTGAGTTCACTACCCGAGTTTCAGAGACAGAGACCCCTCAGGTTTTGAGGTGAGCCTGACCCTCTGGGAGTAGAGAGCTAGCTTGAGGTAGTGACCAGAGTCTGCTGCTTGGTCAGGACACCAGTAAACCAGATGGTGATCCTGGCAGCGATCCTTATGCAGGGATCGATAGGGCGATGGTAGTGTTTGGTCATCCAGACTCATGACGGGGTGACTCTTGCATGGTCGGAGTTTGAGCGTCTCTTCAGAGAGGAGTTTTCACCGGTTACCCTGAGAGCAGTACGTATACATAAGCTAATTCAGCTCCAGCAGGGAAGCATGACGGTGGCTGACTATTCATTGAGATTTACCGACCTCTCGCGGTACTCAATGGGTATGGTCAGACATTAGTACTTCAGAGCTCGGACTTTTGAGTGGGGATTGAGCAGAGGTATCCGAGCTAGCATCATCCCTATGAGAATTCCTACTTATGATGGGGTGCTCAAGCATGCTTTGGTGGTCGAGAGCTTCCTGGTGGAGTAGGGACAACCGAAAGTTGTCAATAGTGGGAGAGCTGGAGCAGAGACCTCAGCGGCAGGGAGCTGACGTAAGGGACCCAGGCATGGGAGACATTTCCCGAAGAGATCCTAGGACAGGGGATCAGCCGTGCATGGTTCACAGGGTGCTTCCAGCCAGCCTCGAGAGAGGCGATGTTACTCATGTGACAGCAGGGGACATCTCACTTGAGATTGTCCAACCCGCCATACTACTGACCTGGGAGCAGCAGATGGACCACCGAGGCAGAGGAAAAATATGGAGAAAGAAAATCCGCGAGGTGGAAAACGTGGACGAGGAGTTGGGAGAGCAGCTGGAGGTGGTCAGCGTTTCAATCCTTTACCACCAGCACCCCCAGGAGGTCCACCCCAGGCTCGGGGAGCTGGTGGATAGAGGCAGGGACAGCTGTAGGCGGCAGAGGCTTATGACCCAGGTACTCCCGGAATGATTAGAGGTACTATCTGTGTATTTTGTACTTTGGATGCCGTATTGATAGACATAGGTGCTAGTCATTCCTTTCAGGCTTCTTATCTTGTTTGAGACCTTGAGATTCCAGTTGAGCTGTTGACTCGACCCTTACGCTTAGAAACACCGACTGAAGAAGATTCATAGATCACACACCTTTGTAGGCAGTGTGACCTGACCCTTGGAGGTGAGAGTTTCGGTTGGAACCTCTTGGTGGTAGCGTCGAGGCCTTACGATGTCATTCTTCTAATGGATTGGTTATCCATAGTTCATACCCAGATTGATTGTATTATGCGAAGGGTGCAGTGTGTCCGTAGTGATGGAACGAGGTTCTCTTTTGTTGGTAAAAGAGAGACACATGTAACACAGGATGGAATTGTGTGTCGAAGGGCACAACCGATTTCACATCAGTTGGCTAGCCTACCCTTTGGCATTGCAGATGTTACGAGTTTCCAGTTTCTAGCAGTAGTGGATGAGTACGATGAAGTCTTTCCGGAGGATATCCCCAGGCTACCTTCCCATCAAGAGATAGATTTCTGTATTGATTTTCAACCTGGGACGACCCCGATATCAGCATCATCTTATTGGATGGCTCCTGCAGAGCTTCGTGAGCTCAGGGTGCAGCTGGACGACCTACAGAAGAAGGGCTTTGTGAGACCCAGCGTTTCACCCTGGGCGGCCCCAGTGCTGTTTTCCAAGAAGGCGGATGGGAGCTTGAGGCTATGTGTGGATTACCGGTTCTTGAATCAGGTGACAGTGATGAACTGGTATCCACTACCGAGGATCAATTACCTCTTTGACCAGCTGAGAGGGGAATGATGGTTCTCTAAGGAAGATCTACGATCATGATATCACCAGTTGCGAGTACGTGAAGAGGATATACTGAAGACAGCTTTCAGATGTCGCTACGTTCATTATGAGTACTTGGTGATGCCCCTCTGCGTGATGAACTCCCCGACAGTGTTCATGGGACTCATGAACCAGATCTTTCAGCCTTATCTAGACCGGTTTATAGTGATCTTCATCAATGATATCCTTGTGTAATCTACGTCCGAGGAGGAGAACGCGAGACACCTAAGGATGGTTATGGACACACTCCGAGAGAACCAGTTGTATGGGAAATTCTCGAAGTGTCAGTTCTGGTTATAGGAGGTCCACTTTCTAGGACACGTTATCTCAGCGGATGGGGTAGCAGTGGACCCAGCAAAGGTGGAGGCAGTGCTAGCATGGGAGCCACCCCAGAGCGTGACGAAGGTGCGGAGTTTCCTTGGGATGGCAGGCTACTATCGGAGAATCATCCATGATTTCTCCAGGATTGCAGCACCCATGACAACTTTGACCTAAAAGGGACAACCGTTCATATGGACCGATAAATTCCAGCAGGCTTTCCAGCAGTAGAGACAGAGTCTAACGAGTGCCCCGATCTTGAGATTATCGGAGGAGGGTGTTGAGTACATAGTGTTCTACGACGCATCAGGAACTGGGCTTGGTTGTGTCCTGATGCGGAGGCAAGTGGTGATTGCCTACAGCTCATGTCTATTGAGGCCACACTACCAGAACTACGCGACCCATGATCTCGAGTTGGCAGAGGTAGTCTTCGCATTGATGATGTGGCAGCACTACCTAATGGGAGAGCGATTTACCATCTAATCTAATCACAAGATTCTCAGATATATCTTTTATCAGATGGATCTGAATTTGAGAATAGAGGCGATGGATTGAGTTCCTCTAGGATTATGACTTTGAGATCGTTTATACTTCTGGGAAGGGGAACGTTGTGGAAGATTCTCTCAGTAGGAAATCTAGTTCATAGTTGTTGGATGAGGTGATAAGGCAGTTGGCCTCTTTGCAGTTGTCCTTCGTGGATGGAGATGAAGGATCATACCTTCAGTCGATGGTTGTTACCCTTCCACCTTTACAGCGAGTCAGGAAAGCACTGCGTGAGGAGGCTAGCTGTGAGACTCTACATTCTCAGATATCTACAGGTGATGCTGCTGATGGATATTCAGAAGGAGGGGAGCACGTTTTCCTTTTCAGAGGGTGGACGGTAGTACCAGTGACGTTGCGAGAGGAGGTTATGAGGGAGTTCTATACATCCCCTTTGGCAGTGCATCTGGGCATGGAAAAGATGTACCAGGACCTCCGACGTCAGTTATGGTGGCCATGGATGAAGAAGAGTGTTGCAGAGTTTGTTTCTTGGTGCCTTACTTGTCATCAAGTAAAGGCTGAGAACTAGGTGCCAACAGGTTTCACTCAGCCCCTTGTGGTGCCAGAGTGGAAGTGGTATGGGATATCCATGGACATTGTGACAGGTTTACCACACACATCCAGGGGATACGATGCCATCTGGGTGATCATTGATCGACTCACCATGTCGGGCCACTTCCTAGCCATACGGGAGAAGAGTTTGGTAGAGATCATGGGACGCCTCTACGTGCAGGAGATAGTTCGGCTTCATGGAGTACCATCCGCGATCGTCTCAGATCGTGATGCTCGTTTCACATCTCGATTGTGGAAGGGATTTCACGAAGCTTTTGGGACTCAGTTACGCTTGAGCACAACGTTTCATCCCCAGACTGATGGTCAGACAGAGCGGACAATCCAAGTCCTAGAGGATATGCTACGAGCTTGCATACTTGACTTCGGTCATAGCTGGGAGGATCACCTACCACTGGAGGAATTTTCTTATAACAACAGTTATCATTCCTCTATTGGTATGGAACCATTCGGGGCTCTATACGGGCGACCTTGCAGGTCGCCACTTTGCTAGACTGACCTGGGAGAGTCATCACTCATGGTCCCAGAGATAGTGAGAGCTACTACAGAGAAGGTGCAGGTCATCCAGGAGCGGATGAAGACGGTATCGAGTCGGAAAAAGTCTTTTGCTGACCGGAGGCGGAGGCCTTTGGAGTTCGAGGAAGGAGACCATGTTTTCCTTCGGGTCTCAGCTCGACGGGGATTGCAGAGATTTGGCCAAGGAAGAAAGTTATCTCTGGGGTTCGTTGGACTTTTTCAGATTTTGGGTAGAGTTGGTGAGGTGGCGTATCGCTTGGCCCTACCTCCTCAGATGAACCAGGTACACAATGTCTTCCATGTGTCGTAGCTACGGAGGTACGTGCATGATCCATCGCACTTCATCGACTTGGGCGAGCTGGACATCGACGATGGAGCGACCTTTGCTGAGTACCCAGTGGAGATCGAGGATCGGCCGGAGAAGATCCTTCTTGGACGAGCTATTCCCTTGGTGCATGTTCGGTGGAAGCATAGGAATCTCCTGGAGTGCACGTGGGAGCGGGAGGCTCAGATTCACATGCAGTACCCACACCATTTTGTGTATTCCTTGTTTTGGATTTTCGGGGATGTAAAAGCCCTAAGGTGGGTGTGATGTAATATCTCAGATTTTTCCATGTATTATTTTAATATTATATGGGAATTATTTCGAGACCAGGCTCTGAGACGGCGTGTAGTTCTGAGGCCCAGTAAGCCTGTAACAAATATTTGAATTTAATTTAATAATTAAATTACGCGCGCATGAATTTTTCCTGAAAAAGTGGGTAACTCTTGAACAGGTGCTTCGATTAGAGATCTTAGGGCAGCGTTGCATTCAAAACAACGATTTTACTTTAGGCGAGGCCTAACTTTGGCTGGTGCGGGTCCATGATGAAATCTGGTTTTTGGGGCGTAATCGTAATAAAATATATAATTAAAATATTTTATTAAAGCTTTCTACGTCAAATATCTATTATATTTAAATAGAGATTTCACAGGGGAATCAGGGTTACAATCCCCATAGCCCGGAAATTCTCTGGAGGCTCTGGGAAAGCTCTGGAGGAATCCCCCAACATGGTGGTGACGTGCATGACGGATTTCAACGGCGACGATGACGCAGTGAGCGGATCTTCACCGGAAAATGCAGCGAATCCAGGTAGGATATTGATTTTATTTTTCATTCCCCACTCTTGATTTTCTACGACGAACGCGGGCTAATTCACGAACAGATTAGTCCGCGGATCGATCGTTCTTGCGCGATGGACTTTTGCGGGGATTCTGGGAGATTAAATCCATGATGATTCTTCTGTTTTTGATCATTTCATCTCCGTTTAAATCCTATTAACGGGAGGGGATCAACGCCGTGACGAACGATGATAGAGGCTCATTCCTCAATCTTGTTTCATTGGATTTTCCCCTTTCTCTCCTTCACGTTATTCGCGTTCTTCGCGGGGCGATGAAAAAATGGATCATTGTGCATCCGTTATATGACGCAACGATCAATGATTATGGATCCAACCCCGGCGTAGTGTCACGGAGGTGCGACGACGGTTTCAGCAGACGATTCAAAGTGGATCGGGAGATACGAGTTTTCAGGATTTTTTCTTCGGATGGATCGTTCTACGTTTATGATTTGTTTCAAGAGCCAAAAAACCCGTTTCGGTGTTCATATGATAAGGCGAACCAAACCCTGGAGCATCAGGATGAACGGACGAGAAAACGTAGATCTGGAGGATCAGCCGAGGCATGCGGAGGAAGACAACAATTCTGGAAATTTCCCGACTACACACCATGTAGTATGGGCTACACGGCCTGTGTTCATAGGTAGGGTTACCCGACATGTACTCCGGGAGTACACAGACACGAGTAGGATACACGGCCATGGACACGCCGTGTATACCCCTCCCTGACCAGACCCAGCCGGATACACGGGGTACCCCGTGTACTGGTACACGGGTAGGTCGACACAGACACGGGCCTAGACCGTGTACGGGCACATGTCCAGCATACATGGAGTGAGCCTAGGTGCTCGAACACAGCGTGTGATACCTTCTACATTCTGTGTAGTTGTTTTCTATCCGACAAGCTGAATGGAACGGGCCGTTTACACGGGTAGAACCCGGTGTCAAGGAACACGACGTGTACTTTTCTACATGCCGTGTAGTTTGGTTTTACAGGGCCTGAACAAAGGACACGGGCCGTTTACACGGGCAGTACCCAGGATCAAGGAACACGACATGTAACTTTTCTACACGCTGTTTAACTTTTTCTTCATGACTTGAGCCACTTTCCTTCTATGACTTGGACTAGTTATTAGGGTTCGTACCCTTGGTAATCCCCTGATGGTTTTGGTATCAACTCTTTCATGAAGTATGATCCCTTCAGCAGAACTTCCTGAATAGAGTTGTTGGAATCCCCTCTATGAGACTTATAGATGGATCCTCTAATCATTCCGGGAACCCTAGGTAGAGTTCTTGGTATTGAAGTGACCAACTTTACCCAGGCGTCGATCCTCTGCTTAGTGGATTAACTCAGACTGAGTTTTCGGAATCACCTCATGACTTGGCTGTTATCCTCATCTAAGCTTCTTGTTCCCAGGGTATATGTGGAGTGTCTTCTCCTAGAACGAGTACTTCATGTCCCTCTCTTCAGACCTACAAGTGTGTTCTCCCAATGGTATGCTTAGTGTAATCTTTGAGCTGGATCCCAGTGGAGGTTTTCACGATGGTCGTTTTTATTTGATTATATCTGGATATTATTGTTATATGTTCCATGGACATATACTATGTAGAGATGATAGTACATTTATTTGTGGTATTTTTCTTCTGTTGTATTGACTTTGTGGTTTTTTGGGTGTCCTACTGGATATTGTTATACTCACCCCTGCATGGGCTTTGCCCACACGTGTCATGTCTTGTGAAGATGAGCGAGCCTTTGACATGATTCTAGGCGGACTAGGACCGGACGGTGTTCAGGGAGATCAGACAGGCCGATGTGTGTTCCTTCGGCGACGGGTTGCAGTCTCAGTACCTTTTTCTACAGGGTGGACTTTGTTGCAGACTTCCTTTTTGGTGGGCTTGTAATTTTGGCCCATGGTTTTACTTTACTGTACTTTACTTCCCTGCCGTACTCTGTGGTTGGGTTTTTAGTGTATGCATGCATCTTTTCTTTTTTTAGTTTTTACTTTTCAATGTAGTGTGGGATTGGAGATGTGTGTGCGTGTGTACAGGTTTATAGGCAATGCCTCCCATGTTAGTAGCATGCCTACTCGGTGCTAGTCACCATCCCCTGGCCTATTGGAGGCGGGAATGGGGAGTTGCGGCTCGGGCCCCAATGGGACGGGTCGTGACATCTTCAACAATGAAGAACCACATCAATAAAAGTGTGTTTATCCGATGAACGATCTCAGGATCAGAGGCATGTGGTGGGCATGATGAACGTTGACAACTTCAACTTTTCTCATCGACTACAACAATTAAACAAGGTAGGGGTTGTTATTAATTTCATGAAATTTCTTGATTAGATTCCTCTTTCTTGGAAATCATGGCAAATGTGGATCTACCAAAATTTGTTGTTCCACGATTCATATGAAATTATTGAAATTGACGTTCTTGATTCATATATTCTTGTTGAGTTGTTTTCTACCGCTCTAATGCGGAGGGTGTGGGAAAAACAAACATGGCCCAACCCCTTCACCATTTTTCCTAATTGTTTTGTTCTTTGCGATGGAGGGGGACATCGAGCTATCCTCGGTGGAGCATGAAGATAATTTTATTTATTGATTACCTTTGACAATTTAGTGTAATTATAAATTGATAAGTATTTATAATTATAATTTTTAGTTTCTGGGATATTTTCTATTGATAATTAACTTATGATAAAATGGATGATTTTTCTTTTTATACTGGAATAATATTATCTTCTAAAACTTCATGAAATCATTCATTGTTAAAATTTCATGACCTCCGATTCATAATTACATTCAATATCATTTCATAATTCAATGAAATTACCAATTGAATTTTTTTGATAAATTATCCTTTGATAATTTGGTACATTAATTTTTCTATATTTATGCATATTAAAATTTTCCAATAAGATAGAATAAACATCCATAGATAATATTTTAAATTATTCTAAGATAATTTATGGTTAAACAATTTATATTCATTAAATATTTTTACTAATTGAAGAAGGAAGGAATGAAAAAAATAATCATGGTAAATAAATAAATAATACATATAGTAGAGGGATAAATTCTATGTGCACCGAGGGATGATCAGGCCATCCACATCCTCATATAGAACGGTAAGAGGAACCCTTTTCTAGAACAATAATTAAGAACCAAGATCATATTTTCACAAATGTTGTTTAAGGGTCACCCAAACATTATATGATCACCCAAAACCAAATAATTAAATTTTTCATTTATTTTAAAACCCCATTGTTGTGTACATGTATGAAATTTGGAAACTACTAACAGAATCTATGATACAACTTAATATTGAATGTGGAGACTTTTATTTCACCCATTTAATGTGTTTATAAAATATTAAGTAAAAAATGAGTATATTTTGGTGGTTTTTAATTTCAATGTATGTATGAAATGGTTTGGTATGGGTTTTTTCTATGATAAGATGAAGTGGAGAGAGGGGAAAAAATTATACATATTAATTTAATAAAAATTAACATAATAAAATAATAATAACTATAAAATACATGTTATATAACAAAACACCAAGCACACAAATAAGATATATCCAACCTCTAGTAAACCCTTTATCCCAAACATACTGGTGGCCTATGATTTATCATACAACACACCATTTGATATATATTAAATTATTTTCAAAAAACTTTTATAAAAAAAATATTAAATATGTTATCCTTGACATAGATTTTACCAAACTACCAATTCAAACATTTTATTGCATATATGTTTAAAACTTTTTCTTAATCATAATTTTGGTCTTAGATTTCTCATATAAAGAAACATTTTGGAGATATTTATTTTTTTTTCAAAAAATAATATAATAAAAATATTTATTACATTATCATAATGTGCGATCTTACCAAATGATGGACACATATAAAATTTATTTTTCACCTCAGGTAAACCAATTATTTGGTAATTAAAAGTGGATAATGATTCCTAATATGGAATACCATTTATAAGATATTAAATTCTTTTTGGTAATATACTGTGTAGAATATAATATATATAATATTTTTATTTATTCTACACCGAGGACCTACATGCACGAAAATACTATCCTATATCAGCGCCAAACTCTTAAAATATTCTATATAAAATTCCATGGTGTTAAATATACTTTTACCGTTATAAAAATACCTTAAATAAACTTTTAATTTATTATTTTTTGGGAAACAATAATTTTCACATAAAATAACCCTAATTTTTTCATATATTTGGGTTTTTGGTGACTATAAAAATATAAGATATTACAATTTTTATATAAAATAATAAAATATTTAAAAACATTATAATGCAAGATAAATGATGTTCAACTATGTATAAGTGATAAGTAACGAGTTTTCAACATAATTCCCACTTTATTAAGAATTATTTTTTATTATGCCCATATTAATTTTTTGGTGGTATTTATACTTCCCCTTTTATGTATTTTAAAATAATATTTATTTATAAATGGTATTTAATGTTTTAATTCAATTTTACTTTATCAAGGGGTTACAAATCAGATGTTACGCAAGAGGAATCCAATAATATAAAAAATATCATTTTTGGGATCGCTTATATTTTCATTGAAAAAATATTATAATATAGCCTTGACAATATCATATATAGTATTATATTATTCATATATAATGATTTTCAAAGGATTATTTTGAATTTTAATCTCTTATAAAATGGAATAATGTAATTAAATGTTTAAAAGAAATTTCGATCTTTTTTCTCTTCTCGATATGGAATATTTTGTCATCCATACACATATTTTATTTGAAAATTGTTAAACAAAGTACATTTTTATTTATTTAATAAATTTATTACAATCATAAAATATCATCTTGGAATTATGATTTATGGTTTTAATGGAATATTTCAAATTTTCACATAAAAGTTCATTTTTGAAATTATTTTCAAAAATTCAAAATGAATTTTTTTTAAAATATATTGAATTAAATGATTTTACTACCTCAATTTACTTTATTATAATTATATTATTCCAAATGTGTCACTTGGTTTAAAATAAAAAAAATTAGGAAAATTTAATTTAATTGTTTGGCTTCCAATTTCTTAAATTCCTAAAATGACTTAATTTTTTTAAAAAACCTATATTTTTGATCACTTGATGGTCATATTTTAACATCTATTAATTTTAGTCTTATAAAATATCCATTCAAACAATAACTTTATTGTGATTATTATTCATTATACCACAAATTTTCATTTAATATCCATATTCTCTGTATCAGTGTTATGCTTATTTAGTATATCACATAGTATTTAAATATATAGTGTTTTACTAATAATGTTATTATATAGACTAGGTAAATATTGATATTACATATTCTGTATTCAATACAAAATATTTATGTTACGTTATGTAGTTTATGAATTAAATGGACCATTTATTATATGTGGAAAGCTTTGGACATGAATTTTCATGTGGTGGATGGTTATAGATATCCCCGTAGTGAATATACACATCTCATGAGATGAAGCAGTTAGCTAGAACTATTTAATGGGTTATTGTGCATACTAAAAAATATTTGAAAGGGTATTATCACATTAACGTTATCCAGATATCCAAAATTATTAATTTACATCAGTCTTAATTTAGTTATTTATATTCATGAGACTACTACATTGATTTTATCCATGAATGCATTTCATGCTCAATTAAATGATTAAATGTAATGTGATTCAAGCTATCTAACCTGTCACATTGATTATTTTTTATTTACTCATTATATATTTCACTATACACAACCCTTATTGAAATTATTATCTCACCCTTATTTATTTTTCCTTTTTGAAAATATGGTGAATGCATATTTCAATCAGTTTAAAGGATGATTCATTTTTACATTAACTGTGTTTTATATCATATTTCTATTGTGAAATTGAAATAATGTATGTATATGAGGTTTTAAGAATACTAAATCAAATGGTCCTTAGTGATTTGACCCCTTGTATTGTATTCCATTTGTAAAAATTTTATACCAGATATGGGTTACTAGTGTTGGTATTTTATATTGATATTAGAGTATGTTTTGTAGAGACCTTAAGATCCTTATTTATGAAAATATTTATTAAATAACACAAATCATTGATATAATCAGAGGATATGTCTATATATAAAATAATATAATAATGTCTTTGAAAATAAAATATTTTATGATTTTCAAAACAATTGAATCCTTATCCAAATACTAGAATGTTAATGTAGATGTGACACAAATTAACATGAGGGAAATAAACTTGAAAGGGTTAAATTAGTTATTAAATCAATAATCACTATACAACAAAGTGTTTTCCTATGACTACACTACTGAATAGACACTCCCAGGGTATTTTAATGAGTTAACTGAAATTTTCTTCACCAAAGATTATGTTGAATTAGAGGATAGAACCTATAGAAACCTATAAATTTCCATAATAATATTAAATAAAACTAAATAGTCATGGGTTGATAAGAGTAATTTTTTTTATAATTATAATGTATCAGAAAAAAAGTTTATATGTTTTACATGATGGGATTTTATGAAGATTAAGAATAATTTTAGAGACCATTATAGGAATAAAACAATGTTTTTTAGTTTGTGTTTTAGTGAAAATGTTCATTTAAGAAGAATGGTTTTTATATTTTGTAGAAATAAGTCGAACAGTATTGACAAAAGTTAGTTGTAACAGGATCTTTTATAGTAATATTATTACTTGGGACAAATGTGTCACTGCATTTTGGGAGTATATTTTTTACAATATAGATACCCAAGGAAAACTAAAGTGATTTTGTAACTAAGTGATTAATGTGATTTCTAAAGAAGTTGTTGATATTATGAATGTAACATCACTAGTAATTATAGATTTAGACATTTTCTTATAAATTAATATTTATGAATAAGATATTAATTTTACATTTAAAGGGACACTATGTCAGATGGCATACCCATCATGTGACAACGTGTTTCTCTGAAATATTAAGTTTCACACAATGCTGTGTTATACCAAAAAATAATACATTATTAACATTATTATTTTAAAATTCAGTTATCATCTAGCTTTTGTATTCATAAAATTTAATATAATTAACTACATTATGTTTAAACATATATTTTAAATGTTTTTACATTCATCAAATAAATTTTGTAGGCATAAAATGAGAATAAATCCAATTTTAAGCACAAAATACACTTATATTTTTAAAAGGTAGTTTTACCTCCATTTGATAGAGATCCCTTTTTAAAGATATTTTTGTCATTTTTATATGTTTTATTTTAAAAACTAATCTCTTTATTCGGAATTGGGACATCAAAATTTACATTGGTTGAATTTTTTGTATTTTTTGGATAAAATTCATATTTTAATGGATAGTGAAAAATACTACATTTTAATTCAAAAGTAACATATCACCTAATCTATTTGTATGGATAGATTACCATTTTAATTGGATTCAATGTATATATTGATTATTTTTTATCATTTAATCCAATATTAGTCTTTGTATGTAATTTCACATTGAAATTTGACATAAACACAAGTCAATCTTGTGATGGTCTTAATTTTTATAAAAAACACGTATTTTCCTTCGAACAACGAAATTAATTTTTTAAATTAAATTTATCTACTTATATAGATTTAATATTTGAAAAAAAAATTATATAGTTGTAAAAATTCAAAAAAATTTGGTTTAATCAGATCAAAATAATTATTTGGGGAATAATAACTTTATTATTTTATTTACCATGTTTATAGGGTAAATTAAGTTAAAAATGGTAAAAAAATATTATTATAGTTTAAAAATTCAATAACACTTATCCAAATCTTATTTGATGAGATATTATCGACAATGAAAACACTTAGGATTAAAATTTGGGCTTTGTAATGCCACTTAGGGAAATATTATGACATTTAAAACATTTAATTTAAAGTAAATGAAAAATTATCATAAACACGAATCTTATTACTAAATCAATTTTAATGAGGGGTTAAATATGTGATATATTAGACTATAAATATTTTTATAAATATAAAATGATTAAATACATCATTATATTATATTTATAATTTTTATTCATTAAATAATAAAATTTAATTATTACACAATGATGATGTAGTGATTGTTTTATTAATGAAATAATAAAATTCATGATGTTATAAATATTTAAATAAATATTTTATGACATAATTTATGTCAGGAAAGAATTTTATAGGTTTCTATGACATATTTTGATTGAGTAAATGGTTTTTTATGGAATCAAATTTTTATTTTTTTAAAATTCGTGTATGAATATTGTAAAAATTGACATAATTTATTATTTAAAATATAAAATATATTATTAAATGATATAAAATTACAAAAAATATAATATTCAACCAAATGGTTAGGGTAAATACTAATATTTTATAAATAGAACTTTATTCTTTTTTTACATGTTATGGTAATTGCATAAACCCACCAATTGTAAATAACTTGATATCACAGTAATATTAAAAAGGGTAAAATAAGGGTTAAACCAAAATAATATTAATTATAAAATATTCAAAACTTGTATAATTTTAGTTTTTTGAATTTTATTCGACTTCAAATCATCTTTTTTATAAAAATAAATGAGTTTGGGACTGTTTTGAACCATAATTGAATTTATATTAATTTAATATTCTAAGTGTTTCCTAGGGGCCTCTCCCTCTCCTATTAAGAGGTACCATCTATTCTCTAATACTCACACTTCCAAAGCCTTCTAGATCACCCAATATCTAACAACAAATATTCATAGAATACCTACTAACGTTCTTGAGGCCTTATATTAAAATTAACTACCTTATTAGAGATGATAAGGTGTTATTAAAAGGTGATCAACCGAAGAAGAGGTATCATTTTCTTTATGTATTTTGATTTTATTTCTTCTTCAACAAACTTCAAATCTCCACCAACCATAATTAAATAATAAATCAAGTATCCTCAATATTATTAAGTGTTATTATGTCTATATCATCATCTAAATACATCTCCACATCCATTAAATTGGAAAGGAATTAATAGTTCATGCCTAAATGTGAAATATCACCTCCAGGAACTAATATAATTCATTTTCTATAACTTTCTATAAATATTTGTTATAATGATGGAATAAATATTTATATATTATGTTCATGAAGTATTTATCATTGTAAAATAATAATAGTTCAGTTAGGTACTTACTTTCCATGTAAAAAAAATGATAACCCTGTTCATGCTTACGTGTGAACTATGACCTCCACGAAGCGATGATAAGTTATTTTATTAAACACATCACTTGAATGATATATATAAGTATATTTAAATTATAATTATTATGTTAATAATAATATAATATTTGTGGAAAGATAAAATAATGATCACCTAACTTCCCTAATTATCAATGAATAGTAGAAATGATACTCATGCGTCTGTACCACGTACCATCTCTATGATTAAATATTGTTCATTTTTAATAAAATAAATGATTAGTTTTATTTAAATTATATAAGTTATGTATTAAATTGGTTATTATTTATTGAATATTATTGTGGATATAATAGAATTTTGAACACATGGACCATTGATTTCAAACAAAGTTCATTTGCGACTCAAGTAAAGAATTTTAACAAAATGTCTGATATGAACCTAATTAATTATTTAATTTTTATAACATTTTAATAACTGATAATAAAGGAATAATAAACATGAAAAAAGTACTCACAAATATGGAAATTATCATAGGTTTATTATTCAGGAATATAACAATTGTACGTGACGAGTCACACTCAAGGTTAGGGATAACATATCAATCTCCTTTCATTGAAGCATTTCCTGAAAATATGAATATTTATTCATTTATAGGGCATATAAACAACCAATAAGAAATTTAATATACATATTTTATCTATAATTAAGTAATGTATTGTTTTGGTAAATATATTTATTCCTGGATATTAGGATTTAAATGTTCAAAGTGTTAGGGGACAACATGAATGTTTAAAGATTTAATTATCAAATCTTTTTCATCATGATATATTTCATCATATTTATTTATATGGATATAAAATGATAATACATGATATTTTATTTTGGTATTTTGTTTCATTAAATTTTTTCAAAAATATATCATTTGATACAAATCATTTTACTTTTTCTAAAAAAAGTCAAAATGTATGTTTTTTATCTTATTTGGCGACAATGGCTTCTTTACCATAGTAAAAATTAATTGATATTTGGCTTCCCATATGGCCTTAGTGTATTTTAAAATGGAAAGAAATCCATTATTTTGGGATCATGGTCTTGATAATGTGTTCTCAAATGAAAGTGGTGTTTTTATATGAAAATATTTTTCATAAGGGATTAGAAACGTTTTTCAAAATGGGTTTTTGATGAATGTGTTTTTCAAATTGTACTTTATAATTATATGAAAAAATTGACCCCAATAAAGCTTATAAACGTAATGAGCCCCATTATAACTCACAAATTATTTCAACACATCTTATATGACGGGTTGATCCCTAATATAGCTCATGAGTGATCCCATTATAGATTTTATGGAGGGTTGAGGTGCATTATTGCTCACGGGTGATCACAATGTAGCTTATACGAAAGGAAATCTTTATTATAGACCTCCAAATTTGATGTTTGAATTATTGTTATTCCAATTGGAAGTGGTTTGAATGGGTTTTATATATATGATGCTCTATGTAACATAAATGAGTTTTAATTTCTTTATATTGGTTTTAATTTGTTTATTTATGCAAGAAGTATTAGTGTTATTCATATGAAAATGTTTTTCATCATTCAATCAAATAATTTTAAAATTTTCACCTTGTTTTAATGAGGATAATGGTCCCATTATTTATTATGTAACTTGCTAGGATTTTGTTCTCATACCCGGTTTTAATTTTTTTCAATGGTCTTAAGATTGGAGATTCCATATAAGATTCTATGATGAAATTATTTAAGATGTGTATTGAAAATAAATCATGTTTTATTTTAAAAGGGGTTTTTTGGTCAAAAAATTGATAATATGTATAAGTGTGCACTTGTAATGTAAGAGTTTACTTTGTAAGAGTTTTTCCTAATTCTCTAATACTCAAAACATAAAATAACCTACAATATGAATTCTAGTTCAAAAACTATAGAATATAATATGTTTAAGGTATGTCTTTATAATTAACCTTATATAATTAAGGTTATTGGAAATATTTTTGACTGAGATGAAATTTTGTTTTAATAATAAAGGTAGAGTAATATGTTTGCATGAAAATATTATTTTATTGTGGCTTTTTGAAGACCTGGATTATTTATGAGAAATATTAGATTATTTTGGATATTATATTTTTGGTCATATAAATGATTGGTATATGAATTTATTAGTTATTAATGTTTCTTGGAGATAAATGTTAAATTAATCTTGAATAATATGTTATTAAATCATTCCCATTTTTGGGTTTTTACCTTGGTCAATATCATTGTTGAATTTTTTTAAGGATTGTTAATTATGGAATGATTTACGTTTAACATTGGCTTTAATTTTTTAGTTTTTGTGATTAATTTATTATTTACTCAATTTAAGGTTTATTCATATTATATAACATTTTATATTATTATAACAATTTTAGTTTTTGGTAGTAAAAATAAATTTTCATTTTATGTGGATAAATTAATAAATGAAAAGATTTATTTGGAGCTTTATGAATGAAAAATTATACATTATCATGATTATAAAAATTGATCTATTAAATTATCTTTATATAATGTTAAAAAATGATGTATGACATATTTATCATATTTTTTATCCCATGGGAAAAGGATTTTCTCAAATTTAAGTGAACTGTCGTTAAATAAATTTTTTTATTATTTGGAATGAAAAAGTAAACTACTATTTCACATTATCTGAATAAACTTTTCCTGTATGATTATTATAGAGATAAATTTTTAATAGGTTTTCTAGTAATAACCTAGAAATCAAAGATCCTGGAAAAATACATATGCTATTTTATTACCATGTTATATTATGTTTAGAAGAAAATAATTATAATTCAGAGTAATGAACTCATATAATTAGTGCATAATATAATATCCCAATATTTTAGTTTAAATTATCTTATAAAAAATATGGTCGATATCAAGTAGCATAAGAAACAATGAAAAAAATACAAAAAACATGAAATAATATTTTTAAATTTTAAATTTTAAACCCTAACTCTTGAATTGGGGGTATGAATAAGAGTAACAAAATTATGATAAATATAAATATATAAGGACATTAATTAATAAAAATTTATTGATTAATTTTTATGATATATGAACATATTTTTTAGTAAATTCATTTTATAATTTAAAAATAAGTTCTATAAAAGAAATTATTGAATTTAGTTAGTGAATATTTTGATTTTTATATCTCAAGATTAAAATTTATTTTTTCAAAAAGGATATATTTTTTGAAATAATTATATCAAATTTTCTTAGTGTAATCTTTTGGTATTTTTTCAAAAAGGATAATTTTTAAATAAATAACAGAAAATGTCATTTTAATAAAAATTTCATTTCATTCATTAAATAAATTAATATTAATTTATAATTATATTTTAAATTTTATCCTAATTTATCATAATTAGTAAACAATTGTAAATAATTTAATAAATTATATTTGAATCTATTTTATTTTTTATTTTTTTATATGTTCATTTGTTGGTATAAATATTAATTTTTTTGAAAACATATTATCATCATGTATTGCAGCATTATTTGAAAGGTAATTTAACCAAAATAATAAGAATTTAATTTTAATAATTTAATTCGACATTGGAATCCTTAATTCTCAAATTTAGATATAAGTCCATTTTTTTTATAATAAATAGGAACAATAATTCTTATTTTCACCACTATAAATGGTTAATCAGGTTATTAAAATTTAAAATAATTACCTGAGGCTTCCAAAATATATTTAAAAATAAGTATTTATCTATTTTAGGACTCTATATCAATAATACATATTATATATTCAATAAATGTAATTGTGGGGCCATTTTTCAATTACATTGAGCTCTACATTATTTTATGTTTGGAATAATTCCAAAATTCCAGTCTCTTGATCGTGATTTCAATTATATTTTATCATATAAAAAAGAAGATGTTATACATAAAAAAAATATTAATTTTGGAAGAAATTATTTATTTTCATTATCTTAATTTTTTTAGTGATGGTATAATTAACTTAAATTCTTAATCAATTGTAACACGATATATGTTCAAGCAGTCCAGAAATCAAAAAAAATGAATTTGAAAAAAATTAAAAGTAATATTGGTTGGTTGAAATATTCAGTTAAATTTTTATGGTTAATAATAGTTTATATGTTTTGTCTCAATAGTATATATTATAATTCCATAAATGTCATGTTATATTTAAATTAAATACACATCAATTGTTCTTAAATTTGTTTTTATTGTATATTAGGTTAAATAATACTCAATTAACTGTTTTAATGATCATAAAAATAATCAAATATGAATATAGGGATTAAAAATGGTAAAAAAATTCATCCCATGATAATCTTTAAGAAAATGGTTACATTAGAAATTTTTTAACCCTTTATGAATTAAATAGTTATTACCATAGTTAATAATAAAAATTTTCAACAAGGGGGGTTAAACTATAGAATAAGGATTAAAATTACTTATAAAACTATCAAAATTTTATCATTTTAATCATTTTCATCCTAAAATATTCTTTAAAATGAAAATGTATAAACTTTGGGCTATATTCACATGGAAAATAATTTATTATATTCTAATATTTTATGTAATTCCATACACATATTTTCATTCACTAAAAACCTAACCCCCTAAACACAATTTTCCACACCATATTGAGAAACATATCTCCACAAAACCCTACAGAATATCTTATATAAATCTATATACTTGTTCAATAGGTTATATTGTTCTCAAAATACCAACTCTATGGTCCTTAATTTATGATATAATGTAGGCTATGTAAAATGTTGTAATCATCATAAAAAACTTACTATAGTTAATTTATTCTAAAAAATAACATAATTAATATTTGAAAATGACATAAAAACATAAATATGATTATATAAATTTGATTTAAATATCTTTATTTAATTAAAATATTTCATATAAAAATCCGTCTCAAAGAAAATTAAAACTTTGCTAATGCATACATACAGACTACCGCCTCACGTAGTGATGTATTTATTTTTTGTCACTACTGAAAAAGAATGATATATTTATGTGGAATTAAATAAATAATATTTTATTACTGATATAATTTTAATTATTAAACTATAAATTAATACTTACCTATTTTCCCACATTTCCATTGGAAGGTGATGGCATTGCTTGTGCGTATGTGAAGATCACCACTTCTACAAATTGATAAGACTATTTTTTTCATTTCTATATTATATGGGGGGTTATAAAAATATATCAAACTATTAATAATTTGATTTATTATATGATAATTATTTTTCATACGATTAATCAATAACTGATTCCATGTAATAGTAAATTTTATGATGAAACACAAATGAGAAAACTGAATAACTAATACATGATGATTAATTTTACAATGAATTGGTAATGATTGAGAAATTAGAATATATATATATTACAAAAAGTCATAATATATATTTATAAGGAAATAATAACTACTTTAAAACAATTATTCTATCGGTTAAATCATGTTAGACTTAGTGGATGTGTGACGTAATGAAATTCTATCTCAAATTTGACATCATTGAGATATTTTTTATATTATAAACTAATTTCATTTTATGTGTTGTATAAGTACCCCTTAAATTTATTTAATATTTTTATTCATGTAATTTAATATTTCAATTAAATTTAAATATTTCAAGGGTTTATAATTGAAAATATACCAAAGTTATGTCAATTTATTTTTACAATCTCATTTTTAGGATTAATTAAATTTTAATAAATTATTATTTTATACTATTATTATTAAAACAAATATATATAATTATCCACTATATATTTATGGAGTTAAAATGCTTCATTCTATATTTTCCACTACAAGTAAATTAAATTTAGAAAATACACTTCTAAAAGATTATCAAATCTTATTTATCTTAGTTATGAGAAATAGTTTTATTCCATATTGGTATTTTTTGAAAATTATTTCATAAAATAAATTTTATTTTGTTGAAATTAATTTTAATGAAACAATATTACATATTTGACATTAAATTATTCTGTTTTAATGGAATATTTATAATTTTAATTGAAAGGATCATATACAATTCTCAGTTCAAAAAGACAAAAGTAATGTTTCTTTTAAATGTATAAGGAATTAATAGGTTTTCCCAATGCTGTATCCGTTTTACAATATTTAAAAAACTCTAAAATTTTCTCATGGTATTACAGAGAAAATTATTTAATGAATTTTTATTTTTAAATTTTTTCTTCCATATTCTTATATTAACCACAAACTTGATTTCTTTACAAAACTAATATTTAAGATGAAAAGATAATAATATTTTAACTCTTATTTATTTTCAAGTCATTAAATTTATTTTGAAGTATTAAATTTATTATGATTACATTTAATCATAAATTAAATTTCCCTTCCATATCCATATTATTTGTATCACAAATATTTTTATTTACTAAACCGTATGTCATTTCTAATGATAGCTTTTTAATATGAAATTTAAATGAATGAATGAGGAAACATTGATATTCCAGATTCGTTACTCAATATGGATAATTATGGATAAGGAATAATGTATATAAATTAATTTTATCATTCAATATATGAGTAATGCATCAAATTGTAATGGCCCAGTCCTCTCCGGCCAATTATTTTGTTAAAAAGAAGGTCACGAAGTGTTCTGGAGGGTAAAATGGACTTTTCCCACACTTTCCAGAATTTTGAAACTACACACTGTGTAGTTCGAAGACACGCCGTGTACCCCCTTTCCGAGTATACCCCGTGTTTCAGGCCGTGTCCTCACTGTGTGGAACGATGGGTACACGCCGTGTGTCCAGTTCTACATGCCGTGTAGTCCTTCCCCACGTACACATTACCAGTGAATGGCCGTGTACCGTGTTGGAGCCGTGTCCTTGCAGTGTGCAATAAATGAGTACACGTCGTGTGTCTAAACTACACGCCGTGTGTCTAAACTACACGCCATGTAGTCTTTCCCCACGTATGCGTTACCCTCAAAACGTGTATTGACCAGTCAGTGGCCGCAGAGCCGCGTTGGAAGCCGCGTGGAGACCGTGTAAAATATCCGAGCACACTTCATGTACCATAAAGTACATGCCATGTACTTTTCATATTCTTGCTTATAAAAGGAGGGGTCCCCTCCTCCTTTCAACTCACCGCCTATCCTCCCCTTTCCTCTAAGCAGAGTTCTCCCAAGAGACTCGAAGGCTCGTTTTCTTCCATAACTTCTTCGTCTGAGCTCCGATTTACAATCCATCAGTTGCCACGGGATCGTAACGACGAGGCGGAACTTCCGAGCCCGGGTCCATAGTCTTTCCTTCGGCCTTTCCTTTCCGACATCCACCCGAGGAGGTTTTTCTGAGACCCGAAAGAAGTGACTGATGCCGACAGACTTCTTCCAAAGTTAATCTGGGGGTGCGTTGCGATCAGAACCTATTGAGATATGGTTCTTAGATTTCTCTCTCTCTCTTTTGTACATCATGCGGGGTGGGTATCCACTTGTTTTCATGAGAAACAGTTGAACCATTAAATAAAGATAATAACTGGTTAAAGAACGGGGTTGGGAAGTTTGTGATAGATGTTACTTTATATCCGATGATATTACGTTGTGAATTGAATGAGATTCTGTGTTCTGAAAATCACGGTCGTTGGGGGCCTTTGCTTGTGCAATTAAATGTTTCCCTATCTTTCTAGACCGTTTTGTGGATGGAACTTTGTGGAATGTGGAAATTGGTTAATCACGTAAAGTTGGATGATTAAATGAAAATCTGGGACCCTTGTGTGATCACCACGGTTGAACAAAATGGAATAATGAACATGTGGGTGTTGGCTTGGATACATGGCTTGTGATGGGGGTGTTTTGTGGGTTGTTATGGATAGGGTGAGCAGCGGGGCTTTGGTTGACTTGGTTGTGGGTTGGTGTGAGTGTTGTGTTAATGATGGGAAGCGGGGCTGCAATAAATGGTATTAAAGGGATAATGATGTATGGGTTTCGGTGTGGTTGTGGTGATGGTGGTTGGCTGCGGGGCTGCGGGGATGGGTTGAATGTGAACAAACATTGGCTTTTGAATAATAAATAAAAGTGTAAGAGTTAAACGAATGGTGGGGCGTTGTAATGGAATGGAATTAATAATCAATGGGTTGGTTGGTTGATAAGAAGTACATGGTTGTGTTGCTTGTGTTTTTCTTAACTTGATTTGTGGATGGCAGGGATATGTTTTATTAACGATCGGTGTGGTTGGTTGTGGATAGTGGCCCAGTAGTTAAGGAACTAAATAATCTATTTCTGCCGAAACATGAAAACCTAAATGGGGTTGGGGTTGTTTTTTATACGCATGCTTCCTGGTAGCAGTTCCATGGCACATGCTCAGTCTCTCTGTTTAGAAGCCATAGGTTGGGCTGAGTGTTTGGTATATATATATCTGTATCTTTTGTGTTTTATCATACCCCGCCCATGTTGAGCACTTAGTGATGAACAATCGCATTTCATGGGAGAGGGTGTTTTTCCCTTAGTTACTAGTTCCTTCTTGCTCCTTCTACCCTAGGCTATGATGTCTTGAGGCGACCATAAACCTAAGACTCTTCGGGTAGGTTTCGATTGGGGCGGCTCCAGACTCTTCAGGCATGTTCTACTATTTCCCAAGAATCTTCGGGATGAGGCCCAGGTGTGTGCGGGCGTGATACGTGGTTGTGAGTCCCAGGTGTGTGCGGGCGGGATACGTGGTTTTGAGGCCCAGGTGTGTACGTGCGGGATACGTGGTAGTGAGGCCCAGGTGTGTGCGGGCGGGATACGTGGTGGTGAGTCCCAGGTGTGTGCGGGCGGGGAGAGTGTGGCAGCGTCAGGACGTTTTCCGTTATGAAGAGCAGCTAATTAATGGGAAATGGATTGGGGTACCCAATACTCGTGGTTCTTATATTCTACTACCTGTTGTGCTTGTGTTTTGGTGAGTGTGGCTGGTGATGTTGGGTGGATAGAATTCCTTGGTAGGTTTCTTTTGTTGTTCTCACGGGACATTAGGATGTCTCCCCACATGTGCACGAGAGCTTTAGGTTTCCATACTGAGTATACATGTATGCTCATCCTACGTTTACTTTCAGGTTTCCAGGAGGACTACCATGGCCGTGTAGGACTATACTAGTCGGACAGTTGGAGTTGTTGCAGTTATTGTTCTCTTGTTTTCTTTTGGTATTGTACTTTGAGCTTTCTTGTACTTGTACATTATTATAAAATTATTTAAACATGCATGTGGGTTTGGATTGGGATTATTTATATACACTTGTTCTTTTTTCTTTTTTGGTGGTTGACTTGTCCTATTTCCCGATCCTAATAATAAAAAGGGTAATGCCTCCCATATTTGTGAAAACTCATACCCATGGTGCTAGTTGCCACCCCGTGGCCTACTAGAGGCGGGACTCGGGGGGTCATTATCGGCCTTTCACCATTTCCAGCTCAGGAGGGGCATCTTTGGTGGGAGGGTGACATGACAGAATGGTATCAGAGATGATGGTTGAGTGATAGGATGGAGTCTGGTGTTAGGCATAGTGAGGATTACATGGGATGGTAGGGTGACAATGTTAGTCAATCTTGGTGCGTGACATAGGCCAGGGAAGACCGGGTAGGACACGGGATTTTAGGGCCCCCCGTGATCTGATGCAAGGACTCTGAGCCTACCGAACGACCATGTGAGACTACATTGATTGCAGGGTAGAGACCCTAGGGAAGGTACATGCATCATCATGATTGTGTTTTACATTATTTGGGTGTTCTGTGAAAGAAATTAAAATGAAATGATAAAATAAAAAATAGAGTTTTCCTTACTACTTGGGCTTAGGCGATCCTTGTTTACCGTACAACTATGGCACCCAGACGTCATCCCCGGTTGGCTCAGATAGCCGAGGCCCATCATCGATCAGCTGAGGATTGACCGAGAGGAGGAAGATAACCAGTGGCAGAAGACTCTCTGTTCTTTCCAGTGGCAGACCCTCAAGAATTATGAGGGTAGTACTTCAGATACGGAGACAGAGGGGTGGCTTGAGGAGCTAGGGATCACTTTTACCTTGATCCGTGCTCCGAGGGAGTACTGGGTTCCCCTAGCAGTCAGTTAGCTGAGATTTGAGGTGCGACAGTGGTGGACACTCTACCTCAGAGAGAGGATAGAGGCAGAGGTTCCATGGGCTGACTTTGAGAAGGAATTCCGAGAGGAATTCCTTTCTTCCATGATCAAGACAGAGAAGCGGTAGGAGTTACTCTCCCTTCAGTATGGGAGTATGTCAGTATGAGATCTGGGGATCAAGTTCAAGGATCTCCTACTCTTTGCTCCGGATCTCTTTCCGGATGAGGAGTGTTGGGCGAGACGTTTGGAGGAGGCACTTCATCCATCGCTCCAGTATGTTGTCACCCCCTTCACCCTTCCAGCGTACTTGGAGGTAAAGAAGAAGGAATATGTTGTAAAGAGGATGCACTCGCTGGGAGGTGCACAACGAGAGGGATCTAGCTAGGCTCATCAAAGGGGAAGGTAGTCAGTAGCAGGTCTCCTGTGACAGGACCTTCCAGGTTCTGGCCAGTGGGGAGCAGGCCCCAGAAGTTCCAGTTCAGATCTTCGGTTCCTCATCCTTTTTTCACGAGCTCGGGACCGAGGGGTTTTTCTTGTGGGGGATTCGGGAACCTTCACAGTCGGTGCCCGACCCGAGCTGAATACGGTGGATGTGGGCAGGTTCAACACCCACCTCAGCAGCACCAGTTGCCGACTAGGCCCTTCCAACAGTAGCATGACCATGCTCCTCCAATGGAAGACTTTGTGGGAGGTGGCCGACCTCAGGGTGCTCCTCAGGGACCTCAACCAGGGTGTGGTTGGGGATGTGGACGACATCAGAGAGGCAGAGGATCTGGGTGTGGATAGTTGCACGCAGCAGAGTTGACAGCTCCAGCAGGACCAGAGGTGGTGCGAGGTACGATTTGTTTGATCAGCACCCTTGTTTCTGCTTTGTTCGATTTAGGAGCATCGCACTCCTTTGTTGCACCAGGTCTAGCCCATGGTTTGGGACTAGAGGTAGAGAGACTTTCCGTACCACTAGTACTAAGTACACCAATTGGAGGCCAGACCAGCATATCTTGTGTTTGCTCGGGATGTGGGCTGACGTTGGGACCACATTGATCTAGTGGGGACCTTCTTCTATTACAGATGCAGACATACGATGTCATCTCAGGCATCGATTGGTTGTTTTCTGTTAGTGCTATTATCGACTACTTCTGGAGAAGAGTCGTGTTCTCCGACGTGGATAGGCAGCGTGTAGCTTTTGTTGGCGAGATGATCTATTAGGTGGGAAGCCAGTGTATGGAGCCTCTCCTTTCCTTGTTAGGTGGGCTATCAGTGGTTCTAGCTGATACAGACGCGATGGATGTCCCAGAGGTTGTTGGGGAGTTCCTCGATGTTTTTCCAGAGGAGGTTGTGACTCTACCCCCCCTCCCCCGACGTGATGTTGAGTTCGAGATAGACTTACATCCTGGTGCCCGTCCGATTTCGATGGCCCCTTATCGGATGGCACTTTCAGAGTTGCGGTAGTTGCGGATTCAGATTGACGATCTGATGGAGAAGGGTTTTGTTCGACCCAGCGTATCGCCATGGGGTACTCCAGTTTTGTTCGTGAAGAAGGCAGATGGTGGTCTCAGGCTATGCATAGACTACCGAAGGATGAACCAGGTAACAGTCAATAACCGTTACCCCCTTCCAAAGATAGATGATCTCTTTGACCAACTGAGGGGAACAGGTTGGTTTTCCAAGATTGATCTACGATATGGATATCATCAGCTGAGGGTAAAACATAGTGACATCCCGAAGACGGATTTCAGGTGAAGGTATGGGCACTTCGAGTTTGTGGTGATTCCATTTGGAGTTACGAATGCACCGGCTGTGTTCATGGGACTAATGAACATTGTCTTCCGGGTGTTTCTGGACCGGTTCGTCGTTGTGTTTGTTGATGACATCCTGATCTACTCAAGGTCAGAAGAGGATCACGTTGAGCATCTCAGGGCAGTCTTGGGAGTCCTTCGACACCACCAGATTTATGGGAAATTGTCGAAGTGTAAGTTCTTGACACAAGAAGTACACTTCCTTGGGCACATGGTGTCTCATCATGGAGTGTAAGTGGACCCGTCGAAGGTGGAGGATGTTTTTTCTTGGGCAGCACCCAAGAGAGTTGTAGAAGTTCATAGTTTCCTGGGGTTAGCAAGTTACTATTGGAGGTTCATTTCAGACTTCTCTCGAGTTACTTCTCCATTGAAATCTTTGACGAGGAAGAACAAGATCTTCCTATGGAGAGAGCAGTGCCAGAAAGCTTTCGACTACCTGAAGGAGAAGTTGGTTAGTGCTCCTATACTCAGGTTTCCAGAGGAAGGGTTGTTGTATGATGTGTTTTGTGATGCTTCTGGCCTTGGTCTGGGGTGCGTTCTGATGCAGAAGAATGGAGTGAACTGTTATGGGACTAGGAAGATACGCCCTCACGAGCGTAACTATGCCACCCATGACCTAGAGCTTGCAGCAGTAGTTTTTGCACTGAAGTTGTGGTGGCATTACCTCTTTGGAGAGCGCTTTGTGGTCTTCTCAGATCACAAGAGCCTGCGTTATATCTTCTCCCAGCGTGACCTGAACTTATGGTAGTGGAGATGGGTCGAGTTTCTCCAAGACTATGACTTTTAGATCTCTTACACTAAAGGTAAGGGAAACGTTGTGGCTGGTCCTCTGATAAGGAAGTCACATAAGGAAGTGGTTCGAGAATCGGCTGATGCTTGGAAGGTGATGGGAGAGTTGGCTTCCTTGCACTTGGATGCCAGGGTAGAAGGTGTTAGAGGCTGTTTGTTTCAGATGACGGTGTAGTCCTCCTTGTTGCGGCATGTGGAAGAGTCCCAATGGGGGGACTCCGAGGTAGAAGTAATACGGGATCGTGTCGATCATGGGAATGCTCCAGAGGGATGGCCAGAGGATAAACGACATTGGATTCTTTTCCATGGAAGGTTGTTTGTCCCTGAGACAATGCATGAGGGATTTCTCCGGGAGTTCCATAGCTCAGCCTTGGTAGTACATCCAAGAGTTTCGAAAATGTTCCGAGGCCTGAGGGAACTGTTTTGGTGGCCCGGGGTGAAGCGGGCAGTGGTAGAGTTTGTGGCTAAATGCCTAGTGTGTCAGCATGTGAAGGATGAACACCGTGTTCCCAGTGGTGTGTTGCATCCTTTAGATGTCCCCGAGTGGAAGTGGGATGACATCCCAATGGACTTCGTCACAGGACTACCCAGAGCTCAGGGTGGCTATGATGCTATCTTGGTAGTGGTGGATCGACTGATGAAATCAGATCACTTATTAGTAATTAAGGAGTCAGGCTCGGTGAGTACCTTATCACAGAGGTACGTAGACAAGGTGGTGCAGTTCCATGGAGTCTCAAAGACTATCGTGTCTGGTCGGGAAAATCGGTTTACCTCATGAGTCTGGAGGGGGTTACAACATTCTTTTGGAACCCAGCTATGCCTTAGCACTGCCTTCCACCCCCAAACCGATGGGCAGATGGAGCGGACTATCCAGACGTTGGAGGACATGCTGTGAGCATGCGTTCTGGATTTTGGAGGATCATGGGTACGTCACTTGCCTTTAGTAGAGTTTTCCTACAAAAATATCTTCCACTCTACTATTTTCATGGAACCGTTTGAGGCTTCGTATGGAAGTCCATGTTGTTCACCCATTTTCTAGGCAGAGGTTGGTGAGACAGGTGCCCTTGGGCCAGAGTTAGTGCAGAGTACCACAGAGAAAGTCCAGCTTGTACGTGAGAGGATGAAAGCGGATCAGAACCGACAAGATTCTTATTCTGATCGTCGGAGTAGGCCCTTGGAGTTCGAGGTGGGAGATCATGTGTTCTTGAAGGTTTACCCTCGACAGGGGTAGCAGAGGATTGGTAAAGGGAGAATTTCTCACCTAGATTCATCGGACCTTTTGAGGTGTTGAGGCGAGTCGGCGAGGTAGTATATCAGCTGGCCCTTCCACCTTAGTTGGAGAAGGTTCGTGACGTCTTCCACATCTTCAAGCTTCGTTGGTACTTACACGACGACTCCCACGTTATCGACTGGGGAGAGTTAGATATGGGAGACGACCCGACCTTCGAGTAACGACCAGTCCGGATCGAGGATAGTAAAGAGTAGCTGCTCCGTGGATGAACCATTCCGTTGGTTTGTGTGTTGTGGAGGCATGGCGGCCTCGAGGAGAGCACATGGGAGTGGGAGACCCAGACGCACACTCAGTACCCGAAGTTGTTTTGACTTGTGTTTTCCCTTGTTCTTCTGAGATTTGTGTTGATGTTGTACCTTGTACCTTTGATTTATGGAATTCTTGGCTTTTCAGTTGTGAGACCATTTGTTTCCTTGTTCCCTAGTAATGTGTAACATGTCCAGGTGTGTGGGAAAGGGAAAAACTGACCCTTAGTCGAGACGCACTATTGCGGATGCGATTGAACCCCTGCGGGCGAGTCAGTGCTGCCTAAAGAGGATAATATCTCGATACAGGAGAAGGAATTTCCCAAACCCACGTGTTCAGGAAGTGTGTTGGTTGTGTGGTGTTGGGGGTAGTACGAGTTGACTAATCCTAATGTATGAAAGTGGGAATACCCAATTCTTAACCGAGACGCATTAATGAGGATGCGATTAAACCCATGCAGGCGAGTCAGTGCCGCCTAAAGCAGATAATATATCGACATAGGAGAAGGAATTTCTAACACATATGATTAGGGTTGTTGGTTGGGTTCCTATTATAATGAGAACCCTAAGAGGTATCTTGTTGGGTTTCTCTAGGTTGGTTATGAATTCTCGAGGACGAGAATGTTTTAAGAGGAATCTGATGTAATGGACAGGACATCTCCGGCCCATTCCATTGTTAAAAAGATGGTCACGAAGTGTTATGGAGGGTAAAATGGACTTTTACAACACTTTCCAGAATTTTGAAACTACACGCCGTGTAGTTCAAGCACACGCCTTGCACACACATTCCGGATATACCCCGTGTTGCAAGCCATGTACTCACTGTGTGGAATGATGGGTACACACCGTGTGTCCAACTCTACACGCCGTGTAGTCGTTCCTCGTGTAAGCGTTACCAGTCAACAACTGTGTACCATGTTGGAGCTGTGTCCTTGATGTGTGCAATAAATGAGTACATGATGAGTGTCTAAACTACACGCCGTGTAGTCTTTCCCCGCATATGCGTTACCCTCAAACCGTGTGTTGACCAGTCAACGGTCGCAGAGTCGTGTTGGAAGCCACGTGGAGACCGTGTAAAATAACTGAGTACACACCGTGTACTTTTCTTTTTCTTGCCTATAAAAGGAGGGGTGCCATCCTCCTTTAAACTCACCCCCTCTCCTCCCCTTTCTTTTGTGCAGAGTTCTCCCAAGAGACTCGAAGGATTTTTTTCTTCCATAACTTCTTCATCTGAGATCCAATTTACAATCTGTCAGTAGCCACGGGATCATAACGACGAGGTGGAACTTCCTAGCCTGCGTCCGTTATCTTTCCTTTGTCCTTTCCTTTCTGACTTCCACACGAGGAGGTTTTTCCGAGACCCGAAAAAAGTGACTGACCCCGACATACTTCTTCCAAAGTTAATCTGGGGGTGCGTTGCTATCAGAACCTATTGAGGTAGGGATCTTACCTTTGTCTCTCTATTTTGTGCATCATGTGGGGTGGGTATTCACTTGTTTTCATGAGAAACATTTGAATCATTAAATAAAGATAATAACCGGTTAAAGAATGGGTTTAGGAAGTTTGTGATTTTTGTTACTTTATATCCTGTGATATTATGTTGTGAATTGAATGAGCTTATGCCTAATGAAAATCACTATCGTTGAGGGACTTTTCTTTCGCAATTAAATGTTTCCCAATATTTCTAGACCATTTTTTGGATAGAACTTTGTGGAATGTGTAAATTGGTTAATCACGTAAAGTTGGCGGAATAAAAGAAAATATGGAACCCTTGTGTGATCACCCCGGTTGAACAAATCGGAATAATGAACATGTGGGTGTTGGCTTGGATACATGGCTTGTGATGGGGGTGTTTTGTGGGTTGTTATGGATAGGGTGAGCAATGGGGCTGCGGTTTACTTGGTTGTGGGTTGGTGTGAGTGTTGTGTTAATGATGGGCAGCAGGGCTACAACAAATGGTATTAAAGGTATAGTGATGTATGGGTTTCGGTGCGGTTGTGGTGATGGTGGTTGGCAGCGGGGCTGCGGGGATGGGTTGAATGTGATCGGAGTTTGGGTTGTGAATAATAAATAAAAGTGGAAGAGTTATATGAATGGAGGGGCATGGTAATGGAACAGAATTAATAATCAATGGGTTGGTTGGTTGATAAGAAGGACATGGATGTGTGCCTTGTGTTTTCATAAATTGATTTGTGGATGGTAGGGATATGTTTTATGAACGATCGATGAGGTTGGTTGTGGATAGTTGCCCAATAGTTAAGGAACTAAATAAACTATTTCTGCTAAAATGTGAAAACCTAAATGGGGTTGGGGTTGTTTGTTGTATGCATGCTTCGTGGTAGTAGTGCCGAGGCACGTGCTCAGTTTCTCTGTTTAGAATCCATAGGTTGGGCTGAGTGTTTGGTATATATATATATCTGTATCTTTTTGTGTTTTATCGCACCCCACCCATGTTGAGCACGTATTGCCGAACACTCCCATTTCATGGGAGAGGGTGTTTTTCCCTTAGTTACTAGCTCCTTCCGGCTCTTTCTCCCCTAGGCTATGATGGCTTGAGGCGACCTTACACCTAAGACTCTTCGGTAGGTTTTGATTGCGGTGGCTTTAGCCCAAGACTCTGTGGGCATGTTCTACTATTTCCCAAGAATCTCTGGGATGAGGCCCAGGTGTGTGCGGGCGGGATACGTGGTTGTGAGGCCCAGGTGTGTGCGGGCGTGATACTTGGTTGGGAGGCCCAGGTGTGTGCTAGTGGGATACGTGGTTGTGAGGCCCAGGTGTGTGCGGGTGGGATACGTGGTGGTGAGGCCCAGGTGTGTGCGGGCGGGGAGAGTGTGGCAGCGTCAGGACGTTTGCCGTTAGGAAGACCAGCTAATGAAAGGGAAATGGTGCGGGGTACCCAATACTATTGGTTCTTATATACTACTACCTTTTCTGCTTGTGTTTTTGTGAGTGTGGCTAGTGATGTTTGGTGGATAGAATTCCTTGTTATGTTTCTTCTGTTGTTCTCACAGGACATTAGGATGTCTCCCCACTTGTGCATGAGAGCTTTAGGTTTACCTACTGAGTATACTTGTATTATAACCCTACGTTTACTTTTAGGTTTCCAGGAGGACTACCAGGGCCATGCAGGAGCCTACTAGTCGGACAGTTGGAGTTGTTGCAGTTGATGTTGTCTTGTTTTCTTTTGGTATTGTACTTTCAGCTTTCTTGTTCTTGTACCTTGTTATAAAATTATTTAAACATGCATGTGGGTTTGGTTTGGGTTTATTTATATACAGTTGTTCGTTTTTGTCCTTTTTGGTGGTTGACTTGTCCTATTTCCCGATCCTAAAAATAAAAAGGGTAATGCCTCCCATATTTTTGAAAACTCATACCCTTGGTGCTAGTCTCCACCCCGGGGCCTACTATAGGTGGGACTCGGGGGTCATTATCTCCCTTTCACCATTGCCAGCTCAGGAGGGGAATCTTTGGTGGGAGGGGGTTGTGACACAAATATTCGTTATAGATGTGGACAAGTTATGGATATCCCCATGATTGTTCAATTGCTATCATAAGACCAACATATTGTCCCACATCATTTAATGTGTTTTAAAGTATGTGTATACATATTTTGAATATCTTGGAACAAGTACATGTACATGACAACATAAATTATGATTTTTTTCGTTAAAAATTCATTTAATATTATCCAGGTTGTTACTAAATTTATATTATCCAAGGATGATTTTCATTATAGAGATATTGATTAAATGACCAGTGTTTTCAGATATCTTTCGTTCTATATTGATTATGAAATATTTAATAAAAATTTATTCCATAGTATACAACACCCTAAAACCAATATATGTCACCATTATTTTTTCCTTTTCTAGGATATGAAAGGGAGATATATGACAACTGATATTTTTAGTAAACCATAATTAATGATTTATTACTCAAATACTCACTTAATATAGTCCAAAAATATTTTATATACATTGATGTTTTGTATGTAGATACATAGAACAACATCATTAATCATGTGTATAAGATCATTATTTAAAAACACAAAATAATTCCCTTATATTCCACAAATCATATAATACTACACAAGATATCATGGGGACACACATTAGAAAGTGGTGATCTAAAATTTCCCTCAAGGGAATAATAAAATAATAACATGATGAAAGTAATACATGTTCTTCAGATGAAATATCAGTTGGAAATAAACACTGTGAGAATCATAAACAAGGACATTGAAGCATGATATAAGATAACAATGTCAATGAAACATAAGAATGTAGTATGAATATAAAACATGGAATCATAATAATATTTCATTGATAAACACTAATTTATCATAACATAATGTTTTTATTATAACTTTCCATGCATCATACATTGTATCCCTTGAGGTAAAAACATTTCATAACACGTTTGAGTGAAATATAATTCTAGGACCATCCATCACATTCATATTCTTCTCACGTATTTTTTTCACACAGATCATAAAAAATAGAAACATATGTAATAAATTTTTGTCCCATTATAAAGGAGTTTTCATTACATAAATTTAATTCCCCAATCAATGAATGATAGTTACATCCATGTGAACACCCTTGAGTGGAAATGGGTATGAGTATTCACAACCTAAATGACTAGAATGAAAAAACCAGAGATGATTTTGGTTGCATATGGAGTGTATATAATGATTAATGGAAGGGTTTAATAACAGTTAAAGGTTTTCTCAAATGAATTTGACACCACATGGTCTATAAAATTACATGTGAAGACATATTACACTCTAAAAAATTTGAAATCAAAAGGAATAATACAAATAAAGTACTTGAATAAAGAGGATGAAGAGAATCCCTTAATATGAGAGGGCACATCAAAATGACGGATAAGATATTAATAATATATTGGGAACACTACTGGGGGGGATTTATTATGGGATAGGGTGAAGAAAATGATAAATTATGTTATAGGGAAAAGTAGTAGTAAACTGGGTGGGTATTTATATAAAAAGAAACGTGAAATATTAATTAATTTCTTAACATAGGTTTGGGAATCTATATGACAATACAATAAATAGCAGAAACAGTCCCATGATTTTTTACATGTTTTATAAAAATTAGTAGTGATTTTAAATACTTTATTATTCCAAGAACTAATAATATTTAAATAATTCCATTGGTGATGTGAAAGTGGGTTGTGTTTGTAATGAATTTATTTTAATGCTTTAAAATATAATATACAATTTGGAAGATTAATCAAATGGTTATAAACATAGTAAAAAACATTAATGAAATTTAATTTATAGGGGAAATGTATATTTGATTTTGGATTCATTTTATAGCATTTGTTAGAATAATGTTTTTCCATTTTGATGTCATGATAAATAAAAAATATTTATTATGTATTTTATTTCTACCAAAAAAATTAATTGACGTATAAAAGTATAAAGTATTCAACATAATATAATTTAGATATGATGATTTACAATATAATTTTTATTTTATCATAAAAATTATCAAATTATGAAAATTTACTCTTTTACGGAAAATACATATTTACAAGAAAATACTTATTTTTATGACAATAATTATCTTATAAAACATGAAGAGATTACATCAGACTTTACTTAATTACGGTTTCTCTATATCAAAATATTATTTTAATCAAATAATACATAATTGTTTATATAAATTAATAATGATAATGGATAAAAATAATTATTATTATTTTCACAAAAAAAACATAAAAATTTAAATTATTAGGGTCTAGATACATATCCCCTTATTACAACATTGTTCTCCCTAAGGTTAAGCAGTGTGATAATGGTTCTTCGTTAGGGTGGCTTGGAAGACATGGGTTGGGACATGATCTCAAAAAACATGAATTTCTATTATAACAAGTTTTATTCTTGTTTTAATTATATAATTTCACATTGGGATTATCCAAGTGAGAATCCCCCTGATTCCATATACTATGGATGCTTGGATAATTAATCCTCCATGAATATGATCCTACGAGTAGAGGCCATAACTTCTTCTGTATATGTCAATTATACATTATCCTAACACTTAATATATTCAAATTTTATCATTCATCATAGAATTAATATATTATCAACGACAATGATACTGAATTATAATTTAAATATAAATTTATATATTTGACAGTGGACCAAAATATCCAATGTTGTGAATTGGTTTTTAATTACCATGTTAGTTAATAATGAATTTATTCATTAGAAACAGGACATAATTTATAATAGTTTGGGGTATTAAAATCTTCCCCATACATAATTTTTCCCTCAAAAAATTTAATTTCATACACTGAAACAGATGAGTGTACTTATGTTTCATCATATCATCTAGTTACCACGTTTCACCCTCAATCTTGGGGTTTCAACACAACACCTTAACTATGAGAGTTACCCTATTTTGTAATTATTTATCTTTATGTTCTAATATCTTCAATATATTATAATCTTAAGAAAGACCATTATCTAACCAGACCACCTCTAGATTCAGCACATGTTAGGGATTTGGTATGTTCTTCTATAAAGAGAATTTACAGACCTCTTCATGTACCTGAAATATATTTGGAGGGAGTTCTAGTCGATATGACATATATTTTATGTGATAAAGAATCCCAAATGGAATTATATATAAAGATATATTTCCATTTAAGGTCAAACCTATTTAAATTAATCCATGGTAATATTGAATGGACCAATTTTTCTCTAACAAGAAACTATAGGACACATCACTAATTTTGTACATTTTAAATAATCTTAGTGTTAATATCATATGATCATTATTGTTTGGACCATTTTTTGTCAAATTTGGATAATATTTATTTTCATAACCTTCTTCTCTCTTTCATTAACCATGAATTCTAGTGTTCGACACATCTTCCCATAATTTTCCTTATAATGTTATATTTTAAAGATATAAAAAACAATTATTTATATGAGAACTACAAAAGGTGGTGGTTTTGATAACAAAATCCTTTTAAATAAATTGATCATGATCTTAGAATATCACATAGGATTTTATTAGTTCCTTCAAAATGACCATACTTTTGTGGGTGAAAATAAATACTAAAACTGATCTCTATATTGAATTGTTGTGGAAGTCACCTTGATGGAATAAATATAAAACATATATTTGGATCATATACAATGGGGAGTGGTCCTCCATGTAGTATTTCTACATCCCTTATGTATATTATAATGAGTTGGTTGAGAGAAAAATCATCCTTGATATTTATTAAACATGATGAATTTGTAATGTGGTCAAATGGCACCCAGATTCCATTATTTCATTTAGATATTAGGGATATTACTATGATGAAATAAAAGGTTATGTTTTTTCATTTAAATTTTTGTTTGGGAAATGGTTTCATCATACATTTGAATTCATGATAAATCATCCTTGATATTAATTATACATTCTGAATTTGAAAGGTGGTTAAATAACACCCAATTACATTATTTCCTTTAGATATTAGGGATATTCCAATGATGAAATACAAGGTTATGTTTTTTCATTTAAATTTTGGTTTGGGAAATGGTTTCATCGTACATTTGAATTCATTCATTCTGGCATGATTTTCAAACAAAAAAAATCTTGAGGTACTGATTCTTCAATCGACATATTTATTTTATCCCCCACAACTTTTTTTAAAAGATATCAATATAAATCATATCTCCTTCTAGATAAATAGATAAAATTTAGATTTGTAAATCATCTATATGTAACCTTTTTTATTTTCAGTTTTGATGATACACATATCATGGTTCTAAGCCATATTCTAACTCTTTATTTTATTTTTGGTCCACCTAGATCCTATCAAGAGTTGGAGTGTGAGATAGTATTTTTAAAATGCAGGACAAATTAATTTTAATGATTCCCTTGTACATTATTTGTAATTTTATGAAGATTAGAATAATGAAAGGGTATTGCGATTTCTATTGGGACCAAATTCGTATCCAGGGGAAGCCTAGATGAATAGACATGAAAAGGTAGAGAGATGAAATCATGATATAGATGCCAGAGAGGGGAGTTTTTATGTTGTTATATACTGGATAAATTTATCTATGGCCTTCAAGTCATGTAATTTCACAAACCCTACAGTCCATGTAAGGGTTCCCCATAAACCCTTAAAAGGGGTATTTTAAAAAATGAATAAAAACTAGTCTTTTGGGCAATTATGGAATTTGTTTGGTTGTAAATTATTGGTTATTACATTTTTGGGAACCATAGTCCCTAAATTGGTCATTATTATTGAGTAAAAATCACAGTCCCTTTTTGGGAATATCAATATAGATCACAAATCCGTCCCCACTAGTGGGTAATTTTAAAAAAAAGTGTTGTAATTAACATCTTCTTTATCTTTTTAATGATCTTAAAATATTTCTATGTATATCAAAAATTCAATCCCTTCCATGTTATATTTTTTAATTAGATTTAAATTTCTAATATATTTGTCATAAATCTACCATAATACCCACCTAATCCATTGAAACTACTGATATCTATAATATATTTCATTGGGGAAATAAAAAAATTGTCTTAATAATTGATGGATCCACCTATATTACTTTTTTTGTTAACATTCCTCAGGAAGGTTACACAATTCTTCCAAAAACCATATTTAATGAACATAAAATACACCTTTTTCATTCATATGTTCATTATAATAACATTCAAATGCACTAAATGCTTATCCTTTATTTTTGTGTAAATAACAATATAATTTATAAGTATGAAAAAAATAATTTCAAGGTAATTACAAAAGACTATTAGTATGGTACGTGAAGATAGATGGAGTATTAGTGAGTCCAAATTGTGTAAAAAGGAAATCATAGTTCATATACCTTATATGTGGAAAATATTTTGTATATCCTTCTACATAGTGTTATATAATAGTATATTATCCAAATATTAACCATAAAGAAGTTTCAGGATCCATATTGATGATCAAACAATTCATGAATCAATTAAAGAGGATACCTGTTCTTTATAATTATCTTATCGATATCACAATAATCAATGAAGAGGAATATCGACCCATACTTCCTCATGATGAAGGGAACTAGTGCAACCCATGGTGAATAATTTTAGTGTGTAAACCATTTAGATATATTCTTTTGTAGATGGTCTTTAAAATTTTAAAGTTCAAAAGGGTATATTCTATATAGAGTCTTAGGTATTTGGAAATCACTGAGTGTGTGTTCGATAAAAAATTCAATAAGTTTTTTTAATGTTTGATAATGAATTCTTTCAGAAAAACACCATTGTATTCCTTCAAAATTGGCATATATCAAGGATTGTTTTTTACATTGTATAAATCATTTGAGCTATATAGGATTTTTTATAGATAGAAAATATATATTATTTATAAGATGATTCCAAATGAAATTCATCCACCTCCTAGAACATGTATAGAAACAGTGGGTGATATGTGATAAAGTGGGTGTTTTCCATCTCTCCACAATTTATAATGGCTTTATATAATAAATTAAAATTTATAATCCACTATTTTATCATATTTTGATAAAGGGTGAATCACAAGGTTATATGGGAAATTTATCGCACATATATTGAAAGGGTATAAATTATATACTTGAGATGAAAAATTTCCTAATTTTCCTTTTTTCCAAATAGATATACTTCACGAATTTGTGGTGGTGTTTCAGCAGTTTTACTAAACATTTATGATATGAAAAAATATCTATAAGTATAATCTTCATGCACCTTTGATGCTAATGAACACACAATGATCGTTCTTTTCAATATTTTATTCTAGTTCTAAATAGTAACATAATAAAAAATAGACGTATGGATGATAATAATTAAACTATTGATGAAATTAATTGGAAATTATGAAAATTGTTGGGATAACGCAAAAATGAAATTTATCCCGCAACTAATTTATTTATAGGTTTTAACCTCTCTTTTATATGGTTTATTTTCTAACCAAAAAAATTATGATTAATTTTTTCTCCTTGTAATTATTCATAATGCGATTGCGAATTGTGAAAGGGGAAAAAATTGAGTATAAAAATAGGTGTATAGAAAGGACCTTTTTTCATGGAATACGTGATGATCATGTTAATAACCAATTCTATTTTCTATGTTATTACTCTTTGGTATGACTTTTCTAGATCCATACACACATGTAGAATCTAGAACGAGGTTTTTTCCTTGGAAACAACTTAATCTATATATTACTATAACATAGGTATGTTTTCCTATGGTTAGTCTTACCCAAATGTATTTATATAATGTTTTCTAATCAGAATCCCCATAAAATCCTAAAACATTCTTGGATACCAACAATGACTACAAAAACGTTTACTACACCTTTATTCAAGATTAATTATGTAAAAAGTAACATAAGGCAACACAAAAATAATTTCATTCCTAGTGGCATTGGTTAAGTACATTCATAGAATAATAAATTTAATCATGGGGACACCAATATGAATTAAAAACAATAAATTATGAACATAAATTACATTTATTATTTAGTAATACATGGGAAGAAGTGGGGAAGTGTATAATAAATGGGTGTTCTATAATTCCTTATAAGGGAATAATCAATGAATTTCACAATAATAGTATTAAATGTGTATAAAGAGGGATATCAAGGTTCCATAAAAGGGTTGAGAATGAATAACTTGAACAACAAATCATGATATAAAATGATAACATCAATGAAATATATGAAGGTGGAAACAACATATAACATGGCATCGTAATCATATGACAAGGATGAAAACATGGAACTCATAAAATCGTTGTATTAAGATAACCACTGACATAACTGTCATGATTTATCATGTAAATGAAAAGTTACCCATTTAATTGGAGGCCTATATAATTCCGATCCCACCCATCATATTCATATCAGGTACATTTATTTATGTTCTATATAGATCTTACAATAGAAAAACATCTTTAATAAATTTTAATCCCATGATAAGGTATTGTGGGATATATATATATATATATATAATTCCATAAAAAATGAAGGATAATTAAATCATGGTGATCACCCTTGAGTGAAAATGGTGATGGGTAATTACTAGACAAATTCTAGGAATGGGAAATCACGTGATAATTTCGGTAGCATAACAGGTTTCAAAAAATAACCAAGAAAGGTTTTAATGGTAATTAATGGTTGTCTAACTTTACTATAGAATCATAATAGTAGTAAAATAATTTGTTATAACATATCCCAAAATTAGTAACTGGAAATCAAGAGGCATTAATCAAAGAATGTATATGAATAAAGAGAAACAATATAATCCTTTACTTTGAGAGGGAGTTTCTAAAATAATTAGAGGATATTCTTAAGATTATGGAAACAACATGAGGCAGATTTAAAAAGTTATATGGATAAAAAATATGTACCAAATTTATTTTAATGAAGAAGAGTGGATCGATGGTTATGTATTTATAGAAAAATAAGAGGTAATTAATTAGTAATTTCTAAACTTAGTTTTTGGACTATGTGTGTTAAAATAATCAAATCCAGATTCCATAACATGGGTTTTAGTTGTGGTTTCTAAAAAAGAGATGTGTTTTTTAATATTTTATATGGATATGAAGAGATCACAGTAAATTAATACCATTTTAAATGTTGAAGTGATTAATTTTCATAAATAATAGATTTTAAAACCATAAAATGTAATATAGGTTTTCCTGGATTCATTAAAGGTTTATAAAATTAATGAAATATATTTAAAAATTATATTTTAAGGGGATGTAAATATTAGTTGATGGATTCCTTTTATAACATTTATTATATCACTTTTCTATTATTATTATTTCATAATATTGATTGTATATTTATATCAAATTAAATTTTTACCCAAAAAATTAACTATCTTAAGAAACTATAAAAAATTCTCCATTTTCAAATTTTAAATTATTATTACAAAATTAATATTTATCTTTTGAATATAATTTTCTACATATTGAAATTTAAATATTTAAATAAAAATATCTATTTACAAGAAAGATACTTTTTTATAACAACGACAATTTTTCATCCTTTATAAAAATTAAATTGAGATTTATTAAATTATATTATTATATATATATTAATAAATATTATTTAACAATATTAGTATTTTAAAGTAATTTTTTTGATAGAAAATATTTCTATTTTTCAAAAAGAGTATTAATAGCATATACTTTGAATAAAATACAATTTTTTCCTTATAAAAAATATAATTTCCATAAAATCATATATAATTGTATATATAATGTAGTAATGAGGAGAGATAAACATAATCATTATTTTATTACAATGAAAAACAAAAAAATTAATACTACTAGGGTCTAGATAAATAAACCCTTATCACACCATTATATGCCCTATGGTTGTGGTGCGTGATGGTGGTACATTCTTGGAGTGGTTCATCAAAAAAGGTTTTGGCCTTATAATTGAAAAAATATAACTTTTTATACAAATGGTTTCTTTTAGGTTTTTGATAATGAATTATTTTATAGGTCCTGTTAATAGATAATCCACGTGATTCCATATTAGTCCGAATGTCTGATAATATGGCTTCATATGCAATGATCATATTTGATGAGGCCATCACTTCTTCAATTCGCATCAATTATACTTTTTAATAACAGATACTATATAAAAATATTAATCAATATGGTAAAATGGATACATTATCAATGGTTTAGAAGAGTAACTATAGTTTAAATTCAATAAGATATATTTTATGCTGGTAAAAAATAAGAAATGCAGAACATGTTTTTTTATAACTAAGATACTTAATAATGAATTTAATCATTTAAAAGTAGATTTAATTTAAAATATAATAGTTTGTTAATGAATATTTGAATGAGATTAAAGAGTGAAGAATATTTACTTGTATAATTTGTATTATTTTATTTGAAATGTAAAATAAGAACCAAGTTTGTATCATGTTCTTCAAGAATACTAAATTGATCGGTCCATGGTAATGTGTTACCTTGTATCTTATACCAATGTAAAACATTAGTCACCATGCCTAGTTTAAAATAATTAAGGTCATTATAGAAAATGACATATATGACATAAAACTTCCCCATTTCTTAAATTGTCTCATTCATATATATGTTATTGGTGGGAATTTGAGAGAATAATTTTATAAATTATATCTTGTCCATTAATTTATAGACGAAGTTTTGAAATTTCCACTATTTATGATCAATTTTATTTTTCCTAATGTTATCTAAAAATATAATTGGAGGAACATAATCATCAACACATTCATTTCAGTATCCATGAAAACATTATTATCATTGAATGGGAATTCCTTTGGTTCAATGTTATCATATTCTAATATATATTCATAATTCATTGGAGTTTCATCAAAGTTATACCTTTTTTATATGGAATTATTTTATGATGTAATATCCTTAAAACTTTAGAAGGATTCCAATTCTCCCCCCACAAATTATTTACAATGATTGCTAGGTTTGTTTCAGGTAGTCTTTAAGACATTTAATTTATGGTTTTCAAATTTTTTATTCCAATCACATGAAGGAGACCTCCTAATTCGTAAGCCTAGTTTCAATGGATATAATGAAATTATACATTTTATATTACAATAATTAATTTAGTTAGTGTAATAGTTATTATGGCGGTTATTTTATTTTGATGATGAGTGATTTGGGAGTGATGGGATTATTGATAAAACTATTATTAATATATCCTCCACTAAAACAGATTTTCATAATGAGGAAATAAATGGGTGTTTTGATTTTGTGGCTAGTTTTACCTCAATGGTATTTAAGGAATCAATTGTAAAAAAATAGGTGATGTTAAGATAAATAATATTCATGAATTATTGATATTCAAAAAAATTTATTTTACATAGTTTATTTCAATATAAAAATATTTAGAAATTTTTTCAACAATTGAAAATGCTTTATTCATAACCATATTCTATTTTCATACATTATATGGATTAATTTTAAATATTTTCTTATAAATTATAGAAATTGAATTTAAAAAATTAATTTAATTTTTGAATTTTGATTTTAAAAATTATATTTTGAAGAATTTATTAAAATTATTTTTAATGTATTATTCTATATGAATAAATGAAAGAGTAATGATATTTATTGAAAACCAAATTTTTTGTTCAGGTATTTACAAAATAATTGTATTTTAGGATTATTTTAAAATCCTAATTTGATTACTTTTCATTTAATGTAAAAAAAATAAATTTTATTGAAATAAATATTATAGTCTAATCTAGATTAAAAAAATTGTAATCATAAATGGAATTTTTCTGAATACAATTTTTTATAATGTTTTGCATGTTTAAATTTAAATTAAATTCGGGAACATTTATGAATAGAATTTTAAAATAGGACCTCATATTAGTAATCAAGATCTTAATATTCGGTATATATGTGTATTTTAGTTTTTTCCATTATAATAAGTAACATTAGTAATTAGGTGTCGTCTCTATAAGGGTAAATCCAGTAATTAATGTTAAAAATAATTTCATATGGACATTAAATTACCATATAACATGAAATTTATTTATTGGAAGAGATTTCATATACCATATAAATCTAATATTCAATTTTATAACAATTTTTTACCATTTTTCATCAAATATGTCTTATATATTATTTTATGTAATGAACAATTACTAAGCACATATGGATAAAAATAATCTTTATGGAATATTATAGTTTATACTTATAGTAATTAAATTTTTATTATGATGGGACTTTGTTTTTAAAATTTTGTGACAAAATAATTATGTTAATTTCATACACAATGTCAACATTGTGCTTGTGCAAAATGTAAAGAAAATTTATGTAAATGATTTTTAAAAACATGAAAAGTAATAAGATTGGATGAATTGTGGGGTTTATAATTTCAATTGTTAATAAAATTTTTTATTTATGGATAAATAGTTTATATTATAATTATATCACTTTCATTTTATTTTCAATGTCAAATAATGTGAGTAGTTATTAAAATGACATAAATATTATTTTAAATTAAATATATTTTATTAAATTATCTAGAAATTATAAAAATAATGGAATAGGACAAAAATTATGGAAAATATAATGTAATATCATAATTATTCAAATTTTTATCTAATTAAAAACATATCAGTAAATTTATAACCCTTTTATGTTGGAAATTTAGTTACTATATTTAATTTTAAAAGCAATGAATAGAAGGGTTAATCCCAATTCTTAGGTTTAAAATGATATCTAAAAGAATATAAAATATATTATATGATTATATAAATATTATATTTTAATTATAATAATAAAATATCATTTTTAAAGAATTTTATAATATCTAAACACAACTTACATTATAATATTTCATATATTTCATGAAGTGGCCCTCCCACCATTTATAAAATATCACTCATCTCCTCTAATCTACACAATTTAAATGATTTTTTTTCTTCAGAAAATACCATACCATATCCCTTACAAACACCAGTCCCCATTTCTTATATTCCAGTATATGATCTTAAAAACCACCTAGAAAGGCTCTAGCTTTAAACCTAAATAGGTTTTCCAAAGAAGATGTATAATTCATGAGAAATATTTTTCATTTCATTTGAGTTTCTACCTCCCTCTAATATTCATTAAACATGATGAAATAAGAAAACTATAATATGATATAGAAAAATATGTGTTCATTATAATTTCATAGAATATATGCATCTCATTTTCCATCAAATGGGAAATAATACCATCATTTGTGTCAACGATGGACTATGACCTCATAATCTAATAATTTTTTTTTCTTTCATCACATCTAAAGGATGGTTATTTAAAATTATTTAATATATATATATATATTTTAATAATGAAATAATTTTGTCTATTAATATTTAATAAATCAAAAATTTTCTTTCTTTTCCATCCTCTGAAAAGTTATAACATCATTGTTATGTTTGTGTGGATGTCGACCTCTACCAATCGATGTGATTCGATTGTTATCACCACATCGAATAAATATTATATATTATTTTATTTAAAGAGGGAATATAATATTTATGATATATTAATAATTATATTACGATATAACGGTACTTACCTTCCTTCAATCACTCTCTTTAAAAAATGAAAACATTACACTTGCGTAAGTAAGACTTAACGTCTCCATGATTGTAACATAATTAATTTTTCATATACATAATTGAGGTATGGTTTTTAAAGTATAATTATATTATAACAATGATAAAATTTTAAATTTTTATTGTATTCAATATGACTTAATAATTACAGTATTGGAAATGATGAACATATTTAATCATTTTTGAAATTGTGAACCGAATTCCATCAAAAAAGATGATGTGGACATAACAGACTATGTAATTAAATATGTCCTTAAAATAAATTAAAAAACAGTATAAAATTAATATAATGAAACTATAAATATTTTTCAACAATAAAATAATCGATATAATTTTATTAGATAGGATTTAATGGACATAAATGGAACGTTTGGACTCGGGGTTTGGGACTTTGTCTTAATTTTCCATCATTGAGGCATACTTTATTGTTATACACCTAATTTAATTAATAAAGTGTATATTATAAAATTTTAAAATATATATCATCAATCCTTCATAATTAATGGTATTATTAGTTACATTTTACATTACATTATCCCATGAGTTTTAATTTGACTGTTATTGAATAGTAAAAGATTCCATCTCAATTTTCCTTCATTAAGGAATCTTTTAATGTTATTCATCAAATTTAATTTATATAGTGTATATAATAACCCTTTAAAATTTTAATCATGAATTCTCCATATATACTGAAATTTGATATTATAATTACAATTAAATCATTCAATGGTATTTTATTAGAATGTTACAGAGTGGTAAGTGGTTTCTTAACTCAATTTCCATTCATTGGTTTATACTTCTTCTTCCAGGAATTTTTTATAGAATGAATATTAAAGAAATAGATATCTAAATTGTTTTGTTATATATTTACATTGTAATAAGAACTTGAATATGATCACATAATAACTTCATGAATTAATTGTTACATCAAAAGTTATTATCTTTGAAAGGGTTTTCTTTTTATCATGCTCATTTTCCCAATACATGATTTATGTTGTGAATCATTATTTCCCTATAATGTGTACTTAACACCACATTGAATAATTTTAGAATTTTAATTAATGAAATTCATTATAGTTATAGATCCATATATAATAATAATTAAAATGATTTTTTATTTGAAATATACATAAGTGGCATGGTATTTATGTTACAATAAATTTTTTTTTGAGATTTTTTATGTTCTATAATGGACAAGATTTATCTAGGACATTTATTTGTTAGAATATAGTGCTTTTTGTGTTCTTGGTGGTCACGATTACTTTTTTCTTAGAGTTTTTCCATATCTGGTTCCACCAAATGGTTTCAGTGAAACAGTTTCATTGTAATAGTAACACTGTAATGGATGCACACCGAAATAGTGGCATCATAACGGTGGAACCATAAGCATCCCAGACCTTTATGGCGGAACTATAATGGCGGCACCATGAATGTGGCACACAGAAATGGTGGCACCACAATGGAGGCACCATGATGATACAACACTGAAATGAAGGAACCTTAATGAAAGCACTGTGATTGTGCCACATGGGAACGTTGTCTTTCCCTTTTTCAAATTTCCAATCATCCGAGTCTTTTTAGCATCACCCCTATTATTTATTTTTGGAAATTAAATGCATTTAAAGCCATGTTTGGTAATTTTTAAGGGTGTTTAAAAGGATATTATGTATATCTTAAATATCATAATGCTCATGGGACTTTGAGATACTCAAACCGCATGATCTTGACCAGAATCCAATGTTAAAGACTTCTGAAATTGTTTCTATTTTAATATATGATTTTCTTTTTCGAATATGGGATCTTTCATTCCAAGTAGGTTTTCTGTTCCCCCTTGGTTCACATAGAGCCTTCCTCTATTTATGAGTCATGCTCCTGTGTTAGAGACCGCACAATCCCCATTTTCATGGAGTTTTCTACTAGCCTCACAATCCCATATTATTGGCACAAAAAGGATCCTAGGATTCCCATTGTTTCAGGTAGGGATTTTTATACCTCTAATATTTATGTATCAATTATGTTGGGTGAAATAATGTTTCTTCATTATGAACGACTGAATCATTTTCTTAACATGTAGTAAATGTGGGGTAAGGAATATTAACAAAAGATAACGGGGTCAATAAAATAATGTGTTTGGAATGGTTTCATGTAGATTTATTGTTTAAATTATTATCTTTTATTCTTTTATTATTTTTTGTGGCTATATTCCATATAAAAGTCATGGCTGTTGGTGGTATTTGATTATGCACTATTGGTGTTCTATTTTTGTTCTTATGCTTGATAAATGACTGTAATGTAAAATATTCTTAATCATGTACAATTGGAAAATTGAAATGGATACCCTAAGATAATAAACCCTGTGTAATCACCACTATTAATTAATTTCGTAATAAATATAGTGCTTACGAAATATAAATATATCATGTTTGATAGGTATGTCTAGGTGTGTGTTTCTGTTGTGTTTTTTTTAACATTGTGTGAGTTCTGTGGTGCTGCTTTTGGGAGCACGATTATCGGTACATGGGTAGAAGGAGGGGTTGGTTTTGTTAGAAGGGTGTGGGATTTGTGAGAAGATAGGTTGTGGTTTAATTGTAGTAGTTTTGGGAATTGTGTGTGGGGGGTACATGTTGTGAGTTGGAATCTCAGGTTGAGAGAATGATTTATTATGGAATGGATGGACTTGTATGCAGTGGGACTGCATTTGTTTGTGTTTTCCCAACGAGTGATGTTGGGAAGTGGGACTGTAATGTGGTCATGGACTTTTATTGCTGTGGGATGGTATGTGATAAATGATTGGGTAGTGGGACATCATGTCTACTTTGTGTCATGAATTCATGTGTTTAGGTTTACCGGGTGTGGTGTTGTTGTGCAGTCATGCTAATGAGTTTTGTTTCGAGAGAATGATTTTACACTATAACATTGAATAATGACAGTAGTTGTGGTTAAATGTGTGTCTAGGAAAAATATTGGTGTTCATTGGGGTTGTGGGATTGTTGTTCTATGTTGTTATTATGAATGAGTGTTAAAATGGAAATGTTTTAACTTTTTCCCTCTTCCCCATTTCAATGATGGCAGTACTGAATATCAAGGTTGGTTAGTTTCTCTATGTTTATTAAATTAGGCTCTTCGCCTTTTGAGATAGTTGAAGATGTTGTGATTGATAGATTTCTAGTGTAGTTCATAAACAAATAAAAGTAAACACCATAACTAATGAATGTAAAGTGGTTAAATGAAAATGCTTGGGATTATGGTGTGGCAGGTGTTTTGCATGTAGGGGTAGCGGCATAAGTGGTTCTGGTGGGATTGTTGTTTTTTTATGACCCATAGGTTGTTCTTAGTGTTGTTTTACTTATATGTATAGATTGTATTACATTTTGATTTCTATACGCACCCAACCATTGTTAAAAACCAAGTGTCAAACATCCCCATTCATAGGGGAGGGTGTCTTTCCCAACATCCCAGTGGGAGGATTGATGGATAGTTACTATGTTTCTTTGTCACACCCTCTTTCATGTTATTAACACTTGTGTGTATTTGGGATTGCTGTAATGGCTTGATTCTTAACATAGTCCAAGATCATACAGGTTCGTATTTTGTGGACGAGGGGATCAGGTGTTTTTAGGAAAGGTTTTTATCTTATATGTCATCAAAATGAGGAACATGTGTCTTCCAGAGAGATGTGTATTGTGGTTGTGGCCTAGATGTTTGTGACCAAGGTTTTTGTGTGGTTTTAGGGCCATGTGTGTGTGAGAAAGTTGTTATAGTGGGACTAAATTTTGGATGAGGGGTAGCGTCAAGACGATAGCGATTAGGAATGAGTAGTTTACTAGTTGGAAAGTGGTGCGGGGTACTTAAAATAACATGTTCTTATAAATCTACTTTATATGATTGGTGTTATTTGGTGAATGTGACTTCGTGAGGCTAGGCTGGTTAGTAATCTTTGGTAGGTTCATTGAATTTCTATTATTTTATCACATGGGAATTAGTATGCTTCCACCGATTGGGAACTAGTGGCTTGGGTATTCATACTTGGTATACTTGTATACTCACCAAACATCTAAAAAACTATTTTTATTTTTCTAGGAATAATGTTAGGACCATTCTAGAATATACAATCTTGGGCGTTGGGATAATTGTCGTGTTGATGCTTAATCTCATCCCTTTTGGATCTTACTTTGGGTATATGGTTGTAATTTTTCAATAGTTTATGTTTAAACCATGTTGGGGTTGGATTTTGATTTTATTTATATAAATGTTTGGTATTTTTTTCTATTTTTACCATATTATCTCCCAATATTGTTTTCAAAAGGAAAGGGTAATTCTATCCAATTTCTGTGAGATCTTATACCCTTGGTTCTAGTAAGAATTTTGTGGCCTATTGATGGTGGGTATTGGGGTCATTATCTCTTTATCATCCTAAGAAGGAAGGTTGTTGCACATTTCTTCCCCTTCTCACATCTTGAAGAAGGGGGTCATGATAGAATGGTATCAGAGGTGAAGGTAGAGAGATAAGATGTAGTTCATAGTTAGGAATAATAAGGATTTCACAGGTTGGTAAGGAAATGACTCTAGGAAATATTTGTTAATGAAATAGGCTAGGGATGTCCAGCTAATAAATATGATTTTAGCCCCCCATGATCTTGTTCAAGGACTCTAGACCTACTGAACGACCATGTGATGCTACACTGATTGTAGGGTAGAGACCCTTGGAAAAATACATGCATTATAATAACTTATGTTCTTGTGATTCATTGATGTTTGAGGATTTTAATTTAAATAATGAGTTAAAATAAATCATAAAATGAAATTTCTATACAACCTAGACTTAGGAGTTCCTTGTTTACCTTTTTTCATCTATGATACCTAGATGTCACCAACGTGTGGTATGGGTAGATGAGGCCCAGTAAGATGACCTGGTGGATTAGCGGTGGGACGATCAAGTGGAGGAGGTTAAATTTCAGAAGAATATCATTTGTGCTTTCCTGTGACAAACCCTGGGGAAGTACGAATAAAACATTTCAGACATAGAGATAACAGTCTAGCTTGAAAATATTACAATCACCATTAACCAGAACTGTGCTCATAGGGAGTACTAGGATCCATTGGATGTGATCTAGATGCGAGGAGCATCATGCCAGTGGTAGACACATTATATTGGGGTTAGGAAGGATAATAATGTCTCATGGGTTGACTTTGAGAAGGAGTTTGATACAGATTTTCTTTCTTCAAAGGTGAAGGCAGAGAAGAGGCAGGAGATGCTCTCCCTCTAACAAGGGAGTATGTCAGTAAGGGAACATGGGGTCATGTTTAGAGATCTCCTACACATTATGATGGACCCTGTTCCAGATGAGTTGTCATGGGAGATATGCTTGGAGGAGGCACTTTGGCATTTACTTTTATATGAAATCCCTCCCAATACCCTACAAACATTCATTGTAGTACAAAAGAAAGAATAAGTAGTGGAATGGATTCACTCATAGAGAGGTGTACCACGAGAGGGGAGCCAACCAAGGTCATTAATGGGGAAATAAGTCTATATATGGTCTCCATTATGAGGTCTTTCTAGGTTTTGGGAAATGAGGTGTAGGCCTCAGCATTTGCAGTTCTGATTTCCTGGTCACCAAATTTCCCAATGGTCCCCAGATCAAGGTGCTTTGTCTGTGGAGGTCGTGGACATTTTTTAAACCATTTATTTGTTTGATCTCATTATGGTGGGGGTGGGAATGTATAGAACCCACCCAAGTAGAAATAGTTGTAATTTAGACCTTTCTAGTATCAGGGGAAGTGATCTCCCACTCCACCGAGGGTAGATGGTGATGAAGGAGTCTCGTAATAGGTTTCCCCATAGGTTCCACAACCTGTGTGTGTTTGGGGAGCCAGTCAACAACAGAGGCGTAGGGGAGCTGGGTCTGGGCTGTTACATGCCACTAAGGAAGTAGTTTTAGCAGGGTCAGAGTTTGATTGAGGTAAAATCCATCTGTTTAGATCTCTTGATTAAGCAATGTTTAATTAAAAATCCTCTTAATCATTTGTTTCACCTAGTCTAGCCCGTGCTCTGGGACTAGATGTCGAGAGGCTTCTCATTGCCCTGGTGTTGAATATTACATTAAGGTTAAATGAGTTTTTTTTATGTTTTCTAGGGATTTAGAATGATGTAGGTGTTGCATCAGTCTTGTGGGGTTCTTCTTGTGAAATAGATGTAGCCACAGGATTTCATCCTATGAATTAAAGGGTTTTTTTTAATGTAAACTGTTAACGACTACTTCTAGATAAGTGTTTTGTTTCAGGTGTGCCTGGACAGTGTATAGATTTCATTAGGGAAGGGGGCTGTCAGTTGAGAAGTCAGTGTGGGGAGCCTCTTTTCTCCTTTTCAGGTGAGCAGTCAGTGGGGTCAACCTACATATGGATGAGGAAGGTTATGGGTGTTGTTAGAGTGTTCAAGGATGTCTTCCTAGAGGAGGATGTGACTCTACCCCTGGATGAGACGTTGATTTTGGTATAGACTAGATACCCAGTGCACATCTGATTTCAATGGATCCTTATCACATGACATCTTCTAAGTTTTGGGAAATAGAGATTCAGGTTGGAAGCCTGATGAAAAAGGGTTTTATCCGGATGAGTGTGTCATCAAGGGATGATACAATATTCTTCACAAATAAAGACAATGATGGATTGAGGCTGTGCATAGAATACAAAATATTGATCCTGGTAGTGGTCAATAACCATTACCCCTTCCTCAGATAGATGATCTTTTCGAACAGATGAGGGGATCATGTTAGTTCTCTAAGATCGATATGTTTTCTATATTTCTCTAGTTGCGGGTGAAAGAGGGTGACATCCTGAAGACAGCTTTATAGTGTAGGTATGGGCACTTAGAGTTCATAGTATTTCTGTTCCATGTTTCCGATGAACAATAATTTTTTTTGGGGATCATGAAATCAATTTTCTGTGAAAACATATAATGGTTTATCATCATGTTCATTGAAAACATCCCGATTTACTTATGGTCAATGGTGGAGCACGTCAAACATCTGATGAAGGTTTTGGAGGTATTCTGACACCACCATCTCTATGGGAAGTTGACCAAGGGAATGTATTGGATGTGAAAGGTGAAATTCAATTGACATGTTGTGTCTCAACAAGGGATAATAGTGGTCCCATCAAATGTCAAGGATGTTGACTCTTGGTATGAACCCAAGAATGTGGCCGAGGTTCACAACTTCCCAGGACTAGAAGAATATTCCTAGAGGTTCTTTCACAAAATCTCTCCATTTTCGGCTCTATGGGAAGATTTTACCCAAAAATACATGGCCTTCATATTTATTTACTAGTCCTAGGAAGATTTTAGATACCAGAAGGGGATGCTGGTCAGGGCCCCAGTGCTTTGGTTTCTAGAGGAAGGGGTGATGTTCGAGGTGTTCTGTGATGCTTCTTGTCAAGGTTTGGGATGTATGATTATGCATAAGTATGGAATGATCTATTATGGGCCTAGGTTGTTATGTCTAAATGAATGTAACTATGACAACCATGATCTGAATGTTACAATGGCCGTGTTTGCGCTAAAGTTGTGGCGACATTACCTCATTAGGAAATGTTTTGTGGTCTTCATGGATCATATGAGATTGAGGTAGAACATCTTCCAGTGATCCCTGAACATGTAGTATGGAATGTGGGTGGAGTTTCTATAGGACTTTGAATTCAAATATCATAATCATTAATAATTGAGAACGTGGTGTCCAATGCATTGAGCAAGAAGTCACAAAAGGACGTAACATGGGAATCCATGGATGCTTGGAAGGAAATCGAGGAGTTGTTCGCTTTTTATTTAGATGTGAGAGTTGATGTTGTTATAGGATTTATGTTTTATTTGAAAGTGAAGGAATTATCAATGCTGTAGGTGGAGGAGTCTCAGTGCTAGACTCAGATACTAACGTGATGTGTGATCGGGCTATCTAGGGTGTTCCTCTCGAGGGATGGTCATAGGATAGTCATAGTCAGATATTAGTATGTGGGAAACTATTTTTCTTAGAGGTAATGTGTGATGGTGTTCTCCAAAAGAACCCTATCCCAACCCTTGTTGTGTATCCATGAGTTTCTATGATGTACTAAGGCTTGAGGGAATAGCTTTGGTGGCTAGGGGTGAAGCAGTCTATGATGGAGTTTTTGGAATGGTGCATAGTGTGTCAGCAGGTGAAGGTCGAGAACCGTTGTAAGAACTATGATCTTCTTCTAGAGGTTCACATTTCATATTTTCCCTTGTTCTTATGTGTTTTTGAGAAAAATATGGAAAATGGGGAAAATCCCAAATTTGTGGGTATAGGCATTGTACCTTTCCACACGCTGTGTACTTTGGCCGTGTGGGTAGAGTAAACAGGGAATGTTGGCATTTCGGTGATGAAGGCTTTAAAAACTAACTACACGCCGTGTACATAGTATAGACACTCCGTGTAATCAGTCAGCAGGTAAATAGTAAGGCGGGTGGAGTACCCACTATAGGAATGATATTACATGTCATGTACTTAGAAATACATGCCGTGTGACCATGCCGGCTAATGAAAAGTGAGGTCGTGGAAAGTGGCCTCCAGAGGAACTGTTAAAAAAATGGAATGTACATGTTGTGTACTTGATATTACACACATTGTAGTTATGTTTTTTTTCTTAAAACAGTCAGTAGATTCCACTTTCGATTGTGGAAGCTCAAAATGCCTGAGAGTCATGGGAGAGAAGGCCGAAACATGGAAGAGCTCCCGACCATACACCGGGAATCCGATTCATTCGTCGTCGATCTCGTTTGAACTATGCAGGTGATTTATTCTCTATTCATGAACCTCTCCTTAAAATTCTTTCCATATGGGAATTTATTTGGGTTTGAACCCATAATTTTTTATCCCATATCTACATCATTATCAGTTGATTTTGGAGGCATCTTCCACATATATCGATCAGAAGAGATCAAGGTTGGTGGTCTGGTGTTTATTTCCAACTGTCGAGTTGTTTTTGTGTACTATTGTGCTATTCACTAATGTTTTGGGAGTTGTATGGATGAGGCCTTGATCTATTAAATACCTAAAACTACATAGGTAATCTTTTGATTATGTATAAACTGTTGTTTGTGATCGCTGCATTAACCCAAGGCCACCCTGAGGGCGTGTTTCCATTGTTTGGCTGTTTGGCCAGAATACCCATGGATATGCCATTATTAGAGAATTATATTGAGTTTTGTGGAGAGAAAATGTATATAAATTTCTTGCATATGTGTTGGGATTGACTCGGTTACATGATTAGCCTGCGAGCAGTGTTTTGTTTACCCAGAGGGCAAGGGATTGATTAGCCAGAGGTCCAAGTTTATTATTCCTGAGGGAATGTGTTTTTTTAGACTAAGGGAAATGTTTTTTTATGTCTGAGGGAAGTGTTGTTTATCCCGAGGGAAAGGTTTTGTTTTGCCTGAGGAAAATGGTTCTCACGCCCGAGGGAAATATTCGTTATACCTTAGGGAAATCTCCTGAGGAATTCGTTTCTGTTTAGCCTGAGGGAAAGGCCTGAGGGAAAGGTTCTATTTAGCCTAAGGGAAGTGTTCTGGTTATCCCAAGGGAAACTCTTCTTACGTCTTAGGACATTTTTTTCATTAAATATTCACTATGGTGATTTCTAATGTTATACCTTCCATGATAAAGCATAGGATTGGTATTGTTTAACCTACTACTTGTTAGATAGCCTGTTGTGGTTTTTTCTATGGCACTGTATATGTGATTTTTGGTTGAGGTTTCATCTCATGAACTTATCAGTCAATTATATTTACCTGTTAAATAATAATTAAATGGAAATGGAACTTGTAGGAGTATCTGATTTTGAGTACTTCCTTGTTTACTGCATTTCATTTTGCACATTGATGTTGCTCAATTTCACTGACAGTTAGGCATGGGCCTTTGGTGGTTGCCTACTAGTATTTATTTTTCACACCCTGTTTGGGCCATGTCTTGGGCCCAAAAAGATTATATCGATGCAGGTGTTGATAAGGTCAAGAGTCCCTATACATGTACTTCATTGTTGCAGAGGAGTAGGATAGCATGGGACTGAGCTTGGGCTTGCAATGTTGCTAAGTTCCGGCTACTCTGTTTTGTTTTTATTTTCTACACTTGTTCCTTAAGATACATTGTTTTAGATTGCAGTGCATCCTTTTTTTCCTGCTTTCATATACTTAGGGACATATTGCATCATCATATATATGACTGTTGTCATCTTTTACTTATGTACTTTTTTCCATTCCATCTTGTTTTTTCCTACTTTTTCATTTAGTGTGTATACATGTTCTCCTTTGCAATACACATTGATAAATGAGGGCACAATTTCTTTACTATCAGACCTAGACCCTCGCTACTAGATGGCAGCCTCTGGTATTTGGGGAAATTCACATGAGGTCATGTGACCAACCAGATTCGGGGTACCCGTGCTGTGGCACCCGGATCAGGGAGGTTACAAAATGGTATTAGAGGAGGTTTTTTTTCTTTTCCCAGAGCTTTTTTAATTTTTGGTGACTAAAGAAAGAGTTAAATTGCTAAGGGATTCGGTAATAACTGTGCCCGAGAGTAGCTACCCCATGTATAGGTAAAATCCGGATTGCCTCGAGTTAAATTGTGATTTTTTGTTAATGATTTTTACAATTGATTTTATTTTCACCATTGGGTGATGCACTTATGGTGTGCTATTTATATTTTTATACCTAGGATTTATTTAGTTACAACCTAGTGAGATGAGGGTATTCCATCTCATGCATCATTTAGGAATATGTTTAAATCACATTCCATGCATAGTTTCTATTCTATGTAGGTGCATTATAAATTTCATGTTGTTGTAATAGATATTGTGCAAGAAAATGCATATGGTTGTGATAGATTCCTTGATTAAATACCAGCTATTTGATAGGGTATTGTTGTGTATGGCTTTGTGAATGATCACCAAAATTTGGTTCTCGGGGATTATGTGCCCTCCTCAACCTAAATTTGGTGGATTATCGACTTTTTTTACTTTTTTATAACACGTATAAGATGCCATGATTTGGTTCACATGGATTATGGGCCTTCAAGAATCAGAATTTGGCACTTTGGTGATCGTTCAGTGGTTTTCTGGACTCTGGAGTAGTTTCTGAGGCTTACTATCTAGAAAAACCTAGAATACACGCCGTGTAATTGTGATTACACACCGTTTACTCTTCTGTTCGGGAAGAAAAAAAAAATAAGTACATGTCCTGTAGTTTCTAACCATGTCATAGGCCATTTAGGTAGAAACACGGGGTTGGGAAAACTTGATTTGGAACACACCGTGTACGAGTTGTACACGTCGTGTCATTTTGACCATGTGTCTGTCGTGTGACCCACAACACGGATGGAGAAATCATCACATAAACACGCCGTGTCACTTTCAAACACACCGTGTATTGTAGTCCAGGAATCTATTTGTGTAACTAACAAAACAGGTCGGTGTTAACCTTTATATTACACGCTGTGTCCATCTAGAACACACCATGTAGTGTGAGCTGGGTATCCGGTCGTGTAACTAATAACATGGGTCTACGAAGCTCGTCTAGTACACACCATGTACATGCGAGACACGCCGTGTAGTCTTGACCGGTGAGAGACTGTGTGGACTTGGACATGTGGCTGGGGAAACAGGGTGGTGCACACGCCGTGTAGTGTCAGCTGAGTAGCCGGTCGTGTCACTAACAACATGGGCAGTTGGAATCTAAGCCATACAAGCTAGGTCCATATGGATCATGACGTGTAGTGTAAGCTGTGTATCCAGCCATTTCTTGAAAAACATTTGTCAGTGAATCTTGTCTAGTACACTCCTTGTAGACCTTATACATGCCATGTAGTCTCGTTCAAAAGTGAGCCGTGTGGCTAAGCCGTGTAAGATGACTCGAGGAGGAGAAAAAATTCAAGTACATGCCGTGTTTGTGGACAACACACCGTACGTTTGGGGTGTTACACGACCAGTTCTGGCAGAAGTACACGCCCATGTGAATCACTTGAGGGAACTCTCCATGTAGTTATTATACATGCCATGTTGTTATTTTAGTAAAACATGTATGTTTTCATTCTCATGTTCCCTTCTTGCTCTTCCAGTTCTTAGTCCTTGATGATCTTAATCTAAGGAGTGTGTTTGACGTTGTAGAATCATGCCGCTGAGACGAAATCGAGTTGTTCGCCGAGAGAGTGGAAATGATTATACTCCAGAGACGGTAGGCCATGGGCTACCGACGGATCCTCCAGTTGTGCCAGATGTGGTGCCAACCGTTACACCGGACGCATGCACGGATGCATAGTTCTGTAAAGGCTTCATGCGGTTTATGCAAACCTTATAGGGAGCACCACCGGTTTCCACATCTATGGCAGAGCTGACACATATATTCTAGAAACTGCATCCGCCTACGTTTTCAGAGGATGGAAGACCATAGGCTGCTGAGACCTAGATGGGTTCTATGCAGACGATCTTCGACAATCTGGAGACACCTCTTTGGAGGAGGGTCAATCTCGCTACTTAAATTCAGCGTGATTCCACCACGAGATGGTGGGATGTTACCATCCAGACTGAGCATCAAAGAGACATGGTGTGGGATGATTTTCAGGTAGCCTTCTATGATTTATTCATTCTAGAGACATTGAGGGATGGTCAAGCTCGAGAGTTCATGAATCTGCAGCAGGGCGCAATATATGTGATGGATTATTCTTCCCGCTTCACCAAACTACAATGTTCTCCACCTGTTCTAGTGGGTGATGAAATTTTGAAGGATAGAAGCATTGTGTATGGTCTTCAATATGAAATCCATGCACTGGTGAACCTTCTCTTGTTTCCTACAATGCATGCTATTGTGAACCAGGCATTGATTATTGAGCGGAAGCTGTGGGAAGCTAGTGGTGCAGGCCATGGCAGTTCAACACCAGTTTCTGATACTATTTATACCAGTAAGAGGAAGAGGCAGATGGATTTCTCTCATGGTGGTAGTACTAGAAGTACGATTTCTTCGGGCGGCATGATAATGTTCTAATAGTGTGGTAAAGAGGGGAACAAGAGACCTCAATGTCCCTGTGACCCAGTGGAGTGCCGAGCTTGCGGCAAGATGGGTCATCTGCAACATTTTTGCAGGGTGTTTCCATCAGTGGCTAGTGAGAGGGGTTCTATTCATACTCCACACACAAGAGCAGGGCCATCAGCTTCTCAATAGTCAGGGAATTGGAATATATCAGGATGTTCAGGCTAAGGTGGTGGTTGTGTCTGTGGTAGCCAGACACAAGGATCTCAGAAATAGCAGGGTGGGTCAGCTCAGGGTAGTCATGCTTTGTTATAAGGTCATGGAACTACGAATGCATATATAGTGAAACATACCCAACTGGATTAGGATCATGAACCTTCTACTATCAGAGGTACTATTCTTGTTGCTTATGTTTTATCTTAATTACTTTTCAATCATAGTGCTACACATAGCTTTGTATCGGTGCCCATTTTCAAGAGGCTTGGGATCTGTGTTTATTCTTCTTCTCATAACATGATTCTAGATACTCCATTGGGAACTAGAAAGGATGGTGTTCATTAGTGAAGGGAGTGCCCCTAGAGGTTGGGGGTGTCACTTTCTATGGGTCCTCTATGTCTTAGAGATGACGAGCTATGACATCATTATCGGGATATACTGATTGGTACCCTTTCAATCCATGGTAGATTTCTATCATCGTAGGGTGAGTTTCACATCACCAGAGGGCTGAGAGTTTCTATAAAAGGGAGAATGGGATGTCTAGGTGATCTAAGATGGACCATTGCATCGTAGGTGAGGTGGAGTGACAACCCAGATATCGAGTTTATGTTTGGATGACAAGAGAACTTGTCAGAAGGATTTCCTTCCAGTGGTTTATCATTTCAGGGATATCTTCCTGGATGAATATTTAGGTCTACCTCCAGAGCGAGAGGAGTATTTCCCTATTGATCTTGTGCCAGGAGCGACACCATGGTCCATTCCTCCTTACAGGATGCCTGCACCAAAATTGTAGGAGCTGAAGTAGTAGTTGGATGGGTTATAGGGAAAGGGTTTCATCTGACCCAGTACATCTCCTTAGAGATCACCTTTCCTGTTTTCGAAGACGGAAGACGGTACCCTCAGACTCTGTGTGGATTATCAGAAGCTAAACCAGTTTACAGGAAAGAACTGATATCCCTTGATAAGGATTAACGATCTTTTTGATAAACTTCAAGGAGCACGATAGCTCTTGAAGATAGACATGAGATCCAGATATCATCAGTTGCACGTTAGACCATCAGACATACAGCTTACTAACTTTTGGAGTAGATATGGTCTATAAGAGTACTTGGTCATGTTGTTCGGACTAACAAACATGCCAATAGTTTTCATGGCTCTAATGAATCGTGTGTTGCACCCTTATCTGGATTCTTCTGTGGTAGTTTTCATGGATGATATCTTGATGTACTCTCATACTCAACATGAACCTGCCACCCATCTTGAGATCGTAATGAGTACACTGAGAGAGTATTAGTTATATGCTAATAACTCAGAATGCCAGTTTTAGATGGAGAAAATACACTTACTAGGTCACATCATCTAGCAGGTAGGAGTTGCGGTAGACCCGGAGAAAGTGATAGTAGTAGTTTCCTTGGAGAAGCATAAGAAAGTGTTTGAAATATGAAGTTTCCTGGGGCCGACTGGTTACTACAGGAACTTCATCCCGGACATATCCCAATTAGCAGCGCCACTGATGGGTTTGACTAATAAGGGTGTGAAGTTTGTTTGGTGAGAAGCTTGTGAGATAAACTTTTAGGAGCTGAAGGATAGGTTATAATCAGCACCAGTCCTGATACTTCCAGAGCATGGGAAGAGCTATATAGTTTATTGTGATGAAATACGTATTGTGATAGGACTAGTGTTGATGCAGGGTGATCAAGTAGTTGCGTATGGGTCTCAACAGTTGAGGAAACATGGGAGGAATTACCCAACACATGATCTCGAGTTGGCTATAGTTGTCCACAAGTTATGCTGTTGGAGACATTCTCTATTGGGAAAACATTTTGTGGTGTTTACGGACCACAAAATTCATTAATATGTCTTTAGCCAGTATGACTTGAATTAGAGACTGTGAAGGTAGGTTGAACACCTTCAGTCCTTCTACATTGAGCTTGTATATACACCTGCTAAGGGTAATGTAGTTTCTGATGCATTGAGTAGGAGGACTCAAATACAGGTAGTGCAAGAGGCCAGTGATGAGTGACAACTTATGGATTTGTTCTCTAAGATGTATTTGGAGGTGCACAATAGTCAGTGGTGAGCCTATATTTCATCATTATCTATGACTCTTACCCTCCTGGATGGAATGAGGATGTGACATCAATCAGATTCAGAAGGCCTAGTTCTATGGGAGTCAGTGGTAAGTGAGGACCCCCCCTGGTGGGATGATAGGAGATGATGAGGTACTACGTATCCATGGACGAGTGTCAGTTCCATGGGATATATGTGAAGAGTTTATATGGGAGTTTCATGCTTCGACAGGAAAAATACATCCTAGTGTTACCAAAATGTACCATGAATTGAGATGTCAGTATTGGTGGCCAGGTATTAAAAGAGTGTTAGATGGTTTCGTTACGAGATATTCCACCAGTCACTAGGTGAAGGCGGAGCATCTGAGGCCAGCCAGACTGTTACAACAATTAACCATTCTAGAGTGGAAATGGGATGATGTCGTGATGGACTTCGCGACTGGGATACCAAGGTCACCTCAAGGTGGTGATGTTGTGTGGGTTATTGAGGGCGGACTTACAAATGTTCCTCACTTTTTAATGGTTAAGGAGACCTTCATTGTTGACGATATCAGGATGTTTTATAACTGATAGGTAGTACATATTCATGGGGTCCCTTGTTCAATCGTTTCAGATTGGTACACTCATTTTACATCACATTTTGGGAAGAGTTTTCAGAGGGCACTAGTGATATAGGTGCTTCTGAGCACAACTTACCACCCTTAGACCGATGGCTAGTCAGAGCATACGATATATGTTCTTGAGGACATGTTGCGTGCATGCCTCCTAGACTTTAGGGGATATTGGTAGAAGCTCATACCCCTGGTTGATTTTGCCTACAATAATTGTTTTTAGGAAACTATTGAGATGGCCGCTTACAAGGCTTTATACGGTAGTCAATTCTGATCACCCTTGTGATGGTTGGAGGCAGCTGAGGCAGATTTACTGGGACCACATCTCATGCAGGAGACTTATGAGAAGGTCCAATTGATTCAGTAGTGGATGGATATAGCACAATCTCATCATTTATCTTATACTGATTTCCATAAAAACAATTGGAGTTATTGGTCAGGGATCAGGTTTTCTTGTGTGTTTCACCGAGGTTGGGACACAGGTGGATCAGGAGATGGGGTAAACATTCACCGAGGTATGTTGGGCCTTTTGAGGTTCTGGAGAGAGTTGGGCCTGTTGCCTATCGATTTCTGTTACCACAAAGGTACCGAGCCATGCGGTACATCTTCCACATATCTCAGCTATGCCCTTATTACTCAGACCCATCTCACATTTTTCAGTCTGAGGAGGTTGAACTTCAGTTCGATGCATCCTTTGATGATCATCCAATTCGTTTTTTTGATAGGAGGACAAAGGTTCTATGAGGCCGGTCAGTTCCTCTCATACGAGTGTTATGGCAGCATGGTGGAGTGAAAAACAAAACCTTTGAGCAAGAGACCAATGTACATGCTCAGTGGCCAGAGATGTTCTCAAATTTATCTTCACCACCCTTGGAAGGGAAATTCAGGGATGAATTACTTTAAGGCGGAAGTTTGTAAGAACTCGGTTCTTATTCATGAGGTACATGTTTCTTCCTTTCCTTTTTCCTTAATTTTTATTGAGAAAAATAAGGAAAATGGGGAAAAATCCAAAATTTGTGGGTACACACCATGTACTTTTCCACATTCCATGTACTTTGGCCATGTGGGATGGGTATACATGGCATGTAGGAATGTCTGTGATGAAGGGTGTCAAAACTAACTACTCGCCATGTAGTTAGTATATACACGCCATGTAATCAGTCAGTAGGTAAACAGTAAGGCGGTGGGAGTAGCCACCAGTAGAACGATAGTACACACAGTTTACTTAGAGATACCACCATGTAACCAAGTCGGTCGATGAACAATGAGGCAGTGGAAAGTGGCCGCCGGAGGAAAAGTTAAAAAAATGGAATGTAAATGTCGTATACATGAGAGTACACGCTGTAAAGTTATGTTTTTTTGGTTAAAAAAGGCAGTAGCCTCTTCTTTCGATTGAGAAAGATTAGAACGCCCAAGAGCCATGGGAGATAATGCCAAAACTTGGTAGAGCACCTGACCGCACATTGGGACTCTGATTCCTTCACCATTGATATCATTTGAACCGCATGGGTGAGTTATTCTCTCTTCTTGAAACTATCCTTCCAATTCCTTCCCTAAGGTATGTTATTTGTGTTTGAACGCATAAATTTTTATCCTAGATCTATGTTATTCTTGGTTGATTCAGGAGGCTTCATTCATGTATATCGATCAAAGGAGATCAAGGTAGGTGGTCTGGTGTTCATTTCCAAATTTCAAGTTGTTTGTCTGTACCGTTGTGCTACGTTCCCATGTTTGGGGTGTCTTATGGATATGGCCTTGACTTAATAAATACCTATAATTTCATAGGTAATATTTTTATTATGTATAAATTATTTTTTGGGATCACTGCTTTGATCCAGGGCCACCTCGAGGGTGTGTTTCCCTTGTTTATCCATTTAGCCAGGATACCCATGGGTATATTGTGATTATAGCATACTTTGAGTTTTATTGAGATAAATTTTATATAAATTTCTTTCTTATGTGTTGGGAATGTCCTGGTTACTTGCTTAGCCTGATGGAAATGTTTTTTTAGCCAGAAGGAATGGTTTTATTAGCCTAAGGGAAAAATTTCTTATGCCTGAGGAAAAGTGTTTGTTTAGCATGAGGGAAACATTTGTTATGCCTGGGGAATGTGTTGTTTATCCTTAGGGAAAGGATTTATTTTTCATGAGGGAAATGTTTATTACAAATTAGGGAAATATTCATTATTCCTGAGGGAAATCAGCTGAGAGTTTCATTTCAGTTTTTCCTAAGGGAAAGGCCTGAGGGAAAGGTTCTATTTATCCTGATGGAAAGGTTCTGGTTAGCCCGAGGGCAACGGTTCTTACATATGAGGAAAATTTTTACTTTAAATATTCACTATGGTGATTTCTTATGTAATACCTTCCAAGATAAATGATAGTCTTGGTACTGTTTTACTTTCTACTTGTTAGATAGCTTGTTGTGGTTTTTGCTGTAGCATTGTATATGAGATTTTCGGTTGAGACTGGGTCGCAAGAACATATAATTCAATTATATTGAATCGTTAAATAATAATTAAATAGAAATGGAACTGGAAGGAGTAGCTACTTTTGATTACTTCCAGGTTTTCAACATTTCATTATTGCATACTATTGTGGCACAATTTAACTGACAGTTGGCCACAGGCCGTTGGTGGTTGCCTACTAGGATTTATTTCTCACACCTAGTTTATGTCATGTCATGGTCCCAAAAAAATTATATATCTGGAGTTTTTTTAAGGGAAATATTATCTATACAGTTACATGATTGTGTCAGAGGAGTAGGAGATCATGGGACCAAGCATAGGATTGCGATGCTGCTGATTTCCTGCCGCACTATTTTGTTTTTCGCTACTGTATTGGTACTTTATATTGTATTGATTTAGATAGAAGTGTATCTTGTTTTGGATACTTTCTTAGACATAGGGACAAATTGTGTCATCATATATATGACTATTGTCATTTTCTACTTATGTACTATTTCCCATTTCATCTTGGTATTGTTCACTGCATCCGCTTTTAGTTTGTTTGTATTTTCTCAACTGCGCCACACTTTAAAAAATGAGGGCATAGTTTTCCCACTATTAGAGCTAGGCCCTCACTACTAGTCGGAAGCCTCTGGAATTTGGGGAAATGGGAATGAGGTCATGTGACCAACCAGATTCGGGGCACCCGTGGTGCGACACCCGGATCAGGGACATTACAACCGTGTTCACAGTGGTCAATAATATCCCTTAGACATTCCTGATTGGAAGTGGGATGGCGTCTCGATGGATTTCATCATAGAATTACCCAGGAATCTAGGATAATGTGATACTCTTTGGGTAATAGTGGATTGTTTGATGAAATCGGGTAACTTATTTTCTTTCAAGTAGTCATGTGCAATGGACATCTTAGCATAGAGGTATGTGGATGCGGTGGTTCAGTTTCATGGAGTTATATTATCCATTGTCTCAGATCGGGATATAAGTTTTACATCATGATTTTGGAGGGTATCGCAACATGTCGTTGGCATTTAGTTACACCTCAGCATTGCTTTCCACTCTCAGATGGATGGACAGAGAGAGGGGACCATCATGATGTTAGAGAACATTTTTCAAGCATGTATTCTAGACATTAGTGGGTCTTGGTTGAGACATTTTTCCTTGAATGAGTTTTCTTACCATAATAGGCATCACTCTTTCATTGGTATGGCTATGTTCAAATATCTATATGGTAGGCCATGTCATTCACTATTGTGCTGGACAGATGTTGGGGAGGCATCTATTATTGGTCCCACGATGGTGCAATGTACTCTTGAGAAGGTGCCTCCTGTCTTTCAGAAGATGAAGGCATCATAGGACTGAAAAAATTCATATGCCGATCATAAAAGGAGTCCTTTGGAGTTCAAGTTTGGTATCCTGTTTTTGGAAGGTTTCCCATAAACATCGGAAGCAATGGTTTAGATGTGGGAGAAAAATTTCTCCTAGGTTCATCATCCCTTTTGAGGTGTTGGGACTATTCAAAAAGCTGTCATATCATTTAGTATTTCTTGCATAGTTAGAGAGGATTCAGGACGTCTTCAATGTCTCCCAGTTTCATTAGTATCTACCCAATGAATCCAACTTCATTGATTGGGGAGATATGAATATCGAGGGTGAAGCGACGTTTGTGGAGGGTCCAGTAAGAATCAAGGATCATGAAAATAATGAGATTTATGGATGGATAATTCCTTTGGTTCATGTGTAATGGATGAATGGGGGCCTCGAGGAGAGTACATGGGAGTGGGTGGCACAAATGTGTTCCCTATACCCAATGGTTTTTTGTTTTGTTTATATGTTTTACTTTTTTATTTGTTTTATGATGTAATTGTTGACCTAGTGCTTCATTAGATGGGTTGTTTCCCAATTATCTAAATGTGTGAAATTTTTGAATTTTGTGGAGGGGAAGAGATGATCCCAAATGATGACACACTAAGGGGAATGTGATTAAACCCATGAAGGTGAGTTAGTGGAACCCAAAGTGGATAATATTTTCATGGAGGAATGATCTATCTAATATATGTGTCTGGAAAGTGAGACCTTTGGTTTTTGTGTGGTTTTTTGGGGTAGTGGGGCCTTATTATTGGTATATTTGTTATGAAGATATATTTAAAGGTTGTGTTCTTTGTATTAGGGGTTTCACTCCTGTTTTCGAACGATGCGGGGTGGTTGGTCCCTGAGAGTTATCTTATAGTGTGGTTTTTTGGACCCCTCCTTTATTGAATCTGGTTTTAAATATCCAAGGATGACAATAGTTTGAGAGGTATTTGATGTAAGGAAAAATATTTCACTAGGCCATTAATTTATGAAAATCAAGTGCTTATGGTGTTCTTGTCAGAAGGAGTGGTTTTCTTCTAGGAGTTTTCAATAATTCGATTTCACTAAAGGGTTTCATCATAACAGTGTCACCAAAAGAGTGGAACAATAATGGTGGAACTGTAGTGGTCGCACAACAAAACAGTGGCATCATAATGGTGGCACCATAATGGTCCCACACGAAAATTGTGGCACTAGAATCGGGGCACCATGATAGTGCCACAATAAAATAGTGGAACCACACTATTGGCACCGTGATAGTGTTGCACTAAAACAATGGCACTATAATGGTGGCATTGTGATATTGGAACACCAAATCAGGGTCTAAGACTTTTTTAAATTTCCTGTTTTCCTAGTTTTTGCATCTTCACCCCTTTGTTTGACAGTAACCATGTTTAAATCATTTTTTGGTGTTTTTAAAGGTTTTATAGAGGATGTTAAACATAGATTTTATATCCCAACATTCTGGGGATATTGATATACTCATCCATGTGATCGTGACCATGATCCCATGTTAATAATTTATGAAATTGTTCCTCCTTTAATACTGGATATATCTCTTTAATGTCAGGATATTCCCTTCAATTTAGGTTTTCCTTTCCTCCTTGGTAAACATAGAAACTTTCCCCCAAGACGATTCATGAGCCTATTCTAGATCCACTTCTTGCTCTATTTTTTTTGAGTTTCCTACTACTCGAGCGATCCTCTATTCTTTCCTCAAAGAAGATTATAGGTCGCCTATTGTTTTTGGAAGGGGGTTTTCTCCTTCTCATTTTTTTGTATCATGTGAGGTGTTTGTAATAAAAATTTATTGTGAATGATAGATAAATCATTTTCTTAACAAGTAATAAAAGGGGGGAGGGAATATGATCAATAGAATATGGTGTCAATTAACAAACCAGATGGGAATGGTTTGATGTTGATTGCCTATTTTAATTTTTACCTTTAATTATTTTATGGTTTGTGGTGGCTATATACCTTCTATAAATCTTTCCCATTACTGGTATTTTTATATGCACTGGTGATGTTCTGTTCTTATTGTGATGCATGATAAATTGATGTAACTTGAAATCTACTTATCATGTATAATTATAAAATTGAAACTGATTACCCAGGTTGAAAAACATTGTGTGATCACACCTGTTTATCAATGTGGAGTTAAATAAATATGTACCAAATCTTAATATATCATGTTTGATAGGTGTGGCTGATTGTTGTGTTATGTTGGGTTTTGTGACTTTGTGTGTTATGTGGTGTTGGTATTTGGAGCACAGTTATGGGTACATGGTTTGACGAAGGTGTTGGTTCTGTGAGAAGGGTGCCAGATGTGTGTGCACTAGTGATATGGTTTAATTGTATTTGATAAGGGATTCTTGTGAGTGTATGTATAGGTGGTGTGTTAGAATCTTAAGTTTATAGATTTATTGATTATGGAATGGACGGACTTTTAGGAAGTAGTACTACCTTTGTTGGTGTTGTGTCCATCATGCAGTGTTGGGAAGTGAGAATGCAATGTGGTTATGGACTTGTTATGCATTGGGATTGAATCCAGGAAATTATTGGTTGGATGATATATTGGTCTAGGTTGTGTAATAAATTCATGTTTATATGTGTACATTTTGTGGTGTTTTTGTGCAGTGGGGCTCCCATGTTTGGTTACGAGTGCCTGATTTTGTGGTATAACGTTGAAGAATGATAGTTGGTAGTGGTTTAATAGGTGTCTAAGGAAAAGGGTATTGTGAATTGGGGGTGTGGGTTGGTTATTATCTATTGATTCTATGAGGGGGTGTTAAAATGGAAATGTTTTCCCTTGGTCCCTCTTCCACTGTTCAATGTTTGCAGTACCAAAAAACGTGGTGGGTTTCTTGTTGTGTGTTTAGTTAATTAGGATCTTTGCCTTCGAAGATGGTTATTATTGTTGTTCTTGGAAGTTTACCTGAGTAGTGTTGGAAACAATTAATGAGAACCCCTCAACTAATAAATGGAAAGTGGTTTAATGAAATGTGGGTTGGATATATGCTTTGGCAGTGGTTGTGAATATAATAGGAGTAGAATAAGTGGTTCTGGTGGGATGGTCGTTTTTTTGGGAACCGTAGGTTGGGATGAGTGTTGTTTTTACTTGTATGTATATATTTTAGTTCATTTTTATTTCTATACTCACCCTAATATTGTTGAGCACGATGTGTCGAACAACCCCATTCATGGGGGATGGTGTCTTTCCCAACATTTTGGTGGGAGGGTGTGTAGATGGTTACTTATTTTCTTTCTGACACAAACATTCAGGATCTTACCGCACGAGAGTATCCAAGTTGGATGTAATGTATTGAGGCAAACCATAGTCGAAGATTAGTCAAGATGGTTTGTTGTGGATGTTGGGATCAAGTATTTTGTGGTCCAGTTTTTTTTCCAAGTATCTTTGGGATGAGACCCAGGTGTCTTCAGTCGAGATGTGTAGTGTGGTTGTTTCCTTGGTGTATGTGGGTGGGTTTTGTGTGTTATTTGAGGACCCGGTGAGTGTGGGAAGGTTGTGGCAGTGGGAATTTTTTTTGGAAGAGTGGTAGCATCAAGACATTATTCATTAGGAATGAGCAGTTAACCGATGGGAAAATAGTATGGGGTACCCAATTGTCGATGTGATTATACCACTACATTACTTGATATGGGTTATTTGGTGAGTATGCCTTGGTGGGTCTTGGCTGGTTAGTAATACATGGTAGGTTCTTTGAGGTTTTAATCTTTTCTCAAAGGGGAATAAGTATGTTTCCCATACTTGTGCATTGGTGGATTTATTTTTTCTATTGGCTATACTTGTATACTCACCCTACGTCTGTAATACTATTTTCAGGTCTCCAGGATGAATTTGAGGACCATGCTAGGATTTACTAGCTTGGGAATTGGGATAGTTGATGTGATTCTACATAGTATCATCCCTTTTGGTCCTCGATTTGGGGTTGCAGTTTTACTTTTTTCATTGTTTATGGTTAAACCACTCATGGGTTGTATTTTGGTTTCCTTTATATAAATGTTAGGTGGTTTTTGGGATATTTAATATCTTATATCCTGATCATGTTTTCATAGGAAAGGGTAAGGAATTAAATTTTGTGTGAGATTCTATACCCTTGGTTCTAGTATCCACTCTGAGGCCCATTGAAGACTGGTCTTGGTGTTCATTATCTCTCCTTAATCATGAAGAATAATGGGTGTGGCACTTTGTTTCACATTCCCACACCATGAATTGGGCGGGTTGTGACATGTTGAAGGATAAATTATCAAAACAATATGATATTGTTTTCATGAACACCATAAATTTTATTCTTCTCTATTTATTAATTTGTTTTACATTTTTAGTTTCTATTTAGTCCCTTATTTATTAATGAAACATCAAGAGAGTTTTTTTGTAACTCATACCAATATGGTATATTCTTTTAGATTGAGAATATTTCTCTTCTATAACAATTTAATAAATAATTGTTTTAGGAATGTTCTTTTCAAAACATAAAGTATTTATAATTGTTATTTTTTAGTATTTTTAAATTATTTTAAAATGTTTTAACAGAAAATTTCAATAAATTTTCCACATGGGTAAATTTTGACCACCTTTATAAATATATTAAAAAATGATTAATTTTTAACATTTAAAAAATTAATAGATGGTCTCTCCATCATGATCGTTATTTTATTTCAATATTACATAATAATAAGCAAATTTTATTTTGGTTGAAGTGAATATTCATATTATTTTTGGATGTTTTAGTTTGTAAAAATTATTTTCAAATTAAAATGGGTATTTTCCTAAAAATGTTTTTAATTATATTTTATTAGTTTTTATGTTCCCCAATGACATAAAACCTTGATGATACATTTGGTCCTATATGGATATTCTTTAATGATTTAATCCTTATTATTTATCAAGATGTATTTTTACTATTTCAATTAGTTTCGCATGGAACCCTTATCTATTATAGGGCTCAATAATTATATGAAAGAACAATGGATATTCTTATGTTAAAAAAATGAACGATTTTATGTTTTATTGTGTTGTGATAGTTCATCGAAAAGTTTTATCCTAGAAAGGGACCAAATATAGATCATGGTGTTGAATGAACCTAATATATCTATTCAGTTCATTAATTAATGATGAAAAGTTAACTGGTTATGGATTTCTCCTAATATATTATTTAAATTTATATGGTTGGTTATTCCATTTATAAGTGTGATTGTATGAGTGAAATTAAAATGATGTTCCATGTTACCGATAAGTTTTCTTCATTCTTGCATCATGTTTTGATATATCACATTCTTAAGAAATTTTTTCACATGGCTCATGATTATTGAATAATATTAATCATATCTTACATTAATGTTTAATTTTATTTCTTATATTTTATGATTTATTTTTTTGTCGGATGAATTGTTTTATGTTATGGACAATTAAATTTATTATGCCATCATATCATTATTATCCTCTGTTGATGACTCATGACATTAAACTATTAATTTTTCTGTTTAACTGTTGTATAAATATGATCTAAACCTTCTTATGTTTCATTTTCAATACATTGTGATGAATTTTTTTAGTATGTTATGCCAAAAAAGTTTTATATAAGTGAAAAAATTGTTTGACATAATGTATATATTATGAATGAGTTGTGTATATATCCATGTTTTTATGTTTTATTTTTACCAATTCTCAAAAACTCTACCCTTAAAACTTCATTGGGTATGAATAAGATCTAATATTAATTTTTTATTTTTATGCGTTGGATTGATTTATATCAGTTGAAATATAAAAATATAAATGTTTTGTTTTTTTAGAAAATAGTGTTGTTATAGTTGGTATCAGAGAAAATTATTAGATAAAATTATAGATTAATATGTCTTCTTGAGAGGATAACTTACGAGTTATGGATACCATCTTGGGTTTATAAATTTATGTTTGATAAGAAGTTCAATGGTACACACACCACGTTTTTTTATTTTATATGATGAAATATAAATAAGATTAATGATATATTAGGGATACATTTTATTGGTTTAAGGTACAAGTAATTATTAGTTGGAACATGTTATTTAAATTGATGTATTATTTGGAAAATGATTTTTCATTTTTTTAGTTCGTAAGTTGAAGGATGTGATATAACATTTGGGGTTAATGAATAAATTAATGTTATAGTTATTAATTTAATTTGGGTTGTATTTTTTTTATTTATGGAATGATCTATGTTGAACCATTGGTGTTGTTGTGGACATTTTCATGTTAATTGTATTAATTATTCATATGAAGGTTTATACATTTTTCATATTATATTTACTTTAGTTAACCATTTTAGTTTTGTTTAATAACTAAATATTGGAGGAATATCATGTTATACTTTCTTTTTAGATTATGTTATCCATTAGAAGATTATTTTAGGGAATCTTGTATGAAAAATTATTCTGCAATGCACATTGTTTAGATATAAATATAAAAGTGTGGTTGAAATTTGATAAATAATAAAATTATATTTTCCATATATATAAACTTATTTATCCCATCAAACTAGATGGTAATCATATTCCTCCAATCTAGAAAAAGGATCTTCATACAAAAAAAAATCCTATTACCTTAACTTATTATGAATTGATTGTATTTTTAAGCACTAATTTGTTTATGGTTTTTTGGTCATTGAAATAATCATGTTAATTCAATTTTTTTGAAGACTTTTCTTTATCACTATGTATAATTATTTTCAAATTATGTTTTTCCCATGTGTTTATATGTTTACTTCTCACTAATGTTCTCATATTTGGAAACATAGTACGTGTTATTCTAGATGGCCTTCATATTCCCTTTTCGCTATTTTAAAAAAGAATTTATTTTATCTATTTTTATGATGTGTAGTTTTTGGAAAGGTATTTTTAAAAAATTAAAAATTTCTTCCTTCTTTTATGTATGTTTTATCATCCCCTCCATTAAAATTGATTAAATTTTTTTCAACCCTTTGTTTTACGAAAGAGATATAATTAGAAGGATAAAATTTCTAAATGGTTATAAAAATAAAAAAACTCATGTACTATAAAGATATATCATTTCCATGTTTTTTTAATTATAATTAATTATATTCTACAAGGTTATATTCACTGGAAGAGTATTATGTTAATTTTTAGTAAAAAAGGGAAGACTTTATTTCTAATTAAATTAGGGTTTCATGCATTACATGGTTTATTTAAATGATTTTGTTTCCAAAATATAAAATTTTAATTTTAAAAAATAAACATCAATTTTGAATTCATTATTTAATAATCATATTAAGATTAATTTTTAAAAATTTATTGAATTGTTTTATTTTTTTTGCAAAGAGTGTAAAGTATTTATTTTAATTGAAAATACAAATTTCAGTAAAACTATTTAGAAATTAAAATACTATTTAAATTAATTTTTATATTTAATTTTTTTGATTTTGATTTTCCTAAATGAAATTAATTTGAATGCATTCTAAATTATTCTTGAATTCGGTATACAAACTTCATTATAATGATTTTTCTTATAAAAAACAATTTTTAATAGTGTTTTTAGGATCAACTTTAAATTATATTCTTCCACATAATATAATTAATTTTTTTAAATTGAGCCAATAATTATTATCATGAGAATTATTCTTTTAATTATGTTTTCCCTTTTATTTATGGTCATTAGGAATAGTAACCACCATAAATATTTTTCACCGTGAAAAGAGTAAATCGAGTAATTAGGGACAAAAATAATATGATAATACTAAAAATGAACCTTAAGAATTCATTTAATATATTTTATTATTTTTTAGAATACCACATACAATATTTTACTTTATTTTAATTTTGTGCCATCTCGTTGAAAGTCACATATAGATTATTTTATGTAATGAAAAATATATAATGTTAATATCTGGATTTTATATTTCTATTATATGTTTTTTTGTGTATAAAAATAAGTCTTTAACGAATATTAATTGTAAATTTAAGAAAAATGAATTTGTTTTTATTTAGAAATTTTATATTTAATATTAAATACTGAAATAATTACATTCATTTCTTATTCAATGATGGACTAGTGATTGTGAAAGAAGTAAAAATCCCATATAAATTATTTTCTAAATCATAAAAGTTGTATTTTTTATGAAAGATAGTTTTACGTGAAATTTATAGTCAATAATAATTTATTTTATTTGGATATAATGATATAATTTTAATTATAGTGTTGTCATATAATTTTAAATTTGAATTATTTAAGTAGGTATTCAAATGACTATAATAGTATTTCATGTTAAATATATTTTATTAATTTTTTTAAAAATAATAAAAATATATCAAGAGGATAAATATGATTAAAAAATGGTTATAAATCTCACCACTAGTGTATCTATGATTTAATCATTAACATTTTAGTAAAATAATTATCCTTTTTAACAAGAACGTTTTAAATGCAGTTAATGTTAAATAAATTTAACAGAAGGGTTAATAAAAATTATAGGGTTTAAAATGATATATTATCATATAAAAATATTATTTTATGATTATATAAATAACATAACCTCTTTATATTTGAATATTTTTGATATTGTGAATATTTTAAAATTTTTAGATACCTAATATATTAAAATATTTCATGTCTTTCTAAAATTTCCCATCCACTAAATTATTAAACGGAAAACCCTCTCCTCTCAAACATACACATAAAAAATCCTTTTTTTGTAGCCAATACCATAAAAAATATCATCATATAATCCCTCCATAACTAATATATTCTATCTTTTAATATTAAAATCGTTAGACCAAAGCTTTAAATATAATCTTAAAGAGGTTGTTCAAAGAAGAGGTATAGTTTTAAACCATTTGTTTTTATTTTATTTCTTTTGAAACCTTATTAAAATAATATTCAAACATGAAGAAATAATAATTAAATTTTCATCAATTTAATTAATTAATTTCTTTTATTTTCATATCCTATATCCATTTCATTCCATAAAATGGAAAATGAGTCTATCATTTGTGTGTATCAAGGAAGACTATTTTGAAAACCTATTTAATTTGTTTTTTGTCACCACATATCAAGAAGAATTATAATGATGGATTTAATTAAAATATGTTATATTAATTAAATAAACAATATTATATAATAAAACCATTTCATATATTCTCTTACATGTCCATCTATCAAAAATTATATCGTCGTTCATGCATAAGTGCAGATTACCACCTCTATTAAGTGATGCGATTCTTTATTCATTAATAAGTCAAAAAATGGTATACACATGTTTATTTAGAGGAATACTATCATATTTATGATATAGTTATATTTATTTAAAGATTAAATTATACATAAAATAATTCCATCAATATTATTGAATAATGAAAAAGTTATTCAAGCGTTCATACGACTTACCAATCTCAATTATTTAAACATGATTAATTTGTCAAAACAATATTTAACTATTGGTTTTAAATTTTAAATTAATGTATAAAAAAGTAATTCTCCCATTATAATTATTCTTAATATTATAGAATAGATTCCCATTTGACAAAAACAAACATACCAAAGCCGTTTTGAAATTATGAACCTAACGTCCAAAAAATACTCGATGTGGACACAACCGATCAAGTAATTAGATATTTTATTGTAAAAACTATAATTTTTTTTCAATAATAAAATAATATTCCAATAAAATTTTATAACATATGTAAATAACCATTATTATTTTATTATACATGATTTTGAGGGAATATATTGAATTTATGTACTTCAGCTATCTGATTTCACTTAAATTTCACTTTATTGAGTAATATTTTAATGTTACAAGACTAATTTTTTTTATATATTTAATTTAGTACCATATAAATTATATTTAATATCTAATTAATTCTTAATGTTATTTTTAGTGACAATTCATGTTACTTCATTAAAGGGATTTTGATTTGATAGTTACTACGTAGTATGGGATTTCCCCTATATTTCCATTCATTTAGGATTGTTATAATCTGATATGCCTTATTTATATTATATTATGTATATATTTCCCTATTATAATTTTAAAACATTAATCCATCAAAAATCATGTAATTTTTTTTTGTTTATTCAAATTATTACCTTCAAAGAGATTTTACATGAAAGTTACCATGTGGTATGGGGGTTTTAATATCAATTTTCATTAATTAGATATTAATTCAACGTCATTGAAATTTTTATGAAATGAATGTGTGTGAATTTATCTCTATATTTTCATATTTATTTTTTAAACATATTTTATGTGGATTTACATATGTTTACATAATTATATCATGGATTAATTATCACATCAAAAGTTATGATCTTTGTAAGGGTTTTCATTGACTCAATATCTTATTCTTAAGACATAATCATTGTATTGAAGAAAAATTCCTATATATTTTTCCTATAATACCTCATGAATTAATGTTTAAATCTCAATTAATGAAAACAATTGTTTTTATAGAGTTGTATCATAATATTTATTTTAATGAATTTTGATTCAAAAGTTACCAAAGCGATAAAGGTGTTATTTTATTAGCTTGCTTTCCCTGAGATCATTTATGTTGAATAATACTCTTGGGAATTCATAAAATATTATTTTTATGAACCAAATATATTTTATTATCCTAGGAATTTGAATTATTATCACATGTTTAGTGTATATTTCCTCACTTATGGGTTAATAAAACATCATGGATGTTTTTTATAAGTGATATCGATATATTATTTCTTATTAGACTAGGAATCATTTCTCTTTCATAGACATGTTTTCTAAATGGTTTTGGATAATTTTATTATCTAAAAAATAATGATTTTAAAAATTCCTTTTTCAGGATATTTTATATTATTTAAAAAAAATTTAAAATAAAATTTCTAAAAATTTATTTGTCGGTCAGTTTGGACTCTCCTTACCAAAAAATGGGTGAAATTTTATTCCTTATGTATATAGAGTTTATCTAAAACTATAATGGATAGAATACGATAAGATAATTACACTAATTAATAAAACATTAATATAAGAATAACTACTTCTAATCTCAAAAAAATTGAATAGTAATATGAAAAGTTCAATATAGGCAAATAATTATCCCAAAAATTCCAAAAGAAATATTCGAACTATGTTTGAAATCCAATTATCAGAAATATTTTTTCAAATAGTAGTCTAAGAAATTATTTTTTAATTATATCCAAATAACATCATTTAATATTGATTTTTTAAACAAAAATTAATTTACCTAATAATATAATCTCCAAAACATTCAAATTAGTTCATTAATGAAGCCAAATCCCCATAAATCATATATAAAATCATATATCATTCCATAATATTTTTCTTCCTTTATAACTCTAATAAAAAATCACAGTATTTTATTTATCATGTCCATACATAGACCCCATAATTTTTAATGACTTCTAAAATAATAATAATCAATTAATACCCAAATCATTTTCCAATCCAATGGTTATCTATATGATGAAATATATGTTTTCAAAAAATTAAAATATCTTTTATTCATTAGATAGATTAAATATAAACACAATTTCAAACTATCTAGGCCATCACATATGCCAATGGTAGGAGATTAACTCATATATCCCTTAGGTCATGGGATCAATCCCAGTGTCATTAACAAGCTTAATGGGTTGTCACGCAACCCATGGGATGTGACCTATATTATCGAGATTTTCCATTCCTGAAACTATATTATTATAATCATTATAAAATTATAGAATTGTTATAAAAAAAATACTATTATGTTATAATCTCAATGGTTTTCTTATAACTTACATTTTCCATCCCAATATATAATAACCCATAATTACATAAAAAATAAATGTCTCTAAAATACAATTAACCAAATCAAATATCATAACTTAATTTTCAGAATGGGGTTACAAAAACAATGAACCTATGATAAACATGAAAATAATAAACCAATGTTGTTATCTCTAACTTGTAAAAAAAATCATAATCTCCAAATTTTTATATATTATCTTCTAATACATACTGTATGAAAATATCATTAAATAAGTCATATTATAGTGTTTATGAAATATAAATCAAATTATGAAAATTTCGGAGGAACAATTAATTTTAATGTTTTATAGAATTAGGATAAAATCATACAAATTATAAATTATATGTGGAAATTTATACTTCTTATTGATATTAACCACAATAATAAAAAAATATTATATTAATAAATTATTTCCTTTCATTCTAAATCTTTAATATATTCATCATGAAATCATATTTTTCCTTAAAAATCATTACAAAATATGAAAACCTTTTTGATACTTTGGATGTGTAAAAAATATAAGAAAGGTAAATACAAAGAAGGAAAAATGTCAGTTTAATGAGAAAATTAAAACCCCTGAAAACATGATCCTAAAGTAAGACTTTTCTACCTTAAGATGTAGTAAGTACATTCATTTGGAAATAAGATCATTGATAAATCATTTTTTAATAAAAATATTACCATAATATCCCTTGCAAGAATAGATAACCCAAAATTATATATCAAGACACAATTATACTTGTCATTAATATTACTAGAAAAACCATGCCATCGACTTCCATATGTGTCACTCTTTCCAATGGAAGAAACATACTATCAACTTCCATACATGTCACTCTAACAAATTTAACCACCATAAAATCTAATTCCATACCCAATGCATTGGATGGATATCATGGACCCACATGTCATTGGATTATCACGGAATCACACATCATTGGTTTAACAAATAACCCCCATTAAATGTCCAATTTTCATTATAAAATCATTACAGATTAAATACTGAAATTTTCAACATGTAAGTAGTAAAATTTAATATGGATATTAAAAATGAACATTGTTTCAACCATGGAGACAGTAATCCTTATGTATATAAAGGCCCGGAATTTCCATGTAATTTTTTTAAAAAAAATATGGGAATTTTATTAGTCCATGAAATCTTATGGCATGTGATTCCGAGGCCCGGAGTGCCCGGAATGATCTGTCGATGTTTTTTTATACTTATGTTAACATGTGTAGGCAGCTTTCATGAAAAAGTGGAATAAATCTTATATGGTTACTCAGATCAGAAATACGAGGGGAATGTTGTGCTCAGGATGGCGGGTTTACCCTAGGAACAACTTAAGGTTAGTCGGCACATGCTTCCTATGAGAAAACTGAAAAATGGCATAGTCATAAATAAAATAAATAAATAAAATTATTTTATTTTTCAAATGATTATAACTCAAAAATGGAAACTCAAGTTAAAAATCCAAGAACACCGCTAAACTCTTGAATGAATACTTTATTTATTTAGATACTAACTATGGATGTCACATGCCACTAGAAAATGTTTGTTTTTTTTGCCATAAATACAATAATTATGTGACGACTATTTTATCGTAAAATTCATAACTTCTGAACGATAACTCAGATTAAAACTCCAAGGGTACTATTGTGTTAATTGAGGTGTGTTTCACCTAGGCATAGCCTAACCTTGTCTAGAACCAGTCGAGGGTGACATATAATAATTTTCTGAATTTTTTTCGGGTACACTCAGTAAACACGCGAGTTTCTTTTTGTAACTTTTGAACCAGTGCTCGAAATTGAAATCTTAGAGCACCTTTGAAATGACGGCGTGAGTTTTCACTTAAAAAGACCTTCACATTGACGGTAATGAGTCGATAATAAAAGATAGTTTTTGGGGTTTTTAGAGTTTGAATTAAATAAAAATAATTTGTGTGGATTTATTTTTATTTGACAGTTAAAACTCCTCATAGAAGTTAGAGGTGGGACCACCACACCTTAACCCCCCATGAGAGGTTATGGTGGTGGGTCCCACCCGAACCTAACCTCCTTCAAGGAGTTATGATGTGGGGACTACATGAGGCAATGCTCCCTTGTTAATGGGAGGAGAGGAAAACCTCTCAACTCTCCCTTATTAATGTGGGAGAGCCTCATCACATCCCCTAATTAATTCTCTATGCCAACCCATTGAATTAATTAAGGGGAGGATACCTAAATAACTTGGCCAATTTGAATTTTGTGACTTCAAATTAATAGGATATTACAATCTATTATTTTGGTTGGAATATTCATTTTTGTGGCAACTTTGTGAGGAAGATTTGAGAGAATGATCCTAATGAAGAACCCTATCTCCTAACAAAGAACGTGGAACAAAGAACGCCAGCCTTCTTCGACTTCTTCCTTGAAGATTCAACCGTCATGTGATATCTTTGATAACGGACATATGCATCTTCGTTAATGAGCCGACACAGCTTGGGATTGGAATTGCGTGGTGGACACGACGAATGACGAACTCCTTCATCTTCTTCATGCGACTTCAATGTCGAAGACCAACAATCAAAGGTTAGAGGTTTATTTTGTTTATTTTTACTTTTCTTTTTCTCTTATTCGGATTGGAAAGGAATCGTTTCATGGGGGTAATACAATTTTAGTTCATCTTTCTAACTATTTGATGAGCCAAGTGTTACCACACTAAACGTGGAAGGTGTGGGCCAAACCAACGTGGCCCGACCCCACCGCGCATCATGCGGCCCCAACGAACCGCGCCACCCCCACGATGTTCTGGTGCCCCGACCGAGCCGGCTTCGCGGTCCTGACTGCCACCCGCCTCCCGTGCGCCCAGACCGAACACCATAGGCCCACACTGGCCCGTACCGCGCCGAACCACGCCAGCCTGAACCACACCGGTCTGGCCACTCGGCCTCCCAACTGCCTCTTGGCTTGGATGCACCCTACCAGACCACCCCGCTGGCTGCCCTGGTCGCGCCCTGCGTGGCCTCCCACTAACCCGCCTGGCGCACAATGCGACCACTCACCGTCCCGCCTGGCATCCCTCCCGGCCACTCGTCAGCCTGCCTCGCACTCAGATCGAATATCTTCCGACCTTCCAGGTCTCCACCAGACCGAGCTGGCCCGCATCCCCCCTCGTAGCCCCCTGGCCGAACCGGGCCAGCCGCGCCCTCGCGACGCTCCGGGCCGAACCGGCCCCGAGATCGGGCTGAACCACACATGGTGGCCTGCCCATTGGGCAAGGCTAGACCCATCAGGTCTGACTGGGTCGACCCATGTCGGGTCGTCCTAGAATGGGTCGGACCGGGTCAGTCCGATCGGGTCGGACCGGACCCGGACCAATTACTAACCCCTTTAATTTTTTGGCTACATCATTGGCACCGGACGACTGCTTGACTAACTTTTAGTGGAACTATTTTTCCTGGAGTGTGATAGTCCCTTTGAGTATACCCTACTAGAGTTTGGGGTAATGTTGAAATACGGTCAGGTTGGATCGTGCACGAATCCAATCGGGCCCTGGGACTAAAAGTCTAATAACTCAATGACCGGGCACCCGATTGACGCACCGTCCATTGAGTTGAGACCCCTATGAAGAGGAAGACCTTTTAATATAATTTTACGTGGGACTTCATGAATGTTAGAGTATCGACCTGTAGCTCGTGAAGTGGATCCTCCCGGAGACGAGCGTGCATAGTGCAGAGATATCAGACCAGTCCTGGGTTTATCCTCTAGTAGGGCTGGGTAGTGGGTTACCCATTGATCTTAGGTTTTACCATCCAGTTGAGCTGGGCAGTGGGTTACCCATTGACCTTTAGGGTTTACCCTCTATCTGGGTTGGGCAGTGGGTTACCCGAGGACCTCTTAGTGTTTACCCTCCACCAGGGCTGGGAAGTGGGTTACTAGTTGTCCTTAGTGTTTAGCCTCCAGCTTGGCTGGGTTGTGGGTTACCCGATGACCTCTTAGGGTATACCCTCCACCTGGGTTGGGAAGTGGGTTTCCTGACAACTTCTTCAGACTCAGCCCCTTCTATGGGGATAGTTAGTGACTTGTCTCCATGAATACTGGAGCCAGACCCTAGGTTGTATGGTAGGCCCCCAATATATGATAGAGGAGGAGTTCTCCAGCAGTCGAGGTTTCAACAATGTGACTCGGGATGTTATTTTGTACTATCCCAAGAATAAAATCCCGGGTGATCTGAGTTAGTAACTTTTTGTATTTACCTCATGATTGAGATAGATTATGTGATAACTTAGGTATATGTATAGTCATATACCTAAGTGGTGTTATCTGTTGATTTCAAACATTAAGGTTTATCCCTGTTGGATTTAGTGAGACCTTGAGGGTCATGGGGTCCCTAATGAGTATCGTTATACTCACCCCTACATGGGATTTACCCGCACCTCATTGTGTTGGTTGCAGACAACAGAAAAATCTTATTGAGGCTGAGAGTATGGGACTAGACGGTACCTGGAGGTGGACCATATGACGTGTCGGTACGCATAGGGGACCGACGAACATGGAGTGATGAGGAGGATATCTATACTTACAATTCAGGTAGGATCCATGGCGGATGATCCAGGAGATTGTCTTCACCTTTCAGCAATTTATTACATTTCAGTTGTACTTGTTTTCATTTGTACAAGTATTTTCTTGTTGGGCTTGTATTCCAGCCCCACTACTTTTATCACTCTTTGTATATAGTTTTACATGGTGTTTTCCTTCATGCTTGTACTCTTTTGTGTGAATTTTCATGTTTTAAAGGTAATTCCTTCCCAGTTTAGGGATTTATGCCTTTGGTGCTCATCACCAGCCCTTGGCCTATGGAAGGTGGGTTTGGGGTAGTCACGGAACGGGCCCCTGGGGACGGGTTGTGACAAATTGGTATCAAAGGAGAATGTTCAACCGTAGAACATATGACCCTAATATTTCTTTTTTGTGAAGCAATATTGTTATGGGTACTGAGTGTGGTTTTTAGTTCAGGGATTCTAGTGTTGGTGCAGCGACCGACCTATCCATTCACCAGGACCATGAATAGGGATTTCCAGCTTAGGGCATGAAAAAACTGATTGCATGTTTGTTATTCAAATGTTTTATTTAAGTCAGATCAACCAGTTCAACTCATCAAGTGTAATCTTTGACCATGTTGCATCTGTTTCTTTTAGGATGTCTCCATGAAGAGATCCATTTATATTTTCGAGAGATGTTCGCACAGATATCCCACCGTGCGACGAGGCTCCAGAGTAGGGCGCTCTTACTATGTTGGCACCTTCTGGTGGTGTACCAGCAACACCACCACCCGTTGGGAGCCAGATTCCACTAGCCACACTAGCATACGGTGCATGCTGACTAATCTCATTTCACAAGCTCTAGTAGTAGAGGCCTCTGAGGTTTCGAGGCGAGACAGATTTCCACACAGATGAGGGATGGCTGGAGGCGGTTTCTAGAGTTTCCCGTCTAGTTGAGACACCAATAGAGCAGAGGGTGATCTTAGATACTAGTCTTTTTCAGTGAGTGACCATGAGGATGGTCCGCTTAGTGATGAGGCTTCAGTACATGGGTCATTTCCTAAGATATTACACATGGATAGTGTTCCAGCTATATCACTACCCATTGGTTAGCAGTTATACATGGCTGTACCGGTACAAGACACATGTAGGATTAGTGCCTTACACGTGTTTCAGCATCAGATACCCCTCAGGTTCTGAGGCAATCCCAACTCACAGGAAGCTAAAGACTAGCTCGAGGAGTTGGCTGAGAGTTCTCTAGAACCCCTACATCTTCAACAAGACTACATTTCGGTAGATGATTATTCAATGAGGCGAACTGATCTTTCCTAGTAATAGATGAATACGATATGATAAGTGATTCAAGGCTTGAACTTCTGAGATAGTTGTGTTTAATGGACATCCGAGCCAACACTGTTCTTCTATGAAATCCTTCTTATTCTAGGGTACTAGAGAGAACCATTGTGGTATAATATTCTTTGGTTGAATGGATACTGCTAGTGAATGTTAGTAGTGGGAAAGTAGAGAACATGCACCACTATCAGAGACATGGGAGCATAAAATGTGTTAGGAATAGATAAATCTGTAAGGAATAAGACATGGTAGTAGATCTAGGAGAGCATCATGTGGTGGTGTAATTTTCGACATGTTACAACTACCACCTTTTTGTGGACCCCACCAAGATCAAGGAGCTATAGAACATGGGAAGAGAGTAGTTGAATGCGGTCAAGGAATGCGACCCAAGGGCTTTAGGAATGATTCAAGGTACCGTCTATGTCTACTACTAGCTTTCGTTTCAATAGACACAGGTACTACTCATTCCTTCCTTCCATGAATCTTGTCTAGGACCTAGAGTTTCTGGTTAAACCTTTGACTTGACCCTCATGTCTGGAGATACCTTCTGGAGTAGACTCGATAATCACACATACACCGATGGTGTGATATCACCCTTGAGGCAAGAGTTTTAGTTGGAACCACTTGGTGGCAGTGTCGAGGCCTTACGACGTTAGTTTGGGTTTTGACTTGAAATATGCAGTTCACACTCAAATTATCTTTATTAGGCTAAGAGGTTGTGGTTTATCTACAACGTTGGGATGAGGTTTTCCTTGGTCGGGAAAAAAGGAATCCCAGGATGCATAAGATAAAATCATGCATAAGAGGGTGCAACTAATCACTCATGAGTCAGATAACCTCACCCTCATGGCAGCAGAAGTTGATTTTGAGATAGTCTATACTTTTGGGAAGGGGATCATGGTAGTAGACGCACTTAGCAGGAGGTATGTCCAGCAGCTACAAAGTGAGGCGACCGAGCAGCTGGCATATTTTAAGATATCCTTTGTTGGTTGAGATGGAGAAACCTTCCGTCAGTCTCTTACAGCCACTCCCCATCTTTTTCCGTGATTCAGGGTGGCCCATCATGGCGACGCTGATTGTGAGACACGACGTGATCATATATCAATAGGGAATGCACCTGATAGATTTTCTGAAGGTGGGGAATATGTCATCCTCTTCAGAGGACGTACTATGGTACCAATGTCATTTTAGGAGGAAGTGCTGAGGGTGTTACCCACATACCTTCCAGTTTTATATCCAAGAGTTGCAAAGATGTACAAGGACCTCTGACAACTACACTGGTGGCCAGTATTTATGAATGAAGTTGCTGAGTTTGTCTCTCGGTGCCTCACTTGTCAACAAGTGAAGGCAGAACATCAGGTACCAGCAGGATTTGTTCAGCCTTTAGTGGTCCCATAGTGGAAGTGGGATGGGATATCCATGGACTTCATGATAGGACATCCACGTACATACAGAGTAAATAACTCAATTTGGGTGATCGTCGACCGACTCACCATGTTGGCCCACTTCCTACCGATCAGAGAGAAGGGTTCAGTAGAGGGATTGGGATGACTCAATGTGAAAAAGATTGTGCGTCTACATGGAGTACATTAGACGATTTTATCAGATCGTGATGCAGATTTTACTTCTCATCTATGGAAGGGGTTGCATCAGGATTTTTGGACACATCTTTGTTTGAGCACCGCCTTCCATCCTCAGACGGATGGCCAGACTGAGCAGACCATTCAGAACCTCAAGGACATGATGCGTTCTTGTGTCTTCGACTTAAGTCGTATCTGGGAGGATTACTTAAACTTTGTTGGTGTTTTCATACAACAACATGTATCACTCCACCATCGGGATGGAACCATTCAAGGCATTGTATGGGTGACCTTGAAGATCCCCTTTTTGCTGGACTGATATAGGGGAGTCAACACTCGTGGGACCAGAGATGGAACGGGCTACCACATAGAAAGTGAAGATCATACATGAGTGGATGAAGACTGCATAGAGCAGGAAAAAGTCTTAAGTTTACTGATGATGGAGACCTCTGGAGTTCTAGGATGAAGACCACGTCTTTCTATGGGTCTCACCATGATGAGGTTTGCAGAGAATTGGCCTTGGCAACATGTTATCTCCGAGGATCATCAGAACATTCCAGGTTCTGGACAGATTTGGCATGGTGGATTACTGCTTAGATCTTCCACCTTAGGTGCACCAGGTGCACAACATCTTCCACGTATCCTAGCTGAGGAGATATGTTCAAGACCCTTCTCACGTCATTGACCATGGAGAGATGGACGTCGATGGTGGGAAGACTTTTATGGAGGTTTTGGTAGAGATTTAGGATCGACATAAGTGGGTCCTTCATGGATGTTTGATACCTATAGTGTGTGTTATTTGACAGCATGGTAACCTTTAGGAGAGAACATGGGAGCGGGAGGCTCAAATTCGTGCAGAGTACCCCCATTTGTTTCCTTAGTTTGAGTTGTGGCTTATGGGGATGTATAGACCAGAGGTGGGGAGAATTTATAGAACTGGAATTTACATGTAATTTTTTTAAAATATATGGGAATTTTATGAGTCCTCGAAATCTTACGGTGCGCGATTCCAAGGACCGGAGTGCCAGAAATGATCCGTTAATGTTTTGTTAGGATTATGTTAACACGTGTGAGCATTTTTTCTAAAAAAGTTTAATAAATCTTAAATGGTTAATCATATCAAAATTACGAGGGAAATGTTGTGCTCAGGTTGGCAAGATTACCCTAGGCATGACTTAAGGTTTTTTCGGCGTGTGCCTCCTGTGAGAAAACCCTAGAATGGAATAATCGTAAATAAAATAATTAAATAAATTATTTTATTTGTAAAATGCTTACAACTCAAAAATGGTAACTCAGATTAAAAATCCGAGACAACTACTGAACTCGTGAGGGAATGATTTATTTAAGAAGATACTAACATTGGCTAGCGCAAGCCACTAGAAAAACATAGTTTTTGGCCGCAAATAAAATAATAAAGTGACAATTATTTTATTGTAAAATTCATAACCCCTAAACGGTAACTCAGATTAAAAATACGAGAGTACAATTGTGTTAATTGGGGTGTGTTTCATCAAGGCCAAGCGTATCCGTGACCGATGAGGGTTGAGGGTGAGTGATAATAAATTTACGAACTTTTTTCGGGTACGTTTAGTAAACGCACGAGTGGAGTTGTGTAAATTTTGAACCAGTTCTCAGAATTGAAATCTGAGGGCACCGTTGAACTCACAGTGCAGGTTTTCGCTTAAGGAGACCATCACTTCGATGATAGTGATTTGAGAATAAATTATAGTTTTTGTGGGTTTTAGAGTTTTAATTAAATAAAAATAAAGTGTGTGGAATTATTTTTATTTGATGGTTAAAATATCCTCCTGGAAGATGGCCATGGGACCACCACACCTTAACCTCCCACAAGGCGTAATGGTGGTGCCACCCCCCCCCCCCAACGCAACCTCCCGTAAGGGGTTATGACGTGGGGACCACACATGGCTAAACTAACCTATTAATGGAAGGAGAGGAAAACCTCTCAACTCTCCCTCATTAATTAGGGAGAGCCTCTTCACCTCCCCTAATTAATTTCCTATGGCAACCCCTTGAATTAATTAAGAAGAGCCTACATAATTAATTAGACCAATTTGAATATTGTGCCAACAAATTAATAGGATATTACAATCTATTATTTTGGTTGGCATATTCATTTTGGTGGGAACATTGAGAGGAGGATTTGGGAGAAATATCCCAATGAAGAAGCCCGTCTTCCAATGAAGAACGAGGAATGAAGAGCACCGGCCTTCTTCAATATATTCCACGAATCATCAACCATTGTGAGATGTCTTCGACGACTGACTTCTGCATCTTCATAAATGAGCCGACACATCTTGGTATTGGAAGTGTGTAGCGGATGCGAAGAACGACGAACTCCTTCGTCTTCGTCCCACGACATCAACGTCGACGATCGACAATCAATGGTAGGGGGTTTATTTTGTGTAAATTTACATTTGTTTTTCTCTTCTTCCAATTGTAAAGGAATAATTTCTTGGTTGTAAAACAATTTGTTTTCATCTTTCTTACTCTTTGATGAACCAAGTGTTACCACCCTAAACGCGGAGGTGCAGGCCTAACCAACATGGCCCGACCCCTCCATCGTTCTTGTTTGTGTTGTTTCTCGGAATGGCGATGAAGCAGCGTTGATGGCGAAAAAGACAATGGAAAAGGTCGTGCTTCTTGTGACCTGTGCGAACCGAGCCGAACCCACGACGTTTCAGTGCCCCGACCGAGCCGGCTCTGCAGGCCACACCGGCGACAGACTCCCGCGTGCCTCGGCCGAACCCCGCCTGCGAGAGCTGGCCCTAGCCGCTCTGGCTCAAGCTATGCCGGACCGGCCTCCAGGCCACCTCCCAGCATAGTTGTGCCCTGCCCGGCCGCCCACCGGCTCGCCTATCCGCTCCCTACCCGGCCCCCCGCTGGCCTGTCGGGCGCCCGGCCTGGCCGCCCGCTGGCCCCCCTGGCGCCCTGCCTGGATGCCCACCGGCTCTCTTGGCGCCCTGACCGGCCTCCCGATGGCCTTCCTGGCACCCTTTTTGGCCGCCCGCCGACACGGATCGTGTCCTGCCCAGTTTCCACACAACTAACCCAGCACCTTGGTCGCGCCGACCTCCCGATTAGGCCTACGTCCCCCCTCACGGCGCCCTATCCGAACCGTCTCGACCACGCTCTCCGGGCGGAGCCACGCTAGGCCGTGCCCTCGCGACACTCTGGCCCGAACCCGCCCCGAGCGTAGGACAAACCTAACAGGGTGGCCTGCCCAATGGGCCAGGCCAGACCCATCAGGTTTGACTGGGTCGAGCCAGACCAGGTCGGCCCAGACTAGGTCGGACCGGGTCAGTCCAACCAGGTCCGACCGGACCCAGACCTATTACTAACCCCTTTATGTTCTTTGGCCTTATCATTGGAATCGAATCACCATTTGAAAAACTATCACCAAAAATATTTTTCCTAGAGTGTTAGAGTCCATTTGAGTATACCCCACTAGAGTTCGAGGTTAAGTTGAAATACGGTCAGGTTGGATCGTGCACGAAACCATCCGGGCCCCCGGGACTAAAAGTCTAATAGCTCACAGACCGGGCATCCGATTGACGTGCCATATATTGCGTTGAGAGCCCTATTACGAGGTAGATCTTTTTTATAAATTTACATTGGACTTCGTGATAATTGGAGTATCTACCTGTAGCTTTGGGAGAGGATCCTCCCGGAGACGAGCGAGCATAGTGGGGAGATATCAGACTAGTTTCTGGTTTACCCTCCAGCTGGGATGGGTAGTGGGTTATCCGTTGATCCTATGGTTTACCATCTATCTTGGCTGGGAAGTGGGTTTCCGTTGTCCTTTAGGGTTTACCCTCCAGCTGAGCAGGGCAATGGGTTACCGACCACCTCTTAGTGGTTACCCTCTGGTTGGGATGGGCAGTGGGTTAACCATTGACTTTTGGGTTTACCCCCAGTTGGGCTGTGCAGTGGGTTATCCGAAAAATTCTTCAGACTCATACCTTTCTATGTGGCTATTTAGTAACTTTTCTCTGTGATTATTGGAGTCAGACCCTTTGTTGTATGGTAGGCCCACTATACATGATAAAAGATGAGTTCTCTAGCAGCCGAGGATTCGACAATGTAACTGGTGATGTTATTTAATAATATCCATAGAATAAAATCATGTTTGAGCTGATTTAGTAACTTTATGTATTTACCTCACGATTGAGATGAATTACGTGATAACTTAGCTATATGTTTGGTCATATAACTATGTCGGGTTATATGTTGATTGGATACTTTTTGGTTTATCTTTATTGGATTTAGTGAGACCTTGAGGGTCTTGGGGTCCAAACTGAGTATCATTATACTTACCCCTACAATGTTTTTGCCAACACCTCATTTTGATGACTGCAGATGATGGGAATCACTGACTGGGGATGAGAGTACTAGGACTGGACGATACATGGATGTGGATTATATGACGTGTTGGTACGTGGAGGAGACCGATAGACGTGGATTGTTGAGGAGGCTATCTGTACCTACCATTCAAGTAGGATCCGTGGTGGAATATCCAGGAGATTCTCATCACCTTTCAGCTGTTTTGTCCTTTTCAGTTGTATATTTTTTCAGTTGTACTTGTATTTTCCTGCTGGGTTTGTATTACAGCCCCTTTACATTAAACACTCTTTGTATACAGTTTTACTTAGTGTTTTGCTTCTATCATGTACTCTGTTGTGTGCATTTTCATGTTTTAAAGGCAATTACTTCACAATTTCGGGATCTAAAACTTTGGTGCTAGTTTCCATCCCCTGGCCTATGGAAGGCGGGCTTGGGGTAGTCACAACACGGGCCCTGGGGGATGGGTCATGACAATCTAAATATGAGTAACACTTCCATTTTTCCGTGATTATTTTAGAATAAAATGAAGTATTTTTTTAATTATATAATGATTATAATATTATAAATATATCATTAATAATATCAATATGATTATATATATCATCCACATGATGCATTAGTGAAGAAAAATTACATTACTTCGTGGTGGTGATAATACAAACGTACATAAGAATGAATTTATCTTTTTATGTCCCTAGAATGATAAGAAAATAAATGATATATAATAGTTTAGTAATCATAAATATTAAATGAATATTATATATATTTATTAATTTCATAATTATAACCATTATTCAAAGACTGGGATGGAAAATGACTTTCATCCGTATGTGAGGAGGTGGTCTACCTTAAACATGAATGATAATTTATCATTCTATATGATGGAAGTAGAAACATATTTAAGTGATGATATTAAAATAATAATCTTTTATTATAATAAGGATACTATATTAATTATTTAATAATGGTTAAATAATATTTGAAGGATGATGAATAAGAAACAATACAAAAACACATATTTAAAAATGATACTTCTTCAAAAATCATCCATTCCTTAGCATCTTAAGACCTCTAAGGGAGGCGTTATAGCTAAAATAACACCTCTATAATGTGTGTATGGAATATAGTAAGGTATTTGGGTAGTTTTTGTCGGAACAAATTATGTCTTTATTGTGAATAAAATAGAAAAGGATGTTCTATTTTATAAGAGAGTCTAAACGAACTCTTGGAATTCACGGAATATTATAAAATAATATGAAATTGTTTTGAACAATGACTTAAAAATGTACTATTAATACATAGGGGATGAAATTTTATAAAATAATTAATCCCCTGTTTCATTATTAAATTATTTTATTGGTTTTAATTAATTTGATAAAATATTTCTTTCTAGAAATATCACTATGGTAAAAATTGATACAATTCATTTACATGACTTTAAAAAATAGAAAAAAGAGTGCAATTTGAACCAACTAATTAGTTTTTATATTCCATAAAATTCATATTTACCTATAAATCTCATTTATAACCATTAAAATTTAAAATTATATTTATTTTAATATTATTTATATCATTTACTTGTTATTTCCATATACAAAAAAATTAATGCATCATCGATTTTCAATCCATTAAAGAAATTATTTACCTCCAAAAAAATAAAAACAAAATTCCATTAATTATATAAATATAAATGTTTTCCTAGTAATAATTATTTTTTAATATACCATATCTATGAAAAAATATTAAAAATGATATACTTATTAGAAACATTAGTATGATAAATTTGACATTTCATAAAATCAAACACAATAATAGAAGAAAATTCATCCATGTTTATCCAAGATATCATAAATCATAAACATGGATTATTATTTTTCAATAAATACACATAGGAAATATTATGATAAGTTTTAATTTAAATTTATAATATTTATAATATTATTTTTACCCTTAATTACATGATTTATCCTTAACATTGTTAATAAAAATTAATATCAATTATATTCATATTTTACAAAATTAAAATGGGAATATTTGATAAATTTTTACATTATGATTAAAATTATGGAATGAATTTTTCTAAATAAAATAAATATTTTTTAAAATTTATTTTAAAATTAATATATTAGATGGTTCTGGAAAAGATGTTTTTAAACTGAAAATGTCCAAATGTTTTAAAATATTTATATTTCTAAATTCAATAAGAAAATAATTAAAATAATCCAATTAGAATTAATAGATTTATTTGAAAGGAAATGAAATATATAATTTACCATAATTGATTTTTTAGTAAAAAATTACCTTTTAATTAAAATTCAATGTTGTCAATATTCATCAAAAATAAAGTTATCAAAAAAAATGACAACTATATAACCATAGAAAAATTCGATATTATTCATTAAAAAAAGAAGTTTATTTTTTATATAAAATTTATAAATATGTCAAAATATAGTTTTAAAATAATACTTCCATTCTATGGTGATAAATGATAATTTAGAAAAATATACATATTTGGGTTATTTAAATTAGATTTGTTATTAATTTTTTATTAATCTTGTAGGATGAATTTAAAAAATTTATCAAATATATAACTATGAAATTTCATTATTATCAATCACTAATATCTAGTAATTTAATTTATTAATATAAATTTATTTTGTGGGCATAAAATATTATTTCATAAAATACATCCTTTATTTACTTGGTTTTTTTCATTTATAGTTCATTGGAAACCAATGAAATCATTATATAAACATTTATAAATGATATTTTATTATTTTAGTTATTCCTATTAATTATAACCATCCAAATTATTATTTGTTAATGATCATAATAAACAGTAATTGTGTATTGTTGTTTGGTAAAACATGGTATTTCATGTTACACATGTTATCGAAGAAAATGAATGTTGTTTGAAACATAGTATAAAATTACTGTTGTGTATAATGAAAGATAAACTATTAATTTTTAATAAAATATGTTATTAAATATTTTATATTAATTTGAAAAAAATATTTCTTAAAATCTTGGGATGTTACATTTCCCCTCTTCTAAACCATTCAAAAGCCAATCATTTAAAATATAACAAATATTATATTATATCAGGGAATTCAAAATAGATTTCCCTTGTTCATAACTGTTTACCATTTCATAAGATACATCATAGTATATCCTTATCTATGAAATATCCCTTCTATGAGTATACATACCTCATAAACGAATAAAATCAGTTTACTTGAACATAGATAAATAGGTTTACTCTATGAATATCCTAAATAAGAAACCAAAATAAGCCTCCAATATTTCCTTCAAATAAACATGATTGGGTTATTCCTCTTTCATGTGTAATTTTATATCTATAATTTCATTGATAAATATAATTTTCTAGTTTTTCTCCCTAAGAAATGGGATCCTTGGAATATAATTAGACATTTATTTCAATGAAAATACCGACCCATCCCATTATACAAATATTGAAACATTTATCTTCCAAATACACTAAGACATGATATTTTCAAATGTAACACTAATATGTCTATAATAAATAATTTTACTCTATTTGTATAATTAATTATCCATAAGTGTAACTGTTATTTTTCCAAAAGGAAATATATACCCTTTATTCAATGATTTAATAACACACATCCATGAATCCAAACATTCTTTCATCCTATCTAGTTTACAATTTATTTGATATAAATATGAGTGGGACTCTAAACAAGGTAAATTACCTTATCCATGTACTAACCTTGATTATCTTCCAATGTAAAAATTCAAATAACCGCTAAAAATTCAAATAATCTTTTTTATGATATGATTTCATATCATGTTCTCCATATTAAGAAGAATCATACCACAAGTAGTATTAATTTACATTAATAGTTATAAATTATTAGAAATATGATCCATATAAATATTAACATAGAAGCATCAGATATTGGGAATGGTGAACCTTACATATAAACATTTACTTGTGAAAGATATTGATTGAATATGAATTATCATTTGTGATACTAAATTTATGGGTTCATTTATTTTTGTTTTCACAAATAATATCCAAATTTAAAAATTACTGAATTTTTAATATGGTATTATGCTATCTATATAGGTTATGGGAAATAAAAATATAATTATAGTTTTAAAGAACCTTTAACAAGTGATAACATCTATATATGCTTCAACTATGATGACTCTATTAGCTCCCACCACTCTGGGAATGTTATCACCAACATAGAACCGTTATTTCCAGGTGGTGAATTCCTTGGATTTAGAGTACCTTCCTAATGTAATCATTCGTAATCAAGAGAAAAACTATGTAATATTATAGGATCTAAATATATTTAAACCATAATGTTAATGACATTCCAATAGGGGGAATAAAGCCTTTTTCAAAACATCTGAATCCAATGGGATCCTCTCCAATAAGAGTGGAAATACCCAAATTCTCTATATTAGGGACTTGGGTAAGGAATTACATAAAATAAAGACTTCCACCTTGGATACTGCTGTGATGGATACTTTACACCATATGTATTGTCCCTAAAAAATATCTCTATTTCGCATAGTAGCTTATGAAGAATCAATATTCTCCCTAATCATCCAGAACATGGCACCGAGGATGAGAACTCATCATGTGTAGGGAGAAAGGAAATATGATGAACAAGTGTATGTATATATTTTCTCAAATGTCCAAAATACCCATTGTAAAATCTTTACAATGACTTAGGGGTGATTCTATATCAATTAAAAAACAAATTATTACCAATGCAGTCACTAGAGAGATCTATGAAAAACCCTTCACTAAAAGGATATGAAAACAACTACAATACATGACCTCTCCATAGAACTCATTTCATGAGACATACCAATAATAATATTAATTATATCTATTACTTTACATCATATGGTACCAAAAAAACAACCCATAAACCACTATGGCCCCTAGTCATTGTTAACGAATATGCACTCAAATTCTTCCCTAGATCCCTTGTTGTAATGGTAATCCTCACAACACTATCAATGACATACATGGATTTCCTAAAGGTGAAACACTATTGTGAAATAATAAAGGTACTCGATATCAAAATAGTTATAGAGGTACTCCCAATAACACGACATCCAATCATTGTGATCTTCATCAACATGTCAATTAATCTATAGGTAGAAGATATGGGGTCCTTATTAGTGTATTTTTCAGGAAGGATTAACACATGATATAGAAATTAGCTTGAATGTGGGTTCTCCACATATAAATGATAAATAAAACATCAACTATAGTAGTCATCCCCATGTAACCCATGGTAGATTTCAACCCCATAAAAAACACCCAACTGACACAATGATTCTATTTATGTTGAATATATGTAAATCAACACAAATATAGGTTCTATACATAAAATTGGACATGATGTACTTCCTAATCATATTGAGCCTCCTCGACCCAGAGGCCCTCCCCACATCCCAATAATGAAAATTATGACCTTTTATCAAGTGGGACTTTGAAATGTATTTGAATCAACACTAAGAACTCGATAATAAACATGAAATGCTTAATTCCTATCAATGGGAGATTTATGGAAATAATAATAATAGGTTCCCCATATGACCTTTCAAACACATATTTTGTTTGAAAAATTATTACTAATTCCAAATTATTCAATATTATAGATTAAAGATTGCTTTTATGGTTAGAATAGGTATAATATATATCATATAACAATGTTGAATAATTTATAATATTTTTTGTGATGATAAATAAATATAAGTTACATTTCATGATTAATACCATACAGACCTCCTCTTATATATTCTCTAACATATTTAGATGAAGAATTCATACCTCACAATTGTTGAAATATTTGGAAAACACTAAAAAATATTAAGAAATATCCTACCATATTAGGAGGTTTCCAATTTTATTTTTGTGTTATTCTAATAGTGTTATCAAGTAGATGAGACTAGTATCCCAGTTGTTTGGAACGTAATGTTTGTTTACTACTGAAATCACCCCAACATGATTTACATAACGACATCATACACTCACTAAGAACATAATGGAAAATCCTCCCATGTATGAATTAGAGGGTGGATTGAGATTCATGGGTTATATTTTGTTACATTTAATAGTAAACAATATTATAATTATAAGTTAGTTTTTAATGTCATTACCTCAAGTTAACAAAGAAATTAAATATATTATATCAGTTGTTCAATCAATAAAATACCATAAATACTAATATTGAAAAAAAAGAAACACATAAAGGGAATAATAAATTAAAATTCTCTTATACCAAGGCAATATAATGATAAATCATGATATATCATCTATAATGATGATATTTCAATAAAACTCATCACGAATGTAATGTCTTGGATTTACATGTTCTAATTTTAAATATTATATAGAATAAATTTCAGACTAGCCATTGTGATGGAATGTGATTCAGAGGCCCAGATTTCCAAAACTACTTTTTTTAAATAAATAATAATTTAAAATATATCACATTATAGGTTATAAGAAAATAGTATAATAACATTTAAATGGGTGTCTGGATCAAATATTTGAGGGCACTGTTGCATTCCAAACAATGAATTTACCTCATTTGAGGCCTAACAATTGAGAATTGTTGGTTGGATAAAGAAGTTAGTTTTTGGATGTTCAATGAAATCAAATAATTTAAAATATTTATTTTATCATATTTTCATCAACATAGTGAATGGAAAATTTAAATAAGCTGTTTAGGAGAATTTCTAGGGTCAGCCGCATAACTCAGAAATTATCTAGAGGCATATAGAGGATACCACTTTTGTAAACCTATTGACAAAAAATGATAAAAAATCAACTATTCATAAATCTTGACACCAAATGAGTTAGAGGATCTCTTTGATGATGGAAGCACATTCCCTTTATTTTAGTGATCGATCCAAACATGAAACATGGGTTGTTATCTTAAATGCGTTCTTCACATTCTTGTATTTAAATGATGGAATTGGAGAATACCATGAACATGTTGATGGTCATTCTTACAGGATAGTTGTTTTACGGGTTTGTTTTGGAAAATTATTCATATTTGTTTCATTATTCTTGATCCTATTTAAGGATGTGTATCGACCCCATAATAAAAAATAGTGGATGTCCTTTTTTTGATTTTTTATGAATTTATTCTCCCGACCTCATGTGTTCACATCGTTCTTCATGGTATTGTGAACAACAGATCGTTGTGATTCTGTATCTCAATGAAATGATCCTATATCATATATTTGAAATCATTATGAACCATTATAGGTGAGACGATGATGGTGGAAGACAAATCAACATTGTTCGGAAGAACTATTTTTTCAACCATTCATCATAAGAATGATCAAAATGAGTTGTTGGGGACATTTGGTACCCCAAAACTCACAAAATGCTGATGGAAATGGTGGGGAAATCTTGGATATTATGTTTCACAAAAAATTAATTCTTGGATCGAGAAATGGGAGATCACCAAAAGCACTGGATGATAAACATCATTTTCTGGAAAAACACAATGAACACAAACTGTTCTCCGAAGATGTGGGTGGGTAGGGCCAGTTCAGTAGTGGCTAGGGTTCCTCAATATAGTTAGAGATGACACAACATGTGATATATGTCACATGGTGTGTGGGTATTTATTCAAGTCTCGGTTTGTATCTAAAATGATACACATACATGGGATGGGGTACACAACATGTACTCCACCACATGTCCAGACTAGGCCAGTTACGTGGGTTACCCTGTGTACCACGACATGAGTTGGAAGACAAGGGTTGAAGCCGTGTACAAGAACATGAACATCATAAACGGAGAGGAACCATGATTTCAGGACATGTCATGATAATTTTCTACATGTCGTGTATATCGATTTGTACATGACAACATATATATCACATGAGCCATGGTACACAGGCAGTACACAGGGTTAGAGGACACAATGTGTGAACCATCTACACACCATGAACATTCTTATAAAATGTATTATCTCTATTTACTCCATTTATTGGAAATGTTTTGTTTGGGCATGTACCCCTTGCTCATTCCCCGGAAGGCCAGGTTTCACATCTATATACCTGAGTATGATCCCATCAGTAGGACATTCTGGATATAGATAGTGTCATTTTGAGAGGCCTGAAGTGGGATCCTCTACCAATTAATGGCAATATATAGAGTCTGTATATACGTAAACAATCCAACTGAACAAAGATACTCTAGTTATCTAGTGAATCAATATGAGTCCTAGTATACACCCAGACCATATAAGTGATCCTCATCCGTGTATCATGATCATTCCCCACCTAGGAGTGAGTTCTCTCGGAATGAGTCCATATGTTATCTCTTCAAATATATCATTAAATATATCTATCTCATCAAAATAATGATGAATTGTACCTCTTGGATGGATTTAAATAGATCTATCAGACTCATGGAGTGATGTCACTCATAATATTACTTCCTCGAATTTTCTGACAGAATCCATAGTGTGGGTATGCAGTTGTTATGACTTACCTCTTGACTGAGGGCCCAGGTTTCCTATATATTTGGATATTTATTTTGTTAAATGTCATGTAGTCATATAAAATGTAAATATTTTTGTACCATTACTTCTTGTATTTCATTGTGGTTTTTGGGGTCCTCAACTGAGTGTTGTTATAATTACCCCTACATGGGCTTTGTCGGGATATGTCATGTCCTGTGTAAATAAGTGGACTTTTCACAGAGTCCAGTGCATAAAATGACTAGAAAAGGATTTTTGAGCTTCCTTAGAGGTTGTGGGGTACTTATGGCTATGATTTGTAGTCAAGGTACCCATTTTTTACTTAAAGGATAGACATTTTATTTTTCAGACTATTTCATTTCGTGGGCCTGTATTCTTGTCCAATTTACATAATGCACATTAATTTCTATAGTACTCTATTAATTGTGTTTATTTTTATGAACTAATTTTATTTTTTAATTGTTTTTTTACATTTTAGTATTTTTGGGATTTTAGATGTGGGTGTGTGTACATGTTCATAGGAAATGCCTCAAATTTTAGGGATATGCCTACTTGGTGCTAGTCACCAGCCCCTAGCCTATTAGAGGTAGTCTAGGGGAGTCACAGAACTAGCCCAACTTGGACGGGTCATGATAACTGAAGATAATCAACTAGGGTTCAAACTAGAATACAATACCAAAATAAAAATGTGGATGTAATAAAACATCAATAGAACCCTAGAATCCCCATCATAGTGTGATGTGGGTATTTTACCTCATCCAACACCCTTAGTACCCTTAGAATTAAAAAGGGATATTGAAGATGATAATGTAACCCATAAATTTATATATATCATCATATGGATATGAATAACTCCATAGTAACTACCCACAATGTCTGTTCTATCAATTATTCATGATTCAACCCCTCTATTGAAATTATATTCAATGGATGATAGAGGGGATTAACCCAGAACCATTGTTCATTATGAATCTCCCAAATTATCTTAATAGAAACTAGAATATAATAAATTGGGTACTTTTATAGGATAGAAACTTAAATAACCCCCATCATGGATAAAATTATTAGGATTTTTAATCTATCATTTGGGGTATTTTAATGTCATGAGGCTATTTATATTTCTAATACCGATGTAGACATGATCCTGTTATCATTTTCATGTTAGTAAATTTTTTTTGATATAGACCCAAAAAATGACATATATAATAAATCTAATTGGAATGAATAGGAAAAAAATGAAGAATTTGTTAAATATATCTTATTTATTGAACTAAAATAAGAAGGGTTGTGTAAACTAGAATAAAGACTAACCCATGATATGAGAGATGCTCTATTAAATATGACTCTACTAACTCTAAGATGCGGTTACATTAATAATGTAAAAGTATAAATACATAAATAGTGAACACAACACAAAATGATATAGGGATTTACCCTACAAAAGAAAATATAATAGGTATATGATAGGAATAAAGAGATTAATAAAAAAATATTGACCTGTTTTGTTGAAACATACCCCCTTAGTGTAATTCCTAGGTAAATACAACCATGCCTCCTCTAGATGAACCTCTCAAATATGAGAAGATTTTTTGTCCAATTAGAGTATAATTATGAATCCTAGTTAACATAATTTCACAGCAAGAAATTTAATTTTTCAATGTTATTATTGATTTTCAAGAGTTTATTATACTGAGAATAAATCAACACCAGTCCAAGAATGTAATTTTAAGATAAAAAAAGCATGTTTCCTACCACACGGTCAAACTAACATACCAAGTTAACCTCTAGTATGTTCCCTAAAATAAATGAAGGATAAAAATTGTTTTTTAATAATTTCATGAATCTATTTTTAACAAAAAAATAGTAAATTAAAGGAATATGTGATATTTTAAAGCTAAATGGAAAAAGGCATCCCAAATTGGTGAATTTGAAATCAATTTCTCAAATGGTTGGGAACCCAAACAACTTAATTTCTAGTGCAATAAGAGATCTAAAATATCACCATTCACACTTTATTGTTAGTCATGTCCCAATAATTGGTATTCCAATTCAATAAGAAGTATAAATACATTGGTGTTTCATGAAATCTAAAAAATGACGTAAAATTTTATTGTATAGAAATCTTGAATCCATATCTATTTCTACCTATGGAAAAATATATTTCAACATCTTCAACCTGTTTAGATCAATATATAGAGTGATGAGTATTCATGATCACATTATAAAGAATATCATTGGATGAGGGAGTATTATGAGAACCCATAATAGTGAATACTATTATATTATTATTTCATACATCTCTAGTAGGAAAATAATTTCTTAATCAATAGAAATTTCAATCGGATGATAAATCCTAGTGTATATCAGTTAGTTTCATACATGTGATATACCCATATACTAATAAAGGTAATTCATATGAAATGGTCCACAAGAAAAATACCTAAGGAGGAGAAAACTATGAGAGATGAATAAATAACCATAATAGATTATACTATTTTAATTTAAAATTTTCCAAAATAATTTATGTGTCATAGTCAAAGAGATACACACCTTATAGAGTGAATATAGAGCATCAACCTAATAAAAATCTTTTATGGGTATCTATTATCCAATCTAATTATTTGATAAATTGGTTACTAATTTATTGCCATATAAATTACAATGTTATGGGAAACCTATATGGATTAACTCAAAAATAAAAAGAAAAAAAAATTTGATTACAAAACACGAGATTTATCATTTAAACCAAATTTGAATCTTATGATATTAGCATAAGGACAACCTCTTTGTAATAAATATCATCCACTTGTAGAGATATATGATTTTTAATTTCATATCAAAGTCACACAAATATTAATTTAAATTAATTATTCCCTTAATCTCTTTATGTAACTCATGTTGACCTCTTTAGCGGTTTATCAAGAACTTGTGATTTTGAAACCAAAGTGGTCATCGCTAAATCATATAGTGATATAAATAAAATAGTGAAGTTAACTAATTAAATTTGATTCATGGAACAATATTTTAATAAAAATATATGAATCCACATCATAAAAGTTTAATTTTTTTGAATCTTAACAATGTAAAGATTTTATGAGCATTGGTGGATAATGGATATAGAATTAATCAAATTCAATTGAGAACACTAGACCATTTTAGGCATGAGGGGGATAATTTATCCCCATATGATTTTATGATATAAGAATATGGTAAATGTTGATAGAAACCAATATTTATGATCCAATTGAAGATCCAACTCAGATATATGATGTTTTATTCAGAATTCGTGGGGATTAATCAAGTCACCATTTTTTATGTCTTATTACGGAGAAAGTATCCTCATTTTTATGTAGTAGTTTCTTGTTCCTATCATAAAAGCATGAAATATTCTATCAATGTATAATTTGAAGAATTTTATAATATTATTTTGGTATTTTAATCCTATAGAGATTCATATATTGAAATAATATATTCAAAATTGAAATGAAATAAATTGTACATTCCTAGTGAAATATCGATTAAAACATATTATGTGTTATTAGAATTTACCATAAATCACTAGAGTGTGTGTAAATAAGGTTCCATAAATTTTTTAATCCTATTGATGTATTAACAATAAAGTTGGAAATCACTATGGGTTTTCATGTCTAATGAAATAGATCCCTAAATTATATTCATATCTTAGTATTGGAAAAGAGATTCTATTGTTGATTAAAAATCATCCTTAGTGGTGAATATCCTTACAATTATTATGTTCACTAATCTATATTATGTCACAATTAATATAATGCAGCCTTGAACAAATTTTTTTCAACCTTACCAATTCGTTTAGATTTATAAGGAATGGAATTTCAGAATAGAACACATATATTGGGTCCCATTAACTATATTAAACTTGTGTTTATTGATATTGATGAACTTATACCCTATTTGGTAGACTATTGTCTCATGAAAGATGAAAATTACACTTATAAATTTATAGATACATAGGAATATGTCTATCCCACACTCCAGATGAGGATCATATAGATTAACATAAATATTTTCCACCCAATTTTTTGGAATGAATCAGAACTGAGGATATTGATTTATAATAAGTTAATATGGGTATGAATAAAATCCTATAACCCACACAGATCAGTATAACCATGACTCCCATGTAAGATGAGAAAAATGATTCATTCCTAAAACAAAATTCATATTTGTTTATATGGAATTATATTAATATTACCTAAGTAGACCTTGAGGTAGATATCCATTATATAGGACTAACATCTAGACTTTATTTTTATATAAATGTATTGAGTTGTATGGACAAGACTCCAAATTAAAATATAGAGGATTAAGTGGAATGACTGATTATGGAATATTTTATTCAATAGGATAAATATTGAAAATCAATCTCTAAAACAAATCCTGTTAATAATAATAATGATACATTAGAGTCTAAATTAAATTATTTATTTTGAATTATAGATTTCTAAAATATAACTTTAATTTTACAATTATAGTTCTTTTCATTGATAATGATTTATGTTTCAATCTAAAATTTATGGAATTTTATTCCAGATATAAATAGTTTCAAATTTATTCCAATGATAAATAAATAAATTGTATTAGATCAATATATGGATAATATTTATACACAATTATTCCCTCCTGTCAAAATAAATTGTGGCCATTTAATAGATTAAAATACACTGCATTTTTCATCATCTAATTAGTTAAACAATGAATGGTTTTTTGGATTATTATGTTTTCAATTAAAAACTACATTAGAAACATTCAACTAAAATTTGGTTTGTATTCTCTAAACCTTGACAACACACCTTTATGTTTAATAGACTAAAATTCATGTTTAAAATGATATAGGGAATGTTTCATAGTTTTATAGTCTTTCGTCATTGAATACTAATTGATCCCTTGGAATCAAAGTCAAAAAATGAGATTCCCCCACATCAGATCATCTAGGTGTTGAGATGACAACATGGGAGACTCACCACCTCTATGTGTTTTAATCCAAATATCATTGAATGTTGTTTAATATTCAAAATGTTAATGGTTAAATGAATAACATTTTAGAAGGATGCAAATTCATATAGTTCATTCAATATCCTCATGTAGCATCCCTTGATCCTTCCAATTTTGATGAAACCTCTGTAGGGAAAACCTAAAATCCTCAACATTGATATTATGGAGATATAATTTGGTTCCATCATTGACAAGAATAATTATTTATCCAAGAATCATAATATTTACTACTATAGTGAAAAAATGTTATTATTTAAGATATGATATACATATATTGATAAAAGTTGAATGGAATCAATCATTGTTGTACAAAATCAGTTACACTATTTATAGAATAATGTTATCAACTTGATATCCCATGTGGATCTAATAAATTATATCCTTCATCAAAATATATTTCCATGATAATTTATAATGGTGGGGAACCATACTTTAGTAATTTTAAACCCACTATATATTCCAATAGGTGGTGATTGAAATATCAGTGGAAAATTTTCTAGTAGAATAACATTCCAAATAGGGGACTCTAATGGATAAGGAACTCCCTGATAAATATACTATCTCTATTCATTATAACTTTCAAATACTGGAAATGAATTTCAGCTATTCCTTTTGAAGTATTTTTTTAATTAGGGAAGAGGATCTGAATCTCAATAGAGTATATTTATATATTTTTTATTTCTCTATCATAAGAACTATTTATATACTCATTCATTATTTATGAAAGATTCACTAATAATGAGGAATAATAAAAATAAATTATACAAGGATTCATGATATATTTGGATATACCTATCACATAACTAAAATGGAATGCAAATTCAGTTGTAGTAGTAACTTCAAAACCTGACTCACTCTATAGTAACCAAATCGGAGTGCCACATGACTTCAGTTGTGCCTCCCCATATGCCTTAAGCTTGCAACTAGAATCAAGTATATGATGTGATAATGTGAGGGATAATATAATATCTAGTTAGGAAAACTACAAATCATAGTGTAAATAATATGTAACTAGTAATAACTATAACAAATAAAATTAAAAGAAACATTTTCTATAGTGACATGAAAAAGTAAATAACACATCAATGAAATAATATAATGATCCATCCAAAATAGAATATCTATTACAAAAAATCATGATATATCCACTATACAATGATCATATACATTCCAATAAAAAATAAACAAAAAATAAAAAACAACAACACCTGTTATAGAGTCAGGATCTGGTATCATATCTTGAATTCATCCATGTTATCCAACACAACTAAACATTATTGAGACCCTTGATTACCTATTACTATAATCGCGAGGTCAACATGGGTACTAAAGTGTGAGTGTCAGCTGATAATGGTGTGAGTATAACTAAATAGGTTACACTCTATGGATTCCCAACCATAATATGTTTATAATGTTCCAAGACCATGTGTTATTCTAGAAATAATTTAATGAGAAATTGTAGAATTATCACCTATCATTTCTATGAGAACTATATGAGTCACCCAATAGTGACCATACCTACTTATACTAGTTTTAGGGTGTCTCTAAATATTTAATGTATATATTTTGAGAGTTATATTTTCATCCAGACATAATATCATCAAAAACCATTAAAACCAAATGGTTAGAAAATTGTTCTCTCTAGAAATCGTTAAATTTCATTATCAATTCCCTAGGATGGATATGGACTTTACTGAGATATAATTATATTTAACCATCTCTAGTGGTTTGCTATGTTCCCACCACAAATTCCATTTATTATCATTAACCCCATCGGTCAGATAGGAACCAATAAATTCTTTATATGACACCGTTAATCTAATGGTTTGAATAAAATCTAAACAATCACAAATATATATCATATCACAACTATAATATCCATTGTTCACATGAATTTATAACCCATATCACATTATAGAATTATTCAGTCCAAAAAACATTAAGCACACCAGGAGAATACCATAACGTCCAATAGGTTCTATATGGTTGGAAACTCACCCAACTTAGATTTTAAAAAATATTATTAGGTTGGTTCCTTAGAAAAAAATACCATTTCACATTCATCACATTTTCCACAATGATATAATTATATGATTAGTTTATCAATTCAATAAATGAGAACATGTAACGTAACAAGCTCAACTATCTCAAACCATAACTGGGGCCTCCCACAAAATTTCCCTTAGTACATTCAAATACACTAAGTCTTAAACCCAATAGTCAATGGGAATTGTGTCCCTCAATATAGACCTAATGAAATCCTGACCAAACTAGGCACATTAGGAAATCAATAAATGTTAACGAAAAAGGTATGACTTATATAAGTGGGGAAGAAACCCACACCCCATACACTAATCATCTAGCTTGGTGGTTATATGTAATTCAAGGTTCCATGTGGCCTACCCATACACCCATCCATACTACTTCATCACCCCTACTCAAAGTGGACTACGTACACCTATTACAATTTAAAAAATTGTTTGGATTCATAATGGGAAACCCACTATGTTCTAGTTATGATGTTACATAATACTTTTGATAAACAACATGAACCATGATGGACATGGAATCATGTCTAACCACTTCAGAATCCATATTTTAGGTCCATACCATTATAATAAGTGGTTGATGATCAAGCATATATTTCAAGGTGTTGTTTTGTCCCTTGAAATTTATTTTATATTCTTTCAAATTAATGAATAAAAATCAATTTTAACTTATGGTCAAGCACACTAAAGAATAGATACCGCATATGTAATTTCTTTGATAGAATTTTATGATCTATATAGATAATAATAAGTGACCATATACTATAATTGATATTATCCCATTTATGAAAATAAAGACCAACAATACTAACCATGTTCAACCAGTCACCACCAAGGAACATGATGCCCTCACTCCATTGATAACCAATCTATTTTTTATAAAAAAATTATATTTAATTCACACACTAAACATACATTAATTAAAAAATTAATAAATTGTGAATAATCAAATTCTTATTAAATGGGTGATCTATAATATTTTAGTCCATAATCATAGAGGTGTACACAACCCCTAACGTTCATGTGGTCCTCTAAGAAATAATGAACCATAATATTAGACTAATTTCACCATGATTCGATGGAATCAACCAAAGAACATTATATTTGAAAATTATAATATTATAGACATTGAAAATAATTTAATTATGAAAAACAAGTTTTATAATTCAACATAATTGATTTGGAATACCACTATAGATTAAGCACACACCATGAGGGAAATATGAATGGGAGAGAGTAAAAGGGGTTTAATACACCCTGTTTTTATCAATATGGAGAGAAAAACATTAAATATGGTGTTAATATATTGAAATGTTTAATTGTACACTTTTGAAAATAAATTAAGAGTTTGTGGAATTGTGGCCTATATCTTAATGGAACAAGAACCCTCTATATAACCCCCATAAATCATCCCATAAAACCATTATAGTGTGTCCATGTGACCCATAGTGCAATGTAACACTAGGGATTCGAAACAAAGAACGATAATCACCAAGTCTCGGGGTCATGCTATGAAATTTCCACCCATTTCCTGGATTTACTCCTCCCATTGAATTGGATCACAAAAAAAATTTGATCATTGATCCATTATTCAATCACCATTAGAGAATATTTTTTTATTGAAAAACACATATTATATATCATAAAAAACCAAAAATATTGAAATATTAATCTTACATATCCAATATTATTTTGTGATTTGTTTTTATGTAGGCCTCTCCTTTTTGCAACCCCTAAGCTATGACATGATTTGTCCTTGAAATTAAAAAATTCAACCATATACTGAGGGATTCATAATGATACATAATCTTCATGGAAGAAACATCCCCATTCATCTAATTATTATCCTTACATAACACACTTCACATTTTGATTCCCCATTCTTATTACATGATGTTTTTTCGAAAGTAAACTTATATAGATGGGTTACCTAAACATACTCCAAAACTCACCCAATTATCAAAGATACATCTCAATCCTTTAAACACATCCCAATATACATTCCTTATGTGTTTTCAAAATTTATAAACTAAATATGACCCCAATTTTGGAAGAAAACCCTTACCATGGACCAATAATTCAAATGTATTCTAATTTCTCCAAAAAATAATTATATGATTTGTTAAACTGCTTATTAAACTAGTAATTTAAGAGTAATACATCAACAAGAAGGAATTGAAACCCATGAATTACTATGTATAATAGTTACTTTCATATTTTCCTTCTTTTTTAGTGTTGTCTCACATGCAGCAGTATCCTACTGATTAAAAAGAAAAGCTAGAAATGTTTGACATAACTCTCACAAATCTATACCATGATATAACAAACATAATAATTATAAAATAAAGGTTGGTTTAAATATTTTCATTTAATGAATTAATTAAATGAATAAATTAAATACCAAATGGACTAAGAGATATAAAACATCATTATTGAATTTTCTTTTAACCAACTAATGGTATCCTATATTAGAACATATCTAGAAGAGGTCTCTTAAAAATGATCAAGCTAGAATGAAAAAAATCCATCGACAACCAAATGATTTATTATTTATTATTACAAAATTTTTCTAAATGTTATATGAAGTCGATCATTTGAAGGGTTAGTTATCATTTGAATTTATGGATAAGAGACTATTAAGAAGATATATAAATTTCATGATGAAACATGAAGTTGACATAAATTAGTTACCAATTTATTTCAGAAAATATAGAGGTCTGTAATTCTTGTCCAACAATGACATCTAAATATAGGGAATTCACAACTAATTTTCATACAATTCAGATATGTGATAAAATAACATATCTTCCTCTACATATATTTTAAATTTATAAATAATCCACATTCTTCTTTATATGGGGATAAATGTGATGGGTTAACACCCTTCTTGCAATTTTAGAAAAAATAAATTCTCCATCATCACTACCAAATTTTTCGTTAAATCTATCAATGATATACACTTAAATGAAATTTAAATGATGTCTATGATAATTTTTTGGATGAACGAAATCAATAGTATCTTTATAGATCTACATATTTTTTTACTAGGCAATGGGACTAACATTTATGTATCATAATTGAATAAATTGTATTATAAATTGAATAACCAGTTCAATCATTAATTACATTACATTTAAATTGTTAATGGAGGGATAAAACAATTCAACAAGAATATATTGAAAATTCTATATAAAATGGCTGAAAAGGATATAATACTTTTTACAAATAAACATCTCATTGTTTTTTAGTCATATCAATCAACTATTTTTCTTACTATTCATGAAATCCTATATTTTCTAGTGTACTTAACTGATTCCATAATCCCCCTTGATGTTTAGTTATATTAAATCTAAAAAACTATTAATGATGTGTACAACAAATATGTATGATGTTAAATATGATTTTTTGAATTATCATCACTTTTTGAGAAGAACTATACCTCATTGAAAAGCTCTTCTCCAATTTCTCTGATTTAATAACTATAATGGATGTAGAAAATATCATGTCTCCCACCAATAAATTTTTTATCATGAAGTACATCTAAGGACCACATGTTAGGTCCTATAGTTATTTCAATATTATTTAAGAAAAAATTGTACTATGCCATCATTGAATGTCTATAAACTATACAACATAATGGCCTACCCCACATAGACCTAAAGTAATCGAAATGGTCTACTCAAGACTATTAAATTTCTTTATGAAAGATATTAATCTGGTTAACATTACAAAGATTTTGGGATTACCAATTCAGAAAAGTCTGATTAACAATACCTTCATTAGGAAATAACTTAATGCACCTTTCTGAATAACAATGTGTTATTTGATTGAAATTGTTACATGGTACATATTAATACATCGATCAATTATTTTGGGAAAGACTAGAATTTCCTATTTAATTCCATTACTCATTTTACCCCAGTGAATGGGATCATAATATATTACATATTTTTGATCATCTAAACATCTCACTAGAATATTATTTCATCCTGATCCACTATTATCCCTTGAATGTCCAAGATTTACATGGAGAATATTTTCTATGAACTACATGTCGCTTGAATATTTTTTATAGGATACATAACAATTCAAAAATGACATATCTCAAACATGTCCATAATCCGTTATTTTCACCATATCCTTTATTTTACCCTGGTGATGATACTTTTCATCATTCACGTTAGGAATTATTATTTCCACTCTCACTAGTTTTCTTCTTTAATGCAATTGTTTCTACTATGCACTATCCAAATATATATAGTGGATCCCATATACCAGTTCTATAGAAGGTTTAATTCATATTGCCCATGGAGATAATTTCATTTATGATTATCATATGACTGAAAATACTATGGACCTAACCACCATTCAAACCCACAATGTATGAATTCCCCATTCATATCATTATTCCACACTAACCATACAATGAGAAAACATATAATGACAAATTAATTTCAAAATATGGTTGAAATATATTAATTTCACCCAAGAATTTAGGCCGTAATCAATATATTTTGTGTTTTAATTCATTAATATTCGTCTATGATAACCATATTCTCGATTCATGTTAGAAGGATATATTCGAGTGTCTAATGATTTAGAATTATGTGTGGTTTGATTCATGTTCCTATATGATACAAAATTATACAAGAACCACCAATCTCTAAACCAATATTAGATTATCAACAGTATCACCATCCAAGTATATCTTCATTCTAATTCACATCATGTTTTCTTAAACTATCCATATTTTATGATTATTAATTTGATTGACGTGTTTCTCGGTTACTCTTCTCATATGATAGATATTGATTCCAATATCATATATCTCAAACCCCAAAATAAATTTTCATCCACATCCACCCATATTATATAAATCATGGAAACACAATTTTATATTAAATAGATATCATTGAAGATTCCATTTTCATATACAATACAATGTTTATTAATAATTTGGATTATTAATAATCATCTACTGATATTCTGGATGAGTACATAAAAATCCGAGGGTCCTCCATGGCATGTTGACTATATATTTTCTAAATTTCTTTTCATTTTATAGCTAACCAAGGTAATTAATCCATCCTAAGAGAAATAACCACTCACTATAACTCCTTCTACATCAATAAAATAGCCTCTCCATTGATATATAGTATTTGATTGTCCAAGTCTCAATATTATGGTTCTTTATTTATCTGAATAAATTATTCAATCCTAAAATTTACATTACCATCAATACTTTTTAAAGAAGTTGAAATGATTATGATTATACAACCTCTAATTTTTCTATGGAGACACTCACTTCATGTTTTTTATATATGAAAATACTAACTATTCATATTGATTGAATAATTCCCTAACCACTATATGTATGAAGTCACATAGGGACTCAATTACATGACATTAAAAAATGACTTATATTTATTCGGTTTAAGAATTATGAATAGAAAATATTTTCATCCATTATTTATGATTTTATATATCATCATTAATTTAATAAATATTATGTTTATTATTACTCCATCATTAGTATGTTACACTAATAATCGGACATTTTTTGTCTTCCTATGTTTACTATCATTACATTGATAATATTTCAAGGAAATATATACATATAGACAAATTAGTTTAAAATTTACAATTAACCAAATAGAAACATGAATCCTGTATCACAAATGATTACACTAATTATGATAAAAAAATTTGAGGACAAATTAATTCCATATAGAGTATCCATTTCTATCATTTCAAATATCCTTATTATATTATTTAAAATGAAAAATAAAAAATGGGTGAGCTCAAATTCATTATATGTATAAGTATAGATGATGAAATAATAAATTAATGATAAAAAATCAACATAGAATGGTAAATAAATAATAGATCATTTAATTAAAATAATTGGAAATGGTATAATAAATATAGAAAGATAAATAACTGATAACACATTGAATTAAAATAATAATTTTAAAATAAAATATATACATAGATTTTGTCATACAAAAAACTCATGGGTAATAAAAATGAAAAGTGAAATATTTAATAAGGAAATTTAAAATTAAAGGATTTCTTGTGTGAGGAACATGAAACCCTATACCATTAAAACCCTTAATAAGAAGGTTTAAAACCAATGGTAGAAAAATGTTAAATTTGAAAGAATTATTAGTCTCAAGAGAACCAATCAATGCATTGAGGGGATAATTAACCATTAGAAGATATGTAACAGTAATTTTTTTAACAGTGATGAATGTAAATACCATTGAAATATGATTAAAAACCTTCTTAAGGAAATAATCTGTTATCATTCCCATGTATCCCTTATCATTTTGAAAATTTTTAATCATAAATAAAATTAATTAATAACATTTAATGATATATATAATATCATGAAAATAAGTATATTAAGTATATAACACGATAAAATGGAATTATATACAACATATAAAGGAAACTAGGTTTATAACATTACAATATTCTACAATGAAATGAAATTGAGATGAAATCCCTTTCCTTGTATTTTCTATAGGTTAAAATACATTAATCTCATGTATAGTGGTATTAATCGTGTTATTAAATTATTATTGAACCATACTCATAGCAATAATGTCATATGTTAACTTTTTCCAATATCTCTTTATCTTTTTGTTAACAATCCTCAATTATTTTCAATATTATGGGTGTTATTTTCCTAGACATTTTGAGTATTTTTTTGACAAAATACCTGATATTTCTATTAATAAGATAATCCTATCATCATCTCACAATTGTTATTTATTCTTTTAATATCATACATATTCATTATATTTTGATTTTTTATAATCCATAATGTTTTTAGATAGGAAATTAAATGTACCATTCATGGAGCTGATAGGTCGTACGTACGAATGAATGCAACTTCCATTTCTTTTCTATATTAAAAAAATGAAAATTATAATATACATATTTATATTAAATTATATTATTATTTTTATTCCATATATTTGACATGTTTTTTTAAAAAAATGAACCTTTACACATTCCATATATAGTGTGTGTGAATAACATCACATTGAGGATGCAGTAGTCCACACGTTTACAAATAATGTAATCAGATTCCCAAAAAATGGAGAACATAAAGTATTATGTTATATAAAAATTTCAACAAGAATAAAGAATTTTCATGCAATATATATATATATTATATAATATAAAATCATCACTATTCCAATCATTAATGGTGGTAAATGGAAGAATGAAATACTGCGGTTCACGAGGCGCTAGTATACCATACACATGAACGATGATTGCATATCCCATTTGATGGATGTGTATGAAATAAAGGGATGAAATAATTGAAAAAAATCACATAATATTTAATATAATTATTTTATTTTATAATAATTGATTAATCATAAATGAATAGTCAGATAATGAAATAAAATGATTGCGAACCTTGAAGAATGATACCTCATTTTTGGGTAACTCTATTTTGTTTGTACCAAAATAATTTCTTGGACAACCTTATGCCTAAATAGATTCTTCTTAGATGAGGGTAGAAGAGTTGGGAGAATACATTTGTAGGTTTTGGATTATCTATTTTTCTAAATATTGTATGAGGAAGTGAGGGAGGATGTTCAATTTTATAAATGATGTTAGAGCCATTTTTGGAAACATTGAAAATATTTAATATATATAAATTAGTTTTCATTTCAAAATGGATCCAAGGAATGTTATTTATAATATAATATGATTATGGGCTGAAATAATCTTATCCAATATTTTCTAGAAATTTTTAGGAGAAATTAATACCTTTAGCAGTTGTATTTAACCCTTAGTTTAACACTTTAACTCTAACCATGACAATTTGTGTTTTTTTAATATTAAAGGGTTAATATTTTTTCTATATAATACAAATTAATAATAAATGATTCATGGATTACATTTTAAATTTTATCCCAAAAATTAGGTTGATTATTATGTTTTTTTAAATTTTATAACATTTAATATTTTTTTTAAATATCAATATTGTCAATTTTGAACCTATTAATTTATTCAATTTTTACAAATTATAAAAAAAATAACTTTGAAAAAAAACATTCAATAAATCCATAATATTTATATTTCATATATATAATTCTTGTTTGACAATAATTACATAAAATTATATTTATTTTAATATTTTTAATAACATTTATTTGATATATCCAGTAATAAAACAATTACTATATCATCATTGTGAAATGAATTAATATAATTATTTCATCACTAATAATTAAAAATAAATTATCATGAATAATATAGAAAATTTTTAATTTCCAATTACTATTTAATTTCGAAAGGATCCACTCTATAACTCCATATTAAAAATATTTGTTTAGCTAAACACAAAAGAATAAAAAAAATTACTTTTAATTGAATAATATACTATAAATTGATTAAAGTCAGACAAGCAGATATAAGAGCTCAAAAAATCACCCCAAAGGTGATTTTGGTCTACAATAACTCATACAATAAATTCATGACATTTGTTAGTATAATTTTAAAATATTATCTTCACGCATAGTTACATGATTTACACTAAATAATGGGAATATAAATTACTAATTATTTTATATTAATATTTTTTTTATAAAAATAAAATGAAATATCATTACCTAATATGGAAATTTTTATTCCAAATGAAGAATGAATTTTTCAAAATTTAAAACATTGAGGAGGATAAAATTAATTTAAAATTACACTGTATATGGGTTGTGAAAGAGGTTTTTTTATGTGAAGAATTTAAAAATATTGAAAAGTTTTTATATACTTATTCATTTTGAAAATGATTCAAATGAACTGAATTTTATTAAAGGATAAAATTAGACCCCCAAATTTATTTCACCTATAATAATATTATGGTTTTACTCTATTTAATTTTCATGTTATCAAAACATAACATGAAAACTAAACACAATGCATTTTATTTAATTCAACACCAATGTGGTTACATTACAACAACATCAAAGGAAACCATAGTACCCAAAAATACCTATTAAGAGACCTATTAGAATTTTATGGAGTCCTCCAAATACATCAAAAACCCCCAAAAAGATAGTATGGGTCCCTCTGATCCATCACTATGAACATCAGTATTGTTAGAGTCACTCCAACGACACTAGGTATCAGTGGGAGGATGTGCACCATCTTCACCAAGATGTTTTTATTATGGAAAACCCTAATTCACGCTTTTATAATACCCTAATTCAATATGAAAATTACCTCCTTAGGAGACTGTTGAGTCTCCAATGTCTATAAGACCATATAGCCATTGGGTATTTTGGTTGTTTAATTTAATGTATCTAGGTGAATGAGTTTTCATAGTATTTAAAGTGTTCTTTGATGTTACAACTATAAATATGATTATAGTATACTATTTTGAAATATATATAAATTAGATGCATAATGATTTAACATTTATGATGTGTTTGAAACATAACCCTGGTGTTTTAAAATAATAATCAAGAGAAGTATGCAGTTGGTTTGGATAAAAAGAAACAAATTTTTGAGTTTGAAATTGTGCATTGGACAAATGAAAATAATAAATAATATTATATTTGATATTTTAGCTATACTAGGTGATGTATATATATTTATATATATAGAATGTTTTGAGAAACTTATATAAATATTTTCCCCCTCAAATGTATAAAACCAACTTCTTAACAAAAAATATGTTTTTGATTTTGGTAATACTAATATAAGATTTTCATTATGAAGTATTAAACCATGATTTATAAAAATGTGTTTAATAAAACTAATGAAATTTTTTTATGAAATTATTTATTTATAATAGAGTATTATTATTTGTTTGAAGACCCTTATATATGTATATAAAAACCTATTTTTATATTTAACATAAAAATAAATTGTTACATTTCTAATAAAATAGGTGAGTACCCGACCTAACCGAGGGCCACCTTTTAGGTAGCCACTCAAGGCATCGTTTGGAATCTGACCCAAAACCTGTTGAAATGGCCTATAGTGGTAGTGTGCATGCATGGAGCATGCTAGGTCATGCACACAGGGGGAATAACATACCCTAAGCATGAACATGCATGCATGTGTAAGGGAACCAGAGCGCACCACCGTGCGGGGTGTCCAACGGCGAGGGTGGGCGCAAGAGCGTACCCACAGAGATACTAGTATGGGATGGTACCATGAGGCGGAAGGAGAAATCTCTATGAATTCTAGGATCCCCAGGCTTATAATAGTGCTCGAGAACATGCTCCATTGCGATGTGGGACAATGATTTTAAGGCAAAACAAGATATGGACCATCAAATCTCGTCGCACATGATGTGAGCCATATGTTTCGATTTCATCCACGATTCCAAGTGGCCTCGGATTATCCAATATGTTTTTAATATCCGTCCAATCCATTACGATCTAATAAATAGTGTTTAAAACTTTTTAAAATTACTTGACATGATATAGTCGTTCAATCGAGTCGAAATTTAATCACGACCGATCATTCCTTTTAAAACAGCGATCGCACCACAACCATTGAATCATAGAGAGATATAATCATAAACATCCATTTTATTTCCAGTTTTCTTCCCCCGTGATGTTTTCTTCCTCTCTCATTCAACGTTATAGTCATGCTCAACTTCCACTTTATCCATTTTTTCTCCACTCGTGACACCGGGTGGCGCATGTTATGTTCATTTTCGACAAAAAACGACACCCTCAGTCTTATTTTAAACTTAGCGGTCTCAGTTTTCATTACTAGTGTCATTATAAGTATATTATATATATTTTATTAGACTCTCTATGCACATAAACCATATGGGTGTTCATATTCTCCAACCACCTACCTCAAGTTTCCTCATACATCTCCTCCTCCTTCAAACCAGGCAAGGGTTATAAGTTGTCTTTCCATGTGTCGGTATATATATATATGTATATAAATGTCTGTATATATATACGATCGAGTACAAGACCTACTGCTCCATCCTTGATGGTGTTTAATTAGTGTAAAATGTGTTCTAACTGATTTTCCAAACAAGGGTTTGAAATTTTAATGTGTTTCATAAATATATATATATTGATGTATACATGAGCATAAATATATATAAATATTTCAAAACTATCCCCTATATCTTATGGAATGATTTTAAATTAATAAACCTTTGTTTAACTAATTTCCCTAATAAGTTTAAAACATGTAACTGTCAATTAATTTTGGTGTGAATCCCTTATTTATATACTTGGTTTAATTGGTTATATACATAAATTATATATGTATATCGATGTTCACATAAACATATCTATAATTTTGTTTAATAAATAAACCATTTATATTTAATATCATAATTTAAAATTTAGGGATAGTTGTTAATTAATTTGCCTACTATATTTAAGTCAATATAGGTGTCATTGGAATTTTTTGGGTGTAAACCCTTTAATGAGTTACATATTCTGAGTTAAGTGAGTAAATGTGTATCCATATAAACATTGATCCTCAATATTATTTATAATTTTTCAAGGATTACAATGAATGAATAACACATGTTGTTTTTGAAATATTAAATGTTTTTATTTAAAAATAAAATTCTTTATATACACACTTTTGTATTTTAAAATTTATACAACACTAAACCCATGATAATTTCGGAGATTCCAAATAGAATAATTTCAATCTGTGTAGTAATTATAGATAATTTATGAATTTAATTTCTGGGGTATGTTATTCTTATATATATATGTATGAATCACTTATTTTCATGAAAATTAAATGGTAATATTTATAGTTTAGTTTCATGATTTTCATTCTTAGAATTGTGTGAAAGCAATTGGGAAAACCATTGGGAAATTTTATACATAAGGATAAAGGTAATAAATGCTTGGAAGTAAATGTATTTTATACAAAAAATGATATATTTTGTTCACATTCAAATTAGTTATACCTCCAATCCATGATGAATTTATAATATGTATATTATTAATAAGATTTTAGAATTACGGGATATTATTTTATGTGACTAAAACTATACTTCTTTTATGTATTAGTTTTCATCACATATGCTAGAATCTTCCTATCATACATTCCATTTATTACCATTGACAAAAAATTATAATTAACACTTATAAAAATGACTCAGTTTGTCTATGTAAATGCTAAAGAATTTAATCAAACACAAATGGATTTTTATAGAAATAAGAAATAAATTATTCAATGTTGTATGGGAAACATTGAATAATATGAATTGAGAGATTAATGTACTCAATGTGGTTTGAGACACTTTGAATAATATGAAATAATAAACCAAGTAATATGTGACACATGGATAAAATGTCTTTTAATAAATCATAAATGTATGAGCACTTTGATTTATAGAAATGAGGAATGCATTTGACTTATTATGTTATGGGTGGGGACCACTATAGACCCTTGATGCATTGGTAGGTCTCATGAGACAAAATAGACATGGAATTGGTCAAGAACATTCCCAATTTGATTTATGGTGTAAGCACAAGGCCTTGACATAGAGTTTATGGCCTGGGCACGATGCTTTGACATAATCCGACATATGCACTTCCCTAAATATGACTATGTATTTTAATTAACAAAATGAATATTAAACATGTAGAATATTCAAGGTTATAGTGTTTATAATTATGAGAACTATAAGAAGTAAATACTTATGGAATGTTGTTCAGAATTCAAGGAATTTATCAACCAATTTACGACTTAAAGTTAGAAACGAAATAAATTAAAGTTATTATTTTATGTGAACTCTGATCATGTAGTTATGAATTTGGAAATTTTAATTTCGCTTGTCATACATTTTAAAGTTAGAATGAAAATTAATTTTTATGTCTCACACCCTAAATTTTTTATGATCATGCCTATGATTGGAATATGATTCATTATAACCCTATTAATATTCCATGAATTATTCACTTGTATCATGTGATAAAATGTTATGTTATGCTTTCCTTTTGAAAAGGTTTTATAAATTATTTTAAAAGAATGATTTCTAAACGTTTCAATTTTTTCATTATTTTATTTTAATACCCCCTTACTGGGCATTCGTATGCTCACACAACGTTTAATTTAAATTTTACTGGTTTGAAGATTTGAGTTTCTTTTTTTGTTGGCCACTTTGTGGAGATTCTTTCCATTTTTCAGTTTTTGAAGAATTTTAATAATGGTCTATGATTCTCTAAGAACTAAACAGAAAAGATCCTCTATATTTGAACTTGATGTGTTTTTTCAGAATTCATTTTTAACAAAAAATTACATACCCTGTTTTATTTCAACTCCACACCGGCTTTGGGGTGACTCAGGTCTTGCGAGTGACATAAATATTTTATCTATTTTTAAATTAAAAAATTTCCAAAATATAATTTAACACTATAAATTCATTATATTAAAATTTTGAGATGAATTAAAATATATTATTTTATTACTATAAATCAATACATTAAATTTATCATAAAAACCAAAAAAATAATACAAAGTAAATTATAATATTTCTATCTAATGGAAGAATATTATGTTTTAAATCAATTATATAAAAGAATAAAAAATTTCATCTAAAATAAGTGCACCGTTAAAAAGAAGTAAAATAGACTTTAGAAAAATATAGGTTTTTATGTGTAAAATTTGGTATATTTTTATATAATGTCTAGAAACCATGTCGAAAAAATGTTAAATATTTTATTGAATATATATATATATATATTTCATTAATATAATCAAAAAGTGTTATTTTTTAATTTATTGTTATTAAAATACATGGGTGCATTTTAATTGTTTTTATAAAAACATTTTTTTATATTACATTGGTTTTTATATTTATTTAATATTAACTATTAGAAAATTAATTCAGTAATGTTTTATCTTTTGTTAGTTAATCCTATTAAAAAATACCAATTTAATGGCTATAAAATAATTTCATTTTAATGAATTAAATTATTAGTCTATCGTGGTTCGTTTAAGATTAGTGTTGCATGTAATGTACGCTATGAATGAAATTGATTTTATTTAAATAGATAAAAACAATAAAATATTGGAATATTTAATTCTTCCCTGTTTATATAAATTTGAACATCAAAAATTGAAATTTGAATTTTAAAATCAGAGGTCAATACATCAAAATTTATTTCTGGGAAAACCACATTAGAAATAGGGTTAATAAAACATCCCCTAGATAAGAGGGAAAAAGAAATGCGGAAATCACTGAAAAAGTATTCTTTTGAATTGGATAACATTAATTTGAATTGAAAGCCGTGACATGAAAGATAAATAAAACAATCAATTTATTTAGGAAATAAATAGTGAATATGGTCATCGGAATTTCTACCACCACAAAATAGAAAATATGTGATGGGTTAAGGAGTCCATTTATTTGTTAGTAGGGAAATTATGCAAACGATGTTATTATTCTAAAATAATTTTCATAGAGAAGAGGAATAATTTTACATACAAAATTAAGAATATAATGAAATGTACATATATGATTCGTGTAGCTTAATCCAATATAATAACACCCTAAAAAACATATTTTCCACCAAATGATCAGTATTTAAGACGATCTTTTTTATGTCTAATGAATTATAATCAACTACTATAGATCCTAAAATATAGAAATAATTATAACTATCAATCCATCCAATATTTATAAAATAATGTAATTCAAAATGGTTTGCATAAGATAATATAATTATCAATAATTTGAAACCCTTTATATAATGAATAATAACTTATCTCTCACAAATTAAATAGTAACACACAAATTTTCTGATAGATCATTCAGAAAATAAATATCATTTCTAAAAAATATTCTATCTTAATATTGAAACAAAAAAGAAGTATTTTATCATATTGTCTTCCAAATAACATCAATTAATCTTAATTTCTTATATCAAGAATTTAATTTCCTATATCACATAATCACTATGATATGCAACCTATTTCCAAAAATAACCGTAATCTCCAATGTTACACAATAAATTCATATGACTCCAAAATACAATTTCAAAATTCTACTTTATAATAGTCTATTTACATTATTCTTATAGTATTCCAAATATAACGACTGTCTTTTTAAATAACATTAATCATATAACCATGAAATAATTTTCCAATCACAACGATATTTATTATATAAAACAAATGTAAAAAAATAAAAATAAACTTCATAGATTGGATATATTAAGTAAAAAAGTGACTCTAACCAGGACTTCAGGTAGGATAGTGGTAGGAGCTTCATCCTTGTATCCCTTCATTTATGGGTTCAAACCACATGACCTTATCAGATGTGGAAATTTTTCTCCTTGAATGTAGGATGTCCGTTTTTTAAAACCATATTAATATAACCTCCACAATAAATATGATTTCTATGGTTAAAAATGTTAATCAATAAATATCATTTGAACTGTGGTTTTTAATACAACCCCAATACATAAATACTTCATCAATTTATTTCCACAAAGGTTCTATATGGTGTATATTTTTTCCTATATAAGAGGTCATTTACTCATGTAATCCATGTCACTAAAATTTGTAGTAATGAAATATAAATGAATTATTGGGATGATATTTATTTCTCTCCATTGTACACTTTATTTTTTCTCATTAATTTTTTGCATTATGTCCTTATTTCTGACACATAAATCATTTATCTATTCAAATGATACACGTTCCTTAGTGTCTCTATCCATATTTCATGCATGATTGAAATCAAGATTTGTTTTCTCTAAGGAATTCAACACCAGAGATCTTAGAAAACTCCACCCTCTTCTTATTTTTGGAGGTTGAGAGTCATTAAATGTATATTTTTTTAATAATATTTTGGTAAAATTGACTAGGAATGGGCACAATGTCATTAAATTTTATCAACATCCCATTTTTTTCTCATTTCCACCAACATTTCTATCATTTTTAATGTTAATACGAATCTTTTGGGTTATATCCAATGAATAAAACCATAATTCATATTGTTAGTAATAGTAGTAATAGTGAGAAAAAAATATAATCATCTATATAATATCATGACACCATATATTCAATAGAAAACACATTATGTTTTAATTATTTTATTTATTTTCATTATATATTAAAATATTCTGTACAAGTTGGTACATAAAATATGGTTTATCCAAATCATATCTCCCATGTGTGTCAAAACAGGTGTACAATAAGGCCTATTTTCTTGTATTAGGTTTCCACCGAGTGGGGACTAATGATCATTTTCAATGTTTTTACACCAAGGTACATCTGTTCTAGAAAAACAAATACATTTAGTATCTATACCAAGATGCGTTGTTTGGAAAACCACATAATCTCTATGTAATTGGATGTTTTGGATCTTCTTCTACATTTATTCAAAAATTCAACCTTATGTCTATGTTCTCTAATATATATTTTCTTAAATCTAGTTCCCATGGTTTATAATAAAACTTCTTTGATACCAAATATAGAGAACCATCCCATTTAAGCCTGAGGACTAGAAATAATATTATTACATTGGTATGATAACTTGGAAAATTTGTTTTATAGATAGTTTAGTTTAGTAGTATTGGGAAACAAGATTCATACACGAGTCATGTATACCAAATAAATACACAAATTACAACATAATTCTTCCCTTAAATGATAACATTATTCCATGCATCCATTCATATATTTCATAGTAAACATTCTATATTCCCAAGAAAAGAAACACATTATGTGTGAGATCAATTTATTTTTAAGGGTATGTAATGAAAAAAGAATAATGAATTAATTAGAATTAACCAACATGGAATGGTAGATAACTTATTAAACATTCCATAATAAATAACATTATAAGAAATAATAAAAAAATAAGGTAAATAATTGATAATTCATGATATTAAAATAATAAACTGAGAATGAAAGTCATCCATAAAAAATTTTATATGAAAATATCATGGATAATAACAATGATGACTAAAATATCTATGAAGGAAATGATTAATTATAGGAAATCATGTATAAGGTACATGAAGACCTATACAATCAAGACATTTAATAATATGGTTTAAAATCAAATTTAAAAACCTATTAAATTTGGAAAACTTATTTTCCTCATGAGTACCCATCGATGCATCAAGTGGCTATATAAGTCATAGCCCCACCAGTCATTGCAAGTCCAATGCATTCCCCATATCCGGTAATCTATTGAATTTATAATTTATATTTTTTTATTAAATATCAATATTGAATAAAGAATACATATTTTTAAATAATTTTCTAATGGTGGATAAGTAACAACAAGGGATGTTGTCGTTTATGAATTGAGATACTATTGAAATATCATTAAAAAAATTCTTATGGAAAATTAACATTAAACAGTATAGAGTGTCCCGTACGACTTTAAAACATATTAATCATAATTCAAAATATTGAATACCATTAAATAAAACATATAAGATAATTGAAATAATAAGATTCATGATATGAAATGTCTAAACACCAGTATATCCACCATAAAATAGAAACTAGGTGCATAACATTATAATACGCCTCAATGAAACAAAACAAAGATGAAATACCTTAACATGCATTTCCTTTTGTCTGAACACCAATAAAAACATATATAGTGGTCATAATAAAGATATTAACTTGATCAATAAGCATACTGTTATTTATAATTTCATATATTAATTTCTTATAATATGTCATTAACCATTTTTTATAAATATTCAATTATTTTCACTATATGGGTTTTAATTACCATGTTTATCGAGTATGATTTGACTTGTTACGTATTTTTACTATTAGTTATATCATTATATAATCATCTCTATGATGTAAAAAATTATTATATTAAAATACATATTCACTATATTTGTATTTATTATAATCAATAAAATATGGAATGCGATGATTAAATGCACCGTTCATGGAGGCATTATGCCATACGTACACATGAACGCTACATCCATTTCTTTGAAAAATTAAATTAATGAAAACTAAATCATATCTATCAATATTAATATTATAGAATCTTATTTGGGTCATATATTAAACATATTTTTATTAAAACTTACCTTAATACTTTATGTATATCATAAATGAATCACATCATTTTTAGGAGGATGTAGTCCACACATTCATAAACAATGTTTTCATATTCCAAAAAAATGTAATGAATAATGGTATACATTTTAAAATAAGTCGTTAAGAAAAATGATTTTATAAATAGAATATATAACATATATAAACAATAAATACATCACTATCCCAACCTTGATAGAGGGTATGAGGAAGAACAACTTACATGGGTTCACGAACCGGTATTGTGCCACACACACAAATGATGATTGAATATCACTTTCATTATATTAAATATACGTAGGTTATTATATAATCATAAAATAATAATATTTTAATGTTTTTTTAAAAGAAATAAATCAAAAGTGATCATTGTAGAATGCTACACCATTTTTTCATAACTCGTTTTAGTTTATACAAAAATACATTCTTGGTTATATTTATGAACAAAGGAAGGAATTAAGGATTAGTGGAGGGATTTTTTGAGCTTATTTGGGAATGGTTTGGGTGATCAATACGTATCAATATGGTGTGATTAGGTGACGGAGGAGGTGGCCTTTTATAATTTTTGTAAGGTATATTTTTGAAAACTCTTAAGATATTAAATTTATATAAATTAATTTTCATCTAAAAATGGATCCAAGGTGATTTATTTCTATGATTAGATGAATATGGGTATAAATAATCTCAACCAATAATTTTTTGACATGTTTATTTACATTCCCACCATTTTGGATTTAACCCTTAGTTATACCTTCTAACTCTTATATTGATAACAAGGTTTTCTTAATCTTTAAGGTTTTATATTTTTACAATAAGAAGAAAAAATGACCATAAAAGGGACATGGATAATTTTTTTACCATATCATAAACATTTCATCATGTATTATATAATTATGAATTTTATATCATTTAATAAATTATTATTGATTTTTAAGTAACATTTTTGTCAATTTTGACACTATTCATTTCATGGAATTTTTTATAAATTTCAAAATAAATTATTACATAAAAAACATTTAATACATACCTAATATTTCTAATTAACATATAAAATTATTTCATGAAATTAATTATAAAAAATTAAATTTTTTAATAATTTTAACAACATTTTTTAGATATGTTCATTTATTAAATTGCTACTACATCATCATTATGAAATCCTTGAATTTAATAATATTTCCACCTAAATTTAAAAATAATTTTTCATTATTAAGATAATAATAATATATTTTCAATGAATTTTTATTGTATAAAATATCCCCTATATAACCCCATATTAAAAATATTTGACTTGTTAAAAACAAAATAGTGAAAAAATGGACGTATCATTGAATACAATACAATAAATTTATTTTAGACACAAAATTGGATTCATGGGTCCACATAATCATATCATGGATGGATTTTTTTCATCAAAAAATCATAAAATTAAATTAGGATAATAGTTATAGTAATTTTATAATATTATTTCTACCCTTAATTACCCGATTCTCCATAAACCATGGTAATAATATTTACCAATGTTTTGTATTCATATTTTTTCAGAATATAGAAGTGAAAACATTACTAAATAAAAAAATAATGATTAAAAATAATAAATCTGACTTTAAAAAATAAAAAAATATAAGTGCCTAAAATTAATTTAAAATTCCTCATGCAGAGGCGACAAGAATGTGGATTTTTAATGTGAAAATGTTGAGATGATTGAAATGTTTTTATATATTTATTCAATATGAAATTAATTCAATTGACCTAAATTGGATTTAATGATTTATAAATAATCTTAAAATACTTTTAATCCAACCAAAAATATAATTTAACACTATAAATTATTTATATTAAAATGTTGGTTCCATTTAAAATACATTATTTTATTACTATTTACCAAAACCTGAAACATGTCCTAAAAATAGTACATATTAATGAAATTTAAAATTATATATTATGATTTAAAATAAAACGTTTATTTTGAAAATAAAATCTATTAATGTGTCAAAAAAATTAAAATAGGCGCACCATTGAAATATTCTAAACATTCTTGAGAAAATAAATGTTTTTATGAATATAATTGGGTTTTTAATTATTTCATATATACAAAGAACATATTATTACTGTAAAAAATTATATTTAATATATTATAAATATATTTCATTAATATAATCTAATTTATTTTGTAATTTATTTGTATAAAACATTTTTGTGTGAATTTAAATAGCTTTTATATAATCATTTCCATTATATTAAATTTGTTTTAATAATAAATTGAAAATACTTCGTAAACAATGAATTCAATTAAATTTTATTTTATGTTTGTTAATCCTATTTCTTACTACCAAGTTGACATATATAATGTAATTTGATATTAAATATATATATATTTTAATAGTATTTCGTGCTTTATTGAAGGTTAGTGTAGCATTAAATGTAAGATTCTAATGAAATTGAATTTATTTATGAAATAAAATACTGTAACATATTGGGGATTTACGCATCATCCACTTTTGGGTATTTTTTTTATTCTTTTAATTAATCCAATTTTTTTAATGTTGTCTCTAATGCTCATAAAATAAGCATCACCAAATCCATAAAGAATGAAATACCAGAATATAATTATTATTTTCCCTAGAATGAAAATATAGACGGAGGTGGCCAAATTCATGCAAATTGAATGAACCCCAGGAAAGCATGTGATTGCATGTCCTTTGGAATTTCATATAGACAGTCATGTACATCGCATATCCTTTTAAAGATCCCCCAAATTCTCCTCTATAAGTAATTTTTCTCTTGAAAAGGTTCCCTAAACAATCACATATCACTCAGTAGCAGCCATATAATCACCCCCATACATGTGGATTATTATCTAGTAGTTTCTCAATGAGCCATCCAAATATAATTGTAAAATAGGAGACAAAAATCTCTATGTTGAGATCCTTATGCATTTTTAAACCTCACACGACACATTACCTATAGGGAGAATGATTTTCCTCAACATCATTTGAGAAAACTCTCAAAAACCACTATCCTTTTTAAATAAAAAATGGATAAATAGGTGATGATGTGGGAGCCTCTTGGGGTTATAGAAATCAAGAGACATACCCCTAGTGATTAGAAAGCCCCATGATCTCCCAGTGACATGTCATCTTATTCTCTCGAATGCCTACTGCAAGGTCATCCTAACTATGTGAAGGGCCTATGACAAGATTGAGATACTTCACACTCCCCCTTTGCCTCTATAAAGACACATATATGAATTTGTCCATGAAATGATCATGAATCTCCATAGGACATAAAATTGGCCTTGTGACACATCACTAAGAGTAAAGGAGATTTTCATGGACAACACTCATAAAACATCACAACATTCCAAAACTTTTTTAAAGAAAAAATAAAATATAACAAGGAGAAGGTAAAGAGCCTCTTATGGTGGTAATGATCATGTAACATGCTTAGGTTGTCCAAAACATAGTCTGGAAAGACCCCTTGATTAGCGAGTCCGAGTTTGCAATGTCCCCATAAAGGGACATCCTTGTCTCAAGGAATGTCCAAAACTAGTAACCTGAGTTCCTGATTTAGATTTTCAACATGTTTCTTGATATCATAGAGGCCCATGGAAATATATATATGGAAATATAAAAGTACATTCTAATTCTTGACTATTTGAAACAATATTCCATTAATTGGAAAAAATATTATAAATTTGGCATTTATGGTATGGTCTAAAATTAATTAAACATCATGAAATTCCACATGAATGACTTATGTTGATAACTCACGAAGCTAATGAACCCAAATCCCTCGGCGTATTTTTGATGGGATTTGTGTGAGATGAACAACGCATGGAGGAGAATATCCTTAGTGGATAGGCATAGTTATCCTTCAACCTAGCATGAATAATCCACACTTTCGAGATTTCATGTGGATGAAATCATGGAAGATCGCACTGGCACACCGAAGAACTGGGGGAGATTTCTCGGAGCTGATTATCTCATGATAAGAAATGATTCGAATCAGGTAAGATCTAAAGAACAATTTGAGAAACCATCCAGTATGCATAAGAACATCACCTGATCACTCATAGATCATGTGAAAGTACTTATGTAAGTACACATGTAAAACATATCACATATCTACTGGAAAACATGGCACATAATAAAAGAGGATTGAAAAAATGATTCAGCAATTTTAAATAAAAGGATAAAAAAAGACTAAAATATGGTATAATTATATGAATAACATATACATTGATCCACTTGTGCATTATGTGGTGTATCCATGTCATTACATAGTACAAAGACTTGTCACTGAAATCTCATGATTCTCCATAGGTATACAATTTATGATCTTAATATGTCCTCTAGAAATTTCAAGCAAGTCATATGGTACCCCTGTATATGCCTCCCATGTGACAATAATCCCTCTAGGATCATAATCAAAACCTTGCGAGGTCCTTCAAACATGTCTTCTAACTCATGTGGTAACAAAATTACATGTGAGTTGCATCTCTTGATAGCACATAGACTTTTCAACTATCACTCATGATACCCTACGATCATTCCATCTAGATCTCTTAGTGATGTCTGTACATATCTTCAAGGATCATGTGTCACCCTCTAGACATGCCGTACTGACCCTCATGATTACCTCCATGAATTTCATCCAATATTATTCGTTAATCAAGTAAATGTTAGACATATAATGAAATACCCTCTAAACTTGTCAGCCAATATCATGCAATGACTTTCAAGATCATCCATCCAAGTCTCATGATGTCATTTGGACAACTCATCATTAGTCATGAGATGACACTCAAACATTGCATCGTGAATATTCAACATTCCCTATATAGGCCAACGAGATCATGAGATTTACATGGACAAGACAAAGATATAACCAGACATGTCCATACATCCTATGGTATGTCAAATAAACAATCTTTGCATGTCAAGAGGTTAGTCACGAACATCGAGCAGGAAATAAGCCCACGTCAATGGGTATACTCGTGCATGATAACTTTATTCTCCCCAGTGTGTAATCCCAAATCATATGTGGTACCTAGGGCTTGATATCTTTTTCCAATCTTAAATTCAAAGCCTTAATCATAATGGAATCCTCAGTGTGTAAGCCCCAATAATTGAACTATGACGACCCTGCATCCTTCTACAACTAGGATATGTAGGACACCTCTCAACGGTCTGATGCCTATATTAACCATCCAAAGGGAGACCCAATATGTATGTTCCACATCCATAATATATCAGACAAATTATTATACATCAATTAATTTTTACAGTAATCATAGATAACATGAGATTTGGGAGTCACATGGTCACCTCATTCACATTTAAATCACTGATCAAAAATTGAAACCGCATTGTGTAGTCCCCAAACATGGGTTTAATATTATATGAAATACATATAAGGGAACAATCAATGTCATATATCGAACTAATTAAATTATGAGGACTCTTATTCATACTAATACTAATATACATTGGAATTATTTTTAAGGGTAGGGCCCAAACTCAATTGTGCATCCACCTTAGAGTATGTCCTAATCATTCTAGTTGGATGATCATCATACCTCAGCCCTATGCAGACTATGAATCCAAATAAATAATGAGGAATCATATTCATTATATTGGAATGAAATATAGGATGGATTATTTAGGTTAGAACATCATATTTAAACATCCCAAATGAATTCCCATCACATGAGACCCATGCCCATATTCATTGTGATTAAAAAAATATTATCCCTTATTTCTAAGTTCATGCAAGGATCGCATGGGATTAGAGAGTTAAAATAGTATCCGTTTTTGGATATTGAATCTTCCTTATCCATGGAAATATAAGCATTTAATCAATGATAAGTGGATTGATATAAATATCATCTATATAAGGACAACAACATTGGGTCTAGTCCCATGGTCACGAGTTATACAACTTCTGAAAATTTGATGTTGTTTATTTCCTAGAAATGGATGAGGATCCATAGATACATTCATATGTATTCAATAATGACACCACCTTTTTCTTTTGTACATAAAATTATTTAACCTATAATAATTTAGTTTGAGTAAACTATTCTATATTGGGATTAAGATGATATTCTCAAACAAGACTGAAATATATAAGAATGCCTCGGAGTATGAAATTATTCCCCCCAAAAGGGTGTGATGAGATCAACCACTCATCCGATCAATAAATGTGATTCCCTAAGAATTATTGGTTCTGAAACCCCAAATGACCTAATGGATTTGGAAAGTAGGTTTATAACCAGTTATGGGTGAGGGTATAATTGATATATTCCATTAAAAATAATAATGGCGACCTGATGTATATGATTGTGCAAGAAAAATATCCCTAAAAATCCACCACCATGAAAAATCTAACACAAATCGTGGTTGTATCTTCCCAATCGAATAAAAAATTGTGAATCTGACCTAAATGTCTCTAATAAAATATGATTTGGTTTGTATCCATTAGGGTATTTTGTTTTCAAACTATTTATAATAAAAAATGGTAAACCCGACATGAATATATAAAATAAAAAATTATTGGGATATTTTCAGTCGGTCTATTTTTTTATTCATTATATGCCAATAATAAAGGGGAACCCAATTTGAATCCATCGAATAAAAACAATTATTGGTTTATTGTCTATTTTACCATTCTTTTCACTAAATAGAAAAACAAAAATGTTGAACCCGATGTGAATCCATAAAATAATATAATGATTGGTTAATCATGTGTCATGGCACATTGGCTTGCATACCATATGAATGAAAATCTGATAATCCCATAATAAATCATAAAAACGATCCTCTATAATCAGGGTTCTTATTAAATAAGTATATCATCATATTTAAATGTTCACATGAGTATAATGGATAGGTATGTAATAAAAGTAAGATTCTATTGACCACGAATATATAACTGATCATTCATAATGACATTGATATTACACGAATCAAAGACCTTGTTCCTTGTTTTTTGCATTATTCTAGATACTGATATCATCAACACAATCCCGATCTAAGAAAATGTCATGATCTAGTTATTGTTCTGGATATTTTGTTGTGCCTAAAAACCATGTGGTTCACCGAATGATATCACATACAAAAACAACAATATCTTTAGGTGAAAAAATGGTTCTGGATTTCCATCATCATTATATAATACGGACCTCGGATTCTTCTAGTGACATTCTCTATGTACTAACGATGTTGAGTTAGCCACATCTAAGGAATTCTATAGGTATGTTAGTGGGCCCTATTTCCACAACCAAACTCCTTAGTAAATTATCAACAGAGGGAGACACTGAAAAAATTAAATATCTAATAATGGTGAAATAGTGAGTCAAATATGTCTCCCTCATAGTTTATGTTCCACTAAAGAGAGATCCTATCAACCTTTATTTCCATCATTAACCCATCAACGCACACCACCCTCCTACTGATGGTACAAACCAACTCAATACCACCTTTGACACCCATACATGAGAAGAATGGAGGACATATTAAGAGAGGAATACAATGGGTATCTATGACTGTGCTTATATCCCCACTCATGTTGATGATGTTTGTTGACATATTCCGAAAGAGACCTATAAGAATGATAACTTCTCTTGTCATTTGGAGAACGTATGAGAGAATATTCTTTCAACACGCATGGGGGAGGAATATCTCTCTACTCTCATGCATGAAGTCCATATCTATATTCTTATTGAATAAGGAGGGTAGACATGGGATCATATCCCCATTTAAATTGATGATATCTTATAGAACACAGTGGATTTGAAAAATGTGAAAGCTTATATCTATGAAAACACTGAGATAAAATGCCATGACACATTATAATGGCTTAAGAATAGTGATTAAATATTCATGACTGGTATAGACATAGGGAGCATCACATATTTTTACATATATATCCATGGTAGATAAAAAATTGGATAATTACGAACATGTGGTTTCTTTGAAGCAATCACACAATCATTCTCTCATTCAGGAGAACTATCGACATATTCTAGTAAAGTATGAGGTGTTAGGCTACGCTCATATTCCCATTCCCATTGGGGATCAACTTGTGAGAGTGGAACATGCATGGGATAGGGAAAAATTCATCTCAAAATAGTATAATAGAATATTCTAAAGGCCCATGAGAAGGGAAATTTCACCTTTCAAGCTGAGTCTCACAATGTCAGAGGGGATCATGCCTTGGTATAAACTCATATTCCGATCAAATACAAAAAGCACTAGAATCTAACAAAAAAGGATCAGGATCATATGTCTATTTTGGATAAGGCTAACCATGTGATAATGACACATACCCTCAGATAATCTCATATTCTAATCATTTGATATTCTAGGCATATTCTAGAAGATCACAGAAGCCACAAAAAAAATTCTAACATCTCCTAAAAGATGAATTCACCAAAATACTTCCAAGGAAATACCAGAGGAGGATCATATACCTTCTCTCATTCTAGATATTTTCTAGTATATTCCAATAGGGAAGGAATATTCATATCATGAACACATTTTTATTCTAATAGAGGCACACCAAGTGAGAGATGAACATTTCTTAGGGTAGGCTCATATCACAAACACAAAATACTAGAAGCATATTACAAAAGTTATGGATTTGTAATGTACCACCATTCTGAAAGAGACCCAGCTATTGAGAATTGATTATGACATGGTATAGGCTCACATTCCTACCATTAATGAAGACGGTTGTTAGCACATTCCAACATCTTCACAAAAGTGGTTTCATACTGTTGTAGAATATGCCGTTTATAAATGAGTTATGATAACCATCATATATCAAGCTCACATCCATACACTATTCCAAAAGGTAGAAAAATATATTATAGCCATGAAATATACCATGACCTTTATATAAAATATTCTTAAATATAGTGCCCTTGATGTCATTTGAGATACATTCTTAACACCACATGGGTCTGTCAACTCTGCAACTAAGGAAAAAGGCGGTCGTTACCATGATAGTCCTCCTCATGTTAGTATCGAGAAGGATTCCGTGGAATCTACTCCTGTCATCCACCATGGTAAACCTACCTATAATGATATATACCATAGAAAAATAAATCCTACCCTTTCCCAGATACCTCCACATAGAGAGGTGTTCAAATCTCAAACACCTTAATACATAGAGGGGCTAAAAACATTGTGTTCAACCACATATAGTTCCCCATAAACTTTTAGCATCACTCAACTCCAGTCAGAAAAAGACCCCACAAACCATTTTTTGGGACTAATCAGATGGAAATATGTAAGTATAATGTATAGATATCCAACATTATAATATAGGTAGAGTTATCATGAAACAACCTCCGCATCATGTTCTCTCCCCTAACTATTTCTCACTATGAGATTTCAGATGATCATGGAAATGATTACATGCCTTTTCTACGCCTAAATATATGGGAAACCTATCAGGTAATGATGACTATACACCCACCTTATCAATGATTGGAGGTTCAACTTTAGAAAATGAAGATAAATTTTTTCTAGGTGTACTTAACTTCTATCTCCATGGACCGATATCCAAATCTGGAAATCCATAGCGCATAACTGCAAATTGATTTGTACCATTTCATCATAACCCTAAAAAATTTCAGCTTTAAATCCATATCATGTATTTGTATTTGAGGATGGGGAAATTATATAACATTACACTTTTCACACCCTTGGATTAGCAGTACCACTGAAATATGGCATCATGTAATTTCATATAATTTAGATATATTAGGGGACTGGGTAACTCATATTCAAGGTGGTCACTACAAAAAATTACCCCTCTTAAATGATTCCTAGACATCATGAACATTTCATATTGGTCCCTCATGGAAATATGAATAATTTTTAGACATAGAAGACAAAGACTCAATCAACCATACCACTTTGCAAAAATAATAATTCCCATCATGGGCTTCCATCAGAAATAGATCCTATGAAATCATTAGTACTATACATTACACATGATTAAATATTATATAATATATAATCCATCAAGGGAAAATACAATCCTCAGTTTTGAGGAATACCTTAAACAACCTCCACCCATTAAATCTATAATTTCCATGAGTGTTACAAAACAATCACTGGAAATTGAAAAAAAGCATGCCTACTAAGTTGAGAAGAATTAATATCTCCATCAACATCACTAGGTTCACCATTACCTATAGTAGTTAAATCAATTGTGATTATAGATCAATCTAGTCCCATTTGATAGGGGCATCTATATCTCAATTTCCATCCTAAGAGTTATTAAATCCTTGATTGGAATCATTGGATAATTAATTACATGATAAATCAACAGTAAATGTGATCGTAAATAAATATCAACCCATAAGTATTGGTTAATTTTCATTATCATCATCACCATAGAGAGAAATTGTATTAAACAAGATTGGATATAAGAGTTAATGGTCAGAATCCCATATATTTATCTCACCACATGAGAGAAAACTATTATTTGTGGTCCATTATGAAACCTTGAATGGAACCTACCTTAATGTAATTTTTCATATACCAATATAGTAGTAATGTACGATGATGGCGTTCAATGTCCACTAGAGTCACAATCCAAAACAGTATAATAATTCAATGGGTTTGAATAAAAACATTGATATTGATAGTGAAGAATCATCATGTTGTGTTGAATGTAATGGAAAAACCACAATTTTTTGATATGCCAATGTGAATATCATCACAATCAAAAAATAGATATGGTGGATCCTAATGAAAATATAGAGGGATACAACATGAAAATAATCCCTAAGATGAAAGTGATTTGGATGCACCCAACGAGTCTACATGAACCATGAAACCAAAGAGGCTCTAAAATATACAACCTCCAAATATCAATTTTCAACCTATCCATTTTAACACTACAAATGAAAATGGGAAAGGTGTGGCTATATCCCAATCACCACTCTGATGAGTTGTGGTTCCCTCCATAGAGGAACAGTTGTCCCAATATGAGAGTGAGATACAGACTCTTAGAAAACACAATTAAGAGATACTCATGGGACATATTCTTAATAGATATGATATTCAAGAAGAGGTGAATATTCTTCCTCCAATAAGAGTTGATCAACTAGAAAGTGTGGAAGCTGTGAATTAGACTAGCTCTGGATCCATGAATCCAGTCTACATAAATGAAGATTTAAAAATGATCATGACTGTGCCCTATTATAGAGAGAGAATGTCCCCCACCAGGGTGATCAGACAGTCTTATAAAGAATATAGAATCATTAGGAGATTAATGTAGGGTCACCTCATCGATTCCACTAGCTTTCTTAAAGGAATACATATCCCGAGTGGGTGGATGAAACATTTTTGCCACCAAATTTTGAAAATCCTACCTTCTATACTATTGATGGTGTATGAGACCATATCAAAAATCACAAATACATCATGTACCAATGTTGTCTGATGATGAGACCTTGATATCGACATGAGGAGACAAATGCTTGGTTTTTTATAGACTGTAATATGACTATACATTGTTTGGTACAATATTCTTTTAGTATGACCTTTTGTAGGAAATGAATACCTTAATAACCAATTGATTTATTATTTTAGCCCCATTCTGAAAAAAAATCATTGAACTAAAAAATAATAAGAAACATGAAAATGATAGGGTACTTATGTTTGTAGGAAAATAGAAAGGATTAACTAATTCACTCGGAATCCATCTCCAAAATGAGAAACTACTAGAAAAATATGAATTAAATCTTTTGGATGAGTTTAAGACAAATCTAATCCAGTATAATAATCTAAGTGGGTTCTATGAGTTCTCATAAATGGTAAAATGTATTGGGGAAACAATTTAGAGAACCAAATCCAAATCTGAACTCATGTCCTCAGAATAAGAAAAAAGTTTTTACAAATAAAATGTTGAGGCAATAAATCTCAATCTAGTAGAAGTGCATATCCAAGCACCTAGGAATGTCCCTAACCATCCTAGATGTTTTATCGAGTGGTGAAAACTATATAATATTCCTATGATAAAAGTACAAATAAATAAGTGTTTATCAGTATTTAAGTAACATTGAATAAAATACACTCCTTCCAAATTGAATAAAACCCTCATTATTTCATAGAATCCCTGGACAATAACATTCTCAAGCAACAAAAAACACTAAATTCCATTGAGTTCAACCTAACCAACCATCCCAAATACTTATCATCAAATAAGAGGATGGGTCCTAATATCCATGAATTCATTATCTTCAAATAAGTCCATCGAGGCATGGTCAATTATAGTTAGGTGGTAGTAGAAAACTTTCCAATGATGTGGTATGTATAAGTGTTTCCCAGTCAGATGTGGTAGGTGTTTGGAAAAATGTTCTTCCCAGGTGTGGGAAGAATTTCGACAACTATAAGAGTTGATAAACTATTGACCAAGCTCATGTTATACATAGGGAAAAAGTATTCATACCCAAAACAGATCAACTACCCTAGAAGGTGACATAATATTTGTCTCTTAGAAATGGTTGTGATCACCAAAATAAGGATGAAATAAAAAAAGAGGTTTCATTTTCTCCTCCAACAAAATCACTGACTCCTGCATATTTATTCCCTAAGACATCTGAATAATGGGAACCACCTAAAAAAATTGAACCCTCATCATATGAAGATTTAATATTTGGTTCTTCCAACATCATTCACTTGGAAGACCCATTATAAAATGATGAATATGCCTTCAATTATGAGTTTATCTCACATAATCAAGGAACATGAGGTTTCTTGTGAAAGAACCGTGGATATATAAACTAAAACAAGTGTGTTTGGAACCCATATTTTAGTCATGTACCCAAATAAAAAATTAGGGTTTCTAAAAATAATTGGAAATCAATCCAGCATGCTGAGAAAAGATATAGAGGTGTCCCATAACCCTGTAGAGGTCATCCACATCTGTTTTCCCTACATGAAAACCTTACAGTGATTCAATTATATGATCATCCTAGAGATGGTGTAGGCTAGAATGACCAATTAAAGAAAGTATAATATTCTCCCATGAAATCTAAAAATGAACCAGGAATGTCCACCTTGAATACTATACCTCTGAAGACACATGTCACAGAGATTATCGATATCTAGTTGCATTGACATGTAGTATAAAAGAGAATAATTATAACATATATGGAGGTATTCCCATTCAATATCCATATCATGGATGAATTCTTTAATTGAAAAGAATTCCGGGAGGAACATGATGAATCCATCCTGATACCACATGCATTTGAGACATATTTAGTTGTAGTTGAGGATTATCTAGTGGAGAACAAGTCATGAGAGTTCAATGTCGCGATCTTATCCACTATCTAGGTTTTAGGAGAGCTCATCTAATGGAACATCCAAACCATATATATTTCCAGAAGACTCAATAATTTCTATGTCTATAGGGATCTGATTGAAAACATTTTTATGTTCAATCTCATCCCGGTTCAACCCGCCGACTATTGCTATATAGATAAGGGGGCCTATCGCCCACAAATACGAGCATCAATTGATATGATAAGATTGAGAAAATACATATCAGGAAAATCAATCTAAATGATTCGGTTGGGAATATCACATTTGATAATGAGTTTATGTTTATCTAGTACGAAAATTCCTACAATTTCCTTCTCTTAAGGCATTGGATCCACACCCATTTGGTGGTAACTTTATCATTCAATCAGTGTTTGAAATACCCCAACTATTTAATGGCCGACATACTAATTGGTGAGAGTGATCCCTTAAAGACTTAAACTTCCACATATACTGAAGTATTTTTCTATAAAATGGAAGTAAAAACACTAATTTAAGATGATGACATACTAGTCACAACCCCCATCATCATGGGCACCACCCCTAAAAATATCTATTATAGGTTCAATATCGACTATGATCTCCCATAAATGTAGTTGAGGAGATAGGCTTGACCCCATTGGAGGAATCCCCTTCAATACGTATTTGTAGTGTTAAAGACAATTACCTTTGACATCCTCCACAAGGAATAAAACAATTGGGGATGTTGATGTCTCTTCTTCTGGCCTCCTTCACCATGATAGTGACAGAGAAGACCACATATTTCTACCCCTGTCTGAGAATGCATGAATGTACTCATAGGTGTTAGAATATTAGGATGACCTTAAGAACACCAATCCTACATTAGAGGAAGGGTATTTACCACCATTGACATGATCAGGAAGGTGAATCTGGGAAGAAATAATGTCCTCTAACCTACACTAATTAGGGATTCCATTCCCCTAGAATAGAAAGAGATGTATATTGAATTTAAAAGGTAGAACCGTTGTGTGTTTTCATGAAAAAAATAGAAATCATTATACTCAATCAAAATGTCTCCACCCACCATCTTTGATTAACTGATGAGCATTGAGGCTACAAGAACGGGTCCAGGGGGATGCACCCCTCTCATGGCACCAATGTGGAGGAAATAGTAAGAAAAATTCAGCAAGGGAATATTTTTATGAGATGTAAAATACCAAGATGGATTTCCAATATTGCCCCTATAAATAAAATGAATGGGAAAATATGTGGTTCAATTGATGTAGGAGACTATTTTGGAAACATCCTAAAGGATGATTTACTATTTCTAATCATAGAACACTAGATTAATGAAACAACTTGATTACATTCCCTTTTTATCCGGGATGGGTATTCAAGGTACCATTAGATATTCATGGCCCCTAAATATTAAAAATCCAATGCCCGAAAAGTGATTATAGGGACATTCTTCTATTAATTGATTCCCTTTGTCTTAATAGACACTATATCCACATATCAATGCTACATTAAATATATATTTACGTATTTCGGTATAAGAATAATCAATTGTTATGTCAATGGCCTAATTCTCATATATCAAGAGTGATGTGATCTCATCAAAGAACCTAAAATAGTGATTGAAAACTTTGAATATTATAGTCCGAAGATGATGATACTAAAATGCACATTGGGGTCACATTTTGGAAGGTCATTGTATTTTTGGTGTTCCACTAGGGAATTTAGGTAGACCCAAAGAAGACTAGGGTTATTTTAATAGTTTCACCCCTAGAAATATCAATTAACTATGGGATCTCTAAGGTAACCTCACCTAAATCAGACATTTCATAGGATATATGGTGGGGAAATCTCTCCCCATCAAAGGGATACTGGGGAAGGGAATCACCTATCAATGGGATGATTACTTCTAAGTATCCATTGGATATCTCCAATAGTATATACTTCCCCACCTATTCTGCAGCCCCCAGTGGAAGGGAGGCCACTCATCATATAGGGGGTCACCATGTAATGCCCACTAGGTTCCCTCCTTGAGTTGTAAAAATATGTAGGGGATCTAGAATATTATCTAATAACTGAGAAACAAATTATTTCCATTGAGACCCGATATTCTGATGATGATAAGAACCGCCCTGAAATTATCATTTCATTGAAAAAGATGAGTAATTACATGAAACACCACCAAGTCCATCAAGTATCTTATACTAATCTACTCATGTACATAATTTTTTGTCAAGTTTTGACTAATATATTTTCCCAATGGTATGTAATTATATATAAACCAGACATCAAGTTTTTATAACATAAATGTGTAAAATGGAAAGACAAAACTATATTCATCATAGTATATCCTATTCCATCAAATACACTGGTGGAATCCATGATTCTTGATTAGGTGGTATTTTGTACCCATGGAACTTCCTAGGAATGGGAGATGCATTTAGATGATCCCTCCTGACGTTCTTTCAACAAAGGATAAAAACCCTGAGACTCAATCGGGTTGGATAAGGGATTGTGATTATCTCTCTAGACTGAACATTTTTAATGAACACATTCTCCCAATACAAAGACTAGATGACTAAAAAGGCATAATACAAATACCTCATCACATGGTTGGAACTAGAAGAAAATCTAAAAATATCATTCATGAATAAAAAATATCCTTCAAAATTACTGATAAAAATGATCAATGAAGAAAATTCTATAAAAATGATGAATTGGACCCTCTCACTGACTATTTCTTGGGACTAGTGGATGAGTTCCTATTAGAGCTTGTGTGGCGTCATGCTTCTCAATCATTGAATTATTTTTTTGAAACATAATAAAATGTATCAACAATTATAGCCATCTCAGACAAGGAGAAAAAGATATTATACGTCAAACAACGAATAATGGCATCATCATTCATCATTTGAAATGTAGAATAAATAAACTTGGTCAATACCACCCTAGAGCATGATAAAATGGTATCTAACCTTGGATGGATATATCCCATAATCAATTATCATTAAAACATCATTTTACATACATACTAAGATATAAGGTATAATATCCGGAAAAATGTTAATAAATTTACCTTAAAAAATGTCCACATGAAGAGAGGGACCTCTACAAGAATAGATTCAATATAATCCACCTAAAATTAATAAAAAATGAGTAATTCTCACCATTATAGAAGATATATATGCGGGATATTAATAACCTCATCTATTCATAACTATAATCTCCCACCAAATCTAGAGGCTGGGTTATTACAGGAAAACCATGATAAAAGATTCTAAGGAATTCATTAAGACATTTCATTCTTTGCAGATCCATGTAAACTTCATCCATCAACCACAAGAATTGGTTTATATAGATAAATATTCCTAGCCATTTTATGTTAGGGAAGTGGATGTTGTGGGTCCATATAACTCATCCACAACTAATAAGTTTACATTTAACCTTACTTTTATATACTTATATTACAAAATTTCATAATAAATTCCCCTATGATAAGTCATGATGAAGAGTATCATCATCATTGTGAAGTACCCAATCATCACCAGGTTCTAATTCCCTCACACAATATTGATGAAAAATGGTTCGATGTTATTTTCTATAGTGTTGAAGAAACTATACTAGGAGTACAACATTGACTCCTGTCACTTATCTCACTATCATAAAGTGGAAAATGCATAGATATAATCAATTAATAAGTCATTATCAAATATAGTCTAGATGATGGTGAACAAGGATATTATTCCCTAGAATGAAAATATATTCTATGATTTATGGGCATACCATACCACCATGTGTACCACTAAACAAGAAATAATATATTCACTGGTGAATGAGACCGAGGTAGTGTTACCCATAAAAGTTCTACATCAATCAAATTAAATATCAATTTGTGGAGAATTATCAGAAATTGATAATTCAAAAAAAGTATAGATGAGTTGGAGTTTCTTTATGAGAACAAATTTCATACATTGTAAATCCTTGATGTCGTTCTAAATATAATCACACAAGACTATAATGAGATGTTTCATTTACATTCATCAATACAAGGATAATTTGTGTTGGATCTCAAAACACTAATGATACAAGAAAAGAATCCTTCAATGATGGAACCAAAATGTGAAGATACATCCATCAAACATAAGGTCTATCAAGATGATAATTAGTCATTGGAAACAATGGATTGGGAGTCATTCACAAAACCAACCAATGGAATATTTATAATGAAATACTATATATTTTTATCATCACGTGAGCATCATCCTAGTTGTACGATTCTAAAATACACATGTATAATCTAAGAACATGATGTTAAACTATATGAACACTTTTTTTTGTTTTACAATGTTAAAATACACATGTTTTTCTGGACCACATGATGTTAAACTACATGATGTCTTCCTAGTTTCATGGTGTTAAACTACATAAGATCATACTATCCACCCAATGATATACTATATATAACTCATCCTGGAAACAAGACAATAAACTACCATATGTCTCTCATCCTAGATATATGATGTTTAACTGAACATGAAAATCTTCTCATATGTATTTATACTACATGGGAAGAACCACTTCACTATAAAATAACTACACATGAGCAATCTATGTGAGTCTTAAAGATGATATTCCCACATCCTTGTTTGAAAATTATCTCCACATATAGGATATCATAATCAATGAATTACATGTGGCTTGATTCTTAATAATAACATATACGCAGTGACACTTGAACCTCTAGTCTTATGCCTAGACACAGTATTCATATTCTTTCACATCTGGAGATCCTCATATTTACCGTATGACATCAAATTTAATTGAAATTTATTTCTTACATGATGTAAAACTGCATGGATCCATTGTGTTACCTCCCTTTTATGTAGGGTGACCCACATCCTAACCAAATGACATTAAAATACAAGATTAATTTTTTTTATCACACAAAATTAATGTGAAATGGTTTGTAGAAATTAATATGGAATGATTATGAATTTCAATTATATATATTTGGATTATTCAATCTTATATGTTTATCCAACCACTACATGATGAAAAATTCCACTACTTATCCTTGGTCACCTCTACACAGTGAGAAGAACTATCTCCATTCATTATTTCTCACGCTGAGCATAGTTCATGTGACCTTAAGAATTTCAGTAAGGGTTTTCGCAAAAATGAAAGGAATAATATCTCACAATAGGCTAATTATGGTCCTAAATTTATGGCCTCAAAAGGAGACCATTATTCCTCACTTCATTATATTATATAAAATAGCTTATGTAATTTTCATGACATAAAACTACACATCCCTGTGGACCTCTCTTGAGAGGACCACTATTGTGGGTGATTGGTCTCCTTCCATACCTCCTTCCTTAATAAGAAAGTCTAACATTATACCTAACATCACAATATCATTAGTGATGCTCAAATATTCAATATCCACTCCCCTTATAATAAATATAGAAATAACTCTTATAAAAATATAGCTTTAACATTCGTAGGAAGTTCCTTGGTTAATAACTAATTATGGCATGATTCCAAACACATAAGGATATGTAATACACTAGGATTTATTTCCTTGGGTACATCCAAAATATCACTTTTTCACATCAGGAATGGTATTTCCTTGATGCATGATGTTAAATGACATGATTCATCAAGTACATTGTGGGGATTTATTTCTATCTTCTTATGATACAAAATGATGTTCAGGTCTCCAATAATGGGCTAGAATAAAAAATTCAATGGAAATAATTCCCTTTTATACATTTGGGATAGACCTATATTGATTTTTTCCCTTTCAAAAACAAGGTGTGGATTGATTCTTATAATCATAGGATATTATGTGACACCTGAATCTAAATTCATGGGTCCATCTACAATAGCTGATAAGAGGGAAATTCACCAAAACTACATAGTGGATGATCCATTCATAATAACTTTTTCTATGTATGATTTTGGTCCACATACTACCTACTTTGTGGATGTAATATATATTGAATAATGTATTTCTATTTTTTCACACTTCCTGGATACATGATGATAAACTAGAAAATAAATTACCTCACCACAGGATGTTAAACTATATTGAAAATGTGTTGGTCCCATGACATTCAAACTGTAGAACAAAATATCCTCAAAATTGGATGTTAAACTACAATGAAGAAGATGAATCCATTCTACAAGATATTAATATATGAATCCAGTCATCCATTATCTTACATTAACAATGGACCACATGTTCTTTAACCCGGTGAAATGGAGAATTGGTTCTTCCATCACCATTTATTCAGCCCAATCAATAATTCTAACTTCATGTTTCAAGTTCCCTAGGTATCCAATAAATCATACTTGGCCCTTGGAAAAGATACCCAACTTCAATAGATCCATTTCTTACTATGTATGGATTTCTATGGCTCATTCATATAGACATATGTCGGTGAATGAAATTTTTCACTCACCAAAAAGGTTTCCTGATCCATGCAATCCATGAAATCTCTGTGGAATAACTCTATACATCAATTTACTTTGAACTACTTCCAATATGATTATCCCATATCATTTCTTGTGATCTTTTATCCTCAAATAACAATTCACAACATTTCCATCTCTTAGTCAGAAGGATGATAGAGTAAACTAGACCCTAGGTATCCTAGTTATGCTCTCATGGAACATCCCCCATATTAGGTCCACATGTCTTATAACTTTAAAATGAGATATAAATTGATCAAAGTTGTATGAACTCAATATCTATCCTATAATGGATCAAATCAGAACACTTTAAACATCAATAGAAATAAACAAAATTCTTTTCTGGTTGATAAATTTCTAAGGGTGGCCTAAGAAAAAGTCAACTCTCTGATTGATCTCTTCAGCTCCAATGTTTTGAAAAAAATAAGGCACAAATTAATAAGGCTTTAATCTCACAGGGACAACGGTATAGCCCAGTAAAAGACACATAATGCCCTTTGAACCACCTAGTTTAAGAAAATGTTTTAGGAATGATTTTTACATCTTTTCTCTATGAGAATATGTTCCTTAGGAGTTGAAAAAATGTTTATGGTCCAAAAACCCTTATTGGATATTAAACTTTCCACATATTGCAGTCCATTATTTGGCCCCATCATATCATCATTAATCTTCCATGGAACATCGAAAAGGACACCCAATGTTAGGGGACCCAATAATTTACAATGCATGAATTACTATGGATCAAAAATATGTTTCTATGGTCATCAACAAAATATGTCACTCTGAATAGGGGATTTATTATCATGTGATCCCCAACATCATAGTGATCGAACATTTCACCTCTGTGTTTTATGGGTCATTACTGTAATTACATTCCTATATCATCCTTTTGACCCATGAAATGTGATCCATGATTTATAATCACAATACCAAACTATCTGAGTGGATTTGATGTCATTTTTGTAATTTCTGGGTGTTTTGTACACTTTCTCAATGTATGAATGAAAAAAACCATTACCGAACATTTGATGGACCAAAAATCCTAACTCAAAACCCAAGGGTGTACGAATCGAGTGTCACAAATTAATATATGAACTTCCCTAGGGTTCATGAACCATTTTGAGATAGCTTTCCTCCATACCCAAACACATCATTTAAATATTTGAGTTATCAAAATTCATCCACAAAGCATATAAAGTAGTGATGATCAACTTTTCATGAACATTCTATCAACACATATGGGCCACTACCTACAAACTCAAAGCATCTAATTCTTGTAAGAAAAGATACGCATTCTTTCTGATCCATAGACTGATCATGGCAGAACCTAACACCTCATGGGGATATGGGTCTTCCCCTACATGACTACCCCATCTTTTATTTATTATCTCATTAGTTTGGGTTTGGACTTATATAACCAATTTTCCAACTATCTAGGTAGACCTAACACCCAAAATATTTTTTCTCAACTGATATTACCCACATAAACCATGCATGACCCATGTAAAATACTAAAGACACCCTTACTTTCAAATGATACCGATGCATGATATAATTGAACTACAAGTGATAGGATTCGATTACTTGTAGAAAAGGAAATTTTATCCTCATGAGCCTTAAAAAACTATAGTATTTTTCAACACCGAAGAGTATTTTGGGTCATTAGTGTCATGTCCCTACCATATTGAATGATCATTTATCAAGTACTGGAAGAGAGACCATAAAATGTATGGAATACAAATGTCTGATCTAATGAACCGTAAACTACAATGATATAAGTTCCTTTATAAAAGATCCTAAAATACAATTATTGATGGTCAGAGCTAAATGAACCTAATCTATAACAATATACGGTTATGCTAAAAAACCCTAAAATTATAGAAATTGATGTTATGAAATAATATAACCTTATCTAAATTGGTATATGTCTGAGATAAGGGAACCTAAACTACAATTATATAAGTCCATGATTAATGATCCTAAACTAAAGAGATAAAATGTCCAAGTTAAAAGAATCTAATGTACAACTATAGAAGGTCTGAGCTGAAAGGGAATTAAATAATGTGAGTGAGGATCTGAGCTATGGGACCCTAAAATAATATGATATAATTTCCATGATAAAATACCAAAAAAAACATTGATAGAGTGTTGGAAATTCAATAACCTAAACAACATAAAAAAATAGTATATTCTATTTGAATGGATAAGCATGTAAGGACCATCATATGGACTTGGAAGAAATCTACATATACTCTCCAAGACTTTTTGATTGGACAAGATGTTGAATACTCTCCCCCATGGATATATATTTTACCCAGTTATCAATTTCTGAATTATGTGATTTGATGATAGATAGAGAAAATATATTAGCAAGGAATATCATGTTGGTTGGAATTCATGAGGAAATCCAAATAATAACCTTTAATGATTTAAATGTTCGGATCCATGCATGTAGGTTTACATGATAAAATAAAAAGTACAGGTAGATTTGGTGATTTATATATTATTAAATCAAGGAAAATTCATTCACATCATGAATGAATGAGAAAATAGACAAAATCCCATAAATATCTAAAAATATATTCATCAATAGCATAAAATATGAAGAATCAACACATTTAGTAGTATCTTGAAGAGTATCACAAAACATAAAGGCCTAATATTTTTCAAACAAAAATAATATTAAATAAACTAAGATGGAGAAGATGGAAAGTGTCTTGTGGTTTTTGTCAATTGAATGCTGATGTTCTGATAATCAAACCTCTTTCGCTTCTTCCCTATGATGAAGAGTATCAACTAATGTAGTCATATACTATTCTTTTATTTTTGTGAAATTACCAATCAATGTTATGATGTTGTAATTACAGACCTTAGGTGATATATTATTTTCTCATGTCTCAATATTTTCACAGTTGAGGAATCCATCTATTCTTCTAATTTAGTTAATAACTGGATAGTCTACTCTAGTGACTCTAATGACTCATTCATCTGCTAAGCAAGGGGAGCCTTATTTATGAGATCTTGAATGGTGCTATCATTGGTGGAAATATATTTCCATGACAGAATAATTTGTTTCATGATTTGGATATCAATTTTAAATAAAAACCACCTACAATAAAGTTGTAATATAGCTAATGAAGTCATTCCAATTGGTCACAAGTTCTTTCCAAAGGAGTCTTAGTATCCAAGGTGAGAAATTGCTACCAAACCAGCCTATATCATGTATGAGATTCTATAACAAACACGATGGGTGACCGAAAATAATGAATAGCCAGATGAGATTTCAAGGAAGAATGATAATAGGTTTCATATGTCTCACCCTCTATAGTGGAATCACATATTTTGTGTGTCGAATGAATGATTTATTCAATAGATTTAATCCAACTATCTGGAAAATTATCACCTAGATGTGGGTATTTGTTAAATGTATCTCCTATTTCCCAGAATAAATCCATCATTGATATTGATAGAGGCATTAGAGGGTACGATGGTATGCGTTCATGATGAAACATATTTCATAGAAAACCACCTATATTGGGTAATACCTAAGCATGATCATAATATTGAGTAATAAAGATGAGAGCATCAACAAGAGGAAGAATGTTATCAAAATAAGTGTACTCTTACTTTGATATTATCCAAAACTATTGGATGATCCCAGAGAATCTCTCTCCTCACACACAATCAAAAGATAGTAGGGAGACCCTTTGGGTTCATAAAAACCAAACAGAAAACCAATATGGTTTATATAGAGCACATGTGATCAACTCATTCAACTTACCTATAAGCACCCCATCTCTTCGAAAGATCATGTATGACCTTTCATTGAGAGAGAATCAACCATTTTCAATGATAATTCTATTATATAAATGATATGGGTGAAATAAAATCTATCTGATATAATCAACACACTTGTAACCTCATCATTTCTTAGTGAAATAGCCTTAACCACATATATTTTTGGAAACCTACTATAATACTAGGAATCATGGATTCAGTTTGTGTTTTAGGATTCGAAATAATAGAAATTCTCCCATATCCAAACAAGTAGAAATAAATAATGAATGATGGTAATATAACAGATATTTCTTTTTTAGTGTACCTTATGGGTTGGTCAATGGAATGAATGTTTTAGAACTACCAAATTATGGTTCCATTCCTCTTTTTGTCATATATCCATTTCCCACATACTGATCAGAATCCATATATGTACATAACTAATATGGAAAAGCCATATATCGAGGAACAAGTGATCAAAGTCCTCCATCCTAAGGCTAGAAGAGATTTATGACTTTAGTCAATATCCTCATGATGTAGGATCCTGAACTTCTAAAATGGTCCAATAAAATCAGGCAGGTTTACAGACAAGATAAGAAGGGAACTAATGGGGGGTGTATATTTTTCTTCGTAACCCCATATTGAAAAAATAAATATTTATCAGGTATTTAAAGGATATATATGAGCACATATTCACATCCTTACTCAGATCATCATTAATAGTGGTGGGTATTTCCCTCGTTAAGACATTGTTCGATAGAGGATCATCCCAGACAACCATGATATGTTGGATATCACAATACATATCTCTAGGAGGGAAGATCCTTCCTAGTTTGTAGATATTACATAGGATGATTCCCACCACACCATGAGATAGACGACATGATTTGTGGATAGGGCCCCAATGTTCGATTTATTCTAGACAAAACATGGAAGTTTATAGAAGAAAAATTGGGAAATCCTTAATTTTTTTATAATGATAGACCCTATATAACGGGTAAGAAAACTATAGCTAGCTTCTCCAAAACCATACTGACCATTCCCATTCAGCAAAAAATTTACCACCATGTTAGAGATCCCATTTGAGGTCCATTTTCTACTTGTGCTTTTAAAAATGATTAAATATAATATTTTAAAAGGAAAGGCATAAAACTAGTTTCATTATGTGAATCATATGAATCAGAAGGATATCAATGATTGAATAAATGACCCATAGAGAACCTGGTCTAAAAAGATCTATGGTATTATAAATACCCATGATGCTTTACACAACCACATGACCATTAAAGGATCCTGATCACATGACCATGAGACGGTAATAATATATTTATAATATTAAAATGATGTTGTGATCAACACAAGAGATCCTATGAAACTCATAAGAAGATCACATACCCACATAAAAAGTTCAAGGAATTATTAATGAGAATTCATTGGATTTATTTGAGTTGGTGTGTAATAAAAATAAGGATTTTGTAGAAGTTCTCTTGAAATTGACTTATAGTAAGGTCGAATAATGGGTTATTGTTTGAGGGTCTTGCATCATGGATAATTTATCAACGTAGGGTGAAGGATATCTGGATAATGGAGTAGTATTGTATTGAAACCCTCACATATCTATAATTTATAGGTAATTATGTTGAAGGCCAAACATCACTCGGGAGACCATGTATCACAAAAGAAACAGATGGGTGATAAAACCAATTATTGTGGATGGAATTTAATTTCATTATAACCAAGACCTTATCCCCATGAACATTTATATGGAGGAGTGGGGGTGAATTGTTGATTCCTTCCAAATGAGCATCGGAAAAACACAAAGGGTAAAATACCTGAATATGAGAATTATTTTCCCTGAAATGAAAATGAAGTAGGAGGTGGCCAAGATCATGAAAATCCTGTGAACCCACATAAGGGATGTTATCTCATAATATTTTTAATTTAATGAAGACAATAAAAAACAACACATATACTAAAGAAGATACCTTGAAATCCCTTCAACAATTCCTTCCTCCCTTTCGAAGGCAACCTAGGTAATCACTGATCACTCAGCTGCAACAACATAATCAAACCCAGAACATAAAGAATGTAAATTAGTAGAAACACAATAATCCATCCCAATATACATCATAAATAATATTTATCTATCCAAAATATGGGATCCTCTTATGGTCATCAAACTCAAATGAATCATTATCGATAGGTAAAATTATTTTCCATGAAAACATTAAATTAAACTCAAAAAACCAAAAATATATTGTAAAATAGAAAAAGGTAAAAGAGTAATAGGAGGTGGGATCATCTTGATGTCATAAAAATCATGTTAAATGACCTTATAAATCCCTAATGCACTATGAGAACCCACCAACATGTCTGCCTCATCTCACGAATGCCCGACAACATTTCATCCTCACCATGTGAAGAACCTCAGACATTTGTAGGGGACCTAACTCTCCCCATTTGAATCCATAAGGACAAGAATATAATGATTTGTATTAAATTAGAATGACACTCCATTGGTCCATCAATTTGTGATATGATCCTAGACAAAGAATTAATGTTACCCTCTTCTACAACACTAATATGACCTCATGAGTTACCCATGATTTGTATGATTATAAATGGAATTAAAATAGAGAGAAGGTGGGATCCTTTTGCATTTGTAAAATTTCCTTGACATTCATGGGTTGTCCTAAATATTTTCTCACTAGAGACCTTGATAAGATGATCTAATTTACAGAAGGCCCTATAAGTGGTCATCCTTGTCTCATAAAATGTTATAGAAAAGTAACTTGAGATCAGAAAAATACATTTTGTATAGAATCCTAATCTCGATAACTCCATTGGAAATGTCAATATGAAAATATAGAATTCCCATAGCATGTCTCTGTTATAGAAAAAAGGCCACATTAATTTTCTATAATCTAATAAATGGCTTGTGGATGGGATGATATTGCAGACATTGAAACTAACGTGACACCCAAATAATGAATTAAGACAGGAACTCATTGAGTGCATGACACCAAATCCCTCCACTGACTCCACTTGAGCTTTGTACGATACATGTTGTGCAATGCAGTGAATAACCGGGGTGTAGAGGCCTATAAATCTCCCACACCATCATAAAATATGTACACATCTAAAAAGTCATTCTGAATAAATCATGGACCCTCATACCTATAAAGCCATGAACTAGTTAGGATTTCTTAGAGTGGATGATATTTAAATAGAAAAATATTCCCATTAGGTAATATATATGGAACAAAATGAATAGCCATGCATCTTGTATAATAAATATGAGTCAACAATCATAGATAACATGAAGAACTTCTGGTAGGATACCTGAAGAACATTATGAATATCTTCTAGAACATGTGGAACTTCAATGGTGCTGACACAAAACAATCCTAAGTAATTCTTAATTGAAAGAACAAAAATATAAAATATGTGATATTTACATAATTAAAATATATGATGATCTTCAAGTATTTCATGAAAAACACTCTTGACATGAGAGAGCACCCCGACATGTCACCTAAAGCTCACAAAAGTAAATTGGTATACTATTTCTCTCATGTGATGTCTTTAATAAATGTAAAAATAAAGTAACTCTACACCCCTGAGAATTAATCTATATTCTTGAAAATCCATCTGTCCATTCCATCCAAACAATGAGGTGTCCTTCAACCATGTCTCTAAACACGTCCTATGAAACCGTACATGACATCTGAGTCTCATGATAAAAGTTGGGCATGTCCAGCTACTGTAATGACACAAATGAATGTTATCTAGACAATGTGATTCCATTTAAACATGTTAGCCAGAATCATGAAATGGAATATTTGATTAACCAACCTGGTCTTATGATGTCCTCCAGACATGTCAACCTTGGATATCTAATTACACTCAACATTCTATCCAGGATATCCAATGTCCACTGAAAATAAAATTAGATCATGTGATTATCATTGGTCATGTCTTTGATATAACTAGACATGTCCATATATCAAGTTACTTGTTAATAAAACAATCAAGTCATGTCATGTAGGCAATCTGACCTATTAGGAAAGAAAGTAGGATAGATAAATAATCATTCAAAGGCTTGATAACTTTGTTCACCATTAGTGTGTAATAACAAATCATAATTCCATATCAGGGATTGATAATTTTGTCTAGACTCAATGTGTAAACCCTATTCACATGAGATAACGCATTATATAATCCCCAATAATTGAACTATGATAACTCTGATTCCAGTTATAACCAAGATACACAAGATTCATTAATGAGACATGAGAATTATATTGACCACCCAACGGGTAACTAAGAACATGTGTCCCACATCCACAACCAATGAGACCGATTATACTATATAAATTATTTCTAAAATTGAGAATAGATAATGTGGTCTTAGATAGACTCAATTTTCACTTCATTCATGTGACAAGTGATGATAAAAAATTGAAACCTCATTGCATAATCCATAGCTAGTGGAATGATATGATATGTCCTTCATATAAGGGACACATCGATGTTTAATCCCTGAGTAATTTAAATACATGAAACATAATTAAAAATATAAATGAGATACATTGGATTACATCATAAGGAACGTGGCTGAAATAAAATAGAAATCCACCTTAGTGTAATTCATACCATATCTCTAATATTTAGACCTTTTGGACCCAACCATTCCCATGGTCTGATCATCCTACCTTATCCTTCAATGAATTGGGAGGACAACTGAAAAATGATAACTTTGATTCCAACATTAATAGTACATGTATGATGACTTACTAAATCCCACAAATAATATAAAAACATCCCAAGGGAAGTCCCAGAACATGAGCCCTTCATCCATATGCTATGACACTAATAACTTGTTAACCAATTATCAACACAATGAGAAGGGATAACGTGGTCATAGAGAGTAATGAATGTCACTTCATTTGAATCATGAATATCCCCCAGCCTGGGAAATACTAGAATATAATCCCCAATTAGTGGAATGTTATAAATAAACCACATATAAGGGAATCTACCATAGGAACAGTCCCACATGAATGATTGAACTACAATAAATCTGATTGGTTCTATAATTAGTATATATAGGAATTCTCCTTGATAATCAATCTCAAATATCAAGTTTCTATGTTCACAGTCATATGTTCTTTCCTTATGATTTTAAACTATTCAACTTTAACAAAATATTTTTCTTATGATTCCTATATTGAACAGGATATTTAGGATTCCTCATAATATATCAATACCATCCTCATAATATTAACTACCACCCTATGGGGAAATAATTTTCATTGTTCCCAATTATTCAACATCAACATATAAGTAGTAGTTCATTACAGGGAAAAAGATGAGGATCCATAGATACATAAATATAGATTCAATAATGATACACCCTTTTTATTTTATACTCAAGAGGATTTAACCAATAATCATTTTGTTTTGGTAATCCGTACCGTATTAATATTTGGATGATATTCGTGAACATCTCTCAAATATATAATAGTTTTTATGAGAAAGAAATTATTACCCCCAAAAGAATTAAATGATACCGAAAACACAACTCTAGAACAATGAAAGCCTCTAAGAACCATTGGGTCTGAAACCGAAACATACCACATATCATTACAATGGATTCTTGTGCCTATATATTGATGAGGGAACCATTGAGAGTTTCCAATAAGAAAGAAAATGTTGACATAAATTTATGACTACGCTAGAAATAAACACCTCAAAATCAACTATCTTTCCATAAAAAATTAACATATAGGCTGTATCATATTTGTTGAAATAGTTTTATGAAATTAAAAATTAAGAAAAAATATCCAATTATGTATAAACTTAAGAATCTGAATCATAAAAAATGTTTGGAATTGAATGATTCACATTACCCATTATGTTGAAAAATAATAAAGAAAAAAATTATTAATATTTAAGTATCCCATTTCTAATCCATTACTTTCAGAGATTATGGTTTTTTTATAATATAATAAAATGAAATATAAAAGAAGAAATGTTGGGATGAAAACTTATAAAGGTTTTTCTCATAAAAAATCACTTTTTATCTTTTTTTGCATACCCATTCATGTATTACAAAAAAGATAGAGTATAAAATCTAATGAAATGAATATTGAAGATACTGAAACCAAAAAATATAAAAATTCATGAAATATTATCTATATATATAGATATTGATAAATGTTATAGATTATTTATGTTGCTCACATTTTTTTCAGATAATTTAGCAATGATGTAATTTTTGGGAACTATGGCATTTTCAGAGCATTAAGATACCCATATAAAACACCCATCATTATTTTGATTATACTGTGTCTTTAAATATATCATAATAGAATTACATTGGCCTATGGTGATGAAACATGTGATACAAATTCTTCATCATTATATCTTCTAAAGAAACAAAGTCTGAAAAAAAATAGAAAACACTTCTTCATTTCATGTAACTGTTTAACATTAACCGTGGTTGTTGTCACAAAATTTTCTTATCTACCAAGTCAATACCCCTTTGAGAGAACCTACCTTTTATATTAGTAAGATGATGCATTTTTTTCATCTATAACCTAGGGGTTTCAGATCAAAATTCTTAATTAATCATCATCTTTCAATTCTCAGATGGATTCAATTACATTGATAGTTAATCTTTTCTTTTTGTTTTCAAAATTAATCAAAAATAAATATTTTAAAGGATATTAATTACAAATATAAATGATTTTATTGATTTATATAATGTTTTATTAATTATATAAAAGAGGTAAGATCATATTCAACTAAGAGTATATCATATATATTTAAAATAAATATAAAAGAAACAAGAATTACAAATAAAATCCGACTAAAGGTCAATGTGGATCAATCAATAGTTTTGATGAATTATTATTTTTTCAATGTATAACTACATATATAACCTAAAAATCCATAGTATAGTATAAATTATCTTCCTTTAAAAAAAATCATATTTTTTCCTTCTCTAATAATTCAAAATGCCTATGATATTCTCTCATTATCTCCTTTACTGTATATATCTCTTGATAGAGGACGTTCACTAAATCTACATCTTTGTTAGTCAAGAATATTTATTTCATAACCACTATGAGAAGGTGAGATCTATCATGGATCATCACATCCCAAATATATGAAGAGTGAGATACATGTTCATTCCAAGAGATATTAAATTGAAATAGTTTTATTTATTCTACTCATAAATAAGTTGTTTTAAATTCGCAGAGATATTATGGAAATAAAATAAATTTTAAACAAGTTATTTCAATAGGATATCATCCACCTTTAAATCAAACCATATTTAAAACATGTAATCATCACTCTTACAAGATTCCCACTCTATCTATTATTACATAAATTGATAATTCTCATGGATAATTGACTGGGGATATTATATTCTAGTTATTGGAGATGGGTCTAGGTTCTTATCTACTTTCCCAGGTTCTCACCTAGTGTTGGATTCCATTGAATATAACTATTTTAAAGTTTGTCACTAGGTTCTCTAATCAATATTCAAATTTGATCATGTTGGTCCTTTGAAAAATACAACCAAGATATTTAGTATTCCCTTATGAAATGATTTTATCAAAAAATAACCACAATTAAAATATAACCACATGAAAACATCATTTTTTATGATTGAGATCCATATCTTTGTGTCCTTTCATGAGATAATTAAATAATAATTTGGAAAAATTATAGCATGCAACATAGAATATATGTTTTACATTGGAGTACCAATAATTCTCAATAATAACAAAAACTTGAATTTTAATCAATATGATGCATATTTTTTATAGATGGTATCTCAATCATATATGGGAAGCAATAATGCATTTTTATTTGAAGGATAAATAAAAAAATTTCATACGTTTTAGGTGTAATGTTATTGCGTGTGATAGTTGGTCCCCTACATAACTCATATGCAAACTTAATAAGGATGTTTGGAATGGGGAGAGAATCAGATCTCACCCAATTAGAAGGGCTGAACCCCAATATTGATTTATATATATGGAATGAGTTAGGAAAATTGTATATATATAGGGTTTGTAAAATAATATCCACTTAAATAATACATGACACATCCGTACAGAACATAAAAAGGTCCAACAACAATAAATGGGGTTACCCATACTGATATGTATTAGTAAGTGATATAACATTTATAATAATGTTGTCATCTTATTTGCTATTTTATTAATTTCAATATCAATTTACATAATGATGGTTTTAGTTCATTCTCCATTGACTAATTCACACACTAAATGAATATATTCAATGATTAATATTAGAAGAAATGCAAGTAGAAAGTTCCACAGATAAACTTTCTTGATGAGTTTCTCTCCCCACAAATTGTACCTATACTCATACAATGATTGATAGTAAATTCGAGGGGATTCATCACTATTGTGTATAAGGTAACTCCATGGAATCCTTTACTTTTGATATTAAACATTTATTATGATAAATCACTTATCCATATATGAAAATTGTACTTAAATTACTTTATATAGTCCCACTTCCATGATGTCCCCCTCAAGCTCAAAAATGTTATTTATCAATCGAGGAGTATATTCCATGCCATTCAATGCAATGATCTAGGGGTAAAATCATCATATATTTCTCCTAATATTACATCCTCTCTAATCGTATATACATCCCCAAGGATGACTCCAACCAATCTATGTAGTTAATGAATATTTTGTTACAATCTCTAATTTGGAATAAAATTTGAGATGATAATTGTTTGATGTGAGAATGAATGTGATATCTATACTACCTCATAAAGAACTAGAACCATTATCTATCACTCAAACACTACATAGATTTTGAATAATAAGTAGGGAAAACCATTTTCCGTCATGGTGATACACATAAAGTTGATATTAAATCTCAAATTTCTCCAGTATCATTGAGTTTTGAGGACCTTATTAAATATTAATGTGTAATTATTTGATTTTTGTAAGACACAAAATTTTAGAAAATAAAATATTTTTCCCTAGGGTATTCAACACAAATCATAGAGAAAAAACCCACAAAATATATAACCATTAAATACAGAAATTAAACATAATGTGTATAAAGAGTGTTTAAAATTTTATAAGATATATAAATATATATACATGTGTCATAATTAGTATAATCATTTTTTGTAAAGTAATTTAATTATTAATGAAAATGTTTTTGTAAAAATTTCTTATTATTTTTTGAGAGAAAATATTATAATTAATATATATATCATATATAAAATTTATTTGATAAAATTAAATTCATATTTGAAATAAGAATATTAAAATTTACATTGGGTTAAATTTTTTGTTTTTTTAATATTTTTTTTGGTTGATAGTAAAAAAATACTGATTTTTTAAAGGTCATTTCATTTATATAAATGAGAAACTTTAAATGTTATATTGTGGTTTTAATAAAATATTTGTATCATAAGTATTATGCAGATATATTTATTACACATTATTTATATTCAAACAAATTCATATTAGATATTTGTATATGTTTGTCTTGAGGTTTATAAATGATATATTTGTAAAAATTGTTTTAAAGTGAATTTTTTTATTAAATTAAATTAATTAAAAAAATATAATGAAGGATTAGTAAAATGAATTTATTATATAATATTTCATTATATATTATTTTATATTCATTCATAATTAATCACCAGTCAAAAATTTAATTTAAAATCATCTTTCTCTCAGAATATTATCTTATTGAAAACCTGATATTTCCACGTGTCTGTAGGTTCTATTTTAAATAGAAATTTCCCAATTTTTTAATTAAATTTGGTAGAATGTATTTAATATTTTTTATAAAAAAATTATATTAAATTATAATTTCAAAATAATTTTGTTTCATAATTAATTAAGAAAAACTAAAATCATAATTACCACGGTAATGGTGAAAACATATTTACTTGGAGTTAAACAAAAATTATAAGGGTAAAAATAACATAAAAACATGTCAAAAGAAGTTTTATGGACATATGTAAACCTAAAAATGTCTTATTTTTTATATTAATTCACTTATAACTCGGTGAAATGTGAAAAATTTGTATAACAATGTTTCCTTTTAAAAATTATAAGTGTGCAACTCACCTCACTTTTAAAAGGACACCCTTCCTCTCTGTTCACACCTTCAATTAGAAATGGTTCATCAAAAACCTAACCATATTACTTAAACATATCCATAATGACATCATATAATATATATTTTTGTCATAAATCCCACAAATCAATCATTTTCGTGAAAAACAAATGATGTTACACAAATAAGTTTTAATGTTCCTCAATGAGTGATTTTATTTTATTTCATTGACCTCCCATTAAATTATTCATAGAAAATTATGATGTAATTTTTTTTGTTTCTTTCATATGCTAAGATTTTATTTTTTTAATGCCACAACCTAATAACATTTCAAATTCAATCGAATGGGACACAAAATATCATTTTTGTGTACAATAGACAACCACCTCGCGAACTGATGACATTTTTTCCAGTACCACCTATCTCAGTTGGGTATATTGATGGATATAAAGTATATTTCAGATATATGAAACATAATTATATCTAAAAAATAATTCTGTAATATATACCATTTTTTACATTAGATTCTGTAAGGGATACTTTAACGTTCCTCTTGTGTACAATGGAATATTTCCACACATGGAGATATGATTCTTTTATCAATAATGCTTTACGTCAGAAGGTTATAAAGGAAATAATATTAAAATATGTGTTACAAATGAAATTATTATTATATTTATGAAAAAATTATCTTTATTAAATTATTTTATTTTATTTTATTTCCAATATATTCTCTTAATGAAAAATGGAAACGTCCTTCGCGAAGGAGTGGACTAGCATTTCCACGATGCAATGTGACTATCTATTAATCACTACAACACATGGATGTTATATATGAGAATATATAAATATATAATATGGTATATTTATTTTATTATTTTCATTATGAATATATAAAATATGTGTTACATTCATTCCATAAAGATCGTTAAAAAGTGGAAATGTCACTCATGTGTATTTATGACCCCATGTCTTTTTGAATGTAACATACTTCATTTTTAAACCCTTCATTCATTTTTGGTGTAAAAAGTAGAATTTATTTTTAAATAATGAAATAATTTAATGATAATTTATATTTATATGTTTAAATTATTTCATTTTTTACCCCGACCAATATACTAATGCCATTTTGAAACAGTAAAAGGAATGTTCTAAAAATGTTAGATGTGTGACATAAGAGATTAAGTATTTTAATATTTTATTAAAAATAAATTAAAAAAATTATTTAATTAAAATATATTATTCATTTAAAATGATACTATGAAATAAAATAATTTTTAATCTTGATATGAAGGAGTTAAAGGATATACAAGGAATATCTGGACTCGAGGTAATGGTTTTCTTATCTCACTTTTTATTTCTATGATACATATGACATATTATCCACTTATTTTTATTGTTTTGTTTATATACTAAAACTTATAAATATAATATCATTATTCCGTCATAATTCATGGAATTATATTCTACAATTTTATTTATTCCATCCATGTGGGTTTGACATAAAATTTACTAAGTGGTAAATACTGTCATTACGTAATTTATTTTCATTGTGTTATATTACCAATTAATTCTATATGACAATCTATTATTATTTTTGGATTGATTATTGAAAATATTATGTTTTATTTACCCAATTTTTTTCTGATTATAAATTTTACACACATAATCAATTCATTGATAAATTATCAATTCAATGTAATGATTATTGTACGTTGTGAATTCCTGTCCCTGGTGCCACACAGGGGTGCCCTGAGTAAAAGATCTACATAACCTAAAGTTAAATTCTGCATATAATATAGGCTTCCCAATATTATCAAGGGTCTAATATTTGTCTTCTGGATACCATACCCTCTTTTTTAATGCAATAAAATTTCATAAATGAATAGAATATGAATGATGAAATATGAAATAAATAATCCAATATCACAAGACAAACAAATTTGGGAATAAAATATCAAAATTAAACTATAGATATGTTATTAGAATGTATGTTCCATGTGTCAAAAAGAAGCTCAAAATAAATAAACTGAATACTCCAAGTGGATCCCAAACAACATCTAGTTCCACAATCCATGCTCCATCTTGACTAATCCAGATAACATGTGGCCTTTTCTATAATCTTAACCAACAACCAAGAAATATATTTGGGTATTGGTCAGGTTGCCAGAGTAGGGTGTGAGTAGAACCTAGTAGGCCACCAACATTTAAATCTAAAACAAAATCCATTCAACTAAAAGTTTACATAGTTTTATAAATAATAAATTCTAATGTATAAATAAGTTGTTATCACATTAACAACTATTCTTTATTTAACCATCTAAACCCCTAGGTTCCTATGGAAACTTTTACCTCAATAACTACATTGGACTGTACTAGAGTCTAAACTATTCACATGTGATATCATGTCTATTAATCCCATTGTTTCCATTCTTGATCTCAATCAACACAAGAATTCCATTTATACCATTCATTGTCTTAATCAAAGCATGAATTTCATTATAAACAATTTTTGTCTCAGTTAACATATGATTTAAATTATTATCATTCATTATATTAATTAACCCATAAATAACATTTTTACTATTAATTCAATCAATTATGTTATGAAAGAAATATTTAAGATTGATCATTTTAATTAAATGAAGAATTCCATTGTTATCATTAATTATTTCAAATTTATCTCGTTAATCAAATAAATAATTAATTAATTACCTAAAACTGATTAAATAACCCAAAAAAAAATTCGTCATATCAATTCCATTAATTATTTCAAAAATTAATTAGTCATCTCAATCTCATTAATAATTCAAATACTAGTTCATCACTACAAACAAGTTTACTAATTCCCCAATTAATTATGTCCATAATTTCCATTTGATAAATTCTCTAATTTGTTAGTCAATGTCGTTAATTAAATTTAACATAATTAAGTCAGTATTTAATTATTCAATTCAAAATATTGTTATACTATAATTAAATAAAAATTAATTATCCAATTCACAATCTCATTATCCCATAATTAATTCAATAATTTTTTATTTAATTTGGAATACAATATTTTGATTTTTCTAGTAGCCAATTGTGGATCCCCAAATCAAAATTCAATATTCTAATAATTATGTAAAAAATTAATTATCCCCAAATCACAGTTCAATATTCTGAAAAATAACACAAAAATTAAACATCCCAAAGTCAAAATTTTTTCATTAATTAATTCCATTCATAAATTCAATTTCTAGAAAAACTCTAGATATAGTACATTTACAAACACATAATTGAAACCATGAATTTTTCATTTTACTAATAGAACACCTAGCCAAATTTTTTGATTATTGATTTCCTAATTTAAATCCCCAATTTTAATAGAATAACGATGTAGATAGAGATATTAATCATAAACATAAATTCTAGTTTATATGAATTACGGTTCCACAATTATTGATCTAGATCTACTACTAGAATATGATTCAATAAAAATAGATAATAAAAACTCCTCAATTGATGGGAGATGAATGGGAAATTGAAACAAACCACATGAGATTAGATCCTCTTATTGAGAGGTGTGATGATTTTCAATATAGGATTTTGATAACAAATAAAAGTGGTCATAATAACTTGGAATCTGTCTGGGAGGCTCCGAAATTGTGAAAATCAATAAGGGGTTGAGTTAAGAAAAAACTAGGGTTTAAAATACGGAATAAGAAAAATTAAAATTTAATTTAAGGGGGATTTAAATCTCGTACACATGATGGGATTATTAGGGAACACTATTTCCCCTAACTATGTGCCTTAACCATGAACCACTTCTAGGGGTACGCAGTTTCATGTTTTAGGTGGAATGGTTTGAAAAATCATGATCTAACCATGGAAACCATCTTTATCTAGGGTTTTGTGATTTACTAGGCCATGACACATGGTTAAAGATAACTGTGCGCTGATTGTGAACTTCCCCCTTTTCATCCATTTTAAAAAAGATCACCTAAACACACCCCAAGGTAAAACCCAAATAAAATGTAATCTACACAAGGATAATGTGTATATGTAAATGAGACTGGGAAATATCAACAAAAGTCTGTGGTTTTACTAACTATGAACCTTACAATAGCACATCTTAAAGATGTACTCCCATACAAGTGTACGATTCTTATAAAAATGATCAGGCCACTGATCCCTCATATCTTCTTCACTATCCCATGATTCCTCCTATACACGGCCATGTCACTACAATATATAAACTATCCTCATGGTATTCCCATGAAACACTTTCTCAGTGATATCCCACATATGAATAATATAATCCTCAAAGGAATCTTATATTGCTAGATCAATAACATCCACCCCAGTCACATGTGAAGCATCATGATTATACCACTGATGTTGTAAAACTTGAAAAATATCATGTATAATAGAATGTCTATATGGATGTAAAAATAAATATTCCACTAGACCGACTTTCTCCACAACCTCAAGTGGTCCAACAAACCAAGGAACCAACAATTCCTTTCTCTATATCATGTTCTATACCAATATTGAAGACAATAAATGAAATTCATGATCACCCTCTATAAAATATAGTGTGGTTTAACATCTATGAACACAAATAAACTATGTACTATGAGAAATATCCCTAAGATTCCATATCCACTATACCATATTTAATGTATTCTACGTAAGACATTGTCCCAATAACTCAGACTGGCCTGCCTCCATCCAACATAGAGGTGACCTGCATGGCAGACTATATAGAGTCACATAAGGTTACTTCTTAAAATTTTGTTAATTGCTATTATTATAGGAATACTTACCTAGATATAGGTTCTTATCCCAAGACCCACCAAATTCAAGATCTCACATTTTCATCATATCATCATGCACCTCTATAATACAATCTAACTATCCATTTATTTCACGGTGGAAAGATGTACTCAACCAAACCTACATTCCAAGTGCCTTATGAAATATCGTCCATATGGATGAGGTAAGAAATGAATCATTGATTAAAAATATAATCTGTGACACCCCATAAGGATGGACTATTTCCCAAACATACAATTATCCCAATAGATCCCCTGAAAATGTCTCCCTCATTGGTAATAAATGCACTACCTTTTTAAAACAATACATAATCATTAGATATCATCATTATTATGAGTAATATTTAGGAGGCCCACCAAAAAAATCCCTGATAACATCCACTTACATAAATTCTGTCATAGGAAATGGATATAAAAATCCACCATATTATTGATTCTCGGCCTTCAACAACTGACAGGTGTAACATCATGTCATGAACCCTACAATATCTTTTTTCACGCATGGCCACCACTTCTGTTAATGTTGATCGTTTTAAATTTTGGTCACAACTAGATGTACCAAATTCATGAAGGTAGGAAATTAACTAATTAGATCCTCCCCATACTCATAGGCATAACAACATAATTCCTGACATATATGACTTCATCTTCTTCTATTATTTTATTGGAGTGTGACTCCACACATTCAAGGATTTCACTATGGTATGAAAACACATGATACTCATACAATATTTCATCGATCCATCCCAAAAGATTAAAATCACTTGAAATTGATAGTAGAGCCATATTTGTTTTTCTATCTTGAACCACAATGTGCATCTCAACCAGTGATGTCATCATCTATCGGATAGAACTAGAATTATTAACAGTTTGACTCTAGTTTTCCAACTTAATGTAGCATAGACCCTATTTTCTTTAAGTGGAGTATATGATATCTCAAAACATAATAACTCTATATAATCACCCCATATTCACCGACAGATATTCAAATGTCACTATGAAATGATATACTTCAGGAATTTGGGATCTGTATAAATAGTAATCTTTTCTCCCAATAGATAATTTCACCAACAATTCAAATCATAAATGGATACTTCCAACTGAAGGTCATATAAAGGGTAATTAAATTCATGTGAACACAACATCTGAGAGCCATATTCCACAACGCTATTTCCCTATATCAAAACATCACTATGTTTGATTCTAGAAACGCCACAAACCACCATATACTGCACACCCTGCTCAGGTATAATCGAAATTGGAGCTGATTTGAACTACATATTCAAATCTTGGATGTCATTGTCACAAGATTCTTAACATTCAATCTATTCCCCAATACTGGTCATTACAATAAGTAACACTTCATAATGGGAAAATTCCTAAACTAATCATTAATAATGACTTTATAACCCCAGAAATATACGAAATTCAAAAATAGTATTGTTTTGTTGTGAATAAAAAAATACCTAAACCTTCTCTGGGTCTACCAACACACCATCCTAATAGATTATGTGACGTAGGAAGTGTACCTAATCAATCCAAAACTAAAACTTTGATATATTGGCATATAGAAGAATCTCTCTTAGGGAACTCAAGATGATTTCAAGTTGTTGGGAATGATTGTCATGAGTTTGTTATTACACTAAGAGTTCATAAAAAAAACCTACCACAAACTGATCCATGTATAGATGAATATTCAATTCATCAATGCCACAAACACATCTAGGTTGTTCATTAACCCAAACAGAATTATGATGAGCTCAAATAGGCCATACCTTATCCTAATATATGTTCTCAGTAAATAAGTTGGAATAATTTCCAACTGATGATAACCTAATGTCAATTCAATATTAGAGATATCACTAGGTCTTATCAACTATTCCAACAGATCATCAATATGTGAATGATGAAAAAAATTCTTCAATGTAATCTAGTTCAACATTTGGTCATCAACAAACAAGCATAAACCCCCAACTGCCTTTTGTAAAATCATCACTAGAGAACTGCTAGATGACATACTCAGATAGATAAATATCTTATCCTTTGACTCTTCTAGATGAGTATTGATTTATTGATGTTCAATCAGTTCCATTATTTATGGTGAAATAGAGATTGGATGTTCCCAAATAATGAGTATAATAAAAAATTCTACATCTCTCTCTGGTGTTATCGCTGATAAGTCATTAGAAGACACATCATAAAATAAGCACACTGTTAGAAAAAATTCATCCCACATTACACCTCAATCATCCGACAACAAACTAGAAACCATGGAAATAATATCACCTATTGATGGATAAAAAGAAATGTAAATCTGGCCAATATATCCCACTATCCATGGTGAATATGAATATCTCTTTTAAGATATGTAATGTTCACTCTCTGAATGTAACACTTTATATGGGATTGCTATGGTACTAACTAGTCCATACATAGAATTAGGTCAAATCCTAAAATTAAAAGAAAATAAATTTCCCACAAAACTGGTAGTCACTAACCTCAAGGGAACACCCTTTTCCCAAGAATATGTCTCTAGACCTAACACATAATGGTGTATCAATCATCCACACCCCGCTCAAGAACTCCACAACTAGGCTAAAACCATTCACACATTGAGAAAAAATAATGGAATGAGAGGTAATAGTGTCGAATAATGATACTCCTATAGAATAATCTACAACTATATTAACTTTCACTATCGATGGTCCAACCTATATATTGATAAGATTATGCTGAATGGAATGAATCATTCCCACCCATCTTACCTGTGATGAATTTTTATTCCCCGATGCTCCTCCACTCTGATGATATACATTCTCCTTCCCAAAAGAACCACACCTACCATCTCTATCACCTCAACAAATATAACTCCAAAAAACTTGACTGATATGAGGAAGAATATCACCTTTCCACACCCTAGGTCTATCCAAATAATCAATCACTACCATAATATCATGGTTTTATAAAGAACATATTATGATTTCCCATCCTTCCCCAAGATCTACACTCTACTGGTGGCTTGGTACAATGTCTATTAAAGTGGTCATTTCTACTCCACTAGTGACATACAATCTGTGTAAGGTACAATGTGATTGACCCTTCCCCCAGCCAATCCTACTACTATCCCCCCATATTACACCCTATTATTGATGGTTCATGATCTCATAATATGTACCTCATTATCATCCAGAAAAAAACGTTGTCTTGCACCACAATCGTCCCTTAGATTCTCCTCAGCAATGAGATGCAGGTCCCCCACTTCAAAAACATAATTATCCAAAAGTTGTTAACCTGGAACTTATTATCAAGATTCACCCCATCTAAGAAATTATTATTTTTGGTTGTGTCATTCCCTAAAAATTATATAGAAAAGCATAGATATTATTTAAATCATCCAATATTGTCCATCAAAGACATAACCAACTTATTCAAACTCAAGACCTCACCATCTCTCCCCTCCCTCAGTATCTCTGGATAGAATTTCCCCATGAAATTCTCTCAGAAGACCTCCTATAACATATTATTAGCTAGTAAAGTCTGTGCATATACATCCCAAATATGCTTCCCTAACCCTCTTTGCAAATAAGCATCCAACATGACCCTTCTCTCAATAGGAGTCTCTAAATGGTCAAGTATAGACTCGATGGAAACAATACAGAACTCAAAATAAGAAGGATCACACTATTAGGAAAAAATTGAAGTGTTCGATAAATAAAACTACCATGTGTGGTAAGACATATACCTCACAACCCTATTTGGTCACATTAAATAAATTTCATGAGTTGTGAAAAGTTTGTTCGGAACTTATCCCCTACATCCTCACTCGACACTATCTGTTCTTCAAGTTCGACTATATGTAGATCATATCTAGTGGTATCGTCCAATCATCATCTCAACAAGATTCATCAAGGAGGAATATCTATATGATTCTAAATACACTCCTTTGGACACATAACACCACATTATTTTGTTTATGGGAATCACAATATTCAAAAATAGTTAATTTCCCCAAACCTCTAAACATAGTAAACATTTAGTAGCTATCAATACTATTGACCATCCTACACCCATGTCCTAGATAAAATAGGAATAAAAATAATAAATAATAAATAATCTCATTATATGACCATAAATTAAATTTGTTAAATTTTTACAACTTTAAATTTCTTAATAGGTACCATATTCCATTTAATTATACATGAAAAGAATAATAATTCTTGTTCAAAAATATACCCAAAACTTGTTTTCTCGTACTTTCCTAAAATGATGTTTGGAAAAAAAATCATTATTTTCTAAAATGATTAATGCATACTCAGAAATCATGAAATATTCCGACAATTGGGCTTCGATGACAGCAAAACACCCGACATTTATCATAGTCCTCAAGTCCTCATTGGCCAGGTACCACCAGTTTCTCTACATACATGTTGTCCCCAGCCTGAGGCCCGCCCAAAAACATGAATGTGTCATCTAACTAATGACAGTACAAATAGGCTAAAACATATCGTTCACAGTGTGATTTTTTCCTCACTCACACACACCCTAATAATCCTCCCAGAAGATCACCCATCCTTAAAACTATATAATGCCAAGAACACTTAACTATGGATTTATAATCATGAAGGCTCTCAAAAAGGAAGTGTGTGCCTTGTTTACATGAGTCATATGATTTAGTCATTTAACCCTTTATGATAATGGGGAATTACATTAACGCCCCTTTAGAGCCCAATTTTTTCATTGTGGGACCTACCTCTCGACGGAGGCATTGCACTGAACTTAAGGCTAGTTAACATAGTTGATACCAAATGTGAAAACTGGGACCCGATGATTTCACAAAAACCCTACCATTAACATGGTCGTCGGGTTTTGGACATCCAGGTACCACCACAAGGCACTCTGCCACATGTTCCCCACCCATGGGGCCAACAATCTTCCTGAACATTTCATCAAACTAATGACAGTCCCCATAGTCCAACACATGTCCTTTCCAATTTTCTTTTTTCCTCACTCACACACACCCTGGGAAATTTCTTAGAAGGTCATCCTTCCTAATAACTACTCTTGATGAAGCACACTTAATTGTAGTGTTCTTATTCGACATGCTCCCAAAAAGGATAGTGCACCTTGTTAACATGAGTCATATCATTGATTCATTTAACCTTTTATCATTATGGGGTGTTACCAATATGAATCGATGAGTCAAATCTTATAAAATCTAAATAATAACGATCACATCACCAATAAAGTGCATCACAGGTGGAGAAATAACGTCCAACTGTAACAGAAAATAATAATAGCAATATCCACCCTTGGTACTTGGTGTTTTCCCCATAAAAAAGTTTGAGACTCAGATGAACGATCTCATGACCAAGGCCCGAAACTTCCAAATCTCCTGGTTACCATTCCCAAATTGTACATCAAAGGAAAATAAAATAATGTTCCTCTAAAATAATTTATGATATCCATGATCGAGGGCCAGGCACCGGGGCCTCGAGCCAATGATCCACATAACCTCGAGCATGCATCCCTATATTCCAAAGGCTGGAAACTACCTATAAGTATCCAATATCAGTTATGGGGAGACTATACTTTCCATATCATAGTAATTAAAGAATAGTTTTAAATAATCAATAACCCACTAATTACATAACAAAACCTGAATAATCTAGTATCACAATATGACCAAAATTGGGAATAAAATATCATATAAAAAGTATAGATCTGTCATGATAAAGTAAGCGCCAAATGTAAAAATGAAACACAATATTAAAGAAACTGATGAATAACATGTGGGTCCGGAACCACATCAGATTCTATAATCCATGATCCATCACGGATCATCAATCTAACAACATGACCTTTTCTCTTATCTTGTCCAACAACAATAAAATCTATTCAGTTACCGGTCATGAAACCTGAGAAGGGTGTCAGTAAAACTCAATATGCCACTACTAACTACGTCTAATACAATATGTAGTAAAATAAAGTGTATTCATTTGTATAAATAATAAATAGTAGTGAAAAAATAAACAATTATCCCATTAAAAAATATTTTTTTAACAACATAAACCACCATGTTTTTGTGGAAACCCATTCCTAAATATGTTCATCAACCCATGTCAGAGTCTGAACTATCCTCAAGGAATATCATAACTGAAAATGACATTGTTACCATTTTTTCCCAACCAACACATAGATTAACTAGTTACTGTGGATTTTATCAATCAAAACATGAATTCCATTGTTACCATTCATTATCTCAATTAATGAATGAAATCATTTTTTTCCATTCATTGTCTCAATTAACACATGAACACCATTATTACCAACCATTGTTTCAATTTTCTTATGTATTTAGTTGATAACATTCATAATTCAAATTCACATAGGAATTCCATTTTACCCCTAATAATTTAAAATTCAACCCCTTAATTAATTAAAAAATTATTTAATCACCATAATCACATTAATTAAATAATAAATTAATAAAAAACCTAAATTCCAATAATTAACTCAATAATTAATTAATCCTCTAAATTTAATTAGTAATCCCATAATTTGATTATCACACAAATACAGTTAATAAATTACCTAATTAATAATGAACATCAATTCTATATAATTAATTATCCAATTAATTAATCATTATACACAATATCAGTATACTATAATTAATTCAATAATTTATTATTAAATTTACAATCTAATTATCCCATGATTAATTATAAAATTTATTATCCAATTCACCATCTCATTAACACATAATAAATAAAACAATTAATAATTAAATTCACTATCAAATATTTTGATATCAAAATAAACTATTAAATATCCTTAAATCAAAATTAAATATTTCAATAATTAAATGAAAAATTATTTATCCCCAAATCTATATTCAATATTCTAATAATTAACTCAACAATTAATTATCCCAAAATCAAATTTCCTTTATTAATTAATCCCCTACATTAATTAATCCATTTTGGAAATTTAATTGATAAACAAACTCTTGAAATTTTATAATTACATACAGATAATTGAAATCATTACTATTGTATTTGATTAACATACCACCTACCTCATTTTATTAATGAACGACTTCTTAAAAAAATTCTACAATTTGAATAGACTAATGATATAGAATGAGATCATTATCCCAAAAAAAATTCAAGATCATATGAATGAAGACCCTACAATTTCATATATAGATACACTCGTTGATCTATATTTAAACAAAAATATGGAATAACAACCCACAATGGATGTGAGTAGAACAAGAAAGAGAATTGAGACCACATCGGATGAGATCATTTTACTAGGAAAAAACATCAATCCATGGTTATAATCATAATTAATAGTTTTTATAATGGTTTAGATTATTTACAAGAATCTCAGTAATCATTAAAATGGTTTTGGGGTTGAGTAAAGGATAAATGGGGTTTAAAATGGGGTTTGAGAAATTTTAATTCTTATTTTCAGGATATTGGAATCCTGTATAAATAGTTTTCTACATGAGGCACATGGTTTTCCATGATATCGAACCTTAACCATGAATTTATTATATGATGGTTCATTGTTTGAAAAACATGGTTCCAGCCATGTAAATCCTCTCTATGAACAGTTTCATAGTTTTCCAGGATAAGGCGCATGATTAGGGAAAACTGTACGCTAACTGTGAACTTCCATATTTCTTTTATTTTTCTAAAAATTTCACACAAACACACCCCCAGGTAATATACAAATGAAAATTACTCAACTAAAGGAAAAACAATACAAGGTAATGAGCTTGAATCCTATTAGGAAAGGGACAATGTTTTAAATAGGGGATTTCATCTCAATTTATTTAAATAGTTGAATATTTCAATGTTATGTACATATATTCTATTATGTGGTGAATATATATCCCCATATACAAGTTATATAATGAATTTCTATATTCTTTATAAATTCAATGATATTATTATTATTTTTTCATGGGGATTATGATTCAAATGATTCAAAATTGTTCAAGAGATTTCATTAAACAAACCTAATTAATGTTCCCTTTTTAGCTTTATTCAAATGGAATGTATTTTTTAGAAAATATAATATAAACATAATGTCCATACTTTATAAATATTAAATTCATTTATGTTTCAATTTTATGTGTGCAGTTAAATATTTTTTAAATTTTTTTAAAATAAAATATTTTTATGAAAATATAACTTCATTTCCCTCTTCTTATTAAAAATCTATTTCTTTCAAAATCCATGTTTCAAAAAAAATATGAAATATTTTTTAATATGATTTTTAAGTAATTTTTACATATAATTGGATTAATAATATTAATATGAATTCTTTTGGTAATTTTCCCAACAAATCCCAATTTTGATTTCACTAAAAATATTTATGGATTTTTTGACGTAATATTTATAGAATCAATTGATTTTTCTCTCATGTGTACATTATTTTTAGGTTTTATTATTTTTCAAGTATCTAGGTTTATTTAAAATGAGAAGGGTTTCTTAAAATATATTTGGATGTTTAGGTTCTTTAAAATAATAATCAACGTGAGCATGTTACTTTCAATGAGAATATTTTTACTAATATTTTAACGATATTTTAATTCACTAACATCACAAAAACATCTTTTTACATAACTTACATTGGGGATACATTTTTATTGATGACGTCCTCATTATTTATCTAGAAGGATTAATATAATTTCAAAGATATCGACTTGGAACCCATTTTTTCCCACATGTGAATATTATTTCAATGATATTGTTATGGTACCCATTTCTTTTCTACATGATATCCACATTTCAAAGAGATTTTTTGAATTTTTTTTCTTTTACATGGTTTAATAATGTTCAAAAAATAATAATTGTTGTTTCTCTTAAAATTTGACCTAGATACTCTTTCATGATGGCACCCGACCATATTTTCAACAAACCCGAAGGGTGTTCTAGATCCCTCTGTGAGGTAGACTAATATCCTGGAATCATAAACAACTACAAGAAATAATTTCACCCATAACGAAGAAGAAAACATGATATATAAATATGTATTCATGATATTAAGTAAAATGGGGGCAAAATAAATATATGTCATATCAAAAAGGAAATATAAGAAGAAATTCAACTCAAAAGTAGCTAAAAATCTCCAAACGTCAAGTGAAACAAAAAATGAAAACTACAAAAAAAACAACTGCACCATGGGATAACATTGGAAAACTATCACCATCCCAAAAGCATATAGCAAGATATAGTTCAAGAAAACATTGTTACCACAATATTGGGCCTTGAATTTTTATGCATCAAAAGACATACCAATGTTTACACACCACTGAAGGAGTGCACAAACTGTGAGATAAACAAACTCGGTAGGATTCAGAACATGAATTATATATCAAGAATATAGACCAAAATCATAAAATTCTCAACACAAATGAATATAAGTAATGAGAAATATTTTAATAATTTATGTATAAAAATAATGGTTACATATTTCCTGATTTTCAACAGTTCTAAATAAGGTAGGTAAAATGGTTTCAAAACAATCCATATATATATATATTAACTAAAATTAATGAAATTTTTTTACTACATATTATATTAAATATATTGATGTAGAAGTAAAATAATTACAATCCAAAAGAACATGTAATTTCATGCTAAAGATCCCTATAGGCCATGCTATCTTGGACAACCCAAAATCGTCTCCCCACCATATATGGTTTCTCGAGTTCTAATTAATTAATCATCATTCTTCTGAATCTATACAATAGTCTCAATGATGGAGTATTATACCAAAATATTAGTCTATACCATTCCTAAACCATCCACCCTGAACATCCGGGTGAAATTTAGAGATAATACCTTATAATTATCCACTTTTCCTTTGATTATAGAATAACATGAAATGGTAATTTGATAATAATACAGTGTAAAACAACATTTCCATTCTATGTGTTTTAGTCAATGTATAATTCATACATCAAAAGGGATTATAACAATATAATCTATTTGATATTCATTTATTTTATAGAAATGAAAATAGATAAGACTTTTATGGTTCGAAAAACCCTAAACCTACCCACAATAATATTGTTCTTCCAACACTTAATTTCATCCATAATAATTAAAATAAGTTAATCATGAGTTGTGTAAATATTATTATCTAGTAAATGATAGCGAGATATGTAATCTACGTCATTATCATCCTATATAATAAATCAACCCAAACCCGCACACGAGGAATCACTGAAAACCACATACCCATTACCAGACCAAGGTTTGATCAAAACATGGTCTTATTTCAGAAATAATTCCATATATTCAAAAGAAGAATAAAAATTTTCTTCACATATTAATTTTTCCACATTCATAGTAATATAATTAAAATGTGATGCTAAATTTGAGATAGATTCAATTAACCTCTAATAGAATTTAATAAGACTGAGAAATATCTAAATCATAAAGTAGTTCCATGGATATTCCCATGATAATGCAGCCTTCACCATCTTAGGAGAAACTGATAATCCATGCTCAAAATTTGCATCCTCTATGAAATTCACTACCATGATTTAGAAATTTTATTTGAATAGCCTTCCATAGAAATTCTGAGTTATTTGAATTTCTTATAATACACTAATGGTGCTCATGCATACACATAGATCTCGAATAAAGCAAAATGTAAACCACATATACTACCAAGAAAGAGCCCAAATAATTATGTAATACCCAATTCATCAAATAAATGAATTTTATAGGAAAATTTAGTTAGATGAAACAACCTAACAATATATTCATAATGGTGATACCTTCTTCTGATAGCCATATTCATTATATCAGACTCTTTAACTATGAGATTATTATAACCTTGCCAATGATTTAACATAAAAAAACAATTTCCCTATTAATTGACCAAAATAAAATCCACATGAAGAAAAACATACTTATTAATAACCACTAGATGGTTAAATATCCGACTATATGCAAACAAATGGATTAAAATATCAGATTTCATATAAAAGTGCATAGGGACGTCCCAATGTGAAACACTATGGTGGACAAAAACATTCTTCATTAGATCATACAACTAAATATTTTTCCATATAAACACTTCATGTTCCATATAATAAGTGGTTTTCAAAACAATCTATTTACCTTGAACAATATAAATAATAAAATATATCTACACATTAAGAAGAAAACCTATGAAATCACTTAGGATATCCTACAAAAAATTAAAAACAATAATGTGCAGATAAATGATATAATTAACATCATCATGATCAACGTGTACAAAATACAAGAAACCTATGATATTTTAGTAGGATGGTCCTACTTGAACATACAACGGATCCCAATATCCATGAAACACAAGATATCTCTTATCGATCTCTATTGAAGAGACACATTGAAGACAAATATTATCCTCAGTGTTATGAGAGATAACACAATCCATTATGATGATTACATAAAACAAATTATGACCAAGATTGATGAAATCTCAGACTAACTATGCATCAGTTATTGATAATGAACTAGAAGGACACTAAAACCCATCCACTTTCCTATTCCCAAGAGGTGTCTTTAACTCTATAAAATTGACATAAAAGTCATTAAATGTTTATGAATACCAGAAAATAGATAGAAATAAACAAGTTGGAAACACATATATTAAATAAATCATTTAATACCAAATATAAAATAATTATGTTACATGTCACTATAAATGAACCCACATCAACCTCCACTTGATACTCTTCTATTGTATCATGGTTATTCACTCCAATTGATTTTGGATAGAGGTCTGTTGTCTTTTAAGAATCTGATTATGCGGTAGAAGCCTTTCGAGATGGTACTTCCCAAACATAATTAGTGATAGACATATCCTGATAGAAATAAAATATTATAAATTAATGTCTAAAACTATTTTAAATCTTAATAGGTTTATAATAAGAACAATGGTTGTTCCCAACCATTACAAACTAGTAGTAATATATGGGAATAGTAGTATATAATCTTGAGGGTGCATAAGAGGCCTAGTATTGGGATCCACCACCACCACTCCTATGATGATATTTCTACATTAAATTTTTTTCATTATGCTGCATTATCACTACAACTAGGTAAAATATTAGAGGAATAATATCCAATATCTTCAACCATATTCATATCTTGCATCTCCTCATTATCTTCAATCAACAAAGATATGAAATGATTCATCACAAATAACTATGATATGATATCTTGTTGGAATCCCTAGAGTTAGATTTGAATCTTTGTGAGGACATTATTTAAAACCTCTAGAAAAAAATAAACCATTTCAATAAACCAATTCATTTTTTTTGATATTGACCAATATTCCAGATATAAGGATAGGAACCTTAGATACTTCACTGTCATTAGATACTCTAGAAAAAACATTGGGAATAAGTGTTTCTTTAAACCCATCAAGTCTAAAGAAACACGCATATTCACATGTACCATGGAATCCCAATATCTTTTTAGGGAATATCTAGTTCGAACTCCACACACCTCACCTTGATACTCTCAGGTGGGTCCAAGAATTAAAATATATAATAGACCATGTCTATTATGTCATCCACCTCTTTAGGTTTATTAATATTAACAAGTTATTATGGATTCCCATGAAAGAACCCTAATTGTTGATCCATATATTCTCTAGATCCATGGTTTATCTCCAAAACCATGTTTTGGACAGTATGTAAATTTTTCAAAACAACACGAACAACCTTCATGATATCATTGAAAATAATATGATATAATGGTTGTTTCACAAGTGAAAAATCCTTTACACATTTCTGAGTACCCCATAGAAGAATCATTGATGGCATACAAATACATAGAAAAGAACAAAAAATGTCCCTAAAATAAGATAATCTCAGTTCAAACAAAAACCAATCAAAAGAAAATTTTGATATCCATATCTATAACACAAAATATGTGTAACACATTCTAACATCCCATTGTAACATGAGTCTTGTTATGAAGAAATATGGCCATGCAATCACTCTAACCTACATCTCATGTCCCAAAAATCCAATCTATGGTCTGCCAAACAACCATAGAAAAGGAATCTTGAGGACAAACCACATCTAATAAAAAAAATTGTTCCGAACCTACCCTAGATACCAAATCAAAAGGGTACATAAACCATATTTTTCACATACCATATGGGTGTCTATGATCTACATGGGATGGAGACTAAAACTTGAGGTATAACAAAAACTATAAAAAATTATTTCATAGATCCTAAAGTAGTAAAAATGATATATATATATACAAAAATGAGAATAAATAGTTAATGAAAAAATAAATATTTATATTTCATATAAATAAGTAAATAAATGAATAAATATAACTCAAAAGTTTCTAAACAATCTCTATGAGACTATACAATAATTAAATTATAAGAAAAACTTAAACATCTACTCAATGTGATTGTGAGGGAAAACTATCACTATTTCCCAAATAGCTACCAGACAATGTTGACTGAAACCTCACTACTTCACTATGGGAGCTTCACTTTTAATTATTTAAAATACCTGATAAGGTAGATACACCAATATAGTGTTCCATGGGAAATTGGATAAGTAGTATTAGTATTATCTCAACCACGTGGTTCCTATAAAATCTCTATATAATAATACGATGATGATAAATTTTTAAAAAAAATAGCATAATGAGTAGTTTAAATGGTCTTATATCAAAATAATGTTAAAATATTTTCCATTTTATATTGTTCTACGTACTATAGGTAAAATAGTTGCGAATATTTTCATATCCATAAATGATGTCGATTCAATGAAAAATGTTAATCACATATTATATCAAATCCATTCTGGTAAAATCTAAAATAGTACAAGGCAAGAGGATAAAAAAATCATGAAAATGATCACTATAGGTCAGCCTAGCTTGGAAAGTCATACCTAAAAATCGGAAATAAGATACATCAAACCTCTAGACATATGCATATAATCAAGAGAGAGGAGGAACACCCCATTATGTGTATCACCCAAAAATTCAATCTATTCCCAATAAAAATACAGTTAAAGAGTAGATAAACACCCCATGAGTGAACACTGGGGGGGTATCAATAGATGATGCATATTACTAAATCATCCCCCAATGTGTCCAAAGTTTCACATGTGCATTATTTTTCAATACCATTCCATCAAAAACACGATTTCAAAACCATTTCAAAAAACCCATTTTACAATTCTTTGAAAAAAAAATCATTTTTCTAAAACATGGTGAAATAAATATTTTCTAAAAATCATATTTCCACATAAACACACATAATTCAACTAATAAATCATTCCATTTTATTTATAAATTTTTTTCTAAAAACCTGATAAATATAGTTCATCTAAAATTGGATATATTTAAAATTAGATAAATCTAATATGAGTGACACATTCCATAATCATGAGTCACTAACCAAAATGATAAAAATGGAAACAATAGAGGGCAAGAGATTGATTCCCATGTCTTAGAATCACATCCGAGAAACAAAGATGTTCTTATAAAGGGTAAATCAAGAAAAATCAATGAAAACACACCCCATAGTATGGTAACAAGTAAAGGATTTCCCTATAGAAAAGAAACCAACAAAATATCTAGATGGAAAAACACCTAATACTAAACAAATATGGTAACAAAACACAATGAAGATGTAATGATAAATGTAAATGACGAATCTTGTCAATCCCTTGCCCTAAGGGCTAGAATTTAACATCCCCGACGATAAATCCCTAAAATAAGTAACCCTGAATGACAGGAGGTTCGTAAAATAACCTTGGAGTTATATTGTGTTGAGTGAGAAGATACAAGCAGTTGAATGAAAACAAATAATACATGAAATTCTCTATAATTCATTGATGATCATAATTCTATAGAAAAACTCCCAATTTTATGATGCACAATCCATGAAACCAATTTTTTTTGAAAATCATCTTTTTAAAAATCCAAATTTTACTACCTCACAACATGAAAAATATTCAGGATGTGTAATCATTTAACACCTTTTACCGATTCATGACATCTTCCCAGATACCATTGCAATATGTGAACACATTTCAATACTAATAAAAATAGCACATAATATTTGGTTTTCATGGTCTATTTCTAACTAAAAATTTATTCCTGATAACGAATAAACTATTTAGATATATTTCACGAGATGTATATACCCTAAAAACAATGAAAATTCCATATTATCTTGAAAATATTAAACCGACTTGGTTTTTATTTGAACTCATGGTGAACCCCAAAAATCCTATAACATGTTTATATAAATAATCTAATATTTTTATCCAAAATACATATTATTACATTATGTCATTTCCCATGTGAACACACTATATCCATGGGAGTCCCAAAACTAATTAAAATAAAGAGGAAAATTAAATGGGAGAAGGCAAATACCAAAAAGAGTGTAATGAAATTTTATTGATTTTATGATTTTATGACAAATGAATTATCTATATACATTAATCCCATTATGTTTCTCGGACATTATATATGATGAATTCACCCATATTGTGGTAGGTGATCCCAACATATCTTATATAATGAGTGAGCCATGATAGTGCTAGGAGAGATCAGAATATATTTTATGATGGGTGTACCCTAATAATTCTATAATTTATTGTGTAATGATTATGATATTCATATAATTATAATGGATTTTTTGTATATTTTTTTTCCAATAATAGGGGTTTTATGAGTTTTGTGGGGTTCTATGATGATGTCATTCCACAATAATAATAATTTTTATCTTTTCCTTCACAGGGGTTTTAATGTTTTCATCAAAAATTATTGATATCATATGGTCCATGATTATATATTTTTATTGGTATTTCACTTGTTCGATACATATTCCATCTTTAAATACTGAGGATTTAGGTATTAATGGGTATGGTTTCTTTTATTATTTTCACATGCATTATTATTATTTCATTGTACACCTAATAAATTCATATTCTCATTGATGAAATTCAATTGTTAATGATAATGTCTACCCTTACTTATAATTTGATCTCCCAATTATTTTGTTTTATTTATCTTTTCCATTTAAAATTATTTGGAATAAATTATCTGTATAAGTGTTTTATGGGTGATGATTGTGAATAAATGTGAATAAAAAAATATGGTTTTAATGGGGGAAAAGTATCATTTAAATACGAGGGTATTGATTATATAAGAGTTTTTTCTAACAATTTTAAATTATGACACTAGAATTTCATTTAGATTAATAGTGGTCTAAAATTTTCTTTTTATGTAGATGGGTTTGATTGAAAATTTTTGGTCCCCCATAGGTAAAAATTGCGAAATAAAAAAGTTCTTTTTTTGAATTGTATCTATGATTCTGTGTTCTAGGTTAGTATATAAGATATCAAGTGGAGGTTTTTGTAAGTTTAGTTATTTTTAATTTTCCATGTGAGTTTATAATAAGAGTTACAGATAAAATTACCGGTCTATAAGATTAAGGATAATCAAAACATCAATGTCTTACCATTTAGCATTAAGCAATTAGATCATAATGTGATTAATGATACTATATGAAATATTAAAATGGATTGAATTATATATAAATATTAAATATTATATGAATAATTATTTTATATTTTTTATAAATATATTTTAATATATTATTAACCATTAGTGTTTATATGATTCTGGATATCACGTTAATTATTGGACAAATAGTGTTATTATACTGACAACCATGGGATTAAACTATTATTTGGTGAATGAGTGATTAATGAGATAACAATATTTATCTACTTGTAAGACAGAAGGTATGAGAGAACCAACGTGTACATAATGTTTTTTTAGTTTTTATATTATTATGGTTATTTTGGATATTAGGTTATTTATTTATAGAATTATCTTGTTTTAACTTTTGGTATTACGGTTGAATTTGGAATATTCATGCATCATATGAATGTTTATTCATTATGAATATTTTTTTATTATGTGATAAATTTTTTTTATTGTTACATTGAAAATATAGGATGAATAATTTATTTTCATCTTTATGTCCATGTGGTCTTTAGTAGTTGATTTTAGTTTTTCAGGCATGAAGAATTCATGTTGAATACTCATAGTGTGAAGAAAATGATACGATTGTAGGGGAAAATGAAAAAATGAAAAAATAAAACAATAAATAATTTTTTAATTATATTAGTCTATATGGGAAATAAATTCATAAAATATAATAAAATGATATTGAAATTAAATTTTGTCCGATTAACATCATTTTCGATGATATATATGTCATTTTTTACAACTCTTTATATTATGTTTTTCTTGTTGTTAACATTCTCTTAATAATTCACTTTCTGGTGATCAATGATATCTGTTACGCGAAATCATATTTTAGGCTTTAAGATTTTGTTCCATGTCTAAATATTCACATCTGATCTCTATTTTTCAATTTGGAAAAAATATATTTGTTTTCCTAGATGACTTCGTATGTCCTTTTCGATCATATCAAGAGGATATATTATTAACCAATTTTAAAATGTGGGTTTCATGTAACAGTTTTATTAAATACCTTATCATTGATTACTAAGACAACGATCAAATAGAAATTAGAAAATGATTTTAGAAGTGGGTGGTAGATGTAACGCCCTGAAATATTAGAAAAGAAAACTACCATTAATTTTGTATTCTACACACAACACTAATTTTAAATGTCTAATGAAATATATAATGGATATAACCTAGAAATTATATTTTTTAGTTAATTATATTATTAAATACATTATGATATATCTATATATATATATATATTAAATTCTCAATATAAATTAGTTATAAATTATTAGAAATTATCAATAAATTATTGTTAAAGTGATTTATTTCATCAAACATATATTTTCCCCCCAAATTAGTGTTATTTATTTCTGTAGAAAAAATATTATAATGAATTTATATAACTTAATGAACATTTAATTTATAAAATTTAATACATTTTTAATCCTAAATTTAAAAAATTAATATTCATTTAATTTTAGTATTTTTTCTAAATCATTGCTATTTTTTGAATTTTGTATAATACCAATTTTTTAAAAAAATAACTTATTTCCAACATATTTATAAATAAAAAATTACCACTGTATTTAATTTTTTTTCATGAAAGAAAAGTATTGTATAGTTTTATTTACTCTAATTAATTATTTTTTAATAAACTTCATAATAGATTTTATTTTAAGTTAGTGTGTGGGTTTAAAACCCAGATTTTTCAAATAATTAATTCAATGTGAAAATTGTTTCTCAATATTAATAAATCAAAAATATAGTGAGGAAATTGTAAATTGTAAATATTATATTAAATATCAGTAACTATTTTATTATATTCCCTTAATGGTTATTATTATTCATTTATATAATATTCAATCATCCTTTTCTTAAAAAAATCACATCGTGAGAATCAAATTTCCTTTCCCATCATTGGGGTTTTTCCAAATTAATATTTTCTACTTATGTGACTTGAATTTTGTAAAATATATTCCATATTTGGAATAAAAATAATTTATTTTATTTAATCTGGTCCACTATATTTTTTACCATAACTAATTGAGAAAAAATAAATATTAATTAATGTGGCTATGATGAAACATTTATTGTCATGTTTTAAACTAAAATGGAAAGGGGAAAAATGACATAAAAAAATTCCTAAAAACTATAGGATAGTATTTTTTAAGCCTTATATTGAATAATGTTTTTGAATAATCTATTTTGGATATTTTTTAATGTGAAAATAATTGGTGAACCTTTTTATTTTATAAAATTACATGTGCTCCACTCACCTAACTTATAAAAGGCCACCCCATCACCTCTCAAATTCACAACCTCAAAACCCTTTATTGTTTCCAAATCATGACCAAAACTATACCCAAATTACATAAAACTATAATATAATCCTTATTTAGGTTAAAAATCCATCCCAATAATCCTTTCGTTATAAAACAAATGGTTTTACCCAAAAATAAGGAAAATATATTCAATGATCATTATTTTTTATGCACCCTAAAATTATTTTAAAAAATGATTATATTGTAAACTAATTATCTTTCATTCACAAATATGTTGTTATGAGAATTAAATATCATAAATTATCATTTTATTCAATCAAATGTATTATGAAATTATTAGTGAAGTGTATAGAGGACTACAACATTGCGAACTGATGCCATTGGTTTTCCAATTTCCACATCCCTCGATTAGGTATAATGATGGATATTAAGTATATATGTGTTATTTATATGTCAATTATATCTCTATAGTAATTATATCATATATTACCTTTTAATTTCTTTAACTTAGGTGAAATCATAGGTTCTTTTGTGTTTACGGCACACTATTGCTTTACGAAGCAATGTTATTTATTTTTCATTAATGCTGAAAATATATGTTAGTTAGTTAAAAGGTAATGAATAAATGTGATATTAAAGAAATTATTATTTTATTCCTGACATATTTATCATTTTTATAATATAATATATCATTTTATTTCTTACCTTTTTAACTCACTGAAGAAATATAATGTCGTTCATTATGGTGTGAACATCTATTTTTACAATGAGATGTGACTCTAATTTCATAACAAATATAAATTGGTGATATATATAAAAGTTTATATAATGAAGTAAAATGGTATATATTATTTTATTATAATTATAGAAGGATAAAACACTACTTAAATCAATTATATAATGATGTTAAAAAAAGTGATATATCACTCATGCATGTGTATAACCTACATTCTACATGATTGCAACATACTTCATTTATAAAAATTATATATCATGTACGGTATTAAAAATATAATTTTTGGAAAATTATTTTTACTTTTACAAGTATTTATATTCTGTAGATTTATAATAATGTTCTCTTTGACCACAAAAAACACTCTGAAGCCAATTTGGAACAATGAACTGAATATCCTCAGAACACCCGATATGGTATAAAGTTATTTAGAATTAGAATATTTCATTATAATGAAAAAAAATTATTTAATAATATTTTATCAAACTGATAAAAGGAATCTAGAAATCAGATAATTGATTTAGTCTTACTACAGAGGAGTTAATGGATAAATAAGGATTATATAGACTTGAGGTATGCCTTTTCTCATGCCACTATTCATTTCCATGAGACATATGAAATATTTAACAATAAATTTTTATATGGATTATATGATAAAATATAGAAATATAATATCATTAATACTTCATAAATTATTGGCTTTTATGATTCATTTTTTAATTATTTTAACATAGTTGATTTGACTTGAATGATACAATGTGATACAGATTTTCATAACTCAATTTATTTTCATTATGTTATATTTCATATTCCATGTTTTTAATATTTTATGGATATGTGTTTAATTAATATTCATTATCTTATATTTAATTCCATCTAAATGTATATGTATTTAAATATTATAATAATAATTGATTAATTTATGAATTCCGATTTCAATGTTAGAATCATTATAAGAGATTTGGTCTCTATTTCCTTTCCTTGTGAAATATTTGGATGTTATGAAACTATTTTCTACTATATATTGTATATATGACCCATTAGACATGTTATATCATAAATTTAACTACTATATTTATTATTATTATTTTATTATTCATTGGGTTTACAATTAAAATTATTTCTAAAGTAATAATGAATTTCTTTTAAAAATACACATTTAAAGTCTAATTAAAAACTATTTTAAAAAGGAATATATTTTTTAACAAATACATCATGAATTTAATTTACCTCCATAATTATGACTCAATGATTTTATTTTTAATTATATGTATCAGTGTTTATTTTTAATGAAAATGTTTTTCAATTTTTGTATTCATTTCTTCGAATTTTATACGTGATTTCTAAAAAAATATATTTCGATGAAAATATTTTTTCATTTATATCCTAATTTGAAGTCAATTTTTCTTTTGAATACATATTTTATCTATTTGTATCAATTTTGATTACTATAATTGTTTATATTAATTTTTAACCATAATTTCCCTTTTTTTAAAATGTTTTGAAAGGAATATAATTGTCATTTTCCAGACAATGATTGTTTTCCTTTTATTGAAAATAAGAAAAAAATATTTTTTAACTAGTATAGAATTATACAATTCTACCTATGACATGACCTTTAATTTATTTGATGCTTCCATTAAAATCATCAATGTTTATTTTCACTAAAAATATTTTGTCCAAATATTTCATGTATTTTATGTATTTAAAAGTTATTTATTATTTGAATTGATTAGTTTACTCGAGAAGGATTTTAATGATATTGTAATGGTATTTCTATTCACCAATGTTAACAACTCTTTTTTTCTTATCCTTTATTTTGGATATTTTTTATTGATACCTACATCATTATTTCTCTGGATGGATTAATATTTTTTCAAAGAGAATGTCCTAGAACCCATTTTATTCACGGTTTAATATTATTTCAAATGAGAATTTACCTCATCACTCGATCGGAAACTACCTGAACCACGTTTCTACCTTGAGGAGACCTCAGTATGTTGAAAAAAAATCCATCATAACATATTACCATTTCTATTTCGGTATCGATAATGGATGTAAAATTCTTGTATCTTAGTAATGTTCCACCTTATCATACTGAAAGCTATAACACTTAGTAATAAAACCATCAATCTCAAATTTCATCCTTGGAAACTAACATTGTTTCTTCATGTCATGATATATAGTAGAGATACATAGAAGAATAAACCACAAAGAATATTGTGTTAAAACCTGGTATTTATAGAATAATATTTTTTATTTTCAATTAATATTTAATAATAAGATATTATTTATACAATAAAGGGGACTCTTTGTCTGATATCGTACTCAACACACAACAATGAGTTTTTTTGAAATCAGAAGATGCACACAACCTGGAGTTATACCGAAAGATAATATAATAATATTATTATTTTAAATGGCAGTTAACGCCTAAAAATTGTATGGGAGGGAATAAAAATAACTAACTATATTATGATTAATGAATTTTTTATATTTTTTAACATTTCTCTAATTAACATTACCAGCTCAAAATAAGAGTGAACTCAATTTTATGAATGAAATAATCTAATAATTTGAAAATACAGGTTTACTACATTTTGATTAAGATCCATTTTTAAATCTAGTTTTTTTAAATTTATATGTTTTTTTGATAAAATAATCTTCTTCTTTAGAAGCAGGACATTAATTTGGAATTCAGGTAAATTTTTGATATTTTTCTAAAAAAGGTCTTTTTTAATGAATAGTGAAAAATATCGCATTTGCAGTCAAAAATGCCTTTTCATCTTACTTATTTATTTATTTAAATTTTATTTTTAATTATTTTTAATGTTTATTTATATTATATTTTACAAATTTTTTCCAATTTTAGTCATTGGAATTACTTTCACTTTTTAATTAGATATAAACACAGGTCTATCTTTTGATTGTTATCATTTATAAAAAACACTCGTTTTGGTTTTGATAATATGAAATATTTTTAAATTAATTCATTAAAATTCCATTTTATGAATTTGGAAAAATGGATTCCATACATTGAATTAGGATGTCCAAAATGTGTAAATCGGTAACTGTTTTAGACATTAGGAATAATATCTTTTGTAAATAAATTATTTACCACGGTTTAAGTGTAAATCTAATAAATAAGGGTAAAATATAATATTATAATAATATTAAATTACCCTAAAAAATGTTTTAACCCTATTTTATGAGCTATGTCTGACCATTGGCATCATTGGGTAGATTTTAGGTCCCCATGGAGCAACTTTTTGTGAACATGACATTTAATTACTTGTAATTTAAAGTTAAGGAAAATATAATATAATCATGAATCTTTTAGTAATCCAATTTTTATTTTGGGTTATATAAGTGATATCTTCTACTATAAATATTAATTAGAAAGATAAAAAAAATTTACATCATGTTATTTTATTTATTATTTAAAGACATCCGATAAAAAATATACTTAGGATATAATGATAATGTAGTGTTTACCTTATTAATGAATATTTAAAATAATTAAGATTATATATATTAAAATAAATTTATTTTAATATTTTTTATTTCATATAAGAATTGTATGGATGATTTATAATTATTATATTTGAATTAATGAAGGTTTTTCAAACTAATAATTTTATTAATGATTTTTAAAATGTCATGATATGAATTATATAGATATTGAAATAAACGAGTTTTTAAATCAATTAATATTTTATAAAATCATATAATAGTCCTAAAAATCTAAGATTCGGAAAAATAACATATATGATGTTACAAATTTCATTACTGATCCATTTTTGGGTCACTTGGAATTTTATATTAACTATTGAAACCATATATTATTAATATACAAGAAGACATGGTAAAAGTTAAATAAGTTTACTAAGGGTTAAAGCTAAATGATAAGGTTAATTTTATTAACTAAACATGTTTAAAACCCATTTTATGTGATGATTTCAACCCATAAACATATGATATTATAAATATATCACTTTTGTGTTATTAGAATTAGAAAAACAATTAATAATAAAATAATACTTTCAAACTTCATAAAGTGCCCCTCATCCCTCTAATAAAATTACACCACCTCTAACCCTTACTCACACCTCTCCAACCCCCATAGCTCGTCCAAACTCTACCAAAATAATATCCAAACATACCTCTCTTACTTATAGAAGCCTTACTTTGGGAATAATGAAATTAAATAATGTCTTTTAGCTTAACTCGAAAATAGTTTCCCGACATGACGTAATCTCTTCTCTCAAAGTTAATTATTTTATTTTCCTCCCCCCACTCCCTAAACTCTCTATATTAAATAATTTTATAACAACAAAATTATAATAAATATACAAGGTTTTTTTATGAGAATTTTATTTAACTGCACTTACACATGACTCCATCAAATGGCTATAGAACATACTCTTTCTGTAGACGATGAAGTACTACCTCGGGAAAACGATGATTGTTCAATCAACTTCTATCACCTTTTATATTGGAAATTATGATAGAACTATAATTATATATGGTATTTATGATTATTATTTTATTTATATGCTACTGTAATTCTCATTTATAACATAACTTTATGGTTTTCATATTGTATAAGTATTATAATTTCATTTGACAATGTGGGGCTACCGCCCCTCAAATTTATATGACTTGTTCATGAAATAAAATAAACACATAAAGGTTGAAATTAATGAAATTATGAAATTATGAAACATATATAACATATATATTATAATGGAATTATAATATACATATGTATCATTATGTTTTCATTCAGTTAAATATTAAAAATATATGAAAGTAGGGTTCATTAATACGTACGACTTACCATCTCCAGGAACAGTTAATTTAATTTCTTATCTCCAAATGGTATGTACAATTATAAATTCATATATATATATATTGGTTATATATGAAATATTTGATATCTAAATCATGAATATAATTCTGAATATAATGGTGTTTTTATCCCATGGACAATTTTTAATTTTAAGATGTTCATTTTGACTCAAGTACCAAATCTCGACAAATTGACTGATATTAACTTAATTAATTATTAAATGTTTATAATGACATAAAAGGTGATATAAATTGAATTTTAAACATGAATATGGTTCTGAATCAAGTATAAATTTACTTATTTTTATTATTTAGGAAGAATAAGTTAAGTGGAAAGTTAGACTCAAGGTAAGAAACTTCATCTCAATCTCCTATTATTGAAGAATATTTTGATTTATACACTAAATTATTTTATACGGTGTATAAAACCCTTATAATTTTAATTTAATTCAAAAGGAATATTATTTCTATTAAGTTTTTACTAAAAAACAAAAGGAATATTTCTTTTTAACATAGGTGGTGGCAATGACTTTTCCACCGCTGTGGTATTATTTGATCTTTGGATTCCTAACAAGGTGTTGGGGTTTTTTAAATTACAAATAAATATCATATACCATTTTTATATATATTTTTATTGAAAATGGTTTTTACAATTCATTTATAAAGTCAATATCTTAAAATGATATATTGTGATTATTGGGTGGAAATGTTATCTTTCCATTATGCTTGTTTTATGCGTTATGAATATGTTATGAATCTTGGGAATTGTTTACATATACGGGTGGTCCCAAGATAATCCTAGGGAGGGATATCCTAATATAGATATCCAATTAATTTTGTAATGTGGCTGAGTTAAATGTTAATTTTTCTCCAAGTATATTTAGAGAATATACCGTGATGGGTATTTCAAATATAACGTTCTATGTAGCTATGAAAGCAACAATGTAAGTATGATATGGATGCTACAAGTCAACGTTATGATTTGTTATTTCTATCTGCTATTTATAAATCATATTATTTCATGATTTATGCTGAAGATCATATGATTTATGATTGAAAATTGTGATCTCATTGAATTGTATATATTTATGGGTTAGTGATTACATTCTGTATTTTGATACCGTTACTAATCCTTTTTATGCACATCCCATTTTTTTGAAATGTTTTTCATAGGGTATAATGAAGGGTAAGTGGAAGGAAGTATTCAAGAAAATTTATATCAAGAAATAATTCTTGTTTTCATTTAAGAGTTTTTATTTTATGTAAAAAATAGACACTATGTAGATGTTTCTACATGCAAAATTCATGTTTTTATGTATATGTCATGACCTAATTCTCTAATTCTATAAACCTAAAAAAGATCCACTATGTGAATTCTTGTCTTATCTCAAGATTATGTAATGATTAAATCTAGGGCTTTATAGTTGGTATCCAAGGATGGTTTAGAAAACATTAGGAGTTAGGATATTATTAAATAAATACCCATAAATTATTTTTTACTTTCTTGTAATATTGAAATGATATAGACTTTGAAGATTACAATGTTTCTTCACCTAAGATATTTAAGTGTTCAGGATGATTTTCCACATAAAAAATTGGGAAACTATGATGGGGTGATCTCATGAGGAAAACATCATTCCAAATTATTAACCTGAGATGGTCAGAATCAGAACTGAATAGTTTTTTGTAGGGATGGAACATTTGACTCAGGAAATAAATGGTGGTGGTATCCATGCATGAGAACATCTAGATCATCCACAATGGAACATTTCAGTAGTGAATCATTTCATGAGGAAACATTACCCATCATTCAGAGGATCATCTGGCCATGTTCTAGCTGAATGGCGGTTTAACAAAATGGAAAATATTTTTGATGTCATGGGGTGTTAAAAAGAAAAAAATGTTTGTCTTGTTGTTTACCATTTTAAAGGTGAAGTTGATCAGTGGTGGTTGATGGTTACAAATATTAGGGATAATGACTAGATTAATGCTCTTTATTTGGAATAAATCAATGGTATGTTTATTGAGATTTATTTTCCAATGGTGGTTAGATAGTGGATGAAAAAAATTCATGGAATTAATACAGGATGATTATTTCATGGATACTTAAAAATAATATTTTACACAACGGGAAAGGTATGATCCAAGTTTCATATGTGATATTAATAGTAACATGAATTATTTTTTACATTGGATTTAATTCAATGTATCAAGGGATTTAGCTAATCATGAGTTTAAAATTTATGAAAAACATGTCCAATGTGCAGTGAAGGTGGAAATAGAGTTTTCCTATGACAACATGTTCTTTGAAAAATAATAGAATAAGAGGTAGATGTGGTTGATGAGAGGGAATAAATCTTCAAAATATATTTATGGTAAGAAACATATGTTTTTAGTTTGTGATAACATTGGTAAAATCACACTGGGGAATGGCCTTTAAATTCTATTTAGTGCTACCTATATGGTAAAATGGGACATAAGCCACTTAATTTCACTGAGAATGATTAGGGTAATGGTAAGAAAAAATGTTATTTATAGTCAGTAAAATGCTTTATGTGGAATGAAATGGGTCATTATGAAAATGAGTTTGAAACAAATAAATTAGTTGATGGAAAGCAGGCAGATTACAGGTAAATTGGGGTGGTAAAATCCTTTGCAACTACATCAGCAGATATTGGGCCATCAAATGAAGTAGTATCAGGTATACTATTTTTACTCATATTATGTCAAAGAGTTTTTTTGATTTAGGGTCTACACATTCTTTCATTTTTGAGAAATTTTCTTGTAAATTGGGAATTCCATCTCAAGATATGAATCTTGAACTTGCGGTAAAAACACTGGGATGGAATATTGATTCAAAAAGAAATTATAAGAACATTAGAGTACTTTTTTGTAGAATGAACACACATGAAAACCATATTCTTTCTTTAAGTATATTTTGATGTTATTTTGGGAATGGATTGGCTTACCGTTTATCATGCTAAAATTGAATGATTGGGATCATAGGTCTCTTTTTAGAAATAATTTTCATTTGTGTACAATAATGAATTCTAAATTTTGATTACATATCATGAAGCTGAGAAAGTAGTAAAATTTGGAAACAAATGTTTCCTTGCACATAATGTTGAAATCAAATGAACTTTTTAGATGAATGATGTGCTACTGGTAAATAAGTATCTTGATGTTTTTTCAAACGAGTTTTATTGTATAATACCTTATCAGCAAGTTGGAATTTACTATTGACTTTGTTCCTTGTGCTAATCTAAATTCAAAACCCCCTTATCGAATGGCTCCAATTGAAATTTATGAGTTTAATAATATATTGTAGGGGTTTTTAGATAACTGTTTCATTCTACCTACCATATCACCATGTGGTTCTCCATTCATGTTGGTTAAAAAGAAAGATGGTTCAATGAGATTATGCATTGATTATAGTGCCTTGAATAACATAATAGGCAATAAAAAGTAGCAATTTCCTCATATCGATGATTTTTTTATCAGCTCTAGGGAGATCAATAATTTTCAATGATTGAATTGAGGTTGGGGTTCCATTAGTTGAAAGTAATGGAAGAAGACGTTACAAAGACCATGTTTCGAAATAGATATGGCCATTATGAATTTTTAGATATTCCTTTGATGATATCCAATGCACCTTCTATATTCATGGTTCTTATGAATTGAATTTTCCATGAGTTCATAGATAAGTTTTTGGTTGTGTTTATTGAAGATATTTTGGTATATTACCAAAGTAAATAGGAACATGAATGTCATTTAAGGGTTGTCTTGAAAAAATATAAATAAAATAAAATGTGTGGGAAATAGAGAAAGTGTAGGGTTTGGTTACAAAAAAATTAATGCCATGGACACATTGTTTCAAAATATGGTGTAACTATTGATCATGAAAAAACTATATATGTTTAATAATGTACGAGACCCAAAAATATAACTGAGATATGTAGTTTTCTTGGTTTCAAATGCTATTAAAGAATGTTTTATTAAATCACAGTTATCTATCCCACTGTCTATGTTAACTCTAATAGGTGTTAAGTTCATCTAGACCAAATAATGTGATAATTGTTTTTGGGAATTGATAATAAGATTGGTGAAAGCCCCAATTTTATCATTACCTTACATTGATGGTAAATTTGTTATCTACATTGATGCTTCATTTAAAAGAAATGGTTATGTCTAAATTCAGAATGTTCATGTAATTTCTTATACTTCACGTTAGCTGAAACCTCATGTGTTAAATTACCCTACACCTGATTTGGAATTAGATGATGTTTATGTCTTTCAATATTTAGAGGAATCAATTGTGTGGCATCAAGATTTAAATATATACTAAACCCAAATGTTTGAAGTATATATTCACTCAAAATGAATTAAACATGAGATAGAGGAGATGGCTAGAATTAATGAAGGATTATGATTTCACAGTCCATTACCACTCATTAATGGGAAATATAGTGGATGTTGAATTGGGTCAAAAGAGTAATGCTAAATTTTCCATGCTATGTTTGGAATGAGATTCTTTGGTTTCTGATTTGATGAATATTGGATTGGATGTTGTTGGTGTATGGAATTTGTCTGTTTAATTTCACGTGGCAGAGAAATCCTCTCTATCGACAGAATTATGAAATTGCAGAATGAAGACAGTGAGATATAGAAAAAGATAGAATTGGTTCAGAAGGTTATGTTACCAGAATTTAACATTGATAATGATTGTGTTTTGAGTTTTGGAAATAGATTACGTGTTCCTTGTGATTCACAGTTAAAAAAAGAGTTTATATATGAAGCATATAGTTCTCCATTTTCATTTCATCCAGGTGGGAATATTACTGGTGGGATGGAATGAAAAGAGAATTTTCTGATATTATAGTGTTGTTTTTAACTTTTCAATAGGTTAAAACAGAATTACAGTTACCAAAAAGGGATATTTCATCCATTTCCTATTATTGTATTGAAAAGGGAAAATCTGTCCATGGATTTCATTTTGGGATTACCAAATACATCTTGAGGTAATAGTGAAATTTGGGTCACTATTTATCTATTCACTAAATCTAATCATTTTCAACCTATTTGAGATATCATGACTCTATTATCTTTATCTATTGTATAATAAATAGATAGTCAGGTTATGTGGTGTTCACCTCTTCATTGTATTGGATAATGATCCCTGGATCACTTCTCACTTTTGGAAGGGCATTCAAAAGTTGTTGGGTACTGAATTAAATTTTAGTACATATTTTCATCTGAAATCACATCGGTAGTGAGAAAAATCAATTTAGGACTTGGAAGATATTCTTCGTGATTGTTCAATGGATTACCAGGGATGTTGGGACCAACATCATTCATTGGTATTGTTTTCTTATAATAAAAATTTTCATTCCAGAATATAGATTTTACCATTAACAGCATTATATTTAAAGTGGTGTAGAGATCCATCTTTTTGAGATGATAAAGGTGAAAGGAAGTATATGGGACAAGAATTTGTAGAAGAGATGGAGAAAAATGTTCATTTTATTTGATGAATGTGAGAACAGCTCAAAGAAGGAAGAGAAGTTATGTGGATAATCCTAGGAAAAATCATTTATTCGAGGTAGGTGATCATGTATTTCTCAATGTAACTCCATGGAAAATTGTGATGTGTTTACCTTATTGATTATTGATTTTAAAAAATATGATTATATATTTTAAAGTAATTTTTTTGAAACTTTTTATGTAGTCAACTGATTTTATGGGTTATAATTACATGTAATATTTGAATAATTGATGTTTTTAATAAATAATCAAGTTTTATGGATTTGTAAAAAGGCATGACATGAAAAGTATAAAAACTCACAAAAGATCCATTTTTATATCTATTTTAATTTTATAGTATTAATGTTATCCGTATATTATGAATATACTAGGAGATATGGTTAAAGTTTAATAAGTTTAATCAGTGTTAGAGATAAAAGATATGGTTAATTTTGTGACCTAAACATGTCTAAAGACCATTGGATGAAATTACATTGACCGATCCAATTAATATATTCTAAATATGTCACTATTGTTTTATTATAATTCGAAAAATAAATTAATAATAAAATAATACATTCATTCTTTCCTAAAGTTCCCCTCCTCCCTCTTATAAAAGGAAACTACCTATAACCCTTACTCACACCTATCAATCCCCCTTCGCTCATCCATCCTAGGACCAATTAAGCTCCTAACACGCCTCTATTACTTATATAATACTTAATTAGTTCATAATTCAATTAAAAAAGTCCTTTTAACATAACTCAATATGATTTACAGATGTGAGGTAATGTCTTCACTCAAGAATATTTTGTTCATTTTCCTTCCCCAACTGCATAAATTATATGTACAAAAATATTTTATAAAAACACCAGTATAATGAATACAATAGGTTATTTTTTTGATAATTATTTGTAACTACACTTAAACACACCTTAGTCTAATGGGTAGAGAACATACTGTTTCTTTGGACAGTGAACTACTACCTCACGAAACAATGATTGTTCAATATTCTCTTACCACCTATTATTATGTACATTATGATGGATCTGTAAATATATATATATATATATGATAATTATGATAATTATTTTATCTACACAATTCTATAATTGTCATTTATATCATACCTTTATGCTTTTTATGTTTTATAAATAAAATAATTTCCTTTGAGAAAATGCGGTCTACCGCCCACTCAATGTTATATGACTCAATAATGCTATATATGGAACATATAGAATATGTAATTAACGAAATTATGTAACATATATAACATATATATTATAAATTAATTATTATAAACCTATTTTTCATTTAGTATTCATTATCTTATATATGAAAATGAAATGGAACTTGTGTTCATGCCTACGTACGACTTACATTATCCATGAACATTGAATTTCATTTCTTATCTCCAAATGTTATGTAATATTATAAGAACAGATATATACGTGATATATATTATATATATGATATATAAAAAATGAATATCATTTTGTAGATTATGTACTTTTGACCCAATGGACAATTTGTAATTAGAACATGTTCATTTTTACTCAAGTACCAAATATCGACAAGACAACTAATATTAACATAAAAAATTATGTAATGTTTATAATGTGGTAATAAGTGATATATATTGAATAATAAAATTGAAATAGTTTTTTATGTAGTTTTAAATTAACTTAGGATAATTATTCATGATTAACAAGGAAATAACATGACAAGTCAGACCCAAGAAAAGTTAGGTCATCTCAATCTCCTTTCATTGCGGCGCATTTTGATTTATACATGACTTTATTTTATACGATGTTTAATCCCCATTGAATTTTCATTTCATTATATGGGAATATTTTTTACACAATTCATTTTACTAAACTACAAAAGGAATGTTTGTTTTTAACATATGTTGTGACAACAACATTTCCACCTCCATGAGTATTATTTGATATTTGGATTCCTTAACAATTTGTAGTGTTTTTTAAATGAAATATAAATAACATATAACATTTTACTTATATTGTTATTGAAAATTGTTTAGATAATGCAATAATTATGTCAATATCTTAAAATTATATATTATTTATTACATTGTGGAAATGTTATCTTACTGTTATGCTTGTTCTTTGTGTTATGAATATGTTGGTGTTTTTGGGAATTGATTATATATATAGGAGGGTATGTGATAATCCCAGGGTGGGTGATCCCAAGATAGTTCTCCGATGCACTGGGTAATGTGACACATATAAATTTTAATTTTTCTACTACGAGATTTATGGAATATACTATAATGGTTATTCCAAACATAACTCCCTATGCAGTTCTGAAAGCAAAAATGTATGTTTTCTATGGATGCCTCAAGTTACCATTAGGAGTTATTATTTCTATGTGTAATTCCTAAATATTATTATTTCATGTGGTATGTAAAAGAGAATATTATTTTTCATTGAAAATTATTATCTCATTGATTTTTATGTATTGATGGTATAATGATTACTTTCCATATTTTATAACCCTTACTGAGCCTTTTTTTGATCATCCCATGTTTTTGAAATGATTTTCACAGGGTATAAGGAAGGAAAATAGAATTGAAGAAATGATGAAAATTTATATCAAGAAATGAATTATTTTTTTCTTTTAAGAGTTTTTATTTTTTGAAAATTTGGTAACTGAGTAGAAGTGTGTACATGTAATATTCAAGTGGTTATGTATATGTTATGTCCTAATTTTCTACAGCTCAAAACCTGAAAATAATCTCAATTTGAATTATTTTTTTAACATAATATTATGTAATGTTTAAGGCTATGGATATATATTATGACTCTCACATCTTCTCATATCTCATATATATGTGATCCCATATATGTCCATGTACCCATAGAAATTCATCATCATTTATGGGCCAATCAAAATGTGGGAACTCAATTGGAAGATATCTCATAGGACTAATCCATTGGGATCTAAAAACCTTCATATTGTTAGAATCTCCATAACTGATGAAAACACTAATAAGGATGCAAGTACAAAAGGTCTATGATTTATCTAAAACATTATTTCGTCTTTGAAAAAAAGTCCATAACCTACTGCATTCTACTATCACCCAAAACCATATGTGTATGATCCCTCCTTCTTAGATCATCAACAATGACATTAAACATTTCGGGCATATAAGGCATATCTATTTCAAAGGATTATAGGTATTCAACCCGTGTAGGAAACATAAGGTTGAAGTCAAACTATGTTAATATATACATGAGTATTTTTGGTCCACAAAAACCAAAAAAACATTATTATAATATATAAAGCCTCCAACCACACTAGACATGAACCACAACATCAATCATTAGAGCATGTGTTCAGTAATTCCACTCATAGGGGATTTGTTATCTTGATTGATATTAAATGAATCAATATTCAAAAATCAAAACTAATCTGAGTCTAATATATAATTCATAATGAAATACATTATATCTTTTACATGCTTCAGAAATAATCTGGATCGTCACTGAAGTTGGTATTTATTTTTCTATTGAAAGTCTCTCTCATACTATTAAAACAATATAAACTCCACACCTAATTTTTCAATCCTATAATAGGTTATACTAAGAAGTATAATTCCTATATGAAGTAAATATAATATCCTTATATAACTAAGATACTATGTACATTAAACATGTTTGTAGAATGATCCTTGGAAACTTCAACACTCACATTTTTTGGGTTAATTGAATCTCCTATCTCGATGAAAATTTGACATAAGAAGTGTACATTTTCGATCCAGACGTGACTGGTTCTCTCTCAGTGTTTCCAAAATGATCTCAACATGTGTGTGAAAATAACATAATGTTCAAGAATACACCAATATTTCATCAATGAATACACCCATTTAGGAATCTATATTGGGATGAAAAACCCAAATTTTTAAATCCATGAAAATAGATGGCATTTTCATTTGACTGAAAGGCATAACCAAATACTCTTATAAAACATTCTAACTATTGAAAAAAATAAATATAATATCTCAAGGAATGACTCAAAACTAATTTTATCCTGATCCAATTTTTCCTGGTCAATTATATCATCTAAACATGATAAGGGATAATGTATTTTCATAATAAGATGAATTAACTTCTGTTAATCCAAAAAAAATCCACAGGGTTCCATCCATTTTTGATGAAAACGACTTTTGAGACCTCTATAAAAGTACTAGGATGTATAAACATTTTGGAAACTAAATAACATCGACTCCTCTTTAGCTATATAAAATCAATAGTAGAGGTCTATTATAGGGAAATGGATGATTGTACATATCTTGTAAGTAGCTTGGAAGAAAATTCTACATCTCTTTAAAAATGTAGTCCAGAAAATTCATTGGGAAAAGGACTCTAAAATTATCTACTACAGGGAGGAATTTAAACTAATATAAACCGTGACCATTCATTTAAATTATTGAAATAAAGGTGGTTACTATAGCAATCCCGAACTACTTTATTCCAACACTACTATCTTGGACCTACCAATTTCCCTTTTAAATATAATTACTACCATTTGGCGTTGAACGCAAAACCTTCTGATCATAAAAATCCACAAAAGCATTTTATGGAACATGCCAAACAATCCTTATTATAACAGAAAAACCCATTTCCTTGAGGATGATGAGGTACCATAAGAAATTATGGATACCTAACTCAAAATGATAGTCCTTGCACCTGAACGTAATCCCAATGGAGTGTCAGGTGTCATCATGATTAATATTACTCAATATGAAGTCCAAGACCCTCCAAAATTTCCCTAAAGCTGATATAATGTGAATAAACCATGTAAAATAAGTAATAAATATTAGTAAAGGTACTATTATAGCACATTGAATAACATATGGTTCAACATTGTGCACTTTTGGTATTGTATGCACTGAATAGATATGGCTTCATCCATGACCTTGTGTTGTATCCTTACTTCATTAAAAAAGTAAACTCTTATGGTATTGTGTATTGGAATCCTAGACACATTGACGAAAACCTAATCCTCTTATTTAATGACATATAGTACTCTAGAAACATTCATAGAGAGGTTTTATATATCATTCTCTTATAGGTACAAAAGATATGGATCCTATAATTCTTGGAAAACATGTGATTTTCATATAGAAACACTAAATTGTATATAATATTCTATATCCTTAGCATCAATGGGGTCTCTAGATCATTGGGGATTATTATTCCTTGGATTTCCACACCAGTTACATATCATTCAACTGTAATTGGTGTTCACTTGGATACCACTAATCAAAGATATTGTCACAAAGTGTCTCTTCCAACTGCTAGCACAACCACTACATTATCTTACTTCTGAACCACTCTAGCTCACAACGTCTACTTATCTTATGTCCAACATGGTTATCAGTGCATTGATAACAATATTACATATGGTGGTTTTGTAAATTATTTTTACATAGGAATGAATATAAAGCCTAATTTCATCCTCAAATCATCTTGATTTCACCGTCGCATCAATATTATAGACTGATTGATAGAAATTTAGCTATATAAAATTACCTAATTAGTCCATAACATTCGTCATGCCTTAATTTAGGTTCATGAAATCCATATAATGATCAACCATTAGGGTCTCAGGGAAGAAATAATCATTTAAGATATACTATAAATTCTTCCAAATCACTTATCGAGACAGAAATTCTAGGTTCAGAATATCCCACCATGTTTAGATGATCCATGATGAATATAAGTATCTAGATTCAACCCTATTAATAGGTTTCTCAAGGTGATAAAAATAGATAAGCAAATCCCCATCCATAACTCTATAACACATGGGCCACTATCCCTAAAACATAGGTGGATATATCTTATCATACAAATGAGTAAGATATCCCATTTAACGAGTTGTTCAGGGAGATCAATAGATAATCTAAGAAAGATGTATAATCATCTCTCTAAATGACACATCTTTTCCCACACTAGTTATAATAGGTGGTTCCACATGTGGGAGTACTAGAGGTATCCTTATTGTCTTAGTTCCCACGATCTCCAAAGAATTGTTGTCACCAACCTCCCAGAGCATGACATGAGGATGTCACGGTGGTATAGATCTAAAAATTATTAAAACATACCAATGATATAGTTTAATAATTATATCATTACAAATACATTGATATGATAGGTACATGATTTTATATAACATAGTCATACCCATCTTCTTTCTCAATTAGAATGGTTTGGGTGAGAGGTAAATGTATGTAAAATGTAATAGATGCTACCTAAATATCACTACTATGGTCATTTTTGGGTCATGCTCTATGTTATGAGTCTATGTTGTAAATATATATAGTTTTAATTTAAATTTATATAGGAAAACACCCTTTAAATGATTATTTTCAGCCTTTTTCATTTGTGAGAAAATTTTTTAATTTGTTTTCATTAATTTCATTCTGATTTATTTAGAAATTTTCCTTTCTGGGTTGAACTATATGGATTGCCAATTTTTATATATAATGGAACAAACACCTCATAATTTTATGTGTTAAATCCATTTAATAAAAAATAATCATTGATCATGTCTTGTATGAAATTTAACAATGTTCATGGAAACAAAAATGAATGAAAAAAAGCTACATGAAATGAACACAGTAAATAAATGTGGAACAGAATAATACATGACATATAAATACTATAAGGTGCCTAAAATTTTAAATGGCCATTATTTCATACTATATTAGACTGAAGATAAAATAAAAACCTATTTCATAATATTTATCATCATACGTAATTTTCATCACCCAATGGTGGAAGCAAATCAACTATGATAGGCAAAATCATGTACATATTATCCCATCCCATATAACTTTTCATTTCTCATTACATGGGTTAGCTATCTGAAAGAAAAAATCATTTAAAAATAAAAACACATTCCTAATCTCTTTAATAATATTACCAAATGACAAGAAAAAATAAAAAAAATTATCTATAACCAGTTTTCGACATCTTGAGTAAGATGGCACTAAATGGATCTGCATGTCATTAATCCAGAAGGCATTAGCATAACCTCTGCATATACATGTGGTTGTCAGATAGATGTGAGGGTCTATAGTGGTATAGTGGAAAGAAAATACCATCATGATCAGTGTAGGACACCACCAAAAATGTCTTATGTATCCATTCTGTACATATAATATGGAAATGTTAATGAAATAATGGTATGCAGTAATTGAGTAGTAAATCTTCGGCACAAGTACCTAAAGGAAATTAATCCTACAGTACCTACCACGTCTTAAGCCGTGTAATATCTAGAAAATTATCCATGTCTATAAATATATATTGTATGTATATATAGTATCATAAACAACCATATATATAGCTAATACTACATTCATGTACATGATGTGTAACTCAGTCATCCGTGAGTAGTAGCACGAGTCTCACGAGTTTGAAGGGACATAATGCCCGATATCATGTGAATATGGGGAATCATCCCTAGTTTCACAGTAAATGGGTCACCATTCCTAGTATAATATCAAGAAGGTTTTTCATGCCTATATATAAGAACAAGGGTCTTCATCCCTTTATATAACTGTATGGTCCGTCGTACTCATATATTATAATCATATGGTTCAATATTCCCAGTATCATAATCATAAGAATCACAATTCCCTTATAATAAAAGTAGGGTCACCATGCATTGTATCATAATAATAGGGGTCTCTATGATTTTTTTGGACTATAGGTTCTCCATAGCCCTATCACTGTATTGTTATGACATTCCAATATCATAATAGTAATAGATGGGTCTCCATACCCATATCATAATTCATATGGTTCTCCATGCTTGTAATATTACAATAGGTTCTATATGCCCATACCATAACAACATTAAAAAGGGTATGAATACCCATATTATAATGAGTAATAGGAATCATTCCAATATTATAATTTATATCGTTTCCATTCCCATTTACACCAATTATAAATATTCAAGGCTTTAATCAGATCCAACAAATAATTTATAATTCATTATCATTCAATAATTATAATGTAGTAACCGTTATCTAATTTTATTAGGTGATATTCTTGTAATATTACCCTCTATTTATTTTATATTAAAATGATATGTTCTTTATCTATGATATACCACAAAAATTATCAATTTTATTTTTGATATCTCAATTTAGAAGTCATCTCCGTGATATAAATAAGTTTTTGGGTATATAATTGTGATAGTCAATTATTCATATAAATTGAAATAACCTAAGTGGTGGCTCTAATAAAAGATGACTACATGAAATATCTTAGAGGATTTATAAATGCCATTGGGATTTGAAATAAAGAAACCAATTTAAGATAGATTCATTTTAATGGGAACACATGGTAAAACAAACATGTGTATCATAATACACATTATATGAAATCACAAAACTGAAGGATAAATACTAGACCACCTAACATATGCCTATAATGAATAAACCATCCACTGACGAACAATAGTTTAGTCTAGCTCAGAAGAATATGAAAAAATTGAAGAATACAAATAAAATATGGCATACAAGACCGAACTAATATTGCATCGTTGTGAAGAATTTAAATCACCATTATTGCCTAAGGAGTGGACCACATACCAATGTGCATCCAAAAAGAACTATGGTGGAATTATTAGAGTTAAATGAAGAATAAATCAATGAAACCATATTAGAGTCCCATGGGCGTGATACTTGTGGGACCACAACTGCATTAAAGGAGAGGGGTGAGAGATCAGTTCAAAATAAGAGGCCCTCCCCCATAACAAATTGAAAAAAATATATTACATGGATTGTAGCCCTTAAACACCATGTAATGTTTAGGGTTCATACCTCTATAAAGAAAAACCAATAAATTATAGGAAAAGGTTATGGAAAAACGAATAAATGTTTTTTATTTAATACACACCATGTATTCGATATACACTCCATGTATTTGGTATACGACCGTGCTACAGTCCACTTGGCCATTTGTTCCAAAAAACAAACCGACTTGAGGGCTCTACCTACAATTCTATGAAAAAAGAATCTGAGCATGTGTTTGACATAAAATCAAAAGTATTAATTCTTGAAATTATAATCCAATATATTATACTAATCATTAATTAATAATCAATTATAAGAAAAATAGAAATCATTTTTTTGTAATGTAATTTTTTTCTTCAAAGTTATATTTCTACAAAAATGTTTTTTTAGAAAATATTATAATTAATTTATTGAGACCATTGAAATTTTTGTTTGATAAAATTGATTTAATCTATAAAATAAATATTTAAAAATTATGTTTGGGGTAAATTTTAGGGGTTTTCGGAAAAAAAATATATTTATTAATGGACAATGAAATATAACGATATTTGTGAAAATTTCATTACATTTCACTATTTTATTCAACAAAAAATTAAAATTACATTTCAAAAATTGTTTCAATTAACATAATTATTATATAATTATATTTAATCCAATTAATTTAATTTTAGTCCACATTATATTTTATTTTAGTATAAGTTATTCTTTGGGTTAAAAAATGTAATTTTTTTAACTATTGTTTCGAAGTCCTTAACATTTCCCCATTTTAAATAACTAAAAAAACAATTAGGTATGAATAAAATAAATATAGTAAATTATCAATAAATAAATAGTAATATGTATTTATTTAATGATTATTACTATTCTAAAATTTAATATAAAATCATCTTTTTCTTATAAAATATACGTCATGGAAACCATCTTTTTGTCACATATATAAATTTACTTTTAAATTAAAATTTTACAATTTTATGAATTAAATATTGTAAAATGGTTTAAATATTTTGATTAATTGTAAAATATAATAACTTATAATTTATTAATAACAATTTTTCAAAATGAATAGTGAAAAAGTAAAAAAAAATACAGTAAGAGTGAAAAAAGTTTTACTACATGGTTAATCAAATAATACAAGGTAAAAAATGACATTAAAACATGTCTAAACACTATTTTATACCCTTATTTAGAACATATATTTTATAATACTATATCATTATCCATTTTTACCCCTTGGTATATGAAAAATATCTACACAAATTTTAATTTTCAAATCCTACAATTGTGCTAGTGGCTTCACTTATAAAAGGCCACCCACCCCTCCTCTTCACACCATAAAATATATTAGGATTGGAAAATAACATCAAAAATAGCATATAATCATATACAAGTTTTTCATAATTCCAACAAAATAATCCTTTCTGTTCATAAATAAATATGTTACTCTATGAAGAGATAATGTTTTTCAACAAGTGATTTTATTTTATTTTCTCCACCACAACATTAAAATATATTTAACATACTAAGCCAAAATGCCACCACAAATGGTGTCCCAAGACAAGTTGGTCAGAAGGCCTCAAGAGGATATCTCTAAATTTTAGAGGCTGCAGGCTAGAATGAAAGGATTTGGTGAGTCAATGTGGTGACCGTTTCCAAATTACTATAGTATCACAGTGGATATCAAATATATAAACAACAACGAAATAAATATAAACAGAAGACAACTAAATGTAAGGAATGTAGGAATGTATATCAATAGTCAAAAGTGTCTCATATACAAAAATAATGATTATGGTACTAGTACATAAAAATCATCCTGAATAGTATATGAAAATATAAGACAATACTAGTATCCCAAAAGGACCAATGACCAAAAAGTCATCCCAGAATCACAAGAATATTCTTGGTCCTATGTCCCCCTTCTCCAAAGACACAATCATCAACTTGTACTATGGAGCTTTCCCTTTTCATCACCTGCAATCATATAATCTGTTTGGGTCCCCCTTGAGGCCCAAACAAGGAATAATAAATACATCCTAATAGGCCACCACCCAGATCTATACTATTCTATCAAAAATTTAAAAAAATTGTTGGAATGTTTAATCGAATAAGATTGTGTGTATGCCCATGGAATATGTCAATTGTAAAGTAAAATTGAACATCCCTCAAGGGTACCTTCAAAAGAGAGAAATCTCTTTACAAGGCTGTTATAATCAATTAAACATGTCACATGACCAGACCATACACCCCTCTATATCAATCAATCCCTTGCCATGCTGTTTAGTGATGTTTGTAATCCACAACCACAACGTATAGTGAAAGTAGCCTCCCACAACCACATCGTATAATGAAGTAGCATACCGATAGGGCTAGATCAAAGGTGTCCGCTGACTATGACATCCATGTAAAAATGTCTAGACGATGTAGGTTTGGATCCAATGAGAATGTCCATGTAATCCCATCGAGTCCCATTGTTATCTCATGTGGAATATTTGTTAGGAACTAGTTAGGTTCATAGGAGAAAGGAAATAGAAAGTCCTATGTGTGCCCAAGAAAGTCAGATCCTATGTGGAATCAAGGGCTGATGCATCCCAGAAAATCAAGACCCAAGGGGCATAGTCAACCCAATGAATACACTACCGAATTCCAGATCCATGGAGAGCAGTCTAAGGCATCTATAAAACCATTCAATCATGCATTCAAACATTCCAATTAATCATTTATAAACACATGAGTATACCCACTCACATTGAGAAGAACATGTCGTCATTATACCCACTCATGCGATATATTTATGATTTACCATTGATATGGACCTAAAATCACATATAATTCATTTAACATGCCATTATTCATTTACATATATGTATACCCACCCATATAAACACATTCCATTTAAAGAGAGATGTCATGAAAAAATAAGGCATACTATGATATCAATTAGAAAGGAGGCATTCCATTTCCTAAGAAGGCCTCTCAAGTTACAAATTAATATAAAGGCTTCCTTTAACTAGGAAAGTTGAAGCACACAACCCATGGGTATATTAAAAAGGTATAAACAATTTATTCCCTTATAGCTCACCCATAAGGTGAACTCGAAATGAGCAATGGGAGACAACACACCTAAATAGATCCCACAGTCAACCTCACTGGGTCCGACTATTTCTTCCAAAAGCTAATCGCTAAAAAATGTTACCTCTACGGAAATTCTGACAAATTGAATTTCCACCGAACGCTCAAAAAACAACCAAAAATCGGATATAAAGTATATAAAACTTACCTCACCTTAGTAGATGAAATATTGTCCAGTATCGAGTCCTAAATTGTCCTAGTTTGGAAGAAATATGAAGAACATGTTATGAACGAAATATTATGGTATATATGCCCAAATCAAAATAGTGCAACCATTATAACTATGAATGTAGAATGAATTAAAATGAATGTTGGCCTTACTGTTGCAAATCTATATAGATGGTCTCCAATAAAAATAGAAGGTGGATGATGACTCATATCAAATCCTACCTAAGGCACCAAAGGGGGGAGAGATATGTGAGGAGGTTCTGTCTGTGGAGGATAAAAAAAATTGAAACAAAAAAAATATTATTTTTGATTCAATATTTTAAAAAACACACTTGGGGTCGTATGGTTTACCCGCAAAGTTTCCCAAATCATTCGAAAACCATGCACACCACTCTACCTAAGAGGTCCACCATGTATGATTACGCAAACATAGTTTAACTAACTGTATAGAAACTATGAGTAACCTCTATTTCAAAAACATGTAATTTTCAGACCCCTTGCACATTCTGTCCTAACCATGTGAAGACCATGTGTAAACCGTGTGTTAGTCCATTTCATTCCCCAAACCAAGTTCCCGCCTCTGATTAGGCCCCATACACTTACAAAACACCTATAATCAGGTTAGTCATTCCCATAATGCCATAACAAGGTATTTAAACCAAAAAGAAAATAATTTGTGCCATGTATAAATAACCAGTTTCTTACAATATTCCCCGTTATAGAAATTCATCCACTAATATATCTCTGAAGGGTGGTCACGATTCATCTGGGTACTACTCCGGCCAGTAAAAACGTACATCAACTTCCCTCTCCCGTGTATCTTCTTAAAAATTATCGTGATGCCATATCACCCATACTAGAGGAACGAACTAGCCCCGAAGAACCTTCATTCTCTTATCAAAGACTTGAATTAGATGCTCCTCAAAGGAAGAATAAACTTAAAGCTAATCCTCATCGTTCTTAAAAAATAAATATGACTCTAAGTGATTGCGGCACAACTGAGAATCATGTAAAAATTTGTGCATGGCTCGATACCACTTAGGTAACATCAACCGATAGGTAACCAACATGACTCCCTCTAGAATATCGAATGGCCTAACATATTTCGGTTAATGTTTACACTGTCTTCTAATCTACAAGATTCTCAACCTCTGTGAAACACACATGAAATCCCGATCACCGACCTCAAACTCTAGAGGTCATATATGACAATGGGCGTATTATTTTTGATGAGACTATGCGGTAGCCATACACTTCTGAATCAACTAGACCTGCACAGATTTATCCAGCATGAGACACGGTCCCAATAAAGCTATTTATCCAGCCTCTAACCAGCACAGGGGAGAACAATATGTCCTTCCATATAATTCCGTGTAAGGTTCCCTATGTATCATCACCTTATAATTGTTATTGTAGGAAAACTCAACCTCGAGAATGTGACTCTCCCAAGTGCCCACAAAATCAAGGACGCTTTCCCACAACATGTCCTCTACCACTAGTAATGTACGCTCTGACTGTCCATCAGTCTGAGGGTGGTATGATTCTCCTAGAAGTGCGGGTCCTTCATAATCCTATCAACAAAAACCAACACTGCATCATTGCCTTGAGATGACCTCAGTAAAACCATCATGAAATCAATCATGACGTCATCCTATTTCTGCATTGGGATAGGTAACATCTATAAAAGCCTAGTTGGTTGCAGATGTTCCACCATCACCTTCTGACATTTGGAACACCTTGTACCAAAACCATCCACCTCTCTCTTCATTCCCAACAACCAGTACTAAATTCTCAAGTCAAGATACAACTTGATAACCCTAAGATGAATGTCCCATGTCGAAGAATGAAACTCCTGCATCAATTCCTCACATATATTGTCTGGATCCCATAACTTTCCCTGGATACATAGGATCTATTCATTGCCTATCGACCAAAAAAATGAAGGACCCACACTCTCCACACCTTCCCATAGATGTAAGATTTCATAATCTAATATCTTCTCCATCCTTACTCTATCCAGCCGGGTAGAGTTAATAGCTAAGGATGAAATAATAGTCAACCCCTATCATTAATGCACCTCCAAATGAATCACTGAGAACAACGCCAAAAGCATCTGCTACTTTGGACTACTACGATGCCTGAATTTGAGTTCTCCTACTCAGTGCATTGTCTACTACATTCCACTTACAAGGCATGTACGCAAGCTCGAAGTAAAAATATTGTAGGTATTCCACCCACCTTTGCAGCCTCAAATCCAGATCACGCTGTGTAAAGATATACATGAGGCTTTTCTGGTCTGTTTCCACCTCTAAACAATATCCTAGTAAGTAGTGCATCAAAAACCCAACACATGAACAACCGAAGAAAAATCGAGGTCGTGGGTAGGGTAATTATTCTCGCGAGGCCTCAATTGTTGAGACCCAAACACTTCAACATGATCCCCCTACATCAGCACTACCCCCACCCCCATAACCAAAGCATCAGTGTAAAATGTGTAACATTACCCCTACTCTGGAAATATCAGGACTGGTGCTTACGTCAGCCTCGCTTTTATCACTTGAAATGTTGTATCACTAGATTATAATCACACAAACTTTGAAGCCTTTTTAGTCAAGCCTTGCAGTGGTGATTCTTAGCCTGAGAAGTCCTATATAAAATGCGTGTAGTAACCATCTAGCCCTAAAATACATATTATGTCAAAAAATTTCTCGGGATATTCCTAGAAAACTAGATCTTTCACCTTCTCTAGGTCTACAGACACTCTTGTCTCTGAGATAATGTGACCATGGACGTGAATATTATCCATCCAAAAGTAGAACTTTGTGAGAATAGATTATAATTGATTCCTTTTGAGTGTATTCAAAACAATATCAATATGTTTGGCATGGTTGTGTCGATTGTGATAAGAAACCTAGATATCATCAATGAAAACCGCCACAAAGGAATCCATGTATGGATGGAACACTCAGTTTATCAAAGCCATGAAAAATTCAAGCACGTTATTGAGACCGAATGACATAACAAGATATTTGTATAATCCATACCTACAATGAAAGGTAGTACGAGGTTTTCCTATAGGTAGAATACACACTTTTTGATATCTTAACCTCATGTCTATATTCAGGTACACACTAGATCCCCAAATATAATCAAATAGGTCAACTATATGTGGAAATGGAGATAGATTTTTAATAGTTGATTAGTTCAAATTCTGATAATCCACACATAGCCTATGATTTTCATCCTCCATTTTCAAAAAAGGATCATATATTACCAAGCATATGTACTTGGTCTGATAATCTCCTTGGCATAAGAATCTTCGAGTTGCCTCTTGAGACCCTGCGACCCCATCATGGCTGTCCTGTTTGGAGGAATGAATAATTGCACAACTCCCTGAACTAGCTTGATGGATAACTCCACCTATCTCTCAATTGGTAATATAGAAATGTAATCTAGAAAGATGTCCCTGAAATGCTCATCCATTGGAGAAATTTCCACCTGACCCACTCCCTAATCATCCAGAAATAAACTAGAAATCTGGGCTTCCATTCGGCCAAGCCGATGATGATTGTGTCTAGCTCTGCTCGCCTGGACATCCAATTCACCCTTTTAAACATACACATCACCCTCTGGTGATTTGAATGTCACCCTCCAGTGATATAAATCAATGTACATTCAATAAGCTATGAGCCATTCTATTCTGATAATGTTGTCAAACCCTGTCATCTCATGGACATAAAGATCCCAGATGAATTGACACCACCAAACATCAAGGGGAAACTCTGTAAACTGGCATACATCACTAGTTCTAACTCCCAAAGTTGTTTCTAGCATAATAAAAAAATTTATAAATCAATACAACAAGCCCAAGTAACTTTACTACTCATGAAGAGATAAATCTGTGAGAGGCACGAGTATCAAAAAGAGTAGATGCAATATTAGAAGAGACTAAAATCAAACCTCTCACTATAGAGGTTTCAGGATCCTACTCCTCCTGGGTCTATTGTACTGCATATGTATCGCCTATACCAAAACCCTATAACCCTGCTTGAATACCTTGAGTTGATCCACCCTCCTGCCTCTGAGAACACAGTGTTTGGAGACTATGAACATGACCACAATTGCCCTGGCCTGACCGGTTAGTACTGCTCCATCTCCCTGCCTGACACAGAGATGAAGTACATGCTCCTGAACTCGGTGTCGGAGCTAACCCCAACTACTCACAGCTAGTGGGAACTTCCTGCAAAACTGCTACATGTTCCCAATCTTTTAGCAAGCTCGACACTATACTTGGTCATGATTGCACTGATTTTTCATGTGGCCTCACCTACAAACTGATGGAAGAACACCACCATTCCTGCACCCATAGCATGACTAGAACAGATGTCCTGGGAAGCATCGAAACAACGCTTCCATCCCGAAGACATAGATCCATTGGGGTGAGAAACAACACTCCATTATTATGTACCCCCATCTTTCACTCTGTAATAAGGGAATGATTCAACAAATATGTGATAAATGGAAACATGAAAATGTTGACCTGAGATATGATAGCATGTAAGATACCTTCTTAGAATCTTCTTGCCCTAGACACCACATTAGTAAGATACATCGGTGAAAAACTTTGTATATCTATAATGCACAATTAGTATACCATAACCGTCATCACTCCATTCTCTAGATTCATGAACTCACTCGCCCTCTTTTTTCACAGAGTTGCGGGGTAAAATTAGTCATAGAAGATGGTTTGGAACTCATTCTAGCCCATATCACGCATCCCATCAGCCTGGTTCAGAAGGTCACACTAGCACTTTACCGCCACACATAGATTTTTTGTCATGGGCATGACCCTCTTCTCTAGAGTTTTCTTTTGATGCTCAAAAATCGTTAATGTGGTCTCTAGACCCACCTCTGCAGCCGGTGGTCCTCTATCCCCCAAAAACATAGGAGGATTCTAATGCTAGAAAACTCATGTAATCTTAGTCATAGTCATGGATGGATGCGGTGCTCCCTGTAAATACATCATATAGAGAATGAATACCTCAAAAAAATGCATTTTAGTGCCTTTTTTGGAACAACCTATGGTTCTACTATTGACACTATAGGAGGATGAAGAGGTAGCTAGTGACCCACCATCTCGAATGTATGTTCATCTGCTCCATCGCAACATCCCACTGAGGGTCATCATGGTGGAATGTATATTCAATGACAAAAACCCACCTCAGATAATAACAACAACAAGGAACAGGTAACAAAATTCTAGGATAGGACAAACCCCTCTTAGAAACCATGTCAAACCGATAACCTGCTCTTAATACTAGGACTGTACAACGAAAAACCATAAAACCACCAGAACCTATGCCTCTTTCCCACTAAAATTTTGGGTCTAGATGAAGTCTCTTTTCAGCAGTCATGTTTCTATTTCCATTTAATATTCAATTATTTTGGAATTCATACCAAGGGTTTAATAATTTCTGAATCTAGCAGGGCCCATAACAACTAATGAATATAAATCATGGATCTCATCAAAACCATGCATATAAAAAGTTCATTTAAGGATTTACATTCCATCAGTGGATCATTTAACAATTCAAAAGGGCCCATACACAATATGGTTTGAATGATGACATAATAACCTTTTCAACTACAACCTACTAACACGAAAACAGCTGCAGCTATAAAATCAACTATCAGCACAACATGAAATATCTAATGAATCATAGATGGAATGGAATAATGCATTGAATGTGATTTTTATAAGTGTATATATGATGCATGAGTTGGAAAAACCTTATCTAATTGTGTTGCAACTAAAATAGATCCCAAAAATTGCATCAATAGTAATAGCATAAATCAAGTGCACCACCCAACATTGAAATCAAATCAACTGTAATAGTCAAAATTCAGAAAATCAGAACCCAATTCGAGGTAAGATGGATTTTCCCTGTACATGGGGTAGCTATTCCCATGAATAGTTTATTACCAAATTCCAATTCCTTTATATCCTTGTATAATGTTTCCAAATATGATGTCAAACCAAAATAGAAAAAAATCTCTATAATACCACTTTGTAACAACCCAAACTCAAATGCCCACCAAAATGGTGCCTCGAGGATAGTTGATCCCAAGGACTCTAGCGCATATCCCCATATTTCAATGGATTTTGACTAGCAGCGAGGGCCTAGGCGAGTGAGTGGGGAGACTATTACCTCATTATTAGAGTATCATAGTAGAAATTAGAAACATGCAACAATGGAAGTGAAATATACATCAGAAAACCGAACATAAGACAATTAGGAATGTACATCAATAGTCAAAAGTGTCCCATATACAATTCAATAGAGTCCCAAATGGAAAAAAGACCAAAAAGGATTCCTAGCATAACAAGCCACATCTTGGACCTATGCTTCCCAGCTCCAAATCCACAATCTATAATCTATATTTTGGTGTTTTCCCCAATCATCACATAGAATCATATAATATTTTTTTGGTCCCAAATGAGGCCCAAACAGGGTGTGATATAAACATCCCAGTAGGAAACCACCCAGGTCTATACAGTTCTAAGAACAATTCTACAAAATTTCTAGTATGTGTAATCAAATAAGTAAGTGTTTATGCCCATGGAATAATTCTACACTAATGTAAAACTGAACATCCCTCAAGGCTAACTGAAAATTAGTTTCAACTCTTAACAATGTAACTATATAAATGTAGGAAAAACACACTAATACGAAGTACACTCATATGTATCAATAAATCCATAGCCTCACTTTATCAAAAAGCTAGGAATCCATGAACAAACATTAATGAGAAATTAGCATCCCACGTCCATGCCATATAGGGAAGTAGATGACCCCAAGGGCCGGATCCAAGGTGTTCGCAGACCAAGGAATCCAAGAGAAAATGTCTAGACCATGGTGGTATAGATCCAAGGATAGTTTTCCTATCATCGCATAGAGTCCCGTGGGCATCTTGGGTGGAAACTCATTTAGGCACTTGTTGGGGTCCCATGACAAGGAAATAGAAAGTCATATGTGATCCCCAACATACTAGATCCTACTAGGTAGAAAAGGCCGAGGCATCCCACAAAATAAAGACCCATGGGGTAGATTCAACCCAAGGCATCTCCTACCGCGTTCAAGATCCATGGAGAGTAGTTCAAGGCTTCTATAAAACCATTAATTCAAGCTTTCATGTATTCCAATTAATCATGTATAAACATGTGAGTTTACCCACAATGATTAACATGCTCAAACCATGAGTATACCCACTCATGGAATCCATTTATCATTTACCAAGCATATCAGCCTACTATCCAATATAATTTATTTAACATTCCATTAGTAATTTACATTTATTTATACCCCACCCATATTAAAACTTTGAATTTAAACCATGCTATCAAAAAAATGATGCAAAATTTGATATTGATAAGCAAGGAGGATGTACATCTCAAAAGTAAAATACTCAAGCTGTAAAGTCATCTAAAGTCTTCCTCTAAATTGAAAAGAACAAGAACTCGCCCATTGGGTGGTTTAATTAGACATAAACAATGTATTACCTTAATTCACAACCCTTAGGTGACCTCAAAATGAGAAATAGGTGTCGAAATACCTAAACCGAACAATGGACAACCTCATCGGGTCTAACTACTACTACAAAAAGCTACTCTCTCCTAAAAGATACCTCTCTAGAAAGTCGAACAAATGGTATTTCGACCAAACACTCGAAAAAACAAACAAAAGTTGAAATAATGTATAAACCACCTGCCTCACCACCGTAGTAGACAGCTCTTCCAGTATAGTTTCATTATACATCCCATTGTAGAATAAATATGAAGAATAGAGGAAGAATAGAATATTAGGGCATATGATCCTAAATCCATCTACACAACCATTGTTTCGAAGAATTGAGAAGTGATAAAAATAAATATAGTCCATACCTTTGCAGATCTGTAGAGATGATCAACAATCAAAACAGATGTCAGATGGAAACTTCGGCTCATAGCCTATATTAGGAACCAATGGGGGGAGATCTACTAGTTTAAATTTTTTATGTGGAGGAGAAACCCATTTGGGTTTAAAAATAAATTTTTCTTTTAATTTAAAATTAAAAAAAGACATAGCAGGGGTCACACGGTATAACTCCACAGTTTCCCAAACTATTGAGAAACTGTGCGGACCACTCTGCCTATGAAGGACACCCCGCACGGTTACCCTATACGGTTTAACTAACCATGTGGAAACTATGCAGAACCTCTTTGTCCAATACATGTAATTTTCAGACCCCTCACATGGTTTGTCATTACCGGGCATTGACCATGCAGAAACCATGTGTCATGCCATTTCATGCACAAAACCAGGTTTCAGCCTTCGAACAATCCCCACACACTTCCCAAACACTAGTGATCAGGTTAAGCATTCCCATAATGCCATAACAAAGTATTTTAACTAAAAATAAAAGAATTATTACCTTATATGAAAACTCGAGTTATTACATAATTCTTAAATTTTTTATATAATAACCATAAAGTATAGCATATAATTAGTTTTTCTTTCTTAATTGGAAAAACCTATGAATTTCTCCTCTATAAAATTGTTTAAAAAAATTATCATTCAATTGTACGATAGACTATCGAATCATGAACTGATGTTATCACTTTTTTCAATACCATCCTATAATGGTTTGGAATGAATTTTTTATATAAAGTATATATATTATTTATAAGAAAATATTTTAATCTAGAGTATATTTATATATATATATAATTTTAATTTCTATTATGTATGGTATACGATAACTTCACTCTTGTGTATGGGAGACTACCTCCTCACGGTGTTACGTGATTCCTTTTCACTAATGCATTAAATTGAAGGTATTAAGGGTAAATATAAGGAATATATGTGATATAAATGAAATAATAATGTTATTAATAAAATATTTCTTATTTATGAAAATATAATATATCCTTTCATTTCTTACATTTTAACTCACAGAAAAATTATAATGTCATTCGTGAAGATGTGGACTACCGCCTTCACAAAGTGTTGTAACTATATTTTCAACACCACAACACATAGATGATATATATAAGAATATTTAATTGTATAATATAGTATATATGGTACTATTATAAGTATTTATAGATAAAATATTACATACCACCTTTCAATATTGATCAACAAATTTGAAGAGGACACTCTTGTAGACATATGACATTTTGACTCCACGATTGTAACGTACTACATTTCCCAAAAATGTATTTAATTATTTATATAAATGTATAATTTTTTTATAAATATATTTATTATTTAAATTGTACAAATATATGTTTAATAATGGAATCTTTAACCTTAAAAAACATGCCAAATCCCCTTTTAAACAGAGAACTGAATGTCCTCAAAACTATTAACATGAACATAATTCATTAAGTATTTGAATATGACATTATAAATAAATAAAATAAATTTATCAATTATAATTTAATAAAAATATAATAGTTTCATAATATTTAAAATAAATAATTTAATATTATTATACATGAGATAAAGGACATTCAATGAATTTTTGGACTCAAGGTGAGGGTTTTATGATCTCACTTTTATTTATTTTGGAAATTTCCCATGTTTAGAAATTATAATTTTTTAGTTTGTGTATATACTACCCCTTATTCTTATAAAACTATGAACCATGAAAAGATAATGGTATTTTATGAATCAGTTTGAATAATATCATCTATTTGGATTTGACATGAATGTTTCTAAGTGGTAAATAATTTTAAAAATCTATTTAGTTTGATTAGGTTATATTACTTATTCATTATCACTGAAATTCTATTTTTATGTGTATAATTATTTTTTATAATATTTTTTTTATTTTAACAAAAATATTGTGGATTTAAAATTAATATGTTTAATAATTTCATTGAAAAATTATCACTTCAATTTTATTATCATTGTAAGGGATTTCATCAGAATTTCTTTTTAGTGATTCATTGTTGATGTTATTAACCTATATTCTATTAAGTGGTGTATATAAAACCCCTTTGACAAGTTATATGATGAATTGATCAGTTATAATTGTATCAACTATTTTTTATTTTGTTTATTATATCATGGGAATTACGATTCAAATGTTTCTAATATGTTGAACAATTTTCTTTTAAAATCATCTTTTAATGTTCAATATAATCTCTTCAAAAATGAATTTTGTTTTTTAAAAAATAATGAATATATGGAATTTAAATCCATCATGGTTCATATATTTGTTTGTGTTTCCTTTATATTCTTCCTAGATAATTTTCAGTGAGAATGGTTTCAATTTTCTGTGAACACTTATTAGATTTTAAATAGTAGTTTTCAAAGAAATTATTTTTAAGAAAATATTATATCGTTTCACTCTTCCTTTGAAAATATAATTTATTTCCAAATCAATGATTTATAAAAATGATTACAAAATTTTTTATATTATTTTTTAAATTAATTTGTATCTATAACTTTAGATTTTAAAAATAATTTTAAATTGAATCTTCTTATCAATTTCTAAATAAGGACCATTTAGATTTTTTATAAAATATAAATAGAATATTTGTTTTAAAATGTATGTCATGAATGGATTTATCATATATTATGAATAATAATTTATTTGAATATTCCATTTAAATTATACATGATTATTTTCCTAAAAATGTCTTTATGAATAAGTTTTATTATTTCCTAGTTTTTAAAAGTGACTTTCACAAATAAAAAAAATTTCATAGATAATTTTTCAATGATTTTTACTCGTATTTTTATTCCTAAATGTTAATAACCATTTTTTTCGTATCAAAAACTCTAGATATTTTTTATTTATATAATAATAATTATTTTTCGATTGATTAATATTTTTATAGATATTGAAGTAGAACCCATTTATTTTCAACACGTTAATCATGATCTATTTATATTATTATATAAACAATTTATTTTCTACAGGTTAATTGTGTTTTAATGAGACTTTTGTGGAACCCATTTTTTTTTATTTAATAAATTTTGAAATATAATAATGTTTTTTTCTATTAATTTATAATTAAATGAATTCTCAATTTAGATAATTCATAATTTGGTTCGTGACCATTATTCTGGATAAGGTTTTCCCAGAAACCAGTACATGATCTTGTAATTACTTACATGATCCATTTAACTAGATAGATCTAGGTGATCCAAATGTAGATTTTATAATGGGTTAGCCAATATTGATATTCAATTCCTTGGTTAATCATTATCTCCCCAAATATATGTATTCAATTTCAACTATATGGTTAATTCTATTTTAAGGGTTCTATAAGGGATCATTGATGATGATTTTTTAATATACAAAAAAAATTAATCTATACTTTACATGGGTTTGTAATATTTACTTTGATCATTATTGATATTAAATGACATAAGATTATTGATTAATATGTGAATTTATATTTTTAATCATTTTTTATGTTTCATGATGGATGATTTACGTATTGATATGTATGAGTTATTTTATGATTTTATCCTTCCCTCTGATAACATAATAATAACCATATTTACTTTTTATTCTCATAGAGGAAATTCTATTTTTAATTTATATATATAACCTTAACAAGAATTTTATCTAACCCTTGTATTCTTTCTTTTTTATTAAAAATTATCTTAAAGGAATTTTCTAGAAGGGTTTCATATGGAGGATTTTGAAGACATAATGTTAAATAAGAAAATATGAATTATGAGGTATAAATTCCCTTTTAAAGTCATGGGTTTATTTAGCTAAGAGTTTATCCAAATTATCCTGAAATCTAATAAAAAAAATTACATGATAATTTGAGTGATCTAAATTTCCCTTTTGATGTTGACTGGTATGGATGAAAAAATTCGGTCCACCCTCATATGTATCATAGAAATAAATTTAATGTTCATGTTTTTTGTGATAGATCATGGAGTTTGGGTTCTATGATATATAATTGTGGGTTGAATGTTCAGGTTTCCTTTTCTAGGGTCATTGGTGTGTATATGAGGACATTTCCAAAACTCAAAACAACTACTTTAATGAAGTATCATTTTGACTACATATTACCTCAGTGAGGATCATAATATTGAGGGAAATAATAGGAAAAAATGGTTAGGATATGATAAGTAATTGTGTGTATCACTCAAAAACTCAAATACATAAGTATATATCATTATAATTATATATAGATTATAAAACATTGTCTCAACAATTTTGATAGAAAATGTTTCTTTGGATGAAATTAATGACATAAATTAGAATCAATGATGTTTCTATTAGAGAAACACCTCTCAATGGATGACCACAATCAATGTCTTGGATTTATTTATGTAAATGAATTTCCATGTTAGAAAAATCAGTTATCATAAAATGTAGTTGAATGAAATATGACTATAAAAAATAGAAAAATATTTTTTTTTTCAGAAAATACTGCAAAAGCGACATCATATACGATTAATATAATGAATAGAGAAACATGTAAACAATTTTTCATTCAAGGAAGTTTACTTGATTCTTACATCGTTACCTTTTTAGAAGATCGACCATATAATTTTTTTCTCATCGAATATTCATTCAGTAGACAATATTTATGATAATTCGACTTATTAAAATGATAAAACACTATTGTATTTTTCAGTAGTATATTTTTTTTTCTGATTTCTAAAAAAATATATTATTAGTGGTGAGAATTCAGTTTCCTTTTATGTGAGGATACATGAAATGAAAAATCACTCTTATTTTTCCTTCAAAATTTATTTTTTTTCTAATCATATCAAATTCTTAGGGGTAGGGATTTATTGAATCATGAAAACGTGATGAAAACATTTTACCCCTTCTAAGAAGAAAATTTTACTATGACTTATATAAATTAATATGGACGAATATGAATCAATTTTTTTGAATTTTATTTAATTATATTGTTTTCAAACAACTAATTTACAACCACTCCATGTTTACTCTATGAATCATGATCTTAAATAGATGAAAATATCTTATAAATTATTTGAATAATGATCTAATATATTAATAATGATCTTATTTTGTAATATAATATTGTTGTTTTGTGGTATTGTTGATATTATATGGTCCAAAATCTATTATAGTCAAGTAATGAAGTATTATCCAACTATTATCCATATAAATAGTACATATCCCAATATGTATCTAGCCATGACATTTTTCTTATAAATAAGACATCCAACAAACATTTAAATAATGAATGTTTATTTCAAGACTTTTAATTTGAGAAATAAATTCTTATGAGAACAGTCCTTGGTGATATTATCCCAAAAAATAATCAGTATATGTAAATTTATAATCAAATTATTATAGTCGAAGGGAACCCTTGAATAATATTTTTTTACCCACTCCTCTTAATATAAAATATTTACGTCTTTCCCCTTTCCATATAAAATATTCATGAAAATATACAAAAAATCAACACAATTTCAAATATAATTAGTGTCACACAAATTCCATTTTGTAATGAAAATCCTATATACTCACATAAACACTGTCATATAAAAATTATGGGAATGATAAATTATGAATTTTCCTATTTTAAGTGGATTATCATGTTATATGATTCAAATTGCTATAAACTCTTTCTTGAAAAATCAATTTTATGTATATAAAGGGCACCATTACATGAAAACATTCCATTACATTGCCTCATATACTTTGGTGAGCTTTGGGTGGCTCATGTGTGAGCCCCCCATAGAGGCCCCCTCTATAGTCTCCAGATATACATGTTTGTTCATTATACTCTAATTTCGTAGATCTTAGAAAAATATTACAAATTTCCATATTATTTTCTAATATATTAACCCTATAATTAATTAAAATACTATATAAATTATATATTTTTATAATTTGGTGAACATTCATGATACATTGTTAAATTTTTAAAATTCTTGTTTTAAGGTTTTTTTCATCCTTATGATTTAAATGAAGATTAATACATTAATTGAATTGATAATTTAATTATTTATCAGATTAAAAATATGATTTTCATGATTTTATTATGTTCTATATCATATTTTGATAAATCGAACAGTAAAAATGACCGTTCATGGGGTTTAAGAAAAAAAAGATAAAAGTGTCTCAATGTAAGGATTTTATCTCATCAGAAGGCTTCCGAAATAGAATCATAAATCTTTTTATATAAATTTTAACACATTATGAGTTTTACAAATATTTAGAGGGGAATCCTCAATAAATATTTCCAGACAGTACTTAATTATTTGTTCATGAAAAACAATTTCCGAGAAGACCTGAATAATGGAAGAGGATGTGATTGTAGGGAATGAGAGTAACCCATAATAATTTAGTGAATGGATTTTTAGGGACATAATTAGACTTTATAACTAATCATTATTCACTTTGAAATCCCATGTCTTCATAAATTTGTTAACAAAACATTAATAAATTCATCAAGGACATCAAGATAAGTTGTGGTCTTCCATGTCAGTACTCATAATACCATTGCGAGTCATGAATGTGGATTTTAAACAGGAATTACATGGTTAATAAATCATTATATATATGATTTCACTAATCCTAGATATAGTGAAGAAATAATTATTTTATTATTCTCAAATGAAGTATGAATCTCGATGGTTGGAAGAAAAATATTCAACAAAATTATTCACGTGATACCACCATGACCCTTAATGATTGATACATTCAATCAATCCATAAAATTATAGTTCAATATAACTCAAAACTCTACATGTAAGGGGGATGAATATGGATTCTATGAATATATTACCCTATTTTTTTATGATATTAGACTCCTTCCAATTATAGATAGTTATTACCTCTTATTTAATTATTTATTGAAATTATAATTTTATTAAATATAGATTTTAGTGAAACATTTTTCCCATTAATAATTTATATTTCTCTTTTATATAGAATATTATTAATTAAATTATATAAACCATTAAAATACATTTTCATAGAGAACTTAATCATGGTATTGGTTCCCACGTACCCTCACAATAGCACTCCAAATCACATCATTTTTAATTATTTAATTTTTTATTCTAATCCCCATTTTTATAATGAGTGAGATGGAATTTTATTGCATAACATAACATATTATTAATAATTAATTTATAATAAAAAACGTATAATATCATCTCTACCTGTATTATCATGACTTAAAAACATTCCACTTGAGTTTTTTGGATTGAGGGATAAACTATATATGTTTGGAGATAGGTTAATGGTGTTGGATTATCACTAGTTGGGGGTACATTAATCATCATACACATCGATGAGGTGAGATATAAATTCTTAATTAATCTGACCAAATTTTATCAATCTCAAAATTTAGTTTCAATGGATAAATTAGTGATATTTTATGGTCTATATGTTGGATACGAATAAATTTGATAATGAATAACCCTCTCTGGTGAAACCAATGAGAATTTATTTCCCATCTACCTTTAAATTTCTTTTGAATGTATTACATAATAATATTAAAAATGGTAATGTGAACAACATTACTAAAATTTGTTCTGTTATATTAAATGCTGATAAAAATTAAAGTATATATTATTATATAATTGGGGGCTTTTATGAACTAAGCCACAATCCCTTAAAAACAACTTTTTTTAGTGCCATTGGATTGAATAATTGGTGAAGATAAATAATTAATGATAATAAAATGATATCATATTTCAACACTAGAATCATTTCTAGGTAGTTAGGTATGAAACTCAGGTTTCTCTTTTCTTCTTTAAAAAGTTATTTGTTCAAATTAAAATATAAAATCTAAAAAAATGGATTATTATTTTGAATCATGCATGTACCATCCATGTGAAGATTATAACAGTCAGATTTTTTGAAATTTTTTTCATTTGAATAACTTAAATTTATTTTTTGGATTCCAAATCATGCTACATCATTTTAATCTTGCACTCCACGCAACACATTCTTAGCTTGCTTTGGATTGAAGACTGAGTATTAGCAAACCCATTATTTATTATTAATTTAGTCATATATATGTTACAATTATAAACTAGATGTTATGCATAGTGTTAAAAATAGTAATCAATAGATTTTAAATATTATTGATAATATTTTTCTATAAAAATAATATATTTATAATTAAATACATAATTTTCGGTTATGTTTATATATGTTCCAAAAAAACTATTTTCTCAAGAAATTTTTTTTATTTCATTTGTGACTAATAATATAATTTTTCAAAAACAAATTAGATTATTAATTTGATATGATAAACATAATTTTGGAATATTTAATTTCATGATTAATTTAGGGATTATTTTTCTTATATTTTTATAAAGGTTTCATTTTTTTATTAATACAGAATCATAAAAAATTTAAATTGAAAATATATTTTATTAAATTAATTAATAATGTAAAATTTTATTTTAAAATAATTTAAAAGTACATTTATCTCAGTTATACATATAATCGTCCAATTTATTATATTAGAATCAATTTCCCAAAGAAATGGGAAATAACATCCTTGAAAACTTTTGAACATTTACACTTTAGAAAACATCTTTCTCATCATATTTCTAGGATTAATTCTAAATTAATTCCTTCCAGTTATGTTTATGGAAATTATAAAAATGGAATTAATATTTTTAATCATAATAATAAATAATGTAAAATTATTTCAACTCAAATATTTACCAAATTTAATAGTGAATGCGGTATAAATTAATTATTCTGATTAAGAAAAAAATTGGTTTACAGAGGGTTATTCTAAAATGATAATTATGAAGATAACCTATACCTTTTTATAAGAACTATTTGCTAGCCATATTAAGTGAATTACACATTTATTGTTCTATAATTAAATAATTCTGACCCTTGTGACGTATGAAAAGTATGGTAGCCCATATTTCATTTCATAAATTCCAAGTGAGTCCTTTCCCCTAATTATGAAAGCCACCCCTCCCATCTCTTCATCAGAAATTCTATCATATTACATTAATCCAATACATAAAAAAATAAAATAAAAAATTCCCACACCTAATCCTGAAACCATTATTTTATATATAAAGGAAACAAAGGATGGATTTTAGTGTTATCCTAAAAAGGATAACCAAAGAAGTGGTAACATTCATCGATGAACGTTATTGTTGTATTTATTCCTCAAAACCATTTATTCATGTTTCAATCATGAATATATAACAAAATAAGTGTATTAAATATATTTATATATTTTTAGTATTTGGTAATTACAAAAAATCCGATATGTATCCTTTAAATGGGTTATAAAAACATCAGTATTGAGTATGGTGGACTTCCACCTTGCAAAAAGATGACATTTATTTTTCCATTACCAATATCCCGAGATGGTAATAATGATGGTTTTATTATTTATATATATATATATATGTAATATATATTTATTATTCTAATGAATTAATTATTGTTCGTTAATTTTAATATCCCATTAAACATCATTCATTCTATTTTAAGATAATATGATAGCATCGTTCGGGTTTATGGTAGACTACAACCATGAAAACCATTGTGATTTTTTCACACATTACATGGACCGTATTAATGATAGATTCGAAAAAAATCTGTGATAAATAAATTAAATAAATGTAATTATTTATGAAAATATAGCATAAATGTTTGTTTCATTAAATCAGATATGAAAATTGTTACATTGTTCGTGCAAACTTATTACCTACTCTCTTTATGAACAATGTATTTAATTTCTTATTTAAATATTTAAATATGTTTATAAATACATATATACATAATACATATGAAAATTATATCATTAATATCATTCATAAGATTATTAAATCTTGATTAATTTGAGATTATAAAAAATTTTACTTATCATATCATTTTGGAAAAATATGTACTTATTACAAGATACATAACATCAAAATATATACATTAATAAATTGGTAATACAATGGAATAAGAATATCATATATGGTAGGATATATATAAATATATTTTAGTAATTTATGTATAATAAACATACACTTATTAAATAAGAGGTTTTAATTAGTATGATATAAGTCAAATAATATGTAAATGGATTTCCATCTCAATTTTTATGTCTGTTAGACACATGCCATATTCACCACAAACTTATTTTATGTGGTGTGCATAGTACCAATTAATATATATTATAAAAATTCTATAGAAATATATTTTATTTTACATATCCATTCTATTAATTCTATTTCATGGGGTTTATGACTAAAATTTTACCAAAACGGTAAGGGTGTTTTTTCTCAATTTTAATTATTTCATACGTATGTTATGTTATGCACCTTTATTCATTCACGAGGTGTATGTTAATCCCATATAACATTTAAACTGATGTATTTATTTATCCTCATGATATATAATGTTCTATTTATGTTCCTATTTCATGGTTCTTTTGATTCAATATTACCAATGTGGTAAATTTTTTAGGAGACAATCTCATCATTTTCCTAGATTGTTTATGATTTGTACTCCAATATTTATATATCATGATATAACTCTCAATAATTCACATCAATTACCTCTTTATATAGTACTTCTTGTTATATTCAAGTAATATCACCATGTTACAACTCTATGATACATAAAATTATTATGAAAATCTATTCATGAAAATATCACTTTAATTATCAATTTAGTTAGAAATATATTTTCATCCAAAATAATTTCATCAAAATTTTTTTAAAAATTATTTTATTACACTATTATGATATTTAAAAAATGCATATTATTATTTTACCATAAATATAAAATGAATCTTAATTTTTTTTGCATGTCTTGAAAAATATTTTGTAACAAAACAACAAATCATTTCATTGAATATTCCTTTATAAATAATCAGGGATATTTATAAAGAAATAGGATTTAAATTTTTTTTATGTTGAAAATGAAAATTTCAAGGACTAATGGATATTTTCCTCAAGAAATGATTTAGATGATATATAAAATTATTTCCATCTATGATGACATGTATTTTTAACCTATTCCTTATTAGAAATATGACCCAAAGACACATTTCATATTATTTCTATTAATGGATAATGATTTTATGGAATTATTTTTATGGAATCTATTTCACATTCATAGGGTATTCCATGGAAAATGTTTTTGAAAGACACTTATTTTCATTGGTCACTCTATGATGAAATTTTTATAAGACCTATATCTATTCAATAGGTTATTATTTGACGAAATTTTTATAATACCCAATTCATTTCATGGGAAGAGATATGACGACCGTTTATGATATTATGGTACAAATAAATATGTTATTATTTTTTGATATTTGCGACCCATATCTCCCTCTAATGGATTGTATAATGATTTATATCTCATGATATATACATTACATAAATGGGATGTGAACATAGTTCAATATTATAGGACTTGAATGGGAAGTGATCCTGGTTTATTTATACTGTGTTGGGATGGGAAGTTAACAAAATTTAGAAATAATGTATTGGAATAGGGAGTGATACTATTTTAGAAATGAACTTGTCCACTATGATAGATTTTAAGTGTGCCAATATTAGTATATAAATAATTTATTTAACTTATCTGTATCCAAATAATTCATTGTCTTATGATCTTTTGACTCGTATTGTTTGATAAAAATATGCCTCACTTAAAATTAATGAAAAATATTTTTCCCATTTCACATGATTATGATCTTTGATATGCATTATATGGTTTTCAAATGCTATTCTCATGTTATCATACCCTTACATTCATGTTATTCTTATGTATCTCCCTTTTTTCCCTTAATAGGCATCTGAGGTTAACATTTTTTATTTTTCCATAACCAAGGTTATGATGATATATATTTTATATAATATATTTATGAAAAAATATACTTATGAAGAATATAGTGGGATATTATGTAGCTCACTTATGGACCAGGCCTTATGTTTCAAAGATTCCCAAGGAAATAAACAATTTCAATTATAGTTATATATTTATATAATGTATTTAATATACATAAAAATAATGTAACATTTATGTTTGAAAATCATGGGTGATTATATTATTTAGATGGGAAAAGTTTTAGTTATCATTGGTATACTAGAATGTGAAATCCTTATTGATATCCCTAATGTCATTTCAAAGGATAAGACCAAGGATGACACAATGTATAAAGAAATTTTATGAAATTTTGGTAAAAGATAAAGTGATTGGTTACTATAAATATTTCTCATTAGGAATACTATAAGTGGATGTTTCTCTAGAGTTGTTGTACCTATGTGTAACAAACCTGAAAATATTTTATTGATCTCGACTCAATCAGAAACTGGTGTATGAAAATTGGCCTTGCTGCATAGAATGTTTCACACTCCTGAGGGATATTGTTTGGAAATAGACAAAAAATATATAACCTTTCATGAATGATTTCAAAGGAATATATATTAAAAATACTTAGGATTATCTTAATGTTTTGTATATTAATGAATGGTAATAATAATTTAGACATACAATATGTGATTTTTAATTATTATGTTGTTCACCACTATGAAATTTTTTTATTACACTATTATTTTCGGTTTTATTTAGTAGATGGAACCTAATAGAAATACGTAAATTATAAGTTCAAGGAACAATGAAAAATATTGACTTTATTCTCACAAAACCCTCCCAATATTTGAATCATGGTGTAAATCCATGTGAACAAAGGAGGGGATAGCATTTTGTTGAGTCCTTCATAAGGAAATATCAAACCTCTATTAGAGGGTCTTCTAATCCAGTAGTTTCTGAAAAATGGATTAGTACTAAGGAAAATATATTTTTAGTTATCTATTGTTCACTATCAGAAGACATAATTTGGGATTTTTTAGTCTAGAATACAATGTAGATAAGATATTGAATCTTATCCGAAATATGACGAAATATGGTGAAAAAACTCCCTGGATTAGGGTGAGTTCAAAAACAGATTTTTCAATTAGTTAATTACTCATATTCATCATATAAATACATATATTTACTTATCAATTTTAAAGAAAAAGGGTAAAGAACTAATTTTTTCATAATAGGATCATTTTAAAAGACATGTAATGTAATGTTACGGTATTATCATCCAACCTAAAATTACGGTTTACTGATTATTCAGTGGATTAAAAACAAGTCAATTAATGGAGTAGACCATGAGATTCATTAGTATATATGATGATATTTTTCGATGTGCTTTAATGTATGAATTTGTGGTTGTAGTTATGTACCGATATCATCATTTAAAAAAGAAAATGATGATAGAGTTCATAATAAAATCAAAAAACAATGGAGGTAAAAAATAGTATTTATTCTATGATCAATTTGTGGTAATAAACATGGTGGAAGTTATATTATTGGTATATATAAGTTTTTTAATTGTAGATGGGTAGGTTATCTGGAAATTCATTATTGAAGTGATGGGAAGAAGTAAGCTAACAGAGTGAATAGAGGGAAAGATGCATAGAATGAACCTTATTCACTTCAGTGAATCATGAGTTAAGAGATTGGACATTATGATTATAAGATCCAAAACCAGAGTGTGAATGAAGATGATTGATGAAGGAAACCACTCATTCCAAGGTCTAAAGGGAAATATCATGTGATCATTATTTTTAATTATTGGTGTGATAACTACATAGTGAAAGGCATACTTACAATACACCCTAGAACTGATAATACCTATTTGACTCTAGATCTACCCATTTTTTCGTATCAAAATAATTTTTTATGGGAATCAAGACACCACTCAACCATGTAGATATGGATTTATTACTAAAAAACCCTAATGGTATGATAATTTTATATGAAGTATATTATTCATATTTTATTGATATTATAGGGAAGTAAAGTTTGATATTCCAACCAACCTATTATCATATATCAATATGATGATGAGTTTAAACTTATGATATATATCACATCCATTGCATGGTTCATTACTCACATTTAGAAAGTATTTTTATCTCAAATATTTTGTGATATACTATATTGACTATATTCATGTTGCCTGAGAAATTTTTGATTTCGTTCGTGATGAGTTTATTAGCATTCCACAAAAACATTAAGTTGTGTTATCAAATGTAGTCAAACATTTTTCCATACAAATTTCAATGACTCCATAAAGAATAGTCCCAATTTATTTTCCTGAACTAAAGAAAAAATCCTAGAAAACCGTGATAATGGAATCATTTGTCAAATTATTTCACCTAGGGTTGCACATGTTTTTTAATTAAAAATAATGATAGATCAATGAGACTCTACATGGATTATCAGGAGATAAGCAAGATCAATTTTATGACCAAGTATCATATTCCCTATATTGATATATTTATTGATCAACTATATGGATCTGAATACCTTTCAAAAAATGAATGTAACACTGGATATCATCATTTGGGGTTCATGAGGGAGGATATACCCAAGATAGAATTCTGTAAAAGGTATAGACACAATGAAGAAAAGTAATTCCTTGTAGTGTTTATAATTCCCCTAATAACATTTTGGATTCAATAAATAGAGTGATTATAGATTTCCTGGATATGTTTTTATAGTATTTGTATATGATACTATTATATATTCATAATAAAAAATTTATATAATGAAGATAACTTGATTATTTCTCTAAAAACCCTATGAAAAAGTAATGTTTTGGAAAATTTACATTCTATGAAATGTGGCCGCAAAATGTGTCATTTTTGGGACATATAATATCACTAGATGGTATATAATTAGATGAATCAAAGAAAAAAGATATTGAATGTTTGAATAAACCAACCATGGTGATAGATATCCATAGTATTCATGCATTTGATATATATAATTGACAATTTGTGAATAATTTCCCAATTATATATAATCCTATAACAATGTTAACTCTTATGGTAGCCTAGGTCCTCTTGGTAGATGAATTAGAGGAATATTTCAATAAAAGAAAAAGAGTAATAGTAAGAGAAACTATTCATATAATAACCAATAATGTAGAAACGTTTTTAATCTATAGTGATACATCATTTAAGGGAATTATATTTTTTCTTATGAATAATGACATTTTTTTATCTTATTCCTTATGATAACAAGACTCATGAAAAAAATTTACCATCACTTTATTGGGTGTCGGATGCGGTATTTTTTTATTAATATAGAGGTATTATATCTATGATGTAATGTGTGATATACATATATATATAGATCATAAAACTTCATAATATATATTCACATAGAAGGAGTTGAACCTATTCTAATGAATATGATTAGTACTGATTATAGATTATAATAACAAAAAAATTACCATCTCGGGAAAGGGGACATTTTGGTTTATTCATTGAGTCACTAGTATCATTCATATTATCAACGATGAAGATTAGGAATGATCGAGTATTTTTAGAATTGAATATGATGGATATATAAAACCCCATGGAAGGGAAATAATTATCTTTCTGAATTGATTTTACAATAGTCTATCCGAAAAAATATTAATGAGGAACATAATAAATATATATTGATTCTAAATAAGGTTAGTAATTTTCTAGTTTTTATCCTTGAACACGATGGAATAAAAATATTCATGAACTATGTATGCATTATTCCCATACAATAATTTATGAATGATTAGTTTTAGGAAGTTCATTTTTATTCATTTTCTAGTCATCATTGATTTATAAAGATGAATAGATATTTAAAAAAATACTTTTGGGTTGATATAATAAGAAAAGATATCAAAATGATTGTTTCTCATTTATTGTTATTTCAAAATCTTATAGAATAAATAAAAAGTTCAAGGGGATATTTCTTCTCTTACCCATATATGAATGAAAATGTAAGAACAACCCTATGTATTATTTCATCAGACTGCCCAAATCCTTTATAGGTCATAATACTATATGGGTGGTAGTAGATATCCATTCCAATACTAAACACTTAGTCACTATTTGATATGACTTAACTATAGATTAGTTTTATAGGATATACATTAATGAAATGGACATGTATCAAAAAGTACCTAATTCCACTGTTTCCAATCAGTATTTGAAGATTGAATCAATTTTCTAGTGATTTATTTTGCATGATCTTGATATAAAAATGATTTTCAATACAACATATTATCTTCAAACCAATGTCTATTTTAAATAAACAAATTGAACCCTATATGATATGTTTATATCATGTTCTTTGGATTTCAAAGGTAGTTAGGATCAACACCTTCATATAGTTGTTTTTTTTACAAAACCATATTTCACTCAAGAATTTATGTGGATCATTATCAATGAATATATTGAATGAAATATAGAGCTCCAACGTGATGGATTTTTTTTTTGGGAAAGAATGGTTTTCAAACCTATGATAACTGAATAAATTATAAAGAAGTTAAAATCCAATAGACATCATAATAAGGCATCATATATTTGATAGGAAGATTATACAGATAATAAAAAACATGACATAGAAGTTGATGTTAGAGAAATTTTATATCTACTAATTTCATCATATATTGACGTTTTGAGATTTAATAATAAAGGGAAAATAATCCATAGATATATCAGGCCCTTTGAATTTATTGATATTATCGAGATATTATTCTATCTCATAGCGCATTAACAAAAACTCTCTCATGTCCACAATGATTTGAATGTATATGTACTATAGAAGAACACAACAAACCCTTTACATGTATTAAACTGAGATGTCATACCGCAGGATGAAGATCATTATTATGGGGAATAAACAATGGAGATTTTAGATGACATTGAGACATTTATATGAACGAAGAGAACTCACTGGACAATGTTTTGTGGCGAATCCACTAGTTTTATAAGGATACATGGGAAATTGAGTATATGATAAGGCATATTTATCCTCATGTCATTGTATTATGTTGATGATTTTTTAGGGTGAAATTAATTTTATGGTTGATAGAATTTAACACCCTAATTTTTTAAAATCTTATTTCTCTAAAAAAATTAAATTAAATAGATACATTTAATTTAAGACTACAAATATTTAATCTTCTGCTAAACACAACAATGACATATATTTCATTACATATAACACTGAGTTTATAAAAACATTGATATACTATTAATTTTTTTCTAAGAGACCATTATAACATAGACATTAAACATAGTGATATGAATAGAAATTACAAATTTTTTAAATATTATTTGTAATGGTTATAAATATATAAAACATATTTATAGTAAAAATGATAATTTTTTAAGTATTTATTTGTTTTGAAAATAGTCTTTTCTAAAAAAACTAATTTTTTTTGTTATTTTAAAAAAGAATAAAATTTATTGTTGACATTTTTAGATAATTAATATAATAAAATAAAAATAATTTAATAATTTATAATTTAAAATTGTCATTTTGGTGATATTTTGGGATTTCCCTGAACATTTTCTATTTTTAATGAAGATTGAAAATTATTAATTTTAAATGAAAAAACCTATTATTTTAAATTAATTATAATGTTAAGTTATAATTTAAATTGGTATTAATTGAATTTATATTTATATTATACATCTATTAATACAATATATGTCAATAGAATTAATTTCATGGTTAAATTGTATATAAACTATTTGTAATCATTTTAAAAAATTTACTTAAAAACTATATTTTTCACCATGTCAGCGTGATTAATTGAGAATTAATTTTTTAACACCTCAGTTACTTGAATTTGGAAAAAAAAGATTCCATATTTTAAATAAACACAATTTTTAATATCAAATTATTTCAATTAAATCGTGTTCTAAAATTAATTATGAATATATTACAAATTAATTACCATGGTTGAGGTAAAAATGGATTTACCGGGGGTTAAACTAAAAAGAAATGTATAAAGATATTATATACACTAGTATAATTTATATTTGATCTCCATATTTCAAAAATTAAACAATTAATGTTTTATAATGTCTTAATTTGGACCCTTGTGACATATGAAAAACATGGGAACACTTATCTATTTTCAAATGTCAGATGCATGTCCTCTCCCCCACATATAAAAGGCCACCCTCTCAACTCTTCATGAAACTGTAAAACCTATTTGGAGAAATAATGCACTACCTAAATGTCATCCAAAATTCACTCCACATATTCTTTAATCCTTATTTGGGGCTTAAATCTATACTAGGACGGATTTTGGTGCAATGATATGGAGGATACCTTGAGAAGATTTAATATTCATCCATGTATGTTTTTTGTTTTATTTATTCCAAGAACATCATTAATTATTTTTATATGTTATTATATAATAAAAGGTGTATCTTAAATTTATTAAGATATAGTTATAATGAGTTAATTACCAATAATCTACATCACTTCCATCCAATGAGTTATTTAATCCTCATTCGTGTGTACAATAGACTACGTCCCCACGATCCGATGTTGTCGTTTTTTCAATTAACACACATAAAAGCCAGTAAAAATTATGGATTTATTTTTTATATATGATATATATTATTTTTATTATGTTATTATGATTCTATAATATTTATATCCCATATTTCTTCCTGTATTCCCTTATTTGGAAAAACGATAATTTCAATAGTGTGTACGGTGGACTATCATCTCAGGAACTGATGTGTTTCATTCATGGTTAAAAAGAGTTTATAAATATGGGTTTAATAAAAAATATGTTATATATATTTATTATTAATTACTATATAATGATAATATACCCTTTAATTCTTTATCTTTCAATTTGATAATTAAATGGAAACAATTTTCTTTTAACCGTACTACGTACTGTCTAAATGAATGATGTATTTGATTTTCTCATTATATTACTTATTGATTATTATAAAAACATATATAATTAATATATATGATATTTATATAAATTTTACTATTTTAGGGACTATAAAATCATTACTATATTAATAAAAAAAATATAGAAAATCAAAACTTTTAGAAATAATGATGTAGTTGTTACCTGAAATGTAACATTAACATGAAATCATTAATAAAAATGTAATGATATTACTTAATAAGATCATATATGCTATGATATAAATTAATTTTATTATGTAATATTGGTAAAATAAACATATTTTTATTTCATAGTTAGTTTTAATGATTATGACTAATGTAATGATTTAGGGTAACGAAATTTTGTCTAACTTTTCACTTAAAGGAGAAAAATGTCACAATCACCTCTTACATAATTTATATGGTGTTTATACTAATAATGAATGTAAATTTACATGACATTAATGAAATATTTTATTTTTTATATTAATTTCATTATATCTCTTTCATGTGGTTTACATTAAAATTGTTAATAAAGTGGTAATTTAATTGTTTTCTTAATTTTTATTCTTTGAGACACGGGCTTTGTTGTGCACCAATATTCTTCCATGATGTGTATATAAATCCACATTGAAATTTAATATCAAGAATTTTTTTTATCTTCTAATATTGTTCGAATCCTCATGTGTTAATCATGTTTTAATGCTTACAAATCATGTTAACCATGATGGACCTAGAAAAAAACATTTATAGGAATTGTTGGGTTCCTTATGATTAAATTCATATAACCCATGGTTTAAACTCTCACAAGATCTCGATTTAGAATCTCACAAATCATGTTTGAATATTATAAACTATGATTCATCTTTTACTATTATCTTTTAATAAACTAATTATTATTTCTAATTCAATCTATAAACATTACGTATTAAATTTTTTTACAGATATTTGGATAAGTCCGAGAAACCATAAATCTACCAATAGTTATAGATTTTTGCAATGTCACTGACACTATAACCCTAACACCATAACCCATACATTATATCCCCGACAGTATAATCCTAACACCGTGACTAATACAAACTAACCGGTTTGATATTTCTTAATGTATATGACAGTAGTTTTTTATACTATCTCCAAGACACCATTCTATGTTTTGAAAAATGAAAAGACACCATCACCTGAGAAACCATGATCCTAACACAACATCTATGCTAACGGTTGTAGATCTCAACATAACTGTGGGTCATTGACTGTCTCATCGCGCAAAGGAAATATAGAAGATCTCATTTCCTATATACACTTAATAGGAATGATTTTGACATTGTTCCTTAATTATTATTCTATTATTTGTAATTTTATTTTAATGTTACTCATAAAGGTCATATTTGAGTCATTTTATGACAATAACATACTTTATGTTTCATTTTAGAAATCTCATCTGATAGTATGAGATAATAGTTGTAGAAATCATGATTCCTATTAGCTCCAACACATTCCCCGAAAATAAATAAGAAAGCATGATTCTCATATCCATAGATAGAGAGAAATTGAGATAAATAAGTGAACAACATGGAGGATAAAAGAAAATCCATACACAGAAGAATACATGAAAAAATATCAAATCATGAAGGATGAACTGCTACAGATCAGATCTTCAAATATTCTCAGAGCCGCAAACCAATCAATAATATGGGCCCAAAATCACATCTCATATAACATGAAATCAGAGAATGGGACTCATGATACTGTTTTCTAACAAGGGGACATGAAAATCACATCTGCAAACATCTAACAAGTCCAAAGCTGCGTAGAACAACACACAGAGTATTTATAACTCTCATTTAACATCTATGTTCTATTTTTTACAGTTTATATTACTCTTTGAGTAGTGTGTGAATTTTTATTAAAACACACACATTCTCTTGCATTAAACTAGAGGATACAGGATTTCTTCACTCAAATATCATTCTACACATTGTTTTTCCCATTTATAATTATATAAGAGGTCCTGTGTGAACTGGTTATTAGTTTTCCTTTAAAGAATAGTGGATTATTTATTATTACATGGACATTCGGGTTTAATATTTTTATCCCCATTCCATGGTGTGGATCAATTTTATTAATATAAGCTTCAGGGTGGTAGGTGATCACCATGTGGAGTGTATTGGGTCTCATCCTAAGACTGAACCTCTATTTTTATCCATTTCTTGTTTCTATTTATTATTTCTCACATATAATTTATATTATAGAATACTAAATTTTACATTGTTAGATAATCATGAAAAGTTTTCTTAATTGTTTTTCATTTTAAGAGTAGTATAAAATGAGGTATCAATATTTAATATTTATACTTCCGAGAATTAATCATTCTTCTGAGAGGCTATTTTGACAACCTGACTATTATAATTTAATTACCCTGATTAACTATCATGTTTTAATTTTAATACGGTGAATAATATATGTAAACTTTTTAACGGGAATTTTTAGAGAAACTGAACTCTCTGCCCCTTGAGTGTCCTACTCAGAACATTATTTGTATCTGAGGATGTTTTTAAAATCCCTATTTTCAAAATTTTAAATAATCAATCTGTTTAATATATTTTTTCAACGATGATTTATATTGAGTTATAGTGATATGAATAAAAAAAATTTATATATTTTTTGTTCTTTAAGAGAAAAAAATTTACAGTTTATTGTCTATGTATGGATAATATATAGGAAGGTGCTACTACCAACATACCTCTATTCTTTAATGGAACAAATTATTCATAATGAAAAATTAAAATGAAAATGAACTAAAAATGTATGGGTTTGGAGATTTGGTCTTCAATTATAGATGAATATATGATTTCTGCTACTGGTCTAACTAATTGGGATGACCCAATAAGGGTACTTATAACAATAATCAAAATTTCATGAATTCCTTATACTGTTCTTTAGGAGATTGAGAATTTAATATAATTTCTGCTTATAATACATCCTATTAATATTGGGATACATTATCTATTTCACATCAAATAACTTCTTGTGTTAATTAAATGAAATTTAACACATATAATATAAAATATGATAACTTTAATTTGAAGCATTATAATCCTATTTATGACATGTATCTTAGGTTTAATGATATAGTGAACATTATTATCTCTCTGGGAAGAGATGTTACAACTAAAGAGAAAATTATAAGGGATCTCAGATTCTTAGAATATTGATGGATAAGAAATAAGGTCACTGTTAGATAATCTTGTGACATCAGTAATCTACGAGCCAATGAACTCATTGGAATACAAACAATGTATGAGGAAGATGTAAAAGTAAACAAGGAAAATGACAAACCTAAAAAAATCTATAGCCTTCAACTTCACTATCTCTAAGAACAAGGAAAAATTGAGGGTAATAGCCTCTGGTAAAAGCTCCAATAAAGATGAATCAACTAAAGATTTTTATGGAGAGATGGATCATTAGGCCAAAAGTGACAATAAATTCTATTGGAAGAAGAAGTTCATTAGAAATTCCCGTTATAATGGAATACATGATAACAAGGTCAATCAGAAAAAATAATGGAAAAGAAATGACAACACAGAAGAGATTTCCTGTTATGAAGGTAATAGGAGATGACGTGTTAAATCTGATTGTCAAAAATTTAAATACAAAAATACATTTGAAAAAAAATTCAACAAGTATTAGAAAGATATGATGTCCACCTAGAGTGCCTTCGGTGGTAGCTTTAGTGAATGGGAATCATCTAATGGTGAGAGAGATGACAGGGAAAATATGTGTTTTATGTCAAACACATCTAAGGTAACTCATCAATATCAAGTACAATATACCGATTATTCAAGAGATGTAATTGATTCTAAAAATATTACAACAGAACTATTATTTTAATAGTGTAATATTCTTGATGACACATGTAATAAAGTAAATGGTAAATATAAATCATTAAAGAAACTACATGCTATCACTATAAATACAATGTCTGGACTTACTACTAAAAAGAATAACAATTCTATAATTATCAAAGAAATCAATGAATTATAAATATCTAATGAAAAAATAGGAATGACCTAGAAATGTTCACCAACAGAAAAAATACTCTTACTATAATGTTCTATAAATTTCTAGCTCCGAAGTACACTTCTATTATTATATATCAGCCTAGACATAGAAACCTATCTGAAATATATTTTGTAACTAAATCTAGAAAATATGTTTTTCTACAAAAAAAAAACAAATTTCTGCGGCTAGTTCAAGTTCTGAAAAATCATTTACTACCTTTAGTTCTTCTGGATAAAATTGGGTTTATTTTTAAATTATATTATATAATTCTTATAGGAAACATATAAATTAGATGTTAGTTCCTAAGGAACTAATTACTAATTTAAATGGTCCCATACAAGTCTTGGTACCATAATCTATTTTTATTTGATTATTCTATAGGAATGAAGTTTGAAGAGATCTTATAAAAGATTCTGGTACATGTATAGTGGATGTTTAAGACACATGATTATAGATTAATCATGATTCAAGAATTTAATAATGATTTATGGGGGGCATGTATATTTTGGAGAAAATACTAAAATAAATATAATTTTGTTATGCTATTTTGGTAAATATAACAATGTTTTAATTTCTAAAGTACTTTTTGTTGATGGACTGAAATATAACTTGTTTAGTATTTCATTATTATTTGATGATAGATTGCATTTTAAATTTAAGAATTATGCATGTGATGTTTTAATCTCAAGGAATGAACTAATATTTTCTACCTTTAGAAATGAAAATGTTTATCCTATCAACATATATTCATTTGCTTCTCAAAATGTTTCATGATTAAGTCTATTTTACAAAGAATCTTTTATTTGGAATAGAATATATAGAAATTTCAATATTAACCCCCTTAAGAATATTACTAAGAATGGATTAGTCAAAGACCTACCCAAACATGTGTTTCTAAATGATATATTCTGTAATCCTTGTAAAATGATAAAAAACACAAAATATCTTTCAGACCAATGAAATAAGTTTTAACATATCAACCACATGAGTTGGACAACATGGAATTTTTTTTACCATATTGATATTCTAGTTCAAATGGGAATCACTAGGTTTATGTTCTTATAGATGAATATATTAGATATACGTGGAACTTTTTCGCGGATCACCAAAGTGAATCTTGATCTCATTTTACCAATTAGGATAAAACTATAGAAAATCACAGTGGACCATGGATAAAATCTATAAGTTTTTGTCATGGCTGTGATTTTGAAATCCAAGAGTTTGAATCCTTCTACACACAAAATAAATGCGGTCATAACTTCTCTTCCCATCGGAAACCTCAACAAAAAGGTTATGTACAATGAAGATACATAACATTGAAAGAGATAGAAAGAAAAATTATTAATGAGTATGATTTACATGTTCACTTTTGGGCTATGACTATGAATACAACTTTCTACATAATCAATAGAGATTTTATTAGACCTATTCTAAAAAGAACTACATATGAGTTGTATAAAAATAGAAAAAAATGGTTAATTACCCGGATTCAAATTATATATTTTTAATACAATGGAAAATATTGACAGATTATCATCCATGAGTGATGAAGGAATCTTCCTAGGTTAAAAAACCTTTAGTAATGCTTATAGATTATTTAATAAAATAACCAAGGGTGTGGAAAAATATGTACTTTTCAAATTTATGGAAAAGATCCACATGAACCTATGACCCAATTAGAGAATCTTGAGAATGATATTTCAAATTTGGAAAATTATTTTCAATCCTATGGCCATCTTGTGAAGGAATATATTTAAACATTATATTATGGAAATTCTATAGATTCAACCCATAATGAACCCAGAAAAATTATAGATCCTAAAATTAGAAGCCCTTCTTTTTCTCGTTCTATTATAACTCTTATGAATGATCCTTTATATGTTGTTGTTGGAGATTTAGATAAATGAACACACACTAGAGATTACCTTTGAAATTAGGCTGATCATCAAAAAGTATTATCAAAACATGAACAAAATACGTCAATGATTCTATCAATGATGAATTTTGGGTGATTACAATGAAAGAGAAACAAAATCAGTTTGAAAGGAATAATTTTTGGAAACTAGTGTATAGACACAAAGATATCAAGACAATAGGCACTAAATGGGTGTCATGGAACAAAGTTGATGAAGATGGTAATATATTTAAAAATAAATCTAGATTGGTTTCACAAGGTTAAAGTCAAGTAAAAGGGTTTGACAATGAAGAATCCTTTGAAACCGTAGCTAGACATGAAGCCATTAAAAATTTGATTGCCTCTAAAACAAATCTAAATTTCAAACTATACTATATAGATGTTAAGAGTAAATTATTAAATGGAAATATAGATGAGGATGTTTTTTTTGAACAAGCCATGGATTTAGAAACCCTCATGTTCCAGATCATTTCATTAAATTAATAACAGATTTATATGGTTTAAAGTAAGAACTAAGATCTTGGTATGATAGATTAAGTAGTTTTCTTATTTCCAAATGTTTTTGAACATGTATTTCTAATAATAATCTATTAATAAAATTTTCTTCTCAAGATGTTTTATATGTTCAATTATATGGTGAAGATATTATTTTTGTATCTTCATGCTATTCTATATTTATATAATTTTCAATGAAGATGGAAAAATAATTTGAAATGAGTTTAATGGGTGAGCTAAAATTCTTTATTTGAATTCCAATCAGTCAAAACAAGTAAGGTATTGCATTTAATCAATGTAAATATACGGATTATCTTCTAAAACATTTTGGATTTGACATCAGTAAAATTAGTGATACTCCAATGAGTATTAACTGCATGTTGGATCCTTATAAAAGGGGTAAATCTATTGATCAGACCACTTATTAAGGAATGATTGGGTATTTACTCTACATAACATCTAGTCAAATTGATATTATGTTTTGTGTTTTCAAGTGTGCATGTTTTCATGAAAACCCCCAAGAGTCTCATTTAAATATTGTTAGAAGAATTTTCAAATATCACAAACATACAACCAATTTAGTATTGTTCTATCCTAGAGGAAAATTATTTGATTTAGTTATCTATTCAGATTTTTGAATTTGGTGGTAGTATGTTAGATATAAAAATAACCTCTATAACATTTCATCCATTAGCCATGTCTCCCATATAATGGATACTAATAACAAAAATTATGCTACATTATCTACTATTGAGGCTGAATAAATAGCTACTAGGAGTTGTTGTGTATAAATTTTGTAAAATAGGTGAACATTACAAGACTATAGATATCAACTTCGACAAGAACCTATAAATTGTGACAATACAAGGGCTATTAACATTTTAAAGAATCCATTTTCACACACCATGTGAATGAATATTGATGTAAGTAATCACTTTTTGAGTGATCCTTACGAAAATGTTGATATAACTTTGGAATTCATTAGCACTGAACATCAACATGCAGATATTTTCACAAAACCATTAATTATTGAAATGATAAAATACATCATTAAAGAATTAGTGATGATATATCTTACGTAAAAGGATTACAATTTCAAAGTTATTGTCTCACACTTTCTATTCCATAGTTTACGGTTTCATGATTCACAGTTTCAAAAGTTATGATCTTTGAATTATTGTCTCATGTTTATGGTCATACACGTACTATGTCACACTTGTTTTTCTAATGGTATGATCACACCGTTTGGATTCACATTAGAATGATGAAACCGTGATGACCAGTTCTATTATCATATAATGTATTAATTTTTTAAATTTATTTCCCATATCTATATATTCATTATTTTATAATTATTATACCACAAATTTGTGTTTGTGACTTTCGGGATTCCAAAATTATAAAAACCGATTGTTTTTCAATTCTCTCTTCACTCGACATCTATACCAAAACCCTTCTTTCCCAAACATACTAACCTCCTTCAACTATTAATCCTTATTAAACCTATGTTGGATTCCTTGAATGAATATTAATTTTTCATTGAATCATGATAATCGAATGTCTCAGAGGAAAGTGAAAAGGGAACCCAAGATAATTCTAGATGGACCGTTGAATCTAGGCCATGCCGATCGAATTATAATACTAGAGAAAAAAGTATGTCCGAAGTGGCTACTAACATGTAAGTCTCTAATTTTTAATGTTTTGTATGAAAAGTATAGTTGAGATGGTTTAATAAAGTGAAGTGACCCATATATCTGAAGAATGTTTTATAGTTTTATATGTATCTCTAGTTATCCTATGATTCAACAGATGATTTTGTTGTTATAAGTTGGATACATGGAGAAATGTGTACCTTTTAAACCATCTTGTTGGATTCCAGTCTTGAAATAACACATGAAGTAATTTATCAGGACCATCAGGAATGACCTCCTCCTCCTAGGGATGTTTTTAACCAATAAGATGCATTTGGAATCCAAAATGTAAATAAGAATATAAGAAGTCCAATTGCAGCTGAGTTTAATGGAATGATAAGGATGCTATTCAAATTCATTCAAAATATTAGTTGTCCAAGTAAGGGAGAGTCCACAACCCTAATGTATCAAGATTTATTTCAGATACAACTAATGAAAAATGGATACATGAGCAACTTATGTAAGTTCTTCATTCTATACATCAGTGATATGATCAAGACTACATTCAACTCAAACTCCTTGTTTTGTTAAGGATTTATTTCTACAATGTTGTCTTACAAATGGGTAGTTGGATCAAATAAAGAAGTTATTAAAGATTATGAGTTTTTATCTCAAATGAAACACTCAGAAGGATGAAAATTAACTGGATTCCTTGGAAACAATCTTGTTTGGAATAAAATGAACGATTAAGTGATAAGTTCAATCCAATTGATAATCCATCAATATTTATAAACAAATATGACCCTATCCTAGAACATATTGAGGTTATTGAATATTAAAGTAATGAAGTTAGAGATGTAGAAGCAACACCTGTGGAAAAATTGTATTAGAAGAAGAGGACAGTAGCCTACCTAACCCGAAAAATGACAAAGATACAATTTCTAGAGATTTTGTTACAAAAATAATAATATGTTCTTGGTGTATAAGAACATGTTGTTCATAAGGAGTATTTAGAAGATCTTTTTGTTGATAAGGGCCCTACTTTTATGAAAGCGTCAAGAGAACAATCTGAACCTGTTGTTATTCATTCATCTGAAGAAAAGATGGAGAATGATTTCCAGTAAGCTGATGAAGTGCTTGAACCTTTCAAAATAGAATAAATGGAAGTAGGGAATGTAATCGATTTTCTTATTCCCAATAGAAAAGAACCTTCTTATAGGGACATGAATCCCATGTTGGAACATACTCAAGTGAAATGTTATTTTGAGAAAAAAGCTAGTGGACACTATGTATATATTCCCCAACAATATTTATGTCTCTAGCTATCTGTTGAATTCAGTTAGAGGAATTGATCTCACAACATTCTTTCAATTGAAACCTATTTATTTACTATATGTCATACCTTGTATGGAACCAAAGGTTATTTTGGTTTCTGAACCTATGGTTTCACAATAAACTCCATGACATGGGAACCATTAGTATTTAAATGTTTTTGGTGATAGTATGCTGGATGGTTTCCAAAAAAAATAAATATCATCCTACTCCTATAACTTTATGAGGTCAAAAAAATGCTGGAATGATCTTAGAGAAACTTATCTAGAAAAACCAACCAATATTGGTACAATAAATTCATGAAGTGAGGATTGATAATATATAATTTATTTGGGGATGTAAAATCATTAAAACCTGTTGTTGCCGAACTGAGGATATGATTCTATACTACAGAACCATATGTTTCACGTTTCAGCCTAGAAGATACAGAAAAAAGTACTAAAATGGTTACGAATCTGATTCAACGTATTTTTATCTCTGTTGTAGAGAAGGTGGTTGAAAAATGCCATATTAGAAAATGATCATTGAAGATTGGTATCCTCAGTCATTGAGTTTCATGGTGTTTATAAGAACCCTTTTGAGACTATTCTCAATAGCCTTCTTGCACACTGTAACGACATCTCATATCTTTCTTCCTACACTAAAAAGGGTTAACCATCACAACTATCAGACAATGTGTTACAAAGAATGGTGTTTGAAGAAAAACATCAGTCTTTAAAAGGTCATTATTTTCTTGAGATCCTCTCAATGATTGTAAAAAACAGTTAACATGTTCATTACATGGCTCAACATTATTTAAAATAATCCTCTTTAAAAAAGATGATATTACTAAAAAGGATTATTTCTACTTAAATAAGATCTTAAAAAAGAAAAATCAAACTAGTCATTTCATGTAACTTGCATAGAATCTCAAAATGATTCCTATATCACAATATTTTAAGGACCACGTGCATAAAATCAAAGAGTTCCAACATAATGTGGAAATTTTTATTGATAATAAAAATGATTTTGGATACGCTTTGAAATTTAGATGTGATTTCATCACTAATTTTTTCAAATTTTTAAGCCTTATCTCCATGTTAAAAGCACTTCAATAGTGGATCCTATATTTTCCCCTTCATGGTCGGGATCATCCCCTTCCTCATACACTTCCTTCACTTCAAAATCCAAGTCTGTATCTTATACTCTAAGCTAGATCGAACCTATATTTAATGAGTAATCTTTTCCTCAATCATCTACCAATCCAACTCTGGAACATTCTGTTATTGAATGAGTACCTATTCCTTCTCTCACAATTATCTCAACACTTATAAAATTCTACATCATCTCTTGTAACTCCTCCTAATGCTTAGGCCATGGGAAAAAAGAATACTTATGAACCTGAATAGATTTGAAGGATGTGTTTTTGAGAGGGTAGTTTTGTATATTTTCATTATTATTGTAAGGAACCTTATCTTTCTGTCCTATAAAATTTTCACAAATGGATTATTTTGTCTACTTACCTATATTATACATTTATCTTTTTTATAATACCAAAAGTGGGAGAATATGAAAATTCATCTAAATCCCAGGTAAATCCAATGATTTTTGATCATCAAAATGCGGATATTGTTTCTATTTTCATGTTTTATTAATTTTTTAATGCTCAAAAATCATGTTAACCTGGTTTAACCTATCAAAAAACGTGTGTACATATTGCTGGATTCCTTATTATTAATTGATTAGATCTCAGGGTTTAAACTCTCCCATGATACCGATATAGAATATCTCAAATCTTGCTTGAATATTTTTAAATATGTTTGATCTTGTTCTATTAGGTTTCATTATACTAGTTCATAAGTCAAATTCATTCGGTGAATATTAATTCTCAATAATTTTATACAAATATTTGGCTATGTTTGGGTAACCCTAAGTCTACCACCATTTACAGATTTTGGCAAAGCCACTAACACCATAACCCTTACACCATAACCCTTATACCTTAACCCTGACACTATAACTCAGACACCATAACCAGTTTCATATTTCATAAAGTCTGTGACACCAGTTCCTTGAAACATTCACCATTACATTGTTCAATGTTTTTACAAAGGACTGGCCACCAAAACCTTAGACACCATGATCCTGTCACTACATCTATGTAACTAATTTTAGATCTCAATGAAACTGTGGAGCCATGGTTGTCTCACCTCTAAAAGGAAAATGAGAAGACCCCATTTCTTAGTGACAAAATTTCATGGAAAAAGGTGACACAATTCTAGAATCACTTTTCTATCATTTTTTATTTAATTTAAAAGTTATTTATAATGTCCATATTGAGTCATTTAATTACAATGTAATAATTTATGTTTCATTGTTGAAATTACCCTTGAAATTATTGGGAGCGAGGTGTAAAAATCATGCTTTATGTGAGCTCTAATACATGATTCCAAAAATAAAGATAAAATCACAAGACTCAGAGCCACATATAGAGAAAATTTGAGATCAAAAAGTGAACTTCATGAAATAAATAATTACATACATACATTTAAGAACATAAAAAGAACTCACCATTAATGAAGGATGAATAGTTTTAGATCAGAGCCTAAATCATTCTTGCAGCAGCAACCCTAACAATTAAAAGAGCCCCGAATCATATTGCATATTACAGGAAACTAGAGCTCAAGACTCACAACACTCTGTTATCAAAAGGGGACTCGAAAATATCTTTTGAAACAAATTACAAGTCTATATATTTATATAACAATACTCAGATAATTTCTAACATTCTTTAATCATATTTTTTTTGTTGTGTAATGTTTTCGTTACTCTTAGAGTATTATGTGTTTCTGTATTAAAACACAGAATTTATATTGCATTTAACTAGAGGATACAAGATATTCACACTCAAATATCTATCTACACTCTGTTTGTTTACCCACATATTACCACAGAAGTGGTATGTTCTAACTAGGTAGTTTTTTCTCCCACCAAAAATATTAGAAGAGGTATTATGGCCTGGAAATTCCTTTGTACTATTATCATCCTCTATCCATGGTGTGGATCATGTTTATTAATATAAACTGTATGGTAGTAGGTGATCACCATGTGGAGTGGATTAGGTCTCATCTTGAGACTAAACCACTTGTTTTATCTATTGTGTTCTATTATTTGGTATTTATCTGTTTTAATATATATTTATGAAAAATAAATTCTCCTTTGATAGTTAGTCTTGAATTGTAGTTATAATTATTTTTCCTTATTAGAGTAGTTTCAAAAGATGAATCAATATCTCATATTGATATTATAGAGAATTAATCAATCTTCTAAGAAGCTATTTGAACAGGAAAACAATTATTATTTTATTTCCTTTATTAACAGGGCTATATTATTTTTAAGTGGGTTGAGATTTTATGTTAATGTGTTAACGTAAAATTTAATAGGAACTCAATCACCCCCTCTTGACTATGATACTCCCAAAAACACTCCTACTTTCTTATATTCTATTTTATGTTATTCCATTACAAGGATTATGATTCAATGTGACCAAATTTGTAAATATTTTTTGATACAAACTCTTCATTTATGATGATTTTTTATGATTTGGTATCTAATATTGAAATTTTAGGGTTTATCTCTCAATAAATATCATTTTTTTCATATCCTATATTTATTAATTATATTTAGAAATAGAAGTACCATTTTCCACTCATTGGAAATTTATATTATCATGAATTTATTTTTTTATAAATATGAATTTATTTCACTCTATGTTCAAAAATCTATTTTCTTCCAAAACCATGTCTTATAAAAATTTAATAAAAAATGTCATATAATCCAATTATAAGTATTCAATGAAATTTTTAACAATGATTTATTTTTTTAATTTTTTAATTGAATCTTTTTTTCACATTCCAAAACATTGTGTGATGGATTTTACTAGTAATGTAAAATGAATTTTTAATATAATGTGTATGACATGAACCAAACATTATAAATACCTAAACAATAATTGATACAAAGCATCAATTACAAATTTTCTTGCATATTTTCATGGAAATTGTTTTTCAAAATTTTTTTGTATTAATATTTTTTTCATAGTCGATAATATATTATCATCAAAGAATGTATTTAATGATATTTCAAAATTATTTTCTAACCTACATGACATATGATGGTGTTATCTATGCCATATTGAGGATATTATCAAATGAAACCATTATTATTAATCTTATAAATGGTTTATGATTTTATTGAATGATTTTTATTAAACCCATTTCTCTTCCATGTGTTATACCACAACGAATTGATTATGAAACCCACACCTTTTCCTGGGTAATGAAATGTTGAAATGATTATGAAAAATATATATTTCATAATGGTTATGATATAATTAAATGTTTTTGCTACCCATTTTATTGAATGGGTTGTGATATGATGAATTTTTATGATCTTGTGAAACACATAAATATATGTTTTATTTTGTTAGGGATAGAACCTATATTTCCCTCCAATGAATTGGGTAATGATTTATATAATGACATGAACCAAGATACCCAATGTCAGTTCATTATTACATAACATTGGAACGATCATAAAGAATAAAAATCCGGAATGACCGACCAGGTTAGTTGACTTGGAAGTACTAGATATTGTACTATGTTTTACATTACATTATAAAATGAAAAACCACAACAACAGTTTCTCCATTGACCACATTTAACCCTTAGACTATCCCTACAGGTCAGTCATAATATACTTCATCGCATCCTAGGAAAAATAATACCTAGAAAGGGTTCAGCTCATATGCTTAGTAAGGATAACAATACAGCCTAAACATTCAAGAATAAGCATAAACATTTAAGTAAATGTATAAGACTAAAACCGAATCCTTTTAAATTTCAACATGATCATAATATGGAAATGGTAAATCAAATAATTCCATTTAATTATTCACATGGACATTCTACAAGTCGAATAATCATAGGTAATATCAATTTCCTATTTCATAATGTTGGAATGAATAATGCAAGACATCACAACCACATAGTCAAGGCCTTGTGCCAAAAAAAAACAAATAAGATTTTGTCATGGTCTTATGCCAATACACTATTTTGTCTCATGAGAACTACCGATGCATCGAGGAGCTATAGTGGGATCCACCCGTTACTTACTAAGTCAAATTCATTCCTCATAAGAAAAGGTTTAAACATAACCAAAACATTCGTATTAAAACGAGCATACTAAAAGTAAATAATATATCCATAAACCATTAATGGTGTAAAAATAACACATCAAAAATAAAAAATATCACAAGATATTCAATATAATAATTAATATATGCATCATAACAAATCAACATCAAACACGTTTAAAATCCATCAAGTGATATAGAAGAAATCAAAACTTTTTGTAGAGAAAAATCAATTTTTATTTTGAAATATTTTAAAAGTCATATAATTATAATTGAAAGAATTTATTTGGAAGATATTATTTTAATCTTTTATGATAAGCTTCATCAATGACAAAATGGTGTAAAATATCTACACGCTTCATGTATGTTAAAAAAGTCATTTTTACCTTATTTTTATCGAGAAGGTCATAAAGTTCCTTGTATGGAAAATGATATAAAGATTACTTTAAAAACAAATGTGGTCAAATATGGGTATAAATTACTTTAACCCATTGTCTAGTAAGGATTAAAAATGTTTTTAATTACATTTTTATGAATACACGAATGTGTATGATAAACATGTCCCAGTAGATACTAACATATTAACGACCTCAGATAAGTAATGAGATTGTAGAATTAACCATTACCTAGTACTTTTACTTAGTTGATGGTATTTTAACCTCCTGTATAATAGTAAAAAACAATTTTATTACATTATTAAATTACTATATAAAAATGATATCATATATTATCCTCTACAATTTCATTGTTAACAATATTTCAGTAGTATCATCGTTTCAGGTGTTAACTGATTCATTTTCATTTATATGATTGGTAACATAAGCCATATCTCTTATAGATATGATGTATTTGATTCATATATGTAATGATATTATCTTCATAAACATTATTTTTAATCTAATAATGATAATTATTCATGAATTATAACGATGGGGAATGAATCTCATCACATTCGTGGAGACGGAAATCCGTACGTATGCATGATCGACAATATCATTATATTGACGGTGGAATTATTTGTAATTGGATGTTATATCGTATACAAAGAATAATTAAAATTTTATATATATTATTTTCATTAGTTTTTATCATTATTATACCCATCCAAATAATGAATTTTTTTAATAACAAGCTACATCACGATGTAGAGACAGTAAGTCGTACATACGCATGTATGGTGACATTGTCATTTATAGGATGGATAGAATAACAAATATGGTTGTACCATATTTATAATTACATAAATATATATATAAGGTGTTGTAGGTGTTATTTTGGTATGTAAATATCAATTAAAGAGGATGTAGAAGAAGAAAAGAACATGAAAGTGGGTGGTTAAATTATTACCTCTTCATTTGGTGTTTCCATTTGAGTTGATCAAAAGGGATCAATAGTGTGGCATTATGACCAATGTAAGGCCTCTAGGTTTAAGGGAGGAATGTTGGGAAAATATTTGGCCAGGTTTTGGCCTATCCAAATGGCTATGGAGGTGTGAAATTAAAATAAGGGGAAGTACCCTTTTATAAGTGAGGTGAGGGTCACTTTAGGAAAAGATTGAAATATTATTTTACAATAAATTAATTTTATGTATATCATGTATCCAAAATGATTTATTTAGTGGATAAGGTTGGAATGGGTCTAAAAACTATCAAACAATAGGTTTTAGACTGGTTTATGTCACCAAATGTAACTTATCTTTTAGATTTAACTCTTAGTTAAATAGTTTGACATTTACAATATCTCTTTGTATTTTTACATTATATGGTTAATAAACCTACAATAAACATCCAAGAGAGCTAAAAGTGGTTCATTATTAATATATATCCTTATATATGTCCTTTGTATGAGCCTTAAATTTTTAAAATTTTATATCAATTAATAATAATGTATTGGTTTTAAAAACTCAATTATGTCAATTTTGACACTACATAGTAATTGATTTTTATAAAAGCCAGGAAATCATTTTCACTGCAATTAAAATTTATTTAATCAAACCTAAAATTATATATTAGCCTATAAAATTAGTTTAATTCATCATAACTCTGAATTTATAATTATTTGGATATTTATAATATCAATTATTTTAATATTTCATTATTAAGGTAATTACTATATCACCATTTTTTCATAAATAAATTAAATTATTTATTATATAATAATTATAAATAAAATAAAATAATGTATAAAATAAATTTATATTTCTAATGAATATTTATTGGAGAATTTATATTGTGTGTAACCCTATATTAAAAATGGATTACATATTAAGCTTTGAATTTAACTCTTTTAGCACTTCTTTAAATAAAATAACAATAAATGTCCAAATCTAATCCAAGTCATCCAAAGGGGATAATATTTTATTCCTAAGTTTTATTTGGTCGAATTACACTTATATAATATAATTATATAATGTGTTAGTGAAATTATAATATCATTTGTACCATTAATTACCATATTTTCTTTTAACCGTGGTAAATAAAAGTAAAAAATTATTATTCACCAAAAATTATTTTCATCTAATTGAACCACATTTTAGTTAATTATGTAAAATATGTCTCTAGTATTATTAAAATTAAACACATAGAAGATGTAAATTTATGTTTTATGAAAATTTTCAAATTCTCTTAGAAAGTGGGTAAAAGACGATAAAAAGTTCGATAGAATTTTATATATCTAAACTTTTTATAAAATGACTCCAATAAATTTCAAAGAACATATATAGGTATTATATAACTATTTTGACATAAAATAAATTAAAATAAAATTTAATATTGATTTAAATAAAAAGTCAGTATTAAACAATAATGCAGTGTTTTTCACTATTCATGAAAAATTGAATGTTTTCAAAAAAATACCAAAAATTTAGTCTCAGCTAATTTCAATTTTCCAAATTTTAAGACAAAGTAAATTTTGAAAAATAATATTTATAAAATTTCAAAAAGTGGGTATTACTATTCATAACAGTTAGTTTGATTGGTCGTGGTGTGTTAAAACTCTTTGTTGTGTACAATGCAAGTTAAGTCATTATTCAAAGGGAAACATACCATGGAAGCCTGAGGTGTTACATTCTCCCCTCCTTAAAATAATTACATCATTGAAACTTCTTTAATATTACTATATAAAAAGATTAAGTTGGTTCTTCAACATAATTTCCTTAGGTTCCCACGATGCCTCTTCCATCTTATGGTTTCTCCATATAACTTTTACAGGATGAGTCATCAGGTTTCTTAGAACTTGTTCGATGGTATCAAGAATCTTGACAGGCTATTCAAAAAAAGAATGACCAGGTTCCAGAACAATTTCTTCATAGTTGATTACAAGAATTGGTTTAGACATATATTTTCTCAACAGTGATATGTGGAAGACAACATGAACGTTGGAGAGACATGGAGGCATTAGTATACGATAATCCACAACTCAAAATCATTCTAGAATTTTGAAAGCTACGATGTACAAGGTACTCAATTTACCCTTTTAACCCAAATGTATAACACACTACCATATAGATACCTTCCAGAAAACATGGTCTCCTACTTGAAATTACAAATCTTTCTTTCGGTTAACATCATAGATCTTTTTCCATCTTTGAGCTACATTGATGTGGTTTGGGATAATCTTCATTTTCTCTATTGTTTCCTCAACAAGATCTAGTTATATAAGTTTTCTTTCAAACAGATCATTCCAACAAGTGGGTGTGTGACATCTCTTACCATATAACGCTTCATATGGTTCCATCTGAATAATTGAATGGAAGCTATTGTTATAGAAAAATTCTACAAGAGGATAATATTGATTCCACATACCTTGAAAGTCAATTGAGTAAGATCTCAACATGTATTATAAGGTTTTAATAGTCTATACTGAATGTCCATCAGTTTGAGGGTAGTAGGAATTGCTCAATCGAAGGTTATTATCCAAGGCCATATGAATACTATGACAAAATCATGATGTAATACATCTATCACAATCAGAAACAATCGATAGGGGTAAACCACGTAGTCTTAAAACAACATTAATATATATTCGTTCTAGACGTTCAAGTGGAAAATCTTCTCTTATAGCAAGAAAATGTGATGACATGGTAAGAAGATCAACAATGACCCATATTGCAGCATTCTTTCTGGTAGTCTTTGGAACATAATGTCAATGTCCATAGTAATATTATCCCATTTATAATGATGTATAGGAAGTGAATGTATGTCTCCTCTATGCTATTTCCTTCTAGCATTCACTTGTAGACAAACCATACATCATGACACAAAATCCGAAATATCCCTCTTCATGTTGTCCCACTAAAAATGTTCCTTCAAACCTCTATAAATCATGGTGCTTCTAGAGTGTATAGTGAAATTAGAACTATGAGAATCATCAAATAATTCCATTTTTAGATTAGGTATATCAGGAACACAAAGTGTCTTCCCAATTTTTAAAATTCCAACTTCATATACAAAGTAACTAAATCTACCATCAATTACAACTTTAATCATCTTTTGAAACTCCTCATCATTAGTCTGAATTTATTTATCCATTCTAGTAAAGGCGGTTTGTAAACCCTTTGAAATTTTTTTGATCATTTATCTTACATGGTTATTTCCAAATCCATCTTTATTAGATCAATGAAAATAGGATCCTTTTTAATTATCATCTTGTTCAAAACTCCATGATTATTTCTGTTCAAAGCATCTCCCACCTTATTTTACTTCACTAGCTTTTATTTTATTGTGCAATTCTAATCCTCTAGTAGTTTAAGCCAAATTTTTTCTTTATGTTGAGTTCTTTTTGTGAGAAAATATACTTTAAACTCTTGGGATCAGTATAAATCTCACATTTTCACCATATATATAGTGTCTACATATCTTCAGAGCAATGATTACATCTACTAATTCAATATCATGAGTGGGATAGTTTTTCTCATGAATGTTTAGCAGTCATGATTCCTAGGAAATAAATCTATCATTTTTCTTAATGACACAACAACGTCCATTATTTAAAGCATCACTATAAATAACAAACCCATAGTTCCATAATTGTAGGGTCAAGATAAAAGAGTTGAATAATATTCTCTTCAGTTCTTCACAAACCTCTTCACACTCTTTTTTCAAACCAAATTTAATCCCTTTACATATGAGCATGGTTAATGGATTAGAAAACTCGGTAAAATTATGGATGAAACACCGATAATAACCTGCTAAACCAATACAACTACGTACCTCAGTTTAACTCATCTGTGTTGGCCATTCATGCGTTTCCATGGTCTTTGAAGGATCAGAAGATATTCCATCTTTAGAGACAATATGTCCAAGAAAATAAATCTCATGAAGCCAGAATTATCACCTTCTAAACTTCCCATATAATTCATTTCTTCTTAGGGTTTTCAGAATAGTGTGCATATGATTTTCACGATCTTTGTAGATTTTTTTGTATACAATGATATCATTAATAAATACCACTACTAAGTCATCAATATATTCCTTTAGAACTATATTCATTAAATACTTGAAGATAGATGGTGCATTATTCAATCCAAAAGGAATCACTATAAACTCATAATTCTCGTATTTGGTTCGAAATTCAATTTTTAGAATGTCTTCCTTCTTCACACACAACTGATGATATCCATATTGAAGGTCAATCATCGAAAAATATTGAGCTCCATTAATTTGGTCGAAAAAAACATCTATGAGAGGTTGGCGATACATGTTCTTTATTCTTATTTCATTGATCTCCCTATAGTCAATGCACAACCTCATAGTTCCATCTTTCTTCATAACAAAAATGATAGGGGATCCCCATTGAGAAACACTCGAGAAAATGAATCAGTTATTGCTAATTTACTCTAGTTGTTCCTTTTGTCCCACTAATTCCATAGTGGCTATTCTATAAGTGTTCTTCGATATGGGCCTTGTAGCTTAAATTAAATCAATAGAAAACTCAATTTCTTGTTTTGGAAGATATCCAGGTAAATCCTCTGGAAACACATCAACATCTTCATTCACAATAGGTACATCCCTTATTCGAACATTCTTTACCCCAGACATAGTTATTTCGTTATCTTCTTCCCCAATAATTATTTTTAGTAGATCTACTTGGGTGTATCTAGATAAGAATCAGGTGGTGACATTTCTACTCAAAAGATAAGGTACTCCCTATCATCATAAAAAATTGTAATATTCTTCTTCTTAAAATAAATTTTCGCATCATGGTCTGAAAGCCAATCCATTCTGAGGATTTTATCAAATTCAATCATGGGTATAACGATGAAATCAGTAGATAAATAATATTTATTTTCCCTAATAGGAATTGATTCATAACACTTTGTTGTGATGATTCTTCCATTAAGAGTATTAACTGGCTACTCCCTTTTTATTTCAAAATGAAAATATAAAATTTTCATAGCAAAATAGGTTGATATGTAATAATGTGATGATCCATAATCAAATAAAGCATTGGATAATCTTGAGGAAACCATTAAATTACCCACCAACACCTCTTTTGGTGCTTCAAACTCAGCAGTAGTGATCGTATAAGCTTGGATTTACTCCATTGGCCTTTTCTGAGGTATTTCCCTTGGAGGTCCGGAAATTAATTTTCATAATGTTCATTTTCCCTATAATTGTTTCTTTCAACATTTACAACCACTTTGTTTCCCTTGGAATCACAAGATTGGTGGCCATTTTCACCACACTTGTAATAGACTCACATTCATTTTAGGAATGTACGAAGGTGTATCTTCCCAAATTTACTACAGGATGGATATTAAGAATTTCCCTTCATCCCCATATTTCTATTCTCACAGTGATCATCATATATCTTCTTCTCTTTCTTTGATTTTAAGTCATAATATTTAGAGAAATCATTTTCTGTCTTGATAGCACATGAGATAATATCTTCGTATGATGAGAAGGACTGTAAGACTAATGATCGATCGAGAAATTTTTTTAACCCAAAAAATAATTGATCAATTTTACTCCATGAGTTACATATATATTCCGATACATGCCTTGCTAACCTTGTGAAGTTAGCCTCATACTTTGTGACATTTTGATCTTCCTTTTGCCACATTCTCTGAAATTGTCTTTCCATATCTACTCGATGGTCATGAGGAAAGTATTTATCTATAAAAATATCATTGAACTCCCTACATTACATGTTCAATACTTCTTCATCATCCGTTGTGTTTTGGATTAATGAACCCATTGATCAGCATCTCTTGTGAGGTGATAAACTGCTATGGCAACTTTTCACTTTTGCTACTCTCTAGAGCATGAAATATTTTCTTTAAGGAACATATATATTCCACATCTATTAATGGATTTGTACCCCCATTGAATGTTGGTGGTTGTTGCCTCATGAAGTGGTCTAACGTTGATCTTATGCATTGTGGATCAGGGTGCTCTATAAGGGTAAGGTTATTATTTATAACATGAGTGAGTTGTCCCAGTATGGGGATAAGCTGATTAGAACCAGTTGCATCACCATCTCAACTATAATTATCTTGTGTAGTAGGGAAATTCCTACATGTATTACGTGCATTAATACAGTTTACATTCCTTCCACTAGTAGCCATTTCTAATCAATAGTATACAGTATATTAATTTATGAATCACAATACATAATTCCAGACTTTTTAAACACATTACATAAATTGAACACTTTATGGTTATAATCCATAATCATAAAAAAATTCTTTTTAGAGGTATATACTCATAAATCCTTTATAATGGGTTATAAATAAAATGTGAATTATCCAATCCAAATCACCCAGGATTGTCGTATCCAAGAGTGAAGCAAGGCCCATTGTCGTGTTCTCAGATACCCCGGGTCAAGCCCAAAACACCTTGTCAGAGTTTTCACTCCTAGGTACATTTGTGCCAGAGCTGCCTCTACCTGATCGTATCCAAACAATGATGTATTTCATGTAAAACTCACAAAATCTCTACAATTCAAAAATTCTAGGATGTTCTACTATAATAATACTCAATTTATATCTTAGGGTAATGTTCTCTAATTAGTGTTTTTATAATCCCAGCTTCCATGGATTGTATTAAACTTCCACTCATACAAACTATAACCCCCAACCCCAGTTACCCAGAGACAGTTCATTAATACATAACATTGGCATGATCCCAAGGGATCAAAATACTCAATGACTGATCAGTTTAGTAGCCATAGAAATACTAGATACATTCATAAGTTTTACATTATATTATAACATGAAAAAAAACAACATTTTATCCATTTACCACATTGATCACTTATTCTATCCCCACAAGTCAGTTATAATATACTTTTTCACATCATGGGAAAAAAAACATTTAATGGGGTTAGCTCAGATGCTCAGTAGGGATAACAATATAGCAGAAACGTTCTAGAATAAACATTATCATTTATGGAAATTTATAAGATAAAAACAAACGATTTTCAAACTTAAAATTCATCATAATATGGAAATGATAAATAAAATATATCTATTCACTTATTTACCTGGATATTCTACTTTTCAAATAAGCACTTGTAATATCAATAGCCAAATTCATAATGTTGGAATGCATAATGCTAGACATCATATCCTCATAGTCAAGGCCTTGTTCCAAGACCAAAAATAAGATTTTGTCATGGCCCTGTGCCAAGACACTATTTTTTATTATGAGACCTACTGATGCATTGAGGAGCTATAGCGGGCTCTACCCATTACATACAATGTCCAATTAATTCTTCACATGAAAAGGTTTAAACATAACTTAAAAATTCAAATTAAAACTAGCATAAGAAACCCCGATAATAAATCCATAAACCATGAATGGTGTAAAATAACACATCAATAGTCAAACATATCACAAAACATTTAATACAATATGGAATATTTGTAGCATAATAAATAAACTTCAAACCAGATTCAAATTCGTCAAAGGATATAGATTAAATCAAAATATTTTGTTGAGAAAAATCTCTTCTTATTTTGAAATAATTTAAAAGTCATATATTTATAAAATAAAACATTAAATTTAAAAATAATATTATAAGGTTGTATGGTAATATTTGACGATGTCATAATGGTGGAAAATACCTGGACCTGCCGTATTTGTTAAAAAATACATTCTTATGTTAATTTTGTCGAGGAGGTTATAATGTACCTTGTTTGGAAAACGATGGAAAGATTCCTTTTAAAACATATGCGGTCGAAAAATGGTATAAATGATTAAAACCCATAGTCTAGTAAATAGTTAAAAGGTTTTAAATTATATTTTTTTAGAAAACACGAATGTGGAAGATAGAGGTGTCCTAGTAGATACTTACATATTAACAACCTTAGATAAGTAAAGAGATTATAGAAGTAACCATTAATTCGTACTTTTCCTTAGTCAATGGAATGTTAACATCTTGTATAACAGTTAGAACATTGTTATTAAATTATACAAGATCTATATAAATATTATATCATATATTATCATCTATTATTGATTTGTAATTAGTATTTCAGTTGTATCATTGTTTCAGGTGTTAACTGATTCATTCTCCTTTATATGCTTGGTTGCATAAGAAATGTTTGTTCTGGATAGGCTGTATTTTTTTAATATAAAGAATCATATTACGTTCATAAAAATTATTTTTAATCATAAAATGAAAATTATTCATGAATGATTATGATGGGGAATGAATCTCATCGAGTTTGTGGAGACAATAATCTGTATGTACAAATGAGAGACAGTATCATTATATTTATGGTTAAATCATATATAATTGGATGGTATATCATACATAAAAAATCATTAAAATGTTATATTTATTATTTATATTTGTTATACTCAATATTATATTCATCCAAATAATGAAGTGTTTGAATAAGAAACTACACCGCGATATGGAGATGTTAAGTCGTACATTTTAATGTACGATGACTGTAATATGATATGATGGATAGAATAACGAATATGGTTGTACCATATTTATAATTACATCACAGTATGTAGAAGGTACTGGAGTTACTATTTTGGTATAGAAACATCAAGGACAGTGGATGTGAAAGAAGAAAAGAACTTGAAAGCGGGTGTTGAAATTATTATATCTTGTTCCAGTGTTTCCTTTTGAGTGGATCAACCGGGCTCCTTATGTAGGCTATTTGATCAAAGTAAGGCCTCTAGGTTTAAGGGAGAAAATTGGGATGATATTTGGGTAGGGTTTGGTAGAACCAAACAGATTTTGAGGTGTGAAATTAATAGATGGGTATGTACCGTTTCACCTAAGACTATTGGACGAACCTTAGATTTTTAGGAATATTATATCAATTAATAATATAGTATTTGATGTAAAAAATATATTGTGTCAATTTTGACACTATTTATTATTTCAATTTTTAAAATCCTTAAAAACATTATAATTTCGATTAAAATTTATTTATTCATGATTTACATGTCATATTATCGTAGAAAATTAGTTGTATTAATCTGATGTCCCAATTTACATTTATTAGGATATTTATAATATCAACTATTAAAATATTTCAAAATTAAGGCAATTACTGCATCATCATTGTGTCATAAATAAATTATATTATTTAATGTCTAAAAATTATAAATAAACTATCATTAAGTAGGAAATCATTTTATATTTCTAATGAATATTTAATGTCGAATTTATATAATGTGTAACCCTATATTAAAAATGGTTTTGTTATTACGCTTTGAATTTAAATCTTTTAACTCTTCTTTAAATAAAATAATAATAAATGTCCTAATCTAATACAAGTGGACCAAAGGAAATATTGTTTTATACTTAAGGTTTTTTTGGTCGAATTAAACTTATCCAATAGAATTATGACATGTGTTGGGGTTATATTCATATCATTTTTACCCTTAATTACCCTTTTTTACTTTTAGCTGTGGTATATAAAAGTCAAAAGTTACTATTCAAAAAAATATATTTTCATCTTATTGACCAAAATATTACTTTATTACCTCAATAGTGTCTCTTAGGTTTTTGAAATTCAACTCACTAAAGAGGTAAAATCATGTTTTATGCTAATTTTCAAATGCTTCTAGAAGGTGTGTAAAAGATGGCAAAAAGTTAAAAAATTTGTATATCTAAAAATATTATAAAATAAATCCAATTAATTAAATTGAATATACATAGGTATTATGTACCTAATTTTACCTATAAAAATTAAATTAAAATAACTAATTATTTAAATAAAAAGTCGGTTTTAAACAATAAGAGAGTTTCTTTCAATATTCATCAAAAATTGAATGTTTTCAAAAAAATACCAAAAATTCACCCTAAGCTAATTTCAATATACCTAATTAAAATATGAAGTCCATTTTAAAAAATGAATTTTTTAAAATTTCAAAAAATGGGTATTACTATTCATAAAGGCTAGTATGATTGGTCTTGGTGTGTTAAAACTCTTTGTTGCATAGAATGCAATCTACTGCATTATTCAAATAGCAACATACAATGGATTTTTGGGGTGTTAAAATTTATTTCTCATTAGATAGGCATAATGAGATTGGGAAATAGAACTAGTTCAGTAATACAATATGAAAGGATAAGTAAACCTGATTCATTAATTTATGTCAGGAATAAGATGTTAACAGGATTCAGAAATACATTGATAGAACATGGATCAAGCACAATTCTATAAAGTGATTTATCTACGATGAATTCCTTTTATTAAGAAATTACTAATATGGAAATCATTTTCTTTTCTTATGTTTATGAAAAAAATTCCAGGTCTTATGCTCTCATGTTTCAAGTTATTTTATTCCATTATGACTCATTCCATATAAACTTCCAATCATTATTTCATGACATTTGATTATAATCCTTGAAATGAAAGATATGGCTTTAAAATGATACTCCCATGTTATCATAACAATATGTTTGTTTTATTATTATGTTTATCCATTGATTACCCATACTAAGAATCTGATCACACATATTCATATGTTTTTAGTTTCTTCATGTTATGAAGATATTCATTTTTTGTTATATGTCTATGAGGGTTTCTAGTTATCAAGAATGTCCTGAGAGATGATGTGGCTCACTTATAGACCAATGATTATGGATCTATTTTCCCATAGGCACTAAACTATTTTGGTTATTAGGAAGTGATTTATGTATTATAACTAATATCAATAAAAATTGGTTTAATTTATTTATGGAAATATTTAGTTATTGTAAGTATAATTCAATAATGGAAAAAATGCAATCATATATGAACAAATAAAGGATGATGAACCAATATATGATGGAGAAACAATATCAACGATAAGTGTTTAAGTATATTATGTATATGATAGTCACCACTACCAAAACAAATTGTAGAAAAAATGAAACACTAATAAGAAAATGAATTAGTTACCATGGAATTTTCATAAAAGGACGTTGAGTTGGTGGTGGAATAATGAAAAAGACATTTATTAATATTGTTTTGAATACTTCATCATAACAGACTTCAATAACAATAACTAATTGGAATTTATCCTATATCTATATACCTACAACCACAATTTAATATGTTTGTGGTTATAGTTTTTTTTATAGTAATGATTCAATTATAGGTCTGTGGCTAGAAATTTTCCCTCACTTTTTATTGATATGCATTTGGATCCTCCTACTCCCCTGATCAACATAACATTGAACCATCGACCTCTCTCATGGTGAATCCCTCCTCCCCGAAACCCTTTACGCACGACCCTCCTTCCCTGACAGTTCCCATCACGACCTCTCCTCTCCCAAATCATCCCCCTTTGACGGTGCCCCTCAGGATGGTGCCCCTCGCGACCACAGAATGAGGAAACCCCACCATGAGATTACATCTCCAACCCTCCTCCCCCGAAGCTTACATTGAACATAGGACATCTTACCTCCCCCCGCTTGCACTATTCTAGGTTCCCTCTCTACCTCATCTGGCCTGCGTCCGATATGGCCAACCCATTCCTGGTGATCTTACTACACCTTGTTTGGAAGTATTATGTGTTTATTATTATGTAATAAATTATTCATATCTATGAATTATCAAGTATATATATATATATTTTTAAATTTCATGAATTTCCACCTTTAATATGTCTTGCACAACCAGTTACACAACCTATTGTCTTGGATTACTCATTTAGGATAGAACCATTAGTGGATCCACTGGGTCAGACCATTAAACATGGGTAACTATTAATCATTTAATCAGTTTATATTAGAGAAGACTATCCCACAATGGTTGGTGAAGGAAAATAAATTCTATTAGGGACATCCATCTACAGCTTCACCCATAAATATATAGAAATGGAGGGCCTCTGGATGTGGATTTCTAGTGCTTGGTGATATGGTACACTCTTGGATGTATCTTTAACAATGACCCTATTAGGGTTAATACCATTTTTATGACCCGGTGTTGGAGTTTACGGCCTACATGTTGAAATTTTGGGAGGAAATATATCAGTGGTGAGAGATTTTTCCTATTTATAGACCAAAAGAGTCCATGATATGTCATATTCAAGTGTCACTATAACCTTTACATAATGTTTTTGAAAATGTATTTTATGAAATTTGATTAAAATATAGAATATAATTTTATAAAATGAAATGTATCAGTATATGTACCGACTTCAAGAACCATAAGTTAAGAGAAGGAATATCATATGTGGGATGTCAGCTCATTGTATTGTTAGAAAACAGTAATGTTGGCGTATTTGAGGATCAATTACAAGTTGTTTGTCCACTATTATTGATCACATACACATTGGTGTACTGAGATAAGGTCATTTTCGAGTTTAACCTAATTGTAGGGTGAGGCAAATAAGTTCATTATCAATTGTTTCTATTTAATGTTTGGATTTCAATACTCATGGAGTTATTATTTTCCTTGTTCAGATGATGCCTCCATTTTCAATAGAGAGTATATAATGGGAGTGTATTAATAAGTGTAGTCAGATGATAGACATAGATTACCATGATGTATCACATTGTTAATTAATAGTTCTGGTGGCCTAATATGAATTGATATACCATAAGTTATGTCACTCATTTTACAACATGTCATATATTAAAGGATGAGAATTAGACATAGGAAGAGGAACTGAAAACAAATTATGTAAATGGGTGGATGTTGTTTAAGGTCATGATATTGGGATTTCAATAAAACATTTCTTATATTATAGAGTAGAAGAACAATGTAGGTCTCTTTATACCCATCTTGATGAATGAATATATTGATGAGAATGAAAGTAACTATGTTCAAGATATCCCGCAGCTTCATCGATTTCCACTGAGTGTGGTAACAGAGAGAGATTCCTAGATTACCTCTTAGTTTTGTAAAGGATTATAAAATGTGATGGGAACATAGTTAATTATTGTAATAAACTTTTATCATTAGATCACTGGGCTATCAGAGAGATTGATGGAGACAGAGAGGAAATGAATCGAGATTAAATTCAAGATTGTTGAGGATGTATGGATGAATTTCTATTTATATTAGTGTTTTATAATGATAAAAAAATTATTGATTAATTAAAATGGATTAGATTTAAATTCTATATAGAAGTACATGTTCTATTTCCTTTGAGATTGTATGATATTGGTGAGACTTTAAATTATTAGTCAAGAATTTAATTTTAGATCTTAGAGTACATATAGTTGAATAAAATAATTTATCATTACAACTTAGAATATTAAGAATTTATAATCATTCCAATGGAGATTTCCATTGAAGATCACTTTATTGGACATGTTATTCTCACAGTGGTCCCCTAATTTTCTACATAAGTGTTTTAGGAGGAAAGTGATGTAGGAATCGCGGTACTTTTGGATATATATGATCATCAAATAAATAATGCAGTTTCCCAATCAATTAGACCATCATATAGGGTGCAATGGTATGCATAATGTGTTCAATGTTTCATTGCTTCAGATACATTATCCCATGGATACCCATATCATCAAAAATGAGGATATTGATTTGGATATGCATGAATATTTTGTTTAAATAGTTATATTTATAGTTTTTCAAAGTATCGAGGGAATGATAATGAAATAAATTACACAACAGAATGGAATATGCAGTAAAAAAATTCTAGTTGAGTTATTATAGATGGAATAAAAAATTCAAAAGATGAGGCCCATGTTGTTCGAGCAAGAGTAACGGGGATGGGGGTGTGGGGGGCATGGGGAGTGAAGGGGGAATGGGGAAGGGGGTTCGGGGGAGGGGGGGTGCACGGGGCAGGGGGACGTGTGGGTGTGGGGTGGAAAGGGAAGGGGACGTGTGTAAGTTGGGGAGGGGTGTATTAGGTGCAAGTGGGGGTGAAAGGGGGGATGCAGTGGGTGGGAGGTGTGGAAGGGGTTGCTGGTGCAGTGGTAGGGGTGATGGTACAAGTGGGGTGGTTCTAGGGAAATGGAATTGCGTATGTGTCGGGGAGTGGTGGGGTGTGCAAGGGGGGTGGCATTAGGGAAGGGGCAGTGGGGGTGTATAGGGGGGGCTAGGGGTGTGAAGGCGGGAGGGGCTCGTGGTGTGCATGGGGAAGGGGGTGAAGTGGAGGTGTTCATGGGGGTGCATGAGCTAGGGGGAGGGTGGAAGGGGGAAAGGTGAAGGGGGTGCGGGTGGGGTGAAAGAGTGGAGTGGGTTAGCGTAGGAGGTGCAAGGGGGTCAGCAAGGGAAGGGGAATGGTGTTGGGGTATGGGGTGCTAGTGTAGGGATGTTATGTACTTGGAAAAAATGATATGTCTGCCACCACTCACATACATGTTTCACTAGTAAGATAATGAAACTCATGAACACCATAATATTACATTGAAAATTAACAATCCAGTTTACATTATCCAAATAAATATAAACATCATCATTTATTTCATTGGTATGGAAAAATCATAACCCCATATCAAAACATTAGTTGGTTGTTTGTTAATAATATATTCAATTTGATAAGAGGGATCTAATGGTCATTATTGGTATATGTATGAACAATGAAACAAATAGAATGAATAAAAATGAATTACCGTGACATCATACATGTGAACACATGCATGAACCCTCCTAAATATACCTTATAGTTTTATTTATTTATTTCTTTTTCTCTTTGTGTTCATCATCCATGTTTGAACTAATCACTGCATCATGGTGTAGAAAAAGTGTTTAGAATGTTTGGAGAAATATTATATCCTATATATGGTTCTATCAGTGTGGTATTCCCCCTTCAAGACATAAATTGATTTCATCATTGTATTTTTAATTAATCGAAAATGTTACGTTTTTATGTATATTTTATCTTATGATCATTTAATTTGTTTTTGGAAATAGTTATGTTTATGTTATTTTAAGAAAAATTTCAACTATTAATAATCTAATTAGTGAAAGGTATTCATTCATATTTTATTATAGGTTTTTCTCCAATCAATCATTAAAATGTTTTTCTAAATTTATATATGTAGATTTTCAGTGATGTGAATTTTATGGGACTTCTTTGTTTCACATATGTTTTTCTTAAAACATACATCTGCAACATAGGTCTTATTTCTATTCTTCCATATTTTACTTCACAACAATAAATTTTTTTCTATTTTATAAATCCATATTTTTTCATTTTTTGATAATTTTTCACACATGGATCAATGATGGAACATTTTTCTTCCCATATATAGATCATGTTTTGAGTATTAAATGGTATTAATCATCCAATATAAAGTTATAATTCATGTTATATTCAAGTAAGATTAGAATTTTTGAAACCAATATTATTATTTTTACACTTATTATTAGAAATATTTCTTCTATTTTAGTATTTGGAGGGTAGTTTCTATTAATGTTTTCTGTTCGATACCACCATTTTAGATTTGTCATTTTATAATACTAATTTATGTTTAATTTGAGTGTTGAACATGGTTTCCCCATATATGATGTATTTGATATTTTGTTTCACTATATTCACATCGTTGTGATTTTAGGAGATTTTACACAGAAATAAACCATGTTTTTTATTCCTAGAATCATTATGTTTCTTTTATAGTTTTAACCCTAATATTTGTAATTTTTTTATATTTAATGCACATGTATATAAGACTAAAAAATAATATTATTATATATAGATGTAATTTCTGGAAATAAATTGCGTCAATCATCCAATCAATATCCAATATATAGCCTACATCTATGTTATAGGCATGTAATATCATCCACTTTATCAATATAATTCGTGTTGATTTATTCTAATTATTTCATAGTGATACTATATAGAATTTTCAACTTGCACGATCGATTGTTCATTGATTGTAGTGGGCTATATTCACCCAGCAGAATGTATCTATTGTCAAAATTGGTAGAATAGGTGATCAAGTTGTGTTTATATAGTTGTAGGTGTAGTCAAAAGATTCCAAATCACCATACATCATTAATTATATTTTTATATTCTTACTTATATTACCATAATATTTTTTCATGTGCCACTTCCAAATTTCTTTGATGTGATTGATAAGTCAACTCTTATTCATTTTTATTTTTAATAATTTTATTTGATATATAAAAACAATTACCCAAGTTACATATGATTTTAAATATGTATGAATATTCAATTGATTAAATTATGACAAAATAATACCACATAAAATAAATAATAATTTTTTTTATTTTTATATATAGAATATTGATAGCTTGGTATTTCAACCGATGTAAAATACTTTCTAGTTGAAAAAAATTCCATAATATATTGAAATATAAGATTAAAACATCTAAAACTATAATCATTCATATATACAAAATTCTTATAAAGCACTCTATCAGAGACACTAAAATCGATTTCAAAAATTATGACAATCCATTCAAATATAACAGTGTATTATAGTTATAAAACTAATGAAACATAGATATAAATAGAAGAAATTTTAATATTAATAATCTCTATATTGTATTAGAAAAAAATCATTGGATGTTGTAGACTTGGTTTTACTGATGTTGTTTCTATAAAATCAACCATGAAACTTTCATATACACAAATACAGAAGTATGCTCTTAATGGACTGATATTTTTAATGAATCATTCTAATTTTAAAATTATATTTATAATTCTATATCTATTCATATTATTTTGTACTTTTAGTATTTATATTTTAGCTATAAATGCCTAGTACATACCACATATTAAATTAACATAGAATTATCAACCAATTCTACAATGGTACGAATTTCTAATAAACATGATTATAATCTGATAAATTCGTGAATAAAGGGTGTAATAGGATTTTTAGTATACATAAACTAACATTCATGGTTGGTTTTACCTATGTAATCTGTTATTGAGCACACATAAACTGAGATTTTTGGAATTATCATCATTCATTTGGAAAAAATAGTAACAAAACATTTTTCATCTCATATACTAAAAATGATATCAAATATTATTACAATGCATTTGAACACAAATAATTTAAAAAAAGGGCTAATATTCCTCTAATTTTATTTTTGAATTTTATTTTTTCATGTTCTTATAGAATTATATTTGAGGTATTTTTTTTTAAATTTGAGCTCTATGTAGAACATTTTCTAGATATACATATAGATAAATCCTACAACAAACCGAGATGCGACATTGTGTTGTCTTCACTATTGGTAACACACACCAGTTCTTCTTAGATAATCATACACTTCACATTTCTATATTCTATATAGATAAAACCTCCTATTAAGTTGTATCAAGAGCATAACTACCAACTCCATGGAATATAATCACTCACTATAACAAGAGTTCTTCTCAGATAAAAATGATTTTTATCTTATTCAACCTATAAAAATATTTATCTCTCCCAAAATTTCATATTCTGTAACACTAGTATTAGTATTATCATTATTATTTATATTAATCAATATAAATCTGTATATTAAATTTACAAAATCTATATATTAAACACAACACTTCTTTGAGTCATGTATCAACCTATTAAAGCATGACTACTTCAAATAATACTGGTGCAAAATATTAAATTGATCTACACATTTGGACTAATAAACAACATTATCTTCATCCAAAAAATAATCACAACTCCATGTTAAGTTTAGAATATTATGGCTCTGCCAAATGATCTTCACAATTTTCTTCTTTTTAGATTCAATAAATTAAGAAGATCTTTATCAGATAAAATTTATTTCATTTAAATTCATCCATCACATTGATTATCTTCAAAAAAATGATTCATAGATCATAATAACATAATGATAGTTGGATTATGTTACTCATTAAAAATGAATTTAAATTTTCATGAACTCCACTTTCTCAGATAATTTGAGAATCACATTGAGAATAACCACTCACCATTTCCAATAATGTATCACATGTATCTTTTAATGTATTGATCATTGAAAAAATATCTTAAGAATCATTGCATTCAATTTAATCATCAGATATAAAATCTGGAATTCTCACTACTTTACAATCATCTGCAATTTTAATTTTTCTCTATGCATTGGATCAACTATACGTTGAGGTAGACGGGAGACTGTGGATGTATTAAAAACACGACTAACCTAACAATTACATGAACAACATGTATCAACAACAGGAATGGGAGGACCAAGTACAATAACCATTCTACTCACTGTGAGGTTGCGGTAGACAATCAGTTGTGGATGTTGATGAACCACACATACATGGTACTAAATTTGAAAACCAATTGTAAAGATATGGATTTACCATATGAGTTTTCTATTTTCTGGTAAGTTTATTGACCGATCGTTGAAAATCTAACTGACCTTGATTATATGTATTTAACATATGAATTAATCGATCTTCTATAATACCAATTTACTGAACAGTCAGTCGATCAACTTTATGAAGTAATATCATAGTCAAGGGATTGACCATATGGTTCCAAACATGGAAAAATTATGAACTATGTATTCCAAGTCTAGAAATTTTGATTTAAACCCATGTACTCTAAAAACTATCTTCAGTCATTCTCAATAACTTAAAAACATCACAAATAACCATAGGGAATTTATCAAACTTATCAAAGAACTTTTTATCAATTTCCATGAACATGTAGCATATATACTCAGCATAGATTATCTTGAAGAGCATCACAACTGGTATACATGAAATATAATTAAACTTCATCCATGTGTTAGATAATACTTATTACAGTAGTCATATGTGTAAAAATTATAGGATGTCTCTCACAAAAATCATGAATATCATTAAGAACATCATCAAAGTGTATGATTCATGTTTTTGGTAATGTATTAATATTATATTACTAACATATAAAAGTTCAGTGATTGAATATATTTTGGATATCCTGTAATTTCTTATGTGTTATTAATGTTTTCTCACTCAAGAGTTGAAGGAACCCAATTAGAGGGAAATTTACTAAGTCACTATATTTCCTATTGAATCATTTAGAGTAGTTAATTTATCATGAGATTTAATTTAGTATAGTTAATAATTATGGTTGGTGGATGACTATAGATGATTTATTTCCTATAGTAAGGAAATATCATGTTTTTGTATCATTATTTTCTAAATGAGGGGATGATGTAAGACAATAAAATGAAGATATTTACTTCTCTGACCTAAAAATTAACAGTGAATGTCTAAAGGATATTTATATCTAATTCATTTTAGATAAATTAATTTAGAATATTATTTGTTAATCTATATACAAATGAGTCAAGTGCTTGTTATTCAACTATATATCATAATGATTATAAAAAATATATTTTTGTGTCAAGAACACATATGTTCAGTGAGTATTGTATTTGTTCAGTTTTCATATAACATACCTTGAGGAGTTTCATAGAGTCCCTCTATATTAATATTAGTATAATCAATTAGATATTTTTTACACATCCATCATTTGATCGACAATTTAAAAAATTTATTATGTGTGAAAAAAGTGATATGGTTGTGAGAATGTTCACACACCAGTGAAACATGTTATTTTATTTCTATTTAATTATTTATAATATTATATTTTAGGAAATAAATATTTATAATTCTCAAATATTTAATAATGTAATAGTATGTGTGGTTTCATCGTTTTAATTAGATACCATGTTGATTAATCATATAAGTCAACATTATGGTTTTGAGTATGAACATGGATTAAGTATGTTTAGAAGTAAAAATTTATATTAATAACATGCATCTAGAAGGAATAATGGATTAATTGGGTTTTTGGTAAATTATATATCATAGTTTTCATATTGATTTTCCTAATGTTATTTGGTTGAATGCCAAATAGGTCTACAATGAAGTTGAATGTGATTTAGCATAGCTAGGTTCTCCTTTGCTTGGTGGAAGGAATTTTTGTTTCTCATATTGTGGCTCATACCGATGTCATTGAATTGAATGGAAATTCCTTTTATCCTATCAATTTTCCCTTTTAAATATTATAAAATGCATGTCTTCACCAAAACCAATGGACGGATCCAATTCACATTGGATCAAATATTCCACATATGGATTCTAACATTGTAACACTATATTAACTTCATCATCATTTGTAATGCAACATATGAATCTATATAAATCTACAGCAGATGAACAAAAACGTATGAATGATGAATGTCTTTTGCACCATTTTAATTTCCTACCATAGGATGGAAGAGATATCTCTCATTCAAGGAAGGGAGGAAGTTCTACATACTAGGATTCATTGGATATCATTTGTGTTTTAATTTTGATTTTATATTTTTTACTGATTTTAATAAATTTGGATAATATCATTAAAAACATATAGAATGGGTCGATATTGAATATATTTATGATCTTAATGATGTCAAACCGAAGTTATAAAATAGAAGATCTATTTCTGAATTATATTGGGTTTTTTTTCATTTTTAGTCTATATTGTAAACATCTATTATTGTTTTTTTGATACAGGGATATGATTTTCTTTTTTTAAAAAACTCATGGCTGTAAAACTAAATTGGATGGCATAATGGTCATGACTATGGTTATTTTTTTCTATACTTAGTGAAATGTTATCAAAGCCTTTTTATTTATTGCCTTCCTAGATTATGGGTGGTAAATCTTATTCTTTACTAGCTTCATAATGATCTAACATATCTTCATAGTTAAACTGATCTCGATTACTATCCAGTCATTTTTTTGAAAATTACAAGTTATCATTCACATATCATTCATTCTCAATATACTGAAACAACATTGGAGTAACTAAAAAAATGATCTCAGCACCTATAAACTAGTAATAACAATGGATTAAGATCATTGAATCGAAATTATATACATTATTTCATTTAAATATTAAAATATCATCAAATCATTCATAGTAGTCCATCCAATTCAAAACAATTTCATGACATTCAAAAGTTTAGGATTCAATGATTCGAACATTATACAAGAAAATTACGGAACACCTATAATGTGTTCGAACCCATTATCAAAACCAAAGTATTGGAATGGTTTATGTCCTACAATAGCTTCAATCCTCTAGATAGAAACAAAAACTAAAATATTTTAAATCAATATATCAAGACTATATTTCCAACTCATTAATGATAATTGAATGACACATGAACATATCATTGTTGAAAAATCCTTCATATCGACCAATTCATATTCAACATGTAAGAATAACCCTATAATGATAAAATTTTAGCATAGTCTAGTGTTATAACCTTCCTTAATCTTAAATTATTATTGTGTTAAAAATATTCCTCATTAAACTCCCGACTTTCAACTATTTATCCAATATCAAGTTTCATCTAGTGTAACATGAATCTGTGTTTAGTCATTGGTTTTGGTGTCGACATATTAATTAGGATCCCAACACATTGCGTCTAATTACATTGTAACTTGATTTTAATATATAAATCTTCACTAACTAATCATAATCACTATTCAATGATATATATTCATTCATGATATTGGAGATGTTCAGATAGTTATTTCTTCTTTTTAATCTTCATTAAAGCCCAAATGTCATCATTAAAATGTTTGGTTGGATCCCACATTAAAGATAAAATTAATACTAGTTCTAGATTCTTTTAGATACCATCCACAATCTCCAAACTATGTGGGCTTCAGTTAAGTGTACAAACATGATGCTTATTTATATGGTGAAAGGATGTGGGTTTAATTCATCCATGGATCCTATCAGATCCCAGAGTGTCAATATGGTTCTTCTTCTACTTGGGAGATTATTCTTCCAATTATATCGTGGTTATTGTTTGTTTTCCATCGTTATATGAATTTTGATAAATAAGTCTAGTTTGAAGAAAATTTTTAGGGGCGGATGAGTGGTTCCTTCCCCTCATTTGTGATTTTGTGTTTATAGGTGGTGAATTTTTGGTTGGTGTTCAGTTATAATTCATTAGAAAAAAATCATTTTTGTTTATCATACAAATTCTGTTTGTAATTTGAATGCATGGTAGGCTGTATTTCAGTCTTGATGTAGGAATATTATCACTCATGTCATCTTTAGAGTCCATGGTTCATCCAAATTAAGTGATTAATGTTAATTAGATATCCACTTCATATGGAAACGTTTTTTCTCATGCATAGTCCTTTCCATTTCATGCCTCATAGATTGTTAAAATAATGTCACATGGTTACTATACTATCTTTGGATCCTACATATAGCCACATGCATTATTCAAAAAAAATTTAAAAAAAATTTTCAACGCATTATCACATAAGTATCCATGGAATCATGATTTTGAGGGATTATGTGGAAGAGAATGGTTATTTATTTTTTTGGTGTTGTTACATGGCATAATAAATTTACATGTCTTTATGAATGTTGTGTGCAACGAGGAAGGGGTGGGAGGGTGCGTGTGGGGTTCAAGGGGGTGGGGACTGTCAATTAGGGGGGCTATCTAGGAGAGATGGTTGTTCAGGGGATGTCCAGAAGGGTGTCTTGGGGGGGGGGGTTAGGAGGGAGGGGGTATGTCTAGGGAGGAGGGGGGGATGTCTATGGGTGTTGAAAGGGTGCAATGGTGGTCTGCATCGGGAAAGGGTGTATGTGTGTGGGAGGGGTTGCAAAGGAGTATGAAGGGGTAGGGTGTGCAAGATGGTATTTAGAGGGGATGGGGAGTACAAGGGGGTGCACATGGGTCTGTATAGGGGAGGGGTGGTTCAGGGGATGGGCGTGCATGGGGGTTTCTCAAGGGGGTCAGTCAAGGAAGGGGGGAGTGGGTCTGTCCAGGAAGCAGGGGGGTCTGTCAATAAAATAGGGGAGGTGGTGGAAGAGGGTATATAGTGGGGAGGGCGGTGGTGTAGAGGGTGTAATGTGTGACTTCACAGTGGTTCCATCCAAGAATGAAGGGGAGGTGAAGGTGGTATGCTGGGGGTGTAAGGGGGTCTTCAAGTCCAGGAGGGTGAAATGAGGTATATTGGGGGCGTGGTGTAATGGTGGTATGAATGGGTGAGGGTCTATACAGGGGGGTGTGCAGGTGGGTTCTATCTAGGTAGGGGTGGGGTGTTGTCCAGTGGTATATGGTGTGGGCTTTGAAGGATGTGGGGGGGGGGAGGGGGTGGCTAGTAGGAGAGGTTGGGGGGCTTGTAGCGAGGTGGAACACAACATGAGGAGTGGGGGGTGGGGTTGTGTGGGTGGGAGGGTCCAAGTGTTTATTTATGAAATTGGAATTCTTATAGAAACGGTTTCAAATAGTGTCAATAAACCAAGCATGGATTAATATTTTTCATTATTTTCAAATTGTGGATATCCGGAATTAGCCACAGTTTGAACCATGGAAATATGTTTTAATCACAGTTAAAATGATCGCAATTGGGAATTATCCATAGTTTAAAACCATGGATATAGGCCTTTACCTGTAGCCATTCCAATATGGGACATATTTCATTAAACTGTGGAAATAACTTATAGCCACAATTTTTGGGCTTATAGCCAGAGTACCGAACCACGGATAAAAAATAAATTTCTAGTAGTGAATTGAAAATAGATGATAATAAAATCATGGGAGTATAAAATAAATAAAAATCACATTAATTTTATTATCATCAAATTAAAATACTACCATACTCTCTTAAATTTGATTTGTCATATTATATACATATTGTATAGTTTTTGAATGATGATATAACAAAATTTAAGGAAATATGATTTAACGATATGTTATATGAAACGGTACTTGACATAAAAAATATATTTTCATTAGTAATTAATCGATAAAATTTTTAACAAGTTGATATCCTGTAGGGATATACATTTCAATAATCTCTAATTACTCCTATCATTCATTAAATGAATTTCATTTCAACATTCATTTTTTATTCAATGAATGAATTTTTGAGCTATAAAAATCTCTATAACAGAGATATATATTTAATTAATCAACTCTAATAGATAAATTGGAGATATAGATTGCTGATACAAAAATCCAACATGATGTGGATCAATTATAGTAATATTTTGTTAGGTGTTGAGTTTTGTTATGTTTTAATATAAAGAATATGTAGAAGGATTACCAACCATCCTAATTCAGTAAGAAAAAAAATATTACCAATAAAACATTATAATACTCCCACATGGTGATATATATTATCCTACTATGGATTTGGAAACACTTCACTATACTTAAATCTAAGATCTCCAAAAGATGAATAAGCATTAAATGAGCAATAGAAAAATTATAATTTTGTTATTATTACCAAATAATAATAACCTTATAATTGAAAAGAGATAATCACAATGTAATTCAAAAATGGAAAAATTAAATTCCAAAACCACTTGTTGGGTATTTCTAATATTTTCCCTCTTATATTCACTCATTTTTTCCATCACGAGCTATAATTTTGAGAAAAATATATAAATTTAGTTGATTTAATTTGAATGAAATATAGATTATAGATAAAACTATTGATTCATCAATATCATTAAAAACTAAATAAAATACGAATCAACCATCCTAATGATTCCAATAAATAAATTTAATTTTGAACTTTGTGAAATCTTTTTATTTAATTATTTTTTTCAATCATACTTATTTTAATCGTTATAATTTCATGACAATTGCCTGATTTAATTGTGAATTTAGAGGATATTAATTATTGTGGATGTGTTAAATTAGGGATTCTATATCAAAACACTTATTTATAATGTTTTCTATATTTTAATAATAATTTGTGTTCTTGTTTAAGGAAAAAAATTGTATATCTTTTGAACATGCAAAAAATTTTTTTTTAATGTTTTTTTACTTTCATAAGCTAAATTGAATAATCAAAAATTAGTTTTAACCCCATGATTATCTTAAGGGATTTGATCATATAATATAACATAAAAAATTGAAAATTATTACGCTTATTGTTTTCCTAAAAACTAAAAGAGAAAGTGTAAAAAATTAATTTCGAATAGATATTACAACATGATGTGACATTATTATTAAAACTAATTCATAGTAAATGGGAATTCAAAAAAATAACACATCATGTATTAAATTCAAAAGAAATATATAAACATAAATTAATATATGTGGAATATGGTTAGTAATGATTCCACATTGAATCTCTAAAACATTATCCTCCATGTGAACAAGTAATTCTATTTTTTACAATTCAATAAGTTGTTTCTCTATAATATCTAGAAAAAATAAAAAATGTTCTTAATAGTCAAAAATGTACTCAATCAGGTGAGAGGAATATTGACGCTCGATTTTGAGGGGAGAAACAAACAAAAAAATATTCGTTTGAGTTTTATTGATGACCTGATTATTTTAACTTATGTTTTATGGATCATAGGAGAAATGAAAAAAAAGGAATTACTTCTTATAATAACTATAATTATTTCTGAACCTATCTATTACACTAATGAAATTAGAATAATAAATTTATATAAGTGAGGATATTAAATTATCTAATTGATGTGGCATGAAAAATAAAACAGTTGTTGAACATTATATTTCCCTCGAATATGAATTGTGTACGTAATATTATGTATGAAAATCAATTCAAATAGACGATTTTACACTTTTCCTATAATTGTAGTAAAATAAGTGTAGAGGAGTGATGTGAGCCAAAATTTCCAAATAATTATAAAATATTAATTATATTATAACATTATAATTAGTTTGATTCATTTGTAAAACAGAAATTTATATTCTTTAGTGGACACTATTAATAAATTTTAAATGTGTAAAATGGTTGTTTTTTTGTTTTTTTGTTTTTTATTAAAACTTATGATTTTAATTTAAATACATACATTGATTTATTTTGGGATTTAACTGTTTTTAATAATTTAAATATGAGTTTTATTTTCTAATGAGTATGTAGTTAATTGTGATTAATCCATCATTGAAAAATTGTATTTCATATTTTTTTTTTGTGAAATCATAAAGGAAGATGAAAATAACGATTTAATATTATCCTATGTTTTTCAATTAGCCATCATAACTTTTAAAATCATCACTGTAAGACATCAGTAATTTGAAGAATATAATTCCAAGCATCATCTTAAGGTTTTAATAGACTCCACATAATCATTTCTACTTTAGAATAAGAGTTCATATAATTCCATTAAAAAAAGATTGTAGTGATTTTAAGGATATTTTTTAATGAAAATTAGATATGGGATATCATCATAGGAAATTTAATCATCATAAGGCTTTATGAGTTTCTTAATAAATTAAAAAACATTAAATTCAATTGGTCTTAAAACCAAGTGATGTGAGGAAAAATAAATACTCATACAACCATTTATTGGATTCCACATGGATTTTATCCATGAAATTTTATTTATACCTTGTATTCCACATCTTATATTCACTTCAACATGATGTAGAGAAATAAACTGCCCCCAGGATGATTCAAAAACTAAGTACCAATCCAGATACAACGAAGATAATTATTTCACAATAATATTCTTGTTTTTCGAATTGACATACTAGAATATAGAAAAATTAATCCCATACAAATAAAGAGATTAAAATTGTACATAATAAATTCTATGAAAGGTTGCTAAAAATAAATTCATTAAACATGTTCCTATTTTCCTATTTTATGGGAATTTCCTCCTACCCATTGTAGTTATGAATTTAGTGCTCTTTATTTTTTTTACTTTGTAATTATAAATTATTTAAATGATCTATCAAGTGAATTAATCATCATATTTACCAATAGTAATTCTCATTATGTGATTTCGTTTTCAAGACATGTAGTAAAATATTAATTTCCATGGTCTTTTAGAATCGCCTCAAGGGATTGATCCCTAGTGGTGGTCATACTAGAATTTCAAATATCAAGAGACCTTGTTCTTTATTTTTCAGAATTTAAATTTTTCTATATATATTTCCTAAGCCTCGAGCTAAGGAATAATTCAAATTTGAGGCCGGATGTGTCTATAATTAGTACTATAAAAATATTAAACATATTTTATAATGCCCACACATATAAATAAATATAATAGGATATCTACCATAAAAAATATCAAATCAAAATTTGGAAACCATGGTTGATTATAGAATTAGGTGTTTACCTTACATACCCCATAAAATTGATTAGCACTGGGAATTTGGACTTCTCACTCATTGCCAGAGCACTCAGTAAAATAAATAAATATATAAATAAATAATTGTTTCATTTTAATGTAGTCAATTATTATATATGAATAATAATGTAGTAAATTATAGAAAATTATCCTCTTTATAAATAAATTCCAATGATTCTATCCTTAATCTTCTAGTCATTAGATCCCATCAGATGATTACAATATTCTAGATCAGAGCATATCAGGACACAATGAAAACATTGATCCATATCCATCATTGGAAGGCATGTTCTTCATTATCGAATAGTAAAATAACCATAAAGGACACTTAAATTGGGGTTTTGTGCCCCGTAACTAAATTGATTAAGTAGATTCGTCCTTTTTCGTGGATTCATTCTAATTGTTGAAAATTACATACCCATGTGTATTAAAATTTTAATATATTTTTTTCTATATTGGGATTATACATCTTTATCATTGTACATGAACATATTTCCAAATATTTTTTAAACAATTTTTTTGGTTATTTTCTCAAATTTAATCTTCTCATTCATCAATAGTTGGACACCATAGTTCTGATGTGACATTTATATACGGTATTAAGCCCGATTGAACCGTTGAAACAAATAAAGATCAAGAATAAAAACATATATCAATAAAGTATGGATAGTTCATTAATGTTGGGGAGGCATGAGAGATATGTTTTAGGATAATAATGTTCATATGTGGTGGTGAAAGTCATAGTGTCAGGGAGTTCTTGTGACAGACCCCCAATGAACAAACAAATAAAATTTCTGGCAAACGTCACCCAAAATCCATGGTCGATGGAAAGATCCACATCTTTCACAGAGAGATATGGCTAGATATAAATGAATTATAAAAGGTTCTAGCATTGGAATTGGATGTAAATAAATTGTGAAAAACCTGAATACACACCATGTATAAGGTTAACCACATGACTTGTATCCTACTCTAAGACAGTGACTAGGGTTTCCGAAGAGTTAATGATTACACAATGTATATTCCACCCGCACTCCATGTACTCCTTCCCACTAAATAAAACCCATGTGATAGAGAACATGGATGAGAACCCTTGTGTATGTACCAAACGTGGTATATTTCCATGTACCCAAATTCATGGACACATGGTCTGATACATGAACAAATCTATAAGTACACATCCCATCCCCATTAGCCCAGCTATGACACATAGTCCACCTACATGTCATATGCAACAATATGGGATAGAATCTGTTGTCTGGTTAGGGACATGGTATATCGGTGGAGCGGGAAAACAATCCATGTGGGACACCTCACACACAATTACCCCCTCAAACTCTATTCAGGGAAATTAATGGTTTGATATATCTTTAGTATGAACCCCAAAATTCAACTCTGAGTAACCATGATAGAGTGTCTTTTCTCACATAGAACATTATGGTTCCCTTGGTTGGGTATTACGAGATACAATGTGAAATGTTTCTTGAATAAATCTTTATGATAAGATGCTCAATGATGGTAGAGACTAGGATATTTCTCTAGAGACAGACGAGTTGTACCATAATGATGAGTACGAAAATGGATTCATAAACCATTATGGTGGAACCCCCCAATGACAAGGGATATGGTCCTCTAAAGAAACCTTTAGAATTTAACCCCCTACCCGGTGGGGCACAAGGCCTCCATGACCCGTGATGATCCCCCATATTATACCAGGGCTTGGGTCCTCGATTTAGGAGTGGAACCCTCCTATCGTATAGGGATATATTCCTCAAATACAATAGTGGAACCCCTATCATAGCAGAGAAAAAATCATCTACCATTATTGGATAACCCCCACCATCCAGGGCATGTGACCGTTGTCCTACCGAGTGGAACCCCCATCCATTATAGGACGAATTCCCTCATCACACATGAGTGAAATCCCCCATCACCATGGATGAAATACCATTATGAATACCTATAGAATTGAACCCCACTTGCATACATGGGTTTGAGTCCTCTAATTTGTTCTTTTATCCCCTCGACAATGTGGAATATTGATGAGGCGTGACCTAACATGTATGTTTAATTAGATAAATGCATGAGATTTTGGGAATGATTGATATACTTTTGGAACTATTAGATACTCTTCTTCATGGGATGAGTTAGGATTTCGAGATCACCTTACTCTCTCATTTTATCTTCTTTTGGCCAATCATATATATATATATATATATATATATATATATATTCTCATGAATCCACAAATTGGATTTCTTTACTCTCATCCAAGGATAGGTGAAGACACATGTGGTGTGACACATTTTTATTGTGTTTAGATTCACTAGATTTGATGTGCCTAATCTATTACTATATGTGGTGAAGACTTGATCGGTAATTCATTTTCTAACCATGTTCATCCCCTTGTGCTTGGATGAATTTTGGTTTGCTCTTGGATTGGTCTGAGATGTTATCCTTCACCGTATCGTGCATATACTCTCATTATTTTCCTATTTCATCACTTACTAACCCCCATAAAATTTTTGTGGTTTCCTTCTAGGTATATTTATTCTCCATACTATATTGAATTTTTCTGAACTTTTTACGTCTTATGCAGACGATGAACATGTTATTGGTGGCATCATAGGTGCATAACAATACCTTGAAATTTGGACCACGTGATGTGGTTGTATATTGGATATCATGACAATGCCTTTCTCAAAAGTTTAATTTTCCTTTTTTTAATCTAGAACATATTTAGGGTTGAGGGTTTATTTTTCCTTATTACTTTTCAGTTTTAACTATTTTACTATTGTAGTCCAAAATGGTAATGAGTGATTGGTTAACCTTTAGCAATGTTTCAAATATTACTATTTTCTTATGATCCTATGCATCAAGAAGGATTTTAGTGTGTGTTTGTGTGTGTAAAGGTACTTCTAAAAAGGCCCCCAAGTTATTTTGGTTTCAGCACTTATGACCACCCCATAGCCTATAGAGGTGGGAATGTGTTAGTTGTAGCCCGAGCATTGACTTGTGTTGGGTCATGATAGATTGTTATCAAATGTGTCTTGATACATGGGGCGTTTCTTTGTACTAGTATCCTTTAATATATTATTCTAGGTTTTGGGAAAAAATTTAGCTGTGTATATAGTATGGCTCTATGGACAAGGATTCTGGTGATGGTGTAGGTGGCCGACATATCTATTCACCAGGATCCTGGAAGACTACTTGTCGACAATGAAGAATAATTTTTTTTTCTGGGAACAATGATACATGTATAATATAAGATTGAGACTTTGATTTTTCTTTCTTGAGTCATTTTACCAGTATTGTTATATATATACATATATATTTTTGTCAGACCAGATAGCATTTTGATAAATTTTAGGATTCCTCGGTGAGGCCAGCCAACCACGATGGCGGTTCTAGTTCATTATGATGATTAAATGAGAGATAGGGCCTCATTTTAGAGTCCCTACCATGATCCGTTCCTCCATGTGTGTAGGTATCCTCAACTCCACCGACCGAGCATCAATTGTTTCCTACCACAAAGGCTTAGGATTCTCACATGATAAACACAATCTTCTAGTTCTATCGCTAAATTACGTTGGGATTCCTTGGTGAGCCAGAGCCTCTAGTAGAGGAGATTTAGCTATAATCCGTGATAAGTGTCTTGAGGATGTTATGAAAATTGATGGATCAGGTGGCTACACTAACTACTAGCCTTTACCACAATGTATCTAGGCACTAATGTAACTTTATTAACGAGATGCATAATGACTCAACACTTTCATGGAATGACTTCCTACAACTATGTCATGAGGAATAAAATAACTAATATTTTAAGTTAGTTAAAATTAGTATCATGTACAGTTTCATTAGGTAGGGATTATGGTATATGATTATGAATAATGTTTCTCAAAACATACACAGTACTCTCTAGAAATGATATGGGATGGAAACAAATGAACACAAATGTTTATGTACTGAAACCAAAGAGAGATGTAAGATAGTTTTGTACCCTTTTGCATACCCACCTATGTCATGGTTTAAGAGTGGGAACCAGAGATAACGAGATTTATATTAGAGTTATGATATATATACATATATAGATCTTGTAGTCTGTTTCATATAACTTAGTCATGTACTACATCTAGGTTACAACAAGTTTTACGATTTCGACACATGAGACATCCCATGTAATCAGTCTCAACGACATGGTCAGAAGTATCATAGAGCACCATGTCCTCCCAATGAGGGGTTGTGATTTTCATTTGTTATGTGATCTCACAAGTTGAGAAACTTCCTAAACCAAAATGATAGTAAGAATATGAATATAGCTAATAGATCACCATGGAATAGGTTGTTTCGTGATCAATGATCTCTCATGCGAGGCTTGAATGTTCCCTAAGAAGGACGTGCTGATAGAATAATTGTAGAATATATGGCTGGTGGATGGTTTTATGAGATTATTACACCATCCCCCCTAGTAAAATCACTTCAGGCTTATGGAGTTAGTGTTAGAGACTATAAGTAGTTTTTTTCTTGTGATTTTATAATCTCAAAGTGCATCAGATGATTTGAGGTATGATCATTGAGTTTTGAACCCCTTATTTTTTTTAGACAGAGGAGATAATACTTAATTTTTATCTATATTTATATGTGAGTGACAACGCTCCAATTTGAGGTGTTATCCTAGTAGATTCATCTCGAGGTTCCCACACTGAACACTTCTTATTTATATTTTATCTCTCGTACTGAGAGCTATCAATTGATGGAGAGAAGTTCACGTGGGACTTTTTGGTCGTCACAATGGAAAATTATGATGTCATCATGTATATGGATCATCTATCAATGGTATGATCCTAGATTGACTGTGACTTTAGATAAGTCAAATTCCATTTCACTAATCGGATGATATTATACTTTTCTATCAAGAGAGATCTAATGGAAGGGAAAGTGGATTCTTTGAGAATAGTGCAACATCACATCACCAATTCATTGGTACATATTTCACATGGAGCAGAAAGATCTTCAGGTATATAGGTTCCTTATGTTTTGGAGGGTTACATTGATATCTTCCCTAAGGAATTCATAGGAATTTCACTGAGGTAGGAGATGATGTTTTGAAATTATTTTCATTTGGACACTGCTCTAATATATTATATGGAATATCAGATGGACCCTTCAAATATCTATAGGATAAAACTGTAGTTGGAAGACCTTTGAGATAACGATTTATTTAGGCCTAGTGTGCCCCAGGTTTAGTTCATGTGTCGGTCATGAAAAAGGAGGATGTGTGCTTCTGTCATTTCATGGAATATTGTATCATGAACCAGAACACAATAATTTTCAATAACCCCTTGTTGATGATTCATGAAATCTATGTCATTTTCATTGTGTGAGATGTTTATAGAAGATTTATCTCAGTTCTATCAACCACTATTTGATGGTTTGTGAGGATAATTTTCCAATTTTTGAATTCATATGTCATTCCATAGACTATAAGATTCATGTGATTCACTTTGGTTTGAAAAATTCCCCCCTCATGGTTATGGAATTAATGAACCCTTTTTTTCACCTATACATAAAACATATTGTGGTTGTCTTCATTAATGACATACATATATACTCTGCATTAGAGGAGGAACATGCATAGCACACGTGGATGGTTGTAGATCCTCCTTGATAGCAACATATTTGTAGATATTTCATGAAGTGCAAGATAGGGAATAATTAATAATCCTTTACCAGGAATGTAATTTATGACCATTGTTTAACTATTAACCCATAATATGTCAACAGAAGGTTTTCTTGGGAGAAAAATAATATATTTTCATAGGATCCAAGCATTCTTGTTTTGGTGGGGGTACTACATGTGGTTTGGTGATGAATTATCCTAATATGCATCACCTTTGACCACCCTAATATGAAAAGGGAATCCATTTACAAGGGATAGGTAGTTCTAGTGGTCCTCTTACGATATTAGGATAATGATTTATCTAGTGTTTAGACTAAAGTATTAAAATGTGGAGTTTGGAGTGTATTGTAATGCCTTGGGATATAGGTTTTGTTGTGTGTTCATGCAGCAAAAAGAGGTTATAACATTCTGGTAAAGGAAGTTATTACCCAATGATAATTACTATGATACTAACATCATTTAGATCATATAGGTATTCTTAATCTAGAGTAATTTTAGGAACAATGATTAGTGGGATCATTTTTTGGATTAATTAGACCACAATAGCCTGAGGTACAACTTCACGGAGAGAGGAATGAACCTATAGCAATGATGCTAGTCAGAGGTCCTACAGGACAATGAATTGGAGATAGTATATACTATTGGAATGGGAGAAATTTTAGTAGATTTACATAGGAGGATGTTCTAATACCTCTTAGAGAATGAGGATTTGGTGTTGTTGGACTCCCTTTAGAAGAACCCATTGGGGCAGGAGGGTACATCTTTTCAACAGTCGATAATGTTGACTCCTCTTCTTCACAAGCGTGTAAGAGAGTCTTAGTTAGAAGGCATCGACAATGAGCTATAACATGATCATATATCAACTTCTGACAAACATGATGGACATTCTAATGGTGGGAATACCGTTATCCTGTTCCTGTGTGGATGATAGTCCTGGTCACATTGTTGGAGGAGGTGATGGTAGGGTTCCACACATATCCCCTTGATATACATACCATCATGGGGAATATGTGCAATGAAAGTCAACAATATATTTTGTGGTTCTTCATGAGCCAAATCAATGCCAAGATTATCTCTCATTTCCAACCAAGTTATCAAGTGAATGCTGAGTACCATATTCTAAAAGGTCTATGGAAGCCCCTTGAGATCATGGAGATGAAATGTGAAGTCATATCCCATGATTTTAGGATTGGGATTTTTCATATGGTGAAGGGCCATGGTTTCCAATTGAGTATGTTGTCAAACTAATGAATTTGGTGAACTTCATTGATATTATGGAGTATATTTTCGAGTAAATTTTGAGGTAGTTGTATGTATGTGAGATCATTCACCATCATGGGGTTCCCTCAATGACAATTTATGATTGGGAAAAACATTTTATGACATGATTTTGGATATTCCTTTAAGAGGTATTCCAGACCCATATTTGGACGAATACATCCTTTCATCCCAAGAAAGATGGACAGACCAAGCACACTATACATGTGTTAGATGATATTATACGGGATTGTGTCTAAGATGTTGGATGGAGTCGGGATGATCAACTTCACTTGGTAGAGTTTGTGTATTATAATAGTTACCACGGTACCATCTACATGAACCCTATTAAGGCTTTTTCTGGGAGAATATGTAGGTCACCCATGGATCAATGAATATTTGGACATAATAAATGAAACAATCCCTCTTCCTCATGAGTATGTTCTTTCTTTATAAATGAAAAATCCAAATGTCAGGTAGGAATATTTGATTGTTGATTTAAATTTTTTTAATAAATATATTGATTATATCTATACATATTCTTGGATATATGATAAATTTATCCAATTACAAGCCCCTGTGTATCAAAATATTAATTTATTTTATTGGTTTCTTACATCAGATCACTGTTCTTGATCTTTGGCTAGGAATGATGGGACAATGATCAATTAAAAATTTTAATATCGGTTTTATCCAACTTATTTTTCTCTTCAACGCCATTAGGACACCCACTGTCATGGGTAAACATTATCAAGAGGCATTGAGCATGAATTCACCCAAAAAACAATAAAAATTAAAAAAAACATATCAATGATGTAGGGCCTGATTTGGGATATTGGTGAGGTAGGTTAGATCCTATTGATGAATTTAGAATGTATCTATTATAGTGGATGGCATATTGGCACGCGTTTCATGTGAAGAACAATAAATTAACTACATATGCCAATTTCTGTCGAACGATGGTTAGAATCCATGATCTATGGCTAGATCTTAATGGTTCATATGGGGATAGGGCCAAATCTAAATGCTAAATACCAGATTTAGGTGTGGGAATCAGTTCTAAGAAAACTATGAAAACCTGGCTACAATCCATTTATAGGGATGAAAAGATAGTATGCAGACACCTCATTAGAGGTGGTTTGGTATTTTAAAATGGTAAGGATGACACGATGAGTTTTCGTCCTACACGTTGTACACCCCTACACCAGATGAACAACTACTGTGATGGATCTCATGGAAGATAAAATGTGATTATTTACTAGGCCAGATATACCACTATGAATGTGGATACATATATAAATATAAGAGGATTGGTACATAGACACATGGAAATTACACATGCATATATACCATGATATGGCCTAGTACCAGTTATCCTAGACACACTGTGTATCCCACATACATGGTGGGTACTAATATTTGATATGGACACATGATCCTACCATGGAAACATATAGGTGGTGGAGTGGGACCATACTCCATGTGGGACCCCAAATATCCCATGTACCCCTTGATCACATTAGAATAAACGTCAAGGTTCTATATCTCTTTTATTTGAACATTGATTTTGGATTGCGAGAATCCTATCTTGAGTGCTTTTATCTCACATAGTTCGTGTCAGTTTTCTCGATGGTGGCTTAATATATAGTATTTGAAATTTTCCAAGAATTTATCTTAAAATTCCCGATGAAACTAGTGATAAGGAATGATCACTGGACACTACCGTGTTGTACCCTCTAATAGAGTATGCAGTGGAGTCCTCAACAACTAATGAAAAATTCCTATCAGAATGGGCTTGATTACTCTACAATGACCATCCCTATAGAACCCCTTACCAGGTAGGGAGTGGGTCATTGAGGACCCAAGTGGATCCCCCTATTAGATATTTCAAGGGTCCTCGATGTTTAGAGTGGAACCCCCTATTGTACTAGGGAGCGGGTCATATACTCGTAGAGTGTAACCTCAAAATGGCTTGGGTGTAGGTCACCCATAATACTAAATGGAACCTCTACCAACATAAGATGTTTGTGCATGTTACACTGTAATGGAACCCCAATCAGCAGGGGTTTGAGTTCTCTATAGACACTTACATAGTGGAAACCCCTCAAAGAACTATGACACATGTCCTCTTATAATTTTTGTGCCCCTCCATTATTAGGAATAGTGAAAAGGCATGGGATGATATTGATGCTTACTTCTGTTTAGACATGTGAGATACAAGCTGTCATTGATGGGCCTTTGGAACTATTAGATACTCTTATTCTTAAGAAGGGATGTGGGATAGAGGTCCATGTACCCTCTCAATTTGGCTTCTTTTGAGTGATAATATATATATATATATATATATATATATATATATATATATCCACACATTTTATTTGTTTACATTCTTTCCCGGAGAGGATATGCTGAATGAGTTACGCCACATGCTTTACTTGTTCAACATCTCATGGTAGGATGAGTCTATTATTCTATAAAAAGTGGGGAGGAATCAATGATTAAATCATCTAATCATAAAGTTTATACCCTTATTCTTGTACATGATTATTGTCACTATTATTTTGGGTTATGTTATACTCTTTTGGGGTATCTTGCACCAAATATCTTTAAATTCATGTGGTATCTCTAAAATATCCCCCTTATGATTTCGGAGTGTCCTACTTTGTATTATATATTCACACACGAATAGGATTTCCCAAACATGTCCTAACTAATACATATGAAGCATAGGTCTATGCTGAATTTAGAGGATATTAATGTCACTAGGATTACTAGATTGGGCACGGTTGGTGTCACATTGTGATCTTGAGAAATTCACTCTCTACATTATAAGTTTCTAGTTTTCGAATGTTGGTACATATTTCTTTAATGGCATGAATTTCACCAATTACATTTTTTATTGTCATACAATTATAGTCCTTATAGGATATGCATGCTTGGTTTACATTATAGCTATTGTGAATCATTAACTATTTCTCTCCACACTTCTTTATCAAACTAGTTGTGTGTGTGCGTACATGTACTTAGGAAAATCCCTCCCCAATTTAGTCATTCCATCAACACTTGTCGCATAGCTTGTCCTTTATAGGTGGTCATGTGGTAGTAGCAAGTCAAGCTTCATATTAAGTCAAGTTATGAAAAAGTCACTCCATTTTAATTACTTATTTCTAATTCTTATCATTGATGTGGTTAAGAGTGGGAAGAATGTTGAATGATGATAATCATTTTCCCCCATCCAACATGATTCTGCATTCTATAATTTATTTAATCATCTCTTACCCATATCTTTACATACAGGACACACTAAAAATATTTTGTATATAATGTGATTAAAAAAATATTATTGGAGCTATATGATGTGTAGTAGATTAACATCAGATATATAGTATTCATCATCTAACAGTTTAGGATGAGGTGATATATACACATGTAAAGATGTATCCAATGTGTCCTAGGTCCCATGATTTAGTTATAAAAAAAATAAATGTTTTATTTTTATCTTATTGTTGGGTGAAATTTAATTTGGTAATGAATAACCCCATGTCATCAAACATAAGGAAATTACCTTTCTCCTTGATTTTTTTATCTATTATATGTATACTTTTCTATCTAATAAATGTGAAAACCAAACTTATCAACCTAATTTATTCCAAGATTTTAAATCCATAAAAAGTATAAACGTATATATGGAAATGTGATTGAGTATTTTGATGAAAATAGAAATGACTCATTGAGAATGAAACTATCCAGTCCTTGTAGAATTAATCATTGGTTTAATTATTTTTTTATTAGAAAAGACACACTATTTGGTTGTTTTGAACCATTCTCTTATATCCATCAAACATTTGATCAACAATGTGTGTAAAATTAATGAACCATAAGTGTAATTGACATTCTATTCTAATGTAATCTCTAACCATTCTTACACTATTTGGTGGTTTCCAAATTTTAGTTAGTATGAATAAAAATTAGGGGATTAATTGTTAAATATTAGATATTAAAAAAATAATTTTAAATTGTTAAAAAGGGAATATGAACATAAAATATTTCCATAGTTGTTTTGATCATAATGATATTATTTATATGCATGACACCCCTATACTATTTATGTGGTATGATATCTACTATAAACCATGTTTTTAAGGGGAGTTATATCCAAAATACAAAAATCCATTACTAGGTATGTTTTAACCAAACAAAACATTCATTATCATGGGTATTCACAACATGATAGGAAATTGAATTTTATGAAGAAAATATAATCAATAGAAAATCATTTCTTTTTGGGACGAATGATAAAATTATCTATAGTTTTTGGGAAAATAATAAACCCTTCAAAAATAAAAAAAATGACAAATAAATAGAAAATGAAGAAAATGTCTAGAATAGATGATGCTCAAATAATGTAGCAACTCATTGAGTTTAGTAATGATTATAATAATGGTTTACCTCTATATGTACATTGAAATAGTAATTTTATACTTCCAAATTTCAATGAAATTACATATCATATAACCTCCAATCATTTGGTTTTTTCAAATAACTATAAATTGGGAGGTCAATATAATTGTTAACATAAATACTCATAGTGTGTCCATTTTAGAAATCCAAATATTGATAAAGCATTTTCGAATATAAATATCTACTTTATAGGTGAGAAATACATTATTCATGTCATCATACAATTTGAGATTTTATATTACATGAATAAATGATTCGTAATATTCTCCTGATATTATGATTCATTAAAACATAAATTTACATTATCATTGAAATACTATCTTCTACACTATAAATGAATAATAAATTTAACATTATATATTAAAATTTATATCTATTTGATAAATTCCTCATTGAACAAAACATTTATATATCTCCAAATCATAAAGTTCTTAAAAATTTTAATTTTATATATAATGTAAGTAGAAATACATTTCTCAAAATTGTTTCCAAAAATATAAAAATTGAAAACATATGTGTAAACATTAGAAAACATGAGTCTGAAATTATTTAAGGATTTTCAGGTAACCGTACATCATAAAATAAAATTTATAATTAATATTAAAAACCAAAGAGTGTATTACTTTGGGAAATATCGAAATATATGGGGAAATATATAATTCTTAATTGATAACACCATTGCGTTTCTATAATATCTAACTCACCAATCCATAATTAAAAATATTAATATAATATATACATCCAAAGAGTCATAAGAAAAATATGTAATAGTATATTGTCAAAATTTATTGACCTAAAAATTATATTGTATGTTTGAGACACTTATATAAAAAGATATAACAGTTAAAAAGATATATCCCTTACTTGAAATATAAAAAGTAAATTCAATGAAAAAATTACAAGAACAAGAGTAATTATATTAGTAAAAATATATTCAATTTTTTTTAAAAAATAGAATAATAAATCAAGGGAAAAAAATATTAAATTATTATTAATAACTAGTTAATAATATTGATAAAAGAAAGTGGGTATAAATTTCATCTAGAAGATAATAAAGATAATGATAAATGATACTAACTAAACTAACTATAAAAAAATACTATAAATAAATTGATGGATAATTAGTTAAAAAACATAATGAAAAGCGGAAATTATCCACCCAAAATCCTCAAACTTATTTACAATTATAGAACCCGAATATTTATTATATGAACATGACTACAGTTTCTTATAATTATGAAAAATATAAAATAAATTATTTTTTATTTCATGAATATATTTAAAACAGATGATAATATATAATGAAATAATGATTCATTACTCATCAGATAAAATTAAAAGTAAATAATGATTAAATGATATACTAATAGGATAATACATTAAACTAAATAATCATTAGATTATTTTCCTCTTTATGAAAATATTTCGTTCTATTAATAAATATAATAATGAATACCATATGATTAATAATTTTATTATTCATAAATGTTTCTATTATGTTCTATGAGACATTTTATAATAATAATAAATGAGAAAATAATGAAATTAAATTAATAGAAATAAGTATTATTGAAAATAGATTTGAAAATTTCTACTTCATATATAATATCTTTCTTCCTTTAATATTGAAAAATAAATAATTTCGTAATTACTATTTCATACTTAATAAATTAAAACAATATTGAATCTAATGTATTTTTTGAATATATAAATTTTCTAATGATCTTTATGAATTAATTATAAAACAATACATCATTTTGTAATATTATATTTTGTAAAGTGATAATGATCTTCAATATTAATTTATATATAATTATTTAATATATTCCTTTAAATTAAAATAAATAAAGTTATCCAACATAATATGAATCTTCTTCAAATATACATCAATATCTGATTTAGTTTTTCTAATCCATATTTATTTTGTAAATTCGTTTACCTCTATCCTATAATCATCTACATCCATAGATAATATGACTAAGAATCACTTATTTATACTCCAAGAGACAAAACTTTTTCACAAAAAGTGTCACACATCACTTGCGATTTCTTTATCTAACAAGTATCAAAAAAATTCAGTACAAGAATTTCTTTTTAAATAACATTATTTTATTCCTAAGAAAAATATTTGATTCATAAAACCATTAACATATATGACAATTCATTTTATAATATACAAATGAAAATATTATAGGATATAATATAATGTAGAACACATACAAATGTTCAATGTTAAATTCATTATAAATTTAATTAAAAACATTAAATTTCATATCATTCCTCTAAGAAAAGATTCATCCACTAATTTACCAACAATAGTTTCATTCAGTTTACAAGATTCACACATTGTTTTTCCTTTGATCATATATGTTTCATGAATAACCCATATATGTAATCATTGAAATACAAATTTTAATTATGAAGTTTTCCATTGTCACTCTGATAAATCTAATATCATAATAATAGTTTCAATTCACTAAAATTTATTCATGTAAAAACAAGCAGTCATTATGTCATATAATGAAATATATACTAATTAAAATGATGATACCAAAATAATATCATTAATATAATTCAATTATGTATGAATATATTGAAAATATATATTATATGATTTAATTTAAAAAAATGAATAGGATTATTCTAATGAAACAAGGTAAACATCTCCTAAAATTATTGAATGGATTACTTGATCCCATTAAGAGATATTAGAATCATTAACATATAACAATGATTCATTTCATTCTCAAAAACTAGGTTGGTAATTTTCACAATCATATAATTAAATAATTAAATTAAATATTAACATTAATCATTCACGGATAAATTTTAATTCTATAATGTATTGAATAATCGACAAAAATCGAAATGGATTCTATTCTTGAAAGAGATGAAATAATATCATCTTAATCAATATTATCTTCTTTAAAATAACATTGGGTAACAAATCTGACCTTGTTATTTATAACATTTCACTAATCATCATTTTTTTAAAGGTTCATTTATTTCCAATAACATGCATATTATCATACAGAAAAACCAATTCTTATGAATTTTTCTTAGAAAATTAGTAAATAACTTCTAACATAGAAAAAAATTATTTGGATCATTAAAATTATCTAAAATATTATTCATAATAAACTAAAAAATGAATAATAAAAAAATTTCTTTTAGAAATTTAATCTGAATTATTGAATCTTTACAACAATAATTAATGAATTAGGGTTATATATTTAAATTTATAATATCATTATAGATGAGGAAGATGGTCTCACCAAAAAATTAATTCCATATCATCATTTTATTTTATGTTATATTCTATAAATTTAAATTTAATGAGTTCTTATATAGAATTTGTTATTTTAATGTTTTATTATCTTAACACACATAAAATGAATCTTTAACAATGATAGATACTTTTATTATAAATTTTATATTCATTAATGACACCTAAATATCCCAAAAAAAATTTGTTGGATTTTTCATCAAATATATCCATGTTATCATTATTATTAATGAAAACACAATACATCCATGTAGTCTTACAATTTTAACAATATATTTTTTTCTTCACATATCTCCTAAATTATTTTCTATAAATTTTTTTTGATAAGAATATCATTAAAAACATTAAAATATGTGTGTGTAACATCAACCATAAAATACATTTGTAAACAGTAATCACTTATCATAATTCTAGAAATTTTTTGCATTATTATATTTTTACATTATATAATTCCTTTTTTGAAGAAATCTAGAGGCAATGAAATTATGATAATAAATATTTTTGTCACTAAATCTTTCAAATTCATGGTTTTGAAATATTCCTCCTCTATCACTTTGGATATAAAAAATATAATATCTTTTCCTACTATAAAATAAATTATAGTAAAGGGAAAAAATAATGATGTCTCTGTTTTATGCATTCGAAAAATAAATCCAAGTAAATATACTAAATTCACTAATAAAAAAACTTTCTTATTACACCCAATTCATGTTTTTCAATTATTATAAATTAATACTACGAAACTAGTTGTTGGGGTATGACAATGTTCACATACTTGATCAATTTGAATGTTTCCATGAACTATTTTAATTTTACCCATGATCCTCCTATATGGTTTTTATCTACTATAAGATCTCTTGACTATAGATATTTTTTATAGTTTTAAAATCTATATCTGTCCTGATCATGCCACATAATCCATAAAATTTTAGCTCTTAAACAACATTGAAATTCATCACATGTTAAACCATGAGTTCAAAGAGTTCAATAATATAAACATTGTCATTTTGATTAGTAAAAAACAATATAATTTGATTTGGTCATAATGAGTTAATAATTTTTAAATTAAACAAAAATACCATCATCACATTACTATGATACAACATCCAGATTATAATTTAAATTTTAAAAATATAAAAACATTTTAATAATAATAAATATATAAATATAAACTCCTCAAAAGCCTTAATAATTACCATGCTAATTGTCTCTAAAAGTAAAAATGACTCCATTACAATAATATTAAAATATATAATTTGATATATATCAATTAATGTCCATAGATCACCATAATCCTTGTATAATATTTTGTTCGTTGGATGTAGAATTTATTTATCTTACAAAAAAATACTAGACTATTTTGAAAATCATGAATATTTTTTTCTAATGGGTTTAGTTAGTTTCTTTATAGGAACCCTTATATATTTTAAAAAGGTATTGATTTATAATATAAAAGATAACGATTTATAAATAATTTAATCAGTGTTTTCTAAAGACTGTAGAAATAAAATTGATAATTCACTTGAACAATGTCCCTTCATTTTTACATAAATAACATAACACGAAAAATTTTAATTATAATACTTTTCAAAAATATATATGGTCTACATATGTGGAAGTGATCAATAAATCTCAAAAATATACTTAAGTTTTTCATCTTTAATCATAGAAATCAATTTATCATATTTTCCCATACCTTGAACAAAAATACTTATATATTGTCACAAATATAGAATCAACTAAATAATATTCTCAATGTCATTTGGTGTAAACTACAAATAATTACAAAACATTAAATTTTCTCAATAATTATTTTTCTTATGTTTCAAATTTTATTAAATAATTTTCTTACTTTTATCAACTAGATTATAATTTTATCTTCTAATTAATTTTATATCTTATATTTTCATATAATATATGTTAATGATTTTTTTCAATATTATCTCTGAAATTGTTTTCACTTGGAATTTATAAATTATAATGAAAATTAGTTTCATTCAATGAACTAAAATTAGAAACAATAACCCTAATAATTATAGATATGTAGCACAGTTAATCCAACTCATTCCATATTATTATATTCACATGATGAAAATGATTTCTCTGTGTAACTCCAGACCCCAGCCAAAGTTATGTTCTAATTTTAATGATAGAATTTATATTTTCTATTGTTAATTCTTAGGTATTCTAGTATAAAATGTACTTTATATATAATTTTATAATTGGCTAGTTCCAAATAATTTTTAAACAGATTAGTATTATCTATCATTATTTAATTTCAATAATCTAATTTGAAATTTGTTTTTAATCCTTCATAATAAGAAATAATTTTTTTCCTAAAAAATACTGTAAATTGTTTTAAAAAATAATCATATTAACATCCATAAATTTAAATATAATTAGTTTAAGAAGTTAAATAAACTAATTGAAAAGATAAAACGATATTTTTGGTAGTCTCTTCCATAAAAATATTCCTCAAAACACGTTCACATTGATGAATTAAACCAATGAATTGATCATGATAATATTCATTGAAATTATTTCAATAATTATTTGAAACCATCTTGGTGTACATAATATTTTATAGAGATCTCAAAAATCTATGAACAATGATAGTATTTAATAAAGCATCATAAATATCAATATTTTTATTTACTATACATATAAATCCATATACCGATTGATTAATTGTTTATTTTTCTCCAATCTTGATGTCTTGATATTTAGCTCACAACATTACAGTTTTTTTTATCATGATTTTCTTCTATTCCATAGTTTTTGAGTAATCAAAATCACTAAAATTCATGGGATACATTAAATTATATTACATTACTAAGAAAATTCGTACTAGAAGTATAATATAAAATATATTTGACATTATAATTAAAATGATATATTACTGCACCATTACCAGTTAATGTATTTAGATTAGCCATTGGTGATTTATATTATTTTTCCATTAAATATTAATGAAAAATTCTCAAATTAATGATGTAAACCATAATATTAGAAATCCAATACCACTAATAATTTATATTAAATATGGTTTTTCATTAATGAATCCATAAATTATTAGAAACATGTCATACCATCTAGATTGATCTTTCCATAGAGTGTAGAATGTTGGATATGATTAGCGAAAAGATATAAAAATCTTTTTTTAATGAGATATTATCTCATACCAATAGATTTAAAAAATATTAGATGTATAATATAGTCACGTGGGAGGTTATTAAAATATTAAAAAATTTACTAAAATGAAATTAATTTGATGAAATGATAATATTAACACAATAGGTTTTTATGGTAGTTCAGTACACTATGATATCTTCTCATCTCATCACTAACAAATACTCCAGGAGCGGTATGACACCAAATAAATGTTGAAATTAAAATGGGAATAATATTAATTGTATATGTTTTCTTTTCAAGTTGATGAAAAACTGAAAACAACAATAGTTTTCAAGGAATGTGGCAACCAGATTACAACCCAACATTTTCTAGTGGATGCATAACCAATGCCAAGCCATACTCTTTTACTTGTATAAACAAGGTAATAGTGCATTTGATAGTGTAAATAAGAAAATTTTAGATGACTGAAAATAAAAATTATAATAAAATAAAAAATATGTTTGAATAAATGATGATTGAGATGTAAATAAACTCGAAAAATTAATCAATTATGTTCAATATGATGAATTTATTTAATAAGTGTATTATAGAATGAATATCACATACAGTTTCAATAATAAAATATTTCATGCCATCTAATTTTTTCCAGTTTTATTTTATAAATATTTTCAATAATATCTTAAAAATCATCAACTTAAATAATCAGAGTCATTACATTCCTAATAACCATATTTACAAAAATAATTTAAAAACATTGATAATTTTCAATGATGGGAAATAATTTATCCAACATCATCGTACTATTAGAAATTAAAATTTTCATAAAGAAATGCTTCACAATAATCTATGTGAGATATGTTTTCTCAAAGTATTTATTTTAAACATCTTGAAAATATTTTCTACATAGATGTTAAGAACCCCCTATTTATACATAGAATATTTAAAATTTTACAAGGAAATAAGTCATTCACATAAGAATATAAAATGACCACGTCCTATAATTGTTATTGTCCAAAATAATATTTGAGGAATATTGAAACAAAATTAGAAACATTTAATAGTAAATCATTTGTGAATAAATTATAACAAAAACATATTATTTCAAAACATTAGTGTAAACATTAAAAATCATAATAATATTTCACTTTACCTATTTTTAAAAAATAATTAAGATCAATTTTTTTCCTCTTATATAAAATGTAAGAGTTAATTACATTAATAAATATTGAAACATAAGAATAAAAATAAAATTTATATAATTAAATTCCTAGAATAAAAAATATAAATACATTAAAAATATCATAAACTTTGTCAACTATAATATAAAAAAAACAAAAAAACAAAATAAAAAATAATATACATAATAATATCATGTTAGACTTATTAATTTGATCCATCACATTCAATCCACCCACCGTAAGAGATATTTCTTTAACCAAGAAACCAAAACCAAAAAAAATAAGAGTCGTTACTCAAAATTAGAATATTAAATTCCATACCAAAAATTCTAATCATAAAATTAAGTGAAAATGGAAAAATATCTAAAATGAAGAATGAGAGATTAATATAATAATTAAAATAGAATAAATAAATTTATAAATTATAATTTATTTTGATAGAATAAATTTTTTAGGATAATGTAATAATGAAAATTGAGCAATGATAATGATCCATCATAATGAAAAAATGATGGAATAAAACAATATAATTGATTTTATGGATTTGTGATTATGAATAATTTTGAAATTTGGAAAGGTTGTATTAAATATTTTTGACATACATGTAAATAGTACAATCTCATTTTAATGTTTTAGAGTTTTTAATATGGGTTTGAAGGGTGTTAATGATAACCATTGGGTTAATCCAAATGATATAAGAATGTAGTGGCTACATGAGAATATTCATTCAACGAAAGAAAAATCCATGATGTGAATGAGGTTTGAAAACAATATATTAATATGGTTTCATGATGTTAATGCCACTTAATGAATGATTTTTAATCATTTTGTGAATGGGTCATAGTTGTTTGATTAACCTAGGAAATACATTTTCATGGATTATATTCAAAACACGGTATTCACATCATATATTCGTGACCCATTATGTTTATTATACTTCCTTGGTGGGGTTTATTCAATGCATGACTAACTCCAATAAAATTTATAATAATCCTCAACCCTTGGACCCTATTATTTTTCTAGGTGTTATATTTGATTACAACACTTATGCAATTCCTTATTTAGCATGTGATATCGAAAATGATTGGGTTCTCTCCCTAATATAGTTGTGTTCCTTGTATTTTAGTTTCAATGATTTATCATGATGGGGATGCATTTTTGGGATGATTTTTGCATTTTATTTATCATTTTATGATATATCTTTATATTTTCAAGATTATATAATGTGTTTTAATTCCAGAGCTCAGCACTCTAGATGGTTGTGGAGTGGAATGTGAGGTTCTAAAACTGTTATTTACACAACAACTAGGCACACCATTTATCTCATGGAATTCTATTCTATGTTGTGAGAATCTATGATGGGGACAATATTTGTTGATATTAATTTCCTTCCTTCATATTTTTTTTGAATCCCATCGCATTTTTTTTGTAACATGAGTATTGGTTTGCACTTTCATCTTTATCCTATTTTCAGGGAATAAAAAAATATTTATTTTCAAAATGGGTTTTTGAATGATTTGAAATGTCTGACTGGTTTTTGTGTTTAAAATTAGTTTGTGAGAGGATGTTATTTCCATTTTAATTTGGAAAATTAAACTTTTATTTTCAAATTAATCTAAATTGAATTTAAAATGGCTATTAAAATAATGTTTTTTTGAAAAAGGGTTTATTTTTTTTTGTGAAATGTAAACTCTTTAAAATATTGATTTGATATATTCCTTACATTGTAGCTATAAGGATATTTTTTGAAGAAGTATTATTGGATAAATAAATCTTCACATTTAGGGGGTTCTCATTTTGGGGTGATCCTATATTCCTAGGACATAGATGAAATGGATATATGAACCATTTAACATATTGATGGTTTAAATTTATGGGGTCCTCCAATACTCCCAAAACATTATGAATGTTTTATAGGGACATGTAGTGTGAACTAGTAATTGATGAATGATTGATATAGCTAGCTTGAATAATATTATCCATGGTAAGCTTATTCAATTTTTTTTGAATTCAATCTTCTTGGTTTGATAAAAAATGAATAATTATATTACTTATGTAATAGGTTATTGAATTTATTTTTGAAAAAATTTCACTTGAATAGTTTCTAAAATATGAGAAAAATAGTAACTACTTACTATTATTTAATAAAAAAACTAATTACTATTCCTCATTAAATGTATTGTTGAAAATTATAATATTTTTATTTTTCTATATAGACCTGAAGTAGAAAGCATGGGTACGATCCTGCATAGCCTCATTATCTTAGACCATGTATATTCCTATAGAAATATGTACTCCATGTAATTTTTTCTCATGTCGGAAAGGAATATGGGTCTTAGTTATGAGACAATGTTTCTATTATATGGGTCTGGGTATATGGTGGTGATATTGTTGGATATTTCCCCCATATCACATGGTGTAGTAGTTTTTGGTTTTAGTTTTCATTTTTGTATTATTAGACTTGTATATTTGGGATGTATTGCTAAAATTATCTTTCCTTGATTATATAATATTTAGTATATAATTTTATTTAAATATATATTACATTCATATTTATTAATATTGAGTAAAATTGTTACCTATAGTTGTTTATTCGATTTATAGGGGTTATTTTCCATCCCTTGTGGGTTGGGAATTCCCTTCAGATTATTGTTGAATTGGTCTAGGTACTATTTTAGAGGGAAACACAATTCAGTTAATTATAATATTTCACCCAATCCACCCTTAAAACATATCATTTTCTCCCATATAATTTCCAATTTATGGTAGATGAAAATACGGGGGATTATATCCTAGTTTAATTGTCGATCTATTCTATAACCAAAATCATCATGTAGATTTTACTAGAAAGGGCCACTCCTGTATGTGTCTCCAAACAAAACACATTAAAGTACATTCTACCAATTATATTAAATCAAGGGGAAAATTAATATATTATATTATATAAAACATATTCTCAAAATTAAATTTGTTATATATATTAATTCTTCATATAGGGTAACCTATATTATTATTGATAATTATTTCCCAACTATTTTTTAAATATATACGATTTTCATGTTCTATTAAATAGGATTATATTTAGATGATTTATTGCCATATTATATAGTTTTATTCATCATACAATATTTGTTTTCAATTCATTTTAATATACTCTAGACTATTGAAATAATTTCATCAATAAAATATTAAAAATATTGTAAGCCACACCATGTAACCACACAAATCACACCCCTTGAAAATATGTATGAATGCCTATACTCATGACCAATATCATAATGACTATTTATCTATCAATTAAAATAAATTTATTTTACTCATTTTAGTGAATAAAGTATCCTTCATATTAAAAAATTTGATATGTGAACCCATTTATCAATTTTGATGAATCTTATCCATTTATTTTACCTAACCACAAAATAACATTGGAGATCCCCATGTGGAGGCTCCACCAACAACTTTAGTTATCTACACATTAAGGGTTCTTATTAAGCTTAGTTTATGTGTTTTTTAATGTACGTTAATGTTGGTAAGGGACCATATAATTTTTGATCTATTAACATTACATAGGAAACATGAAAAGATCATATTTAGTATGGATAGGTATAAATTTATTCTATAATTTATTATCTTATAGTTAATAATGATTACAGCTTCTAATATGGATCGATATTAGTTGGTTTTATAAAATAGAGATATTATCGGAATGGGTTGTGATATATTTCACCATAATGCATTAAATATCTACATAATTTTCAAAAAAATTGTATCTAATGTGGATGTGAAGGTGTTTCTGATATTGGTATGATATTTTTTTATATATTCTATTTGGATATTTCTTAATTTTTTGAGGTGGAATATTATGTTTAAAAAATATATATCTTATTATGCATCATATATTGTAAAATATATTAAAATTAAACCCCATGTTCATTATGATTTAATTATTCATATTGATGATATGTGGGAAAGTGGTTTTATTTTGACTTTTTTACTTGTATTGGATAATTTAATGTTATTTTTAGATTGATAATGGTAGTTTATATTTTTTGACTCTTAATTTTTAGATATTCACTCATTCTTTGAGGGTGATCATCTTAAACATTGTGGACAAAAAAGTATAGAATAACACTTACCATAAGCATTAGAAACATAAAAAAATTTTGTTATTGAATTGAACTATAAGATACCATGACCATTATTGAAATCATAAATTAAATTTTGTTTAGGACGTATTGTTTTTTCAAGTGCATTTATTTAAAGAATTATATTATTAAGGTTTTTTCATTCATTAAAATATAGGGATATTGAGGAGTTGAGTATTAATGCATTTATGGATGATTAAAAACCTAATAATAATGAAAAGGTGAAGTGTTAGATAAATGAGTATTCTATGATTGATGTGAGGGGGCACATGGATGTAAAAGAGTAGTTTAAACAAAAGGAATATAGAAAGAACAATCATGCAAAAAATGAGGAGAAATATCTTGATCTTTTGAAACATTTATGGTTGTAGAGCTTCGAGGAATTAAATATTAACATTCTTAGTCCATTTAAGCACAAATTAATTTTGAAATTATTATTTCATTCTTAAGAAAAGACGATAAAAATTGATTTTTTTGAACCAAAATAAAAAATAGTGTAGTGGAAGTAATTAATTAATGAAGATCCTGTGGTGGACCACAATAAAGAAATAAATAATTATATTGTATAAATTTTCCTGAGATTTTCTATAAAATATTCCTTATACACTAATATAGTTTTATCCATTATATGTAAAAATTATTTTAAAAAAACCATGTGAAGCCCGTACACCCGATCTTCTAGATCATATATAGAAAATTATGAATAATATTTTTAATAAAAAATAACTGAACGATATACTATCATTTCTGTTTGGGGATTATTTCTAGTATTGTCATTGGAGGAAGAGAATAAATCATACATATTATCATAGTAAATAAATAAATAAATTACAGGACATTAAAAATTCTAAAAGTAATCTTATAATTTATTATGAAATCTATGAAACCCCATAAATGATAATGAAAACATTTCATTAAATATTGGGGTTGGAAAATTTTCCCAGCGGGTGGTTTTTAAAACTCTAGAGAAAAACCATCTTAAATATTCGGATACCTTTAGATAATACATTTTAATATAATTATAAATATAATTTTGAAAACAAATTGATTAGAAAAATACATTAAAAATTCATAGAGAATATTTTAAATTTTGATAAAAAAAGTTATGAAAAAACATTAAAAAATATAATATAATTTTGAAAAGTCATTTAATAATCATTCAAGAAAATTATTTTGAAAATTACTTCTCAAATTCTTTTTTTATTCTGAATTCATTAATAATAACTATGAAAATACCTACAAAATTTGAAAATAATATAAATTGAAAATACATACTTTAGAAAATTATAATACATTTGATAATACTTAAACATTTGAAAATCCTTTAATACATTTTGAAAATAAAAACACATTTTAATTGGTTTAAAATAATATATTGATTTTTTAATAAAATATAATGAATTCCTGTGAAATAAATACCATGGGGAGACTGAAAATACTGAAGGGTTTCCTAGCCTACAAAATTTACTGAGGTATGGGTCCACTCTCCACATTCATTTAATGTTTACAATGTCCATGTTCATTTAAAAGAAAAATTTCAATTTTTCTTTATATATATATATTCACCAGATTTATTAACACTAAAAGCATGACAATAATTTAAATACATATAAATATATATAATTATATATATATAATTGTAATTGTCCAATTTCATAGGATATCTCTTGTTAAATAAGATAAAACAAAATATCCAAAAAATTATACATCGAATAAATGCATATAATATAAGGAAACATTGTTGTATTTGAAACATTCTTCATAAACACATGGAATACATTTGGATGAAATATGTATTATAGTGAAAGCTTTTATTGTTGAAAAATAAAACATTAATAATGATATTAATTACTCATTTTATTTATTGATTTTATGAATAAGAAAATGATGTAATTATATCAACCCATCAGATAAAATCATAGAAATTTTTAATTACTATTAAAAAAATTATTCACAAATAATTTTTATTTCTAAATGTAATAATAAGAAGAAACAATTATATGACCCACACATAATTAAATTATGTAACATTTTTAAATAAAACATTTCATATATGAATAATTTACCAAAATCAACTGGAGAATGTTCATAATTTAGATTCAAGGTGAAATTTTATGCATATAAAATATTATCTATTTCAAATATTTAAATTATTGTAAATTATGAATATATATATATATTTACATCCAAAAAAATTTATAATACTCTTTAAATATTGATACTAAACTATTTTTCACATATAATATAAAAACATAAAATAATGGTGTGAAGGATTGAGTCCCCCACATATAAAATCATACTAATTTTTAAATTATTATCCTCATAAAACAGTTATCGACTATAATATAATTTCTCTTTCCCAAAACAATTATAGTCAAAGGAAAATATACCCTTGACATATAATATTGAAGTAAAAATTTTATTATAAACATAAAAATATAGATTGTAAGAAAATGGATCCTTCCTTCCCTTCATATATCAATATTCATATAATAAAAACACTTAAAACTCATTAACAATAATTGTTTTGTTACATAAAAATGTAAAATGGGTTTAATTTATATTCATCATGTTCTATAACTTCTAAAAATAAAATTATACATGCATATAATAAATTAATCCCCTTATATAAATATAATATTGAAATTTGAAGTATAAAAATAAAATGAACATTAATCATGAATAAATCATATATGTATATATGTTTAAATAATATAACTTATATCATAATAATAATATATAAATATATATAAGAAACCAATAAAAAATAATTTTATAATTGTGAAGAAAATGATCATAGTGTTTGATAATAATAACTAAATATTTATTTATGAAAAACATAAACATAAAATCATATACATATATATATATATAATTATTTTAACAATAAAAAGTCCTAATAATTGAACACAGAGAACCAAAAATATACACCCTTAAAATTCATGAGGTTTTCAAAATAGGTGGTAAAGAGGGAAATAGTAGAAGAAGGCTTCCAATTGGGACCTCCCATGAGGGAGTGTGGTTCTTGTTTTATGTGAGACACCCCACCCCCCACACACAAAGAGATATATATATATTGGATTGGATAAAATATTATTGGGGGAATTAGAATATAAATTTAAATGCTTAGTAAATTATAAATTAGGCCTAAAATCCTAAAATATTCATATGGTTCCTCTAAAAACCACTTCCTCATGTTGGGATATCTAATTAAACAAGTTTTCAAAACAAAAACTGATTTTTTTATAAAATAATACATATTTATTAACTATTAAGAGATTGTGTTTAAATAATATTTGGGAATCTAGGTCATTAAGAATTAATGGTCACTGATGATTTTCATAGATCAAATACGTAAAGGGGTAGATCCAAAGATCTATGTCTTTGTTTTCATTCTATGGAAAATGAAAAGTTTAGTATGGTAATGTGATTTTCATTTTCTATAAATATATGAAGAATAAAAAGCCAAATGATTCGGTGGAAGATTGAATTGGTTTATTGGATGATCAATGATTTCTTGAGGTAGAAGTATGTTATGAATAGTGATGTATTAGAGGAGTCACGAGGAAGAAAATGGTCAAAATTTATTGGATGGAAGCGATCAGTTTGAACACATGGCCAATACATAATAATTTATTTAAATGAAATGAATATTAACACAAAACTGGTCCCACATCAATATGGAACCTTGTTTTTGGATCCAATATAATCTAAATCAATACATTAAAAAAGGGAAAAGAAAAATTTTGCCTTATAGATAAGCCTTCCCCAATGAACTTTCCTATCCACTTCTACACTAAAATAAAAGCATAAAAGACTCTATATGGCTTAGTTTTTGTTTCAAATATTCCACCATGTGAGGAAATTCATAATTTATCATCTTCTTTGTCTTGGGTGAGGTAGAACTCTCCACATGGTCCACCCACATGGGTCTAGAGTGTGTTGAGTGGTCTCATGGCATGGCTCACAGAGGTAGGCTAATTTTTTTATAAAATGTAAATAATACTTATATACTCAAATGAGATAAAAAAGAAAATATATTAACGTTTAAGCATTTTAATCTTTAATATCCACATGAATTATTTATTTTAATAATATATTATCCTCAATCACTTCTTAGAAAAAATATCAATGAATTATTTTAAAATAAAAATTATAACAAAGATATATTTTTACACAAAAAATAATACTACATCTATAATAAATCTAATATTTAGTTTTTCTTCCCAAAAAAAACTATGGAAATTAACATTTTTTTGGATTTATAAACCATATAAATTAGATATGATGTTTGAAGAGGTAATTGATATATAAAGTAATTTATTATGAGTAGTAACAATGTAATAAATTTAATGTTTAATCATAATTTTAAACAACAATATATAATATTTTTACTTACATTATCATTATACTTATTTTGAGAGAATATTATTTCATATGAGAAAATAAAATATTATTTAATAAATTATTTTATGATTTAAATACATTATGACTGAAATATTATGTTTATCGATGGAAATAACTTAATTTTATAAATATTTAAACAGAACAAAGTTGTTTAAAATTATATGCAATATTAAATTATTAATATCTTAATGAACATAAATTTTCATTTCTACCATAAAGGTAATATTATTATGTTATGTTTAAAAGAATCCCAAGTAAGATTTTGGAAAACATTTATGAATAGGTTAAATTGTACATTAGTTTTCATTAATATTTAAATAAATCATTAAATAAAAATTTATTAAAAGAAAAAAACTTGTAATTTTTTTTGGGGTTTCAAAAAATATAATAAAATTTTTTTATGGGAAAATTCATGAATATTTTATTGAAAAAGAATAAATATAAAATTGAATACGAGCACTGAGATAGAATTTTCTTCAGTTGGATATGAACCTAGAAGTGTAGTGAGAACACCGATCCTTGGTAATTATTAATAAAAAGTAAAAACACATTTATGAAACAAAAATTAAAAAATATGACTACATAGTAAATATGACAAATGATCTTAGATCATCCTATTAAAGGTAATAGAACCTTAAAAAATGTGAAAATATTTTATATTCTTGGACGGAATCAATCAAGGAATACATATTGGTGGATACATCTAATGTTTTAATTGGAAAAAAATAATTTAATGATTTATTATTTTCATACTGTGGCTTCCATAAATTATAGACTCTAACAAAACCTGATGTCAATCCATACTACTCTATGTTTTAGCAATCATAACCACTATCCACCAAAACTAATAGAATGATTCAATGAAAAAAGGATCAATTCCATAAATTGTCCTTAACTACACTGGGTTAGTATTTCATAAAATGTTATGACATGATCTTTTGTTATAATGTTTAATAACCAAGGTTCATTGAAAGTCTCTCTCAGCTCAAAAATTGGAAAACAATGAACATTAATGATAAATCAAAAACCAAAAAATTAAAATCAATTTGATTTGGAAGTCATATTTTGTGTGTGATATAATGTGAGATTCCAAGTGATTTGGTAGAATTAAAGGGTTGAATATGTAACATTAAATGATATACTATGAAACAAAAAATGAAAAAAATCTAATGATTCATCTTGGTGAAGATATATCAAATTGATAAATTGTCACAAAATCTATATAACAAGCTTATCCAAATTATGAATCGATAAGTGAAACAAAAAATATATTCATTATTGAGGATGAATTAAAATAACATTTTATTAGAACTAACATTGTAGAATCAATGATAAAAACTCATGTCAAGTCAATGGAAAATGATTAATTCAAAATGGTAATTAATTATAATGTTATATAAAATTAATTATAGTTAAATTTGAAGGAAAAAAATTAAAAAATACTCATCATGGTAACAATTTATATATTAATTAAAAATGGTTTTATAACAACCAACTTCAAGGAATGATGAAAATATTCATCTATTCATATCAATAAAAAAATTTAATATAAAAACATCCTTATTGATACTATCATTTGGGCTATCTAATGTCTATATCGTATGGACAAAAATATACTTCAATTAAATGATTTATCTATCAACATGTACCCTAATATCTATATTTATTGATATAATATAACAAAATAATATTTTTTTAAATGAAATGTGTAATGACTACCATTAAATACATTGATACAAGTGTATGATAATGAAAATTCCTTAATCGATCAATTTAACCAAATCACATTATTAATTGATTAAAGTGATTCCAGATATTTAGAATTAGTGGATGAAAAATATTAAATATATTTCATATAAAATTTAAATGAAATTTATCCACATGAAGTAATAAATACATTAGTAGTTAATTTTTTTCCATCAATATTTATATCACAATTTTAATCCAAAAAAATAGAAGATATCATTATCATAGGAAGTATTATTTCAAAAATAATTTAATGATATAGGGGCATTGAACATTACATAGAATAAAACATAATGCATACCAGGGGGTGGTCCTAGTCTATACATAAACGTACCTGTGGTATAATAATCTTCTGAAATGTATTTTTTGGAACATATCATATCATACATAATGTATCCAACAATATTTTTATATTGTATTTAGCATTTACATGTGACATAAGAATCATTTTTATGTTCCTAATATTGGTAAAGTAATAATTACTAACCCAGAGGCACAATTTTAGGTTTTAATTTCTTAAAAATATAACACTTAAGAAAATTGTTAACATAGGTATATTGGGACAGATATAACACATTATTGTCTATATTTTTAATAATTTCCATTCCTAATATATTCTTATCATTACCCAAATATTTCATATTGAATATATAGTTTAATTGGTATTTTAGGTAATTAATAAGAATCACATGTTTTTGAAATTATAATCATTTAATTAAAATATATATATATACACATTTAACTAGACCACATAAAATATATTTGCTTCTATTAAAAAATTTAATGCATTAGAGAGTCAAACTATTTATATAACTTCGTTGAAAACTGATTATGTCTATAAAATTATTTATTAAATAGAAAAATATTGTCATCCTGTAATTACACTATAAATCCGTCATTATGATTCACAAAAATTATATCATCCAATTTCTGACGAAATAAATGTGTTAAAATAAAACATTTTGTTGTAAAATTCATTTTGGTAATTAAATTTGATCAATAATCTACATGATTAATTTTTATTAACACAATAAAAAGTTTCACTATAGTCAATCCGCTCATGTGGATGGAAACCTATATCAATGAGTCTTTATTTGATGTTAATTTCCATTTATCCAGTTTCAACTTTATATATTTTGAATTTCCAACAATAATAATTTAATCAATCATTTTCTTATTTTTTAAAAACATTAAATTTTAATTTATAAGTGGGGGATATATTTTCTCATTTTTATAAGCTATCCACTACATTTATTCATCATATTTCAAAGAAAAGTTTAAGTTATGTGACTCATCATATTTATACTCATGAGAAATATTATATGATTATTCAACAAGATTAGTAGAACTGAACAATGTATGAGGCTTAATAGTTATCATAAAAATATCACATTGTAATTGATAGTAAATAAAAAAAATCCCTCACCATGATTGTCATAATCAGACTCATTCTCGTTGTTTAGATTATTTATAAGTATTATTGTATGATTGGTGGAGGTATTCATAGTTTAATAAAACTATTTTTCTTTTAAAATAAGTGTAACACACAAATGTTCAGTCATACCAGTATCGAAGGGATTGGATGGCTTTTACTCTAGATATGAAGCCACATGAAAGAAAATATAATGTATAAATAATCATTTATAATACCTTGGCTAATATACCAAATATTTGTATATTTTAACACCATTATAATAAACCATTATTAACAATTTGATAGACCTATGTTCAAGATTGCATGTTTATCCAGAAGTATAATTTGTATAACAAGAAACACAATGATGTACTAGAAAAAGGGAAATAATTTCTAAATATCAGCCTGAGTTTCTCAAATTATGTAAATACAGAAAAAAAAATTTATAAGGTAAACTGATATAAAAACAACATCAATGAAAAATGACTTACGTAGACAAGAGTGTGTGATCATTCTACTCATTGTTTGCAGTATATCATATTCATAATTTAAATAGTGAAATTATTTGGGTGATTTCAACATCTATTTGACTTATATGGTTTACTTAAAAAATATAATAGTGAATTAATTCATGAGATAACAACAAAACTATTTATCTATTCTAATGGATCCTAACATATTCCCAAACTATCTTTTTAAACCCAATTTCCATGTTTTACACATTTCTAGAATATCCAATTTATGATTTAGTTTGTAAAACCATAAATTTTGTGAACGGTCTTCAATAGAGGTAATGAAATAGTGTCCTACACCATTAGGTAAAAATTAAAGGGCCTGCATAAGTAAAAATGAACATATTCTATGGGGAACATAGCTCTATATAATGACATCTTATGGATGACTCATTTAAACAAGCTATAAACAGAGTCTTAAAAATGGACTATTGTCCTTGATTTCATATTTACACTATACTATTTTACTATGTACATTATCACCATTGAATCTATAATACCCCAAGATTCGATGGTATGTTTCTCATTGAATAGTGTGTGATGTATGCAACATTGAGTTCCATCGCACCATGGCCTATCAAACTAGTTATTTAGAAAGCGACTATAAATAGTAATAACAAAATTTTGAATTTTTTATATATCACATACAATTTGAATATTCATATTTTTTATTTCTTAGATATAATATAAGGAAATATTCAAATTTTTATATAAAAGAAGCATTTTTCAAAAAATGTATTTTTTCCGCCTTTTAATGGTAAAAACATTCTAAATATAATATTTGATAGTTTAATATGTTCTATTGCAAAATATAATTTTTTTTTTAGAAATGGTACATCAAAATTTAATTTGGGAAAATTTTTGTTACTTTTCTAATAAAATTCATTTATTTATGAACAGTGAAATATACAGAATTTTAATTCAAAATTGCATTTTAATATAATTTATTTATATTTCTTTATTAACATTTTAATTGGTTTTAAAGTATAATAAGATTATAATTTTTTTATTTAATCCAATTTTGGCCATTTTATGTAATTTCACATTGAAATAGGACATAAACAAGTGTCATTGTTTTGATAGTTATTTTTTCTAATATACACTTTTTGTTTTGACAACGAGAATTAATTTTAAATTTATTGAAGCAAATTCTATGTTTTGAATTTGGTAAAATATAAATAATTTTTGAATTCAGAATATAAAATATATCTTAGGCCTAATTTTTTGTATTTTTCTCACTAAAATCAATTTTTGAAGAATAGTGAAAACACTAAGTAGTAGTTATGAAACCGACTTATTCATTTAAATGAAAATTTTCAGCTACTGCTAATTGAATTTTGAAAATCCAACATAAATGGATGTTATTATTTATTAAAATTTGGTTCAGTAAGATGATAATAATTTTGGGTGAATGGTATCTTTTGACTTTAATTTTCCCTGGTTATAGTTAAATAGGGTAATTCATTTTAAAAATAAGATTATTATAATATTGAATTACCTTAACATGTGTCCTAATACTATTGGATGATTCATTTCCAACAATGGGTCTCCTTGGGACAATTTTGGGACCCCATGAAGACACTTAAAATTTATAATGACACTGTATATTAATAAATTTAAAGTAATGACAAAAATGACATAAACGTATATCTTTTAGTAAATAAATTCTTATATGGGGTTATATAAGTTATCATTTAGAATATAAATATTCATTTGAAAGATAAAAAGATTTCCTATATCATGGTATTTTTTTAATAATTTTTAATCATTATATATATATAAATATTTATGACTCAATAATAATGCAATGTTTACCTCAATAATGAGTGATTTAAATAAATTAGATAATAAACATTGACAAAATTAAAAAACCAGTCCAATTCTTATTTTATGTTTTTATTTCTAACAAAATTCATCTTATCTTTGAATTTAATATGTTTTGGTCCTTTAGAAACGAGAAATCATTATACATCAATATAATATTTTTAAACGTTTCAAAAGAGCCCTCCTCCCCCTTATAAAAAGCACTAAAAAATAACCCACTACACACACCTCTCAAGCCCCTTGGCCTGTCCAAATTCTGACCAAATAAGCACTCAAGATCCATCTATTCTGTAACATCCCAGGAAAATAATGAATATGAAATTTTCATATTTATTAATATTTTTGAATGAAATATAAATTTTACATTGAATGGGTTGATATGTGCGATATCATACCCGATACGCAACAGCGGGTTCCTTTGAAATCATAAATTGCACACTAATAATATAATATTATTATTTTATATAGTAGATAACTCCTAGCCATTGAATTAGTGGGAATGAAAAAAACTAACTACAATATGATTATACATGTTTGTCAAATGTTTTTACATTTATACAATAAATGTTAGAGGCTTAAAATGTGAATAAATCTAATTTTAAACATAATTTACATTAAAAGGTCGATTTGACGCCTTTTAATGGAGAACTCTCTTTATATATAGTTTTGGTCACTTTAATACATTCTAATTGACCAAATAAAATCCTTATTTAGAATGGGGGCATCGAAATTTAATTTGGGTAATTTTTTAGTATTCTTCTGAAAAAGTACATTTTTTAATGAATAATGAAAAATATTGTATTTTAATTCAAATGTGCCTTTTAATCTAATTTATTTATATGGATATATTATCTTTTTAATTGGTTTTAAAGGGAAATTGAAATATATTTTTACCATTTAATCCAATGTTGGTCATTGTAATTTATTTCACTTTGAAATTGGACATAAATAAGTATCAATATTTTGATAGTTATTTTTTCTTAAAAACAAGCTATTTGTTTTAGCAGCGGGAATTAATTTGTAAATTAATTAATTCCACATCAATGTTTTGAATTTGTGAAAATAGACATCAATTTTGAATTCATAATATCAAATAAATTTTTGGTTTATTTTTTGGTATTTTTCTGAAAAACATCAATTTTTGATGAATAGTGAAACCACTTAGTGGTAGTTTAAAAAATTATTTTCTCATTTAAATGATGTTTTACCACTTATGTGAATTGAATTTTAAAAATACGACATACATGGTTGTTCTCAAGAAGTAGAATGTGGTTCAATACGAAGAAAATAATTTTTGGTGAATAGTAACTTTTGATTTTATTTACTGCGGTTAAAGGTAAATAAGGTAATTCAAGGTTAAAAAAATATTATAATAATTCAAAATTACCTTAACATGTGTCCAAAACTTATTTGTTGAGTCATTAACGACCATTGGAATCATTAGGTCGATTTTGGGACCCCATTGATCAACTTGGGAGTGAAAATGACAATTTAGATTAATTATTTTAATGTATAGTCAAAATTGACATTAACAAACCTCTTTTAGTAATTAATTTTTATATGGTGTTATATGAGTCCTATTTTCAACTATAAATATTCATTGGATAGATAAAAATATTTCATAAAAGATATAATTTTGTTTCTAACTTTTAGACATCTAATTAATTATATTATTTATGACACAATAATGATGCAGTATTTACCTCATTAATAAATGATTAAAATAAATAAGATTATAATGAATAAAATATTATCCAAAAGATGTCCAATTATGATTGGATGATTTTATTTAGACCATGATTCATCTTATCTTTAAACTTAATGATTTTTGGACCATTACAAACAAAATATAATTTTATAAAAATAATAGTTTCACATTTTCCTAAAGAGGCCCTCCTCCCCCTTATAAAAGGAGACCACTTCTATCCAATTCCTCACACCTCTAAATCCATTTGGCTCGTCCAAACTCTGTCAAATTAAGCTCTAAACATCCCTATCCTCCTATTAGAATCCTTACCTTATAAAGAATACACTTGAAAAGGTCATTTGGTTCAAACCAAATGGAGTTACCCAAATTAAAGGTAACAGTTTCTATTAAATGTTTTTCTTTTATTTTTCTTTTCTAACCCCTAAACTCTTTTTATTTACTTTTTTTTGTAACAACACCATTATCCAAAATATAATAGGATGTTTTTATGAGAAGGATTCAAATGAAAATTACACATACCTCAATTTATTGGATGAAGAACATAATGTTTCTGTGGATAGAAAACTAACGCCTCGCGAAATGATGATTGTTTAATTACATCTTACCACTTCTCATTGAGGACATCATGTTGGAACTGTATTTATATATGATATATATTATGTTTATTATTTCTTTATTCCTCTGTACTTCCCATTTATATAATGCCTTTATGGTTTCTATAGTGGGTAAATATGATAATCTTATTTGAGGAAGTGCGGACTACCGCCCCCTCAAAGTGATTTGATTCGTTAATGCCTTATGTGGGATGTGTAAATGATGGAGTTAATGATATTATATATGATATAATATTGGAATTATAATATTATTATGTATCATTATGTTTTATTTCCATTAAAATAATAAATAGAAATAAAAGTAGCGTTCGTGCGTACGTACGGCTTACCGTCTCCATGAATGGTGCATTTCATTTCATACCTCTAAATGTCATGTAATGTTATAAATACATGTATATACTGGATATATATGATATATATGATATATAAATCATGAATATTATTCTGAATATAATGAACTTTTGACCACATGAACAACATGCAATTATAAGAAGTCCATTTTGGACTCAAGTACCAAATATCGACAAAAGGAACATTTTTAACTTAAATGATTACATAATGATTATAACATGGTAATAAGTGATATAAAAGAAATAATAAACTTTAAAAAGCTTACTAAAAAATTAAAAATTAACTTTATTTTTTTATTAAGGAGATTATTGATCGATCGAGTCATGTCGAACATGAGGTAAGGGATCTAACCTCTCTCTTTATTTTCATGTACTCTCTTTCATGTCATTTCATTTATGCACCATGTTCTTATTTTGGTGGATGTTCTTTTATATTCACTCTACTGTAATTTTTATTTTCATATGTTGAGGTAATATCTCTTACTCTCATAAATTAATTTTAAAAAAATTTAAGTGGCGTCGTTAGGCTGTCGAATTTTTGTATGGGATTTTCTTATCTCACTTCCAAATCCGTGGTACTTCCATTGTTCGCCACTTATTTATTTCATGTAGTGTTTTTACTGCACATAAATGTATTCCCTGTGTAATACACTTTAATTTATGGGTAATTCCATCCTCATTTTATGATCCTTCTTTCATGTGGTGTATGTTTCGAAAGCTACCAAATCGATAAGGGATCCTTCCACCCTCCTCTTTTTAAAATACATCTTTTTGTTATGTCTCTTAATTTACATCTTCTTATGTTGGGATATATTCTTCTATTTCCTTATTGAGGTAAATTTTAAGTAGATGTGATGAGATACCATTTTTATCTCATAAACTCATTTTTTGAATTTTAAAGTGATGTCGTTAGGTTGTTGAATTTTGTTAAAGGGACTTCTTAACCCAATTTCAATTATTTGGGTTAATCTTCTACTTGTTGATTATGTCATTCTATAAATATGTGTGAATGACCTATGATTGTTTTACACATAATATCCACTTATATTGGGTGTATTTATATTTTTTCACTCAAAAATTATGTCATTGATTTATCCTTAATCTAAGGATACCTTCTTTATAAGGGATTGCATCTCAATTTAAATTCCATTGAGACGCCATTATTTTTATGCACCAATTCACTCTTATATGGTGTATATACTGTCCTTTTACATATTATATCGTGAATTATTTTATTCTCATGATATTATAAAGTTGTTATTAAATTGTATTCCTCAATTATTTGTATTCAAGAGTCTCTCATTTTGTTAAAAATTCTTTAACTAAAATATCGTTTTAAATGTTTTAAAAATTTATTCTTCTAAAAATTTATCATCAATATCCATGTTTTGAAAATGGTTTTGGGATTTATTTATATTGTAATTAGTGTTTTAAAATGTTAATTTATTTAAAATTGTTAAAGTGGTATGGGACACTTTGATTCAAAAATATATTTATTAAATGTTTTAAATTGTTATGAAAATTGTTTGATAAAGAAATATTTATTTCAATATCTTGAAATGATATATTGTGATTGGAATGTGGAAATGTTATCATTCCTTTATTCTTGTTTTATGTGTTATGATATGGTTATTGAGCATTGTTTACGTATACGGTTGGTTCTATGACAAACCTAGGGTGGGTGAGCCTGAGATAGCTCTCCAATGCATTGGGTAACATGATGGAGGTAAACATGAATGTTTCTCCTAACAGATTTAGGGAATATACAGTGATGGGTATTACAAATGTGACTCCTTGTGTAGCTGTGATAACTACAATGTAAGTATGTTATGAATTCCATAAGTTACCTTTATGATTTATGATTTCTATGTGTTATTCATAAATCTTATGATTTTGTAAGGTGTGTTATGATTGAAATGTATTGGATTCATTTATTTGTATTTATTGATGGGCTAATGTTTTCCTTCCTCATTTTATAACCCTTACTGATCTTTTTATGCTCATCCCATGTTATTGAAATGTTTTTACACAGGACATAAATATGATTAGGTTTATGGATGGGATAAAGGAAAAGTCAAGCTATCTAAAACATGGAACTAGACATGTTTCTTTTTAAGAGTTTTTATAATATGAAAAATAGATACTGATTAGTAGTGTATTCTTGTAATATTTATGTTGTAATGTAATAGGTATGACCTTAATCTCTAAAACTCTAAACCTGAAAATATCCTAAATGTGAATTATTCATTTAATTAAATATTATGTAATGTTTTAAGACCAGGTCCTTATAGTTGGTATCAGAGGTCGGTTTAGATTACATTAGAGGTTAGGGTACAATTTAAGCATAAGAGACATTACCATAATGGTAAGGATTTTAGAAAGAGTATTAAATATTTTTATAAATTGAATGATTTTAAGATAACATGAATAAGTATATCTTAGTGTTTACCCTCCTCATAAGATATGATATGATGATTTTATTGATATAATCACACTGACCTTTTTGGTTATAGTAAATGGCTAGATCTAGAATGCACCAATGTAATAGGGGATATGAAGAAAACAATGACAGTTTTCTGAACGAGCAGCTGAATGATATGGGAGCTGCAATGAGAACTCTTGTGGTTATTTTAAACCAACTATCTGGAGTCATGATTGAACACCTGAACCTTAGTGATTTTTATAAGACGTCATATATGCGAGAAAAAATTCCCTAATGATGTTCAAGTAATAATCATAAAGGTAAGTATGTTAAAAAACCTATGTGTGAAAGATGTGGGAAGAAACACATTGGAGAATGTTTCAAAGGGACAAAAAGATGCTATAGATGTGGAAATGAAGGTCATAAAGCAAGAACCTTCCATGGAAAAAGGAATCATCTATTTCACTCTAGGAAAGGGAATGAAGTCATTTCTGATGGATCAATTGAATGTTTTAAATGTGGTGAGCATGGTCATTATGAAAACACAAGTCCTATGATGATGTTTCAGGAATGGGATCACTAAGATCGTACAAATATTTTTTTACCAATACCTAATGCCATTCCAATTGAGGATGAATAAACCTATAATGACCAATGGAAGGTATGGATTGTTTCATAATATATGTTTTCCTATTATTGAAGTCTTAGGATATGATTCATGATTTTGTATGTAGGAAAGAATTATTTCAGAATAAGTTTGAAAACAATGGTTAATGGATCATTAAGAATGTTGAATGAGTAAGAGGACAACATATAAGGGATTCATGAGTTATGGTTGATTTCAGGATGGTGAAATTCTTAAAAGTATTAAGGATCTTTTTATAATGGGATTACATTAGAACTCTTTTTATAGTATGTGTAACCCAAAATATTGATATATGAAAATTTTATTCATGGAATAAATATTTTTTTTGTGTTTGTAGTTACAAAGAACCATTTGGGATTATATGATCCTTGAATTTGAGGCAATTACCAGTTAATATATTTTGGGATGAAAAAATAAAGTTATTATATAACCATTGTAGTTAAAATATGTTATGGTTATTTTTGATGAATTTATATCTTTTTAGGGAATGTTATAAAATTATGTAGTTTTTGAAAAGGGAAAACACGCAAACCGTGTGACAATCCGTCATGTCGGACGAAGATGTGGGAATTGAACCCACAACCAAAGTGGAACTGGTATTTATCACCTACCACTAGACTACATTATGTCCCTGGTTAGTATAACTAAGTATTTTTAGTTATATGATATTATCAATTAGGAATAAGTTGATTTTTGGGTATCTATGGAAATGATTATCCAATCTTGGAGGATATGTGATTAGGTTAATTACTTTTCAGTATGAGACTTTTAGTGTAACTGATGTTATTTGGAGATAAATATTAAGATTTACCTTGGAAGACTATGTGATTAAATCATTCAAAGATTTGGGTTTCAATAATAGTTTGGATTACATTGGAGAATTTTATGGATAGTAGTTTATTTAATGGTGTTTCTTGAGCCCTGGGTTCTTTTTGTTGAATTTTGGAGATTAAGAGTAATATTTCTTTTTATAAAGGATTATCCTTTTAGGGATTATCTGATATTGTACTAGAAAGTTTGATTTTGGTTAATGTATGAAGACAAGGGAAATTTATAGTTCATCTCTTGTGGATTATGTAATTCTCTAGACATTTATTATAGCGCTTTTAATGTGAACATTTCATCTTGAATATTCCTCCATTGGAGAAAAGATGAGTTTATAGTATAATTTTATTAAAGGATGAAACTATACACGACAAGTATGTATATTTCCTTACAATAATATTATAGTTATTAAAAAAATTCATCAACTCTATAAAAAGGATCTTGAAAAAAATGTGTTATAACCTCTCTTTTATCATCAGACTCTTACCCAACCACAAATTCATGGTATTGTGGCAGTTAACTTTCTGTGATCGGTATATCTATCACTCTCTATTAATCTATGAGAGTTATTTTTTCTTCCATATCCATGTTTTTCTACATAGAATCCTAGTATGAGTTGTCTCGAGTGACCTTTATATATATCTATCTTTATTTTAAAGTGATAGTTTTATTGACTCTTTTTCCAATGTGGGACTTTCAATGATGTTTCTGAGCCAAATTTTAAAATTGTGAGGATGAAATTCCCAAAAGGGTAGAAGGATGTAGCATCCCAGGAAAATAAAGAATATGAAATTTCATATTTATTAATATTTTTGAATGAAATATAAATTTTACTTTTAAAGGGTTTCTATGTTCGATTGCGTACCTGTTACGCAACAACGGGTTCCTATGTAAATTGCACACTAATAATATAATATTATTAATTTAAATGGTAATTAACTCCTAGCCATTTTATTCATTGTAATGAAAAAAACTAACTACAATATTAATATACATGATTGTCAAATGTATTTAAATTTATACAATAAATTCTAGAGGTTTAAAATGGGAATAAATCTAATTTTAAGAAAAATTTATATTAAAAGGTCGATTTACCGCCTTTTAATGGAGAACCCTCATTAAATATAGTTTTGGTCACTTTGATACATTATAATTGAACAAATAAAATCCTTATTTATAATTGGGACATTAAAATTTACTTTGGGAAATTTTTTTGGTATTTTTCTGATAATGTTCATTTTTTAATGAATAGTGAAAAATATTGTATTTTAATTCAAATGTGCCTTTTAATGTAATTTATTTATATGGATATATGATTTTCATAATTGGTTTTAATGTTAAATTTAAATTTATTTCTATCATCTAATCCAATTTTGGTCATTGGAATTAATTTCACTTTTAAATTTGACATAAACAAATATCAATCTTTTGATAGTTATTCTTTCTTAAAAACATGCTATTTGTTTTAACAGGGGGAATTAATTTTTAAATTATTTAATTACACTTATATGTTTTGAATTTGAAAACACATACATCAATTTTGAATTCGTAATATCAAATAATCCTTAGGTTGAATTTTTTGTATTTTTCTGAAAAACTTCAATTTTTGATGAATAATGAAACCACTTAGTGGTAGTTAAAAAACAGAATTTTTCATTTAAATGAAAATTTACCACTTCAATGAATTTAATTTTAAAAATATGACATACATGGTTTTTATCAAGATGTAAAATGTGGTTCATTAAGAAGAAAATAATTTTTTGGTGAATAGTAACTTTTGACTTTTATTTTATGCGGTTAAAGGTAAATAAGGTCATTCAAGGTTTAAACAATATTATAATAATTAAAAATTTCAATAACACTTGTCCAAACCTTATTGGTTGAGTCATTAACGACCATGGGCATCTTTGGGTCGATTTTGGGACCCCATTGATACACTTGGGAGTGGAAATGACAATTTAGATTAATTAATTTAATGTAAACACAAAATTGACATTAACAAAAGACTTTTAGTAATTAATTTTATATATGGTGTTATATAAGTCCTATTTTCTACTATAAATATTAATTGGAAAGATAAAAATATTTCATACAAGATAGTATTTTTTTATAATTTTTAGACATTGAATAAATTAATTTATTTATGACACAATAATGATGCAATATTTACCTCATTAATAAATGATTAAAATAAATAATATTATAATGATTAAAATATTATACAAAACATGTCCAATTCTGATTGTATGATTTTATTTCTTCCATGACTAATCTTATCTTCAACCTTAATGATTTTTGGTCCATTAGAAACAGAATATCAATATATAATAAAATAATAGTTTCACACATTCCTAAAGAGGCCCTCCTCCCCCTTATAAAAAGAGACCACTTCTAACCAATTTCTATCACCTATAAAGCCATATGGATCGTCCAAACTCTGACCAATTATGCTCTCAACATCCCTATACTCCTCTTAGAAGTCATTTTTCGGAAGAAGACACTTCAAGAAGTCCTTTGGTTCAAACCAATGGGAGTTACCCAAATTAAAGGTAACAGTTTCTCTTAAATAGTTTTCTTTTATTTTACTTCTCCAACCCCTAAACTCTTTTCATTTACATTATTTTGTACTAAAAATGGTATCCTCAATATACTAGGATTTTTTTATGAGAAATATTAGATCTAAACTTACACACACCTCTATCTAATGGATGAAGAACATAATGTTTCTGTGGATGGCACAGTAACGCCTCACGAAACGATGATTGTTCAATTACATCATACTGCCTCTCATGGTGGACATTATGATGGAACTATATTTATATATATGATATATATTATGTTTATGATTACCTTATTCTTCTGTACTTCCCATTTATATGATGCTTTATGGTTTCCATAGTGGGTAAATACGATAATCTCATTTGAGGAAGTGCGGACTACCACCCCCTCAAAGTGATTTGATTCGTTAATGCCTTATGTGGGATGTATAAAGGATGGAGTTAATGAAATAATATATGATATTATATTGGAAGTATAATATACCTATGTATCATTATGTTTTATTTAAATTAAAAAATGAAATAGAAATAAAAGTAGTGTTCATGTGTACGTACGACTTGCTGTCTTTATGAACGGTGCATTTCATTTCATACCTATAAATGTCATGTATTATTATAAATAAAAGTATATACTGCATATATATGATATATATGATATATAAATCATGAATATAATTCTGTATATAATGAACCTTTGACCACATGAACAACATGTAATTATAAGAAGTCCATCTTTGACTCAAGTACCAAATATCGACAAAACAAATATTATTAACATAAATGATTACATAATGGTTATAAAATGGTAATAAGTGATATAAAAGGAATAATAAACTTGAAAAAGGTTCTTAAGAAAGTATAAATTAACCTTAGTTTATTATTCAGGAAATTAAGGAACGATCGAGTCAAGTCGGACACATGGTAAGGGATCTGACCTCTCTATTTCTATTCAAGTACTCGTATTTATGTCATTTCATTTATGCTCCATGTTCTTATGTTGGAGGATGTTCTCTTATAATCACCATACTGTAATTTTTATTTTCATATGATGAGGGACCCTCTATTACTCTCATCAATTAATTTTAAGTATTTTTAAGTGGCGTCGTTAGGCTGCTGAATTTTGGTAAGAGATTTTCTTATCTAACTTTCAGATCCGTGAGATTTCCATTGTTCGCCACTTATTTATTTCTTGTTGTGTATGTACCTCCCGTGAATGTATTCCCTGTTTAATACACTTTAATTTATGGGTAATTAAAACCTCAATTTATGATCCTTCTTTCATGTGTTGTATGTTTTGAATGTTACCAAATCGATAAGGGAACCTTTCACCCTCCTCTTTTTAAAAGACTTCTTTTTGTTTTTTTCATTTAATTTACATATTATTATGTTGGGATATGTTCTTCTATATCATTATTGTTGTAAATTTTATTTACATGTGATGAGATACACTTTTTATATCATAAACTCATTTTATGAATTTTAAAGTGACGTCATTAGGCTGTCGAATGTTTTTAAAGGGACTTCTTAACCCAATTTCAATTCTTTGGGATAAAATTCTACTTGTTGATTATGTCTTGCTATAAATATGTGTGAATGAACTATGATTTTTTACACTTAATGTCGACTTATATTGGTTGTATTTATATTTTTCACACATAAATTATGTCATTGATTTATCCTTAATCTAAGGATACTGTCTTTATAAGGGATTGCGTCTCAATTTACATTCCATTGAGACTTCAATATTTTTAGGCACCAATTCACTCTTATATGGTGTATATACTGTACATTGACATATTATATCATGAATCCTTTTATTCTCATGATATTTTAAAGTTATTATTAAATTTTATTCCTCAATTATTTTTATTTATGCGTCTATCATTTTGTTAAATACTCTTTAACTAAAATATCGTTTGAAATGTTTTGAAGATTTATTCTTCAAAATATTTATCATCAATGTCCATGTTTTCAAAATGGTTTTGGGATTTATTTATATGGACATTAATGTTTTAAAATGTTAATTTATTTAAAATCTTCAATGTGGTATGGGACACTTTGATTCAAAAATCTATTTATTAAATTTTTTAAATGGTTATGAAAATTGTTTGATAAAGCGTTGTTTATTTAAATATCTTGATATGATATATTGTGATTGGAATGTGGAAATGTTATCATTACTTTATGGTTGTTTTATGTGTTATGTAATGGTTATTGGGCATTGTTTACGTATACGGTTGGTTCCATATAAACCTATGGCAGGTGAGCCCGAGATAGCTCTCCAAAGAATTTGGTAACATGACAGAGGTAAACATGAATGTTTCTCCTAAGAGATTTAGGGAATATACTGTGATGGGTATTACAAATGTGACTCCCTATGTAGTTATGATATCTATAATGTAAGTATGTTATGAATTCCATAATTTACCTTTATGATTTATGATTTCTATGTGTTATTCATAAATTCTATGATTTTTATGGTGTGTTATGATTGAAAAGTATTGGTTTCATTGATTTGTATTTATTGATGGGCTAATGTTTTCCTTCCTCATTTTATAACCCTTACTCAGCTTTTTATGCTCAATCCATGTTTTTGAAATGTTTTCCACGTGACTTAATGATGAATAGGGTCAAGGATGGGATCATGGAAAAGTCATGTTATATAAAACATAGAACTAGAGATGTTTCTTTTTAAGAGTTTTTATTTTATGAAAAAATGGATACAGAGAAGTAGTGTCTTCTTGTAATATTCTTGTTGTAATGTAATAGTTATGGCCAAAATCTATAAAACTATAATCCTGAAAATATCCTTAATGTGAATAATTCGTTTAATTCAATATTGTGTAAATTTTTAAGGCTGGGTCCTAATATATTCATCTCGAAAGCCTTATCTTTGGCAGAAGGAACTTCAAGAAATTCATTTTGCTAAAACCAAAGGTAGTTACCTGATATAAAGGTAACACCTTCTCTTATATTCTATTCTATTATTCTACTTCTCCAACCCCCTAATCTCTATTATTATTTTATTTTATAACAAAAAAAAATATCTTTAATATAATATTTTTATTAAAATAGATGTATTTGAACTAAAATTAAACACACTATCATCTAATGTATAAAGAAGGTAATGTTTCTGTGGACGTCTAAGTACTGCCTCATGAAACGATGATTGTTTAATCCTCTTGTATCTTCTCTTATGGTGTCCATTAAGATGGAATTGTATTCAATTTTGTTATATATTACATTTATATTGTCTATATAATTCTGTATTTTTCATTTATATCACATATTTATAGTTTCCATAATGGGTAATTAAAATAATTTCTTTGAGGAAGTACGAACTACTGCCCCCTCAAAGTGATATGAATCGTTCATGCCATGTTAGGAATGTATATTGGATGGATTTAATTAAATTACATAACATATATATTATACTACAATTAAAATATACCTATGTATTATTATTATTTTATTCTTTTATGTAACACCCTAAGCTTCTACGGTACGCTTCTCTTGGAATAATGCAATAGCGTGTGTTGTACGCAACATCGAGTTCTAACACACCACAACAAATCAAACTAGCTGTTATGAATAGTAATACCTACTTTTTGAAATTATATATATTTTATATTTCAAAATGGAATTCATTTTTGGATTTAGAATAACGAAATTATCCTAAGTTGAATTTTTCTTATTTTTCTGAGAACTTCCAATTTTTATGAATTGTGAAAAATACATAAAATCAACTTTTTTAATCAAAATAATTTATAGTGATAAATTATATTATTTAGTGGTTTTAATGTATAATTAGAATATATTTTTACCATTTTATCCAATGGGGTTCATTATATTTAATTTTACTTTGAAATTGGACAAGTTTATATTGACCAAAAACAACCTTAGGAAGAAAATATTATCATTTAAGTCCACTTGGATTAGATTAGGACATTTATTATTATTTAATTCAAAGAAGAGTTAAAAGAGTAAAAATCAAAGTTTATTTACTAAAACATTTTTAATATAGGGTTATACATAAGATAAATTCAATTGTAAATATTCATTATAAAGATAAAAAGATTATCTATATAATAATATTTTATTTATAATTTTTAGATATTAAATAATGTACGTTATTTTAGACACAATGATGGTGTAGTAATTACTATAATAGTGAAAAATTAAACTAATTGATATTATAAACACCCAAATCAATATAATATGAGACTTTTAATGAATTACAATATTTTTCTAGGATAATATGACATATTTGGATTGATATAATTGGCATTTTTCTAATTAATAATTATGTTATGTTTTTTACAAAAATCAATTATTGAATAGTGTCAAAATAGACATAAAAGAGTTTTTAAAAACAAATATTATATTATTAATTGATATTAAATTCCTAAAAATCTATGGTTCGACGAAATGACATATATCATGATAGTTGTATCATTAATTTACCACATGGGGGTCTCTTGGATGTATATAGTAAGTTTATTAACCATATAATCTAAAAATACAAAGAGACACTGTAAAAGTGAAACTAATTAACTAAGAGTTAATACTTAATGATAAGGTTAATATAGTAACCCACACCTGTCTAAATTATATTTTTTGAGTGTTTTTTGACCTATCCCCACCATAACCTTTAAATAATTCACTTTGGATCAATTAGAAACCGAATATGAATTTATTATAAAAAAATATTTCTAGCTTTTCCAAAGGTGCCCCTCACCCCTCTTATAAAAGGGCACTCTCCCTTCTCATTAACTCACACCTTAAAAGCCTTTTGGCTCGGCCAAACTCTACCCAAATACTCTCTAAACTCCCCTCAATTCATCCTAGTGGCCTTACTTTAGTCATAAAGCCATCCTAAGAGCCCTTTTGATCAAATCAAAAGGAAGAACCCGAAGTAGATGTAATGATTTCACCACCCTTTTCCAAGTTCCTTTCTTCTTCCACTTCTTCCTTCGTTGTTGTTACCAGTCTAAAATAATAACTCCAGTATCATATATATACTGTGATGTTATTATAAATATGGTAAAACCATATTCAGTATTCTATCCATCCTTTGAATAACATGTCACCATACGTGCGTACGTACGGCTTACCGTCTCCACGTCGTGGTGTAATTGTTATTCAATAAATTATTATTTGGATGGGTATAATAATGATGTGTAACTCATTAAAATAATAAATATATCATGATAATGATTCTGTATATATGATATACCATCCAATTATATATTATTTCAATATAAAAAGAATGATATTGTCGCTCGTGCGTACGTACGGACTACCGTCTCCACGAACACGATGAGATTCATTCTCCATCGTATCCATTCAAGTATAATTCTCATTTGATGATTATTAATAGTATATAAAGACTTGATATCATTCTGGATATGATTAAGATACATCCTATCCCTGACAAACACACCTTATGTAACAAAACATATAAAAGAAAACGAGTAAGTTAACATCCGAGACAACAATAATACTAAGATATTATTAACAAATCAATGTTAAAAGATCATATATGATATCATAAAAATATATATGATTCTTGTATAATTTAATAACAATTATTTCACCATTATATAGGAGTTTAACCTACCCCCAACCAAGTAAAAGTACAAGGTAAGAGTTTATTTCGCAATCTCTTCATTATCCGAGGTTGTTTATACATAACAATCTACTGGGATCTCTTTATCATCCACATCTATGTTACCTAAAAATGTATTTCAAAACATTTTTACTATTTACTATAATATGGTCTAAATTCATTTATACCCTTGTTGACATTTATAAGTGGTTTATAAAGGACTCTTTCCGTCGTTTTCCAAACAAGGTTCTTTTTTAACCTTTTCGACAGAATTGAAGTAAGAATGTTTTTTTAACTTATACTGTGTGTGCGGATATTTTACGCCATTATAAAACCGTCGAAGCTTCCCTTAAAATCATATAAGAATATTTTAAAAGAAAATGTTTTATTTTAGAAATATATGACTCATAAATGATTTCAAAATAAAAAGAGATATTTATCTAAAAAGAGTTTTGATTTCATCTATGTCAACATCCATTGATGGATTTTACGCTTATTTGATGTTGATTTATTAGGGAAAAAAACTTCTATATTGTATTGAATGTTTTGTGATATGTTTGACTATGTATGTGTTATTTTTATACCATTCATGGTTTATGGATGAAGTATTTACATTTTTTATGCTAGTTTTAATACGAATGTTTATGTTATGTTTAAACCTTTTCATATGGGAATGAATTGGACTTAATATGTGACGGGTGGAGCCCGCTATAGCTCCTTTATGCATCGGTAGGTCTCCTGAGACAAACTGTTGTCTTGGCACAAGGCCTTGACAAAATCTTATTTGTATTCTTGGAATGAGGCCTTGGCTATGTGGTTATGATAGTCTGGCATTATTCATTCCATAATTATGAAAGTGGTTATTGATATTGCATGTGATTATTCGATTAGTAGAATATCCATGTGAATAAGTAAATTGAATTATTTCATTTTAATATTTCTATACTATGTTGATGTTCAAGTTCAAAATGCTTATGTTTTAGTTATACACTGCCTTAAATGTTTATTCTTTTTTATGAAAGTTTATACTATATTGTTATCCTTACTGGGCATTTGAGATCACCCCTTTTCTATGTTTTATTTTTTCCAGGATGTGAAGAAGTAAATTATGAATGACCTGCCAGGATTTTATAAGGGGATAATAGTGTGGACTATGGAGACAATATGTTGTTGCAGTAGTTTTTCACTTTATGATGTAATGTAAAACTTTATGAATATATCTAGTGTTTACAAGGATACTAAACCAATCGGTCTTTCGAGATTTGATCTTTCATGTGATCATGCCAATGTTATGTAATAATTCACTTACTCTGGGTAACTGGGGTCGGGGCGTTACAGTTGGTATCAGAGGATGTTTAGTACAAACCTTGGATGTTAGATTTAGATTAACTCTGATTAGAGCATATAGACCTAAGATGGAATTTGAAGATTAGTATAGAAGAACTTCCTAGAATTTTGGTATTGTAGAGATTTTGTGAGTTTCCCAAGCAATACATCCCTGTATGGATACGAGCAGGTAGAGGCGGCTCTGGCACAGATGTACCTAGGGGTAAAACCTAAAAACACCGCTTTGAGCTAGACTCGAACAGGAACTGGTGCACGACAACGGGCCTTGCTGCACTCTTGGTTACGACACTCCCATGGGATATGCTTAGGATAACTCTCATTTTCTTTACAAATCATTATGAAGGGTTTATGAGTATATATTTCATCGAAGAAAACATTTTTTATGATTATGGATTATATACATAAATATTCCAATTAATGTTAAGTGTTTTATAAGTATGGAATTATGTATTTTGATTCATAAACTGATCTAGTTTATGCCATTGTTTAGAAATGGTGCCTAGTGGAAGAAATGGAAACCATATCAATGCACACACTCCATATAGGGTTTTCCCTCCTACTCAATATAATTATAGTGGAGCTAGTGATGAAACTGGTGTCGATCAGCTAATCACCACACTGGGACAACTCACTCAGGTTATGAATAATAACCTTACCCGTATGGAGCACCCTGATCCACAGCATGGAGGATCAATGTTAGATCGCTTCATGAGGCAGTAACCACCAACATTCAATGGGAGTACAAATCCATTAGTAGCTGAGCAATGGATAAGTTCCCTAGATAAAATATTTCAGGCTTTGGGGAGTAGAAAAATGGAAAAAGTTATCATGACAGTTTAACGCATCACTGGAGATGCTGATTAATGGTGTTCATTGATTCAAAACACGAAGGAAGATGATGAAGTATCAAATATGGAATGGAGAGAGTTCAAAGATCTGTTTTTAGAAAAATACTTTCCTCGTGACCATCGATAAGATATGGAAAGGCAATTTCTGAGTCTGAGACAAAAGGAGGATAAAAATGATGCACAGTATGAGGCTAACTTTACAAGGTTAGCAAGGTATGATGGACATTATATACATAACCAAATAAGTAAGATAGATCATTTCTTTGATGGGTTAAAACCATTTCTCTGTCGAGCATTAGTCTCACAATCTTTCTCATCATACAAAGACATTGTCTCATGTTCTATCAAAACAGAAAAGGAATTTCCTTAAGTCCTATTACTTTAAAGCAAAGCAAGAGAAGAAGATATCTGCTGATCAATCTTGGAATGGAAATAAGGGGAAGAAGGGAAAGTTTGAATATCCATCCTGTCGTAAATGTGGGAATAAACACCCTGGTACTTGCTTGAAGGGAATGGGTGTCTGTTACAAGTGTGGTGAAAAATTCCACCAAGCACTTGAATGAAAATGGAAGAAGGAAGCTAACAATGTTCAATGCTACAATTGCAGGGAGATGGGACATTATGCAAATGAGTGTCCAAAGTGTTAGGGGAACTTACCTCAGAAAAGTCCAAGGGATCAAGGCCAAGATTATTCTATCACTACTACTGAGGTAGAAGCCCCGAAAGACGTGGTGGCAGGTAATTTAATGGTTTCCTCGAGTTTATAAAATGCATTATTTGATTCTGGATCATCACATTGATTCATATCTTCTCAGTTTTCTTAGAAATTTAGATATTTCCAATTTGATTTAACAAGGGAGTTGTCTGTTAAAACTCTTAAGGGAAGTATCATTGCAACAAAGTATTGTGAATCAGACCCCATTAGAGCACATAAATTTTCATTATCCACTGATCTCATCGTCATACCTATGATTGAGTTTGATAGGATTGGATGTCGGACTATGATGTGAAGATCTGTTGTAAGAAGAAGGAGGTTACGATTTTTGATGATGATGATGATAAGGAAAACCTTATCTTTAGAGCAGAATCGTCACCACCTAATTCTTATCTAGATCCACCCCCAGTAGCTCAACTAAATTCAATTATTGGGGAGGAAGAGAATGAAATGACTGTGGGTGAGGAAAAGAATTTTCAAATAGAGGATGTACATATTGTGAAATAATATATAGATGTGTTTCCGAAAGATTTAACTGGACATCATCCAGAACGTGATGTTGAGTTTTCCATTGATTTAATTCCTAGATCAATACCTATATCGAAGACCCCTTATAGAATGGTCATTGTAGAAGTAGTTGAACTAAAGAAATAACTAGAGGAATTGAGTAATAAGGGATTTATTCGACCTAGTGTTTCTCCATGGGGATCCCCTGTTCTTTTTGTTAAAAAAAAAGATGGATCTATGAGGTTATGTATCGACTACAGGGAGATCAATGCTATAACAATAAAGAAAATGTATCCCCTACCTCACATTGATGATTTATTTGACCAACTGCATTGAGCTCAATACTTTTCAAAGATTGAACATTGATATGGATACCATCAGTTGTGTGTAAAGGAGACATTCCGAAGACAGCATTTCGAACCAGGTATGGGCATTACGATTTTACTGTAATGCCTTTTGTATTGACTAATGCACCCTATGTATTCATGGATCTGATGAATAGATTTTTCAAGGAATATCTAGATGAATTTTTGGTGGTATTTATTGATGATATCTTGGTATACTCTAAAAGCTACAAGGATCATGAAAGTCACTTGCGCATTATCCTGAAGACTCTAAGAGGACATGAATTATATGGGATGTTTAGAAAGTGTGTATTTTGGCTTCATGATATTTCATTTCTTGGCCATATTGTCTCTAAAGATGGAATCTATGTTGATCCTTCTAAGACCATGGAAATCCAAGAATGGCCAGCACCTACTTGTATAACTGAGGTACGCAGTTTTATTGGTTAGGTAGGTTATTATCAACATTTCGTCCAGAATTTTGCCCGATTGGCAAACCCATTAACAAAGCTCACACGTAAAGGGGTTAAATTTGTTTGGACAAATGAGTGTAAAGAATGTTTCAAAGAACTGAATAGAAGATTAGTCAATGCTCCTATATTGACTCTACCATCGGGGAATAATGGGTTCGTTATTTATAGTGATGCATCGAAGAAAGGACTTGGTTGTGTATTTATGCATAATGATAGGGTTATTGCCTATGCATCACGACAGTTGAAAATTCATCAGCAAAACTATCCTACTCATGATCTTGAGTTACCAGCTGTGATCTTTGCTTTGAAGATATGGAGGCACTGCCTCTATGGTGAAAAATGTGAGATTTATACTGATCACAAGAGTTTGAAGTATATTTTCTCACAAAAAGAAATCAACATGAGGAAATGGAGATGTCTTAAATTACTCAGGGATTAGGATTTTACGATACACTACCACCCAGGGAAAGCAAACAAGGTGGAAGATGCTTTCAGTAGAAAATATCATGGAGTTTTGAACAATATGAGAATTGAATGGGATCCAATCTTCATGGATCTAGTGAAGATGGACATGGGAATAACCAGGGAAGGTGAAACATCAATGATTTTTCAAATAGATTCCAAACCATCATTACTAGTAAGGATTAAGAGTTCTCAGAACGATGATGATGAATTTCAAAAGAAGATTAAAGATGTGAATGATGGGAGTTTGAGAGACTTTGTGTATGAAGAATGAATTTTGAAATTAGGTAAGTGGGTTTGTGTTCCCGATTTACCTTATCTAAAAAGGGAATTTTTGGATGATGCTCATATTTCCAATTTCTCTATACACGATGGGAGCACCAAAATCTATAGAGATTTGAAAGATCATTTTTTTTGGGACAACATGAAGAGGGAGGTTGCTGATTTTGTGTCAAGATGTATGGTTTGTCAACAAGTGAAAGCTGGAAGGCAACAACCTGGAGGAGTCATGCAACCTCTTCCCATACCGGAGTGGAAATGGGACAATATTACGATGGACTTTGTCACGGGTCTACCAAGGACTCCTAGAAGGAACGATTCAATATGAGCCATTCTTGATCGTCTTACCAAGTCAGCACATTTTCTTGCTATAAGAGAAGATCTACCACTGGAACGTCTAGAATGACAATATATTAATGAAGTTGTGAGACTTAATGGAGTACCCCTATCGATTGTTTTTTATTGTTATCCCCATTTTACTTCAAGATTTTGGTAAAGTTTTCAGAATGCCTTGGATAATGAACTTCATTTGAGCACTGCCTACCACCCTCAAACAGATGGATAATCATAATGAACTATTCAAACCATAGAAGACATGTTGAGATCCTGCTCACTTAACTTTTAGGGTATGTGGGATCAATATTAACCTCTAGTAGAATTTTCCTATAACTATAGCTTCCATTCGAGTATTCATATGGCAACATATGAAGCGTTATACGGAAAGAGATGTTGCACACCAACCTGTTGGGATGACGCTGGTGAAAGAAAACTTGTAGGCCCAGAACTGGTGGAGAAAACAATAGAAAAGGTGAAGGTAATCCAAAACCATATCAAAGCATCTCAAAGTAGGCAGAAGAGCTATGCTAATAATCGAAGGAAGGATTTGGAATTTCAAGTCGGTGATCATGTTTTCTTGAAGGTGTCTCCATGGAAGGGAGTCATACCTTTTGGTAAGAATGGTAAATTGAGTCCCAGGTACATCAGATCTATCGAAATTCTAGAACGAATTGGGGATGTAGCTTACCGATTGGCAATGCCTCCATGTCTCTCCAAAGTTCACGATGTGTTCCACATATATATATTGAGGAAATACATGCCTGACCCAACGCATGTACTCACCTATGTGGAATTAGAACTGGAACCCGATCTGTCTTATTGCAAAGAGCTCGTCATGATTATTGATACGAGAGAACAATTAATGAGAAACCGGACGACTCGACTGGTAAAAGTCTTGTGGAGAAACCAAAAGATGGAAGAGGAAATGTGGGAACCCAAGGAACTTATGATGAAGAACAACCCGAGTCTTTTCATGCGGCAGTATTCGAGAAATTTTGAGGATGAAATTATTTGAAGGTGGGGAGAATGTAACACCCCAAGCATCTACAATACGCTTCTTTTGGAATAATGTGATAGCGTGTGTTGTACGCAATATCGAGTTCTAACACACCACAACCAATCAAACTAGCCGTTAATAACAGTAATACCTACTTTTTGAAATTATATATATTTTATATTTCAAAATAGACTTAATTTTTGGATTTAGAATAATGAAATTATGGTAAGTTGAATTTTTCGTATTTTTCTGAGAACTTCCAATTTTTATGAATTGTGAAAAATACTTAAAATCAACTTTTTTAATCAAAATAATTTATAGTGATAAATTATATTATTTAGTGGTATTAATGTATAATTAGAATATATTTTTACCATTTTATACAATGGTGTTCATTATAATTAATTTCACTTTGAAATTGGACAAGTTTATTTCGACCAAAAACATCCTTAGGAATAAAATATTATCATTTAGGTCCACTTGGATTAGATTAGGAAATTTATTATTATTTAATTCAAAGAAGAGTTAAAAGAGTTACAATCAATGTTTATTTACTAAATCATTTTTAATATAGGGTTATACATAAGATAAATTCGATTGTAAATATTCATTAGAAATATAAATATATTTCCTACATAATTATATTTTATTTATAATTTTTAGATATTATATAATTTAATTTATTTATGACACAATGATGATGAAGTAATTACCATAATAGTGAAAATTTAAAATAACTGATATTATAAATACCCAAATATATGTAATTTGAGACTTTTAATTAATTACACAAATTTAATAGGATAATATGACATATTAGGATTGATTTAATTGGCTTTTTTCGAAGTAATCATTCTGTTATGATTTTTACAAAAATCAATTATTGAATAGTGTCAAAATTGACATAAAAGAGTTATTTTAAAACAAATATTATATTATTAATTAATATTAAATTCCTAAAATTCTAATGTTTGGCCAAGAGACTTATATCACGATAGGTGTATCATTAATGGACCACATGGGTGTCTCTTGGATGTATATAGTATATTTATTAACCATATAATATAAAAATACAAAGAGACATTCTAAAAGTGAAACTAATTAACTAAGAGTTAATACTTAATGATAAGGTTAATATAGTAACCCAAAACTGTCTAAATTCTATTGGTTGAGTGGTTTTCGACCTATCCCCACCTTAACCTTTATATAATACACTTTTAAGCCATTATAAACCGAATATGAATTTATTATAAAATAATATTTCTAGCTTTTCAAAAGGGTCCCCTCACCCCTCTTATAAAAGGGAACTCTCCCTTCTCATTAACTCACATATTCAAAGCCTTTTTGGCTTTGCAAAACTCTTCCCAAATACTCTCTAAAATCCCCTCACATAATCCTAGAGGCCTACCTTTAGGCATAAAGCCAGCCTAAGAGCCCTTTTGATCAAGTCAAATGGAAGAACCCAAAGAAGAGGTAATGATTTCACCACCCTTTTCCAAGTTCCTTTCTTCTTCCACTTCTTCCTCCTTTGTTATTACCATTCTAAAATAATAACACCAGTATCTTATATATAATGTGATGTTATTATAAATATGGGACAACTATATTCAGTATTCTATCCATCCTTTGAATAACATGTCACCATACGTGCGTACGTACAACATACCATCTCCACGTCGTGGTGTAATTGTTATTCAATAAATTAATATTTGGATGGTTATAATAATGATGTGTAACTCATGTAAATAATAAATATAACATGATAATAATTCTGTATATAAGATATACCATCCAATTATATATTATTTTATTATCAAGAGAATGATATTGTCGCTCGTGCGTACGTACGGACTACCGTCTCCACGAACGCGATGAGATTCATTATCCATCTTATCTATTCAAGTATAATTATCATTTGATGATTAATAATAGTACCTAAGGACTTGATATCATTCTTCGTATGATTAAGATACAACCTATCCATGACAAACACAACTTACGTAAAAAAACATATAAAATAAAACGAGTAAGTTAACACCCGGGAAAACGTTAATACTAAGATATTATTAACAAATCAATGTTAAAAGAGCATATATGATATCATATTAATATATATGATTCTTGTATAATTTAATAACAATTATTTAACCATTATATTGGAGGTTAACCTACCCCCAACCAAGGAAAATTACAAGGTAAGGGTTTATTTCTCAATCTCTTCATTATCCGAGGTTGTTTATACATAATAATCTACTGAGATCTCTTTATCATCCACATCCATTTTTTCTGAAAAATGTATTTCAAAACATTTTTACTCTTTACTAGAATATGGGTTAAAGTCATTTATACCCTTTTTGACTTTTATAAGTGGTTTATAATGGAATCTTTCTATCGTTTTCCAAACAAGGTTCTTTTTTATCCTTTTTGACAGAATTAAAGTAAAAATGTTTTTTTAACTTATACGGCGGGTGTAGCTATTTTCCACCGTTATAAAATCGTCAAAGATTACCTTAAAATCTTATAAGAATATTTTCAAGTAAAATGTTTTATTTTAGAAATATATGACTCTTAAATGATTTGAAAATAAAAAGAGATATTTCTCTAAAAATAGTTTTGATTTCATCTATGTCAACATACTTTGATGGATTTTACGCTTATTTGATGTTGAATTATTATGAAACAAAACTTATATATTGTATTGAAGGTTTTGTGATATGTTTGAATATGGATGGGTTATTTTTATACCATTCATGGTTTATGGATTAAGTATTTACATTTCGTATTCTAGTTTTAATACGAATGTTTATGTTATGTTTAATCCTTTTCATATGGGAATGCATTGAACTTAATATGTGACGTGTTGATCCTGATATAGCTCCTCGATGCATCAGTATTTCTCATGAGACAAACTAGTGTCTTGGCACAAGGCCTTGACAAAATCTTATTTGTACTCTTGGCACGAGGCCTTGGCTTTGTGGTTATGATAGTCTGACATTATGCATTACATTATTATGAAGGTGGTTATTGATATTGCATGTGATTATTCGATTAGTAGAATATCCATGTTAATAAGTAAATGGACTTATTTCATTTTATTTTTTCCATACTATTTGAAGTTCATGTTTAAAAGGCTTTTGTTTTAGTTATACACTGCTTTAAATTTTTATTCTTATTTATGAAAGTTTCTGCTATATTTTTATCCTTACTGGGAATTTGACCTCACCCATTTTCTATGTTTTATTTTCCCCAGGATGTGAAGAAATAAATTATGAATGACCTACAGGGATATTATGAGGGGATAATTGTGTGGACTATGGAGACAATATCTGGTCGTAGTAGTTTTTCACATTATGATGTAATGTAAAACGTTATAAATATATCTAGTGTTTCCAAGGCTACTAAACCAATCGGTCTTTCGAGATTTGATCTTTCTTGTGATCATGCAAATTTTATGTAATAATGCACTGTCTCTGGGTAACTAGGGTTGGGTAATTACATTTTAAATACAAAATTGAAATGTATGTAGTGTTCATGCGTACATACGACTTAACGTCTCCATGAATGATGTGCTTCATTTCCTAACATCAAATGATATGGAATATTTTAAATAAATATACACTGGATATATATATATGATATATATGATATATAATTCAGGAATATAATCTTTTAAATAATGGAATTTTGACCACATTGACTATTTATAATTATAACAAGTTCATTTTTGACTAATGTTCTAAACATTGAGAAAATGTCCGATATGAACTCAAACAAATAAATAATTGTTATTGCAATTTAATAAGTGATATAAAATTACTAATAAACATGAAAAAAGTTATTAATGAAGTTTAATTTTACTTCTATTTATTATTCAGGAATTACACAAAACATATGAGTCTAGTTGGACATGAGGTTAGGGGAGTATTAGCTCACTATTAATTATGTGAGCTTTCAATTGTTCCCCACTTATTTATTGCATGTGGAGTATTGTGTACTGAAATTTGATATATATTATCATTATTCATTTTATGTTTATGGTATTCTATGATTCATTATGTGCATATTAACTTTTGGTCATATGACTCGATTGATTACAACATGGTAAGGGGTTTTAACCTCACTTCTTATTTTCGAGATATTCATCCTATATTTCCACAATTTCCATTGGATTGTTGTATGTTCTACCCCATTATATTATTATTTGTGTAATATAATTTAAATTATTGGTTTTTAGATGATCATTTTATTATTCTTCTTTCTTGGGGTGTATGTTTCTTATGTTACCAAATAGCCAAGGGAATTTCAAATATCAATTTCTAATCATTGTTTTTTAAAAAATCATCATAGATTATATTAATAAAGGTTATGTGTGAAATAACTAATTGTTTATATATGTATTAATTTCTCCAACCCAATGTTTGTATAATGTTCTGATACACATAATCACTCGATTGTTAAATTCTCATGTCATTGATATGAAATTGATTTTGATAATATTAACTCAATTTCCATTCACTGAGTTGAACATCCATGTCAATGGTTCCATTTTTACAAGAATATGTGTGAATGTCCTCCGATTAATTTACACATAATATCCATTAATATTTTGTTTATTTATATTTTTCACACATAATTATGACATTGATTTACCCTTAATCTACAGATACTATCTTTATAAGGGATTTCATCTCAATTTACATTCCATTGAGACTTCTTTGTTGTTATCTTCCAATTCACTTTTTATGGTTTATATAGTATACATTGGCATAGAATATAATGAATTCGTTTATTCTTACGATATTATAATGTTTTTATTATATAAACTATTGTTATTCAAGTGTCTCTTATTTTGGTTAGGAACTCTAACTAAAATATCATTTTAAAGGTTTTAATGATTTATTCTTCTAAACCATTATCTTTAATGTCCTTCTTTTAAAAAATGTTTTACAGATTTATTTGTGTGGACACGAATTTTTTAAAGAAAAAATTCCATTTATAAATATCAATGTGATATGAGACACTTTCATTCAGAAATCTATATGTAATAGCTTCTTGATAAATAATGAGACATTAAAATGTTTTCATGAAAAATGTGATATTTCTCTCAAATAGTTTGATTGATTATTTTCATCTATCTCAAAATCATTCATTATTCTTTATTGAGGATGAATTATTATAATAAAATCATCCATATTTTATTTAATGAGTTATGTTTGACTGTGGATGTTCTATTTTAATACCATTCATGGTTTGTGGTTAAAATATTGAAATTTCATACGCTAGTTTTAATACAAATGTTCAGATTATGTATTGACATTTTTAGACGAGGAATACATTAGACATAGTAAGTGGTAGGTGGAGGCCTATATAGCTACTCTATGAATCGTTAGGTCTCATGAGACAAAATACTTTCTTGGCACAAGGATTTGACAAAATATTATTTGTATTCTTGGCACATGGTTTTGACTATGTGGTTATGATATCTGACATTATGAATTCCATCATTATGAAATTATCTATTGATATAACATGTGATTATTCAACTAGTATAATATCTATGTGAATATGTAAGTGGAATTATTGGATTTATTTTTTCCGTATTACACTGGAGTTTAATATTAGAATTCCTGTGATTTAATCTTATACATTTCCAAAATGATTATTATTATTTATGAATGTTTCAGTTACATTGATATCCTTACTAAGCATCTGAGCTCACCCCATTCTATGTTTTATTTTTCCCAGGATGCTATGAAGTATATTATGATTGACCTGTAGTGATAGGATAAGGGATGTGAGTGTCTTTAAAGGAGGAATAATGTGGTTGTTTTTCATTTTGCAGTGTAATGTAAAACATATGTATGTATCTATATCAGGAACTTGTAGTGATACACCTCTAAGGGTTGATGAAGTGCAAGATCTTTTATCTAAGATCTGAGGCTTCATGGACTAGTGCTTGATATGAATTGAGAGAGGTACTTTCCATATTGTTTTTCCATCGAAGGATCTTCAAAATAATGCTTGGAGTTTTGGACCTGTTTCGATGAAACCTGGTTACATCATGGTCCAACAGTGGGATCCTTTTGCAATTACTCTTGCAATTAATAACTCCTCCACTCAAACATGGATTTTAATTAGGGGTTTGAATTGGTTTTTCATGCATCAGTCAGTTTTCTGGGATGATGCCTCTGCTGTTCGTTTCCCAATTAATGTGTAAAAAGAAATATGGCATCCATGGTATGGTCACTTTGCTCGGGTATTGGTGGAGATTGATTTAGCTCATGTTCTTATTGACATAGTTTCCCTTGTTGCCGGTGAAAATATGTTAGAACTAGCTATAAAATATGAGTAGTTAGCAACTTTCTATAAGTGATGTATGTTCATTAGAATTACTCTTGTGTAATGTCGCAGGAATATGAAATGTTCGTTATGTAAATCCTGGGGTCATGTAATAGATCAGTGCAAGAAGAAACAAGTTGACCTTAGTGGTTGTAAGCAAGCTTTCAGGAGGTAGGATCGTCACAATGCTGGTATTTCCTCATTTGTTTAGGTTGTACAACATGGTATGTCAAAGTATGATGCATTTCAACAACCTTTTAATACTACTACTATGTCGGTGAATGGTGGATCATTGGAGTAGGATAACTTTGGATTAACTAGGGGCCAAGATAACATGTCCTGGTCTGATGTGTCTATGGAGGAGGAAGGGAATCAATATGAGCATGAGGCTGCTATCCAGAATGAAGTAAATCAAGAGTTAGATCATGCTGCAATAGCCTCTGCTTGTAGGAAAGTTATGATGGAGATTTTGGATGCAGATGGATTCTAGTTGGTGAATCCTAAGAAGCCGAGGGCATGTACAACTATTCATGATGAGGTACAGGTGGCCAATTTGGATGCTCGGATGGAATTGGACCCGATGACGGACAATGCTTCATTAGGAGATTTTGTTGTACGACATTGGATTCAGGATAGTGTGTAGGTTGATAGAATTTCATCTATTGAGAAGTCTGGTGGTCCGCAAGTTGTACTAGAGGGAGAGGGTCTTCTCCGATCTTCTGCATCTATGCATGGTGATATTCTGGCTGGATCTCCCCCTGCTAACGTGGAAGATGTTACTAGACCTAGTCATGTAAAAGTCCTAGTGAGATCTCCTCCAATGGTTACAGATCAGGGGGGAATATGATGTTTGTCTCAATGGATGCATCTAGAAATGTGGAGTTGAAAGGGACTGTAATGAAAGCTGTCAATTTATTTTCAATGTTAGAGTCTATTAATACTCTTGAGTTTTATTCACTTAATCTTGAAGGACTCAATAATTCAGGATGCATTTACTGAATGTGCTCCTCCGCGACTCATGCTATTGACGATGGTTTGGAGTCCCCAAAAGATGTGGACAAAACTGTTCAGAATGCTTCATATGCTTGTGTGGAGGTGCATGACTCCAAGGATGTACAGGAGGCTCCTCAAGAACATGAGGAGCCTATGCATGGTACTGATCACCATGATGTTATCTCCTACTTTGAGGTTGTGAATTCAACTTTCATAGGGATGTTCTTAATGAAGAAACTGAATTGCACATGATAGAGGTTCTGGAGATGGATTATGAAGTAGAGATGAAATGGGGATGATGGCACCATCTAGCTAATCGGGGAGGATCTCGGGGTCGAGGCCGGCCCAGAAAAAGTCAATAATTGCAAATATGGTGTGTATGTTCAGTTTGCTATCCGAGTGCATTATTTCACATGTAAGAATTCCCTTCAGTCTGTTGTACTTTTACACTTTTATAATAAATATTTGGGGTCATGGGTTCTTGAACTGATGGCTGAACCGCTTTTAGTAAGTATTTATCTAGTATTTTCAATGATACCGAACTAAACAGTCTTTCAAGACTTGATCTCTTGTGATCATGCCAATGTTATGTAATAATACAACAACTCTTGGTAACTGGGGTCGGGGTGTTACATTTTCTATCAAAGAAATTTTTGTACAATACATGGAAACTAGATTTTGATAAACTCTAATTAGAGAATGTTACCCTAAGATTGAATTTGAGGATTACTATAGAAGAAAATCCAATAAAATTAGTAGTGTAAATATTCTGTGGGATTTCCAAGAACATACATCGCTTTCTGGATCCAAACAGGTGGATATGGATCTGACACAGATGTACCTATGAATGAAAACTCTGACAAAGAGTTACATGCCTGATCTAGGGTATCCTGGTACATGATAATGGGCCTTACTAATCTTTTGGTATTGACACTCATGGGGGATATGTTTAGGATAATCCACATATTCTATATAAACAAATTTGAAGGATTTTAATATAAAATTATAATAAATAACATTGGTTAATAATAAGGTGTTTTAGATTGAAAATAAGGTGTTATGATACTATATAAATGAATTTATGACTATTGTTAGTTACACAATGCGTTCTCATTTGATTCATTGGACGAATTCCTAGGAATTCATAGTAACATTGAATATGATGTACAAGGTGGTAATAGTTGTGGAAATGAACAACGAAATGGAATGTTGATAGGAGAAAAATATATCGTGTTCATGTTGAATCAGTTTTCCAAAAATATGATCAAAAATATATATATTAACCCACTCCCAAAATCCAAAAAAAATATAAAGGTGGTTAATGATAAGTGATCCATATGTGGAGACCATGGAGAAAAGAAAGCTCACTCTCCATCATGCAGAAAATGTGGAAGGAGACACCCAGTAAATTTTCTCAATGGAACAATGAATTTTTTTTTGTGTGGGAATGAAAGGCATAAAGAAAGGAATTGTCGAGGAAAAATAAAACGTTCCTTGGATGAAAATAAAAATGATCCCGTGAATCCATTTATAGTCATTTTCCATATATGTATGGGACTTAGGAATTACATGAGTAAACACCATGTTTTATAGGATAACCTCTTCATCACGAAAGAACCTATATGGAAATTAATGAATGGATAAAGGTTTAAAACCATTAGTGCTCTTTGTTGATAGGATTACATTGGATGACTTATCTATTGTTTGTGTAACAGTTCAATTTGTTATGTGAATATACTATTCGAGGATGAATTAACTTTTATTGGACATAGTAATAAATAACCATTTGGGTTTGTATGACCCTTTAATGTGAGGCTATTACATGTTATTAATTATGAGAATGAAAATGCGAGCTATGAAATAACATTTGTGATTAAATTATTTAATGGTTATTTTGAGGAATTTATCTCATTTTGAAAATGTTATAAAATATAATTTATGAAAAAAGACAACACGTAGATCGTGTGAAAATCCGTCGCATCGGACATAACTACAAGAATTGAACCCACAACTAAAGTGTGATTGGGATTTATCTCATTCCACTGGACTATATGAAGTCCCTGGTTGGTTTGACTAATTCTTTTTAGTTAAAAGATTATACTGATCAATAATAAGATGATTTGGGATCTTATGTTTTATCAAATGTATATCCTTTTTATAGGAAAATGATTTGGTGATTAAGTAATAATGGTTTTTTTGGAAGATGTTCACTCTATTGGGAAAACATTATGCATAAGTAAAATAGAATACATATAAGGCCCTAACCTTAATCCTTACTTAATCTTGAGTTATTACAAGATTACACATTGAGGATCTTTTTGGGATTATAGTTTTAGAGAATTAGATCATAAAACTTGCATTACATTCCTCATATAAACAAAGTGGTTACATAAAGATAGTATTCTTCTTTCCCATCAATGGAAACATATTTAAAATAAAACATGGATTCCTTCTTGACAATTCCTTGACACTATCATCATATCATGTACCTTTCCCTTGACCTGTGAAAAACATTTCAAAAAACTTTGGATGAGCCTAAAAAGCTCAATAAGGGTTATAAAAAATATGGAAAGGAAACATGAGTTCATATATACATAAGAATGAAATCATACTTTACCCATAAAACATAGGCACTTTAACATACCTCATCAAATCATGAATAAATCATAGAAATCATAAGACATAAAGGTAACTTGAGGCATTCATAACATTCTTACGTAGGGAGTAACCCTCTTGGATACGTTTGGAATACCCATCACATTATATTCCCAAGATCTCTTCGGATAATCCTTAATGTTTCACTCCTTCGCATTACCCAATGCATTGGAGAGCTATATCAGGCTCACCCGCCCTTAGTTTATCACGGAACCACCCGTCTTCATAATAATGCCCAAGAACCTCAACATATTCATATCACATAAAACATGCATAAAAGAAACATAACATTTCCACCTTTTAATCACAAGATATCAATACAACACATTGATATAAAAACATTATGAAAAACATTTTCAATACCAAAATAAAAGAAAAGTAAAACATGGTATTTATTTTTCTTTTTAAAAAAATTTATGGCTTGTATAGGAAGCCGAAACTCAAATAATGGTCACAGCGGCAGAGAAGTCGTTGTCGCGGCATATGTACGACAAAAAAACATTCTCTTTTGTCATTTAGTAAACGCTTCGTATAAAAAAGATTCCATTTTAATAAAAATAAAAGTAAAAAGGGTTTATACACTATATAAAAGAAGGTTGTGTATAAAACATAATATGCCTCAATGAAAGGAGATTGAGACGAAGTCCCATACCTCGTGTCCGACTTGACTCAATCGTTCTTTAATCTCCAGAATAATAAACTTGAGTTAATTTCTACTTGTTTAAGAACCTTTTTAAAGTTCAATATTCCTTTTATATCACTTATTTCCATGTCATGAACACTATGTAATTATTTAAGTTAATAACGGTCGTTTTAACGATCATTGGTACTTGAGTCAAAAATAAACCCTTTATAATTACAAGTTGTTCATGTATCCATTATATACATAATGGTATTCATGATGTATATGTCATAGATATCACATATATCCAGTATATTCATGCCTTTATAATATTACACAATCATTTAGAGGTAAGAAATGAAATGCACCATTCATGGAGACGGTAAGCCGTACGTACGCATGAACGCTACTTTATTTCTATTTTGTATTTTATAGAAAAGAATCATAATGATATAAAGGTATATTATAATTCCAGTATAATATCATATATAATATCATAGTTCCATCCTTTATACGTCCCACATATGGTATTTAACGAATCAAATCACTTTGAGGGGGCGGTAGTCCGCACTTCCTTAAATAAAGATATCGCGTTTACCCATAATGGAAACCATAAAGGTATGCCCAAAATGAAAAATACATAAGTTTAAGGAAAACATAAACATATTATATATCATAAATAAATATAGTGACATCTTAATGGACACCTTTGAAGGTGTTAAAAGAATGTTGAACAAACATCGTTTCAGGAGGCATAAATTCGCCATCCACGGAAACAGTATGTTCTTTAACCATTAGATTTAGGTGTGTGTAGGTGTATCTCGAATAATTCTTATAACAACATACTAGTATATTTATGATACTGTAGTTTTTACAAAAGAAATGAATAAAAAGAGTTTAGGGGGTTGGAGAAGCAAAATAAAACAAACAGACTCATGTGAAGACATTACCTTAAAATCGGGTAACTCCCTTTGGTTTGAGCTCAAAGGCTTCCTTAGGAAGACTTCTGCCCAAAGTGAGGCTTCACGGAGTAATATAGGGAAGTGTAGAGACAAAATGGGAAGGTGTTGGCCAAGCCAAAGGCTTTGGGTGTGTGGGTAAGGAGGTAGAGGTGGGGGCCTTTTATAAGAGGAGAGGAGGGGCACTCTTGGAAACTAAAGAAATGTTACATTATTTGAAAATGATTTTCGGATTCAAAAGGTCCCACATTTATATAATTCTAGGTTAAGATTATAAGGGTTCTAAATCCACCCATACAATAGGTTTTTACTTGTTTAGGTCATATATTTTACATTATCTTTTCATTTTATTTAAATCTTTTATCAATGAGGTAATCGCTGCATCATCATGATGTCATAAATAATATAATTTATTTAAGTTATAAAAATCCTGAAAAAATACGATGATGTAGGAAATCTTTTTAGCTTTCCAATGAATATTTATAGTCTAAAATATCATCTATGTTGACAAAATTAAAAATGTTTTAATAAGGTGATACATTCATGTTATATTTACATTCTTTAAAAGTAATAATAAGATAACAAGTCACTTTCCACAAAAGTGATTCCATGGGGTCCCCAAGTTTGGAACAAGGTATCCCATGGTCGGCCATGAGAAAACCAGTAGAATTAAGACACATGTTGGTGTCATTTTGTATTATTATGATATTATTTTATTATCCTTAACAACCCGGTTACTCATTAATCAAGATAATTAAAGATAATTACCGTCATTACTATTCATAATGTCCAAAAACAAAAGAGTCTTGATTACATAATTTGGACCTTATGCTTCCAAATATGTAATCCATTTTAACAAATTTTAAACACAGAAATTGCAGTAATTTATTTAAAAATAATTCTTGTTTGTCAAACCAAATGGCGGGTTTTTTTTGAAACAATATCTATGAAAAGTTTGGCATTAGTTTATGCCCAATTCCAAAGTGAAATTAATCCTAATGACCAAAATTGGATTAAATGGTAAAATTATATTCTAATTTAACTTTAAAACAAATTCAAAAGATAATCTAATAATATAAATAATGTAGATTAAAAAGCAGTTTTGATGTAAAATGCAGTATTTTTCACTATTCATTAAAAAATGAACATTGTCAGAAAAATACCAAAAATTTATCCAATGTAAATTTCAATGTCCCAATAATAATGAATATGTTTATTTTAAAAAATATATATTATAAAATTTTCAAAATTTTCATTTAAAAATGGTTTTCCATCAAAAGGCAGTAAGCCAATCTTTTAAGAATATTAGTGTATTCCATGCATAAGATTGTATTTATTTTCATTTTAAGCCTATAAAACACTATCTTAATCATTAATAGACATTGATAAAAATATTTATTATTTATTACTTACTTGGGATGTTACATCCATCCCCCCTTTAGAAAATTTCATCCCCGCAATTTATTTACTTATCGAATAAATGGGGGTACTTATCCCTCATTGCATTTTCAGATTCCCATGTTGCCTCTTCAATCATGTGGTTTTTCCACAAAACCTTTACCTGATTAATCACCTTATTCCGTAACACTTGCTCCCTGTGGTCAAGAATCTGGACTGGTTGTTCCTCATATGATAGGTTCTCTTCCAGCTGAACTACCTCTGGACTCAAAACATGAGATGGATCTGGCATATACTTTCTCAACATCGAAACGTGAAAAACATTGTGTACCTGAGATAAACTCGGAGGTAAAGCCACCCGGTATGCAACTGATCCAACTCTCTCAAGAATATCATATTGTCCAATGAACCTTGGACTCAGCTTTCCTTTCTTACCAAATCTCATCACACTTTTCCTTGGTGAGACTTTGATAAAAACCTGATCACCTACCTCAAAAGTTAGATCCTTCCTCCAATTGTTGGCATAACTCTTCTGCCTACTCTGAGCTGTTCTCATGTGTTTCTGAATCAGCTGAACTTTTTCCGCCATCTCTTCTACCAATTCTGGTCCCATCAACTTCCTTTCACCCACTTCATCCCAAAAAGCTGGAGTTCGACACCGCTTCCCATATAACACCTCAAATGGTTCCATCTATATACTGGAATGAAAACTATTATTATATGAAAACTCAACCAAAGAAAGATGTTGGTCCTAAATTCCCTGATAATCCATCGAACATGCTCGTAGCATATCCTCCAAGGTCCGAATTTTTCATTCTGACTGCCCATCTGATTGAGGAGAAAATGTTGTACTAAACTTTAATTCAGTACCCAACGACTTCTGAAGGCCTTTCCGAAAGTTAAAAGTGAACATGTGATCACGATTGGATACAATGGAGAGGGGAACTCAATGTAACCTGACTATCTCTTTAAGATAAAAACGGGAAAGTTGATCTAGGGAAAAAGTATCTCGTATAGCAAGGAAATGAGCAGATTTAGTCAAGCAATCAATAATAACCTTGATTGCATTATTACCTCGAGATGTCTTCGGTAATCCCACAACAAAGTCCATGGATATATTCTCCCATTTCCACTCTAGAACTGGTAAAGGGTGAAGCATCCCTTTCAGTAACTGCCACTCTGCTTTAACCTGTTGACATGTCAAACACTTCACAGTAAAATCAGAAATATCTCTTTTCATTCCATCCCACCAGTAATACTCCCGAAGATCTCTTTACATCTTAGTACTGCCAGGATGAACAGAAAACGGAGAACTATAAACTTCACATAACAACTCTCTCTTCAACTGTGAATCCCAAGGCACACACAATCTCTTCCCAAATCTCAAAACGCAATCATTATCAATTTTGAATTCAGGAAACTTACCTTTCTGAACCAGCTCTAACTTTTTTTGCAACTCACTGTCTTTCATCTGTTCTTGCTTGATTCTGTCTGATAGAGATGATCTCACTAATACCTAAAACAAAATAGAAGAACATCCTACACCAAAAACTTCTATGCCAATGTTCATCAAATCCTTAACCAAAGGATCACGTTCCAAGCGCAACATTGCTAATGAAGCATTACTTTTTCAACTCAAACCATCATCCACTTTATTTGCTTTTCCTGGATGGTAATAAATTGTACAATCATAATCCTTGATTAATTCTATCCATCTACTCTGTCTCATGTTCAATTCTTTCTGAGTGAATATATACATTAAACTATTTTGATTGGTATATATTTAACACTTTACTCCATACAAATGATGCCTCCAAATTTTTAAAGCGAAAACAACAGCAGCTAATTCCAAATCACGTGTAGGTTAATTTACCTCATGAGTTTTCAACTGTCGTGAAGCATAAGCAATTACCTGATCATTCTGCATTAGGACGCAACCATGTCCTTTCAATGAAGTATCACTGTAGATAACAAACTCACCATTCCTAGAAGGTAGTGCCAAAACTGGAGCATTCACCAATCTTCTTTTCAACACCTGAAAACAATCATCACATTCTTTTGTCCAGATAAACTTAACACCCTTCCAAGTTAGCTTAGTCATTGGACTAGATAACTGTGAAAAATTTCTAACAAACCTTCGGCAATAGCCTTCCAAACCACGGAAGCTACGAATCTTAGTTACATTTTTTTGTCATGGCCAGTCTTCCACAAATTTTGTTTTTGCAGGATCAACAGTTATCCCATCTTTACAAACAATGTGACCAAGGAAAGAAATTTGTTGCAACCAAAACTCACACTTTCTGATTTTTTCATACAGTTTATTTTCTTTTAAGGGTTTCAAGATAACCCTTAAATGTCTTTCATGCACCTCTTTACTTTTAGAAAACACCAAAATATCATCAATGAAAACCACCAAAAACTTATCCAAGAACTCATGTAAAATTCTATTCATTAAGTCCATGAATACAGGAGGTGCATTGGTTAGCCCAAAATGCATTACTACAAATTCATAATGGCCATATCTTGTACGAAACGCAGTCTTCGGAAAATCTTCTTCCTTTACCTTCAGCTGATGGTACCCCGATCGTAGGTCAATCTTTGAAAAATACTGAGCTCCCTGGAGCTGATCAAACAAATCATCGATGTGAGGAAAAGGATATTTGTTCTTAACATTGATATTATTCAAGGCCCTATAATCAATGCAAAGTCTCATTGAACCATCATTTTTAACAAATAAAACAGGAGCACCCCATGGTGATGTGCTAGGTTGAATGAAACCTTTCTCTAAAAAATCATGCAATTGCTCCTTCAACTCTAAAAGGTCAATTTGAGCCATTCGATAAGGGGGTTTTGAAATTGGCTTAGCATCAGGAACTAAGTCAATGGTAAACTCAACTTCCCGATCTGGTATTATTCCAGGCAACTCATCAGGAAAAAAATCAGGATACTCATTTACCACTAGCACATCATTAATCTGAACAGTTCCTTTATTTTCAACGATGTGTGCAAGGTAACATTCATTTCGTTCTTTTTAATGTTTCTTGGCCTTTTGATAAGTTATCAACAGTAAGGGTTCATTCTTGTACAGAAACTGAAAGTCTTTCTGAAAAGAAACTTCTTTAGATCTACAGTCAATCTTAGCATGGTAAATAGAGAGCCAATCCATACCCAAGATAACATCAAACTCTACTAGAGGTAGAACAATAAGGTTTGCAAGTAGGTTCTTTCCACAGATTAGTATAAGAAGATTCTTATAAATTCTTTTTGCCTCAACATTTCCCCCAGGTGTTTTTACCAAATGTTTAGGAGTCATTTCTTGAGATGGTATTCCCATTTTACTAGAAAAGGTTTCAGAGATGAAAGAATGTGTGGACCCCGAATCAAACAACACACTGGCATAATCTGAAAAAACAAACAAAGTACCTGATACAACTTCATTTGATGGCCCGACATCTGCTGAAGTAGTTGCAAAGGATTTCACCACCCCTTTCTGCTTGTAGTCTAACTGCTTCTCATCACTCAAATTCTTTATCGGACACTCGTTTGCATAGTTACCCATCTCATTGCACTTAAAACATTTCACTAACTGTAAATCAAATTTGCTCTTACCTTCACCTTGATCTTTTTCAGTGCAATCACGAGACTTATGTCCCATCTTACCACATCAGTAGCACTTTCCAGAATTCAGAAGTCATTCCCCAGCATTCCTTTTGCCACATTTATCACAAACTGGAAACTTAGATTTCTTACCATCAGACTTTTTTGAAGAATTCTTTCCTTTATCCTGCCACCTCGGTCTCTTATTCTGCTGGTTGTTATAGAACACTTGATCATCGGCAAACTCCCTTTCCGCCTTCTCAGCACATCGAACAAGCTTTTCATAACTTTTAAACTCACGAGAAGCTAATGCCCTTCGATATTTTGGCTTTAATCTTGAGTAAAAACGATTGATTTTACTATTAAGGTCTCGGATAAAATTTGGAGCATACCTTGCCAATCGAGTGAACCTTTCTTCATAGGTATCCACTGAGTCTTCCTCTTGCCTCAATTCCAAGAATGGTTTTTCCATCCTATGTCGAACAGCCTTAGGAAAATACTTTTCAAGAAACATACCTTTGAATTCTTCCCAGTCGAGAGCATCAATCTCATCAGCGTCCCTAATATTTTTAACCATCGACCACCACTAATCTGATTCACCCTCCATACGGTAAATAGAAAGACTAACCTTGTGATTGTCTGAACACCCCATGACATCGAAAATATTCTCCAGTGCTTTAATCCACCCTTCAGCTAGCGTAGGGTCAGATGATCCTCTGAATGATGGGGGATGTTACCTCATGAAATGTTCCACCACTGACATGTTCCTCTACGGTTGATCTAGATGATCTCGTGCATGGATACCCCCACCATTTATCGCTTGAGTCAACTGCGCCATTACTGCAACAAATTGTTCAGTTCCAATTCCAACCATCTTAGGATGCTGATTCGGAAGGTTATTTCATTCTGTATGCCTTCCTAGCACTGCTTCCATGTTTCCTCTGCGGAAAACCATTCTGGACAAACATGTCTTAGATGAAGCAACATGGTAATTCTCAAATTCTATATCACTTCAATTTTACCATAAAAAAAATATTCTTGGATAATCATTTAATAGAATTCTAACTCATAAAGTTATCTAAACCGACCTTTGATACCAAATATAAGGCCCTAGCCTTAAACCTTACTTAATCATGAGTTATTACAAGATTACACATTGAGAATCTTTTCGGGTTTAGAGTTTTAGATAATTAGATCATAAAACTTGCATTACATTCCTCTTATAAACAAACTGGTTACATAAAGATAGTATTATTCTTTCCCATCAATGGAAACATATTTAAAATAAAACATAGATTCTTTCTTGACACTTCCTTGAAACTATCATCTTATCATGTACCTTTCCCTTGACCTGTAAAAAACATTTCCAAAAACTTGGGATGAGCATAAAAAGCTCAGTAAGGGTTATAAAAAATATGGAAAGGAAACATGAGTTCATATTTACATAAGAATGAAATCATACATTACCCAAAAAACATAGGCACTTTAATATACGTCATCAAATCATGAATAAATCATAGAAATCATAAGACATAAAGGTAACTTGAGGCATTCATAACATTCTTATGTTGGGAGAAACCCTCTTGGTTACGTTTGGAATACCCATCACAGTATATTCCCTAAATCTCTTCGGAGAAAACTTAACGTTTCACTCCATCACGTTACCCAATTCACTGGAGAGCTATATCAGGCTCACACTCCCTTATTTTATCACGGAACCACCCATCTTCATAATAATGCCCAAGAACCTCAACATAATCATATCACATAAAACATTCATAAAGGAAACATAACATTTCCACCTTTCATTCACAAGATATCAATACAACACATTGATATAAAAATATTATGAAAACCATATTCAATACCAAAATAAAAGAAAATTAAACCATGGTATTTATTTTTCTATAAAAAAGGTATGGCTTGTATAGGAAGCCGAAACTCAAATAATGGTCACGGCAGTAGAGAAGTCGTTGTCGCCGCATACGTACGACAAAAAAATATTCCCTTTTGTCATTTAGTAAATGCTTTGTATAAATAATATTCCTTTTGAATAAATGTAAAATTCAAAGGGGTTTATACACCGTATAAAAGAAAGTTGTGTATAAAACAAAATATGCCTTAATGAAAAGAGATTGAGACGAAGTCCCACACCTCGGGTCCGACTTGACTCGATCATTATTTAATCTCCTAAATAATAAACTTGAGTTAATTTATACTTGTTTAAGAACCTTTTTAAAGTTCATTATTGCTTTTATATCACTTATTTCCATGTCATGAAAACTATGTAATTATTTAAGTTAATAACGGTCGTTTTAACGATCATTGGTACTTGGGTCAAAAATAAACCCTTTATAATTACAAGTTGTTCATATATCCATTCTTTCCAGAATGGTATTAATGATGTAGATATCATAGATATCATATATATCCACTATATACATGAATTTATAATATTACATAATCATTTAGAGGTAAGAAATGAAATGCACCGTCCATGGAGACGGTAAGCCGTACGTACTCATTAACGCTACTTTCATATCTATGTTGTATTTTATATAATGGAATCATAATTATATATAGGTATATTATAATTCCAATATAATATCATATATAATATCATATTTCCATCCTTTATACGTCCCACATATGGTATTTAACGAATCAAATCACTTTGAGGGGGCGGTAGTCCACACTTACTTAAATGAAGATATCGCGTTTACCCATAATGGAAACAATAATGGTATGCCCAAAATGAAAAATATAGATGCTTAAGGAAAAAATAAACATATTATATATCATATATAAATATAGTGACATCTTAATGGCCACCTTTGAAGATGTTAAAAGAATGTTTAACAATCATCGTTTCGGGAGGCATAAATTCGCCATCCAAAGAAACAGTATTTTCTTTAACCATTAGATGTAGGTGTGTGTAGGTGTAGCTCGAATACATCTTATAAGAAAATACTAATATATTGAATATACTAAAGTTATTACAAAATAAATTAATAAAAAGAGTTTAGGGGGTTGGAGAAGCAAAATAAATCAAACAGACTCATGTGAAGACATTACCTTAAAATCGGGTAACTCCCTTTGGTTTGAGCTCAAAGGCTTCCTTGGGAAGACTTTTTCCCAAACTGAGGCTTCAAGGAGTAAGAGAGGGAAGTTGAGAGAAAAAGTGGGCAGGGGTTGGCCGAACCAATGACTTTGGGTGTGTGGGTAAGGAGGTAGAGGTGGGGGCCTTTTATAAGAGGAGAGGAGGGGCACTCTTGGAAAGTAAAGAAATGTTACTTTATTTGAAAATGATTTTCAGATTCAAAAGGTCCCACATTGATATAATTCTAGGGTACAGTGATAAAGGTTCTAAATCCACCCATACAATAGGTTTTGGACATGTTTAGGTCAAATATTTTACATTATCTTTTCATTTTGCTTAAATCTTTTATTAATGAGGTAATCACTCCATCATCATGATGTCATAAATAATGTAATATATTTAATGTCTAAAAATTCTGAAAAAAATACTATGATGTAGGAAATATCTTTATAATTCAAATTAATATTTATAGATAAAAATATAATCTATGAAGACAATATTAAAAATGTTTTAATCAGGTGATACATTCTTGTTATATTTACTTTCTTTAAAAACAATAAAAAGATAACAAGTCACTTTCCAGAAAAGTGATTCCATGGGGTCCCCATGTTTGACACAAGGCATCCCATGGTCAGCCATGAGACAACCAGTAAAATTAGGACACAGGTTGGTGTCATTTTTTATTATTATGATATTATTTTATTATCCTTAACTACCCGATTACTCATTAATCAAGATAATTAAAGATAATTACCGTCGTTACTATTCATAATGTCCAAAAACAAAAGAGTCTTGATTACATAATTTGGAAATTATGATTCCAAATATGTAATCCATTTTACCAAATTCCAAACACAGAAATTGCAATAATTGATTTAAAAATAATTCTCATTGTCAAAACAAATAGCGGGTTTTTTTGAAACAATATCTATGAAAAGTTTGGCATTAGTTTATGCCCAATTACAAAGTGAAATTAATACTAATTACCACAATTGGATTAAATGGTAAAAATATATTCTAAGTTAACTTTAAAACCAATTCAAAAGATTATCTAATCATATAAATAATGTAGATTAAAAAGCAGTTTTGATGTAAAATGCAGTATTTTTCACTATTCATTAAAAAATGAACATTGTCAGAAAAATACCAAAAATTTATCCAATATAAATTTCAATGTACCAATCATAATTAATATGTTTATTTTGACAAATATAGGTTATATAATTGTCAATAGGTTTATTTAAAAAGGGTTTTCCATCAAAAGGCAGTAAGACACTCTTTTAAGAATATTAGTGTATTTCATGCATAAGATTGTATTTATTTTCATTTTAAGCCTCTAAAACACTATCTTAATCATTAATAGACATAGATAAAAATATTTATTATTCATTACTTACTTGGGATGTTACAATACAACATGATTTCATTTTAGTAGTAATGGCTGGTTTTTATCTAATTTTTTGAGGATTTATAGAATTTTGGGTTATTTAAAGAAATGATTAACATAGCTTAGATAATATGTGATTAGGGTAATTACTTTTATGTATGTGGATTTCAGAGTATTCCATGTTATTTGTATGTAAAATTTAACGAGGAAGAATATGTCATCAAATTATTCTGAGTTCTGGGTTTCAATCATTGATTGGATTATATTGAATGATTTTATGGAAAACAATTTATTGAATGGTATTTATTAAACCTTTGGTATTGTTGGTATAATTTTTGAAATTAAGATTCATTTTCTTTCTCTAAAGGATGGAACTCTAATTTTCAGGTTTTTTTTTCTTATTTTCTATTGAAATTAATTCTTAAAACAAAGGGAAAGGATCTGAAACCAAAAAAATGTTTTATCCAAATACCCTATGTTATTCATCATAGGTTATTGGATTTGAGGACATCAATTTTCCATTCACATTTTTGATATTTCGGACCTCATTCACCCCTATAAATTTATTTGTTTTTATTCTAATTATAATTGCGACCAATGTTCATCTATTCAAAATCCTAATTTGGTGATTGCCTTTTCATTTCCCTTTCCATCTTATTAAGACTAAATTATATTAACCCTATTATCGATGTGGGTTTCCCACAATGGTATTTTATATTTTTTATCAATTTATTTAGGAAGAAAAATTTATAATTGTGATGATGCAATTTATTTAAGGAGGGAAAAATGTAACACTCTATACTTCCATGGTAGGCTTCTCTTATAATAATACCATAGCGTGCGATGTACGCAACACCGAGTTCAAGTGCACCACAACCTATCAAACTGGCCATTTAGAAAGATGTTATGAATTGTAATAACCAAAGATTGAATTTTCTATATATAGCATTTTATTTTTACATTCATATTTTCTTTTTATTAGTCATAATATAAGGACAAAATGTTATTTTCAGATAAAAGAATTATTTTCCAAAAAATGCGGTTTTCATATTTTTAATGGAGACCCATTTATAAATCCAATATTTTACACTTTTATATGTTTTATTTGAAAAAAAAATTTCTTCTTTAGAATCACGACATCAAAATTTACTTTGGGTAGAATTTTGGTATTATTCGGATAAAATTATTTTTTTATAAACAGACAAAATAATGAATATTTATTAACAACTACCTTTTAATATAATTTATTTATATGGATATATTATAATTTTAATTGATTTTAAAGTTTAATTATATCATATTTTAAACTTTTAATCCAATTTTGTCCAATTTATGTAATTTCCCTTTGAAATTTGACATAAACCAGTGTCAATATTTTGATAGTTTTTATTTTTTTGAAAACTGGTTTTCTGTTTTGACAATGGGAATTAATTTAAATTAAATGATGAAACTTCTATGATTTTAATTTTTTAAAATAAACATCATTTCTTAATTTGTAATATCCAAAATATATTAGGCTGAATTTTTGGAATTTTTCTAAAAAACTTCAATTTTTTATGAATAGTGAAAACACTATATAGTAGATAAAAAAACTAACTTTTCATTTAAATGAAATTTTACGCCTTGGTAAATTTAATTTCTAAAATAGAAAATACATTTTTGTTATTTTTATGTGAATTTTTTTTCAATAATATGAAAATAATTTTTGGTGTATAGTAATTTTTTCTTTTATTTACCACGATTAAAATGAAATTGGGTAATTCAAGGTAAAAATAATTTTATAATAAAATTAAATTACCCTAAAATGTGTCTTAATCCTATTGGTTGATACATTTCGGACCATGGGTATCCTTGGGTCGATTTTCGGACCCCATGGAGCCATTTAAGATTGATAATGACTCTTTATATTATTTAATTTAATGTAATGACAAAAATGAAATAAAAAATATCTTTTAGTAAATTAATAATTACATTCGGTTATATAGGTTATCTCATAGACTATTAATATTAATTTTAATGATATAAATATTTCATAAATCATAATATTTTTTTAATTATTTTCATATATCTAATAAAAAAATTATTTATGACACAATAATGAGGCAATGTTTACCTCATTAATGAAAAACTAAAACAAATAGGATAATAAATATTAAAAAATCTAACACATGTCCAATTATAATTGGATTATTTTATTTCAAACAAGAGTCATATTATCTTGAAAGAAAATATTTTTTGGTTCTTTTAGAAATTGAAATCATTATATAATTAAATAATCTTTTCAAACTTTCTTAAAGAGCCCTCCCCCTTATAAAAATCACTCACCTCTAAACCATTACCCACATCTTTCACGCCCCATGTCTCTTCCAAAATCTTCCCAAATAAGAAATAAAGAGTACTATTTTCCACCTAGAAGCCTTACTTTATGCTGAAGTCACTCTAAGAAATCCTTTCGGATCAAAACAGAGGGAGTTACCCAATTTTGAGGTAACATCATCACATATGTTTTTTTATTCCCTTTTACTTATCCAACCCCTATAATCATTTATTCCTTTCATTTATAACAAAAACAGAATCATAAATATATGAGGTTGTATATATGATATGTATTCTAAGTACACATACACACACCTTCGTCTAATGGGTAAAGAACATAATATTTCATTGGACGGCGTACTACTGCCTCGTGAAACTATGATTGTTCAATATTCTTCTACCCCCTCTTATGGCTTCCATTAATATGGAAATGTATTTACTTGTGATATATATTATATTTATATAATCTCTATACTTATGTAATTTTCATTTATATCATACATTTTTTCTTTCCATAGTGGTTAAATATGATAATTTCATTTGAGGATGTGCAGACTACCGCCCCCTAAAAGTGATATGACTCATTCTTGCCATAAGTGGATCATATAAAGGATGGAGTTAATTAAATTACATAAAATAGATTTTATAATGTAATTATATTATACCTATTTATTATTATGTTTTCATGTCATTAAATATAAATTAGAAATTAATGTAGCATTCATACGTACTTTCGACTTACCATCTCCATGAACGATGTGTTTCATTTGTTAACTACAAACGATATGGAATATTAAAAATACATATAAATTGGATATATATGATATATATGATATCTAAATCATTATTATAATTCTGTATATATTTGATTTTGGATCACATGGAAAATATTTAATTATAAAAAGTTCATTTTTTATTGAATTTTCGAACATCGAAATAATGTCTGATAAGAACTGTAACAATTATCTAATTGTTATAGCAATGTAATAAGTTATATAAAAGGAATAATAAACTTGAAAAATGGTCTTATTAAAGTATAAATTAACATATGTTTAATATTAAGTAATATCACGTAACATACGAGTCGAGTTGGACAAGAGGTTTTGGGTTTCTTATCTAACATTTAATTCCGTGAGATTTTCATTCTTCACAACTTATTTTTGGAATCTGGTGTACTGTGTACATCCATTTGATACATATATATATATTCATGATTATATTTATATTCATATTATTATATCTTTTATTTGGCAGTTATTAACTTTCTTTCATACAAATTGATTGATTACAACATAGTAAGGGGTTTTCATCTCACTTCGTATTCCTGTGTGATTCATCATGTATTGCCACTATTTACATTTGTGTGGTGTTTTTACAGCCCAATGATATTATTATTAGTGTAATATAATTTAATTTATGGGTATTTACTTCATCATTTTATGATCATTATTTAATGGTATGTATATTTTATATGTTACCAAATCTGTATGGGAATTTCAAATATCAGTTTCTACTCATTGGGTTTTACGCAATCTTCATTTATTATATTACTCTAAGATTATGTTTGAAATCAATTTTTATTGATTCATGTTTTAATTTCCACTCTCCTTGGTGTGTATATACTTTTGATACACATATTCAGTAAATTGATAATTTCTCATGTCCTTGATTTGAAATTGATACGGGTAATCATAACTCAATTTCTTTTCATTGAGTAAAACATCAATGTCCTTGGTTTTCTATTTTTATCAGAATATGTGTGAATTTAATATAATTGATTTAAACTGAATATCCAATCATATTTGGTGTATTTATATTTTTGAAACATAATTATGTCATTTATTTATCCTTAATCTATGGATAAGGCCGTTATATGGTATTTCATCTCAATTTACATTCTATTGAGACTTCTCTGTTGTTCTCCACCAATTCACTTTTTATTGTGTATATACAGTACTTTGACATAGTATATCAAGAATTCATTTATTCTCATGATATTATTATGTTTTTATTACCTCAATTATTTGTATTCAAGCATCTGTCATTTGGTTAGGATCTCAAACTAAAATATCATTATATATGTTTTAATGATTTATTCATCTAAACCCATATCATTAATGTGAATGTGTTAAAAATTATTTTATGGAATTATTTATAAATAAATGTATTTTTTAAAATTAAAAATTCATTTAGTAGTTTCAATGTAGTAAGGGAAACTTTGATTCAAAATTCTATTTTTAACAACTTCTTCATTAATAGTGAGACTTTTAAACATTTTTAAGTAATAGGGGACATTTCTCTCAAATAGTTATACTGATTATTTTCATCTATATCAATATCAATAATTATTTGTGATTGAGGTTGATTTATTATAATACAATCTTACATATTGTATTGAATGAGTAATAATTAATTGTGGATGTGTTATTTTTACACAATTTATGGTTTGTGGTTAAAATATTGACATTTCCTATCATAATTTTAATATGAATGTTTATATTATGTTTCAAACTTTTACTAAAAGGAATGCATTGTACAAAGTATGTGACAGGTGGAGCCAACTATAGCACCTCGATGCATCGAAATGTCTAGTTAGACAAACTAGTGTCTTTACACAAGGCCTTGACCCAATCTTATATGTAGTCTGGGCTCGAGGATTTGACTATGTGGGTATGATGTTCGACATTATGTATTCCTACATTCTGAAATTAGCTATTGATATTACATGAGATTATTTGATTAGTATAATATCTAGGTTAACAAGTAAATGGAATTATTTTATTTATATTTTCCATATTATGATGAATTTAATGTTTAAATGGCTAGTGTTTTAGTCTAACACACTACCTTAAATGTATATTCTTATTTCTGAAAGGTTTCGATATATTTTTATCCCTACTGAGCATCTGAGCACACCCCTTTCTATGTTTTATTTTTCGCAAGATGTGAATAATTATATTATTATTGACCTGTAGGGATATGATAAGGGATATGCGTGTGTTCAAAGGGGGCATAATGTTGTTGTTTTTCATTTCGAAATGTAATGTAAAACATAGGAATGTATCTAGTATTTCCAATGATACTGTAAAAATCGGTCACTCGAGACATGATATCTTTTGATCATGTCATTTTTATTTAATAATACACTTACTCAGGGTAAATGGGGTTGGGGTGTTATAAAAAGTCATCTTCACTAGATTCCCATGTCAAATATATTATTATTGCCAACTAGGTTTTGAGTGAAATTATGTTGCAGCATGTGTATCCCACTATAATGAACAAACCAAACATTAACATGAGTTACCTTCCTAATGATGTTGTATTCCATCGTTGTCAAAAATATCCTATAACATAATGGTATGTTCCTTCTTGGTCAATTTCATTGCTTGTTTTGAGTGTTGGGGGTGTTCGGGGGAGGTTCTGAGAGATTTCGGTGGATGTTAGAGGTGAAAAAAACTGATGTAGGGAATACAAACCATGTAAGTGTATTAAACAACATGAATGTTGTTATCAATCCTTATCTAGTTCCAGTTCATGATGTGTATTTTTTGGGGACAAATAATAAAAAGGAGGTGTGTTCTTCATTGGAACCCATAATCATGGGGTTATACGACATGAATTGGAATTACAAAACATGTAATTCCACAACAATGTATAGTTATAAAGGCTTCATCCACTCAAGTTTCATGAAAATCATCCGAATAGTGTCTCTTCTCTCATTCGAGGCATCTAGAGACATTACCTTTCAGTATTTTGAGATTTCTATCTAAGATGATTGATCCTCGGTCTTCAGTCCTTGATCCAAGGTGAGTTCACCTCTAATTCTAATCCATATACTCCAATTAATCTTATGTTTATTTTTGTTGTTGTGCATTATGGTTTCAGTTGTGATTTTGGGATACATATTGGTGGTCCTTGATTGTGGTATAGGTTGATCCATGTTTTCTCATGGTGAGATTGTGGGTTACAGGTGTTCATATTCACCTTACTATGCGAAGTCAGTCTGAAAATACTCTTTAATGTAGGGTTTACCTCATTTCTCATTATTGTGAATTACACAGGAGGGGTTTATTTTTTTACCTATGGGTTATGGTTGTGGTGAATTATTTGAAGATAAATTATTTATTGAATTAAAATTAAAGGTCAAAGAGGTTACTTGAACAAATTATTATTGCGTTGATATTATTGTGATATTGTGTATTGTACGAGCCTTATGCCCTGCTGAAAATTATTGTTGTTGATGGATTTGTTAGGACTATATATATGTGTTGTGATTGATTCTTTTTTATTATTGTTTTTATATAACAATAAAAATGGAAATTATCTATCCACTAATATGTGGATAAAAATATGGTTATCCGGGATTGTGATTTGTGTGATGACATCCCAAAAATTCAAATTAATGTTATAAAATCCCCATTATAAATAAATACAGAAATTTTCATGGGTTGTGATGTTTAGTCATGCTTGTGGGACTGTGATGTATGACTGTAATGGGGTAGGGGAAGAGATGTGGTTGTTCAGTTGGGATTCCAGAATGATGATACGTTTTTGTAATGAGGTGGTATGAAATGTGGTTTTCCACTATGATTATGGGGTGGATAGGTGTTATGGTAGGGGGTGACTGGTTTCATATGACATATCTTTGATTAATGCTAGATGCCTAATTTCTGATGGAATAAATTAATGTCTATTAATTCTTAAAATGGAATGAGTTTGATTGGTTAATTGGATGGAAATTTTCTAATGGAAAATTTAATGATGTGTTGCGTGATTAAATATGGTTGATGCTATATAATAAAGTAAATAGCTGTTAAACATGGTGAAAATGTGATGTTGTATTAGATTATCAGGCCTCTTCACCTTCTGAAATGACTTTTGTAGACACTAATAAATGCATTTTGATGTTGAAGTAATAATGAAGGTGTTGTGAGTTTTATGTTTTTTTGAGAACCCATAGGTTGATCTTGAGAGTTTTGTACTCTATTCATATATATTTTTGTATCTAACTTGTAATTTCTTTATGAACCCACCCACATTGAGCACTATGTGATGAAAAATCACATAGTTATGTGGGGGGTCTTTCCCCACATCCCTATCGAATGATGGGTGCTTGGACACCCTCCCTTCCCTACTCCCTATTACAGGTGATGATGGCCCTAGCATCATCAGGTGAGTTGTGATATGATGTCCCAATTGTATTTGGGATGAAATTGATGTGGCTTCCTAGGTGTCTTAGAGATGAGTTTTTATGTGGTGTTATATGTGTCATCGGTATGAGTTGAGATGTGATATATTGTGATGTGATGTGTTTATGTTTGTGTCCCATGTTTTTATAAAAAGGATGTGTAGTGGAGTGTGGATCGGGTGTGTGTAAGAAGGGCGTGTCATGGATTGTGGCTCCGGAGTGTGTGGGTGGGATGTGATGTGGTATATTTTAAAGATGTGCGAATGACCATACAACTATCTTTATGGTGTGAGATCTTCTAAGATGTGGGAAATTTGTGTGAGATAACCTATCTTCGATGTTATTCACTTATATTATATTACTTGACTTGTGTTATTTTTTAAGCATTCCTTGGGGAGGTCAGGAAAGATAGTATACCTTTATATGTTCTGGTTGGTTCTTCTGTTTTCTCAGTAGTTAATTTGTATGATTTCCTCACATGTGGATGAGAGACAATGTTTTTCCTACTATGTATATTTTTATACTCACTTTATGTCAGTAAAATTGTTTTCAAGTTTCATGGAGTAATTCATGAACCATGGTGGGAATTTCTAGTTCAAACATTGGGACTATTTTTATTTCATTAATTATTATTATTTTGGGTAATTACATTGGAGACTTTATACTATATATGATCTATTTACAGAAGTATAATGGGTTGAATTTTGGTTTATTTAAATTATGTAATGAATTTTCATAAAGTTGATTAATTATATCTCCCAGTCATATTTTGTTATATAGTGTAATTCCACCCATTTTTGTGATATCCTTTCAACCATAGTTCTAGTCACTAAAACGGGGCCTCCTGGAGGAGGGAATGAGGGGTCATTATCTCTCTTTATTTAATACCAGCCAATGAGGGGTATATTTAGAATGAGGGGCTATAATAGAGTGGTGTTAAATGTTACAGCTAAGTGATAGGGTAGAGTATTGATTTAGGAACATGGGTAATGCATGGGTTGGTTTGTAAACAATGTCAATTTATCATGGAGAGTGACATAAGCTAAGGAGACCTGATAGGATATGTGATTTTAAGGTCCCCATGATCTAATGTACAAACACAGAGATTACCGTACGACCATGTGAGATGGGAGTAATTTTATTGTAGAGACCTTAGTGAGGTATATGCATCATAATTACTTGTGATTTTATTTGAATTCATTTGTTTTTTGAAATTTTAAATATATAACAAAAATAATTAAATGAGTTAAAATGTATCTTAAATTAGAATACATACTAATAGGATTAGGGAATATTTTTTTTCTTATATCTATGGATCCTAGTCATCATCTGTATGTGGCATAGAATATGTAGGTTTAATAGGTTTACCCTATTGATCAGTAGAGGGTTGATCGGGATGAGGATAACGGTATGTGGAAGAGGATTTTACAAGATTTTCTGTAGCATGATTTAATTATGTATGCGTGGAGAATTTATATCATCGGGATATAGAATTGGTAAGAGTAAATAGAGATCAAGTTCGGTTTGATCAGATCCCCAATGTTGTAAAAAGTCCCTTTTGTGGATAGTCAACTGTGAAGAGATTCATGTTAGTCATTGAATTTGTAACTTGGTGAAAATATAGACGTAGATGTTTCATATTGAGACTTTCAAAACGTGTTCTAGGAACAATTAACATCATTGAACATAATAGAAGAGTGGAGGAAGGATCATATAACTATTCTGAAGGTTATTATGTCAGGTTAGGTATTGTGAATCATGCTAATGAACTTATATGTTTTTGACATATATTTTTCTATATTGGGAGTCTCCTGTAAAGCATCCTAAGTGGACACTACATCCATCTATTAGTATTAAATTACACATTTTATGTTTCCAACATACATGGATGTTTTGTAGAATGAATATGTGGTCGATCAAGTTAACTCATGAGGAGGTTTTATGTAGGAAGGAAACTGATAGGGTATCTCTAGAGGGAGAGTTTCCCATGGAAGGTCTCAGGTATCCATACCTTAGAGGATTCAACCAAATGAGACTTGACCATGGGAAATTCCCTTACGACCATCTAGTTTTAATTCCTTTCCTCTGGTGTTGGGTAAAATGTGATTCTAATATGGGGTTCAAATCCATCATCATGGATAGTTTCCAATGGGTGTGTGACATCATTTTGGTGGAGGTGGACTGGTTTAGTGCCAAGGTTAACAATAGTTTATAGTGTGGTCGGTTCAGTAGTAGGGGTAGTAGGATTATGATTTTCTAAGGGGAAATGGAGAGTGTATAATCCAAAAATTATATATTAGTTAAATTCTGGTATCATGAACTTATCCGGGTTGTGGAGGAGTTCATCATCTGTGAGGTTGAGGAGTTTAGTATGGTCAGTTTCATGTTGTAGAGGTAGTAGTTCCATTGAGGACATATATCATCAAAGGTATGATCAGTTTTTTAATACATTATTTTGTACCTTTTTTGATTTGAGAGATTCATAATCCATTATTTCACCAACTCTAGCCCATGATCTGGGACAATATGTTGAAATGATTTGCGAACCCATGGTGTTGATTACTCTAGGGGATTCCAGACATGCTAGTTGGATGTGTGATGGGGGTATAAAATAATGATTGGTTCACATGAGTCCCATATAGATATTTTCACACTAACGATATAGTTATATTATTTCATCCTTAACATCAACAATTTTTTTAATAGTTGTTGTTATTGACTGTTATTGCAGGACAATAATGTTCTCATACATGGAGAGTAAAAGGGCTATTTTATTTGGAGAGTGGATCTTTTAGGTTGGTAGAGGATAAGTGGGTCACATTTATTCCTTTAGGGATGTGATATATGTGGTTATAGTGGGCGATAAGGTAGATATGGATTTTAGTATTTTCAGTGACTTCTTGTATTTTTTCCTCAAGGAGGTTATCACAAAATCACCCCGACACGATTTTGAGTTTTGGATATAAATAAATCTATATAGTTCATTGATTTCAATGGCTCCTTGATGATTTAAAACATCTTTATTTGCAAGAGTTTTGGATTTAGATAAAATAAAATATACAGAAGGTGTTTATCTGGATTTGTGTGTCATCATGGAGTGCTCTAGTATTGTTAACAAGGAATGAAGACAATAGTCTCAGGATATGCATAAAGTACCAGAATATGGTTAAGGGGATATTCAAACATTTTTACACAATTATAATGATATATTATATTTTGGACCAATTGTGGGGGGTTGTTATTTTCTATGATTAATCTTTTGTCCAGATATCATAAATTAGTTGTGAAAGAGAGAGATATTCTAATGACATCCTTCAAATTCATGTATGGACACTTCACATTTGTAGTGATTCCATTAAGTGTTATAAATGAAACATCCATGTTAATATGTCTTATGAGCTCTATTTTATGTGATTTCCTTGATTATTTTATATTTGTATTCATCGATGGTATCTAAATGATCTGGAAGTCAAAGTAAGAGCATTTGAAAAATGTTAGAATAACATTGAATGTTCTTCGAAGCCACTAGCTTTATTGAATGTTGTGGAAGTGTATATTATAGACCTAAGAAGAAAATTTCCAAGGGATTGTGGTGTCTCATCTATGTGTGTAAGTAGACCCATCAATGATTGAAGCTGTGGATTCTTTGGAAACACCAAATATCATGGTAGAGGGTCACAATTTCCTTGTCCTCACATATTATTATCAGAGGTTTATACCAAAATTATCATGATTTTATGTCCAATTGGAAGGTTTTACTATGAAAGACATTTTTTTAAGAGTGATCCTTATTGAGATGAAAATGGTTTACTAAATGGATTTTATTTACTAATTTAGTTCTTTATATAGTGGAGGAATGTGTGTTGTTTGTGGTGTTTTTTGGTGATACCTATCTTGGATTTCAATGCGTGATAATGAAGCAAGATGAAATGATATCTTATGGGTCTATTAAATTAATCCTACACAATCACAACTATTACACCCATGATCTAGATCTAGTAGAATTTGTGTTTAGAAAAATGTGGTGGAGACATTACCTCATTGGGATGTGATTTGTGGTCTTCAAGGATCATAGGAGTTTGATTTATGTCCTTTCTCGGCGAGATCATAATCTACCATAGTGGAGGTGGATAGAATTTCATCCTGATTAAGAATTTGATATCTCCCAGACCTTAAAAATTTGGAATGATGTGGCCAATGACTTTATAATGAATTCATGGGAGGGTGTTGTTTGGAAGTATGAAAATTCTTGGAGAGAAATGCAGGAATTGGAAACCATGAACATTAAAGAAAGGGTGGTTGATGGAGGAGGATGAATGTTCCATATAATGGTGCAGTCTTCTCAAATGTGGATATTGAAGTATTATCAGTGGGGATACTCAATGTTATAGATGATGTGTGGTTGTGTTGGCCATGGTGATGCTCTAGTTGTATGATTAGAGGATAGTCAAATCTAGTTGTTCTTCTGAGTAATGAATTTTGTTCTGGTAACAATGTGTGATGGAGTCCTTTTTTATTATCATATAACACCATTGGAAGTAAAACAAGTAATTTCTATGATGTAAAATTACTTGGGGATTCTTTTTTGGTGTCCCATGATGATGATGGAAGAGGAGGAGTTTGTGGAAATGTTTTCGGTTTTAAAAAATGCAATGGAAGAGAATTATGTTCCTAGTAGGTTGTTGCAAACCATTGATATACCCAAGATGAAATGGGATGAAATATTAATGTATTTTTTAATTAGGTTACCAAGATATATTGGAGTTTAAAATGTTATCTGGGTTATAGTGTATCAGTTCATAAAATTTTACCACTTATTAGCGACAAAGGAGTCAAGAATGCTATACTTTTTCATGAGAGTATAAAAGCAGTTCAAGACCAGATGAATTCATAATACAATCATAGAGGGAGTCCCTTGGTGTTCATGTTTGGGGACCACATTTTTTTAATGTTTCTACATAGTGTGGGATGTAATGGTTTGGTTGAGGTAGTAAGTATTCTCCATCCTTTTTTGGCCTCTTTGAGGTGTTGGAGAGAGTTAGAAAAGTGGTGTACCAACTCTCATTGCCACCATAGTTGAAAAGGATAAACAATGACTTTCACATATCTCATCTTCGTCAGTTTCATCATGATAACTCCCATGTCCTTGATTGTGGAGATTTTGATATTTAGGATCATGTGATGTTTGTGGAGTGGTATGTATAGATCCATGATTTCCATGAGAAATAGTTGTGTTGAAAAACCATTTTTTTGGTTCATGTGTTATAGAGTAATGATGTCCTAGATAAGAGTACTTTGGATGGAAAAACACGTATGTGTGCCAGTACCCATATATGTTTTGATTTTTTCATTGATAGATAATTCATTGTGAGGTGATGTTTGATGAATTTTTGTTTTATTATATTATACATTTTCATTGGATTGTGATGTGTGTGGTGTGATGTGTCATAAAATCCTGATATAGTAAATGTTGAGGACCTGATTCCTTATCATGTTGTATTATATACAATGTGATTAAAACCATGAGGGAAAGTCGAAGCCACCCAGAATATATAATTTCATTTTGTAAAGGATAGAAATCCCGGATTCATGTTGTTAAAATTATGTAGTATTTCTATTGTCCAATGGTTGTGTTGTAGTCTATTTTTCTGGTAGTATGGTATTTTTGGTTTTTAGTGTGTTTTGTGGTTTTTTGAGTTGACATGTTTGGATGGAGGCTGAGTTTGAGGAATGAAGGGATCCTTGAAAGGTATCGCACTAGGTAATTGTTCAGACCCCTTCCTTTCGGGATTGGTTTTGGATTCTCAGGGGAGAGAATCTTTTTATAGATATCTAATGTAATAGTTTGCACATTCCCATTACCTTAAATTTATTATTCTGAGTGTTGGAGGTGTCCAGAGGTGGATTATGGTGTATTCAATAAAAGATGGAAGTGTAGAAGAACTGTTTCCAGAAATACATTTCATGTAACTATATTACATGATGTTAATGTTGGGTTCACTAATTATATAGGTATGGTTCTGAATGTGTAGTTTTTCAAGGTTATGTTTTAAATAAGAAACATTTTCATGGGGAACCTGGAATCCGGGATTTACATGATGTGAAAGGGGATTAAACATCACGTAATTCCCTGATGATATACAATTTTAAAGGTTTCATCCACCTGGGATTCGTCTAAACCCTATTTATAATAGTTATTCTCTCATTCCATGTGTCCGGTGACATTCGCCTTCAGCTTGTTTGGGTTTATTTGGCGATGATCGATCCTTGGGCTCCATTATTCAATCTGTGGTGAGTTATGATCTTGTTTTCACATGATTCAATCATTTCATATTTAGAGTTTTTCTATGGTGGTGCAGTTTGGTTTGGTTTGGGAGTTTGGGATGCATTTTGATGGTCTCTGGTTATTGTGTAGGTTTATTCGTGTTTTATCATTTTGTAGTTGTCATTTTTGGTCATTCTCTTCTCCCTACAGAGCATAGCGAGTCCGCAAAAAATATTTGATGTAGGGTTTCCCACATTTTTCTTTATTATGAATCATATGTGAGGGGATTACTTTTTTCTACGTTGGGGTTATGGTTTTTATTGATATATTAATGATAAATAATTTATTTAAATAAAATATAAGGATAAATGGGTTTGTTTTTCATGGGTTTAGTGGTTTTATATTATTGTGATTTTTTGGATTGTACGGGTTTGATGCGTTGATGAAATAAGTGGTTAGTGGAGGACTTTTTTGTAGGATATATGGGTAAGTAATGCTACTTTTTTAGATGATTATTTAGATATCACCATAAAAAGTGAAATTGGTTAACCACTTATTTATGGTTGATCAATTGGTCACTCCATGATTGTGATTTTTTGGATAAAATACTTAAAATATAGCGGAATGTGATAAAATACACTTCATAAATCCTTAAAGGATCTTCTATGTGTTGTAATGTGTGTTTGTGCTTGTGGGATAGAGATGTGTGATTTAATGTTGTGTGGGATGAATAGTGGTTGTTCATACATGCTTATGTGTTGATGATGTATTATTGTAATGGGTTGTGAGATGAAATGTGTTTATTTGGCCATGCATGTAGGGAAATGACATGACATTGTTGTCTATTACTAGTTTATTGTGATATATTGTTGATTTGTGCTCTATTTCCATGTAGTGATGAAATAATTGAATTCTTATTAATGATTGAAATATAATTTTTTGTAATGGTTAATTGGATATAAATGTTCAAATGAAAAATATAATGATGGGTTGAGTGATTAAATGTGGTTGATAATAAATAATAAAATAATGTGTGTTGAAAGTGGAAGAAATGTGATTTTGTTGTACATTATTGTGGATAATCACCATTTGAAATTTCTATTTCTGATAATAATAAATGCATTTAGTGTTGGATGAAAAAGTTATTTGTGATGTGAGATGTTTTTTTTGGGAACACATATGTTGGGCGTGAGTGTTTGATACAATATATATATATATACATTCATATTATTTTTGATTTATATACACACCCCACCCAAATTGATAACTATATTTTGAATAGCAACATTGTCATGTGGGGCATGTATTTCCAAACATCCTGGTTGGAGGATGGATGGGTGGCCACCAACACTCCACTGCTACCTCTTCTAGGTTATGATGACCCATGCTTATTTGGGGGAGTTTGGATGGGGTGTCCGAAGTGTCATTAGGATGAGTGGTGATGTGGTTTTAATGGTGTCTATTGTATGAGTTGTGATGTGTTGTCTTAGTTTTATTCCATATTATTTGAGACATGATTTAATGTGTTGTGTTTTGATATAGTTTGTGGCCCATGCGTGTATAAGTGGGATGTGTTGTGATGTGTGGCCCAGGTGTGTGCAGGTGGGATTTTTTGTGGTTTATTGACTAGGTGTGTTTGGGATTGATTTGATATGGTATATTCACAAGAGGTGGGAATGCCACGATGTCTTCTATTGGGTTCTGAGAGAGGACATGGAATGGGAATTATGTGGAGGATAACCTAACATCAATGAACATTACATATAATATATTACACGACATGTGTAATTTGGTGAAAATCACTTTGTGAGGTTGGGGTGGTTAGTATACCTTTATAGGTGAAGGTTGGTCCTGTAGTTTTTTCATTTGTTCATTAGTATAATTCCCTCACATTCACATGAGCATATTTTGTTTTCCTACCGAGTATATTTTTATATTTACCCTATATCAAAAACAATGTTTTCAACATTCCTGAAGTATTTTAGGGATAGTTTTGAGAATTTGAAACTCAGACCTTATTACAGTTTATGTTTCCCTGGTTAGTTTTATTTTAGTTATTTACCTTGGAAATTTTTTACATTATTTGTTATATTGACACATGAATCATGAGTTGAATTTGTATTATTCATATCATGTCATGTATTTTTTTTGATTCACTAAATATATAAATATTATTTATAAATAGAGGGAAATTCCTCCAATTTTTGTTACGTCATTATACAATTGGTTATTGTCATATACTTGGGTCCTACTTGAGGCGGGACATAGTGGCCATTATCTCCCTTTCTTCACTACTTACCCAAGAGAGGTATTTTTTAAGGGAGGGGTTAGGAACGAGAATCATACATAAATATATGACTATTTTTTCTCACACACAAATGAAAATTGTGTCTCTTATCAACTCATGTACGCACCACACATCTTTTACAGTTTTCACCATTCCATTTTGTACTTATAGAGAAAAAAACTCTATCCCTAATTTAGAAACATCCATTACTCCATTAGGATATGTTACCACTCCCAACACCACATAGATTAGTAATGAGCCTTGAATCATGATAAAGTCATGTTTTATTTTACATCCAAATTATTATGAATCCATGTTATATGAACCAATGTTTACATGTTTTCATTCCATATGATCCCTATTTTTATATCATTATGTCATGCCTTCTAACCCATGTGAAAAAACCTAATTCTTATGTTTATTCCATTACATGTATTTTAAGATCATCCCTTTCTTAATGTTATTCCAATGTAATCTAATGAATGGGTACAAGAACTATGGATGTTAGTTTCTAAGTATGGACTTCAAATAAAAGTTTTTTATGATGTCATATTATGTACTTAATCATCCAAGACACTACAGATTACGATCCATGGCTTGTAATGTTTGGTTTAATTATGAATTAAAACATTTAATGGTATGTGTAAAAGGATATGGTCACTACAAAAATAATTACAGAACAATCCTTATCCCACCCTCAGACTAACATTCAACCAATCAATATTACTAAATGAAATATAAACATTAATTATTGTGAATTTAAATCAATTAAATCGTATAAAATCATCCCTCATAAGAATTAGTATAAATGTGTAGTTAAATTAATGAATTATTATTTATATATAATAACCAAAGAGCCCAAAATATATAAACTAATAATAAAATTCATGAAAAATTTATGAAATACAATCCAAAATCAATTCCATTTATAAAACTCTTTTTAATATACTAAATGAGTATTTTAATTGTTCATTTTAAATAATACGATGAAATCAATATTTACAACAATTTTAAATATAAATGTAATTTATAATAGTATTTGAATAATAAAAAATTATTATCATTTAAATAAACCATTTTAAAAAAGTGAGTGTACACATTTAGTTCTACTAAATCGAATTACAGAAAATATATCAAGTCATAGAAGTGATTATGATTTTTAAAATCCCCATAAATATGTTAGATAAACAAGCAACATAGAAAATATATAGATGAAATTATTTTCAATAATACTAATTCCAGAGGAAAATCCTCATAAAAACATAAATTAATAAATAATATACATTATTTTTAATAAAATTATATTAATATCTCTATGAATAAAATGAATTTGATAAAAAATAGAAAAATAGTGAAATACATACCTTTTCAATTATTGTGGAATTGAATCCATCATAAAGGATGATAAAGAAGGCTTGGGGTGAAATCATCAAACATTGTGATACAAAGCTATAATTATTTAAAACTAAACACCAACCTAGGTTATTCAAGAATCATCCCATTGTAAGATAATAAATATAAAATGAGTATTAAAAATGAGGAAGAGAATATAGTTTCCAAACCTTCAATATAATTTGTGGAATCATTTTTCAATGGACATAGAATTTAATAAGGTGTTGATAGATTTTATATTGAGGGATACCTGGATGATTTTTATATTAATGGGGATGGGAAGGTTGATGGATTTTATAATAAAGGAGGGTTGGATAGTTTTTTTTCAAATAATCTAAAATTATCTACACATATCATGCCAACAGTGAACACTGTATAAGACACATATGAATGGATCCACATTTTTTACAAAAAACATGTTGAAACCATGTGAATACACATATAATTCATTACATTATTTTCCATGATATCACACATGATGAGCATTAAACATGTATGAATCATTTTTCCAGTACTATGAATTAAAATGATTAAATTTTATGGATATTATATATGAATCTCAATGAAAATGGTAATGAATAATAATTAAAAAAATGAGGAATTCAATAGATGAGGCATTATAACCACTAAAACATTCCATAAATAAGTTAGTCAGGAATAATTTTATTGATATTTTCATAAGATCATTTCAATAAAACATTAAACTTCCAAACCATTTTAAACTATATATAAATATTTTCTGGATATCCAATAAGTTCTAAATTAAGTGAAACAACACATTCTATTGTTTCTTCATCACCAATTTCATTTTGATCTTTAATGATAAAAAATATAATTTCTTTTCTTAAATCTAATTTCAATGTGATTTTACCTTATTATATGAATAAATAATCACTATATATTCATTGTCCCTCAATCCCAAATCAAATGATAATGAAGATATTATTTATATACGGTCATTAAAAACCCTTTTATTTCAAGTACCTTAATACAAAAATATGGTTATAATAAACATATTATTTAATTATCATCCTCAAATCCAATAAATGTGGCCCAACCATAACAATCAATAATTATAATTTATATAAAAAAATTTTGAGACCCTTTTAAAACAAACACCTTTTATGTTTAGTATTTAATTTTGTATTAAATACTGAAACACATATCCTTCAAATTTGTGGATCATTTAACCACATAATAATGGATTCATTATATTTTAAAAAATCTTTAACATGACCAATAAAATTCCATACACATTATATCCATATATGAATATATTGTTTAATACTCTTCATTATAACATGGTGGGAAAAGGCATATAGAGGTAGAGATCAAAATCATATTATGGGGTGACATTTAATAGAAGTAATCAAAAAATAATTCATGAATTAATATTGTGGTAGGAATAAATAATAATTATATATTTATAGATAAGTGATAATATGGTCATGTAATAGATCCAAAGATGTCCTAGAAATGTAACAATATAATGGATGATAATAACTGATTTAATAGAAACATGGTGAATAATCCTTGGCATCATGAACATACATTGAAGTCCTTATTACATGACATGATACATAGATGAGAAAAATTTTCTCCAAAGAACAAAATATTTTTTTTTATAATGAGACTTATTGGTTCACTATTGGGATAGATAATTCAATGATCCATCTATAAAAAACACTACATTCATTATCATTAGTAAATAATTAAAAAAAATACATAATCAATATTCCATGATATTCCACAAACATCTTTTTTGAAATAAGTAATATATAGATTATTTGTAATTTACCAATAAATTAATGGAATTACTTCCTTAGAAAATACCATAATTTATTTTATTAAAACCATACACGGTAATGGATATACAGTATTTTCAAAAATAGAAATTACATTTCATAAGTCCATGATTATAATGAATATTGAGATGAAGGAGAAAAATAATGTGAAGAGAGGGATGAAGCATGATTGAGAACATGACCACTTTGAAGAACGTGATATATGAAATATAAACTAATAATAGAATTTATTGGGTAATACATGAAATAGATATCCAAATTAGATAGATATTTTATATATGAAAAGGAAAATAAAAAATAAGTCATAAATAAGTATATCATAATATATTTAAAAATTATGGAATGTAGATGTAGCTATAATCCAGTTTATAAGTAATTTATAAAAATTTATATGAAATTTTTTTATTAGTTATTTAATATAAAATATTATTAATTAAAACCTAAAACTATATATTGGTTATTTTAAATAATTTGGAGTGAAAGGTAAAAAATATGAATGTGAAAAAAATACCTTTTATTAATTTAAATTTAATTTTTGGAAAACCACATCATAAGTTACATAATTAATATTAATTTGGATTCAGAAAAAGATAAATTTAATATTCCAGGGAGATAATAATTAATTATGACATAAAATAAAAAAAATCATTTCTAAATAGAATGAATACAGTTATGGTAATGAAATATATTATTGGAGTGGATGTGAATCATTAGAAACTACAATATTTTTTAAAATAATAAAATATATAATTGAAATAATAATATTTGTATAAAAAAATATAAATACCTAGAAGGAAATTAAATGTGAAGTATGATGTAAATAAATAAAGTAATATTTGACACATATATTAATATTGTGAATGGATAAAAACATTCACACAATAAAAATGAGGCTTTATAGAGAAACCTATTATGGATTATGTTACAATGGAATAAACTTAATTTGAAGATGTTAAATTGAAATTGATTTGAAAGGAACTTTATCATTTGGAAAATTATGATAACAGAGATCCATATGAAAATTTTGTAACACCACTAATGTTTAAAAATGTGAACATCATATCTGATAGTGTGTTTTACACAAAAAAAAACCAAGGGTATAATGAATAATAACAACAAAAGAATTTTAAAAATATTTACTATATTAATTAAATTAAATATATTCAATTCTTTTCAATTCATTCATTATTATCCTAGGTTGTGTTGCATGCAATAATGTGTTTCTTCGACAAAATGAGTTACATACTAGATCAAGTTTTACTGAATAATATTAATATTTGTTTTAAAAAATTATATCTTATAAATAAGAATAAGAGTTATGAGTAGGATTTTCTGACATATGAAAATATATTTATTAATCGAATGGTCAAAAAATAATTTTTAATTTTTTTAAATCATGATAAATATAAAGGAAATGTTTTTATAAAAAAATTATTCTTATGTGAAAATTTTGTTTAATAATAATAATTTAAATTAATTACAATTTGTGAATAATATTATAGAAATTTATATATTAGATATTAATTAATTTTTTAAAATTAATCATGATGAAATTATTCTTATAATATAGGAACATATCCAAATTTACATATAAAAAGAATTAAATTTTTAAAGGTAGTTTCGCAACAGTTTAATGGCGCACGTGTTTAAAAAAATCTTATACTATTATATTGAGGTTTTGAAAAAATAAATATCATTTTATAGATAAAAATTTCATTATTATATTTGAGTACATATTTTGTATTTATCTGAGAAGTTACAATTTTTTATGAATACTAAAAATTACTTGATTTTTATTAAAAATTGACATTCCCTTTAAATATGATATAGTGTAAAATTATATTTTGAATAGGCTTTGAAATTAAAACGGTTAAATTATATATATAATTTTCCAATAAAAAGAAAAAAATAATTTCATTAAGAAAGATAATATAGAAACATAATAAACATTCAAACACTGTTATTATAAAAACTGGCTTTCTCAACGAGCATGTGAGAATAATATTAAATTAATGTCTTTAATATTTGTGAATAGAATTTGCAAAAATGAATTTTATATTTTAAATTAGAACAAATTATGGTTTATAATGGTGTCAAATTAATTTTTTCAAAATTTATTAGTGGATACAGTTAAAATTTTTTATTTCAATTTACAGGAAAACAGGTTTACTAAGTTGTCAAACTATGAAAATAAGGTGTAGAAGTGAACTAAAACATGAAAAAAAATCACATTGTATTGGCATTTTTTTACATTATTACATATTGTATCTATAATTTAGTCGTTTTGGGTCATTGTGACATAGAATATTTTAGGTTTAATTTACTCTTCAATGATTTTACATGTGTGCCTCTCACCCAGATAATAAAAGGGACCCCCTCTTTTATCCACTTCATACTTTAAAAAAATCATGGATTGACCATGTACAAACCAAATAACGTCCCAAATTCCATATTATAATAATTTCATCCTTATATTGGAAAAAATTATGAAGTGTGAATTATATTACTGCAAACATAAAGATGATACACGAAGAATAAGCAACAATTAGGTAATAGGGTTTTGACTTTATTTCATTCTTCCACTTGTAAAATTATTAAAATACCCAAATTATATAAAAAAACTATTATCATCCATATTTAAATAATTTTTTATGTTAATGTTAAAAACTAAAACTTCACACACATCAATCAAATGGGCTACGAAGTTGTCATTCATGTGTACAGTAGACTACCATGTCACCAACCGTTTTCATTTGTTTTCATATTACCACGTATCAATGCTTGGAATACATATGAATGTATATATATTTTATTATATACATTGTATTTTTTCTGTTATCATTACTATTTAATTATTTTATACCACATAAATACATTCTTTCCATTTTTTTAGGAATATTATATCATCACTCATCTGTACCGTGGACTACCACCACATGAAACAAAGTGATTCATTCACACATTACATGAAATGTATTAAAGAGATATTTATAAACATATGTGATATATATAACATAATATAATACTCTAATGATAGTATATTTATATATATAATTTATTTTTCATTCTTTCAATATGATATGAAAATGGAAACAATGTTCATGCGTACATATGACCTACCATCCCCATGAACATTGCATTTCATTTATTATCACAATATTCAATGGACTACCCAAAATACCATTATAACAAATATATATTATATTTAAATAATTTATTAAATTTTTTAGATAATGAAATCATGATCGATGTTAGAGGAATAAAAGATAAAAACTAAAAATATATTGAATGACAAGGAAATTAACAATGAAATCAACCAAAATAATGAAATTTTATTAACAAATGGGTGATAATATGTTATCAATATATCATATATGATTTTATTAAAATTAATATATTTATAATATAATTCAATAAAATACTAGAAAGAATTATACATTAGTTTAAATTTAATTTAACTAAATGTAACAGTAAGGTAAAGACTTTCATTTCAATTTCATTTCATTTAGTAATATTATAATGTTATATTGATAATTAATTCTATATGGTGTATATACTTACCGTTGGCATGAAATACCATGAATAAATACATATACATTGTACTTTATTTTTCTAGGTGAATTATTTCATTTAATGGGATTTGAATTCAATGTAAACTAGTGGTAAAAAATTTTGTAACCCAATTTCTTTTCAGTAGATTATATTACTTCTATGATACAGTTTATATTCTACTATTATGTGTGTAATTAATTTTCACTATCAATTTTTTTATTCTCATTTTTTATTTAGATTTATATTTGATACACATAAACAATTTATTAGTTTATTCACACTTTTATATTATGATCTTTTCAAGGGTTTAATTCACAATGTCATTTTACATGTGTTTTTTTAAACTGGAATCTCAATTGAAGGATTGTATTTTAAAATTACATAATAAACCATTTAATTTTATTATCATATTACTATACATGGATAATTTTATGTAATATTAAAATTTCCATATCATTTTTAATTAATATTTTTCACACAATATTTAAATAAAAATTTTTCTACATTCATCTCTACGGGCAAAAAATTATTTTAATTTTAAACAATTTTTTAAAAAATTATTTAATTTTTTAAAATGTTATCATGATTAATTTTTTTAAAAATGTTTACAAACCAACACTTATAATATTTATTGAAATAATTAATCTTTTTATTTTCAAAACAAGTCACATTTCTTACCATTTTATAATGAAAATGGAATGTTATTGTTACATCATACAAATTTTATAAATTTACCCACCATCGTTTCATTGATGATTCTATTTTATGATTTAAACTCATATTTAATGAAATTTTATTAATTTTTATTTTAATATTAAAGGACATTAAAAAAATTTATGTTTTAAAATGGGATTTTAAGAAAAGAAAATTATCCTCAATAAATTTATTATATGCATTATATATTCATCATTGAAAACAACTATTATACTTTCATCAATGGGTATATTTTTAATTGATTCCATCCTTATTATTCCTCTAAATGAATATTGAATAATTTTACCAATGATAGTATTTTAATTCATTTCCATGAAACGTTTTGTATTCATTAACTCCCACTTGGATTATAAACATTTTAGATACCATTATACATTAAATTTACACTAATTATCTAGAATATTTATCAGGGACATTATCATTTACGTAACCTTATAACATTTTCACATATGATGTTTATATTTAAATTTTTTTCATTAATAAGGAAATACTGATAAATCTCTATTCTTTACTCAATATAGAAATTTGATAAGGCACATTTTTCATAAATTAAATCATTTATACGATTTTTTAGGAATGATTTGGACATGCTTGAAATGGTTTTCAGAGAATTAGATGAAAAACCCTTAATGAATCAGCAGTATAATGAAATGAATTAGTTTTTTAATCATATATAATTGGTTTAAACCCATCTTGTTTTATAAAACAAGGTAAAAGGTTTTTATGGTAGATGTTCTATGAACCTGGGAGAAATGGAAACCAATAATTAAGCATTTCCAATATTTAGAATTTGGATATTATGATACTTGAGAATTTAAATTTGAAAAATATATATGTAATCATTTCATTCAGAGTTGTCTGATTTAATTTTATGTGTTTTCTGTTATTTATCATTACATATTTACTATTTCATATCTAGCTATTTAAATTTCTTGAGTCTTAGTATTTACCATAGCATATTATTAACACACTTCCTTCTCAGTTTACTAATTACATTTCAAGACTGATTAGTAATTTACATTTCCAAATTGATTATTCTTTATCTTGTTATTTAAATGGAATGATTATTAGTTATTTTATATGTTATTCATTTAGGAACTTCATTCATAGTTTTTTGATTAAATGTAACGTGTTGTCATTTATTTACCATTCCATGTATATTATTATCAATGATTCATTATTGATTTTATTATATTTAACCCTTATTTATAATTTGAGCTCAAATATGTTTTCCATTTACCTTGAATTCATTGATTTTTAATTTTATTGATATTAATGGATACACGATATGTAATAATTCTATTTTTTAAAATAAGGTTGTGTTTGGTGAAATTAAAATGATATGTAAGAAACATGTATTTATATAGTATACAAATACTAATAAATAGATTTTCCATATGGGAGGTGATTCCTTCTATATATTTCCAATATAATTTTAGTAATTACTAGCTTTATGATTTAGAGGTTGGGGTCGCTATTCATGGTATGATTGAATGTTTAGTTGAAACATATTAAACTAGATGAAGGAAGAAATATATGAAAGAAAATATACATAAGATATAATTTGTGTTGAATTATAGAATAATAGTATAATGTTTTATAGTGGAAAATATTATTTGTGTGGTGCTTGAAATGTTTCTCATTACGAATAAAAAAAGTGGATGTGGCTTTGTATCCAATGTACGTAATAGTACGAAATCTAAAGTGGGAATATTTTTATAGACTGAATGGTGACCCATTAAATGAAAATGGGCCTTACCACTCAACTAGATTTAATGTACATGGTGATATTATTAGAACAATTCCCATTATCATTAAAAACCATGATGAAGGATTTGAATAGATAGAGAAAATGAATGACCACTGTTAATGCATAAGGGTCTTAGATTGTAAATAATGTGTCAACATTTAAATATTTTTTTAAATATACATATGTTCTTATCACTTTTATAATTGTTTCCCTCACTGTGGATTTGGGTTTTAGTTAATGGAGAGAACAAAATTTATCATGTCATCATTGAACGAGAATGAAAAGTATGTGTAAATAAGAAAACATTGAGATGAATATTTGAGTGATTTTTTTGTTTTCATGCATAATTATTTTTCAAAAAATATGATTAAATATATACCATAACCAAAACATGAACTCAACAAATATGAAATTTATAGAGTTATATAGTAGATTGAGTGGTGGATATCACGTAGAAAATCACTATAGATTTATATCATGTAATAATTATGGATGGAGAAATCAAGAATATTATCTCAATGAAATTGGGAAATGATTTAACTAATGAAAATAGTTGAATAATATATATTAATGGGGATAAAAAATGTAGATCACGATGAAATTAAATAAATATCATCATGAGGTCAATTTTTTAGTCATTACCATAGATTTGGGGAACTTGGGCACTCCTCGAGTTAGTGAATTATTTAAAGGTTAACCCATTGACCATGAGTGGGCCTAACTGGAAGTAATGTGGTTGAATTACTCAATTATTATAAAGAATCAGCCTTAAACATTACATAATATTTAATTAAATGAATAATTCACATTGAGGATCTTTTCAGGATTAGATTTGTAGGGATTTAGGGCATAATTATTACATTATAACATGAATATTACAAGTAGACACTACTACTCAGAACCCATTTTTTCATAATATAAAAACTCTTAAAAAGAAACATGTCTAGTTCCATGTTTTCGATAGCATGGATTTTCCATGATCCCATCCTTGACCCTATTCATCTTTATGTCCTATGGAAAACATTTCAAAACATGGGATGAGCATAAAAGGCTTAGTAAGGGTTATAAAACAGTGAATGAAAACATTTTTTCATAAATAAGTACAAAACATGAAGTCTTTTACTTACCTCATCAATTCATAATATTTATGAAAGAAACATAGAAATCATAAATCATAAAGGTAACTTATGGCATTCATAACATACTTACATTATATATATCACTCCTACATAGGGAGTCACATTTGTAATACCCATCACTGAATATTCCCTAAATCTCTTAGGAGAAACATTCACGTTTACCTCCGTCACGTTGCCCAATGCATTGGAGAGCTATCTCAGGCTCACCCCCACTAGGTTTATCACGGAACCACCCGTATACGTAAGCAATGCCCAATAACCATAACATAATCATAACATATAACACTTGTAAAAAGGAAAGATAACATTTCCACATTCCAATATATCACATCACGATATTGAAATAAACAATGTTTTATCAAATCTTTTTCAAAACCTTTTTAAAAAGATATTTTTGAATAAAAGTTTCCCATACCACTTTGAAGATTTTAAATGAAATATCATTTGAAAAAATTAATTTCCATACAAAAAATCAAAAAACTCATTTTGAAAACATGGACATTAATTAGAAATATTTTCAAGAATAATTTTTGAAAACATTTAAAATGTTATTTTAGTTAAAGAGTTTTTAACAAAAAGAGGGATGCATCAATACAAATAATTGAATAATAAATTTTAATCAGAAAATTATAATATCAGGAAAATAAAAGGATTCATGATATAATATTTCATAGAATAGTATATACACAATATAAGAGTGAATTGGTGTATAACAACAATGAAGTCTCAATGGAAATGTAAATTGAGATAAAATCCCTTATAAAATGGAATCCTTAAATTAAGGATAAATAAATCTCATAATTATGTTTGACAAATATAAAAACAAAAAATTTAATTGAATATTAAGTGTAAAACAATCATAGGTCACTCACACATATTCATAGGATGACATAAATAAAAAAAGAATATCAACCCAAAGAATGGAAGTTAGGTTAAGGAGTTCCCTTACCCATTTGGTAACTTACAAAACAAATGCCACATGAAAGAAGGATCAAAAAATGAATTTTTAAATACTCACAAATAAGAGTATATTACAAAAAGAGTGCAATAATGGGCAGTACATACACCACACAAAAGAAAATGGTGGCATGTATAGCATGAATCTCACGAGAATAAAAAGTGAGACAAAACCCTTTACCACGTTGTAATCAACTGAGTCGTATGACAAAAAGTTAATAACCACCAAAAAAATCACGTAATACTATGAATATAATGATAATAATGATAATATATGTAAAATGGAAGTACACAGTACACCACATGTAATGAATAAGTGGTGAAAAATGGAAATCTCACGGAATTAAAAGTGAGATTAGAAAATCCCTTACAAAAATTCGGCAGCCTAATGGCGCCACATAAAAATTCATAAAATGAATTAATGAGAGTAAGAGTGGGTCTCTCGTCATATTAAAATACAAATTAAAGTATGGTGAATAAAAAATAACATCCTCCAACATAAGAACATGGAGCATAAATGAAACGACATAAAAGAGTGTACTTGAAACAAAAGAGAGAGGTCGGATCCCTTACCTTGTGTCCAACTTGACTCAATCATTCTTTAATTTCCTTAATAATAAACTAAAGTTAATTTATAATTACTTAAGAACATTTTTCAAGTTTATTATTCCTTTTATATCACTTATTACCATGTTATAAACAATATGTAATCATTTATGTTAATAACATTCATTTTGTCGATATTTGTTACCTAGGTCAAAATGAACACGTTATATTTACAAGTTTTCCATGTGGTCAAAGAATAATTATATACAGAATTATATTCATGATTTATATATCATATATATCACATATATCCAGTATATACATGTATTTATAATAGTACAAAACATTTAGAGGTAATAAATGAAATGCACCGTTCATGGAGACGGTAAGCTGTACATACGCATGAATGCTAATTTCATTTCTATTTCCTAATTTAATAGAATTAAAACATAATTATACTTAGTTATATTATAATTCAAGTATAATATAATATATAATATCATTAAATCCATCCCTTATACATCCCACATAAGGCATTAACGAGTCACATCACTTTGAGGGGGCGGTAGTCCGCACTTCCTCCAATGTGATTATCGTATTTACCCACTATGGAAACAATAAAGGAATGATATAAAAATTGAAGTACAGAAGTATAAGGAAATAATAAACATAATATATATCATATATAAATATAGTTCCATCATAATGGCCACCATGAGAGGCGGTAGGATGTAATTGAACAATCATCGTTTCGTGAGGCGTCTGTTTGTCATCCACAGAAGCATTATGTTCTTCATCCATTAGATGGAGGTGTGTGTAAGTGTAGTTAGGATACTTCTTATAACAACATCATAGTATATTTAGGATACTGGTGTTGTTAAAAATTAAAGAAATAAAAAGATTTTAGAGGTTGTAGACATAAAATAAAAGAAAACAATTTAAGAGAAACTGTTACCTTTAATTTGGGTAACTCCCTTTAGTTGGTACCAAATGACTTCTTGAAGTGCCTTCTTCCTAAGTTAAGTATTTTAGGAGGCGGAGAGGTACGTAGGGATCCTAATTTGGCAGATTTTGGACGAGCCAAATGTCTTGAGAGGTGTCATGAATTGCATAGAAGTTTTCTTCTTTTATAAGGGAGAGGAGGGGCTCTTTAGGAAAGTGTGAAAATATTATTTAATAATATAATGATATTCGGTTTCTAATGGTTCAAAAATCATTATGGTTGAATATAAGATGAATCATAACCGAAATAAAATCATACAATCAGATTTGGACATGTTTTGATTAATATTTTAATCATTATAATCTTATTTATTTTAATCATTTATTAATGAGGTAAATACTGCATCATTATTGTGTCATAAATAATATAATTTACTCGAGGTCTAAAAATTATAAACAAAATACTATAATGTTGGACATATTTTTATCATTACAATTAATATTTATAGTCTAAAATAGGACTTATATATCACCATATAAAAATTAATTACAAAACGATTTCCGTTAATGTCAAATTAGCCTTTACATTAAATTAATTAATCTAAATTGTCATTTTCACTCCCAAGTTGATCAATGGGGTCCCAAAATCGACCCAAATGATTCCCATGGTCGTTAATGACTCATCGAAGAAGTTTTGGACAAGTGTTAAGGTAATTTTAAATTATTATAATATTCTTTTATCATTGAATTACCCTATTTACCTTTAACCGCGTTAAATAATAGTCAACAGTTACTATTCATAAAAAATTATTTTCATCTTAATGAACAACATTTAAATTCTTGATAACAACCATGTATGTTGGATTTTTGATATTAAATTCACAGAAGTGGTAAAATTCCATTTAAATGAAAATGTGCGTTTTTTTAACTACCACTAAGTGGTGTCACTATTCATCAAAAATTGAAGTTTTTCAGAAAAATATAAAAAATTCAGCCTAAGATATATTTGATATTCTGAATTCAAAAATGATGTCTCTTTTTTCAATTTTAAAACATAGAAGTGGCATTAATTAATTGAAAAATTAATTCCCGCTGTTAAAACAAATAGCGTGTTTTAAGAAACAATAACTATCAAAAGATTGATACTTGTTTATGTCCAATTTCAAAGTGAAATTAATTCCAATGACCAACATTTGATTAAATGGTAAAAATATATTTTAATTTCACATTAAAAACAATTTAAAAGATAATATACCCATATAAATAAATTATATTAAAAATCACTTTTGAATTAAAATACAATATTTTTCACTATTCATTAAAAATGAACTTTATCGGAATAATTCCAAAAAATCCCACAAAGTATATTTTGATGTCCCCATTATAAAAAAAGATTTTATATGTTCAATTAGAATTTATTAAAGTGACCAAAATTAGATTTATAAAGTGTTCTCCATTAAAAGGCGGTAAATCGGCCTTTTAATGTAAATTATGCTTAATATTAGATTCATTCATATATTAAGCCTGTAAGTTTTATTTGATAAATATAAATACATGTATAATAATGTTATAGTTAGTATTGTTCATTCCCTCCAATACAACGCCTAGGAGTTAACTACCATTTAAAATAATAATATTATATTATTAGTGTGCAACGTAAGATTCCAAAGAAACCTGTTGTTGCGTATCGGGTACGATATCGAACATAGCAACCCCTTTTATGCTAAAATTAATATTTAATTCAAAAATATTAGTAAATATAAAAATCTCTTATTCTTCATTTACCTGGGATTTTACATCCTTCCCCCCTTTTGGGAATTGCGTTCTCGCAATTTTCAAACTGGGCTTGGAAACTTCATTAAAAGCCCCACATCAGAAAGAGAGTGAATAAAACTATCACATTAAAATAAATGAAGAGAAGTTAAAAGGTTACCCGAGAAAACATATAATAGGATTCCATGAAATCATGGATATGGAGGAGAAAAAAAATCATCAAGTTCTGATGGAGAGTGATATAAAACATGTTTAGGAGAAAGTTTACCACCAGAAAATCACAAACTTGTGATGGGCTAAACAGTCTTTGATTCATAAGAAAGAAAATTTAACGGAGAAGGTTTTTGTTTGAAGTTACATTTTGTTGAGGGATTTGTTAATGAGACTAAAAAAACATAAGGAAATTTACTTACTTGTCATGTAGACATTCATTTTTTACTAGATTTCTAACACAGACTCATATTTTTCCCAAACAATGAATATTCAGGATGAACTTTTTTCACGTTAAGAGCGCTATAACCAACCTCGAGAGAATAACATAATCCAAAATAGATGAACTATATATTTCCCATGTCTTTAAATACTATCTAAAACCAAAATGTTTAGTATGAGATCAGACAATCCCCCAAAAGATATACTTTTTCATAAAGAAAAACTACTCTTAATCTCCAAAATTTGTCTAACCAAACCCAATGTTCAACGAAGACCATTCGATAAACAATTTTTCTATAAAATTCTTAAAAGTAAACCAAACTAAAATTGAAACCCATATATTTTAAGGATTTAATCACATATTCTTCCAAGGTACAAATTAACACTTATCTCCAAATAACATTAGTTTCTCTTGAAGTCTCATATTGAAAAGTAATTAATATCCTCCATGATAGGTTAATAATTTCCATAGATAACCCAAAATCCACTTACTCTTGATTCATAAGATAGTATAACTATAACGAATTAGTCATACTAACCAGGGACTTCAAGTAGGCTAGTGGTAGGCGATGCGCCCTTGTCGCCCTTCGGTTGTGGGTTCGATTCCTGCAGCCTTGTCGGATGCGACAGGTTGTCACCCATCCTACGGGATGTCCTTTTTATAAAACTCAAAAATAACCCTAACATGTTTTAACCTCAATGGTTTCATTATACCTCTCATTTTCATCCGAATTCATTAAGATCTCAACATCTTAATTCTTGAAGTCTTACATCACCACCATAAGATAAAATAAAACGATTCCCAAAATGAATAATAGCATACCTTGATCATGGCGTCCACTCGGTTTCATCTTCATCTTGTTCACGTATATAGAAGTCCCACACCTTACAACAACTATTTAAGAATCCTTCAAAATAATTTTCTTCATCCATCCAAATACACTTTGTACAACATGGGTCATATGTGTGTTCATAGAAAAATAGTTTTGGAAAATAATCATGTATGACATATAATTCCAAAACATCTGACAAAACATGATTTATATAAAATAGTCGGACATATTTTGAGTTGAAACTTTCTATTATTGGTCCTTTTAAAATACCGTATGTATGTGATAAGAGACTATATTTTAAAAGAAAATATAAATAGGATGCGCAAGGGTCTCTTTCCTCAGCACCATTTTTAAAATCATAATATGCTTTAAATTCTTGTGATAAGGTAAAATATTTGAAAATACCTTGATAATATTTTCCTTTCTCGAAAATATGAGAATATTGTGAAAATAGTATTTTCTTAAATACAACCCATGATCCACGATCATAACGAGGTATAGTGGAGGTGTTTGATTTCTCAAACAACTGCTTTCAATTGAGTTGTATGCTAGAAAATGTTTCACAATCATCTGAACATGAATTTGTAATAATTATTTCAGGCATGTCGTCAGGTAGAGATAGTAATTTCATTTGATATCCTTCTCGTTCCATTCGTAACTGACTATACTTGACCTGAAAAAATTATAAAACAAGGATTTAACTGAAATAATAAATATAGGGACTAACCATGTGTTTAACATAAACTCATAATCCCTAAAGTTGTCTAAACCGACATTTGATACCTCCTATAAGGACCCATCCTTAAACATTACATAATATTGAATTAAATGAATAATTCACATTGAGGATCTTTTCAGGTTTAGTGCTTTAGAGATTTAGGTCATAACTATTACACCACAACATGAATATTACAAGTAGACACTACTACTCAGTACCCATTTTTTTCATAATATAAAAACTGTTAAAAAGAAACATGTCTGGTTCCATGTTTTAGATAGCATGGATTTTTCTTTGATCCCATTCTTGACCCTATTCGTCTTTAAGTCATGTGGAAAACATTTCAAAACATGGGATGAGCATAAAAGGCTCATTAAGGGTTATAAAACAGTGAATGAAAACATTGGTTCATAAATAAATACAAAACATGAAATCTTTTACTTACCTCATGAATTCATAATATTTATGAAGGACACATAGAAATCATAAATCATAAAGGTCACTTATGGAATTCATAACATACTTACATTTTAGCTATCACAACTACATAGGGAGTCACATTTGGAATACCCATCACAGTATATTCCATAAATCTCTTAGGATAAACATTCACGTTTACCTCCGTCGCGTTACCTAATGCATAATAGAGCTATCTCTGTCTCACCCGCCCTAGGTTTATCACGGAACCACCCATATACGTAATCAATGCCCAATAACCATAACATAATCATAACGTATAACACATGTATAAAGGGAAGATAACATTTCCACATTCCAATATATCAAATCAAGATATTGAAATAAACAATGTTTTATCAAATCATTTTCAAAACCTTTTTAAAAAGTTATTTTTGAATCAAAGTTTCCCATACCACATTGATGCTTTTAAATGAATTATCCTTTGAAAACATTAATGTCTATATAAATAAATCCTAAAACCCATTTTGAAAACATGGACATTAATTAGAAATATTTAGAAAAATAAATCTTTAAACCATTTAAAACGCTATTTTAGTTAAAGAGTTTTTAACAAAAAGAGGGATCCTTCAATACAAATATTTTAAGAATAAATTTTAATCAGAACATTATAATATCATGAGAATAAAGGGATTAATGATATAATATTTCAAAGTACATTATATACACCATATAAGAGTGAATTGGTGTATAACAACAACGAAGTCTAAATGGAAATGTAAATTGAGATAAAATCCCTTATATAGATGGAATCCTTAAATTAAGGATAAATCAATCTCATAATTATGTGTGAAAAATATAAAAACACCCAATTTAAGTGGATATTAAGTGTAAATCAATCAGAGGTCACTCACACATATTCATAGGATGACATAAATAAAAAAGAATATCAACCCAAAGAATGGAAATTGGGTTAAGGAGTTCCCTTACCAATTTGGTAACTTACAAAACATATGCCAAATGAAAGAAGGATCATAAAATGAAGATGTAAATACTCATAAATGAGAGTATATTACAAAAAATATTACAATAATGGGAAGTACATACACCACAAAAAAGAGAATGGTGGCAAGTATAGCATGAATCTCACGAGAATAAAAAGTGAGACGAAACCCTTTACCACGTTGTAATCAACTGAGTCGTATGAAAAAAGTTAATAACCACCAAATGAATCACAAAATACCATGAATATAATGATAATAATGATAATATATATAAAATGGAAGTACACAATACACCACATGTAATGAATAAGTGGAGAACAATGGAAATCTCACGGAATTAAAAGTGAGATAAGAAAATCCCTTAGAAAAATTCGGCAGCCTAATGGCGCCACTTAAAAATTCATAAAATGAATTGATGATAGTAAGAGGGGGTCTCTCATCATATGAAAATACAAATTATAGTATGTTGAATATAAAATAACATCTTCCAACATAATAACATGGAGCATAAATGAAATGACATAAAAGAGAGTACTTGAAAAGAAAGAGAGAGGTCGGATCCCTTACCTTGTGTCCGACTTTACTCGATCGTTATTTAATTTCATGAATAATAAACTAAAGTTAATTTCTACATACTGAATAACATTTTTCATGTTTTTTATTCCTTTTATATCACTTATTACCATGTTATAAACATTATGTAATCATTTAAGTTAATAACTTTCATTTTGTCGATATTTGGTACTTGGGTCAAAATGAACACCTTATATTTACAAGTTGTCCATGTGGTCAAAGGTTCATTATATACAGAATTTAATTCATTATTTATATATTATATATATCATATATATCTAGTATATACATGTATTTATAATAGAACATAACATTTAGAGGTAAGAAATGAAATGCACCGTTCATGGAGATGGTAAGCCGTACGTACGCATGTATGCTACTTTCATTTCTATTTCTTAATATAATGGAATTAAAACATAATGATACATAGGTATATTATAATTCCAGTATAATATAATATATAATATCATTAACTTCATCCTTTATACATCCCACACAAGGCATTAACGAGTCACATCACATTGAGGGGGCGGTAGTCCGCACTTCCTCAAATGAGATTATCGTATTTTCCCACTATGGAAACAATAAAGGCATGCTATAAAAATGGAATTACATAAGAATAATGAAATCATAAACATAATATATATCATATATAAATACAGTTCCATAATAATGTCCACCATGAGAGGCAGTAAGATGTAATTAAACAATCATCGTTTCGTGAGGCGTTTGTTTGTCATCCACAGAAACATTATGTTCATCCATTAGATGGAGGTGTCTGTAGGTGTAGTTCGAATACATCTTAAAACAAGATCCTAGTATATTGTGGATACTGGTTTTGTTACAAATGAAAGAAATAAAAAGAGTTTAGGGGTTGGAGAAGTAAAATAAAAGAAAACAATTTAAGAGAAACTGTTACCTTTAATTTGGGTAACTCCCTTTGGTTTGTACCAATGGACTTCTTGAAGTGCCTTCTGCCTATGTTAAGGCTTTTAAGAGGAGGAGAGGAATGTAGGGATCCTAATTGGGCAGAGTATGGACGAGCCAAATGGCTTCAGAGGTGTGAGTAATTGAATAGAAGTGGTCTCTTTTTGTAAGGGAGAGGAGGGGCTCTTTAGGAAAGTGTGAAAATATAATTTTATAATATAATGATATTCGGTTTATAATGGTCCAAAAATCATTATGATCAAAGAAAAGATGACTAATAACCGAAATAAAGTAATCCAATAAAAATTGGACATGTTTTGGATAATATTTTAATCATTATAATCTTATTTATTTTAATCATTTATTAATGAGGTAATACTGCATCATTATTGTGTCAGAAATAATTTCATTTATTCGAGGTCTAAAAATTATAAAAAAAATACTATCATGTAAGAAATATTATTATATTGTCAATGAATATTTATAGTCTAAAATAGGATTTGTATATCAGTATATATATATTAATTACTAAAAGATTTTTGTTAATGTCAATTTTGCCTTTACATTAAATTAATTAATCTAAATTGTAATTTCCACTCCCATGTTGATCAATGGGGTCCGAAAATCGACTCAAATGATGTCCATGGTCGTTAATGACTCAACCAGTAAGGTTTTTACAAGTGTTAAGGTAATTTTGAATTATTATAATATTCTTTTATCCTTGAATTACCCTATTTACCTTTAACCGCGGTAAATAAAATTCAAAAGTTACTATTCACCAAAAATTATTTTCATCTTAATGAACCACATTTTACGTCTTGATAACAACCATGTATGTCGGATTTTTTAAATTCAATTCACAGAAGTGGTAATATTCCATTTAAATGAAAAAGTTAGTTTTTTTACTACCCCTAAGTGGTGTCACTATTCATAAAAATTTGATGTTTTTCTAAAAAATACCAAAAATTCAGCCTAATATATATTTGATATTCCTAATTCAAAAATGATGTCTATTTTTCCAATTTAAAAACATAGAAGTGGAATTAATTAATTTAAAAATTAATTCCCGCTGTTAAAACAAATAGCGTGTTTTTAAGAAACAATAACTATCAAAAGATTGATACTTGTTTATGTCCAATTTCAAAGTGAAATTAATTCCAATGACCAACATTGGATTAAATGGTAAAAATATATTTTAATTTAAATTTAAAAAAAATTAAAAAGATAATTTAACAATATAAATAATTTAGATTAAAAAGCACTTTTGAATTAAAATACAATATTTTTCACTATTCATTAAAAATTGAACTTTATCGGAAAAATTCCAAAAAATTTCACAAAGTAAATTTTTAAGTACCCATTCGAAAAAAAGATTTTATTTGGTCAATTATAATTTATTAAAGTGACCAAAACAATATTTAAAAATGGTACTCCATTAAAAGGCAGTAAATCGGCCTTTTAATGTAAATTATGCTTAAATTTAAATTCATTCATATATTAAGCCTCTAACTTTTATTTGATAAATATAAATACATGTATAATCATTTTATAGATAGTATTTTTCATTCCCTCCTATACATCATCTAGGAGTTAACTACCGTTTAAAATAATAATATTATATTATTAGTGTGCAACGTAAGATTCCAAAGAAACCTGTTGTTGTATATCGGGTACGCTATCGAACATAGAAATCACTTTTAAGCTAAAATTAATATATAATTCACAAATATTAATAAATATAAAAATAACATATTATTCATTTAGCTGGGATGTTACAATTATTATGATTCAATAAATTAAATTTTAAAGAGTTTTCCTAATGGTTATTTTTTATTTGAATCGTGAAGCATATATGGATTGTGTTAAATTTATGATGAAATTGTGTATTCATTAACATAAGAGTTATGGATGAAATAATGGTTAATTTTGAAATGTTTGATCATATTTCCAAAGTCCCAAACACCTATATTTGTGTTTATGTGATGGTTTCCAACAAATAGTAATGAAATTTTAGAAAAATTTATGAGAAAAATAAGTTTAAGTGAATATTTCATTTTGAAATTATTTATTAACATTTTATAGATATAAGTATAATGGTACCAATAACATTTTGGGTTAATATGATAATTAATGTCACTTTAATTATTTACTATTGAGATTATTATAAATTTTTAAAAAAATGTTAATTACTAAAACATTTGTCAAAACGTTATTTAATGATTATAAATATTTCAAGGATTCCCGTCATACCTGATTTGGGAATGTTATAATAATTATATAAATATATTTTTATAAAAAATACAACATTCATGCAGGGTGACAACCCATAATATCTAGAAAATATGTGGGGATTGAACCCAAGACAAACAGATGATAAGGGTTTCTCACCTACCAGTAGTTTACTCGATGTCCTTGTTAATGTGTCTTTATTTTTAGTTAGAAAAATTTGATGAATAAAATATAAATATTAATAATAGAATTAATTTAGAGTTTTATTGTAATAACATTATTAGTTTAGGAATATATTTACTGATATATCAAAATACTAGTCACTCATTTATTCTTATTATGATCTGTTAAAAGTGAATTTTAGTTAAACCTCAATAAAAATATAATTTAGGGATATTTATTTCATAGAATAAGTGATGAATTGGAAATAGATCCAAACATAAAAAATGATTGAATTTTCTAGTATGTAACAAAAATATATCAAAAAAATTTATATCATTACATTATTTGAATGTAAAATAATACCTTAAATGTAAAGAAAATGAAATTAAATTAAAATTTTATCATATTTCCATCATTTCTGATGATATTAATGACATTTCCCCACATATTAAATTTATGTTTTGAGCCCATAAATATTACATGGATCATTTCAATATTTATGATTAATGAAATCAATCAATCCTTATAATTATTTATGTTTTTTATCTATTTCCATATCCCCACTTTCATTTGATTTTATTTTATATTGAATCACTATCATTTGTTATTCAATATGACCATTGTACATATCTATATGAATTCAATTACGAGGATATTTTAGTAACACAATTTTTTATGTGTTTTATAAAAATGGTACTTCTAAATGTCAAAAACATGACTACTTAAATAATGGTTAAATCGTGAAGACAGAATTTATTTATGTTGGTGATAATGTATCACACCAAAATTTGAAGACATGAATATCATATCTGATAGCATGTTTTAAAACAAAAAAAGTAGAGAGGAATAAATAATCATAAATAATTAAGGTATATATACAATTTTAAATAAATTTAGTCTATTTTATCCCATGAAATTCATGTAATACTGAGTTAGTCTGCATTTCATGTAAAAATGAAATTATTTAATAGCTTGTGTTACACACAAGACTGAGTTTTACCGAATAATATTAATATCGTTATTTAAAAGAATAATTATCTCATATATGTTAAATTTTGAGTTATTAATAAGAATAAAAAACTTAATAAAATATATTTCAGAATTCCTTGGTCACCAATTAATTATAAATTTATATAAAAACAAATTGAATATAAATAAAATATTTTTATAAAACATATTAGAATGCGCCACAGGTTTCATATCATAATAAAATAAATTAATTATTCTTATTGAATGATAATAATTTAACTTATATATTATATAAACAATAAAATGTTTTTTAATTCATAAAATATATTTTATATGTACAAGATAAGAAAAAATCCAATTTTACACATGAAAATATATTCTTATTAATTGTTGTTTTTAAACATTTGAATGGTGAAATGGATTTAAAAATAAATTTTGACACTATTATAAATTGAATTTTTCTATATAAAAATAAATTTTTAATGTATAATGTTAAAAAAATTTAGAGGGATTTTATTTTGATTTTATGAGAAGTTTTATTTTTTGATGAATAATGGAAAATAATAAAATTTTAATTTAAAAATTAATTTTGATTTTAAAATTTTATAATGAAAAATTATATTTTGAATTGGTTTTGAAGTCAAAATAGTTCACTTATACAAATAGAAATAGAATTTTCAAGTCATTTTTATTATTAATTAATTAATAATAACTTAGTTAACTATTGAAAATATTCGTTTTAAAAACATGCATTTTTGTCTCGACAACTGAATTAATTTATAGTTAATATTTTATTATTTTATAAATGAATTTGTAAAAGTGGATTTCATATTTTTAATTATAATATTTTATTATTTCTAATGATTTAAGTATAAATTATTACCTAACATATTAGTGAAAATAGAAAAATTTAATTACATCGACTAAAGAGAAAATGACATTACTTAGTGGTTAATTATAGAAAATACTACGTAAAAATGAAATTTAAATGTCCCAGAACCATTTAATGGACATATTTATACCTTATAACATGTATTATAGACAATGAATAATTAATAGGTCATAGTGAAAAGAAAAAAACGTGGGCAAAATTAACTATTTAAAAAATTAAAAGTGTTCCACAAACCAATATTATAAAAGGGAACCCCTCTCCTCTCCACAAAAAACCCTAAAACTAATATTTCTCTTATAATTAAACAATAAAATCTAAAAATACATAATTTCATTATACAATCATATTCATGTGTGCAAATCCATCATAGAAAGGCAGTAGTTCTAATATAATGATGCTACCAGAAAAAGAGGTAATGTTCTTAAAAAATATTTTTATTTTATTTATTTCTCCACATCAATAAATTATTAATATAACATAATAATATAATATCAGCATTATATTACATATACATAAATGTTTTTATTTTAATTTTATGGGATAAATATTTATGCACTTCAATCAAATTTAATATGAAAATATCGTTCATGTGTTTGGTGGACTAATGCCTCGTAAACCAACTCCATTTGTTTTTCCATAACAATCATTCATGGTATAAAATAATGATGTATTTTTATTTTATATATTATATATTATATTTATGATATTATTATGATTTTGGAATTATTATATCACACATACCTCAATTCATTCAATTTTGAGGGAACACGATAACTCCATTCATGTGAATGATGAACAACTGCCACGTGAAGTTATGTAATTCATTAATTAATTATATTGAATTTATTAAGAAAGTATTTAATAAAAATATTTGATGTATATGACATAACAATTATACTGGAATGATAATATATTTATATAATTTAATATTCATACATTCTATTTTTAGGTAAAATAAACATGCATTCATGCATACGTAGAGTCGACTGTCACTATGAATAGCGTATCTCATACTCTCTACCCAAATATTTCGATTTAAATTATATAAATATAATATGTCAATATATAATATTTAAATCATAATTTAAATTTCGTAGTTGTTAAAATCATTATTTATTTAATAAGAACAAAAAATAATATGTCCAAATATACTTGAAAACATTGAAATTATCTGAAAAAATAATTAAATTAATGAATTTCTATTGAATGACTGCTGACTAGATTTTATAAATGTATAATATAATATAATATATATATTAATTTTGTTCATTTTTATATTAATTAATTTAATTAATCTATTAACCATTTGTTTAAAGAGTGTAAAACAAATATGAAGCGTAAGGTGATAAATTTCTTCTCAATTTCATTTCATTGAAGAATATTAGAATATTATGTACCAAATTACTTTTATATTTTTTATTTAATGCACCTTGAAATTAAATATCCTGAATCATTAAATCCTAATGGAATTTAAATTTTCATGTTTAATTATTTTATTTAACGTAATTTTAATTAAAAATTATCATATTGTAAATAATTTAATAACCAAATTCCTTATTATTGGGATACATTACTTTCTTAATATCATTAATATTCAATGATTATGTCTGTAATAACATATAACTAAATATTATTGTATTGAAGTTTTTTTAAATTCAATATAAATACACAAAACTGATTCGTTTCTTGATTATGACTTCAACATTATGATCTTTTCAATGTTATACTTCACAATCAAACATTATTTGGGATTGTTCACACTTGAACTCCCATTGACAGAAATTAAATTATAAAATTCTAATAAACAAATTAATTTTATTATCCTATAGCTATTAAGGATTATTTTCAAATAATATTACCACTTTTCTACTCATATATATTTAAAATTATTTAGAAAATTACTTTATAAAAACACAACATCATTTATCACTTTGTTCTGATTTTTTTTGAATCCATGATTCCTAACAATGAATTTGATATAGTTTTATAGGATATTAAAAAATTATTTATTAAATAAATTTTTATCCATTTTTTACTTTAAATATTATTCATGAAATGAATTATCTTTTTTTAGAAAGGATCCTTTTTGCATTTTTTTATAATATAAAATGAATTTTCTTTTAACATGTGTGGGATATACAGATGTGCCTTCCACTATTTCTTTAAATAATCCTTTTGAATTTTAAATTTATATTTTAAGTAATTTTTTTAAATATAACTTTCAATTAAATTTATCTTCAAATTTTTGTACGTTTTAAAATGTGAATATTAAAAATAAAAGGATATTTTTTTCAATAAAATTTTTGGATCAACTTTAATTCAATCAATAAAATAAAACCTTAAACTTCCAAAAAGTTTTACACATAGTATTTATACCATCATTAATCTACATTGAGATTCATTTTGATTACGTTTACAAGGGGTAATATTTACATTCATTTCATTGAATCATTTTTCTAATAATTATCCCCCTTGTGTAATTAACTTTCATATGATAAATGAACATTAAATTTCCCCTTAATATCGATTTCATTTATCTAGGATATGATTATTGAATAAATTGTATATAATTTTAAAATATCATATTAACATTGAATAATATTTGAATATATAGGTAAATTTGAAAAAACAATATCCATTTCTCAAAAAGATATTTGATAAGACACATTGTTCATGAATTAAATTGATTATTTTATATTTGAGGAATGATTTGGAAAATAAATATAAGTATAAGGGACATGTAAATGTATTCTTGTTGATGCATAAGTATTCTCCTAGGATGCATTAGTTTGGTGTCCCCAGGTAATCAATTTTCACATATTATTTTCTTAAATGCCATGTGAAGTTTGTGGTTACTAAGGGTTCCATTTACCTAGAATCATCACATCCAATAAATATTTGTTGCATACATTCAAAATGTTGTTATTTTTATCCAAAATATTTTCACTATATTGAATGTATGGATTCATTTATTTCATATCTTATTGATTCCATGGAATATGTTTTCTATTATTCACCATTACATATTATTTACTCCATATATATTTATTTAAATTGTATTAGTTAAATATAATTTCCATGCCATATTATTTACACACTTACCTATCAGTTTACTGATTTCATGGCATGTATGATCAGTTACATACCGTTCCATATTCACTCTTACTTATCTACCGATTGAAATGACATTGATCTCAATTTTTTATTTTTATATATTATTTGGGAACTTTTGTCTCATTTTATTAATTACATGGAATTTAGGTTCAATTATTTACCTTTCTATATTTATTATTCTTAGAGATTAATTAATTCATCAAATATTTTTATCCCATGCATAGTATTTCATCCCAAAATTTTTTCTTATTACATATGATTTGAAAACTGTATCCTATAACTTATATAGAAGGATATATTATATTGAATAATTATATATTTTTTAAAAAATATTATTTAAATTGTGAATTATAAATGTAATATATGAATCATGGTTGCATCTAGCTTACCAACAATACTAAACTGATCGGACCATTGGCATGTGATTCCTTGTATATATTTTCATAAAAATGGTATCATTCACTTACTATAAGAATATGCTTTGGGGGTTTCAGCCAATATTTACAACCAAGATTAAAAATATTTGTGAAAATGATTAATGTTTTAATTAAAGTAAATTGATATGAGAAAATACATATAAATATCATATTTGTTTACGTAATAATTCAATATAAAGTATTTTATGATTTTGACTGAAAAATCCATACAAAATAACATGTAAATAAAATTTCATATATTAATATGATAAAATAATTCAATCATATAAAAATTGATTTAATGATGAAACATTATAACTAATATAATGAAATTAAAGTTATAATACACTTTTCTGCTATTGGTAACCTCTGAATCAAAAAACATTTAAAGGAGAATATTTTATTTATACCATTAGATAGAAATAGAAAATTACTATTAATGTAAAATATATTAAAGGGAAGTATATAAACCATATTAATTGAAATAATGGAATAATATGAAACTTGCATAATGAAAGGAAATTGAGATGAAAAACGTTTACCATCTATTATACTATGACCAGACAAGCTATGGAATCATATATGATAATAAACACCAAAATAATTAATTATTTAAAAATTATATTGTAGTTTATTCCATTTTTACAATATAATTGTAACCATTACTTATATATCTATTAGATTTTCATTGGTTATATTCATTGTATGATTTGGTTGATTTTAATCGTTTCGCACATGCATTTTAATGTCAATATAAATCCCCATACCATGTAAAACATTTCTTCATTCCAAAATTATTTAGGAAAATTGATTATATTTTAAAAAGTTATTTATCAAATTATAATTTTATTTTAGAATATTTTTAGGTACGATTACAAAAAATTAAATCAATGATGAGTTTGTTTGGGAAATTATTAATGAAAATGAGCTGTCTTATTAATATAAGAGGGATATTAAAAGATCTAGAACATATCTTTTAATATTATTAATAATTCTAAAGATTTTGTTTTTATGAATTAAATTCATTCTTATAAGAATCCATGTAGGGTAGTTTTATAAATTATATACTTCTTTTATGGAGGAAGTAGTATGTATAAAACAATCATATATTTTCATTTTCCACGGGATGAGAGATAGAGATGAATAATTATCGTTCAATGAAAAGAATTGAATTACATTTTATTAGTTATATTAAATTAATTATAGAATATTTTTAAAATATTTCAGTGGGTGGATGAGACATATTAAAATGAAAATGTTAGAGAGGGGGTAATTCAGTTGTTGAGGATATGAATCGTTAATTGAAATTACATTTTTAAATAGAACAATATAAAATTTATATTGTAATAAAAGGATAAAAATAGTGCAAGAGGAATCTTTACTGGTAAAATACAAAATGGGTCATGTGAATTTTGATGATAATAATTTCTCAATGCGGGTGAATGTTATTTATTTTTATATGATTAAAACAATGACATTTTCACCTAAAAGAACTTGCTAGATTGTAAAGATGGAATAAAATGGGATTTAGGTGAGTAAGCAAAATAATTTTTGATTAGAAATATATGATTGAATCTCAAACGTAGTTTTTTTATATAATATCTCAGTGTTTTGTTTTTTTATTAAAAATCGATCAATTTTATATTAACTCTTTTTAATGTTGCTATGATGTTTAATTAAATACCATGATAATTATTTTTAATAAATACGAGAGGTTATTATAAAATTTAGGGAAGATTATATGGAATATATAATCTGTTTAATATAATAAAATTTATAAACATGTGAAAAATAATTTTATATTAATAGAAATAAATATTGATTTTCATGTACATGTTTGTATATTATATAATGTAAAATATTATTACATCCTGATGACAAAAAGTTATCTTTTATTACCCAAATAATCTTTCACTAAATGAAATAGTTTCATAACAATTTGAAATGTACATGGTTTAAATGAATAAGATACATGTAATGACCATGTAAATTATAAAAAGAACATAATACATGAATATATATCATTGTGTTTCCTTGAAAGATATATAAATAAAAATTTCATTTATTATTGTAAGTGTGGGTTTTCATGATGGTTTGAAAAAATTCATAGACCCCATTAGATATCATTAATATTAATGATTTTTTATAGAATAACTATAATACTAGGAAGAAAAATTGAATCCCATCTAAATATTAGATGTTTAATATTATCCCATGGTAAAATGTATAGGTGGGATATCATTGGATGAAACTCTTGTAATCCGTATCTTGAAAATTAGAAGATGTTCAATGGTGATGACTATGATACAATAGATCATCGTTGTCAGATACACATGTTTTACATAACTCTTACTACTAAGAGCAAATGGAATTAATTTATTTTCTTTTTATCCTTTTATTGTACTCATTATTTTAGTTTTTTATAAGATGTTTCCTATGATCATGTATGGAGTTCTATATAATTTTGTTCCTAATAATTCTTCTAGTAATTATAATATTTAATATATTCATATGAAATATTACATTAAAATCAATATAAATACTAATGTGTTAACTAATTACAAATATATGACACACATAAACCGTGAAAAATTGTCGTTCTTTGAAAGATTCATATGGATGTCACATTGGATTTGTTAATATAAGTAATAGATATACCTTTACCAAATCGTGGTATTAGTGAGGGTAGATGTTTTATTTTTATGAAACATGTGTTGAAATGATGAATAGATTTCAAATAAAAAAAATTCATTATTCACAGATATTATTTTTTTAAATGGGAACACCATACGTAGTTGAGAAATAGATTTGTAACCAGCACCATACTCTTACAGTTCTGATATGCAGAAGGGTAACAATATAAATACACGCACAAAAACTAGTTTACATAGGGGTCACCAAAACATAAAATCACATGATGTTAGGGTTTCATAATGGTAGTTTATATTTTAAAGGGGTTTCTAAAAGAGGAATTCAACTAAACCTTATCAGCAATGTTTTGGAATAAAGGTTACAAGGTTCATTTCCATTACATGGAAAATGTACTATTGCCTATTTTTAATGGTCCTCGATGTTTACCTTTCTGTAATGATATAAATATAATGATTACAATTAGAATACAGACATTCATAAAGGTAAAAAAAATATATGATAGACACTGTATAAGAGTTTTATCCTCCCTAGCATTAAAAAATAGGAAATAAGATAGTGTAAATCACATACAATTAGTGTCTACCTAGATATTGAATATATTTAATGTTATAATGAATGTCTTCTTAAAGTTATATGAAGGATACCCTATTGATATAATGGGTTTCATTGTAAGGGTAAACAAAAAAGATTTTACTTTTTGAAAATTTATGAAATGGTATTACTTGTTTTAAACTATCGATAAATATTTATAAAGTTTATTTTGTTTATATTAAATTTATAATTATTAAATGAATTATAAATTCATAATAATTAGATTAGATAAATATTAAATAAACATTTTAAACAAAATATTAATCTTTCATATTTGAAATACCAATTAAATTATATGGAAAGTCTTATTATTTAAAAATAAAATGGGTTACATTAAAAAAGACTAAAACTAATTTATAAAAGTTTATAAATTTAGAAATAAGGAAAAAATAAATAATTTGTATATTAAAATTGTGACATGTTAAAAATTAATTAGTTATAATTGTTAAAATTCATAGGAATTTATTTAGAAATTATTAATGCTACATCAATGTGTTTCTATGAAAGATATTTTCATTGATCAAATAATATTAATTATATGATATTTAAATAATATGTTATTTTAGCAAAATAATAATTTCCAATTTAAAATTGTTATAACTTATAAAATATCATAAATTTAAATTAGGAATCCCATATATTGATAAATATTAATGAGAAAATATTTTAATGAATATAAAATGTATTTATTAAAATAATTTAATGTCCATAATGTTCAAGAGAAAGATTATAAAAGACTTTATAAATATATTTTATTACTAATTTCTTAATAAATATTTATATGATATTTAAATACCTGAATTGTTCATTTATGTAATGGTTAGTAATTTTTCTATAGAAATTAATAAAATTACTAAACTTCAACCTTGTAACCCTAATTCAATTTTTGATTTATTTCATTGGGATTGATATAAATAGTACAAATCCAAAGGACGAAATAGTTTAACAGTTCTGGAGAGAAAGATTCATACATAATACTCATTTTTCATATTGAATAAAAAATAAAACACACTACATAATAAATTTAAATGAACATCATTATTGAAAAATAATTTAAAGATCAGTTGTTAATATCCTTGTAAAGGAAACCAAAAGAGTGATATCAAATTCTCATTAAGTTATAAGTACATAAAAAATGAATAAATTGGAAAAATATATATGGAAACGTAAATAATTTAATACATATACCATGTAATCAATAAACTAATAAGGGTGTGTATCTAGTAATAATATCAATGAGAAAATACCAAGGGTAAAAATTAACTTGTCAATGTAAATAACTAAATAGGCAATGGATGTAAATTAATTTTATTATCCTGAAAATATAAATCACAATCAACATGTCACAAAAAAATAAATAAACACACATTCCATATAATAACCTAACTATGAAGGAAGTGAATCGATAGATAATATCAATGTAAAAATATAACATGGATAATAATCAGTAAGGTTAGCTAAATAACATAAAACACATGGAAATTGATCAATAAAAATAGATTGAAATGAATCCAGTGAAAATATCATTGTAAAAATTTCATGGATAATAATATAAAAATTCATAATGATTGAAATTTGTAATTATTAGACACCATGATCATAGATATCATGATACCTCTACCCTCAAGGCTTTTTACCAGCCTATTTAAAACTATACGTAAAAACCAATTTGATGCTTGCTTTTTTACTCATAAGAGAAGTCCTACAAATGCATCGAGTGGATATTTTATACCAAGACCCACCCTCCACTATGGGTCGAATGAATTTTACATATATAAAATAATCAATATAATTCATGAACATTGTGGCTCATCACCAAATATATTTATTTATTAATTAATATATATTTATCATCCTTTCCCAGATAAAAAAATAAATATCAATGTAGAACAATACATGTAAAAGGGATATACAGTATAAAAATTAAACAAGTCTATTATAAATGATATGGATAATTGGAGAAAATTTAATTTTCAATGACCACAGGAATGTGAATATGTCACTGTTAAGTTAAAGACTACAAAAATAAATTCGGGATGTGAATTTTAGCATTATCCTTTATCAAAATTAATTGAAACCATATAGCAGAATAATATGGATGGTACCAATCCCACATAAACTTATTGGAGTAATAATATTTTGGTTTTGTTATCGATGATGAGAAATATGATTAAAATATCCTTCAAAATATTAATGAGGAAAATATCCTTTTCATTTTAAAAATCAGTATCATAAAAATAATATATTTTGATAATAATGTTCCCAGAAAACATATTTTAAAAACTATGAATTCAATTAATATTATAGGAAAAAATTTATTTAAAAAATATTTTTTACATGAAAACGAAGAATCAATTAAATTTTTGTGGGTAATTCTTTATATTATATTCATGTTAATATGAACATTTATTTTTCATTATAAACTGTGTAGAAAAGATCGCTATTTGGAAAAAGAAAACAATGTTCCATAATTTTTATTAAAATTAATAATTGGTAATTATGTCAATTAAAAATAAATTTGGAATAGGAAAAATTGAAAACATTTTTTTAAAATATATTTTTTAATAAAATGTGATTTTTAAATGATTAGTGAATTGAATTCTCCTTTCATAAAAAATTTAATCAATTATTTTATATAAAATTGACTAAAAATGGATATATTAATTTAGAATATCATAAAAAAAGATTGAAATAAAATTGAATGTCTATATTAAATAATGATCAAATAATTTCCGTAAACTGAAATTTAAGAATCAGCATTATCGATTTGGATGAAATTGTGAAATAAACCATTACAATGATTGTATCATTGAAGTGAAAATTAATCGATCAATTTATAATGTATATTAACTATAAAACCATATACTACAAGTGGAAATAAAATAGTATATAATCCAAAGTCATTATAGACATAATTATAAAATATCAATGATAATTAATATGAAATATAAACAAAAGAAAGAAATTATGTTATGAAATTATTCAGCACATTTTAAATTTTATATGAAATCCCCCTAGATGAAATAATTTAAATTAAAATGTATAATAACATAAATAATTTATTATTCATGATATTATTTTCTATTGTGGTAGGGTATACACTATATAAAATAAACTGGGTGCATAAAAATACAATATGCCTCAATGAAATGATATTGAGAAAGAATATCTTACTTTATTCTTCCTTTTGGATGAACTAATTTTTAACTCATGTATAGTGGTTTTGAAAATTTTATTAACTCATTAAATAACCATAAAATATTTATAATATCATATATTATCCTTTTATAACATCATGTCACCCATTCATTAATAATCTGTTATTATTTTTGTTGTGTTGGTAGTTAATCACCTTGTCTTCCCATGCATCTTTTTCATAAAATATATAGTTCAAAAACATATTATAATTTTGAACCATATCAAAAATAAAATACAACATATAAATATCATATTTATAAATCAATTATAATATTGATAACAATCACGAATTATGGTCATGAAAAATTAACTATGTTATGATCATTGAAACAGTGGGACCTATGTATGCATACATAATAGTTCCATTATTCCATGATTATTATTGAAATATGATAAGTAAATATTTGTCATTAAATAATGATCATATTACTACAATTTTAATATTACATACACATATATATAAATATCATCCATGTGTTTTTGTGATTAAAAGAGAGTCACATCGCTTTGTGAAGGTTGTTGTCCCGAAGTACAAGAAAGATTTATTAAATTGAGTGATAGGGTAAGAAATAACATGATATATTATGTTAATTTTTTTAAATATGTCAATAATATCATAAATATTTAATCTATATCACATATGAATATTACAATTATCCTTATCACTTTTCATGTCAAGCATCTGTGAATGAAAAATTACACCACCTCAGGAGGCGATAGTCCACTCTACACAAGATTGATGTAGTTGTATACCCTATAGAATGGAATAATAAAAGGTATATATTATATAATCAATAAATATTTATTAATATATTATATATATATATATAATATATTATATATCTAATATTTTACCCAATGGTGATAGGTGGTTATGAGAGAACAAATGACATCGGTTTTTGAGGATGTAGACCACCGTATGCATGAATAATGATTTCATAACCCATTGGATGGATGTGAGAATTAATGCAAGTAAATTCCATGACATAAAAATATATAATTATTTTGAAGATACTGTTGTTATTATTTCATCATGGTGTAATAAAAACATAATGAGGTCTAATAATTAATAAAATTAAAACGCCCATTGAATAATGTTACATGTTTTTCATGTATCCACCTAAATTTATAAGCAATACCTTCAATAGAGTAATTTGTTACCAAAATAATACCCATGGGATGACATTAAATATGTCCCCATGATATCATGGATGTTATTGGATGAAAAAGTGATTGATGCTGTCAAAAATATAAGAGAGGTGGTGGTCTTTTAAATGTGAATTGATTGGAACACATTGAATTTTTTTGTAATGACTGAATCATACCCACAATTTTACCATGAATGTTTAGCGACTACCCCATTAAAAACATTTATATTACATAATGTTTTTTGAATTTTTAGTCACTATAGAATCATATTCCCAAATACCATAGTCGGTAAAATTCATTGGAAACATTTAAACATAATACAAGTAAATATGTGAGCTACATTATCTCCCACTAGGTTCTTCATGACTACCACCCTTCTAAAAACATCAAAAATAATACAAATTAACCTAACCTATGGAAGGAAGCATAAAAAGGTGTGTGTTAAAATTCTTATAATGGTTAAAAAAGGGAGACATGTAAGCATAAACATGAGAAAAAGGTTATGAGAACATGACCATGAAAAGAAAAAATCATACCCTTTATATCATGAATCATGGCATAATGTTTGGGAGTTTATATGACATGAATCAAAATGATGTAAAGGAAAAAATCCATGATATCATATCAAAGGAGTATGACTTAGAATTTTGAAACAACATAAGTATATAAAAATTTCAATGGTACCCAAGGAATCAATGCCAAACCATATTAGTTGGAAAGGTCTTTTATTGAACTGGTTGAACCCCCATTCTAGCCCTATATTACTGAACCAAGTAAACTTCCATTCCATACCTATGTTACTGAATCGAGTAAACCCTAATTATAGCCCTATATTACGAAACTGATTAAACCCTTATTCCATCCCTATATTAATGAACCATGTAAACCTTATTTCCATCATTGTATTACTGAACTGAGTAAACACTCATTCCATCCCTATATTACTAAACCCAATAAACACTCATTTCATCCCTATATTACTGAACTGATTAAACCATCATTATATCCATATACATCTCATTAGATATAAATATTTACCCAATTAATTGGAGGAAGATATGGTTCCCACTGATCACATAATGAAATCAAACATACATATTCCACAAGAACATAAAAAACATATCATAAACCATGAAATTAAGTGGGTGTCATAAACATGTAAACATATAATAACATGTGGAAAGAGATAGGTTTCAAAATCATTTCATCATAAACAAAACCTGTGAAATGAAGTGGGTCTCAAAATCTTATAGGCAAAGAAATAGGAACAGGTTTCATAAACATATTACCAATTAAAGAGAAATGGTTTTCAAAAATATCATGGCATTAATCATAAACCATTCATATAAAGGATATGAATGGAATCATTAGATCATTTTCTGAAAGTATGATTAAAATAAATAGATATTTCCATAGATTTATTTTTTAGGAAATATACTCAAAACACGTTTCATGATGAAAATATCATTTCTTTAATGAGAATGTTTTTTTAATACATAATACCATTTGAAAATCATTTTAATATAAAATAACATGAAAACTTATAATGAAGAAATGGAATCATTTTGAATAAACCCATTTACATGAAAATATGTTAAATATGTTTGAAAACATTTTGAAAATAAAATCATGAAAAATTATTTTAAAAAACATCTTTCTAAATAATAGACATTAAAAATAACTCATAGTGAATTTTGGAGATATGACAGTGGGTAAATCTGTACATGTCCTATGATTTCAAGAGAATATTCTATTCAAATGGTAAAAGGGATAGAAATGTGTCTTCTTTAGAAACCAGCATGAATATTCCCTTGAAAATATGGGTAAAATACATCATGATTAAAAATTTCATTTAGTTATTATAGGGGAATGGATTAATATTTTGTGAAACTCTTTTTAAAAAATGTACAATTCTTTCCCAAGAGGGGGTAATGTCTAAGTTTCCTAAAAAATAATTCTTAACTATCATATGAACCAAAGAGTAGAAAATGGAAAAAATACACGATTATATCATGAAAAATAATAGTTTATGTAAAATCATTAATTTTGTTGAGAGACAGGTCATAATATTTTATTAAAGGATGCATAAACATAATATATTTTGAAATGCAATTAGAATGTCTCGATAAACTTTTATACAATGGTATCATGGGATCTTGATCTCCATGATTGTAAAATAAATTAAATGATGCATATAATATTATAAAAATATTTATATTCATGATATGTACTGTAAAATTGATATATATGCACCTGTGTGAAGCGGTTAGGTGCATAAAACATGAGTCTCCATTAAAGAAAAATTGAGACAAAAATGTTTTACCGATTTTGTAACTTATGAAATTTAAACCTTATGAAATACTGGTCAATGATTGGATACCAGAATATCAATAAATTTAGGTATAATATACTAATAATCCAATCATGTTTAATAAATGCATCACACAAAATTCTGAGTGGTGATCATAACATGTTTCTCACAGAAATTAAAGGTGAGATAAACTTCCCCTTACCTTTTGTCTTAACACTCTCCGTACACATAAATGGTTCCCTTAATATAAATATATTTATTTTATAAATAAACTAATTGGGAATATTATTATAAATAATACCATATTTGGTTTTATTATAACCTTATATTACATGCTTCTTAATGATCACATGTTAAAGATTCACGTCTGGTAATCATTCTTTTTGTTCATCGCATGTGTCTTAATTTGTTATAGCGTTGCTTCTTATCATGATTACAATATAGAGAATGATATTAATATCAGTTATTTAAATTATATATAAATTGTACAAATTTATTTCATAATGATGTATGAAATGGGACACACCATTTATGGATATGGTAAGCCATACCTACGCATGGACATTGTTTCCTTTTTTAATATTATATTAAAAGAAAGTATGTAAATGACACATATCTTTATATTTACATATGTAGATATATATATATATATCATTATTAAATTATAATTAATATATCATATAATTTCATTAAACCCATCCTTAATACATAAAATGAGGTTTTTGAAAGAATCACATCACTTTGAGGTGGAAGCAATCCACAATTCCTCAAACAAGATTATCAAATTAACAACCAATGGAAGGTAAAAATATGTGTCTTATAAAAGTAATAAATAAGATAAAAGACATATAAATATATTTTATTACATATATAAATAGAATTTCTATCATAATGGACACCATGGTTTGTGGAATAGGAGAAATGAACAACCATAGTTTTGTGAGGAAGTGAATCACCATACAAAGAAACAATATGATCACCATCCATTTGATGCAGGTGTTTATTAATGTAATTTATACTGTTTTCAAAAAAAAGAAAAATTATATGTATTATATTGGTGTCATCACTAAATAAGGGAATAAATATAATGGATGGATGGATAAGGAAAACAAAATAAAGGATCATAAAAGAAGATGTTGCCTCAAAATATGGTAACACACTTTGGTTTGTGACCAATGGTTTCTTTGAGAGGTATTATGAAGAAAGATATGTTTTAATGTCTAAGGTAGGACTTTTGGGATGCTACATGGTCATATATTACATGATCATAAAATGTTTTTAGATGCAAGGAATGTGTAGAGGTGGTGAGCTTTTATAAGGATGGAAAAGGACTCACATGGAATTTTTTGAATCAAATTAGGCGTGCACATGTTCATAAAAAAAATTCATAAAAAATCCCAAAAACTAAATAAGATAAGGTTTATGTAATAAATATGGGAATCCATTGGGTTTTAGACATTTTAATAGGTCATTTGGGCCCTTGATTTTAATAGTTAATCTCTTGTTATGTTTAATTTTCCCTTAACCGCTATCATTAGTTTTAATTAATATTACTAATTTTCTTGGTCAAAAATTATAATTGAATTATTAGACTATAAATATGATACATTATACACTGTTTTTTGTAGGAATTTTTAAATTAACATAATAGATTATCTAAAATTTAGATTTGTGCTAATCCCGGAGACGAGACAAAATAACTGTGTTTTAATTATGAAAAAGTTCTAAAGATTATTAATATGTTTTATTTAGTTCCATTGTAAATTAGATCATAATGAATTAAATTGTATTATATTATTTAATATTAATATAATTTGACCTTAATAAATATTTAAAATATCATTTATCATTATCTATTAATTAAACTAAAGGCAGTTCTTAACTAAAACCAACTATTTTTTAGTATCCATCAAAAAATGAATTTTCTCAGAAAAATATAAAACATTCAATATAGGAAAATTTAGGCATTCTGAATTAGAATATGTAGTTTATTCAATCTATTTAAATTTATATATGTTTCTTAAAATGCATTTATTATGAATAGTGAATTATTCAGGAAAACAACATTTTTAACATAAAATGACTTTACAATAAAATATTATCATTTAGTATCAATGTGTTTTATTTATATAAAACAAAAAAAATTGAAAATTAGCTATTACTATGTTTAATAAACCGGTTATTATTATATTATTCAAATAATCAAAAAAAAATAAAAAGAGGTGTTTCGTTCAAACTCAATGTTGTGTGCATCGTACTTCATTTCGGTGTTTCTTGTACCGTAATACAAGATGGAATTGCGTGTCACACCTGACATGTTTGTATTGAGTATGAAAGGAATGATTTCCATAGTGTTTTAATATATATATATATATATATAATGAAATATTAATAATGTAATGTGGAATGGAAAATATTGAAAAGTTAAATTAATTTGAAAACAATAATTCCAACAATCATGGAATTGTATATAAATAATATTACAATTAGTTATGTTATCTAGACAAAAAGAGATCAGGTTGAAATGTTCCTAAAAAATATTAATTATCTATGTTTTTAAGTCATTTTAACCATTTTTTATAATATTAACCACAATAAATCAAAATTTACCATAACCAGAGTAATGAAATTTTTCTATTATAAGGATTAATTTTCGTAAAATATTTAGATGAAAATTTTATAAATTAATATTTATATGATTAAAAATATTGAATACATTTTCCCAAAATCAATTTAAAAAAGTGGAAATTTATAATTTAAAACTAATCATGTTGACGTGAAGAGAATGTAATTTTTTAAGGAGAAAATGTAAAAAAATGTACAACGTTTTTTATATCAAAATTCATCATGAAAATGAATCTCTTGATCTAAATTAGATTAGTTGACAGATAAATTAAATAATATTACTTTTAATTGTAAATTAAATACAATTTAACTTGATATATAATTCAAATAAAAATTCATTTTAAAATTAAAATTAATTATTTTTTCTATTTATTTGAAAAAATGAAACTGATTTTAACAATACTTATAATTCAACATATGATAAATTTTTTTTTCTAAAATTTAGTTTAATTTTTTAAAATAATTTTACCAATGTGGTTAAAAATAATTTTACATTATTCATGAAATGTGACAATCATATTTTTTTTTAAAAAATTACATTTTTTTCATATTTTTTTAAATGAATATTATTTCATTTGGAATAAATAGGTAACCATACATTTCATAAATTTTTTATTAATTTACATACCATCTAATTTATGTACTATGTTTTAATAGAATAGTTTATAAAGGTTAATGTAGTTATAGGGATGTGTGTTCGAAAAGCTATTAAATATATTAAATTTAAAAAAATATATTTCATTTTTTATTTAACCTCGATGTTTCATGTCATAATCCCAATATAATACAATATTATTATTTTATAATTTTAGTGTGTCATGTTTTCCCATAATAAATAAATTATTTTCCTCCAATATATGATCGATATCATTAATCAAGGGTTTCATATTTTAAGAATCTTTTGTTTAAAATACACATCGTAAAAAGTGTTAATATAAATTTCAATTAATAATTGTGATAGGGACATAATAAATCTCATATAGAATAAAACATAAATATAATTCTATATAGGAGAACCTTTGAGGAATGTAATGATATGTACATTGGGTTAACGTTTCTATAATTAAAATGAGTCACTACGACCATTTATCACAAGAAGGTTAATAATCGATGGAAATTTTGGGGAAGATAACCATAATAATGAAATCATTTTAAAGAACATATGAATAATCATATAATAAGAAAATATAAATAATATTCTACATTTTTTTCTTAGTGTTAAGGAATTATTTTACTATATAAGAATATAATGAAGTACGGATATCTGATATATATTTATTTAAAAAATAGACATTATTCTATTGACATTGTTGGATAAATTTAAAATTAATTCCATAATCAAAAAATTTATTTCCTATAATTATATTTAATCTTTAATATCTCAAACCTACTTTTAACATATCATAATATCAATAAAATAGTATATAGTCTTTGTGTTTGTCTCTAACTATTTTCTGAAACAAATATTATTTTCACAAGTTATCCAATATAATAAATTAATCCTTAATCATAAAAAGGAAAACCTTATTTTATTAATTAATAATTTTTTTAAATTTTGTAATTAACAAATAATTACACATTAACAAGAAAATCATGTAGGGATGTGGTAGGTGATAACCTCTTTTCAATTTTCAGTTATGGGTTTAATACCCACAACATTTCCAGGGGTGATATCTTATCACCTAACATGAAGGTTCAAATAGTTTATAAAACTATATTAATATAAAACCTATAAAATTCAAAAAATATATAAAAATACTTGAAATAAAATTAATCATTAAATAGGGTTTTACTACTGTTTTAATTATAATTTTAATATTTATTTATAATGTATAATAATATTATTGGATTTTTATTATAATGTATTTAGTGATTATATTAACCTTAAATTTTTTCAATAACATTTAAAAAATATGTCCAAGAAGATAATGTAACTATTACTCAAATAAAATTTTCACCGAAACTTTTACGAAACTAATGTATTATATTACTATAAATTTCACCCAAAATATAATGAATCTTGTTAGACATCCATTACAAAAAAAACATAAAAGGGTTCTTATGACATTTTACGTTTGATCAAACTTATTCTCATTAACCCATGATGGTATCCATAAAAAATTAGTTAATGAGTACATATATACTAAAAAAATTTAAAATACTTTTTATTTGATAAATGACTAATATATCCCAAAATCCATATAATAAATACTTATAAAATAACATTTCTAAATCAAAATCCAAAAATGATTTATCTATTTCAATTAAGCATAATTTATTCCATGTAAATTGTTAAAACATTATGTTAGAGAATTAAATTAGATAATTCATATGTTCTCCATATATATTAAAATGAACTATAAACGGATCCCTAGGTTGAAATTTATTTCATTCTATAATTTTCATTATATTTTTTCTATAATTCTCAATATTATCCACTTCTATTCTATGAAAAAAATAAATTTCCTATTATATTTTTAACAATTATTATCTATCATTGATTCTATATATTTAACCTAGGTCATTCATTTTCAAAATATATTCAAATATTATATAATGGTTTGTAATTAAAATTTGATTTTCCTGAGAATGTACCTCATGTGTGTAAAATTAGGTGTGTCCTATGGCATGTTGTAATGAACTAGATGATAATTGAGTTAATCCCAATGACCCTTTTTTAGAGTTATTAACCTTTGGTACATCTGATTCCACTTTCAGAATCCATATAGGTATTTACTGTAATGTACTGGACCTCTCTGGTCCATTCCGTTGTGAAAATGCGGTACTGGAGGTGTTCCGGGAAGTCAAGGTGACTTGGGGTCACGTTTTGGTGGAATTTTGAGGAAAGTTAAAGGATAATAGCTTTCGCACGGTTGGCGCACGATTTGCCTAAACCGTGCTGCCAAACCATGAAAGGCTGGTCTTGAGGGTAGTGGTTAACGCACGGTTAGTGCACAGTTTGCCTAACCATGCGGACTAACCCTACGATAAGGGGTTGTCGAGGCAGAAGCTAACACATGGTTACCACACAGTTAGTTAAACCATGTGAACTAACCGTGCGGGCACATAAAGTTATATCCTAAAATTGTGTATCTAACTCTTTTTGCCTTTAATAACATCGTTTAAGCCCCTAAGTGGCCATCACTCAAGATTACCCTTCCTTGGAGGTGGAGGAACCTCTCCCAAGCACCATGGAGGCGATTCGCAAGCTTCTCTTCGTGAATCGAAGCCAGTTTCTCAAGGTAGGTGATCCTTTTTGTTTGGTTTCATTGATCTACCAAGATCTACTCCTCCTTTTCTCTCGAGATCTTAGATCTACGCCCGATAAGGGTAGATCAAAGTGTGTGGATGCCGTTTGCGATGATCTTTCATCTTGGTTGTGTTAGGAGAGGAGATATTTGGAGGATCCTTGGTTAATCAGCCCGGTATCCTTGGGCGTTCTTCGTCCGCTGTGGGTTTCCTCAAAAACCTTTGAGGTTGGGGATTCATGTCTTCCTTAATTGTTTATGTGCAATTGCAGAGTTAGAATGATTTATCCCTTTGGATCTCAATAGAATTGACCTTATTAAATACTTGAACCAGATTAAAAGAATTGGTTTGACCACTTGTTGTTGTTTCTTAGTACCGTGGTAATAGTTTGCCTCATATTTTTTCTAGATAGAGTGATATCTATGGTTTCTATGTTCAGTTGTTCATTCTTGATGTAAATTGATAAAGAACATAAAATCCAAATTAATTAATAATCAATTGGCTAAAGATAATTAGCCATGTAAATGAATCTGGTTGTTTCCATTGTTGTAGTTGTTCTAATTTTATGTTAATCAAATTGGTATAGTAAGCATGTTAAATCTTTTGTGATAGCTTACTAATTAGGATTCCTAGAATTGGAACCTACGAATTGAATCTGTTAATTCAATAGGGATTAAATAACTAGTTGGTTTATAAAAGATAATTCCCGGTAGGGTTCTTAGTTACCCTCTTGTTCGTAAGGCCGAGTGACTTGTGCTTTAGAGCCATGAGTTCTCATTACGTATGAAGGCTGGATGCCTTCTTAAAGGGCCAAGAGCCCATTTGATGTGATGTTTGATTTCCTACTCCTTGTGTTGTGATGTTACCCTGGTGGGGTATTGTGGTATGTGGAGGTTGGGAGGCCTTGTGGTTGTGGCAGCGGATGATGCCTAGAGTGGCGAGATGCATCGGTTTATGCATGTGGGTGTCAGGGAGGACACAAGTGATGATGGAATGGGATGGATGTTTTTTTGGATGTGTGGTGACTTTGATTGAATGTTTATCTCCTTTACTTTTCCCAACTAATCAAGGTAGTTGGTATTGCTTACCCTTCATCCGAAAGAGGCAAAGACGCGCGGGGTATGCCACATGCTTTTAGTGTCTAGCTTCTCGAGGGAGGATGGGTCTACACTCTTGCTGTAGGTGGAAAATAATCGACGGGAAATACATATACTCACCATGTTGAGCTCCCTTGTGTTTAGTAGTATAGGTTGCTTTTCTAGAATTCCTCGGAATATGTGAAAGTAATTTCTGTAATGAAATATTGATAAAATGATGATGATCGATGGGGATGGAGATGGTGGAATTTAAAGTTGATGTTGAATCATTAACGAAACAATTTTTTTTTAATGTGATGCCAATGAAGTTTAATGTGTTTGTGTTCATGGTTAATTAATGTGAAAAGAATTAATTAACGTAAAGTGGAACTGATGAAAATGGGAATGAAGTGACCTAATGAAGTTCTTTAAATGGTTGTGTGCTTATAGGATACCTAGTTTAAGAAATAGCTTTCCGGAGTCTTAGAGACATTAACTTCAGTTGAGACTAAGACTAGCTTATGCCCATAGTGTGGTTGTGAGTTATATATTCTGTCCTTTTTGTGTTTCTATATTCTACTCCACCCTGTCAGTAAGGGTAACTGGCACCCCGGGGATTCTGAGCCCTAGTTGGTGTTTTCCCCAACATTCTGATGGGAGGATGAATGGATGACTACTCCCTTTGACCCTGCTCTCGTATCTTGGTAGATACTAGTTCCATTGGGCACATCTGTTAGTTTCCCCCATATATGTGTGGAGAGGGATGTAATGTCATGTGGTTATTCACACACATATCTTTTGGATATAGTATCCCATGGACTACTATAGGTGTAACGTGTATAGGTTGTGATGGCTTGAGGATCCATACTCGGTGTATGGGTTGTAATGGCTTGAGGTATAATAACTGACATATAATACATGTTTTGTGAGATGTGGTGGCTCTCGAGAACTACCTGGTTACTTTTGGTTGCGAGGATGGTGTGGAGCTTTTCCTAGGTGTCTGCGGGAAAGCCTTTGTGATGCACGTGGTGCAGATTGTGGAGCTTAGCCAATGGGTATACGGTAAAACCTTTGGAGAGAGATGCAGAAGACGTATGTCATTGGGGAAAAGCAGCAAACAAGGGGGAATGTAGTACCAGGGTACCCTTGATATCCTTTTCTATATGATATATTCATTTATGCGTTACTTGGTGAGAGTAGCCTTGGTGAGGTCGGGAACATAGTATACCTGCTTAGGGGACGAGTTAGTTTCACTATTGTTTATTGTGCTTTATAATGATTTCTTTACTTTTTCACAAGAGGCTTCAGGGAGGATCCTACTGAGTTAACTGTTATACTCACCCTACACATATATAAACTGTTATTCAGGTAACTTGGAGCAGGTTGGAGATCAAGATGGTTACTAATAGCTTGTGGTTGGAGGAGCTGTTCGGGCTTGCGGTCGCTGTCGTTTTACATTCTTTTGTGTACTTGTTGTTTTCCCTTTCAGTTGTAGTACTTTTGCATGAAAGTTCATGTATGTACATGGGTTTATTTCGTATTTCAGTTATATGTTGGAGTTGGTTAGTATCTATCTTATCTCTCTCTTCTGCATGTGTTCTCTTAGAGGGTAATGCCTGCCATCTGTGTGTTTATTAAACCCTCGGTGCTAGTCGCCAACTCGGGGCCTACTTGATGTGGGACTCGGGGGTCATTCTCTCCATTTTCACATTGCCAGCCCAGTAGGGGTACACATTTTGGGGATGGGATCATGATAGAGTGGTATCAAATGTCTGGTTGAGGGATAGGATGATGTTTGGAGTTAGGCACATGTGAGGTTGCATGGGTTGGTAGGGAAACAGTGTCTTTCCTGTATAGAATGTGTGGTAAACACTGGAAACTAGATTAGACAAAGGCGTCTAGGGAACCCTATAATCTGATGTATAGACCGTTAAGTTTACCATGGATACTAAACCAGGTGAAACATGTATTAGGGTAGAGACCTTGGAAAGGATCATGCATCATTATTCATTGTGCCTATGTGTGAATTGGTAGACCTTGGGATAGGTTGACCTAAAACGAATGAAAGAAAAAAATTAATTAACTAATGTTGACACTTCCATATTCCATGATTAGGATCTCTATGTGTTTGTTTTTTTCCAGGTATGGCTCCACGTCAACATACTTGTCAGGTTTTCATAGAATATGTCTAGAAGGTTGTTCTAGTAGGTCGTCACGGGGTAGAGGTTGATGAAGACGACACTTGAAGGAAGACAATCTGAGAGTTTCAGCAGAAGTGTCTATAGAAGTACGAGGGATCCATTTTAGATACAGTCATGGAAGGTTGGTTAGAGGAGGTTGAGATAGGAATCAGTTCGATACGTCCTCGGAAGGAGCACAAGGTGTCCTTAGCTGTGCCGATGCGTGGAGCAACAAATTCGCGGTGGTTCTTGTTCCTCAGGGATCATGAGGAGTCAACGATCACATGGGCGGAGTTTCGAGACATGTTCTATGTAAAGACCCGTATCTTGACGTACATGGACATTACATTACATTTGCGGAATACTTAGTACATAACAAAAACACACACTAAAGGATCGTAATAGTTTAGTGTCTTTGGAAACTCGGAACGTAATCTTCTAATCGTGGTGAAAGTTCTTCAATATCTCCCATAAAGGTCATCCCTTTTTTCTACCTAAAACCTTTCTTTATATCCTGGGGAAAAGAAAACATAAAAGGGTGAGCTCAAATGCTCAGTAAGGGTAAACAAAGGAAATATCAATCACATAATTTTCATAAGAACATAACATTTTTGGAAATCTTAACCTGCAAAAGAGAGCATAATTTCATAACATGGGATAAATCATAGTAGTGAAATGAAATCATAACTTAAAACATTACTCATTGTGGCATACACACATAATCATAGATAATCATTTCTTGTTAGTCAAGACTCATTGCCAAGACTATCTTAGTGGACAAAGTCCCTTTCTGAATCGAGTAATCCTCGTTTCAGTCCTGTTTCACTGAACCGGTATAACCTACCATTCCAGCCATGTCTATCTCATGAGATATAAAATCTTTACCCAATGCATTGGAGGGAGATATAGGTCCCACCCATCTCTTAATGAATCCTTTCTTATGTGTGCCACAAAATCATAAATCATACATCATTTCATAACCCATGTAATAAAAATGGGATTCTTAAACAACATGACATCATAAAATCATTCATATAAGATAAAAGAATTCATAAACATAATTCCATCACAACATAGTCAAATCAATGTAAAAATATGGATAGAAACAGAACCCTTTATTATCTTAGATGGAAAATAATTTTGATAAAACACTTGAATTGAATTCTTGAGGAAAATATCCTTTCTTCTTAAAAAACATTTTTCCTTTCATAACATGTCATACAACTTTAAAATAAAAGAAGTTGATTAAAAATAAACTTGAAAACTTGTAAAGGAAGCTTCTTTGAAGTAATGTTTAAAAAATCCATTCATGCCGTATAAGTTAAAAAAAACATTCTTCGTACTTTTGTCGGAAAAGTCAAAAAGTACCTCGTACGACAAAAGATTCCTTTCATACATATTACTAAAAACTCACCGAAGGGTAAAAATGGATTTAAACTATTTCAAGTGGATGGAAACAATATTACATATTGAGGGAACATGGATGTGGATGATAAAATACACCCCAGTAAATACTTACGAATAAACAATCTCGGATAAAAATGAGATTGTGATATTTCCCTTACCTTAGGTCCAATTTGCTTCGTATGTGTCCGAACCTCCTGTATAATGATTTAAATAATGTCATTGACTTATTACAGAATCATATTCATTGTTATGATATCATATATGGTTCACTTATGACATTATATTACCCGTTCTTTTGTAAATTCCATGTTAAAGAAGCGTTTTGGGTAAAATCGTTTCATTTATCGTAGGTGTTTTGACTTGTTGTTCTTGACATCATTATTACTTATATCATGATTTACTTACTTCCAGAATATAAAATATGATTTATATATCATATATATTCAGTATATATATATATATAATAGATAGATAAATAAAATGAAAAACACCGTTCATGGAGACGGTAATCCGTACGTACGCATGAACGCTGTTTTTCTTTCCTTATTGTCTTGAAATGGAAGTAGGTAGATGACATACATATGTATATATATACATAAATCCAGTAGATTTATAATGTCATATATTTCATTATTATTTCTTACATATACATTATAATCATTCTTAAATGGTTAACATGGAGAATGAATTCTCATCGCGTCGTGGAGACGGTAGTCCGTACGTACGCACGAGCGATGATATCATTTCTATAAATATTGAATTGAATTGGAGTGGATTATACAATATATCAGAATCAATATGATGTTGTAATAACTATGTATAGTTATTCTTTACACCATTATACCCATCAATGTAAGGTGGTGGTGGAAAATAGATTACACCACGGCGTGGAGACGGTATTCCGTACGTACGCACGCGCGGTGATTTCTTTTTCCGTAGGATGGATAGATGGTGAAATAGGGTTGTTTCATACTTATAATAACATATCAGTATATGAGTGATACTGATGTTATTACTTCATAATGAAACAACCTAAGAAGAAGAAGTGGAAGAAGAAATAAAGATGAAAGAATTGGTAACGGTAATTACCTCTTCTTTGAAGTGCCTCTTTGAGACCTCCTCTTAGGGCACTAGAATTGGTCTTTGAGGAAGACCAGAACCTCTAGTATGTTTCTAGGGAAGTGGAGAAGAGATTTTGGCAGGGGTTGGCCGAGCTTGAGTGCTCAAATTGGTGTGAGGAGGAGGGGGAGGAGGTGTCCTTTTATAAGGGAGGAGAGGGGCACCTTAGGAATATCTCAAAATATTATTTTATATTAAAGTCAAAATCGGTTTATAATGGTTCCAAAGGGTCTTATTTCGAAGCTAAGGTGGGGATGGGTCGAAATCCTATCAACCAATAGAATTTAGACAAGTTTAGGATATTATTTTAACCTTATCAATTAGATTTAACTCTAAGTTAAATAATTTAACGTTTACCATGTCTTTTTGTTTTCTATCACTATATGGTTAATAAACTTACTATAACATGCCAAACGAACCCCAAATTGTTTATTATTAATATATATATCCTTATCTAAGTCATTTGACCGATCCTTAGATTTTTAGGAATACAATAACAATTAATAATATAATATTTGTTTTAAAAACTATTTTGTGTCAATTTTGACACTATTTGATATATGATTTTTTTGAAAGTCATAACAGAATTAAATGTTCGAACCAAGTTGATTAAATCAACATTAATATATCATAGTAACCTAGAAAATTAGTGGAATTCATAAAAAATCTCAAATTACATTTATTTTGGTGTTTATAACATCAATTATGTCAATATTTCATTAATAAGATAATTACTGCATCATCGTTGTGTCATAAATAAATTAAATTATCTTATGTCTAAAAATTACAAATAAAATACCATCATGTAGTAAATCTTTTTAGCTTTCTAATTAATATTTATAGTCGAATTTATCTTATGTATAACCCCATATTAAAAATGATTTACTTATTAATCATTGATTTTAACTATTTTAACCCTTCTTTAAATAAATTAATAATAAATGTCCTAATCTAATCCAAGTGGGCCTAAATGGTCATATTTTATTCCTAAGTTTGTTTTTGGTCGAATTACACTTGTCCAATAGAATTAGGACATGTGTTAGGGTAATATTAATATCATATTTACCCTTAGTTACCCTATTTACTATTAACCGTGGTAAAAAAAGTAAAAAGTTACTATTCACCAAAAAATTATTTTCATCTCATTGAACCACATTTTAGTCCTTGATATTAACCGTGTCTCTCGGATTTTTGAAATTCCATTCACAGAAGCGGTAAAATTAAGTTTTATGCAAAATTCCGTTTTTAACCTACCACTTAGTGGTTTTACTATTCATCAAAAATTGAAAGTTTTCAGAAAAATGCCAAAATTTCATCCTAAGCTATATTTCATATTCCGAATTCAAAAATGAAGTCTATTTTACCAAATTGATAACATAGAAGTTGCAATAATTAATTTTATAATTAAATCCCGCTGTTAAAACAAATAGCGTGTTTTTTTAAGAAACAAAATCTATCAAAAGATTGACACTTGATTATGTCTGGTTTAAATGTGAAATTACAAACAATGACCAACATTGTATTAAATTGTAAAAATATATTCTAAATATACTTTAAAACCACTCAAATTAATAATTTATCACTATTAATTATTTCGATTAAAAAAGTTGTTTTTAATTATAATTTAGTAATTTTCACTATTCATTAGAATATGAAAGTTATCCGAAAAGTACCAAAATTTCACCTTAGGCTAAATTCGATACTCCGAATCCAAAAATGAATTCCATTTTGAAAAATAAAATTTACAAAATTTCCAAAAAGTGGTTATTACTATTCATAACGGCTAGTTTTAATAATATTTTAATAGCATATCGTTGTTTCGTGAAACTCAGTATTGCGTACTACACACGCTATCGAGGAAGGTCGCGATTGCGTGTAACGGAAGGAAAGTCAAGGATGCGTATTGTGAAAGCTTCTTTTGTTGTAGCGTACAACACAAGACATTAATGAAATTAAAAAGAATATTTTTCATAAAATCTTGGGGCGTTACATTCTACCCCCCTTAAAATGAATTTCGCCCTCGAAATTCGTCGAGGTTATAAATGGTTTACTATTCAAAATTTTCTTTGACAGAAACCCACATCGTAAAAAGGAATACCAAAACATGGCTTTAAAAACTAAAGTATGAAATGTAACGATTACCCAAATATACTAATCACTGGGTTTCCACATAGGTGAAAATATGGATATGGAAGAAAAATCTAACCATCATGTTCTGATGGAGAGTGGTAGAGAACATGGCTATGGAAAAGCCAGTAATCACAAATCCATAGATTTGTGATGATATAAGGTACCATCTGATTCATCAGGTATAAGATCACTAGGACAACATTTTTGGTTTTCAAGATCATTTCCCTAAAGTTGAAAATTTGCTTAGAATAAATACTTACTTTATTTTGGTAAAATATCACTTTTGTTCGTGCCTTGAACAATTTCTACTTCATCTCTTAAATAAATGAAGTTGAATTTGTTATTCGTGATGTGTTAGCAGATCATGTGATAGAATGACAGGTCATTCCATCTGTCTCAAACAAAAGGTTAGCAAAACTTATATACATAAGTCGATCTATAGTGAGATTAATCATATATGGTTCCTAAAATGGACTTATACTTCATATATCATACTGCTTAATATAATAAAACTAGTTTCTACTAAACAGGGACTTCCTGTAGGTCAGTGGTAGGCGATAAAGGCCAGTCGCACTTCGGTTGTGGGTTCGATTCCCACAGCCTTGTCCGAAGCGATGGGCTGTCGCCCGTCCTGCAGGTTGTCCTTTTTCCAAAACTACTATAACATCCCATCAATAATATCGTCCAACACAATCCATTCCAATCTTTAGGCTTATCCATAATACTGCAGTCCACTCTCATAACATAGTGAAAACAATTACCAGAGATTTAATATCATCGTTGATCCCCATATATCATAAGATATGTTTTTTTTTTGGTCACATTCCAAACATTCAAAGTCCTTAATCATGTATACTCTTGAATACCCATTGAACCTTAGTGAAAACATGAATGCAGTTAAAAGTTAACACTTTACACATACCAAAATCCTCAAAATTATTTATACTCAAACCATGATATCACTTAGTCCTTATATCAATCATGAGCTCATGAATACTATTAAACATTTCATTTTCTCGTCTTCATTATGCGCATATCATCTTATTTCCAAAAAAAATATCTCAATCACTTTGAATACCACATCAATAAATATTGCAATACTCAATGATACAACATTATTTTGGAATCCCATTACATAAACGCTTAATCATTCCACCACATCGTTATCATATTCAACATCGCCAATAGTGATCGCATGTGACTTCCCTTTGTCCTTTGCCTTCAGTGGTTGCTCATGTTGATCATCACTAACCCTTGGATTAGGGAAATTATTAGCATAATGCCCCATTTCCTTGCACTTGAAGCATTGAAGTGTTGGCGGTGCGTTCTCTGCAGTGTTTGCTTTATCATTAGAAACCCTTTTTCCATTACTTCGACACTCAGCTGCTCGATGACCTTCTTTTCCACACTTAAAACATTTTCTAGTCCCTTTTAGACAATCTCCACCATGCTTCTTCCCACACTTTGTGCATAAGGAAATATTCATCTTCTTTTCACCATTATTCTGAGATTTCTCCTTGAACTCCATCTTTCGTTTCTTGTCAAAACCATGAGATGGATATGTAACACTAACTTCCATTTCTACCTTGATAGCACAACGCACAATTTCTTCATAGCTACTGAAGTCTCTTATAGCTAATGCCCTTCGAAGACTTGGTTTTAAGCCACTGAAAAATCGATCAACTTTACTTTCAGGTTGGATGATAATACCAGAAGCATACCTTGCAAGTCTTGTAAAATTTGCTTCATAGGTACCAACAGATTCATCGTCCCTTTGCTTCAGTTCAAGAAACTCTTTCTCCATCTTTGTTCGAAGAATACGAGGGAAGTACTTACTGAAAAACAAGTTCTTGAACTCGTCCCATTCCATGGACTCAATTTCATCCCTTGGCCTCGTATTCTTGATAAGATTCCACCATTGATCAGCTTCACCTTCCAAACGATATACTGCTAAGATGACTTTATCATGTTCAGAACATTGAAGAACTGAAAATATCTTTTCAGTAGTACTAATCCATTGTTCAGCAACTAATGGATCAGTAGACCCACTGAAAGAAGGTGGACGCTGCCTCATGAAGGATTCAACAGAATGTTGCTCCTTCCTTTGCTCGTTTGGAAGTCCTGCATGATTCATAGCTTGAGAAAGTTGTGTGATCATGGCTACAAGATTTTGCATTCCAGCTCCTATATCGTTTGGTTTCTCAGGGGTACAATCATTGCATTGCCCATCACATTCCGCATTAACACGGTTCCTTCGGGTTCCAGCCATCGTCTAAAACCCCAAAAGAATTGTGTGAGAGGCAAAAATCATGCTAGGGAAAACAACATAATAAAGGGGGAGTACCTTCAATATCCAACATCTTAGGTTTAATTCTATGATCGTTAGCGTAATTCTATTACTATAACCTATACGTATACTTATCCCTAGGGACATCCCTAGACATACCTTAGAAATATCTCTAGGGATCTCACTAACGTTTTCGCATCCTAGTTTCCAAAGGTTGGCTAAACCTTTCCTCTGATACCAACTGTAGAGACCCGAAGCTTATCGTACATGGACATTACATTACATTTGCGGAATACTTAGTACATAACAAAAACACACACTAAAGGATCGTAATAGTTTAGTGTCTTTGGAAACTCGGAACGTAATCTTCTAATCGTGGTGAAAGTTCTTCAATATCTCCCATAAAGGTCATCCCTTTTTTCTACCTAAAACCTTTCTTTATATCTTGGGGAAAAGAAAACATTAAAGGGTGAGCTCAAATGCTCAGTAAGGGTAAACAAAGGAAATATCAATCACATAATTTTCATAAGAACATAACATTTTTGGAAATCTTAACCTGCAAAAGAGAGCATAATTTCATAACATGGGATAAATCATAGTAGTGAAATGAAATCATAACTTAAAACATTACTCATTGTGGCATACACACATAATCATAGAGAATCATTTCTTGTTAGTCAAGACTCATTGCCAAGACTATCTTAGTGGACAAAGTCCCTTTCTGAATCGAGTAATCCTCGTTTCAGTCCTGTTTCACTGAACCGGTATAACCTACCATTCCAGCCATTTCTATCTCATGAGATATAAAATCTTTACCCAATGCATTGGAGGGAGATATAGGTCCCACCCATCTCTTAATGAATCCTTTCTTATGTGTGCCACAAAATCATAAATCATACATCATTTCATAACCCATGTAATCAAAATGGGATTCTTAAACAACATGACATCATAAAATCATTCATATAAGATAAAAGAATTCATAAACATAATTCCATCACAACATAGTCAAATCAATGTAAAAATATGGATAGAAACAGAACCCTTTATTATCTTAGATGGAAAATAATTTTGATAAAACACTTGAATTGAATTCTTGAGGAAAATATCCTTTCTTCTTAAAAAACATTTTTCCTTTCATAACATGTCATACAACTTTAAAATAAAAGAAGTTGATTAAAAATAAACTTGAAAACTTGTAAAGGTAGCTTCTTTGAAGTAATGTTTTAAAAATCCATTCATGCCGTATAAGTTTAAAAAAAACATTCTTCGTACTTTTGTCGGAAAAGTCAAAAAGTACCTCGTACGACAAAAGATTCCTTTCATACATATTACTAAAAACTCACCGAAGGGTAAAAATGGATTTAAACTATTTCAAGTGGATGGAAACAATATTACATATTGAGGGAACATGGATGTGGATGATAAAATACACCCCAGTAAATACTTACGAATAAACAATCTCGGATAAAAATGAGATTGTGATATTTCCCTTACCTTAGGTCCAATTTGCTTCGTATGTGTCCGAACCTCCTGTATAATGATTTAAATAATGTCATTGACTTATTAAAGAATCATATTCATTGTTATGATATCATATATGGTTCACTTATGAAATTATATTACCCGTTCTTTTGTAAATTCCATGTTAAAGAAGCGTTTTGGGTAAAATCGTTTCATTTATCGTAGGTGTTTTGACTTGTTGTTCTTGACATAATTATTACTTATATCATGATTTACTTACTTCCAGAATATAAAATATGATTTATATATCATATATATTCAGTATATATATATATATAATAGATAGATAAATAAAATGAAAAACACCGTTCATGGAGACGGTAATCCGTACGTACGCATGAACGCTGTTTTTCTTTCCTTATTGTCTTGAAATGGAAGTAAGTAGATGACATAAATATGTATATATATACATAAATCCAGTAGATTTATAATGTCATATATTTCATTATTATTTCTTACATATACATTATAATCATTCTTAAATGGTTAACATGGAGAATGAATTCTCATCGCGTCGTGGAGACGGTAGTCCGTACGTACGCACGAGCGATGATATCATTTCTATAAATATTGAATTGAATTGGAGTGGATTATACAATATATCAGAATCAATATGATGTTGTAATAACTATGTATAGTTATTCTTTACACCATTATACCCATCCATGTAAGGTGGTGGTGGAAAATAGATTACACCACGGCGTGGAGACGGTATTCCGTACGTACGCACGCGCGGTGATTTCTTTTTCCGTAGGATGGATAGATGGTGAAATAGGGTTGTTTCATACTTATAATAACATATCAGTATATGAGTGATACTGATGTTATTACTTCATAATGAAACAACCTAAGAAGAAGAAGTGGAAGAAGAAATAAAGATGAAAGAATTGGTAACGGTAATTACCTCTTCTTTGAAGTGCCTCTTTGAGACCTCCTCTTAGGGCACTAGAATTGGTCTTTGAGGAAGACCAGAACCTCTAGGATGTTTCTAGGGAAGTGGAGAAGAGATTTTGGCAGGGGTTGGCCGAGCTTGAGTGCTCAAATTGGTGTGAGGAGGAGGGGGAGGAGGTGTCCTTTTATAAGGGAGGAGAGGGGCACCTTAGGAATATCTCAAAATATTATTTTATATTAAAGTCAAAATCGGTTTATAATGGTTCCAAAGGGTCTTATTTCGAAGCTAAGGTGGGGATGGGTCGAAATCCTATCAACCAATAGAATTTAGACAAGTTTAGGATATTATTTTAACCTTATCAATTAGATTTAACTCTAAGTTAAATAATTTAACGTTTACCATGTCTTTTTGTTTTCTATCACTATATGGTTAATAAACTTACTATAACATGCCAAACGAACCCCAAATTGTTTATTATTAATATATATATCCTTATCTAAGTCATTTGGCCGAACCTTAGATTTTTAGGAATACAATAACAATTAATAATATAATATTTGTTTTAAAAACTATTTTGTGTCAATTTTGACACTATTTGATATATGATTTTTTTGAAAGTCATAACAGAATTAAATGTTCGAACCAAGTTGATTAAATCAACATTAATATATCATAGTAACCTAGAAAATTAGTGGAATGCATAAAAAATTTCAAATTACATTTATTTTGGTGTTTATAACATCAATTATGTCAATATTTCATTAATAAGATAATTACTGCATCATCGTTGTGTCATAAATAAATTTAATTATCTTATGTCTAAAAATTACAAATAAAATACCATCATGTAGTAAATCTTTTTAGCTTTCTAATGAATATTTATAGTCGAATTTATCTTATGTATAACCCCATATTAAAAATGATTTACTTATTACACTTTGATTTTAACTATTTTAACCCTTCTTTAAATAAATTAATAATAAATGTCCTAATCTAATCCAAGTGGGCCTAAATGGTCATATTTTATTCCTAAGTTTGTTTTTGGTCGAATTACACTTGTCCAATAGAATTAGGACATGTGTTAGGGTAATATTAATATCATATTTACCCTTAGTTACCCTATATACTATTAACCGTGGTAAAAAAAGTAAAAAGTTACTATTCACCAAAAAATTATTTTCATCTCATTGAACCACATTTTAGTCCTTGATATTAACCGTGTCTCTCGGATTTTCGAAATTCCATTCACAGAAGCGGTAAAATTAAGTTTTATGCAAAATTCCGTTTTTAACCTACCACTTAGTGGTTTTACTATTCATCAAAAATTGAAAGTTTTCAGAAAAATGCCAAAATTTCATCCTAAGCTATATTTCATATTCCGAATTCAAAAATGAAGTCTATTTTACCAAATTCATAACATAGAAGTTGCATTAATTAATTTTATAATTAAATCCCGCTGTTAAAACAAATAGCGTGTTTTTTTAAGAAACAAAATCTATCAAAAGATTGACACTTGATTATGTCTGGTTTAAATGTGAAATTACAAACAATGACCAACATTGTATTAAATTGTAAAAATATATTCTAAATATACTTTAAAACCACTCAAATTAATAATTTATCACTATTAATTATTTCGATTAAAAAAGTTGTTTTTAATTATAATTTAGTAATTTTCACTATTCATTAGAATATGAAAGTTATCCGAAAAGTACCAAAATTTCACCTTAGGCTAAATTCGATACTCCGAATCCAAAAATGAATTACATTTTGAAAAATAAAATTTACAAAATTTCCAAAAAGTGGTTATTACTATTCATAACGGCTAGTTTTAATAATATTTTAATAGCATGTCGTTGTTTCGTGAAACTCAGTATTGCGTACTACACACGCTATCGAGGAAGGTCGCGATTGCGTGTAACGGAAGGAAAGTCAAGGATGTGTATTGTGAAAGCTTCTTTTGTTGTAGCGTACAACACAAGACATTAATGAAATTAAAAAGAATATTTTTCATAAAATCTTGGGGCGTTACATTCTAAGTCGATTTCCTTTCCTTGACTGCAAAGGTGTCCAGTCTCCAAGATCTTCTTACCCTTCGACTGGGGAGCTCCAGGGTTCGGTAGATTGGAATCTGTTTCAGGAACCTTTTACGATATGCTTCGGACCTATTACCCGATGAGGAGGCCAGGGCGAGGCACTTCGAGGAGGAGTAGCATCTAGAGATCTAGCATCAGGGCACCCCATTTATGCTGAATAAATATCTATAGGTGTTGGATAGGGCATATGTTGTTGAGAGGACTTTGGCCAGGACCAGATCATCATGAGAAGGGGATCTTCATGATCCCTCACGAAGCAAGGTTGTGGTCTAGGGTTCCCGGTTTTCCGGGTAGAAGAGTTTTCGTTCAGTCGGGGAAGGTCCCAGCCCTTCGCATCTCATTTCTCTGGAGGCAGCAACTCTCAGGCCTATTCCAAGGGATCAAGGGATTTTTTTTCTTATGGTGGTCATGTCCATCAGTTGCAGGAGTTCCCAACCTATCCGAGCAGTCATCGTGCACCCAACACTATGCTCCAGGTTCCTCGGTTGAGGCAGTTCCCGCCGGGGAAGCAGTAGCCAGTTTCACCAGCTTTAGTTCACTAGAGGGGAGATGGGGCAGGAAGAGGAAATCTCCATGATTCTCCCCATCCTTAGAGTGAAGAGCGCGGCGTGGTGGTGGTCGTCATCAGGGTCAGAGAGGCCTTGTAGGAGGTCGTTGTTAGCTTCATGCTCTAGTGTTGCCAGCACCAGGCGAGCTAGATGTCGTTCGAGGTACCCTTTGCTTGTTTTCAACCATGGTGTATGCATTGTTTGATTCTGGAGGGAAACACTCCTTCATATAACCTACCCGTGTCCATGCATTGGTACTTGAGTTAGAGAGGCTTCTAGTGCCCTTGGCGTTGACTATGCCAGTTGGAGGTTGAGCTGGCTTGTTTAAAGTTTGTAGAGACTGTGAGCTAGTGTTGGGAAAACAAATCTCTTGGGGAGATTTCCTATGTTTACAGATACAACCATATGATGTCATCCTCATCAAGTATTAGTTTTCTTTGGTGTAGGATATCTTGGATTTCGTCAGGAAGAATGGAATCTTCATGGATGCGGATGGAGAGCATGTGGTGTTTGTTGTTGAGCGAGATCATTATATTGTTCATCAACACATTCCATCCTTATCGTCCATGGTAGCTGAGATGATGACGAGTTCATTAGAGGTTTGAAAGTTTTCATTTCATAGGGTCATAGAGGAGTACATTGATGTCTTTCCAGAAGAGGCTATAGCATTACCCCCTCAACGATAGATCGTGTTTGGGATTGAGCTACAGCTAGGAGCGTCTCCTATCTCTATGTCTCCATATAGGATGACGTCGTCTATGTTACGAGAGCTACGTATATAGCTTGATTGTTTTTTGCAGTGCGGTTTTGTTCAACCAACTGTGTCCCCATGGGGTGCACCATCTCTGTTCGTAAAGAATGCTGATGGCAGTTTGCGGTTGTGTGTCGATTATCGCCGCATAAACAAAGTGACAATAAATAACTGCTATCCTCATTCTCGGATTGATGATATATTCGATCAAATAAAGGGTAAAAGTTGGTTATAAATAATTGACTTATGGTTAATATATCATCAGATGCATGTGAAGGATGAGGATATTCTGAAGAGTTCTTTTTGTTGTCTTCATGGGAATTATATGTTCATTGTAATGCCGTTCAGTGTGACGAATGATCCAGCTGTGTTCATGGGATTGATGAATTCTATGTTTCTTGAGTTCATAGAAATGTTCGTGGTAGTCTTCATCGACGACATCCTTGTGTACTCCACATCTAAATAATATCATACCGAGAATCTTCGATTTGTTTTGAGGGTTCTTTATTGAAATCAGTTGTTCAGGAAGTTGTCGAAGTGTGAGTTTTGGGCACAAGAAGTCTGTTTCTTGGGGCATGTGATGTCCCAATAGGGGGTAGCTATGGATCCATCGAATATAGAAGCAGTTGTGTCTTGGGAAGCCCCCAAGATAGTTTCAGAGATGCGAAGTTTCCTTGGTCTCGTAGGCTACTACAGGTGGTTCATGGCCAATTTCTCAAGGGATGAGACTCCTCTAACATCTTTGACCAAGAAGGATCATCTATTAATATGGACTGATCAGTGTCAGGCAGCTTTTTTGTATCTAAAGGAGAAGTTATAAAGTTCTCTAGTCCTTTTTCTTCCAACTGAAGAAGCTCAGTTTGATGTTTTCTACGATGCTTCACTTCTGGGGTTGGGATATGTTTTTATGCAGCCGAGGTAAGTTGTTTCTTGTGGTTCTTGGAAGTTACATCCCCATGAACGCATACAAGTCACCCATGATCTCGAGTTGGAAGCTATGGTGTTTTCTCTGATGTTGTGGACACATTACCACATTGGTGAGCACTTTGTGGTTTTCACCTATCATAAGAGTTTGAGGTATGTTTTCTCCCTGCATTACTTGAACATACGACAACATCGGTGAATGGAGTTCTTGCAGGAATACGACATTGAAATATCGTATACACATGGAAAGGGGAATATTGTAGCTGTTGTGCTGAGCCGAAAGTCACATAGTGATGTTGTGCATGAATCCAGTGATTCATGGAGATTAATGGAAGAACTTTCAGCATTGCATCTTGATATGGGAGAAGTTGGAGGTAGAGGTTCTGTTTTTCAGATGACGGTATAGTCATCCCTGTGGAAGAAGGTGGAAGACTCCCAGTTGGGGGATCTTGATGTGGAGGTATGGAGAGACCGAGTCGTTTGTGGTGAGACCCCTGATAGTTGGTCTAAGGATGAACAACACAGAGTGTTGTATCATGGATGGCTTTTTGTTCCCTTGGAGATGCATGAGATGGTTCTTAGAGAGTTCCACAGTTCGCCTTTTCTATTACATCCTGGTGTGACAAAGATGTAATGATCCTTGAGGAGTCATTTTTCGTGGCCTAGGCTGAAGCATGCAGTTGCAGAGTTTGTGTCTTGATGTTTGGTCTTCCAGAAGGTGAAGGCTGAGCACTGTGTTCCTGGTGGTCTTCTCCAGCCATTAGAGATTCATTAGTGGAAGTGGGAGGACATATAAATGGACTTTTCTATAGATTTACCTTGATCTCCAGGAGGACATAATTCTATTTGGGTTGTACTGGATCATTTAACAAAATCGACCCACTTCATAGCGATCAAGGAGTCGAGCTCCGGGGAAGTTTTGTCGAGGAAGTATTTGGAGGAGGCGGTGAGACTTCATGGAGTCCCAATGATGATCATTTCTGATCGAGATCCTCATTTTAACTCCAGGGTGTGGAGAGGTCTCCAGCATGCTTCTGGTTCTCAACTATTCATTAGCACTGCTATTCATCCTCAAACAGATGGTCAGATAGAGCGAACCAACCATACAATTGAAGACATGTTATACTCTTGTGCTCTTGACATTGGAGGTTCATGGATGAGTCACTTAAACTTGGTGGAGTTTGCTTACAATAATAGTTTCCACTCCACCATTGGTATGGAACCATTTGAATCCTTGTATGGATGGCCTAGCCGTTCTCCGTTGTGCTAGACTGGGGTCAGAGAGTCAGAAATTCTCGGACCAGAACTAGTGCATAATACAACATATATGGTTCAGGTGATTCGTGAGTGGATGAAGGCAACATAAGATCATCCTAAATCCTATGACTATCAAAGAAGAAGACCCATAGAGTTTAATTCTGGGGATCATGTGTTTCTGAAGGTGACTCCCTATCAGGGGCAGTGAAGGTTTGGTCGGGGGAGTAAGGTTTCTCCCCGCTTTGTTGGGCCTTTCGAGGTGTTAGCTCGTGTTGGAGCTGTGGCGTATCGAGTAGCACTTCCCCCTCATATGAGTCGGATATAATATGGTTTTCATGTATCACAGCTACTTCGTTATCTTCATGATGACTCCCACATCATTGACTAGGGAGAGATCTATGTTGATGATGATGCCACCTCTGAGGAGCGACCTGTGGAGGTCCAAGACTGCAAGGAGAAGGTGTTGTGAAAGCGTTCCATCCCCTTAGTTCGTGTCTTTTGGCGACATAGTGGCATGGAGGAGAGTACATGGGAATGTGTGCCATAGATATGTGCTCAGTACCCATGGTTTTTTAATTAATAACTATTTCATGTAATGAAGATTCCTTATGTGGTTATGGAACCTTCATGTTAATGAAATGGCTCCCTTCGTTGCTTTGGTGGAATTATCTCTTTTGAGAGGTATCTCAGTGGGTGGTTTTTCAGACCCTGTTTCGTTTTATCTTTAGGTGGGTTTTGGAATCTCGAGGACAAAAATGTTTTGAGAGGTATCTGATGTAATGTACCAGACCTCTATGGTCCATTCCATTGTGAAAATGAGGTACTAGTGGTGTTCCAGGAAGTCAAGGTGACTTGGGGGTGCATTTGGGAGGACTTTTGAGGAATGTTAAAGGGTAATTTCTTTCGCACGGGTGGCGCACGGTTTGCCTGAACTGTGCGGCCAAACCGTGCAAGGATAGTCTTGAGGGAAGTGGCTAACGCACGGTTAGCGCAGGGTTGGCGTAACCGTGCGGACTAACCATGCGAGGAGGGGTTGTCGAGGTAGAAGCTAACGCATGGTTAGTGCATGGTTTGTTAAACCGTGAGAACTAACCTTGCAAGAACTTAAAGTTAGATCATTAAATTGTGAATATAACTCTTTTTTCCTTGAATCACCTCTTTCAAGGCTCTAAGTGGCCATAAATAGGAATTACCCTTCCTTGGAGATGGAAGAACCTCTCCCAAGCGTATTGGAGGAGATCTGGAGGTTTCTCTTTGTGGATCGAAGCCGGTTTCTCGAGGTAAGTGATCCTTTTTTTGGTTTCATAGATCTACCTAGATCTACTACTCCTTTTCTCTCAGGATCTTATATCTACGCCTGTTATGTGTAGATCTAAGGGTGTGGATGATTTTTGTGATGATATTTGGTCTTGGTTCTATTAGGAGAGGAGATATAGGGAGGATCCTTGATGAATCAACCCAGTCTCCTTGGGCGTTCTTCGACCATTGTGGGTTTCCTGGAAAACCATTGAGGTATGGGATTCATGGATTCTCTAATTGTTTATGTTAAATCGCAGTGTTAGCATGATTTATCCCTTTTTATCCCAATATAATTGACCTAATTAAATACATGAACTGGATTAAAAGAATTGGTTTGATCGCTTGTTGTTGTTTCTTTGTACCATGATAACGGTTTTCCTCATGTTTTTCTAGATAGAGTGATATCTATGCTTTCTTTTTTCAGTTGTACGTTCTTGATGGAAATTGATAAAGAACGTAAAGCCAGAATTAATTGATAATCAATTGGATAAAGATAATTAGGCAAGTAAATGAAACCGGTTGTTGTCGTTGTTGTAGTTGTTCTAATTTGATGTTAATCAAATTGGAATACTAAGAATGTTAAATCATTTGTGATAGATTACTGATTACCTTTCCCAGAATTGGAACCTATGAATTGAATCTGTTAATTCAAGATTGATTAAAGAACTTGTTGGTTGATAAAAGATAATGCCCTGTAGGGTTTTTAGTTAACCTCTTGTTCTTAATGTCAAGTTCCTTGTGCTTTAGAGCAAGGAGTGCTCATTATGTATGGAGTCTGGATGACTTGTTAAAGGGCCAAGAGACCATTTGACACGATGTTTGATTTCCTGCTGCTTATGTTGTGATGTTACCCTGGAGGGGTGTTGTGGTATGTGGAGGTAGGGAGGCCATGTGGTTGTGGCAGTAGATGACACCTAGAATGGAAAGATGCATCGGTTTATGCATGTGGGTGTCAGGGAAGAAACAAGTGATGATGGAATGGGATGGATGTGTTTTTTGGATGCGTTGTGACTTTGATTGAATGTTTATCCACTTTAATTTTTCCCACTGATCAAGGAAACTGTTCTTGCTTACCCTTCTTCCGAAGGAGGCGAAGACGCGCGAGGTATGCCACATGCTTTCCGTGTCTTGTTTCTTGAGGTAGGATGGGTCTACGCTCTTTCTATAGGTGGAAAAGACGCGATGGGTAGTACATCTACTCGTCATGTTGAGCCCCCTTGTGTTTAGTATCATATGTTTCTTTTCTAGAATACCTAGGAATATGGTAAAGTAATTTCTATAATGAAAGAATGACTAAATTGTGATGATCCACACGGATGGAGATGCTGGAATTTAAAAGTGATGTTGAATATTTAAAGGAAAATTGTTTTTGAATGTGATGTCAATGAAGTTTAGTGTGGTTGTGTTCATGGTTAATTAATGTGCAAAGAATTAATTAACGTAAAGTGGAACTGATGAAAAAGGCAATGAAGTAACCTAAGGAAGTTCTTTAATTGTTTGTGTGCTTATAGGATACCATGTCTTAGAAATAGCAGCCCAGAGTCCGAAAGATGTTAGATGGAGTTGAGACTAAGACTAGGTTATGCCAATAGTGTGTTTGTGAGTTATATATTATGTAGTTTTTGTGATTCTATATGCTGCTCCACCCTGTCAGTAAGGGACACTGGCATCCCGGGGATTTTGAGCCCTAGGGGGGGGGGGGTGGTGTTTACCCAATCATTTTGTTGGGTGGGTGAATGGCTGACTACCCCCTCTGACCCTGCTCTCGTATCTTGGTAGATACTAGTTCCATTGGGAACAACAATTAGTTTCCCCCATATATGTGTGTATAGGGTTGTAATGGCTTGTGGTTATTCACACACATATATTCTGGATATAGTATCCCATGTACTACTATAGGTGTAACGTGTATAGGTTGTGATGGCTTGAGGATCCTTACTCAGTGTATGGGCAGTAATGTATTGAGGTATAATACCCGACATATGATACTCGTTATGCGAGATGTGGTGGCTCTCGGAAACTACATGGTTACTTTTGGTTGTGAGGATGGTGTGGAGCTTCACCCAGGTGTCTTCGGGCAAGCCTTTGTGGTGCATGTGGTGCAGATTGTGGAGCTTAGCCAAGGTGTATACGGGAAAGCCTTTGGAGAGAGATGCACATGACATATGTCGTTGGGGAAAATTGAAAACCAGTGGGGATGTAGTAGAGGGGTACCCTTGATATCCTTTTCTATATGATATATTCTATTAATCGTTACTTGGTGAGAGTAGCCATCGTGAGGTTGGGAACATAGTATACCTTCTTAGGGGATGAGTTAGTTTCACTGTTCTTCACTGTGATTTATCAGGCTTTCTTTACTTTTACACAAGAGGCTTCGGGGATGATCCTACTGAGTATACTATAGTACGGACCCTACACATATACAACCTATTCTTCAGGTCACTTGGAGCAGGTTGTAGATCAAGTTGGTTACTAATAGATTGTGGTTGGAGGAGCTGTTCGGGCATGCGGTCACTACTGTTTTACTTTCTTTTGGGTACTTTTAGTTTTCCCTTTTAGTTGTAGTACTTTTTCATGAAATTTCATTTAGGTTGATGGGATACTTTTATATTTCAGTTCTGAGTTGGAGTTGGTTGGAATCTATCTTATCTCTTTCTTCCGCATGTGTTCTCTTAGAGGGTAATGCCTCCCATATGTTTGTTTATTATACCATTGATGCTAGTCTCCAACCAGGGGCCTACTGGAGGCGGGACTCGGGGGTCATTATCTCCCTTTTCAAATTGCCGGCCTAGGAAGGGTTCACATTGTGGGGAGTGGGTCGTGACTTTTACAATCAGGAAAACCCAAAAAATATCTACCTTATCAAAACAATAGGATGTTCTTCTATAATTATCATCAAAATATATTTTTGGGTTTTGGTCCCTAATATATATCTTCCTAAATTTATTTCATAATGTTTCAACTGAATATCCTATGATATAATATATAGTAACCATATACTTGAAATCTAGACACAATGTCTACTTTAAAACATTAGCATTGATACAAAGGTCCAAATCCAAAAGGGCTAAACATTTTAGTAGTTTTTGAGAACTAGCTACATAATTAATAATAATTTCAGACTTGGATTGGATTGTAAAACATAATACGTAAAAAAAACTATGTGAACCTCATCCTTTAAAATTTAATTAATTAAATATTTTCCATAACATAGGAAGTAAAAAAAGAATAAGGGCGAACTCAAATGCACAGAATGTGTTATGCATAGTGGATGATATCATGAATCAACATACATAATCAATATTAAAATGTAAATAACTAATCCTATATTCATTGTAAATAAAACATATATAAGGAAGTGGATCTAGAAATAAATAAATTTGAGAATATGATAGATAATAATCATTTCAGATTTGTAAATAACTGAAAAGTCATTCCATTTGAAAAAACTGACCATTATGATAATAAATAAAATAATCAATATAGAAATGTTAATAATAGATCCCATACAGAATGGAATCAATAAAATGATATGTAATTAAATATATATACAATATCATATTGAATATCCCATAGATAATAATAAATATGGAAATATAAATAAATACAAACAAATATAATTTAAAAATTAAACTGATAATGAAATGCATCAAGTGATAATATCATTTTGAAAATCTCCCATAGAAAAATAAATAAATTCTTTAAAAAGGAAAGTCGTATTTAGTGGCTACTATGATCTCAAGATTAATGATAACTCTATAATTAATATAATTCACAATATGTTTTTAAACAATAGGTAAAAATCTTTTAACTATAACTTACATATTTGTATTATTTGACAAAAATATGCATCAACGAGATATATTACACTGGGCCTTACCCATCACTATAGATCCATGTAATTTATCATATATGGAATAATCTATTTAGTTCATTATTAATGTTCCTTATATCTAAATATTCATATTGTGTGAAAAATATTGTTTATCGGTATTTCTTTATATAAAAAAACAACAGAAAATGTTTGAAATCATATGTCGAAGTGATATACGATTAAATATATATATCCTTAAATATGATATGGATAATTATGAGAAATTTAATTTCCAATGATTACAAGAATTTAATAATACAGGAAAAAGTCAATAACTATAAAAACGATAAATGGAAGTGAATGTACATACTGTGTTTGATCAAAATAATCCTGAAAAACCTAGAGGAAGAATAATAATGGTATGAATAAATAATATTACAAATTAAATAATAATAAAGTAATTATGTTTTTGATTAATATAAATAACTTAAAAATATATTTATAATCATTATTTATAAAAATATCATTTTCATTTGGTAATTACCTTTTTAAAATACAAAATACTTTTAAAATACAGACATTTGAAAATTTATTTTAAAAAATATGACCATCTAGAATATTATGAAAAATATTGTTTTAAAAAAATGTATTAAACATGAAAATTAATCCTCAATGAAATGAATGTTGATAATTTTTTACCTGTTTGTAATGATCAAAATAAAACTCATATTGAAGAGTTAAATGTTTATAAAAACAACTTTTTTGGGAAACGAATAGAAAATTACTTGTAATAAAATCTAAAAATTATAAATGTTTAAAAATAGTGGTAAAACATCATATAATAATAAACAAATATTTGGAAAAAAAAATTAGATTACATGGTCTATAATGAAAACTGAGTTCTGAAAAAAGAGAAATATTATCAAACTTTTATAAAAACATTTCATCAATTATTTTAATTTCAAAATAGTATTAACATGGAACTATTACATGAAAAAAATGAATTACCAAAATATAATAAATTCAATTTTTGTTATAATTTGATGAATTTTTTCCTTCAACTAGAATTGAATAATAATTTAACTCGAATAGAATGATATGTAGAAATAAATCCTTTCAACAATCACAATATTGAATTGATAATTAAAAAATTAATCACTGACATGTATGAACTATAAATCCACATAGAAAACTGAAAATTCAATATTAGACAATAAAATTTCATTAAACATAGAATCCTATATTATCAATCCTAATTAATAAAAAAACAAAACCTAATGAATGAAAATTAATTATGCCCTTCTTTACCTCTTTATAACTTCTAATTTAAATACACTTTTAGGGAAAAATTAAAATTGACTCATAAAATTTCATGAATAATGATGTATTGTTGATATTAAATGTAAAAGTAATAGTCTATACCTCAAATAAAATAAACTATTTGATAAACTATTCAATATGACACAATAAAATCAAATTGAGATGAAATCCCTTACCTCATGATTCCATTTAGTGGAACACGATTTAAAATCATTTATATTGGTTTAATTTTTTTATTAAAACTCTAAAAAGAACTAATAATAAACATAATATCATATATGATAATTTAATAACATCATATCAGGTGTTCATTAATACTCATTCATTATTTTCATTGTTTTGGGTGTTAATTTCCTTGTTTTCTCATGCATGTTTTGCAGTGGGAAATACAGTTCATGCAAATAATATATTTTTTAATCATCTAAATAATAATAATTAAATTACTATAAATTTTTTAAATTAATTCCAATTTTATGACCAACTAGGAAATATGGTATGACTAAATGGACTACATTACAATCATGGAGATGGTATGTCATAATTATGCGTGAAACATATTTCAAATTTTTCAGTGATCATTATAGAAAGGTGGTAAGTAATAATTTCGAATTAAAAAATTTTAAAAATATCATAATTTTCATAGGAAATTTATATATCACTAATGTTGTTTTTTGTGGAAAAGTGTGTCCCATCACTTTTTGAAGGTAGCAGTCCACACATACAAGAACAATTTTATCATCTTCAAGTGAGTGAAAAGGTATAGTGGAAAATGATATATTATATTTTTAGAAGGATTAATATGTCATGAATATAATTAATATTTCATTTATATCACATATAATCGTCAATAATTATACTTATCAGTTTTCCTGTAAGACATTAGTGAACAAATAATCACATCACTTCGCAAGGTGGTAGACCGCCATACACACGAGTGACATTATCATATCTCATATGGAATGAAAAATTAAAAAAAATGTTTTATAAAATCTCTATTAGGGTATAATTATTTTATAAATATCATAAATTTAAATTATATCCATCCTAATACTCAAATTTGATATGTTGTAATGGAAAAATGGGTAACATAAGATCATGAGGATCTAGTCTATCATACACAGTCATGATGATTTCATAAACTATTTGATGGTTTTGAGTATGGTTTTATGTAATTAATTTAATACAAATAATTTTAGTATATAGTATATTTTGATGTCATGAACGAACCCAACGGGGCTCGAGTCGTGACTCCCCATGCCTGGCTCTAATAGGCTGGGGCTGGCGACTAGCATTGAGTTGGCTATCACACACATGGGAGGCATTAGTATAAGGTACCTAAACACACACACCCAAATACACCTCCATTAAAAAATACAGATATAAATATAAAAACTAAAAAGAAATGCATGCATACACATATCCCACAATAAGAGTACAACAAAATTACAAAATGTAAAAACATGGCACAACAAAGGAAAACTACAAAAGTGTCCAACCAGTTCATAAGGAGGCGAATGCTATCAAAATCACCCACCGGTGAGCTCCTCGATACATCTCTATAAAACACATTGGTCAGTCTCTCCCACAAAGCTCTACCTACTACGGGTCCTCCTAGGACTCCGTCGAAAGGCCTTCTGTCTGCATAAGACACAAACATGTGGTGGAAAACCCTGTGCAGGGATGAGTATAAAAACACACAGTAAAAACCCCAAAACCCCCAAAAAAAGTGAGTAACTTAATGTTAACGTCGACATCATCCCAAACATAGGGAACCAAAATGAATGGGAAATCCATATCAAGACCATGTTCAGATAAACATGATTAATCAACTCCACTCAGGTGTATGCCCATACATTCAACATGAACATCTACTCAGGTATATGGCCATATATATTCCATGAACAAAAGGATATACTCATTTAATGCACCAAGACTTATGATGGGCTGACTTCATCACCAACAACATGTACATAAATATGAGAACACACTTCATGAGCTTCTTCATATCTGATGACACTCGTCCGAGAGATACGTGATGATCAGATATCATCATGGAGAACACCACACTGAAAGTGTAATTACCAAACTCCTTGGGTAGGAGATCACTCCTAGGGTCCTATAGGAGTTATAAGAACCCACTCTGGTAACTCATAGATCTAACAAACATGGGATCACTCCCAAAAAATGTTGGAGCATACCACAACCTGATCTAGTTCTCCTAAAATCAAATCACTCGGATATTGGATCATTTCTCATGTAATGGTGGTGACGAAAAAAGCAGAAACCTATGTGTTATAAAATTCTAGGTATGGGATCTAACTAATGATGCACCAACCCTACCAATACTTCACACTATGTATGGGATTGTATAACCAATTATTCCACAACTCTACTATAAACCACATGATCATTATGGGATCATATAAACGATGATGCCAAAAACCTAATATGTATATCCCAATATGTAGGAGATCATATTCTCGGTGATGTCTCAATCCCTATGGCGGTTAACCCGATTGATAGGGGATAGCCACCCATGGATAAGGGATCACAACGATACCAATAACCTGGTCTAGGGTATTAAAGCCAAGGTATCCCACTCTGAACCCATTGGAGGGATGCCACAACTCCATCAGAAATTCATCTTATCGAGGGAATCAAAACCCTCTACTATAGTTGGAAGGCCACACAGACCAACATAGGAATGAACTAAGGGAGTAAACTCAACTACTACTTGTCCAAATGTCCCTAACCCGAGAGAACTGATACATCACCACACTGCGTACCTCATAGGCCGATAACAAGGCCACCATCAAAATCTATGCTGATCAACATGAAGGATAGGCTACATACTTTACGAAAATATACCAAAGATGATAAATTTACTATTTACCGTCGCAATACTATGTGGGGAAAACACCTCAATCCCAAAACTTATCAATCAGATTTCACCATTGTGTTACCCTCTGAAAACACACTATATCTGCAACTCATTCATCCAAAACAGACAAATGATGAAAAATTTATGTTTCTCTGTAAACGAAGAAACACAGACCAGTGCGTCCCACACCATATTCTCATAACCAACACCCAAAAAATATCTGGATGATTCCATTGTACCATCAGGGTATCAATGCCACTAACGACACGTTAATCAGACACCCCTAGAATATGATACGACATCCCAAAGACAAACAACAATAAAATATAATTATTATATTCAACATTTTAAACTACCGGTCCATAATCCAGAACATTTAAACTCCAGAAAACACCTAAATATTTCCATCTTGTCTCCAGGGTCACATCTTCATAAACGTCTAATGAAAACAACCACTAGATTTTTTGTTATAGGGGTTTAATGAACCCCCAGAAGAATACCGGCAAGACAATGTACAAGGCATGTACTCTAGAGTACATGGGGTCTTCCCATGTAAATGTACTAAGAATGTACATTACATTAAACGAAATTTACTATGCATTAATCCACCATCCCATGTGATTTTTTACCCGAGCTCAAGCCCATCCTCTAGTACAAGGCGTGTACTCTTAGTACACGATGTGTACTATTAGAAAACCTCAATTCTGTGTACTTCATCTCTGGGAAACATGCCCATGTGCCAGTAGATAACATGAACTCCTAGTACACATTAGGTACTATTAAAAAGACCTTCTTCCCCGAACAATAAGAACACATAGCATGTGTGACTAGTTTACAAATCGTGTTGACGTGAAAATCATATGGGATTTCCCTACAAACAGTTCGGATTGCACATGTTCACCCCGAAACATACTTATAGACCAATCATGGGACTCTAGAAGTTGTCTACGAGGTATATAACCTTAAAAAAATCATAAAAAGTAGGATCAATTCTAAAAAACATAACTACCTACTTCGAGGGGGTAACACTAAATCTTGGAGTTCGTATTCATGCTTTGAAACTTCCGTTGCATGATCTGGGAGCGATCACCGTCAAGATTCAAGTCCGACGGAACCATGTTTTGATGATTCAGGCCCCGGGTAGTTCATCTACAATGTGGAGAGGAAGGGGGAAGAGGGTTATTCGGCATGCTTCTATACACAAGGTGGATAAGGGAGGATGAGATTTATTTTTTAATTAAATTCTCTATGCTATATCTCAAGGCCCGAATTTCCACCAACCCGAGACAATGTTTATGTCACAGATAAGGTAAACGTGACATTACGTACTCAATGGTGGTCTCAAAATTTTTATATGAGTATCCATTCAAGAGTTATTGAAGCCGTAGTCCATTAATAAAACTATTCTTTTATTTACAAAAAATCATATGTTGTGCTTTTCCACAGAAGACCCGTGGACGCTATGTTTGCAACCCTTTAGGGTAAATGACATGCTCTGAATGCTAATGTTCCCTCATATTTATGATCCAAGATGCCATTTAGGAGAAAATTCATCCTCAAAATATGAATAGTTAAAAATCATAATATTCTTCTAAAATTAATTCTGGGCACACGGGGCCTTGGAATAACACGCCCTCTCCGCGCCTAGCTCTGAAATAATTCGTAGGAAAATTCCAAAGTCTGACAGGGACAATAAAAAAGTCCCTACATCCACCCGAACTTCAGACTTTTCATACCTGAATATCCATAAGCACGAGGGAATGAAACATAACTCTAAATTAGGTGTCCAATTCCAGTGAGTTTACAAACACAAAACTCTGCCCGAATGCCTAATTAAGAAGAACTTTTTCATCACACCTCAACACTCTCTGCCTTGGGTGGAATTGAATCTCTCATACGGTTTTAATTGTGTTACAAATTCACATCTCGGGTGTGGAAGGACCACTATTACTCATGCATTCGAAGCACATCTAACAACTCCCACACATGGTCTTACTAAGTCCCTAAACAAACCTAATATATGTAATGAAAAAGAAAAGAGTACCACCTAATAGTGTCTATCAAAACTACATCAGAATGTAGATTGGACATAGAGTGTAACTCCATCCATGCGCGGAGCCTATGGGTCAACAACTTCTAAGGCCTACAGATGTCCTCACCCATGCCCACCAACTCCCTGTGCTGGGGGTGGTCCACCTGCGGGTGGTGGTGGTGGAATCTGATACTGCCTTCCACCTCCCACTACTGATCTATCTCTATCCCCACTTTCACTATCATTCAGACCACTATACTAATGATGTCACCGCTTCCAAGGAGGAGTTTCAATCGACTCCCTCTCAACAACACAACAGGTTAGAAAATCTCTAAAAAGATGACCCTAGCCTTCACCAACGTAACACCATCTCTCCTGTGGGTGACCATAACTGGAATGAGATCCCTGAGAGCCCTATGCCTCATATCCACTATCCGGAGTTCACCTATTGAAACGTAAATCACGTCCAGAACCTCACTTCTGTCATCCGGAACAAGCTGCTCAGGTCTAAATAGCCACATTCCCATCACTGATAGATAGAATCTGCTCAGCTAGAAATATCTCCAACACCAAGGATTGTAGCGTCACTCCAGCATAGGTGGGAAGGCACTAAGAAAGAACACATGCTCAGATGTCTCTATGAAGGCCCTAGTGAAATTTCTCATCCCTAAGGAATAGGTCTCGATCCATATACAGAAAGTATCATGACTAGTTTGTATACCTCGCTGAGTACATTAACACAATCATTCCCTCCTTCTGAAGTTGCAGATGATCTTGGATCAGAATAGAACTTAGTACCACTAGGTGGAAAAAATCCCAAAAAGACACTAAAACTCTACCCATGTGAGCATCTCCTCGATTTGAGATTGCATCACTAAACTCCACCATCGCCCATCCGGACCATGAAGAAGGATCGACGCTAGGACCACCATCAGATATGGAGTTGTACATACTATGTAAAAACATGGTTGACTGCTTCTAGCTAGTCATCAGTTTCTTGGGGGTCTGGATCATCCCGGAATGTCTAAGGTCACTACCTCTAGAACACATACTATACACTCAGCCACCATGCATCCTTATCCTGCATTTCTGGTATAACTAGCTACTTGATAGGTTGTGGCTCAACTGGTGGACCACTAGGAGGTCCAACCTAAGATCCTACGCCCTAGTCCATAGACCCTACATAAGGAGTATCATAACTATAATCTCTCTTTTGAACCCATGATAGTTGTCATCATGGAGGTATCCTAAAATACAATCAGGATGCACCACATTCAATAGTATATTTTGGTAACTGACTCATGAAGAATATAGAAAACCCAAAACCCAGTCTTATATGATCCATGTTCCATTATTTCCTTGCATGTGGTGTATTAATGTCCTGATTCGAAAGAGTGTTTATGAATGTCCTAGTGAATGGATACGTCGGCCACCACACCTACACTACAGTACCTAGCTAGAATATCGCACCCAAAACATCCGATCATTCTCACTATGCTACACAAACCCAGATCCTAGCTAGACAAAATACACTCATAATCACCAAAGATGGAACCACCCATGATTCAACTCTGTCCTGAACGGACCCGATGGGGATCGAGTCGTGACACCCAAAGCCCGTATCCAATAGGCCCAGGGATAGAGACTAGCACCGAGTTCACCCACATGAGAGGCATTATCTTAAGGATACTATACACACTCACCCAAATAAACCTCCATTAAGGAACATGGATATATATATAAAAACTAAAAATAAATGTATGCATACATATTAACCTCAACTAGAGTACATAAAAAGTAAAAATGGGAAAAAACAGGGGCCATCAAAAGAAAATTTCAAAAGCATCCAGCCAACTCATAAGGGGTAGATCGTTGTCAAATGAAACCACCAGTAAGATCCTTGGCGCAACTCTGGTAAACACCATGGTCATTCCCGCTCACAAAGCTACACTTGCTCTGGGTCCTTGTGGGACTCTGTTGAAAGGCATGTGGTTTGCAAAAGACACAAACATGTGTGGGAAAATCCCATGAAGGGGTGAGTCTAAAAATACATAGTTGGAACCCCAAAATCCCAAAAATAAACAAGACAAACTGAAAGGGAACAATTAGCTCATCACAGCCAGTGGGAACCCAAATTAGAGAGAAATTCAATCTCAAGACCATCCTCGGCTAAACACAACTAGTTAGCTTAACTCAGGTGTATGCCCATATGTACACCATGAACATCCGCTCAGGTATATTCCCATACATATACCCTGAACAGCCATATATACTCATTTCACGCACCAAGCCTCATGAGGTTCCGAACATGTCACCTACGACAGGTACATAACAAGGAGAACCCACTCCACGAGCTCTATCATCCCAGATGAAACCCATCCGAGAGATACACACTTAACAGATTACGTCATTGAGAACACCACACTGACATAATGAAATTACCAAACTACTCAGATATGGGATCACCCCTAGGGTATTCTAGGTGATAAAATAGCCCCCTATGATAAATCGTAGATCTCAAAGATAGGGGATCACTCTCAGGAACCGATAAGGGATACCACAACCCGAACTGGTGCTCCACAGATCGTATCACTTAGATAATGGATAATCTCCCATGTAAGGGGTGTCAAAATGATTCTAGAACTCCCTTTGGTATAACTCATGATGTTGGGGATTGAATTGGTGATGCACCGAACCCAGTGAATCCTCGTAGAGAGTAGGGGACTTATAACAAATTATGCCACCACCCTACTATAAACCACATAAAGAATAGAAGATCGTATACCTGACGATGTCACAACCCTACTATGAATGGACCACTATGTAAGGGATCATATTCGAGATGATGTATCAATACCTATGGGGGTTATCATGTTAGATATGGAATCAACACCCATGGATAAGCGGCCATAGTGATACTAAGAACCCTATCAAGGGAAGGGAATCTCGATGATCATGCTTCGTACACACCAGAGGGATGCCACAACTCTCTCAAAAACGCATCCCCTTGAGGGGATCACAACCCTATAATAATGTGGTAATTCCACAAAAACCCACATCAAAATTAACCATGGAAATACACTCGACCACTGTTGGTCCAAACATCGCTAACAGGAGTGACCTGAATCATCGCCACACTGTGCACCTCATAGGCCCCTACCATGGCCCCCATCACGATCTACGTGAAAAAACATGCAAAATCTCCTACATAATCACCCGAAAAGGACATCCGATGAAAAGGGTTCTATTCACTATGGAATGACCTTGTGGAACTCATAACTCGATTCCAAAATTAATCAAGAAGATCAAACAATTTTTATCTCATCAGAAAAACACATGATATCTACTACTCGTTCATCCATAACGAACACCCAACAAAAAGGTCACATTTCTTTGTAAAAGAAGAATCCCAGCACCTCAGGGCCCACACCATTTTCTTAGTTTAAAAAACTGAAAACAATGTTTAAATGTCTGTTGTCTCCTTAGGGTCTCAACACCATTGGCGAAACATCAATCAGATTCCCCAGGAAGAAGTTACGACGACCCGAAGTCGAACAACAGTAAAATATTATTATTATATTCCCTGTTTTATTTTACTGGTCCATGCTCCTAAAAATTAATACTATCAAACCCACCAAAACACGTCCTTGTTGTCCTTAGGGTCACATCGCTGCATAGGGCTCAGAAACGGACCCCGGGATTGCTTTTAATAGGGGTTTAAAGAACCCTCACATGAAAACAGGATGGACAAAGTACATGGAATGTACACTAGAGCACATGGGGTTTTCCCACATAAAATTAAAAGACATTTACAATACTATACGTGGAATGTAATGTTTAGGGAACCACCACCCCATGTGTTTTTTCACCCGAACACATTCCCATGTGCGACTACACGGCGTGTACTATTAGTACACGATAAGTACTGTTCAAAAATGTCTATTATGTGTTCTTCCTCACCCAAAAACACAGCTATGTGACACTACCCGAAGTGTACTCCTAGGACATGGATTTCACTATTCAAATGTCATTCTTCCCTGAATAGAATGAATAGATGGAATGTGTGAATGGATTACATGCCGTGTTGATGTGAATATCAAACCAGATTTCCATGCGAACAGCCCAGAATGTCACCACTCACCCCGAAACACCTAGATCGACCATTATGGGGACCCTAGAAGTTTTCTAATGGATATATAACCTTAATAAAATGCATAAAAGATATATAAGAACTATATCAAAAAAAACCCTACCTCGGGGGGTAAAAGTTTAAGCATCGAGGTCTGGTTGCGATCTGAAACTTCTGTTGCACGATCTCAGAGAGATCACCATCATGATTCTAGTTTAAAGGCACCTTATTTCGATGATTCATCCACTGAGTCATTCATTGAAAAATAAGAGAGGAAGGGGGAAGATGGGGATTCATCATCTTCTTCTGCACATTTAATAGAAGGGGGGAGGGGATTTTATTTCTAATTAAATACTCTCTGCAAACTCCCGGACCCCGACTCACCACCTACCTGACATCTCACGATGAAAAATTGTATGTCATGCCTAAGGTAAACACAACATTAAAAACTCAAAAGTGGTCTCAGAATTTTAATTTGAGTTTACAATCAAGAGTTATTCATTCCAACGTCCATAAATAAATTTATTCATTTATTTACAAAAACGCACCTAGTGTCTTTTTCCACAGCACGACCGCACCCACAATGTTTACACCCCACATAGGGAAAATGTGTGCTCCAAAGACAACTATACCCTTGTATTTCTGATCTGAGCTTCCCTTTATGAGAAAACAAACCCCCACCAAGAGATTAGTAAAAAGCGTTATATTTTTCTTAAAAATAATTCCGGGCACACAAGAACTCAGAGTCTCATGCTATCTTTGTTCACAGCTCATGAATTATTCGTAAGTATATTCCAAAGACTAATAGGTCAAAATCTGAGTCTCTATAATCAAGGATATTATATCATCAATGTGTAATAAATATTCATTAAATGTAAAGAGTTCTAAATTCTTGTTCGATCTCGTTCGGTTTTTTAGATATTTGAAGTTAATGTTAAATTGATCATTGAAAAAACTAATTATTGGTTATTTAAATCCAAGGGATGTATTATGACCTCCATTGAAGGTAAATGTGAGTGGTTCTTCAGACCTCGCTGTTGTGATAAAGTGTGATGGATGAATCTCAAATAATAATCTTGATCTGTCAAAAATTTATCCATCGATTCCTAAGTACTTATCTTATATTTATCATGATTTGGATTCCACTAATTAGCAGATAAAATAGATTGGGTTAATTTATTCTAGGGAAAATAATTCAAAAATACTTGATGATCAGCTTTGTAATGGAAAATTTTATCTTCTTGCTCAAATATCGGGTTCTCGAAGGGATTCCATTTCGAGGATTGATGATTCGATAGGCTTATTACATCAACGCTTAGATTTAGTTATTAGTGTATGATCTCAATTGTGAATGATATGTTTCATATTTTATTTACTATAATGGAATTTCAAAAAACATCCATGGGGTTTATGTCGATTTCATTGAATCCCAGCATTATTATGTTTCAACAATAGGATCCACCATTTCATCCTCTAACAACCAGAAAATCCTTCATACAAACAAGGATCCAAATTAGTGGTCTATTTTAGTTTTTCTAGCATCTGGTAATCATTTGAGATGTTTCATCAGCAGTACGCACTCTAATCAACATTGATAAAAAACATAATGATCTTGGTATGCCCATTTATCTCGTGTTCTTGTAGAGGCTAATCTAATCCATGGTATGATCGAAAATGTATTTTTAGTTAAGAGTGATTTTTTGGTTGAATTATATATTAAATATGTGGGATTTCATAGAATCTGGGAATATTATCATTGTATTGTTCATTGTTTTAAGAAATGTTTTAGGAATATCCAAAGATCAAATTGAAAATATATAGGACACTCTCCTGCTCATTGTAAGTGGAAGTGGCTTGGCAATGTACCTAATAGGAGTTGGCATGTTTTCATGTTGAAGGTGGGTAAGCCCTCCTTTACTGAGGTCCTCAAGAAAGGCATCCTAGGGGATAAATCTGGGTACATGGAACTTCATTGAGGAATACTCAGACTCATCGTGTAGATTATGTTGTCACTGGTGTCTCCAATGATACTGCTACTGGTTTTCTAGTAGTTCAGATGGGATCAAGAAAAAAGGGGATGATGTGGCTGATGTGGATAATGTGAACAAATAATAGTGTGAGGAAACTATCCAATAGGTGGTCAACATGTAAATGAGTCATGTTTCAGTGGACTCTGTTCGAATTAAGGGTAAGTCATAATTGAATGATTTTGATAGATTTCAAGAAGTCATGCCTAAAAATTAGAGATCTCTCTATACTACACTTGTTGATTAAAATATATTAGAACCTATATCAATGAAGTATATATGACTTGATCCTCCATACACATATTTTTTAAATGCAGATGGGTTTGTTGACCCCATGGTCTAAATTGGGATGTCTTCATCCTTGGCTTGACATCTGTATGGTGCTAGGCAGTCTCCTGATAAGCAGAAGGCACACGGTAACCACCTAGTTAGACCTATCCCCCCACATCTGTAGGGAGTGTTTCCATCGATGATGTTGTTTAAAATCATTCCCCCAATAATGAGGACTATAAAATCTAAAAAATACATATATTCTACCAAAGATGTTATGAAACCACCAAATGTTGTGTTGCTTAATATATAATGCTATGATGATGCATGATGTAGTAAGCAGAGAATTTCTACACAAAGAACTAACCCTATAGATGTAGATTCTTGTGATTTGAAAAAAGGAGAGGTCCTAGATGTGAATGTCGACGATTCATCATATTTATTTGAGGATTTGGAATACAGTCCTATTACACAAGAAAATTATTTTCAGGGGGAGGCTACATAGGATTTCATGGCTGTGTAGGACATTTTTTCCATACAAGTACCACATCAAGAGAAGGTTGTGGAGGACAAAATAGATGAGGCATCACATATTTATACGATTATTCAATAGATATGTGTGCACTAGCTGGCCTGGGGGATCTTGATGTCATGGTTGACACCACAAGAGATGATCGATAATGTATGTGATTAATGTGGATGTATTCCCAATCATTTCTACTATGGTCTGGTTGTGTCACACTTGAAAATTTCATCCCCTTTCATCTGGTAAATTTGTTTTCATTAAATAATATTTCGAACCATTGATTTGTGTTCCAATAATAATGGTTAATCCATTATGGGTGTAAAAAAAATTGATAGAGGAAGTGGAATAAATATAATTTATTGGATCTTTGGTGAAAAATACTCTTCTTGGGAAATCCACTATATGATTACATGTAATCAATATTATGTTGGATTTATGACCAATAAGAGGATACTAGGATCGTATGAGGGATGTTGGGATGTTATTTGGATAGGTCACTAATGAACCAATAGTTTATTATTTGTGAAGAATATCATAGAGTGGTGAACATTTATAATTTATGTGAGTGGAAAACATATAAAATTTTAAACATATTCGCTCACACACACATGATTATAATGAAATACAATTAAAAGGGCCATTATTGATTCAATAAGTTAAATGGTAGAAATATGGGAAGAAAATTTGGGTTGGAGAAGTTGGTATGTCATTTTTAACCATTAACATTTTAATATCCCCTGATAAATCCATTTTCTACATAACTAGGGTATTTAAATTTTACTGATTTTAAAACCAATGTTGTTAAAAAATTATATAGAAATTGTTTAAAATTATATTTTTTATTATTGAAAATATGTTATCCAATTCTCTAAAATCAGTTTCCAAATGTGTGAAATTTTAAATAAAAATTAATCAAGCAGAAGCTATATGAAAGAAGTGTTTAAAAAATGGTAAAATGTTTATAATATTTTTATATCAAAATTCTATTTGAAAATAATTTTAATGATCTATATTTGATTAATTGATATAGTTTTTTTATAAATTTTTAAATTCAATAATCTTTCAAATATAATTTAACATTGAAAATAATTTAAATGAAAAAAAATTCAATTAAAAATGTGTAATTTTCATGATTCATATTAAATGAAACTTTTCAAAAAATGTTCCAAAATTCACATTATTATAATTTTTATATGATGAATTAAAAAATTAATTTTTTTTCAAATAAAAATTTTTAAATTTGTAAAATTTAATATTATATTATATGGGGAAGTGCATTTTGTAACACCCCAAACTTCTATGGTACACTTCTCTTTAAATAATACAATAGCTTTTTTTATACGCAATTTCGAGTTCTAACACACCACAACCAATCAAACTAGCCGTTATGAATAGTTGTACCCTCTTTTTGAAATTTTATAAAAATTTTCATTCAATAAGGACTTTATTTTTGGATTCAATAATTTCGAAATTAGCATAGGATGAATTTTTGTTCTGCAAACATCAAATTTTTTATGAATAGTGAAAACACTAATAATTAATTTAAAAAAACATTTTTAATAAAAATAATCTATAGTGCTAAATTATACTATTCAGTGGTTTTAAATTATTATTAGACTATATTTTTATGATTTAATCCAATGTTTATAATTGGATGCAATTTCACATTTAAACTTGACATAAATAAGTGTCAATATTTTAATAGTTAATATTTCATATAAACACATTTTTTTGACAACGGGAATTAATTTTAAATTAATTTCTTCCACAAATTTGTTTTGAATTTAGAAAAATGGATTCCATATTTATAATTATGAGGTCCAAAATTTTTAAATGGTTAACTTTTATTTTTCGACATTTTGAAAAATTACTTCGGTAAATATTTTATTTACCATGGTTAAAGGGTAAATCCGGTAAATAGGGGTAACAAATAATATTTTAATAATAATAAATTACCTTAACACGTGTTATATACTTATTTAATGATACATGTCCATCCATGGGATTCTTTGGGTCGATTTTGGGACCCCATGGAGCCACTCATATGTGATAATGACACTTTTTATTAATTTAGTAAAAGTAAATATAAAAATGACATAAGAATATATCTTTTAGTAAAATAATTTTTACATAGAGTTATAAATGTTCTATATTTGACTATAAATATTTATTAGAAAGATAAAAATATTTCCTATATAATGGAATATTATTTATAATATTTAGACATTGAATAATTAAGTAAATTCATAACACAATGATGATGTAATATTGTCCTTATTAATGAAAAAAATAAAATAAATGGTTTTATAAATGTTAAAATAAATATAAGATGAATGGTTTAATGCCATAAACTAATTCAATAGGTTTCTATGACATGTTAGGATTTATTAATTTCAATTTTTTCGAATAAATAATGTTTTTATGACTTAAATAAAAATCAATTATTAAATAGTGTCAAAATTGACATAAATTTTTTTTAAGATAAATATTATCTTATTAATTGATCTAATATTCTTAAAAATCTAAGGATTATCCAAAAAACATATATGATTATAAGTATATCATCAATTAACCACTATTGGTTCTCTTGGCAGTTTATAGTATGTTTATTAACCAAATAATATAAAAATACAAAGAGACATAGTAATGTCAAACTAATTGACAAAGAGATAAATCTAAAAGATAAGGATAATATAGTGATCCAAACCAGTATAAAACCTATTGTATGAGTGGTTATCGACCAATACCCACCTTAGAATTTAAATAATCCACTTTTTATCTATTAGAAACCGAAAATTATTTTATTATAAAATAATATTTCTAGCTTTTCCTAAGGTTCCCCTCACTCATCTTATAAAAGGGAACCCACCCTTCTCTCTGATTAACACCTTCAAAACCATTTTAATGGGGCAAAACCTTCCCTAATTCCCTCTCAAGTTTCCTAGATTTACCCTAGGGACCATAATTTAGTCAAAAAGCCCACCTATAGATCCCTTTTGATCAAATCAAAAGGAAGAACCCAAAGAAGAGGTAAATATTTCATCACCTCATTCTAGTTCCTTTCTTCATTCACTTCCACTTTATTTTTTGTTTCCATTATAAAATAATACCTCCATTAACTTCAATATTCTGTTATGTTATTATAAATATGGTGAAACCATATTCATTACTCTATCCATCTTTGGAATGACATGTCACCATACGTGTGTACGTACATCATAGCGTCTCCACGTCGTGTTGTAATTGTTATTCAATACATTATTTTTTGGATGGGTATAAAAATGATGTTTAATTGAATAAAATAATAAATATAACATGAGAATTAATCTGTATATATGATATACCATCCAATTATATAGTATTTTAATATAAAAATAATGATATTGTCGCTCGTGTGTACGTACGAATTACCATCTCCACAAACGCAATGATATTCATTCCTCATCGTATCAATTGAAGACTAATTTTCATTCGATGATTATAAATAATTTATAAAGACTTGATATCATTCTGGATATGAATACAATACATCCCATCAATAATAAATATTACTCACATAACAAAGAATATAAAGGAAAACGAATTTGTCAACACCCGAAACGACAATAATACTATAATATTATTAACAAAGAAATGTTAAAAATCATATATGAAATCATATTAATGTATATGATTTTTGTATAATTTAATATTAATTATTTCACCATTATACAAGAGTTTAACCTACCCTTGACCAAGGAAAATTACATGGTAAGGGTTAATTTCACAATCTCATTAATATCAAAGATTGTTTTTATGTATGTATATACTAGGATATATTTATTTTCCATGTCCATGTTTCATAAAATAGTTTTCAAATGGATTTTTTAAGGGAATTTTTTTATTAAAACATGCTTTTAAATGTTTTAAATGTTTATTCTTCCAAATCATTCTCATTAATTTCCATGTTTTCAAAATGGGTTTTTTAGGGATCCATTTATATGAACATTAATGTTTTTAAAATGTTAATTCCATTCGAAAGTATCAAAGTGGTATGGGACACATTGATTAAAAATTGTGTTTAAATGTCTTCCAATCTAAATTGTGTGACATCTAAATGGTTTCATTAAAAAGGGATATTTCTCTCAAAGAATTTTTCAAATCATTTTCATCTATGTCAACATCCTTTTACAGATTTTAAACTTGTTTGAAGTTGATTTATTATGATACAAATCTTCCATATTGTATTGAAGGTTTTGTGACATGTTGGAATTTGGATGTATTATTTTTATACCATTCATGGTTTTTGGTTAAATTATTTACATTTTGTATGCTAGTTTTAATATGAATGTTTATGTAATGTTTCATCCTTTTCGTATTAGGAATGTATTGGACTTAGTATGTGATGGGTGAAGCCCGCTATAGATCGTAGATGCATCGGTAGGTCTCATGACACAAATAGACGTGGAATTGGACGAGGCCATTCCCAATTTGATATATGGTTTTGGCCAAGGCCTTAATTATTTTTAGATGTCTTGGCCGAGGTCTTAAAAAAATGTTTCAGAATGTCCGGAATTATACATTCCCTCATTATCAAAATAATATTGATGGTTCATGTGGTCATTAGACTAATAGAATATCCATGAGTATGTTTTATTATGGAATTATTTACTCTTCTCATATTCCTTACACAAAATTATATATGTTTATTATTGGTAAAGGCATGTAGTTTCAATTATTCACCATACTTAATATTTATGTCATTTTCTCCTGTATTTCTTACCGTTACTGAGTGTTTGAGGTCACCCCTTTCTTATGATTTATTTTACTAGGATATGAAGAAGTTAGTAATGAGTGAAGTGTAGGAATAATCTAGGAGGCTTTGATGTTTCTAATGAAATAAATTCGTGTTGTAGTTCACTTCGTATTTCTCTTCAAGCTGTAATGTTGAACATATGTATGAATCTTGTTTCCAATAATACTAAACTAATCTATCTTTTGAGACATGATTTCCTTGTGATCTTTCCAATGTTATTTAATAAAGAACTGACTCTGGGTAACTTGGGTCGGGGCGTTGCATTTGGTATCAGAGGAAGTTTAGTACAAACCACATAAACTAGATTTTGATAAACTCAGATTAGAGGACAGTGCCATAAGAGAGGCTTTGAGGATTTTTATAGAAGAACTTCCTGGAATTTTGGTATTGTAGAGATTTTTTGAGTTTTACAAGAAATAAATCCCTATCTAGAAATGATCAATTAGAGGTGGCTTTGTCACATATGTATCTAGGGGTAAAACATGAAAACACCGCTTTGATATGGACTCGAACGAGAACTGGTAGACAACAATGGGCCTTGATGCACTCATGGTTACGACACTCCCGGAAGATATTATTAGGATAATTCTCATTTTCATTACAAACCATTATGAAGTTATTATGAGAATCTACTTCCTTAAAGAAAACATTTTTATGAATATGGATTATATCCAAAAACTATTCAATTTATGTTAGGTATTTTACCAGTTTGGAATTATGTATTTCAATTCATAAACTAATCTTGTTTATGACTTTGTTTAAAAATTTCACCTAGTAGCAGGAATGGAAATCTTATCAACACACGTGCTCCATGTAGGGATTTACCTCCTACTTAAGATAATTACAATGGAGTTGGTGATACAACTGGTGCTGATCAGCTTATCACCATACTGGGAAAACTCACTCTGGTTATTAATAATAACATTACCGGTATGGAGCACCCTTATCTACAAAGCGGAGGATCAATGTTATATCACTTCATATGGAAACAACCACCAACATACAATGGGAATACAAATTCATTTGTACCTGAGGAATGGATAAGTTCACTAGAGAAAATATTTCAGGCACTGGGGATTATTGAAAGTGAAATGTTGTCATGGCAGTTTAGCATCACACTGGAGATGTTGATCAATGGTGGTCATTGATTAAAAATAAAAAGGAGGATGAAGAAGTATCTAGTATGGAATGGAGGTATTTTAAAGAGATTTTCATAGAAAAATACTTTCCTCATGACCATCGAGCCGATATTGGAAGACAATTTCTCAGTCCGAGGTAAAAGGAGGATGAGAATGTTGCAAAGTATGAGGCTATCTTTACAAGGTTAACAAGGAATGTTGAAGATTATATATGTAACAGAAGATGTAAGATTGATCTTTTATTTGATGGGTTAATTCCATTTCTTTGTCGAGCTTTAGTATCACAATCCTTCTCGTCGTACGAAGATATTGTCTCTTGTGCTATCAAGACAGAAAAAGAATTCTCTAAATCTTATGAAAATATTGTTATGAAAGAGAAAATAGAATGGTGGAGCAAGAGACATGTAATGGGAAAAATGGAAAGAATTATTTTCCATTATGTGATAATTATGGTAAGAAACACCCTGGTACTTGCCTAAGTGGAATGGGAGTTTGTTACAAGTGTGGTGAAAAAGGCCACCAAGCTCATTATTTTTAGGGAAATAAAGTTTCTATGAACGTTGAATGATATAATTATAGTGAAATGGGGAATTATGAAAATTAATATCCTACGTTTCAAGGAAACAAAACTCAAAAAAGGCCTACGGAGAAATGCTAAGCTTATGCTGTTACAACAGTTGATGTTGAATAATTATTGTATTTGTGTTTTTCGATTCAATAACTATATCTTGTTATAAGAATAATGTGATATATATAAGAATTGTACTACAGTTCTTGTTTTTTTATTAAGGTTTTAATATGACTAAGGTAATCATATTTTCAGTATGTGACAATAAGAGAAACTTTACATTGTTTAGGGAATCTGATGTTACAATTGATTTTGGAATTTAGATACCTTTTACAGAGAGTCTGGACAGTGGTATTTGGGATAACTATAATGTTTTTAATGGATTAAGTTGAACTTTGGATAGTATTTTTTTAAGGTTAAAACATTTCTTTTTCTTATTTTTGGAATATTATAATACTATAGTCTTGGAAAACGGAAAACCTGTAGGTCTGGCGATAACCCGTCATGTTGGACAAAGCTTCAGGAATCGAACCCAATATCATAGGACAATAGGCCATTATTACCTACCACTAGCCTACAGGAAGTCCCTGCTTGTTACAAAATAGTTTTCATCATTGAAATGTTATATGTTTATATTGGGAAACCTATACGATTAAGATAAATAGAGTATCTTTGAGTTCTGTTATGTTTTGGAGTGAAAGATGAGTTAGTGGTAGGAATTTATTAATGGATAAAACTATAATTATAAAGTAAGTATTTATACTTATGATCTTATCCAATCTCATAAATAAATTCATCAACATTAAGAAATGGAACTTAGAAAAAAAATGTAGTTTGTTTACTTTTCCTACGGGTTAATCAAAGACCTTTCAACCCATCACAAGTTTATGGCTTTCAGATCGTTAACAATTCCATAATAATATTCTCAATCAAACTCCAGCAGAACATGGTGATCATATTTCTCTTCCATATCCTTTTTTTCTTACATGTAACCCTATTATGTGTTATTTTCATCAACATTCTTAGTTACCATTCATTATTTAAAAATAGAGGCCTCATTAATCCATTTTTCGATGTCGGATTTCAACTATTATATTTTGAAATGTCAACCCCAAGTTTCTTATACCGAGCATAAATTGAGAGGATGAAATTTATTGAAGGTGTGGATAATATAACACCCCAATCTTCCATGGTTCTCTTCTAATTGAATAATACAATAGCGTGTGTTATACACAAAGTCAAGTTCTAACACACCACAACCAATCAAACTATCCGTTATGAATAGTAGCACCCACATTTTGGAATTTTATAAAATTTATCTTTCAAAATTGACTTCATTTTTGGATTCATAATATCGAAATTAGCATATGGTGAATTTTTGGTATTTTTCAAGAAACATATAATTTTTTATGAATAGTGAACAATACTAAACATTAATTAAAAACAACTTTTTAATCAAAATAATTTATAGTGATAAATTATAATATTGAGTGGTTTTAAAGTATAATTAGATTATATTTTTACCATTTAATCCAATGTTATTAATTGAACTCAATTTCACATTTCAACTTGACATAAATACGTGTCAATCTTTTAATAGTTAATATTTCACTAAAACACATTTTTTTTACAACGAGAATTAATTTTAAATTAATTTCTGTCACTTCTGTGTTTTGAATTTAGAAAAATTTATTCCATGTTTAGAAGCAGGAGGTCCAAATTCTGTAAATAGGTATCTTTTATTTTTATACATTTTTAATAATTACTTCGGTAAATATTTTATTTACCATGGTTAAAGGGTAAATCTGGTAAATAATTGTAAAACTTTATATTATAATAATATAAAATTACCCTAACACATGTCCTAACCTAATTTGATGATACATGTCCAACCATGGGAATCTTTGGGTCGATTTTGGGACCCCATGGATCCACTTGTAAGTGATAAGTACATTTTTTATTAATTAAGTTAAAGTAAATACAAAAATAATATAAGCATATATCTTTTAGTAAAACAATTATTACATAGATTTATACTTGTTTTCTCTTCAAATATAAATATTCCTTAGAAATATAAAAATATTTCCTATATAATTGTATTTTATTTATAATTCTTATACATTTAATAATTAAATTTATTTAGGACACAATGATGATGCAGTGTTTTCCTTATTATTGAAAGTATCAAATAAATGGTTTTAGAAATGTTAAAGTAAATATAATTTGAAATTTTTTAAGACATACACGAATTTTATAGGCTGATATAACATGTTATAAATGATTAAATAAATTTATTTAAAATTAATAAATTTATTATGACTTTAAAAAAATCAATTATTAAATAGTATCAAAATTGACATAAAAATGTTTTTAAAACTAATATTATATTATTAATTGATATAATATTTGTAAAAATCTAAAGAGCAGACAAAGGAATTATATAATGATAGGTATATAATTAATGAACCACTTGGGGTTCTCATGGATGTTTATAGTATGTTTATTAAACAAATAATATAAAAATACAAAGAGACATGGTAAATGTCAAACTAGTTGACAAAGAGTTAAATCTAAAAGATAAGGTTGATATAGTGAACCAAACCTATCTAAAACCTATTGGTTGAGTGGTTTTTGACCTATACCCACCTTATATATTAAATAATCCACTTTTTAGACATTATAAAACGAAATTTATTTTATTATAAAATAATATTTCTAGATATTTCTAAGGTCCCCCTAACTACTCTTATAAAAAGGCACTCCTCCTTCTCTCTAATTCACACCTTCCAAACCATTTGGCTCGGGAAACCCCTACCACAATACCCTCTGAACTGTCCTCCCTTCATCCTAGAGAGCTTAATATAGTCATAAATCCAACCTATGGAGCCCTTTTGATCATATCAAAAGGAAGAACCCAAAGATGAGGAAAATATTTCATCACCTCTTTGAAGATCTGTTATTCTTTCACTTACTCTTTATTTGTTGTTTCCATTATAAAATAATAAATCAAGTATAATCTATATACTGTGATGTTATTATAAATATGGTAAAACTATATTCATTATTCTATCCATCCATTGAATGACATGTCACCATACGTGCATACGTAAGGCTTACCGTCTCCATGTAGTGGAGTAATTGTTATTCAATACATTATTATTTGGATGTGTAAAATAATGATGTGTAATTGATGTAAAGAATAAATATAACATGATTATGATTCTGTATATATGATATACCATACAATTATATATTATTTTAATATCTAAATAATGATATTGTCGCTCGTGCGTACGTACGAATTACCATCTCCACGAACGTGATTACATTCATTCCCCATCATCTCCATTCAAGACTAATTTTCATTACATGATTAAAAATAATGTTTAACGACTTGATATCATTCAGGATATAAATAAGATACATCAAATCCATAACAAATATGTCTAACATAACAATGAATATAAAAAAAATGAATTCGTTAACACCTGAAATGACAATAATACTAAAATATTATTAACAAAGCAACGTTAAAAGATCATATATGATATTATATGAATGAATATGATTCTTTTATAATTTAATAACAATTATTTCAAAATTATACAAGAGTTTATCCTACCCTCTACCAAATAAAAGAACAAGGCAATGGTTAATTTCACAATCTCTTTATTATCTAAGGTTGTTTTTACGTAAGTATCTACTGGGATATATTTATTATCCATGTCCATGTTTCATAAAATAGTTTTCAAAGGGATAATTTTTAAGGTAATGTTATATGAAAACAACATTTTAAATGTTTAAAATATTTATTCTTCTAAATCATTATCATTGATGTCTATGTTTTCAAAATGGTTTTTAAGGATTTATTTATATGGAAATGAATGTATCTAAAATGTTAATTCCATTCAAAAGTTTCAAAGTGGTAAGGGACACATTGATTCATAAATGTCTTTAAATATCTTTCATTACAAATTTTGTGACTTATAAATGTTTTCATGAAAAAAGGATATTTCCCTAAAATGGTTTTAAAAATCATTTGCATCTATGTCAACATCTTTTGATGGATTTAAAACATGTTTGAAGTTGATTTATTATGATAAAAATCTTCCATAATATATTAAAGGTTAGGTGATATGTTTGACTGTGGATGTGTTATTTTTATACCATTCATGTATTATGGTTAATGTATTGACATTTTGTATTCTAGTTTAAATACGAATGTTTATGTTATGTTTCAACATTTTCGTATGAGTAATGTATTGGATGAAGTATGTGACGGGTGGATCCCGCAATAGCTCCTTGTGCATAGGTAGGTCTCATGAGACAACTAGACATGGAATTGGCTGAGGCCTTTCATAATTTGATATATGGTTTTGGCCGAGGCCTTAATCATTTTAAGACATCTTGGCCGAGACCTTGAAAAAATGTTTCAGAATGTATGGCATTATACATTCCCTCATTATGAAAATAATATTGATGGTTCATGTGGTCATTAGACTAGTAGAATACCCATGATTATTTTTTATTATGGAATTATTTACTCAGATCATATTCCTATAATAAATGTGTTCATGTTTATTATTGTTAAAGGAATGCAGTTTCAGTTATTCACCATGCTTAATATTTATGTCATTTTCTGTTGTATTGCCTACACTTACTGAGCATTTGATCCCACCCCTTTCTTATGTTTCATTTTCCCAACACATGAAGAAATTCGTTATGAGAGACATGCAAGAATAATCTAGGAGGCTTGGATGTTTCTAATGAAATATATTCGTGTTGTGTCTCTCTTCAAGCTATAATGTTGATCTTATATATGAATATTGTTTCCAATAATACATAACTGATTAGTATTTCGAGACATGATTTCCTTGTGATCAATCCAATTAAATGTAATAATGCACTGACTCTAGTTAACTAGCATTGGGGTATTACATGACAAATCCTTCTTTAATAAAAATAATGTTTTTAGACAATGTTTCATTTTCTAGTAAACATATCTTATTTTTTTTAGTCAACATATAAAAACTATCTTCAAAATATTTATGTAATATTCATACCTTCCTATTTAATGTATTTTTTAATGGTATACAAAATTGCAGTTCATTTATACTCGAGGATGTATGATACAGAAGAAAACAATGATATAATATTTAATGGAACATATTTCATTCGTTGTGAAATATTTCAATCATGTTTATAATTGAATATGAAATAAAATGAAATTAATATTTTTAATTTATTGGTGATAAATTTAACATTTCCTATTTTTAAATATGTATTAATTAATTTAATTGAAAAAATAATTGTTAATATATCATTACATCATATTATATGTATGATAATGAATTTTATTTTCAATCAACCTATACTCCTATATTTGACTAGGTTTTTTAACATGGATTTATATATTCAATATCATTTTTTAATTTAATTTTGTATAGTTAGTGTGAATCAGATTCTATACTAATCGAAGTATCCCAAGGATGGGTGGCTTAAGGTAAGAAACCAGCATTCCTGGAGTAACATTCGTTGGCTAGGAAAGTGAATGGGGTTGGTTATCGGTCTCTATAGGATTACTCATGTAGATATGTTTAATCTCATATAATTATAAACAATTACCTAGATTTTTCATATAACATAAATATATATTTCTTATGTAGATATTTAGTATTATGTTTGAAATCTAAATTTGGGTGAGTAACATAAAATATTGGATTGTGTAATAAGTTACACACCAATATTTTTAGAACATCTTGGTTTTGTTGAGGGGATATGGTTAAAGAAAATTTTTATTGAATCATTTTTACATAATGTTGTTAAATAAAAAAATCGTGGGATTAACTCCCCTTCAAATAACATGTGAATATTCCTAAAATTTCCACTCTTCACAACCTCAATCATCCATCCTTGAATCTGATGGAATTTTTTGATTACTAAGGATTATCATTTTTTAATTAAAGAACGTAAAGGTGACAATTGATCTTCCTTGGTTAGGTTACTCCAAGATGGGTGACAATGAAATCTACATTGTCAGCCTTTTGATGGTTCTTTTTTGAGTTACACATTTTGAGAGAACCTAGTAGGATTATGATATGAGATAAATTATGAAGAGTTCACACATATGTTATATTGGAAAAAAAATTTCCTAATAAACTATAAATGAATATATTATATATCAATTTGATTATTCCATTCCTAAATACATAGGTTGTTGGGGGTGGGGGAGATTTCTGTGAGGATTTAATACCTTGTAATATATGGATCTTTTATTTCAATGGATATGATTGATTTAAAAATGTGTTCATAATTTTAGTGGGAGACCATTTAATAAAACTGTTTATAAAATGGATAATAATATTGGATACTCATATGAAAAAATATTCTGTTTTAGATTATAATATCATCATCATAATCATCGGTTTAAAACATTGCAATATATCAATAAAAAATAGAAAGATAATGTTAGCTACTACAAATAATGATTACAAAAAATAAATCCGTATAATCAAGATTTTTGACCTAAATATTTTATTTAAAAGAATATCCATATGTTATGAACACTCAATCCCCAGTATCCAAGGGTTAATGATTCTCAAAAAGTGAATCATGATTCCTATCGATTCATATTATGAATCTTTCATGGATTAATGTAACTAAATGTAATATTCATCACATGGATAAGGAATATATCAAATTATATTTTAAAATTATTTCTAGAAATATTTTTGAAATAAATAAATTATTTCCCAATATTCTAAATGAGCTATGAATGAATGAACAAGTAAAATAATGTATGGTTTTTGGTACTGTATGTGTAGTATGTGTGAGTAAAAATTAAAACTGGAAGAATAAATGCAAGTGTAAAAGTTAAAAAATGATCCTTCAAGAACCCCATCAACGTCCTTGCATCCTATAGTTGTTATGATTGTGGAATAATGATTCCATATGATGTAATTATCAAGAATACACTAAAGATATTATTAAATGGAATGGAATGACAATACTAGGTATGGATTTTATATAATATAATTATTCAGTTTTGAGTTTTTTGTGATAATGAATGTATATTAAACAAGTTTTGTAGATATATATGTGTTAAAAATTAATGGAATATATTAGTACTATATTAATTTATATTCATAATATGTTATAAATAGGAACTACATTGAGGATTTAAATGAAAATGTTTTTAGTGGTGTCAATTGAGCTTAACAAATAGATTTGTATTAGAATCAAATTAATCTTATGTTATAAGATATGATGTTTTATAATAATGTAATGTTATTAAAAACATGTAATGATTAATTTTACACATATGGACTTTTATTTTTGAATTTATATAACCTTTTTTCAAATGATTATATGGATAAATGTATTTTATCAAGGATAAAAGTTTAATCCATCTACTTATCAAAATATATAGGAATTTTTTCCAAAATCTAATCAGGGGAATATTTTATTTAATTGTTTTCTTTTTATAAGAAATAATTCAATAATGTAGATTACCATATATGATAGAAAATTATAGTTTATTTGTAAAATATTTTGATATATTGGAAATAAATTTTATTCCTTAACAAAAATGGTTATTATATCATGACATAATATTATGAAGAGAATATAATTTTTATGAATATAATTTTAGAGTATCTTTCGACTTAGAGAAGATAAATATTAAACAATAATTATGTACACTAATATATGATTAATATTAACTTTACTAAATATCTTCATAGATTTAGGATGTATTTGTAAATAGTAATGTAAGTTGTCACACTATTATATGTGAATATTTTAATTGAATATGGTTTTATATATAATGATGATGAACATGTGAAGGGATATAAAAGGAAAATAGATGATGAAATTATAAAATTTGATGTTTTTTAACAAGTATTAATATGTATATGAATTTAAAATATCAGGAATATTATTTCTATATATCATCGTTATTAAAAGTAGATTTTTTCACAGTTTGTTGACACTAATAATTTTAGAGGGAGTGTTTTACCATATTATTTATATAAATGTCACATGTTAGATATATTACGTAATGTGTTACGAAAAACTATAATATATAGTAAACATAAGGTTGACCTCATAGTTTATTATATATGATAGGATGAAAATGTTAATATTTTTCATTTGTTAAGTATTTCTAGGAATTTAAGGGTCATAAAAAATATCAAATTATGGGAATCCTATATTCATTTATTGGTTTGGGTTTTTAAAATAATGTATATGTATATATACATTATGTTATGTGTGGCAATAAATTTCCTCTCTATGTATGTGTTCGACATTATCAATAACAGATGGACATACTAGAATATTATAGGTTATAATTAAATGTTTGGTTAGTATGAGTAGTATTCTAGTAAATATAGTAATAGTGTATTCCTGATGTTGAAAACCAATAATATTATTCTTGGGGTGTGATAGATGAACCACTCCATACAACACATGGAATGTCAAACAAATTTTAGTGGTTTTCTAGAGGTACCTGAATCTTATCTAATTCACTACAACAAGAAGTTTTCAAGATACATACCATGAAAAAAATCACGTATTGATACACCGTATATATAAGTTTACATTTTAAATAGTAAATATGGGGGTGGATAGTTATTTTTCTAGTCATATTTTCAGTTGGAGAATAACCAATAAGTGAATTTCCATATCGTATAAAGTTTATGGAATTATGTTCCTCGAAAGAGAGATACATTTATAGTTTTCAACCACAAAAAAGATGTTTTATATATTTCTAGATAAGGGAAATATTATTTTATTTCGAATATGGATGACCAAAATTTGTTGTATTTTTATATCAGATCATTTTATAATTCGAGAGTGAAGAATATATGAGTTTGTTATATTGGATTGACGTGATCCACATTGCATGGTAAATAGATAAGTTTTACAAAGTGGAAAATATGAGAATGAAATTTTTCATATGATGTAAACTGGTTGACACATGTATATAGATTTATGTGTTTGGTGGACATGAAAAATGATCCATTTGTAGCTTGAATAGAATTGATTCTTTTCTAGAGGCTGCTATTTTATTACACATATTGATCCAAATATTTATATTTTCTTTCAATGTTATAAAAACCCATGGGGTCATACATTGTATTTTATTAAATATGGAGTGAAATTATGATATATAGATACTCTATATGGGTCTTAGAGATAATCAAAAAGTGTTATTATTGGGTACTGACAAGTCATTGCATATGATATGATAAAAGGTGATGTTAATGAAATCTTTTCCAAAGTTTATTTAATAATATTTAAAAGGAGTTTTGGATATGGTATAATTATTTATTGCAGATGATTCAATATATATTGAAATTTACCAAAGCCTTTTTAGCATTATTGAATGTTGTAAATTAATGGATATAATCCCCAAATATATATATATATAAAATAAATATTTATATATTACATATATTTTTTTTATTCACATACTTGTATATTATTATGTGTAATATTTTTTTTTCGTAATATGATAAGCAATTATCATTTTAACTACATTATATATCATTAAATTATATATATTCATATTTATATGAAACATAAAAGGGGTAAATTAATATGATGCATGCACTATTCAAGGTTTTTAGATATTAATTTTAATTCATTAATTAACACATTCAATCTCTTGGATATCTATGAATAGAATTATAAACTCTACATTTATATGATAGTGGATGTTTGGGTAAACATGATTTTTGAAAAAAATCTCCTCATAACCAATATATCCAATTCATCTCCCCTTATGTATATAGGGGTACTACAATAGCATGGAGAAAATGTAAATTCGATCTAAATTTCAGATGATTTATATAGTCATGTGGATACACTATAGTGGTGGGATGCTTTTGTTTTCAACTCTTATAATCTTTATTAAGAACATTAAAATATGTAAAAATGTAGAATAAGTTATGTATAACATAGATAAAAAAATAATTAAATAAATAGTGTTTTAATGATATTATTTCATCAACTAAATCATAAAACTATACTAAATTTCTCTTATAAAAGAATTCATCCATGAATAATAAATATTTATTTTAATAAATAAGTATTACATTTACTAAAAAGTGAGAAAAAAGTAATTGTTAACAAGTAAAATAAAACAATATAAAAAACATTTATATAAATTTAATATATATCAATTTTTTATATTTTAGATATTGTTATTTTTGAAACCACTAGGATATTTTCTAAGAGAATGTATGTCTAATAAACATAATAATAGTAGTATCTAGAATCACAACAAGGCCCCCATCAGGAGAAGTGAAATTTCATATTAGTAAATTAAAACATTACTATGAAACCATATTATTAAATACAACCCTATTATTAAATTATATACCATCGAGGAGGATTCAGACCTATATCATCTTCCTCATTGCTTTATATAATTTTCTTTGACATCCTAAAATGTATGTTTTGATATACTACCATGGACATTGATTTATATATGACACATCGATTTCAAATAGAGAGAAAAATATATATTCTTATTAATTGAATTTGGGAAAAATATTTGGGAAATTCAATTAAAGACATACAAATCATGACTCAATTGTTGAATGATAATTCATCAATGGTTCAAATACTATGGTTTTTTCATGAATCAGTGTATAAGATTCATAGAACACAATAATAATAAAATAAATTTGACGAATTCAGAAAAAATTTACAATTTAAAAACAAAAAAGGAAACATATGACATGTAGTGTTCTTATTGACTAGTTAATCCACATGACATTCCTTCTTTGAGATCACAAAAGTAATAAATCACGATAAAAATTATCAATTTTTATGATCCTCAAACACTTGAAACAAAAAAGACAAATGTGTAACATCAATGTGATATTTATATAACATAACATAGATTTTTAATAATATCTTCTTTTCATATTTAGGATCTCATTATAGAGGGAATATTTTAAAACATATTATTTTAAATAACAAATTAAAGACATTATAATATGATATTATACAAACATAAAATTTATGATTTGAAAAAAATGAATAATATATGATCTAGTAATAAAAGGTTAATAATTTCATTAGTTCAAGAGAAAAAACGCCAACCAAAATCTACATATATTATATTTATGTAAAAATAACTCCTAACTATATATCTCTTAAATGATGTTCAATAGTTGACTATGGATATCGACCTTCTTATTCTGTGATCCTATTCATCATTAAATTTGTATTACATGGAGTTATGTATGGGAGATACTCCCTCTTATTTATTCAAAACAATGTGTAATTTATATCTCATCACTTAATACATCCAAATTTGACCACACATTCTCATTACCCATCCAGGGGTTAACAAGAGCTCTTCTTAGGGGGATCTTTCATTCTAGGTAATCCACTTCCCACAGTCATGCAGGTCCGCAATCCCTCCCCAAAAGCAATGAATTTATGTTTACTCTGATCATTTATATGGTTCCCATTAATACCAATTCATTGAAACATGTGAAAATCTATCATATTTTATCACATTTAGGGGAGTTTCCCACTATTTCAGGTTATCAATAGTGGTTATTAATCGCTCTGTTTGAAAAGGATTAATGATATCTAAAAAACATATAGTCTTTTTCTTCCAGGATAATGAATACCTAATTTCTATCTTTATATTTATTTGTTTATATTTCTAATTTTACATGGTTTCAAGGAAAATGTATTAGGAGTGTTGTAGGGGATGTATCGATTCAACTATAGTAGTAACTTTATCATATTTCATTGGATATTTAATAATTAAAAATATTTTGACCCTCTATAAATGGTAGTGTAGAATTTAATTTATAGTATGTTGTATGATTTAAATAGAATAGTAGTTCTAATGGGGATTGGTGACTCCTTGGGTATATAATGCTGTTATAATACAGGTACACTCAAATGATGTAAATAACGGAGACTGTGAATTTTTTGGAATAGAATCTCTCTCACCCTTACATCATCACAAGATCTTGTTTTTGGGGTAATCATTCAATATATTAAATGAATTATTTTTGGTTTCAGAATTGAGTTTCCTAGTTTAATCCACCATTCTAGAAATATTTTCTTACCATACATTAGTATTAGTTTATGTAATGTTGAATCTTCACATAATGGAGGTGTGTTTTAGGTTTTAAACACTACAAAAATATAGATGAGATAATTTTATTCCTCACTATGTGTCTTTTTCTAGTAGTTCAGATCTTCAAGCTAGGGAAACCATATTTCCATGATGGCCCCACCCACCGAGGTGTGCCTAGTAAGACATAGTACAAGATGAAAAAATCATAAGATGACCTCCATAGAAAATCAGATAAAGAAAAGATTCAAAATAAGTAAATATAATTGGGGGGATTTTCCTAATTTAACATCCCATACCTGGGTTCCACTAAACCGGTGCCAAAAGATGGATTTTCACATGAACTCAAGAAATACTCCCCGTATAATAGAGGGTACCAACTAGCAGTAATGGTCTATGAGTCACATGGGAAGACTATAAAATCTTTATTAGTGTAAGCCTGTAGAGACCCAAAGCTTGACGTACATGAACATTACATTACTTTTGGGGAATATTTAATACATGACAAAAACATACGCCCAAATATCGTATTAGATTAGTGTCTTTAGAACCTCGGAACGTAATCTTCTAATAATGGTGAAAGATCTTCAAAAACTCCCATAAAGATCCTCCCCTTTAGGTTTTCTTACCTAAAACCATTCTTTATATCATTGGTAAAATAAAACATAAAAAGGGTGAGCTAAAATGCTCAGTAAGGGTAAAAATAGAGAACATAAAACAATCAATAATCATTTGAATGCAAAAACATGAACATAAAATCTAAACATCAAAATCTTGAGCAAAGACATAAATCTTAGAATTACGTAAGGCATATATCATAACAGGTCATCAATCAGGATAAAATATCCTGGGAATAAAGAATGTAATTGTGGAAACCATTAAGCACATGTTATTATTTACATAGTAGCCAAAGCATTACTACCAGGACCATCTTAGTGGACAAAGTCACTTTCTGAATCGAGTTCACTCCTCATTTTAGACCTTCAACACTGAAACGGATTAACATACCATTACAGCCATGTCTATCTCATGTGATATAAATCGTTACCCAATGAATCCGAGGGATATATAGGTCCCACCCCTCCCATAATGAAATCATTCTTACTTGTTCCCAAAAATAAACATAAATCATTCATCATAACCCAAAGAAGAAAAGGGGTCTCATAAACATCTTCCCTTCATAACGTAATCCATATAAAACAAATGGATATAATTTAATCATAAGAAGAATAAAACCATGTAAGTAATAGATACATTATACTTGAGACATAATCATACTAAATAATGTCATCTTAGATGGAAAATAGTTTTGACAAAACACTTGAAATGAATTTTGTGGAAAATATTCTTTCTTCTTTAAAATCATTTTCTTATCAGAAAATTCTATTAAATTTTAATATAAAATAATTTTGTTGAAAATAATCATGAAATCTTGTAGAGGAATCTTTATGAAAATAAGGTGTTATGAAACCGTAATAATCCGTTCATGCCTTATATGTTAAAAAAACATTCTTCTCGTACATTTATTGGAAATGTCAAAAAGTACCTCGTATGGTAAACAAAAGAAAGATTCCATAAATAACATGTTGTAAAAGTAAAAAGTGGTTAAAAATAACTTTAAACATAAATGAATATATTTTTATAAAATATGGACATGGTTGAAAAATATAACCCTAGTAAAAACTTATGAATAAACAATCTCAGAAAAAAACGAGATTGGAAAAGTTATCCCTTACCTTATGTATGATATGCTTCGTATGTATCCGAACCTACTGTATAATGATTTAAATAATGTCATTGACTTTTTAAAGAATAATATTCATTTTTATGATATCATATATAGTTTACTTATAACTTTATATTACCCGTTCTTATGTAAATTTGATTTAAAAGCAGCAATTTGTGTAAAATCATTTCATTTATTGTACGTGTTTCGACTTTTTGTTCTTGATATTATTACTTATATCTTGATATACTTAATTCCAGAATGTAAAAAATGATTTATATATAATATATATTCAGAATATACATATATATATGATTAATCTATAAATGGAATGAAATACACCGTTCATGGATATGGTCGGTCGTACGTACCCATGAACGCTGTTTTCGTTTCCTTATTGAATTGAATGGAATTAAGTAGATGACATACATATATATACTTAAATACAGTATCATTATTATGTCATATATTTCATTATTATTCATTTTATATACTTTATAATCATTCATGAATGGTTAACATGGAAAATGAATCTTATCGCGTCTTGGAGATGGTAGTCCGTACGTACACACGAGCGAGGATATCATTCTCATGATTGTGGAATTGTATTGAATTTTATGTATAATATTTCAGAATAAATTTCAATTTACAATAATCATATATAATTATCTATTTATCTACACCATTATACCCATCCAAGTAAGGTGGTGTTCGAAAACAGATTACACCACGTCGTGGAGATGGTATTCCGTATGTACGCACACGCAGTGATTTCATTTTCCTTAGGATGGATAGAAGGTGAAATAGGGTTGTTTCATAATTATAATAACATATTAGTATATAATTAATACGGATTTTATTACTTTATAATGATACAACAAATGAAGAATAAGTAGAAGAAGAAAGAAACTTGAGAGAATCGGAAGAAGAGATTACCTCTTCTTCGACGCACCTCTTTTAAGCTTCCTCTTAAGGAATTAGAGTTGGTATTTTGAGAAGACAAGAACCTCAAAAATGTTTCTAGGGAAGTTTCGAAGACTAATGGTCAGGGGTTGTCCGAGCTTCAAGGATCAAAAGTGTGTGAAGAGAAGAGGGAAGGGGTTCCCTTTTTATAAGGGAGGAGAGGGGCACCTTTGAAAAAACATAAAATATTATTTTATAATGAAGTCATATTCGGTTTATATTATCTCCAAGTTGATTTATTTCAAATATAAAGTAAGGATGTGTCTAAATCCTCTCAGCAAATAGGTTTTAGACAAGTTTAGGTTACTATTTTAACCTTATCTTTTTAGATTTAACTATAAGATAAATAATTTTACTTTTTCAGTGCCTTCTTGTTTTCTTGAACTATATGGTTAATAAACTTACTATAACCAGACAAACGAACCACAAGTGGTTCATTATTAAAATATATAATCTTATCTAAGTCATTTTTCCGAACCTTATATTTTATAATAAAAATTAATAATATTATATTTGTTTTAAAAACTATTTTATGTTAATTTTAACACTATATGGTAATTGATTTTTGTGAAATTCATAACATCATGATTAGTTCGAACAATGTTAACTAAATAAATAATAACATGTCATATTAACCAATAAAATTATTGTTATTTATAAAATGTCTCAAATTACAATTATTTGGGTATTTATAATATCAATTATTTTAATATTTCATTATTTAGGTAATTACTGCATCATGATTGTGTCATAAATAAATTAAATTATTTTATGTCGAAATTTTTTAAATAAAATACCATTAGGTATGAAATGTTTTTATCTTTATAATTAATATTTATAGTCTAATTTATCTTATTTATAACCTTATATTAAAAATGTTTTAGTTATCAAACTTTGATTTTAACTATTTTTACACTTCTTTAAACAAATAATATTAAATGTCGTAATCTAATCCAGTGGACCTGAATGGTCATATTTTATTCCTAAGGTTGTTTTTGGATGAATTAAACTTATCAAATAGAATTATTTCATGTGTTAGGGTAATAATAATATCATTTTTACCCTTAATTACCCTATTTACTTTTAACCGTGGTAAATAAAAGTAAAAAGTTACTATTCACCAAAAATTATTTTTATCTTATTGAACCACATTTTACTCTTTGATATTAACCGTGTCTCTCGGATTTTCAAAATTCCACTCAAAAATGAGGGAAAATTATGTTTTATGTAAATTTTCAAATTCTCCTAGGAGGTGGGTAAAAGACGGTGAAATTTTCAATAAACGTTTAATATATCTAAAATTATTATAAAATGACTCCAATGAATTATATTGAACTTAAATAGGTATTATGTATCAATTTTGACCTAAAATAAATTTAAATAAAATAAATAATTATTTAAATAAAAAGTCAGCTTTTAAATAGTCACCTAGTGTTTTCACTATTCATAAAAAATTGAATGTTTTCTGAAAAATACCCAAAATTCACCCGAGGCTAATTTCAGAATACCGAATCCAAAAAAGATGTCCATTTTGAAAGATAAAATTTTTAAAATTTCAAAAAGTGGTTATTACTATTCATTATGGCTAGTTCATAAAAATATTATAATAATATCTCGTTTAGTGAAACATAGTATTGCGTATAACGCACACTATCGTGGAAGGTCACAATTGTGTGTAATGAAAGCCAAGTCAGGGTTGCATGTAGTGCACGATTCGTTTGTTGTTGCGTATAATAGAATCCAACCATATTTCATTTATACATTGAATATATATATATATACACACACACACACTCAATGTTGGGTAAAATAACTTCTATCAAATGAACTTGAAATTGTGTGTAACACGATCCAAGATTAGTGTTGTGTATACTACAAGCTAATACAGTTTTTCATATAGAACATGCTAATTTTGGGGTAACGTACAACATATGACATCAATGAAATTAAAAATAATAATTCACATAAAATCTCGGGTTGTTATATTCTACCCCCCTTAAAATGAATTTCTCCCTCGAAATTCGTCAGGGTTATAAATCGTTTACTAATTGAAATTTTATTTAATAGAAACCCACATCGTAAAAAGGAATACTAAAGATTAATTTTAAAAACTAATGTATGAAACGTAACAGTTACCCAAATTAACTTATCCCTGGGTTTCCACATAGGAGAACATAGGTGAAAATATGGATATGAAAGAGAAATCTAACCATCAAGTTCTGATGGAGAGTGGTAGAGAACATGGATATGAAAAAGCCAACAATCACAAAGCCATTAATTTGTGATGATCTAAGGTACCATCTGATTCATCAGATATGAGAGTACTAGATCCAAATTTTTGGTTTCCAATATCATTTCCCTAACGTTGATGAACTTTTACATAAGTGGAAATACTTACTTGATTTTAGTGTAATATCATTGTTGTTCATTCCATGAATAATTTCCACTTCATATCTATTTATTGAAATGATGCTGAATTTTTCATTCATGAAGTGTTAGAAGATCATGTGATAGAATGATAAGCCATCCCATCTGTTTCTATCAGAAAATGGTTAGCATAAGTTATTAAATATACATAAGTCCATCTATAGTGAGATTAATCGTATATGATTCCAACAATGGACTTATAATTTATCTATCATACCGCTTAATAAAATAAAACTAATTTCTACTAAGCAGGGACTTCCTATAGTCTTGTGGTATGCGATAAAGGCCAGTGGAACTTTAATTGTGGGTTCAATTCCCACAGCCTTGTCCGACGTGATAGGTTTTCACCCATCCTGAAGTTTTTCCTGTTTCTAAAACTACATTATTATAACATTCCATAAATACTATCGAAAAAAGTTCTAGCCTTAAACAATTCTATCTAATGTCCAAATTAATACATTCTAGCATTTAATCTTATCGAAAATACTTCTATCCAATCTTATAGTATAAATAAAATTATTACTAGAAATGTCATCAACGAAGCATGTGAATACAGTCATTTATCCCCCATTTAAGATATATCTTCTTGGTCACATTCCAAACATGTGAATACCTTAATCATGTATTCTCTTGAAAAATTAATACCCATTGACCTTTAGTAAAAACATCAATGCTGTCAAAAGTTGACTCATTCCACATACCAAAATCCCAAATTTTTTATATTCTAAAACCGTGATATCACATTGTCCTTATATCATTTATCAATACTATAAAACATCTCATTATCTCCTAATCCCATCATTATACTCATATCATCTACTTTCCAAAAATATATGAATTAACCTTTCATGGTTACCAGTACCATTCAACATATGATTCCAAATACTTTAGGAAAAATAATAGTGTATCAATACTTAGATGTATCTTTAATCCATAGTACCATTAAATTACATATACAACATAACTCTTGACAAACATACAATCATTCCACTACCTTCTTAAACCACTGACTGAGCTTCGTCATTTATTTTATCTCATATATCATTTGTAGTCTCTTCTTCATCATCAACATAAATACTACCAATATGACCATGCTGATTCTTGTCATGAGATTTTCCCTTAGGGAATTGGTTTTCATAATGCCCATACATTCCAAATTTACAACATTTAACCATTGTTGATGTCTTAGAAACACCATAATCCTTGTCCATGGTGTTAACTGAACCTTTTCTTTTACAATTACTGGCTTTGTGTCCTTCTATTACACACCCAAAGCATCTTCCAGTTCCTTTGAAACATTCTCCCTAATGCCTCTTCCCACATGATTTACATGAGGGGAATTGAACATTCTTTCCACTATGATCATCATGAAACTCCATGTTTCTATTATTAGATGAGTCAGGATACTTACCAAAGTTGAGATTATTGATCATATTATGAGATTTCTAATTAGGCATAATAACGATGTTTGGACTTCCAGATCCAATTTCATTTTGTTTCTCATGAAGAATATCATTCCATTTTCCATCATAACCTCTATTATAGTGAATGTTCATATTTCCAGCCATTTTCTATAACCCAAAAAGAATAGTGTGAGTGGAAAAAATCATGATAGGAAAACAGTATAATAAAGGGGGATTACCTTCAATATATAACACCTTAGGTTTAATTATAATATCATTACCCTAATTCTAGGGATATAACCTATACTTATACTTAACCTTAGATAAATCCCTAGAAATCCCTTAGAAATATCTCTAGGGATCTCACTAAAGTCCTCGCATTCTAATTTCCAAAGTTTAACTAAACCATCGCACTGATACCAACTATAGAGACCCAATGCTTGATGTACATGCACATTACATTACTTTTGCGGAATATTTAATAAATGAAAAGAACATACGCCCAAAGATCATATTTGTTTAGAGTCTTTGGAAACTCGGAACATAATCTTCTAATCAAGGTGAATTATGTTCAGCATCTCCCACAAAGATCTTCCCCTTTTAGGTTTTCTTACCTAAAACCATTCATTATATCCTGGGGAAAATAAAACATAAAATGGGTGAGCTCAAATTCTCAGTAAGGGTAAACATACAGAACATAGAACAATCCATAAACATTTGAATGCAAAAACATGAACATAAAATCTAAACATCAATATCTTGAGCAAAGACATAAATCATGGAAGTACGTAAGGCATATATCATAATGGATCATATGTCATGATAAAATAGCATGAGAATAAATCATGTAATTGTGGAAAACATTAATCACATTTTATGATTTCTATAGTAGCCAAGGCATTACTACCACGACCATCTTAGTGGAAAAAGTCCCTTTCTGAATCGATTTCACTCCTTGTTTCAGTCCTGTAACACTGTACTGGATTAACTTAATGTTTCATCCATGTCTATATCATGAGATATATATCATTAACTAATGCATTGGAGGGATATATAGGTCTAACCCATCTCATAATGAAATCATTCTTACTTGTGCCACAGAATAAACGAAAATGATTCATCATAACCCAAAGATTAAAATGGGTTTCATAATCATTATCCCAGCATCACATAATCCATATAAAACAAATGGTTATCATTTCATCATAAAAAGAATAAAACCTTGTAAATAATAGAGACATTATAATTGAAACATAATCATACTAAATAATATCATCTTAGATGGAAAATAGTTTTGACAAAACACTTGAAATGAATTTTTATGGAAAATGTCCTTTCTTCTTTAAAATCATTTTATAATCAGAAAATTCCATTCAATTTTAGATGAAATGGATTTTGTTGAAAATAATCATGAAATCTTTTAGATGAAACATTATTAAAATTAGGTGTTATGTAACCCTAAAAATTAGTTCTTTCCGAATATGTTAAAAAACATTCTTCTCGTACTTTTCCTGGAAAATTAAAAAACTAACTCGTATGTTAAACAAAAGAATGATTCCTTACATACCATGTAGTAAAAGAAAAAATGGGTAAAAAGACTTTAAACATACATGAATCCATTTTTATAAAATAGGGACATGGATGATAAATATAACCCCAGTAAATACTTATGAATAAAATATCTCAGATAAAAACGAGATTGGAAAAGTTATCCCTTACCTTATGTACGATATACTTCCTATGTATCCAAACCTCCTTTATATTTAAAATTTCAAATTCTTCTAGGAGGTGGGTAAAAGACGGTGAAATGTTCAATAAAATTTTAATATATCTAAAATTATTATAAAATGACTCATATGAATTACATTGAACTTATATAGGTATTATGTATCAATTATGACCTAAAATAATTTAAATAAAATAAATAATTATTTAAATAAAAAGTCGGGTTTTAAATAGTAACCCAGTGTTTTCACTTTTCATCAAAAAATTGAATGCTTTCAGAAAAATACCAAAACATCACCCTAGGCTAATTTCGGTATTCCGAATCCAAAAATGAAGTCCTTTTTGAAAGATAAAATATATAAAATTTCAAAAACTGGGTATTGAAATTCATTACGGCTTGTTCATAATAATATTATAATAATATCTTGTTTAGTGAAACTTGGTATTGCGTATAACACAAGCTAACGTAGAAGGTCACGGTTGCGTTTAATGAAATCCATGTCTGGGTGGCGTGTAATGAAAAATTCATTTGTGTGGTGTATAATAGAATCCGACCATAATTCATTTATACATTGAATATATATATATACACTCAATGTTGCGTAAAATAACATCTAACAAATGGACATGAAATTGTGTGTAACACGATCCAAGATTAGTGTTCTGCATACTGCAAGCTAATACGATGTTTCCAATAGAACAAGCTAATTTTGGTGTCACGTACAACACAAGACATCAATGAAATTAAAAATAATAATTCTCATAAAATATCGGGTTGTTACAAAACCAAAACATGAATCATATAGAATAGTGTACACAACATATACACACCAATGGACATGCATAAATAACCATCTCCCAAACTCTGTACAAACCAGAACCTATAGTAAATTTGTCATGTCAAGATGTAGTACCATGTGGAAAACCCAAAAATATTGTAAAAAAAGTAATCCCCAAGAATTCCTAAATCCAATTCTAGAACCTCATCCAGGCACTTCCGAAATATTACTCATCTTACAAACACTTTTTCCTTTTCCCTTTAAAATAATTTCAACCATGCAATATTCTCGGGTACACGATGGTGGCCTGAGAAGTGTGTCAGAACAACTCAGTAGGAAAACACCAATGGTGTCTCAAAAATATACAGTCTTAAGAGAATGTTGATGAAATTTGTCAATAATGATATGTATATAAACGACAGTTCAAATAGCCATTATTGATAAGGTTTCCCTTATGAAAATCCTCTACTATATTCAGATTCAATAATATAACATCTCTGTTCCTAATTCACCCTTTTTAGTTGTTAAAAAGATTAAGAATGTTCAATAATATCAAATAATATGGAAATAAATCATGTAATATCTCATTAGGGAAACACATCACAACAACCACATTATCCTCACATGGAAGCATCAGTCTTGGTGGAAGGAAACAGTTAGGGTAAATAACTTCGTCCCCTTCCCAAAACTATACAATGAGGGGTGTAGTTTAGTGCCTAGTTCTAAATCAACCCATGGGAAGAGAACCTCATGTCAATACCACAATCTACCTAACAATTTGAATAATATTATTTATTCATCCACCAAAAATAACCACATTATAACAATGCAAAACAAATATCATTAGTAATATTTTGATATTAACAACTAATATTGATATCACTATCATGAAAAATCCCATTAACACATTTATAAATTATATCAAATATTTATTTATCCCTATCAATATTCCACATTCCTGACTCACAAATGACATTAAAATAAAAAATGTGATTCGTTGACACATTCCCATTAATTATATTTAACTAAATGATATTCCAATCCAAAAAACCCCTGAAAACGTTACCCAAATCTAATCACATCTACCCATAATCCTTTATTAATCATTAAATTAACCCATTTACACATTCAACCAGGGCTCTACTTAATTCCAATTCAATTTCACACATCACTTTTCTGTTAACCATGTTCGGGAGGGTGGAAGCACCCCATGGGTGGCCCTAAATTGGTCATGTCATCCACCATTCATCTAATGGGGATCATTTGGGGGGGTTCAATTATCTATTTAGAAACTATTTATATCAAAACATAATAATGAAACCAATAAAACACCAAGGTAATACAATGAAAATAACCCCATATGAACAAATCTATTAAAAACTAATTGACATAACATGTAGTCATCCAACCTAAAATCCGTTGACAAATGCATTCTTAATCGAAGTCAGAGATCTGATTAAATCACCCATTAGAACTTCAAACATGATCTATCTAAAACGGATGTGTTTTAGAGATTTAGATGTATATAATATAAGGATGAATACCCGAAACCAAAAATAGACACATTAGTTGGATTAGACATCCATATATTTTTGATCCAAAACTGATAGCACTTGAAAAAACCTAGGGATAAAAGATAATCACCCTACTAATCCCTTGGGAGGTCTTATTTTAATAACTGGGAATCAAGGGGAAATAAGGATTGAAAATCCTATGAACATTTAAAATATCATAGTGGAAATTTTTAAATTTTATACAACATTGTAGTGGAACATGGATTGCCCGCATGATTTGACAAACCGTGCAAACCCATGCACAAGAAACCATGAAAGGAAATATGGGTCACTGGGATACCAAGGTAAGCCTTGCAGTTTAATAGACCCTGCATCGATCATGAATTAAGCCTTTTTCCAAGGATGCATAGTTCCCTAGGACTTCATTACTATTTGTTTAATTGTGCATCAACTGTGCTCCTTGAATAGATTTTCCTAGTTCTCTCCATTCTCATGTACCAAACCTTCGGGACACCCTAATGAACAAAAATAATCCATTGAAAAATTTAATTAACCAAAAATGATAGATTGAAACTGTAATTTAACAATTACATAACTCCATGAAATCATTGATCTTATAACCTCACCCTCGTATAACCAATCAACATCGAGACACTCTTACCTAAATTACTATGTTTATAATAAAACTAGGTTGGGTATCTTGGATTTCATATCGGAATATAACTCCCTAGATTCATTAGAAAAATTTCCAAGGTGCCATAAAACATTGCACAGATATTATATTCATTCCCCACAAGACATTATACCTAGAATACATAGTACAATCCAGATGATCCTTGAAGGAAACAAAAAACTATAACTATAAAATTTAAACAATTATCACATGATATTGATTTGGGTGATATTATGAATGTTTGGAGACATTAAATACACCATGAATCCCACTATACAGTTGTAGAAGAGACAATCAGTAAGACACTAGTCTTATCCTCTATATGATCTCGAACAATCCAACATACCTAGGTGCCATCTTACCATTTTTCTGAATTCGGTGGTTAAAAAACCAAGGAGGAACCCAAAGAAAGGAACTATCACCCCCCCAAAAACTTATGAGATTTATGATTTAGACCATCATATGAATTTTTACTAATCTGAGAAGTTTTCATATTATATTAATCAATAAAACTGTATTTAACGTCTTCTACATGAGACATAGTCCCAAGAGATCAGATTACCCATCTAATGAGAAACACAATAATTATCTACATTGTCTACTATAGAGTTCATCAAAATGCACAATCTAAATCTTATCATGAAAACTGTTATTATAGATACTATCAAAAAGAGGAAATGGTTTTTCTTACAAACCATAGAGATCCAATGAATAGTCTCTGAACAGATCATTAAATACATGAATTGTATGCTTTGATGGTTTGTTCATCAACATGTGAGAGGATTTACTCAAAATTGCATGGGTAACAAGAACATCATGTAATCCCAACCTGAATTTTGATGTGAAAAAAAGTCATATTCTGAAACTAGGTTTCTAAGACATGCAACTGCACAACCCCTCGAATATTAAACTCACCAAACTAATTAATTGTGTAGGTATCCTAGATCGGTATAAAATGGACCTCCTTAGTTAATCGGTCCATGACTACCTGAACTATTTAATTCTTTTGGGTAATCCAAAGAACACTTGCTAAAATGCCAATATTTACGTCATTCCACTTCTATTCTGGAACATTTAATGACTTTAAAATCCACCTGGGAACTGATAATCGACTTTCACATATTGATGGGTAAGTATTCCTACCACAAAACCCCAAACATATTCTTTATTACTATCCACAAATACTACCAATATAGATCACGAGACATCTGAAATAGACCAGGACCACAACCACCTTCGATTCATGAAACACATGAATTAACTCTTTTAGCATAACAACTGGTACACCCACACTTCCACACACATTGAAAATATCTTCATCACTAATATACCAACTATAAGGTGACTCAACACCTTTATAATACTAAAAAACAGTCTTTATCATGGCTCAAATGGGCTTTATCAGCACTAAAAAAGATTTTTAAAGCTCGATGCTAATAAAGGTGGTACCCTTTTTCAGCGCTGACTTAGCACTGATAAAGGGGTACTTTATCAGTGCTAAAAAAGCGCTCATTATTGAAACCGTTATCAGCGCTAAAAACACACTGATAAAGGGGGACTTTATCAGTGCTAAAATGATGGTGATAAGACAACCCTTTCTCAGCGCTAAAAGAGCGCTGATAAATGTGTGTTTTATCAGTGCTCCTTTAGCACTGATAAACTGATCCTTTATGAGTGCTAAAAGAGAACTAATAAATGCCCTCTCTACTTCTACAAAAAAAATCTGCAACAGCACACCCAAACACTTGCAAAACATTCCACATATCAATAAGTTAATTAGACCAATTATACCCATACAAAATCTACACATAAATCATAAGCTAATTAGACCATGTATACCCATACAAAATGTATACCTGTATACCAATAACAAATAACTCATATGTTAATTAAGTACATAAAGAATTCAATTCAAAATTTAGGGGGTTGGGGGGCTGTTCAGGGGTTTGGGGTGGCTGTCCGGGGGGGGGGGGGTAGGAGGTGTCTGGGGGGATGGGGGTGTACGGGAGGAAAGGGGTGTCTAGTGGGGGTGGGGGCGGTCTAGAAGGTTGGGGGTTTTCCAAGGAGGGTGGGGGTGTTCAGGGGGTGGGGGATTCCAGTGGGTGGGTTGGTGGCTAGGAGGGGGTGTCCACATGGGGGGGGGGACTGTCCATAGGGGTGACCAAGGGGGAGGGGTGGTGTCCAGGGGGTCGGGGGGATTTCAAGGGGTGGGGGTGTCTGGGGGGAAGGGGCGTTCCGGGGGTGGGGGGGGGGGGTGCCCAAGGGGTGTGGGGTGGTGTCCAGGAGGGTGGGATGGGGGTGTTTGGGGGATAGGGGTGTCTAGGGGGTGGGGTTGTCCATGGGGTGGGGGCGGTCCTGGGGGTGGGGGGGGGAGGTCCAGGAGGTTGGGAGGATGTCCAATGGTAGTGGGGTGGTGTCAAAGGAGGTGGATGTCAAGGTGGGGGCTGTCTATGGGTTATCCATGGGGGTGGGCTGGTGTCAAGGGTGTTGGAGGGCTTTCTAGGGGGTGGGGGTGTCAGAGGGGTGTGGTGTCCAGGGGGTGGGTTGGTGTCCAGGGGGGGTAGGGGCAGTCAGGGGGGTTAGTGGGGATGACTCAAACATGTCAAGAAGGACCCATGGAACTTTCTCTTAATGGATCAATAAAATTCGATTGTGTCTGGTCTGATTTTCTTAGGCCAGTTGTTGTTTTCACTTAAAATTGTGTCAATTTTCAACAAAAGAGAGACCCTTTGAGTGGTACATGCCACACCGTGCCTCAGATTGTGGGATTGATGAATCATACACATCAAAAATGACCCATGTATCATTCTTATAAATTATCAAGACTGTCTGAGTGCGTTTGGTTGGATTTTCATTGGTTAGTTGTTGTTTTCAATTAAAATTGTGTCCATTTTAAACAAAAGAGAGACCCTTTGAGTGGCATCGGACACACAGTGCCTCATATTGGTGCAATATTGAATTGTACATGTCACCAAGGACCGGTGAATCGTTCTCCTAAAGGACCAACACAATACAAAGGTGTTTGTTCATATTTTCATAGGTCAATTGTTGTTTTCACTTAAAATTGTGTCCAATTTAATTAAAATAGAGACCCTTTGAGTGGTACCGTCCACACTATGCCTCAGATTGAGGTGGGGTTGTATCTTACACATCAACAAGGACCCATGTAAATTTCTTATAAATGATCAAGACAATCTAAATCCGTTTTGTTGGATTTCTGTAGGTCAGTTGTTGTTTTCACTTAAAATTGTGTCCATTTTAAACAAAAAAGAGACCCTTTGAGTATTACCAGCCACACCGTGCCTTAGATTGAGGCGCGGATGACTCATAAACGTCACGAAGGACCCTTGGATCATTCTCCTAAAGTATCAATACAATATTAATGTGTTTGGTTGGATATTTGTAGGTCATTTTTTGTTTTCACTTAAAATTGTGTCCCTTTTAAACAAAAGAGAGACCCTTTGAGTTGTATCGGCCACACTGTTCCTCTAATAAAGGTAGGGTTGACTCATACATGTCACCAAGGACTAATGGATTTCTATCCTAATGTATAAACACCATCCCAATGTTTTTGGTCGGATTTCTGTTGGTCAGTTTTTGTTTTCACTTAAAATTGTGTCCATTTTAAACAAAAGAGAGACCCTTTGAGTGGTACCGGCCACATCGTACCTCGGATTGAGGCGGGGTAAACTCTTACATGTCACCAAGGACCCGTGGAATGTTGTCGTAAAAAATAACCACAATCCAAATGATTTTGGCTGGATTTCCATTGGTGAGTTGTTATTTTCACTTAAAATTCTGTCAATTTTAAATAAAAGAGATCCCCTTTGAGTAGTACCGACCACACCGTGCCTTATATTGAAGCAGGGTTTACTCGTACACATCCCTATGTACCAGGGGATCATTCTGATAAATTATAAACACAATATGAATGCATTTGGTATGATTTCTATAGGTCTGTTGTTGTATTCACTTAAAATTGTGTCCATTTTAAACAAAAGACAGACCCATTGAGTGGTACCGGCCAAATCGTGCCTCATATTGATGCGGGGATGACTCATACATGTCACGAAGGACCCATGGATCATTCTCCTAAAGGACCAATATAATCCAAATTTGTTTGGATGAATTCCCGTAGGTCATTTTTTGTTTTCACTTAAAATTGGGACCATTTTAAACAAAAGAGAGACCCTATGAGTGGTATAGCCACAACATGCCTTGTATTGAGGCGGGTATAACTCGTACACATCAAAAGGACCCATGGATGGTTCTTATAAAATATCAAGACAATCCAAATCCGTTTGGTTTGATTTTTATAGGTTAGTTGTGGTTTTCAATTAAAATTGTGTCCATTTTAAACAAATGAGAGACCCTTTGAGTGGTACCAGCCACACCGAACCTCATATTGAGGTGGGGTTGACACATACACGTCACCAAGGACACGTGAATCATTATACTAAAGGATGAACACAATTTGAATGCATTTGGTTGGATTTCTGTAGGGTAGTTGTTTTTTTACTTAAAATTGTGCCCATTTTAAACAAAACAGACCCTTTAAGTGGTACCGTCCACACCGTGCCTTGGATTGAGGCGGGGTTGACTCATACTCGTCGAAAAGGACCCATGGATTGTTCTTATAAAATATCATGATAATATGAATGTGTTTGGTCAGCTTTCCATAGGTCAGTTGTTGTTTTCACTTAAATTTGTGTCCATTTTAAACAAAAGAGAGAACCTTTGAGTTGTACCGACCACACTGTTCCTAGAATCGAGGCGGTTATTACTCATACACGTCACCAAGGACTCGTGGATCATTCAACTAAAGGATCTACATAATCAGAATAAGTTTGGTTGGATTCTTATAGGTCAGTTTTTTTTAACATAAAAGTTAGTCCATTTTAAACAAAAGAGAGACACTTTGATTGGTACCCGCCACACCGTGCCTCGGATTGAGGTGGGGATGACTCGTGAATGTCAAGAAGGACTCGTGAATTGTTATCTTAAAGGATCAACCATATCCGAATGTGTTTGGTCGGATTTTCATAGGTCAGTTCTTTTCACTTAAAATTATATCAATCTTAAAGAAAAGATAGACCCTATGAGAGGTACCAGCCACACCATGCCTCAAATTGAGGCAGGGTTGACTTGAATACATCAAAATGGACCCATGTATCGTTCTCATAAAGGATAAAGACAATCTGAATCCGTTTGGTTAGATTTTCGTACGTCAGTTTTTGCTTTCACTTAAAAATCTGTCCATTTTAAACAAAAGAGAGACCCTCTGAGTGGTATCGGCCACACTGTGCCTTATATTGAGGAAAGGTTGACTCTTACACATCCCAAATGAACCCATGGATTGTTCTACTAAAGGATCAACACCATATGAATGTGTTTGTTCAGATTTCCGTAGGTAAGTTTTTGTTTTATCTTTAAAAGCTGCCCATTTTAAACAAAAGAGATACACTTTGAGTGGTACGGGCCACACTGTGCCTTGTATTGAGGCAGATATGACTCATACACACCACCAAGGACTCGTGGATCATTCTCCTAAAGGATCAATACAATCCTAATGTGTTTAAGAGGATTTTCGTAGGTCAGTTGTTGTTCTCACTTAAAATTGTGTCCATTTTAAACAAAAGATAGACCCTTTGAGTTTTACCAGCCACACATTGCCTCGTATTGAGGCGGGGATTAACTTTACATGTCAAAAAGAACACATGGATCGTTCTTATAAAAGATCAAGACAATACAAATGCGTTTGGTTGGATTTTCAAAGGTCATTTGATGTTTTCATTTAAATTTGTGTCCATTTTAAACAACAGAGAGACCCTTTGAGTGGTACTAGCCACAACGTGCCTCAGATTGAGGTGGGGTTGACTCTTACACATCACCAAGGACCCATTAATTGTTCTCCTAAAGGATAAACAAAATCTGAATGCGTTTGTTTGGATTTCCGTAGGTTAGTTGTTGTTTTCACTTAAAATTGTGTCCATTTTAAACAAAAGAGAGACCTTAGAGTGGTACCGGCCACACCGTGCCTCGGATTGAGGTAGGGTTGACTACTACATATCAAAAAGTACACATGGATAGTTCATATAAAATATCAAGACATTCCTAATGCGTTTGGTCAGAATTATGAAGGCCAGATATTGTTTTCTCTTTAAATTGTGTCCATTTTAAACAAAAGAGAGACGCTTTGATTGGCACCGGCCACACTGTGCCTCAGATTGAGGCGGGGTTGACCCATACTCATCACGAAGGACCCTTGGATCATTCTTCTAATGTATCAACACAATATGAATGCTTTGGGTTGGATTTTAGTAGGTTAGTTTTTGTTTTCACTAAAAAATGGACCCATTTTAAACTAAAGAGAGACCCTTTGGGTGGTACCGGCCACACCGTGGCTCAAATTCAGGAAAGGATGACTCGTGCATGTCAAAAAAGACTCGTGGGTCATTCTCCTAAAGGATAAAAATAATACTAATTCATTTGGTCATATTTCTGTAGGTCAGTAGTTTTCACTAAAAATTGTGTCCATTTTAAACAAAAGAGAGACCCTTTGAGTGGTACCGGCCACATCGTACCTCGGATTGAAGCGTGGATGACTCTTACAAGTCAGAATAGACCCCTGGATTTTTTCTCATAAAGGATAATGACAATCCAACTGTGTTTGGTCGGATTTTCATACATCAGTTGTTGCATGCACTTAAAAATATGTCCATCTTAAACAAAAGAGAGACACTTTGAGTGGTTCTGGCCACACTGTGCCTCGGATTGAGGCGGGGATGACTCATACTCATCCCCAACACACCCATGTATCATTCTCCTAAAGAATCAACATATTCCGAATGCGTTTTTTCAGATTTCTGCAGGTCAGTTTTTGTTTTTACTTAAAAATCTGTCCATTTTAAACAAAAGAGAGACCCTTTGAGTGGTACCAGCCACACCATGCATCGAATAGAGGTGGGGTCAATATTTAGACATCACCAAGTTCCCGTGGATCGTTCTTCTAATGGATCAAAACAATCCGAATGTGTTTTTTCATACTTCCGTAGGTCAATTGTTTTTTTTCACTTAAATTGTGTCGATTTTTTTAAAAAAAGAGACGCTTTTAGTGGTACCAGCCCCACTATACCTCAGATTGTGGCGGAGATGACTCATGCACATCATGAAGGACCCATTGATCATTCTACTAAATGATCAATACAATCCTAATTCATTTGGTTAGATTTATGTTGGTCAGTTGTTTTCACATAAAATTGTGTTCATTTTAAAAAAAATGAGAGACCTTTTGAGTGGTACCAGCCACACCGTTCTTCATATTGGGGAGGGGTTGACTCGTACATGTCACAAAAAACCCCTGGATCATTCTCATGATGGATAAGAACAATATGAATGCGTTTCATCTGATTTTTGTACGTCATTTGTTGTTTTAACATAAAAATATGTCCATTTTAACCAAAAGAGAGACCCTTTGAGTGGTACTGGCCACCCCGTGCCTCGGATTGAGGCAGGGTTGACTCATACACATCCCCTGCACACCCATGGATTGTTTTAATAAAGTATCAACACAATCTGAATGCGTTTGGACAGATTTTCATATGACAATTGTTGTTTTAACTTAAAAATCTGTAAATTTTAAACAAAAGAGAGTCCCTTTGAGTGGTTCAGTATTCTTGAATGTTGCTGGTGCATATCATCTGTTAAAATGGAAAAACGACTCATTGGAGAAAGGATGACTAATTTAATAACAATTATAATCTTCCTATGAAAATTTACATACAACAATTTCTCATCTTTTGATCCCCTTAACCCCTCTCAAAAATGACCACCAATTGTACTTGTACCCAAGTCAGATCTTCATTCTATTTGTGTACAATCTGCCAGCAGGTATGTCGGCCACTCGTTTCTTGACACATCTATATCGTCTTGTGAGTGTGAGGCTTTTTGGAAGTCAGACTAGTACTAAAAAATATAAAAATAAATAATTTAAAAGTAAATAAAATGAACAAGTGGTTGTTTTTGAAAATACCTCTTTAGGGATGCTAGTTTTTTGATGGAAAACAATGTCTTTAATAAATTTACAAATATAATAACTGTAATAATTATAATTTTTTTAGTTTTGGACACTAAAAAAATTGATCATTAGGATAATAAGTAACCTGTGTGGAGATGTGTTTTGGTATTGAAATTTCATTATATATATACTGATATTTGTCCAGACGTAGTACTTGCTCACCTCCTTATGCTTTGCCCCTGTCCTCATTCCTTTTTTAGACGATTATGAATCACCAAATTATCATAAAAGAATCCTCAGTAAAAGATAATACAAATTATATTACATGATTTTTAGACCTAAAACATAGGATATACTGTCTAACATATTCACAAACTCCATCATGTGTGGTAGGTTTCATGGATATCCTTGCTTTGAATCCAGAAAATAAATCATTGGAGTATCAATGTTCCCCGTAATTTGCAACCAATGTTTCTTAAAAACATAAAACAGAATAAGTAATAAAAAAGTGAAAATATAATTGATATGATTTAATCGTTGTGTTTTACCCTAGCATGGTTGGTATTAGGAAGAGTCTGTTATCTATAATCTTAAATTCAAATGTTTTCAGCAATCCATTCACTATTTCATCAATTTCTAATGGCTCTAATTTTGTTAGGTGATGATGTTGTATGAGGACTACCGAGTCCAAATCTTGGTTCATGGGAAAATTCCTTCAATTGTTTTTCATAAATGTGTCTGTCAACAATATAAAATGAATTTACTCATAATTTTTACATTAGATCAGCTTATAGAAAATCAATTCAGGAAAATATACCTCATATATATATTTACAACAGTGACGCCTAGCCAACTATTTTCACGGATCTCATTTACAATTTCAGCAGCAACAAAATCTTGACTTTCCTCTCTGTATATATTTTTTTTCGAAAACCACTATATGACTACTACCATCTTTTAGCTTCGTATCCACTTGAGACATAAATGCTAGAAAATGTTGATAGAGAACATGTGGTGTTATTATGCTTTCAGTTTCTCCTTGGGATTGGTTGGTCGATCATTTAGATGGTTTTGAGCTATATTTTGTCACCCCCTTCCCATTCTCTGTCTATAATAACAATCATTGTCTCAAACCATTTTTCATTAATTGTTAAAGGTTTAGTATGAAAAAATGGAAATAAATACCTCTTTTTCCGCATGTACTTATACAAGTTGTGACAGCCATGCAATGAATGTCCCAATTTCCTTTTCGACCATATGAATATCAATGTCAGCAAGTGGAATAGGTAGCTTTGCCTTTGGCTCATGATCAACAACAATCATCACTGTCATTTGACCATACAGAAGTGGGATATTATGCTGCATGGAATCTAGGATATTGGACATTATAGCCCTCACTACAAGGTGATAGGTGGGTGTTAACCGATATAAATCACAATCATTTTCACCCTATAGAAAAATAGTACAGAAAAAGTATTAGTGTTTTCTGATTCATATTTCATGGGAACAATTATTAGAATATTGATTACCACGGCTAAGACAGTTCTTTGAGGGGAATGGCTCACCTCAAATCTAGGGGGTGGGGTGGGATGTTCACGTGCTTGCTGTTCCTGAGTTGTGTTTTCTCTTTCCTTCCCAAAAATAAAAATTTCCAGAAAATTTCCCTGCCATTGCAAGCATTATTCAAGGGTTTCTATTTTTCCTCATTTGTTCCAATTTTTCATCTGCATAATCCATTTTTTATTCTAAAAATATATTCGGGTTGTCACCCCAAACCCCGCACCTCTGACATGACCGTATTTTTCTGGGTGCATCAAATCCGTCGATAATAGGTCTGCATCCTCAATAGGAGTAGCTAATTCCTGTGACTGTCAGATATAGGAAAATAACTATTTATTTTTATGTAATATCAATTTAAAACAAATATTTTTATCATCGTGTCATACTTAGACATATTCGCCACACTTTTTGAGTGTTCTCACCTACTAACATCCCATCCTTATTCACATGTGCCTCTTTCTATAGCACATGATGTGGGATGGAAGTGTATTTGGTTTTAGAATCATCAATCTATTTATATACATAGGAAAATAATTATGATGTTGTTTATTAGCACCTAACAATATTCACGTAAATTTAAAAGACGTACCATTTTAATTTCTAGTGAAGCGCACCCATCCTTGCTTTACGATAGGGTTATGTTAGTTTTGATGCACATTCCTTATTTTTAGTACATAATTTCGGTTTCATAAATGAAATATTGACAATCAAAGTGATGAATACAGGTATCCCCAATCAATGTATTATCACCCACAATGTACCTGAAACTTCTTATCCCCATGACGGCCAATAAATGCATGTCATGCTTCTTGGTATATCATGTGAGCGTAGAATATGGGTGGGTGTGGTTTTATTTTACCTTTAGAATCTTCTAGGTGACATCTTGTTAAAATAGTGCGAAAATCTAGATGAATCCTTCCTGTAATCCATAGTATATAATCCTTGTGTGAAACGTCTCCTTTAAATGTACTCTGAAAGAGATTGAGAAGAGTAATTCATCGTTTTATTGTTTTATTTTATAGTAAATTAACGAAATAAATTCATAATGTTACCGTAATTTCTTCCCAGATCATATCCTTTAGCCTGACACAAAATGGTTCCCTGAATCGATGTCAATCGACACGCGTTTCCGAGTGACAACTCTAATGTTACTACTAAACATTGCCTTGTTGAGATTCACATGTTCTCCTCATGCATTCCATCTAACATCAAATTTGATTCCTTTTCTCTTCGACTTAAGAACATCGGCTAACACTGTCAAAGTATGACGCACCTGTGTTTTCTGCAACATATGTTATTCATTCCTGACCATTTCATTGATATCAACATCATCTATATGTTAATGTCAAATGGTAGCAACAACATGTGATGATGGTTGTTGGACCTCAATAATAAGAGATGCATGAGCCACAGTATCATGTAAAGACTTGGAAATTTCAAGGAAATCTTTTTCTTAATTTCTTTGGGATTTTACAAGAACACAGTTTCATGACGGTGCCTGATTCCAAGGTCCGGTGTGCCCAGAATCAATTTTCGAAGTTTAGATCGGGTATGTTCAGTGAACGAACGACCGGGTTTTTCTATCTTTTGAACCAGTGCTCGGAATCGAAATCCGAGGGCACCGATGAAACCGCATCACTAGTAATTGCTTAGGAGGAATTTTCCCGAAGGTGCGTTTTCTCGGGAGGAGTTGCTAAAAAAAGGGGATTTAAATGTGATGTAATAAAATTGTGTTACAATTTCATTTTATATTCTAAGTTGTTATAACCTATGTGTATAAGTTGGGTGGGACCTACTTGTTGTTAACTACCCTTGAGAGAATAAAGGTGGGGTGGGGCCCACACGAGCCCATCCCCTCACATTCCCTAACTCCTATAAACCACCCCACTTAAGATGTGTAACTCATCTTAATCTTTAAACTTCCCATTAATTGGGTTACTTTCCCTCTCCTCACTTTAATCATGCCAACAAACTAATCCAATAAATGGAATTAACATTCTGAATTTTGAACTCATAGAATGACTTAATAAAATAAGAATAGCTTATTTTATTTTGGGGGGTTAGATAGGTTGTGTTGAGGAATAGAGGAGACAGCTCTAAATCTATTGAAGAACATCATCTTCTCTGGTGAAGAAGGTCTTCATCCTCAATGAAAAACAACAACACTTCGTCAAGGATCATCGACTCGGTGACTCGGTATCTTTGGACATCATCTTCCTCCATGACAAAGGAGGAGGCACCGACGCAGAAACTCGCCAACGACGTTTCATTCCTTCTCCTCTCCGCAGCTGGTGTGAGACGTCATTCCCTTCTTGGATGCACGCCAACACAGTCATCGAAACCACCCCCGTGAGGCTACCTTCCGCAAACTTCATTTGGGGTAGGGATTTAATTTGTGAATGTTAATTAACCCATGTTTATTCCCTTCTAAAACAAATAATGTGGATCAACTAAATATTATGTTGATCCGCGAAAGAATATGTTTGCGGGTTGGGAATTCTTGATTGCGGGGAAAACTGTAGGCGTAATTTATTCTGTTCGTGAATTCTTTGTCGTTCATCGACTTCTTTTTGGCCGCCTGTTATCGTAATAACGGGAGAAGGTCAGACCGCACGAACACGACCGACCCTCCTCCCCCCTTCAATGTTGTTTTTGTTGAGGCACGAACAAAGGCGGTGCGGTGGAACAACACCGCGCGGAATCAGGAAGAAACACGGTGAAGAAACGCGGTGTCGTCGTGCCGCGCTGTGGAGGCCGAACAAAGCCGAGGCGCAGTCGCGCCACGCCGGAAAACCAATAAGAGGCCGCGATTTGTTATTTGACGTACAGATCGTCGGGAGATGATGAAATAGGCCGCATAGGCAATTTAAAGTCATCATAGTAAAGGTAGGGTCCAGGGAGGACCATTGGAGAAGACATGAGGCAAAACTGACCCCCAGAGCGCGTCCAGTGGTCCGCGGAAGGCGGCGGCGGCGCGCGGCTCCGGCGACCGGCAGCGGCGGCACACTGCTAGAACAGGACCGCTGCGGCTGAGCCACAGCGGCGGACAAACCGAAACGGCAATTCCGTTCTAGAGGTGGAGCGGTGTGGCATTAAGCCGCACCAGTTTTTCTTCAACCGGGGGGGGGGGGGGCGAAACCCCCTACATCCGCTGGCCACGCTGGCGCCGTGCCAACGCCAGGCCAGCCGGCTGCCCAGGTCGGGCCGGGCCGGGCCGTGCTTTGCTGGGCTGGGCCGTGATTTTCTAGGTCGGACCCGGGCACAGGTGTGGTCGACCCGGTTCGGGCTGACCCAGGGGGTATCGGGCCGGGTCGGACCGGGCCCGAACCCCCTATTTTCGGACAGTTTCGTTCAAAAGCTCATAACATGGGCTACGGACCTCCGATCGATGCACTGTCAGTTGCGATGCGATCCTTGTATCGAGACAGTCGTTAAGATATATTACATGCAAGGTTTTAAGGAACATTGGGTATGACCTGTTTGGTTCGAACCCGAAACCAACCGGGCCCTCGGAGTGGAAACACTTATAACATGAGCTCCGGACGTCCGATTGACGTGCTGTCGACTTTGTTCGATTCCTCTTGATGAGACGGAACTTTTGGAATTCTTTGCCTAAGATTTGGATGCAATTGGATAGTTGGTGTGTTGGATTGTACCTGAAATACAACCGGGCCCCAGGAACGGAAAAGCTGATAACTTTCATACCAGACGTCCGTTTGAAGAACCGTCAGCGGAGATGGTGATCACGTTGAGAAACGGTCCCTATGAGTATAACCTATGAGAGTTTGGGGTACAGTTGACATACGACCGGGTTGGTTCGTACATGAAACCAACCGGGCCCCTGGGACGAAAAGGCTAATAACTCACAGACCGGGCGCCCGATTGACGCGTCGTCCATTGTGTTGAGATCCCTATGACGAGGCGGTCATTTGAGACACTTCTTCATGGGACATTGTGATACATGGAGTATCGACCAGTATCCTGTGGAGCGGACCCTCCCGAAGACGAGCATATGGAGTACGGAGACCATGTAGCCGGTTGAGACCTGACGACTGCTTGACCGACACGACTTGGAGTGAGTCAACTAGCCCAGTGGACGGAGCGCTACTTTGTTTGGGTGTAGACCCATAGTGAATGGAGCACTACTGAGTTTGGTTGAAGACCCATGGTACTCGTCTGGAGAGTACCTCTGTAGGCTATTAGGGGCGATGCACTACTGTGTTTGGGTGGCAGACCCCGGCGGCAAGCAGTACTGTGTTTGGGTGGCTGACTCGCGGTACTCGACAGGAGGAGTACCTCAACAGTCTTAGGATAGTGAGAATTACCTCGGAGTCATGACAAGATCACTGTACACTCTAGAGATGGGGCTCTTCAGCAGTAACAAATTTGATAATGAAAATCCATGTTTGAGATGTGTCTAGGAACTTTGTGTTTAACTCATGATTGAGATGGGTCACTTGATAACATAGGTATATGTATGGATTTGTACCTAGGTAGTGGTTATCCGTTGATTTCATAACCTTTTTGTTTCCTCGTGATTGAGATGGGTTACATGATAACTTAGGTATAAGTATGGGCTTATACCTAAGAAAGGGTTATCTGTTGAGATACTTCTTTGTGGTTATACTTGTTGGATTTAGTGAGACCTTGATGGTCTTGGGGTCCCTACTGAGTATCGTATACTCACCCCTGCACGGGCTATGCCTGCACCTCGTTGTGTTGGTTGCAGATGATGGGCAACACTGATAGAGGCCGAGTGTTCGAGGACTGTACGGTACCCGGAGGTGGACCTCATGATGATTCAGTATCCGGTGGTGGACTTCACAACAAGACGACACTCAGAGAAGGTTGGCGGGTGAGAGAATTGTGGAAGCTATCTGTACCTTCCCTTCAGGTAGGATCCATGGTGGAGGATCCAGGAGTTGCGCTATCTGTACCTACCCTTCAGGTAGGATCCGTGGTGGACGATCCAGGAGCTGCGCTATCTGTACCTACCTCTCAGGTATGATCTGAGGAGGATGACCCAAGAGCTGCTTTCATTCTTCCAGCTGTTTTTATTTTTCTGTTGTACTTTCGTTCAGTTGTAGCTATACTTTTAGTTGGGTTTGTATTTTGGCCCACATACTTTTTAGAACATTCTTTTGTACTTAGTGTATTATTTCTGCTTGTACATTGTGATGTTTGTTTGCTTTTATAAAGGCAATTCCTTCCCAGCTATCGAGATTTACGCCTTTGGTGCTAGTCGCCAGCCCCTGGCCTATGGAAGGTGGGCTTGGGGTAGTCACGACATGGGCCCCGAGGACGAGTCGTGACAAATTGGTATCAGAGGATTCGGTTCTACCGCAGAACTTATAACTCTGATATTACCATTCGGTGAGGCAATAGTGTTAAGGGTACCGAGTGTGGTCTTCAGTTAAGGGAGTCCAGTATTGGTGCGGCGGCCGACGTACCCATACACTAGGCCCCTGACTACTGATTTCTGACTTTGTGCACGAAAAACACTGATTGTGTTTGTGTTTCCATGAGGTTTAATGTTATCTCAAACCAGGTCAGCTCACCAGGTATAAATCGTTGACAGTGTCGCATCTGATCAGGATGTCTCCACGCAAACAGTCAATTGGAGTTCCGAAAGAGTAATCGATGAAGGCCCACCGAGTGACGAGGCTCTAGTGTGGGTTCCTTTTTACTATGTTGGCACCCTCGGGTGGTGTACCCGCAGCACCACCACCTGTTGGGAAGCAGATGCCACCAGCCATACTAGCGAACTATGCATGCTGGCAGAGCGTGTTGCACGAGTTCCAGTAGCAGCGACCTCTGAGGTTATGAGGAGAGGCAGATTCCCAGACAACAGAGGACTGGCTGGAGGCGATTGCTAGAGTTTTCCGCCTAGCGAAGAAATCTGTAGAGTGGATGGTGGAATTGGATACTAGTGTTTTCCAGTGAATGACCATGGGGATGGTCCGCTTAGTGATGAGGCTTCGGTACGTGGACCGAAACCTGAGATAGTACCTTCAGGTAGTGTGCTAGATATATCACTACCTGTTGGTCTGCAGTTACAACTGGTGGTACCGTTAGGTGACACATGTAGGCTTATTGCCTTACACATGTTCCAAAATCAAATACCCTCAAGTTATGAGGTGATCCTGACTCACAGGCGGATGAGGACTGGCTTAAGGAGGTGGCTAAATGTTTTCTAGAGCTTATACAGCGTCGGCAGGACGACAAGTTGGTAACTGAGTATTCATTGAGGCGTACCGAACTTTCCGGGTACTCGATGAATACGATTCGATCAGTGCTATAGGGATAGGACCACTGAGTGTGGTGTGTTTAAGGATATCTGAGCCATCACTTTTCCCTCTATGAATTCCTAATCCCGTTAGGGTGCTAGAGAGAGCATTGTGGTTGAATTTTCTTTGGCTGAACGAATATAGATAGAGAATGTTAGAAGTTGGAATGCAACGAACTGGTGTCAGTCTCAGATACTTGGGCATGAGAATGTTTCAAAAAGAGGAAATGATAAGGATAGATAAATCTGCAGAGCATCATATGTGGAAGCAGAGCTAGGAAAGAAGCATGGGGTGGTGTATATTTCAACATGTTACAAGCACCCGCCTTTGTAGCCCCCTCCAGGCTCATAGAGCTGGAGGGAATGGGAAGAGAGTAGCTGCATGCAGTCAAGGAGTGTGACCCAATGGATCTAAAAATGATTCAAGGGACAGTCTGTGTCCACTACTAGCTGTCGTAGTAACATACGTTGATATGAATCATTCCTTCCTTCCACGAATCTTGTCTCACACCTAGTGTTTCCGGTAAGCTGTAGACTTGACCCTCATGTCTGGAGATACCTTGGGAGGAGACTCGATAATCACACTTATGCCGACAGTGTGGTATGACCCACGAGGCGAGAGTTTCAGTTGGAATATCTTGGTGGCATCGTCGATGCCTTACGACGTTGGTCTCAGTATGGATTGGATTCACAGTTCATGCTCAGATTGACTTTATTATGCATAAAGGTTGTGGTTTATCTACAACGTTGGGATGGGGTTTTCCATGGACGGAGAAAAGGAAAACCCAGGAAGCATAGGATGGAATCATGCATAGGAGGGTGTGGCTGATCACTCTTGAGTCAGTCAACCTTACCCTCGTGGCAGTAGGAGTTTTGAGTTTCAGTTCAAAACAGGAATTGGAGACCTCTATAGTTCGAGGATGATGATGACGTCCTTATACGGGTCTCACCTCGACGAGGTTTATAGAGATATGGCCAAGGATTCAAGCTATCTCTGAGGTTCAGTAGACCTTTTCAGGTCCTCAACATGGTAGGCGAGGTGGCTTACCATTTGACCCATCCAACTCAGTTGCACCAGGTGCACGATGACTTCCACGTATCTCAACTGGGGAGATACGTGCTTGACCTGACGCATATCATCAACCATAGGTAGATGGACATTGGAGATGGGGTGAATTTTGATGGGTTCCAGAAGAGGTTGAGGATCGACAGGAGATGGTCCTACGAGGATGGTCGATTCCTCTTGTGCACTTTCGTAGGTAGCATGGGAATCTCCAGCTGAGCACATGGGAGCGGAATGATCAGATGTGTGCTCAGTACCGCTTTGTATCCCTAGTTTGTGTTAAATCATTACGAGGACATAAAGCCTTGAGCTGCGAGTAATGTAAAGACCCGTAAATATCAAGGAATTTTTTTTCTTAATTTCTTTGGGATTTTACAAGAACGTAGTTTCTGACGGCACCTGATTCTGAGGTCCGGTGTGCCCAGAATCAATTTTTGATGTTTATCACGAGTACGTTCAGTGAATGAACAAGATATTTTTTATATCATTTGAACCGGTGCTCGGAATTGAAATCTGAGGGCACCGATGAAACCGTAGCGCCGATAAATTTTTAGTAGGACTTTTCCCGATGGTGCGTTTTCTCAGGAGGGGTTGTTAAAAAATGTGGAGTCAAATGTGAAGTAATAAAATTGTGTTACAATTTTATTTCATATTCTATGTTGTTATAACCTATGTGTGGAAGTTGGGTGGGACATACATGTTGTTAACTACCCTTGAGAGAATAAAGGTGGGGTGGGGACCACACGAGCCCAACCACTCACATTCCCTAACTCCTCTAAACCCCCCACATAACATGTGTAACTCATCTTAATCTTTAAACTTCCCATTAATTGGGTGACTTTCCCTCTCCTCATTTTAATCATGACAACACACTAATCCAATAAATGGAATTAAGTTTCTAAATTTTGAACTCATAGTATGACTTAATAAAATAAGAATAACATATTTTATTTTCGGGGGTTAGATTGGTTCTGTTGAGGATTGGAGGAGAGAGCTCTAAGTCTCATGAAGAACTTCATCTTCTCCGGCGAAGAACGTCTTCATCCTCAACGAAGAATGAAAAAAGTTCATCAAGGATCATCGACTCGGTGACCCGGTATCTTCAGACCTCTTCTTCCCCCACGACAATGGAGGAGGCACCGATGCGGAAACTCGCCAACGACATGTCGTTCCTTCTCCTCTCCGCAGCTGGTGTGAGACGTCATTCCCTTCTTGGATACACGCCAACGCCGTCATCGAATCCACCCCCGCGACGCTAGCTTCCGCAAACTTCTTTTTAGGTAGGGAATTAATTTGTGATTGTTAATGTACCCATGTTTATTCCATTCTAAAAATACGAATGTGGATCAACTAAATATTATGTTGATCCATGAAAGAATATGTTTGCGGGTTGGGAATTCTTAATTGCAGGGAAAACCGTAGGGTTAATTTATTTTCTTCGTGAATTATATTCTGTTCACCGACTTCTTTTTGGCCGACTGTTATCGTAATAATGGTAGAAGGTAGGACCACATGAACACGACTGACTCTCCTCCCCCCTTCGATGTTGTTTTTGTGGCGGCACGAACGAAGGCAGCGCGGTGCAATGGCACCGCGCGGAATCAGGAAGAAACATGGTGAAAAACGCGGGGCAGTCGCATCGCGCTGTGGAGGCCGAACAAAGACGCGGCATCTTCGTGCCACGCTGGAAAACCACGAAGAGCCGACAATTTTTTATTTGACATACGGATCGTCAGGCGATGACGAAACATGCCACATAGGCGATTTAAAGCCATTGGAGTAAAGGTCAGGTCCCGGGAGGACCATTGGAGTAGACGGGAGGCAAAACGGACCAACGGAGCGCGTCTGGTTGTCCGTGGAAGGCGGCGGTGGCGCTGGCGACCAGCGGAGGCGGCGCGCCACCGGAACAGGACCGCCGCGGCTGGGCCACAACGGCGGCCAAACCGGAACAGCTAAGCTGTTCCGGAGGCGGAGCAGTGCGACATTAAGCCGCACCAGGTTTTCTTTAACCGGGTTGGGGGGTGGGAGCGGCGTAAACCCACACATCCCTTGGCCATGCGGGCGCCGCGCCAGCGCCATGCTAGCCGGCTGCCCAGGTAGGGCCGCGCCGGCCAGGCCGGGCTCCGCCCTTCTGGGCCGGGTCGAACCGGGCCCGAACACCCTATTTTCGGACAGTTTCGTTCAAAAGCTCATAACTTTGGCTACGTACCTCCGATCGACACACCATCAGTTGAAATGCGATCCCTGGATCAAGACGGTCGTTTCTCTATATTTCACCCAAGCTTTCAGAGAACATTGTGTATGGTCGGGTTGGTTCGAACACAAAACCAACCGGGCCCTCAGAGCGGAAATGCTTATAACTTGAGCTCCGGACGTCCGATTGATGTGCCGTCACCTTTGTTGGATTCCTCTTGATGAGACGGAACTTTTGGAAATCCTATCCTTGTATTTGGATGTAGTTTCATAGTTTCTGGGTTGGATTGTACCCGAAATCCAACTGGGCCCCTAGAATGGAAAAGCTGATAACTTTCAAACCGGACGTCCGTTTGAAGAAACGTCAGCGGCGTTGGTGATCACATTGAGAAACGGTCCCTATGAGTATACCCTATGAGAGTTCGGGGTATAGTTGAGATACGGCCAGGTTGGTTCATACATGAAACCAACCGGGCCCCTGGGACGAAAAGGCTAATAACTCACAGATCGGGCGCCCGATTGACGCGTCGTCCGTTGTGTTGAGACCCCTATGATGATGCGATACTTTGAGATACTTCTTCATGGGAATTTTTTATACTTGGATTATCGACCAGTAGCTCATGGAGAGGACCCTCTTATAGACGAGCATACGAAGTACGGAGACCCTATAGCCGGCTGAGACCTGATGACTGATTGACCGACTCGACTTGGAGTGATTCGACTAGCCTAGTGGATGGAGCACTACTTTGTTTGGGTGAAAACCCATGGTGGACGAAGCACTACTGAGTTTGGGTGCAGACCCATGGTACCCGTCCGGAGAGTACCTCTGAATGCTATTAGGGGGGATGCACTACTGTGTTTGGGTGGCAGACCCCGGCGGAAAGCACTACTGTGTTTGGGTGGCTGACTCGCAGTACTCGATAGGAGGAGTACCTCAACAGTCTTAGGTTAGTGAGCATTACCTCGGAGTCGGGACATGATCACTGTACACTCCAGAGACGGGGCTCTTCAGTAGTTACGGTTTCGATACTGAAAATCCTAGTTTGAGCTAAGTCTATGAGCTTTGTGTTTACCTCATGATTAAGTTGGGTCACTTGATAACTTAGGTATATGTATGGGCATATACCTAGGTAGTGGTTATCCGTTTATTTCATAACCTTTGTGTTTCCTCATGATTGATATCGGTTACTTGATAACATAGGTATAAGTATGGGCTTATACCTATGTAAGGGATATCTGCTAAGATCCTTCTTTTTGGATATCCTTGTTGTATTTTGTGAGACCTTGGGGGTTTCAGGGTCCCTACTGAGTATCGTATACTCACCCCTGAATGGGCTATGCCCGAGCCTCATTGTGTTGGTTGTAGACGACTGGCAGCGTTGACAGATGTCGTGAGTTCGAGGACTGGATGGTACCCGGAGGTGGACCTCACGACGATTCAGTATCCGGAGGTGGACTTCATGACGAGACGACACTCGGAGGAGGTTGACGGGCGAGAGCATTGTGGAGGCTATCTGTACCTACCCTTCATGTAGGATCTATGGTGGATAATCCAGGAGCTACGCTATCTGTATCTACCCTTCAGGTAGGATCCGTCGTGGACGATCCAGGAGATGCGCTATCTGTATCTACCCCTTAGGTAGGATCTGAGGAGGACGACCCAGGAGCTGCTTCCATTCTTCCAGCTGTTTGTATTTTTCTGTTGTACTATTGTTCAGTTGTAGATGTACTTTCAGTTGGGTTTGTATTCTGGCCCACTTACTTTTTAGCACATTCTTTTGTACTTAGTGTATTACTTCCTCTTGTACTCTGTGATGTTTTTTTTACTTTTATAAAGGAAATCACTTCCCAGCTACGAGGATTTACGCCTTTGGGGATAGTCGCCAGCCCCTGACCTATGGAAGGCGGGCTTGGGGTAGTCACGACACAGGCCCCAAGGACGGGTCGTGACATAGCAGGAGCAGCTAGAGTAATAGGAGCCACAGAAGGAGCAGCAGCAGGAGCAACAACAACTGCAGAAGGAGCAGCAGTAGGAGTAGTAGGAGCAGCAGCTGCCGCAACAGAAACAACTTGAGAGACTTGTTCAGCCTCATGGTTAGGAGCACCGGAATTTCCATAAGTTATTATCTTCAAAATAGGCTGAACAGTTAATTCAGATTACACAAATTCTGTAATGATAAGATAATAACATGAGATAACAAGATCTATATTACAAACAAAATATGACCTATTTATTGAACTCTCATTCATTTTTTCAATGGTTGAAGGGATTTTACACCTCTATTGATTATCTGAATCCATTAATTGTGGTCCCCTATAACATACATAACATCATCTATATTGGGACCACTCCGAAATGATTGTGATGTACCACAGAAAGGATCATCCTCAACTGAATTTTCCTCAGAACCTTCAGTAGTTTTGGATGATAATAGAACAACCGACCACCTTTGGTTTGTGGGATCTAGAAAATAAAAAACTTGTACCGCTTGTGATGCCATTATAAACTGAATGTCTTTGTACACTTCTTTACTAAAATGCACTTTCACAAATCCCCATTCATCTATTTTAACACCACTATTGTTATCAACCCATTTTCATTGAAAAATCAGCAACTGAAATGTCGTATAACCCAACTCCCTTATTAGTTTGATAATAACAAAGTATGAACTATTTGAATAAATTTTATTTTTTCCCTTACTACCAGAAACATGCATCGCTTTAGCCACTAGTGTAACTCCCCTATTGTGCATGGTACTATCTTCATCATGTTGATATGTATAGAATGTATAACCATTAAATACATAACCACTGTAAGATAGTACATACACACTTGGTCCAGCGGCTAGCCATTGAAGTCGTTCGGAAATTGAATTCGCATTTTCATCAAACTGCTAAAAAATATGGTTTTAAAACCATCCTATAAACTAGTGATTATGTGTATTTGATAACCATTTTCATCCCTTGATGGATTCAACTACCTAAGAATTTCATTGTGAGTTTCAATATATGGAGAAACCTCCCAACTATTATGAAACACATAATGGTGGTCATGCTCCAGATCTGTAATACTGATTGTCCGAACTTCTATTCAAGAAATTCCCTCACCCCTAATGCGTCCAGTGTGACGAGATTTTGAGAAACCAATTCTTTCCACATCAGATAGGTATTTGGTACAAAATTCAATGGCTTCCTCAACAATATATCACACCAATATACAACCCTCTGGCCATCATTGATTTTTGACATACCCATTCAAAGTCATCATATACCGTTCAATAGGATACATCAATCTATAGTGCACATGACCACAAAGTCGAATCTCTCTCACCATGTGAATCATCAAATGAACCATCATATCAAAGAATTTTGGTGGGAAGAACATTTCTAATTCACATAATATGATGACAATTTCTTTTTCCATAGCTGGAAATTTCGCCGTGTCAAAAACTTTTCTACATATAGCTTTGAAAAAGAAACAATGTTTGATTAACTTATGAAGAACATTCTTGGGAAAAAATGCAACATAAATCTAGAGGAATTAGATCATGCATCATAACGTGGTAGTCATGTTATTTTAACCGTTTTAACATCAAATCATTCATTGAGACAATGTTCTTGATATTTGATGAATACCCCTCTGGAACATTTATATCATTGAATAAGTTAAAAAACTGATATCTCTCCCCCATAGAAAGAGTATAAGAAGCTGGTGGAAGAAACATTCGATTTTCACACTTCACAGGAGCCAACCCTTCTCGTATTCCCATGCCAACCATGTCTATCCTTGACTTAATTCCATCAATTGTTTTGTCACAGGCATTTAAAAACGTTCCGATAACACTGTCACATACATTTTTTTCCACACAAATCACATCAAGAAAATGTCTGACGTACAAATAATTCCAGTATGGTAATTCAAAAAAAAACTGATCTCTTTTTCCAAACAATTTTCTTATGGTTTTTCGAAAATGGTTTACCAAAAACAGTGTTCACATATTTTACATTCTCAAAAACCTGATCACCTGTTACTGGAGATGGTGTTGTGTGTTGTTCTTAACTTCCATTGAATGATGTCGTACAAGATCAGTACTTATGCTGATGAGGTAGAAATCAACGATGTCCTAGAAACCCAGATTTCGAGTAATGTTTCAACCTAATTGATTATGTATCTTCTTCACACATGGGATTCCCTTGCGTTCCTTCAATGATATAGCCTAACAAATTTCCATAAGCAGGGAATGAATTTATTGTCCCATAAAACATCACTCTCAACATGAAGTATTCAATTTTATTAGCATCACAAAACATAACACTTGAATCCCCCAATAACTTCAAATCCTCGGTCAAAGGATCTAGATAAACATAAATATCATTACCTGGTTGTTTTGGTCCTGATATAATCATAGATAACATGATTAATTTACACTTTATACATAACCAGGGTGGCAAGTTATAATTTACCAACATAACAGTCCATGTACTATGAGTGCAGGTATGAAAACCAAAAGGATTCACTCCATCTGTAGATAACGCAAGATGAATGATTCACGAATCTTTTCCAAAATCAGGATACTCATGATCAATTTTCTTCCATTGATTAAAGTTGTCCAGATGACATAATTTCCCATATTTATTTCTTTTATTTGCATGCCATGACAATTGTGTTTCAGTTTCTTCACTTCCATATAGACGCCTAAACCAAGGAATGATTGGAAAGTACCATACAATTTTCGTTGGATTATATTAATATTTATTGTATCGAGAAGCACCACACTTTGGGAATTCTGTATGTGATTTTTTCTCCATGAAAACCAATATACATTCTTTCTGGTAGGCATGTATTCTTTCAGAAATCATACCCATCGAGCGTAGCATTCGTTTGGTTTCATATGTCCGGATTGGGAGCTCATTATCTTCTAGGAGCATGTCATTAAAGAGAGAAAGTAGTTCCGTAAAACTAACATCACTCCATCTGTTTCCTTTTTTCAATTTATACAACTTCAGTAAAGCTGAAAATGTTGTATACTTAGTTCAACCATCATACAATGGCATCTTTTCACAACTCTTTAACATCTCAAACAATTTTTTGAATTCACGGCGTTCATCTTAAATTTTCTTTTTCATTTACTCAATATGATCTTCATCATCATTGACATTTGTAATCACATCCTCCAGATGGTATTCTTTGTTATCCATATTTTTATACATATCTGATGATCCTAAAAACATAGTTTTATCCCATCCAGTAGCTACATTCCCTTTTTCTCTATGTTTAATCCAACATTTATAACTCCGATCTATTCTGTGACATATCAAATGGTCTTCCAACTCCTCTAGAGGAAGTAGTATAGAATAACAACAACGTAAACATGGAAAAAGGATTTGAGAAGGATCCTTTGCATGGTCCTTTGCATACTTGATGAACTATTTCACTCTGTTCTCATACTCTATTGTCAAACAATTATCATCCATCCAATCTTTATTCATCTTCATCTAATTTTAATATGAAATATTAGTATTTATTGTTCATTTACATAAAACAAGACCTTCAAATATAGTAGAAGAGAATATCTTTCTTATAAAAATAGAGATTAATATAGCCTAATCATTTCAAATAATGATTTGGAAATCAACAAAACCAAGATAGACCTCCATCAAAATCAACACTGTTTCCTAACACAAAGGGGTTTGTGGGGATAATCACTTCTGTCATAGATGGTAAAACTCACACGACATCATCCTCTATGTCTCATCCTCCTCTACTAGGTCAAACTTTCTATGGTCAAATATTCCATCGTTTTATACCTCACCAACCTAAAATACATATGGATGAAAACAAGTAGACAACTCTATATGTTAAGAAAGGATTCTCATAATCACAACAATATGGAGTTCATTAAATATAATTACTTTAGATTCATTATAGTTCCATCAAATCACCCCAGTCATAAGACAAGAATAATCATGAATGATACATATTCTTGGTACCCAAGCAGTCTTCATGGATATAGGTCTGGACAAGGGAAAGGGGATTTTATCTTGATTGTTGACATCTTTTTTTGGGTTTTGAGCATAGATAGGGGACCAATCATGTGGTTCATAATGACTATGGGGGCCTTTACTTGAGTCATTAATTTATTTTATTTCTTGTATGGCCTTAAGCATGGAATTTAGGTGGCACATATCATTGAACTAAATTGTTCATTATGTTTTCATTGATCGACTACATTATAGTATTCAAGTCCATTAAATAATCTGAAATTAATGGAGGACCACACCCATACCAAGACATTCATGATGGATTTGAGGAAACCCAAATCTGGGAATGTAATTACGTTAATTAAAATAAACAAAAACAATAATTTCAGCAACCTTTCTACCCACTAAGAGCAATTCAAAACAAACAAACAAATCAGGGTTACTATCAATAGAGGAGTGGAATAGAACCACCATGAAATCAGAGACCACCTGGGTTCCCACCTCATAATCCATCTCCTCGACCACAAAAACAATTCACACCAAAACCTTTTCCCACTATGTCTCATCATTTTCCACCCCCTCATCAGCAAAACATTCAACAAGATATGATGAGGAAACCACAAAAACCCCCAAATCAATAGTCCAATCTTGAAAATATACTTATCTAATTCATCTAAAAAGTGGACTAGACAATGAATACATAATAAATATAGATTCATAATGAAATGGATTCTCTAAAAATCCCCAATCACAAATTATGGAATATCTCTATGACTTTATTGGATAGACTTCTGGGTACACTACCTAGTAAAACTAAGACACATAAAAGATAAGAAGAAAAAATATGTTGTTTTTCATAGTGAAAACGAGATAATATTTTAATATACAAAAAAATAGATGAAAATAGGATTGATGTAATTTAATCACATACCACAGTCATCAAAAAAGCCAACAATGAAAGAATACACAATGCTGATAACGAAAATAATCTAGAAGCAGATAAAAATGAAAAAGCTCCAGTCCAAGACCAACAATTCAAAGATTATTACTATGTGGAACCTCCACCATACATACCACTTATTCCATTACAAAATATAATGAGACATGGAAAAAATTAGGGTTGATATTGTAGTATTTTGGAAAAGTTCATGAAACATTATATAAATATCACCTTCGTAGAATACATTTACTCAAATGTTTGAAATAAGGAATTTTACAACAATCTATTTCCAAGAAATGAAAAAAATCATTTGTTAATTCATTAGTCCAAGGGAAGTGATTAAAATTCACCCCATTATTTTCAATACTATAATCCAAGAAGTAGAATTCATGGTATGATTGTGTGAGGATGTAGTTCAGAAATGAATGAATTTCCAATAATTTGATCAACCTAACATCCATTTTTCATTAAGGATGAATATAACCATTTTTGATCAACTACATGATGGTAGTAGAGTCAAATTATATCCAAAATTAATTATGAACTCATTTACACTCTAATTTAATGACATTGAGCATGCCAATAATTTCAACATAAATAGATGAGACAACGCCACTTGATCTACAAAGACATCCCACGACATTGCCATTATTATTCCTAAAGACCACTCCAAATCCCAAAGGTCCTAGATTCCCTCTTCATTCCCTATCAGAGTTGCATTGGATAAATCCAAGAAATGAAGGAATATATATAATAGAAAAAGTTTCAGAAGGAGGTCATAAATTACCTATAATTCTGAGATTCGTAAGAATCAAAATGTAAAAAATAGATTTATTACAATGAACATTTTGAAGGGAGTTCACATTTATTGTTGCAACCATAATATTTATGAGGGAAGATTATATATTGAAGTAAGAGTACCCATGATTCATATTATTTTTGTTGTTACATATTATATAAATCAATTACACACTAGAAAATTGAGGAATATTGAGTAGTTATTGGGAGAGAGGAATCCTACAGAAATATTTTAGATTCTCCTAGACAGAGGTTGTCATGGGAGGATACACTTCAATAATATCAACGAAAACATGCCATAGAACTGAGGAAATGTCATATATTAAGAATATATGATTGAATTACTACTTATTATGGTATCATAAGACACATTTGGAATAAATATCAAAGCCTAACGATTGAAGGAATGAGTCAATATGAGTCTTAGAATCTTCCATCCTCCATAGAAGTATAACTATAACACCATTGGTATTACACTTTCATGACCCAAACACATCAATGAGATATATCAAATCCTTGGTATTAAATTACGATAGTTTCTAGATGAGTATGTATAATAGGGGACCAAAAAAACATTGCACACCTGGTCAGACAACGCGAAGATCGAGGGTGGTGGAGGTTCGGAAATGCGAAGATCGATGGCGGCGGAGGTCCGGCAACGCGAAGATCGATGGCGGTGGAGGTTCGGAAACACAAATATCGATGATGGCGGAGGTCTGGAAACATGATGATTGGGGGTGGCGGAGGTCCAAAAAAGTGAAGCTCGGGGGGCAGCGGAGGGGAGTCGCAGGGTTTCAGTACCGTGAGAGCTTTAGGATGCGATAAAAATATGATACATTGCGACCGATTTGATAAAATATTGTACTACGGTTTAATCAGTCCTAAAAAAGCGCTGATAAAAATATCCTTATCAGTGCTAAAATTTTATAACTGATAAAGGTCCTCTTTATCACCCCTAAAAAAACACTAATAAATCATTCCAGTATCAGCGCTAAAATTTTATCGCTGATACATGTCTTCTTTATCCGCATGTTTTTAGCGCTGATAAAGGGACTCTTTATCAGCACTAAAATTATAGTGCTGATACAAGGTTCTTTTTATCAGCACTTTTTTATACCTGATAATGGAATTCATTATCAGCGCAAGAAAATCACTTATAAAGAATCCATGTATAAGCGATAAAATTTTAGTGCTGATACATGGAAGTGTTATCAGCGCTTGTCTAGCGCTCATATAGAATTCCTTTATCAGTTCTAGAAATGTGTGGATAATGAAACCCATTATCAATGCTAAAATTTTAGCGCTAATACAGGGTGTCTTTATAAGCACTTTTTCTTAGTGTTGATATAAGGTGGTGCTTGCCTTTCCCGTTTTTTAGTACTATTAAGACAATCCTTCGTAGCTAAACACTCTATATACATCAGGTGAATCTCTTTGGTAGGGGTCAAAAGCACAAAATTAACTGCAACAGATGCTTGTGTAATCTACCGATTCCTATAAAAAAACATTTAAGTGCATCTCAACAAATTGAACCATCATTTTCCACTCATAGTTCGATTCTATGACCAATTGATTATGAGATTTATGGCTCAGAGCCCCAACAACACTATTTTTTATTTCTAGATGTGTAAACGAACTCCAAATCCAAGGACTATATATAGTCCAACAACCTTCACTACCAATGATTAATTTCATACCGTGAGATAAATATATTTAAGGATTTTATTATTTTTAAACACTATGATCATTTTTCAAAAAAATTAATGCCTCAAACACTTTAAGAAATATTCTACGACATCTATCTTATTTTCATGATTATGGTAGATTCTTCCATGAATCCTCAACTATTTTGACACATAAACTAAAACATGATTTTCTTACACGATCATTGTCCTAACTCCAACAAAAATCCCATCAATGAATATTTTTTACCCCGTACCTGGTTTAGTAACTCTACCAATCAATGTTTTAGTCAAAAACTTATTCGACTCTTAAAAATCATTCTGAAATTTCCCTAAACACTCAAAATTAACTCTATTTTTCATTTAGCCTTTGTGTTTAGATCCAAAATGATAGATATCCATATTGATCCTTTAATAAGAACCATCCAAAATAAGAAAACAATGATCATCGGGAATGACCATGGGATACTCTAAAGACACCATTGCCTGAAATTTTTCTGGGTCCACTGTCACTCTTAACACGGAAATGACGTGCCCCACAAAAGAAAATCTTCCAAAAATGAACATAAAAATTTAATATCTTAGCACAAATTAATTGTTCTATTACTGGACTTAGGATATCATATATTTGTATTTCATGATTTTAAAGATATATTGAGTACACCAATATTACATTAAAAAATATGACTATGAACTGATCATGATATGGGTGGAATATATGATGTATCATGACCATGATCATAGCCAGAAAATTGGTCAACTAGAAGGGAAAAAACCAAAGACATACAACTGGTACCTTCTTCAAAAACGTATATATAGTACATCATAAGGAATAAACCTCAACTAATTGTATCCTATTAATAAATCAATATTTGAAACACCAAGGAAACCCTCAGTTTACCTAACATGTCATCGATTAATTGGAGTGGGTATCAATTCTTAACCATCATTTTAATTTAAATCTTATAATAATCACATAGACTCAACGATCTTGAAACCTTCTTATAAACCTATTTGGGAGACCCCACGATGATGTACTATGATAGATAAACCCTTTACACTCCATAACCTCTTACTGGTATTTATTTTTTGGATTTTCTTCTAGTTCCATTCATTATGAAAGAATGGAAACTAGCTATTCTCTTGACATAAATTCAATTGTAAACCCTACATCTCTATATGGTAGTAACCTAGATAAATCTAAAGGAAAAAAAATCCTGAAATTGATACACAATGGATGAAATACTAGTTTTTACATTACTCCTTCATTTAAACCACGGAAACACACTTGAGATTTTTGTTCTCCCCACTGGTAAAATATTGGAAATGTACAGCCTCCGCAATCATTCAACTCAACATGAAGGACCTAAATGTCTCTATTGAGAGACCAGAATGTCAAACGACAACGGTAACCATCAATAGACCTTGATAAAACACCAATAAATCCATATCAAAAATCAGGTCAAACATGAAATCTCAAAGATAAATAGGTTCTATAGGAAATGATATCCACCACACTCTATGGTTAAAACCATACACCATATGATATCGTCATCCAGTACCCCTCACATAGTATCATGTAAAATAACAACAAAAATACTATCATCGATCATTCCCAAAACAAATACAAACTCAGAGGAAATAAAAGAATGTGTAGAACCTATATCAAATAAAATGATAGCGAGCGTGGAACATAAAGGAATCCAATATTGAATAGTAGAAGTTCAAACATTAATGAATTAAGGTGAAATATGGACTACATAAAGACGAAATTCTCTTCTACCTTGGGCTCCAGCCTGAGTACCATGCACTTCTCTTCATTCCAAGTATGGGAGATCTCTTATACGAGTTCCACTTATACCACACCAATCTGTTTGACTTGTGGAGCACCGACTACCTACACGATAAAGGCTAAATGAACCTCTTCTAGAACTATACATATTTCTTTTACCAGAATCATTTCTAGACAACTGATGGTTGCTGTAGAACCTCTAAACATAGCCCATCCTGCGACATGATCTACACTCAACTGGTTTTCAGTGACACTAGTCATGCATGTTACCCGACCATCCAAACTAGTAATAGAAAACATGGTCTCCACCATGAGTAGTTGGAACCCCTATTAGGACTACTTTATTCACTTCCTCCCTGATGGATTTTCCCAAAATGACACTTCTTTCTCTCATAATCTACACTACGTTTCCCCTGATTAGCAGCAGAAGTCCATCACATGAACCTCCCTCCAAGTTACCTTATGAGATAAGAGAATGATCCACTAATTTGGAAACCAAATTTAAATGGAATATGATAACATGTGACCATATCTTGTCTCTGAATCCATTTTTAAAATATTTCTCCATAGATGCCTCGTCTCTTTCCAGCGTCGTAACGAAGTCGCCCCGATTTGTGAAATGACTCGCATAATCCATCACCAATATTTCCTATTTGGTCATGCTCATAAAATTTATGGCCCTACCATAATGCAAGGATTTTAGATTGATAATTTTGAGAAACATCTGTATTAAACAATTTATCATAATTCAACCATCTTGATCTTTTTTAACTATGATGTCTCACCAAATCTTTGAATGTCCTCACATCATATATTCATAATACCTAAAGAATTTATCAATATGAGACTCACGGTGATCCATAATAGTTTGGATAGACTAAATTTAAATCTATGGTACTTCTATCCCCCTTATGTTTTAATGGACGTAGGGTGCTACAACTAATAACCCCAAGTTAACTCGAACATACTCGATGAAATAATCCCTCTGACCTATTCTGTCATCTACAAGAAATGAGAAATGTTCTCATGGAATGTCTCTTCTCTATTTTCTTGGATCACCACATTCTCCATCTCCACTATAGGAGGATTGATAATAGTAACATCATCATATCTCATAACTATCACATTTCTTCATGGTTTTGTTTCAATACAATTCTAAACACAATTTTTAGAACAGAGACTATAAAGCGTTCACAATATATAATGAAAGCTTTGTCACATGACATAAATAAACCAATATTCATACTCTACACAAACAGGCCTGAGAATTTACAAAACTCTACCCTAGACCATCCCCACCATGGTAACAACTACCATATGATATCCAACTCACATAGTTACCAGCCTTAGCTTCTACTCGTTTCAAATTGATTATATTTCTTAACATTCTTTAACAACAGTTTGATTAACACACAATCCTTTTTCAAGAACACATCATTAGTTATTATTTGACATTTTAATTCTATCTTTTACTCATTTTCATCATCTCATTGGACCCAATTTTAACAACATTAAAGAAATTAAAACGCATTCTACCCTTTATTCTTTACACACATTTCCCTTGTGTGCCTTATATTATACATGTATCCTATATATCTAGGTGCCTAAAATGAATTATTAATTCCAAATAAAATTCTATTTTGGATCTGGTAAAATGTTAATAAACAATCACATCACACCATATGTTCAACTCCCATTGGTAGAATATCACCAAATGTATGAAAGCATAACAAGAACAAAAATTCACACCCCTTATGACTTAGGGTTTCCCTCATAAATGGGTTTGGTAATCCAAAGAAAAATATTATTTCCAAGGCCCGATAGCTTCCAAACCTCAAGTCTATCATTCCAAAATATTATTTCACTGAATATACCTCTTCTAATACCACATTGTAAAATCCCAGATTCATGTGCCACTAAACATGGTCCCCATTTCGGGTCGTTAGATGGCTTCAAGCATGAATCCCCATAAAATATATGTTTTCAAATAGCAAAAAGGTTCTCAACGTGACATGGGGATACTATAAAATCTTTATTATAGTAATTCATATTAAGAAAAATATATAACAGTGGAATAAATATTGAGAAACCTGTGAACATGCATAAATGACCACAAGACACAATTGGTACAAACTAGAACCAATAGTAAATATGTCATGTAATGCTATAATACTAACTGAAAAAACACAAAAAAAACAATAAAAACCTATTCATAAAACCGGTCTGACTCCCGGTCCATAATATCATCCATGCATATCACATATATGAATTAACTCTCGATCACTAGGACATTTTTTTTACCTAATATGCCATTGTGAAATATACTTGGGTACCTGATGATGGTCTGAGTTGTTTGCGAGTACAACTCACTAGGCCTCCACCATCCGTGTCTACCAAATATATAGTAAAAAGTGACAATGCATTAAATTTTTATATAATGATATTTAAATAAAAGACAGTGTAAATATCGGTTATTAATATGGTTTACCAATTAATTGTCCACCATTAAATATAGATTCAATACTATAACAGGTATGTGGTAAATTCTCCTTTTAAATATGTGTTGGGGATTAGTCACGTTCAATAGTCATATGGAATATGGGAATAAATCAATTCATATCTCCCTAGTAAAAAACATAACAACAAGCACATTATATTCATCTCAATGCCTCGATCCAGGTGGAAAGAAACTATTAGGGGAATCTAACTCCAACCCTTCCCTAACCAATGCATTCAGGGGTGGAGTTTCAGACCTCGGCCTAACTCGAACCATAGGCTTAAAACCTCATGTCAATTCCCCACTATACAGATCAATGTGTAGATACTTATTTATCCATTCTCAACACATAAAAACATTACAACATAACATAGACAATATCATTTGTAAAATTACAACAATAACTACATAAATTTGAAACAATATCATGCCACACCCAATGACCAAATATAACATTTATATCACGCAACCATTATCCCAATCCACATTCCCCATGCCTAACTAACTATAAATATTCAAATACATAATTTGATTCCTTAAGAAATTCCCATTAATCCCATTCAACCCTTTCAAATGCCAAGCCAAACAATTCCTTATCCATTAACTAGAAATTGAAAAATCTACCAATTATCCTTTCTTAATCATTACATTAATCCATTTACACATTCACTATTGGCACTACATAATAAGAAGTCAATTTCAAAAATTACATTTCTATTAACATCATTCGGGAGGGTCGGCCCACCGCATGGGTGGACCACAATTTTCGAAGTCATCTCCATTCATTGCATGAGGATCATAAGGGGGTAAAAATGGTTTTTAGACACTAGTTATACAAATCCACGAAAAATAATCCAAGAACACATCATGGGAAGCACAATAGCATAACCCCTCATGCAAAAACCTATGTAAAATCCAAGGGATATAACTTGTAGACAACTTGCCTAAAATCTATTGATGAAAACACAAAAAATTGAAGAATTAAATCCCAATTCAACCACCCTTTAATTGAACATCTTATATCTCACAGGAGAGAAATGTTTTTATTTATTTAGATGGAGTTAAGAGAAGAATCCAAACCCAAAACACAAAAGAGAAACTAGACATGTATTATGCAAACCCATATCTTCAATCCAAATATTATGATACTCTAAAAACCATCAGATTATGGATTATAAACTTTATGATCCCTTGGGAGCTTCGATTTGTCACTATGGTTCAAGGGAGGAATCGAGGGTAAAAATTGGGTGATGGATTAAAATCCCCTAATGGAATTTTTTAAATTTTTTCCATCTTTATAGGGAAATACAATTTAACAGCACTGTTTGAAACCCCGTAAGGAAACCACGTGCAAGACACTATCATCGGAATGTTGTATCACAAGGATATCTATGAGGGCCACACATATTTAGATACCATGTTATGAACATATGTTAATGAATTTTCCAAGGCTGCATGTTTACATGGAAATTCTATACATTTTTCTTAATAATGTGCCATCAGTGTTCCTTGAATAGAATGGCTTGATTCATTCCTTTCTCTTTCCACGATCCTTTAGAACACCCCAATACCAATAATACTTCACATTAAATATTTCTCTATACAAAAGTGAGATATTGAAACCCAAATTTATATTGGTTTATAACTCCACGTTGTCCATGATCATAAACATAATGTATCTAAATAGATACCCCTAACCATCTACATACATTAATGAAGAAATAAAATTATAATAGATATTAAATTTTATAGTTAAAATAATTCATGTAATAACCTATAAGAAATATAAAATAGTGTGAACAATTATACAAACAATTTTGTGGATAATTAAAATCCCATGAGGAAAAGACGTTTCAAATAGAAAATATGTTGAAAAGATATACTGAGAGATCCTAGATCCAGATCTAAAAGCCCCTACTACTGTATACAGAAAAAGTAACTCAGGTATTTCTATGATTATCTAAAATCACCAACATACTATCTTTCATATATATATAAAATAGAAAACATTATGGAAAATCCATTTCAGTTGTGATTATATACATTCATGGTAGGATGCCCCAATTGCTGGATTGAGAGAAATATGAGACATGATAGAAGCAATCATCTCCATGGAAAGCAAGAGGGAAATGGAACCAATTGACTAATATTTATATATATAATTAATTATAAAATAAATCCACATGGGGGGATAAAAGTGATTTCTATCTCATAGACTTGACCTTTATGAAAAGTATACCTCTAGTTCTAAAAAAGTGTCCAACAACTAGGCTTAACATCTCACAAGTATATCAGAATAATTCAAGAGGAGGTTCTACAACATGGAAGATATCCACAGACCAATGGTAATGATATCTGTATAGAAGACCCATTCACTAATATTATAGATGTTTTCCACTCACAATCAGATTATCCATTCCACCACATGACAAGAGGTTTCCACTCAATACGTAGAAGACCCATCCCCTGACACGACTGGAGGGTTCGACATTATAGGTAGAGAACAAATTTTCTAATACGATAGAAGAGGTTTAATAAATAGGTAGAGTATCATTTCCATGATACGAAATGAGGGTTCCTATTAGTTTATAGAGGACCAATTACCTGATACAATAAGAATGTTAAAATAAATAGTTAGTGAACCCATTCTATAATAAAATAGAAGGGTACCCCTAAAATATTTGAAGACCCATTCCTTCAAATGAAAAAGGGTTCCAAAAAATATGTAGAGGACCCTCTGTCTGATGTAAAATGATGTCTCAACTGAATATGTAGAGGATCAACACCCAGATATGAAAGATGGGTTGCACTCAATTTGAATACGACCCATACACCAATCTGATATGACGGTTCTAATAAATTGGATGAGGACCCATGCCCTGATACAAAATTATGTTTCTACTCAATATATATATCAACAATTCCCTAATATATCATGAGACTTCCACTACATGGATAGATGACATATTCCTTTTTATGACATGAGAGCTTCTCTTAATAGGTAGAGGACATATGTCTTGGATTGACATGAGGGTTCTAGTGAATAGGTAGAGAACACATACCATTTTATAAGGGTATGGTTCCATATAATAGGAAGTGGATCATGACCAGATATGATAAGAGGGTACCACTAAAAATATAAAAGTCCCATTTTTTAATGTTGCAAGAGAGTTACACTCGAACTGGTAAGAAATCTATGGGGGATTTCTAACCATAACTCTCTATATTGATCATGCATGATGCGTACCATTTTCATGTGTGACTAAAGAAGAATATGTCCTGATAAAAGACACACTATATCCCAAAATCCAATAGAAAGACCACCATCGGGTTCTATATGAAAAACACTCAGTATTGGCTACATGAACCACACAATCTTTGTCAAATTGAAGGAAATATGAGAAGTTGATGATTCTTAAGAAGTACATGGTATGTAAGGGGGCCAAAAACAAGTGGACCCACACCTCTTCCTAGTTGTGTTGTCACCAAACAATGTATTTTTTCCTGTATTTTAATACGTGGCATTAAAGCACACAAGATAGGTTTTTTAACCTCCTGAGGCCTAGTCATGCGCTATGGCCCTTTCTTTTGTCATTAGAGTACTCTGTATGTACCAGGCCATTTAAATACAAATGAATTTGTCTATGTAGTAGTGGAGTAGAATCTATTGTAACATCACATGGTCGGATGACATGTTAGTGCCCCACATGGTTTTGATACCTATCTCTCCATGAAAACACTATTACAATAGCCTAGAGACTCTAGGGCATGTTCTCATCCATTCCCACACACTAGAGTTGGGTTTTTCATAGAAGTCATTAAAAAATCATCTAGTTTTTGGATCTATAATCACCAACCTAATTTATTCCTTTTGACCACCCAAAAATAGTATAAAAAACCTCCATCCATTGACCCCGAACCTACGGTGGATAAAATTTATGTCCATTTCAATTGACTGAATCTTCAACTTCCTCTTTCACATCTTGTTGTATAATATAATTTTCTGATTGATCCCTATTCTCATATACACGGGAATCATAAAATTTGAATTTTAATGGGACAAAATCCATCCTCTAATCATCATTCTGATCATTATGTTCTGATATTCCTCAAATCTAGGTGTCTGATGATGATCAAACACATCATAAAATGTAAGACAAAAGATTCATGGCCTAGTGATGCTGAACTCAACGATCATGGGGGTGGAATTCACAAGAACATTGGTACATCAATCATTGGACACATGTTATTGACCAACAAAAATATTCCATGGATATATGAGTCAATAAACATTTCATTGCATGAATAATAAATCGAATGAATAACTCAATTTTTTATACATGTTGTTGCATTGGATTAAAATAATTATAGGTCAATGACTGGTAGATAATTTCATGGCCAATATTTTAATAAATTGTGTATGAAATAATTGAAGATCCGTACCTCCATTTGAATCAGTTATTGGGTAATAACACAATTTCTATCATTGGAGATGACCTATTGAATTTTCTTCACCTTTATTCTCCGTGATATATATGTCTTTCATCAAACCAATCACAATTACGCAATGAATAATGGAGGAATCCACCTCTTAGAAATCTCAAGATTATACTGACACCCTTCTAGATTATCCACAAACACATACTATAGAGGGAAATGGGTTACTTGTGTTAAATGAAATAGTTTAATTAAATAATTGATAAATTTCTATTATGTCCCCACCCTGGGCTGCCACATTTGAAAATATAGAGTTAAAGTTCTTTATATTGTGCCCAGTGTAAACATGAAATTTCATATTTAACCATGGTATAAAATTTTTGATATGGGAAACTACTCATGGGATATTCCATTATTTTTGAAAAACATTATTCTGATGATACTAAATATATTTAATATTTTTATAGAATTAATTTTCGGCTCCTCGATGATCATGATAATGAAAATTAATGATGGATATATCTTAAAATATTTTTATTATATTTCAAAGTATAACATGGGAAAAAATCCTATATGTTATACCTTCCATCAATATTTTCATCCCCCAAAAGTGGAAACTAAATAGAAATGTTGGGATACTAAGGCCAAAAATATTTCTCTTGATCCTAGGATCTCTCATGAATGATTTCATACACCCACATAACAAGAACAAATGAAATTTCCATTCATGAATGATCATATAATTTTTAGATCTGATTTCCAATGTTTACTCAATAAAGGTGGATCTGGCTTTGATGTATTAATCCAATTATTAAACAGTGTGTTTAGGATGATCCACATATATACTCAGCTACAATACATTGATGATATCATGAAATTGATTGAACTGTGGGGGATGGAATAGGCCGCACGAAACATTACTGAACCTTTTTCATGACCTCAAACTGCCTGATGTACCATAGGGAGAGTTTTTCTCCCTAAACCTATATTCATATAACTCTTCACGTGGAGAATCTTAGGATATCATATTATCCTTGATAAAATCTCAGGGACCATTGGTATTGATCTACATAATATTTATACCTACTTTGTGGTTTCATCATATTTTTACGGATCACTGAGAACTTTTCCTCCATCTCCCATAATATATCTGACAGGAAAAATGATTCCTCACAACTCTCAAATTATTATAAAGTATTCCTACCTGATCTCTAATATATGGCTTTTAATGGTTCATTAAAATTTTTATTGTAATATATTTTAGTATAGAAAAATTCTACGAATGGTATGTGATCCTTATAGATTTTTTTGAGTTGAAAACATAATCCCTTTGAATATCCACGAACACCATGATTTTGAAAACAATCTACATGTTTTTTGTGGGTGAAAATATATAATCACCTTAAAATAGGTCTCAAATTCATAATGTAGGGATCCCTACTATCATTGCATGTACCGCAAATCACTGGATTAGACAATCATTAAGGGTATCCAATGACAGAATATGATATCAAATATGTGCACCTACCATAAAGTCCCAATGAACCCTGATCCATGATAGAATGAAAGTGTGATCACTTGGTCGGTTGTTCCACTATCACCAAGATGGTTTCAATGACACTTATTATATATCAGAATATTGTTCTCAACCATCGCCAACTAAAATGTTAAATCAAAAGATGAACTCGGGAACATTAAATCACATCCAAAACCACCTTGAACATCATATGAAGTTTCATTTACATTGAACCATCTGTATATTGTAAAACCAAATGATATGTGTTATAATCCATGATCTAGTCTCTTACATCACAACCAACACAACCATCTATACCTAAATAACAATTACATGATTCTGTTCTTTAGATAATCCACCATCTGAATCCAGTTATGATATCTAATAACATAAGAACACATTCTAATGTTATCCCAAATAATCCCCACTCACACAATGGAGAAGTAGATGATTTAATGAAATCTTGTGATGATATGTTTCACCCCTCTCCACTACTAGGATCAACAACAAAGAAGCCAAATTCATAGATGCATCCTTTAGTAGGAAAGATTAGGACATCTTAATACAAGAATCATCGACCATGTTTATTTCCCAAAAAGTATAAAATCTCTCAAATTAATAGTACATAAATCACTAAAAATAATGCCTCCGTCTCATGTACATGTTTCAATACAGGAAGAAAACATTGAGAATCTTATGGTCTAAATAGAAAATAATGTTATCTCTAAAACGATAGTATGTCCACATACTCATATCAATTTCTATCACAGATTACACTATGCCATGATTAAAATACTTCTTTATGATGGGTCTCAACTTGATTAACCCATATGAGATCACATCCTACCTATTTAACAATATGTAGTTGACCCCAACTCCAGGGAAATCATACTACACTATATACTATATTGAATCCTCATGTTGTCTCAAAATAGGGGAACACCTTAGCCACAACATCTACACATTAAAGGAACTATAGAACTACTTAGTAAAGGTAATTTTCATTCAATGTTAGTAAATTAAAAGGATATAAAATCATTAATTTTTCCTCAATGAACATCTTATATTTCCTGACCAAAACATGAAAAATCCTCACCTTTAACCCACTATTGGTTGGATCCCAAATATGAACGTCAAAAATATTCATTGGGTCTATAGATAAATTATGTTTTCAAATTACATGACATATAAATTGAACCTCATGGATCTAAAACAATAATTTTGAGATATTACCATAATTATAGATCCCCCAAACAATGTCTAAGACCATACTCAAGTGCATTGAATAATCATCCATTGGAAAAATGTAACTATGTATTTATTCAATAAGGAAAACAATAATCCTTTCAATGTATGGACATATGATACGATTCATTGTTGTCCTAAACATAGTGGGGGAAGTAATCACATCAAAATTTATAACAGGGAAATCAATACATAGTTATCGACATCATAATAACCTCAATGGAACAATAGCACTATTAACATTCAAGATGTTCTAGAAATACATGAGATTGATCTTCTAGAACCTTCTTATGAATCACAAATTGTAACTGTGGTTTATATCCTTGGAAAGGGATACATGTTCTACATCATGGATATATTTAAAAAACTAATTTCAACATAATGATGAAATATCTGAACTAAAATTTTCAATAGAATTCTGTAGATCCCTAGGATAATAAATTGGTTTTGATTGAACCATTCCCACAAAGGTTCTCCAATCACATCCTCTGCTCTTGATGCACAGTAGGGGAAATAAATTATGTTAGAGAAGATATTGGAATACATCTAGGGTTCATTTCAATGAAAAACTACAACTAATGCTTCATTGGTTGTCACATAATGTCCTTTTTGAATACAGTCATTTAATACTTCATGAAAGAAGAAACATATATTCAAGGATAGGCCACTCTAAAAAGGGATAAACTCGCCAACTAATGGGTGATGGGTTGGAGATTCTGATGCATTATAGCTATTCACTCCGCAATGGTAAATATCTCTTCCACAAAGTATAATTTCATCCCATCAGCCATTTGGAATATTACTCATATATTGCGATATTCAATCATGGTTCAAATAGTGGAAAACCACTCCAAACCCAATATGACTATATTTGGTCTCATTTGGATAACTGGGTGGTCCCATGAAAAACTATCTCAGCTATGTGATATCTCAGACATTTGATTTACAAATGATATCGATGAACCATTCAACATAGAATTTTGAAGGAAATGGTACTGATCAAATGAATCTACTAAGATATCTAGATCTCTCGACAGGAGTAGGAAGATGAAGGAATGAATCACACTTATGACTACTATTATATAAAAAATTATCAAATAAACACATATAGTACCTATATTCATCTCATTATATGTCAAGTCATAATCCTCCATATCCAGAATCATCCCATGATTATGAAATCTATTACCTTATGTCTAGAATAGAATACCTAGTTGTGTGGTTATATAGAGATTGTTATGTTATCCTCCAGCAGAATTTAATCATTGGGAAGTACCACCCGATTCTCATCAATTTTCGACTCCCTAGGGCCACCCTGGAATGGCTTACTGATCAATCGTTAAAAACATACATCTACCCTGGTATTTATTTAGCTTTCTACATACCCTATTATCACAATGATTCAGTAAATCTAGTGTCATGTCTCATTTCCTATCAAATGCATAGCACCACCCCTCTATGTCCAGTCCCAGTCTTCTATGTGGTCCATATTCCAAAAGATTACATTCCAGAGTCTGACCTCGAGAAGATCTCATATGACAAGACCATATCATCTGACACTATATTACTACTTTATATGACTGAGACCCATGAATCCCACTACAAGGTCCAACTTTATTTCATCACTTTATACATGAATATCTCAGTATCATGTTCTAAATATTTCACTCCAACAGACATGGGAATACATATGGGAAACTTAATTGAATGGATTTCTCTACAGAGACCATCCATGAACCAATGTGCCCATAAATAAACATCCCAAATCAGGTTGAGGCAGTACTACGCATGGTATGTGAACGTAGCCAAAAAATACCACAATTATCTTCCCAACACTTTTATCACTAAAATATCAAGAATCTAAACTCAATGTAATAATAAGGTATATTAAAACCCTTGAATCTTCATATATATGTCATTCCATTAAATTGAAAAGTCATCATGCCTTTTCATAACTACAATCCAGCATCGACTAACTAATATTTGGAATGAAATTGTTTCCAGTGAAACCATATGATTAGATAGCGTCAACAAAATCATGAAAAATAATATTACCAAATCATGAAAATCCTACACTACCTCAGGATATATGATACTATAGAACCACGAAAACCCCTAATTCTTGATCATAAGGACGATGCTAAGACAACATGGATCCTCATCATTATATGTTTTTATAATATTCTAATCATTAAAAATATGATATTGTAGCTTCTATAATAGAGGAATTATATCATTATATATATATATTAAAATGAGGAATCACAACTCATTGAAGCATTATCCGGATCTTAATATGGTAACCGTCATGGAAATCCTCAACAAGATGTCCAAAAAAATCCAAACATACCATGGTCAGATGAATATATATATATATATTTATATATATACGATAAGAGAAAGATGTTTAAATGACTCGATATTATATGATTTATGAAAAAATGTTACTTATAACCAATTCCTTCATACACACATCAATGAGCATGTAATCATAGACATAGATAATTATCATGAAAGCCACCAAACAGACACAAGGATCCTAAGACTAAAATTTGTACTTGAGACACATTTATGCAATTTCCCAACATTCCCAACCAAACGTCTTATGGGGAAAAAAACTAACCACACACCATGGTTGAACCACATTTAATAAATTTTTATCATGACCCTACCTATTCGGGCCCACATGGTTAGTAGAACACCGGGGCACTACTACCTCAATCCCTTCTCCATATTCCGAGGGTAGGAATTTGTTTGCAAATGCATAACTAATATGTGAGGATTTTTAAAAACTACTTGTACTAATACACCGAAACATCTCTATATATAGGTGTAGAGGAATAATAGTAATGTAAATTGACATATAATGTAAAATCTAGGCATGGAATAACCTCTAAATAAAGAAAAATATTATGAATGTGTTGAAAAAAACAAAAGTGGACAATACCCACCCACATAGAATATATATCTCAATCTAAGAGTAATAGGAAATGAAATTATTGGGGAGACTAGATCAATATATCAAATCCTCAACCACAATACATGATCATATTCAATTGGGTATCTCTATACACTTCAGAAATCATCATTGACTTATCCGTCATTGACATAAAAAACAACTCTTGTGGGAAAATTCCATTTAGGTGTGATTATATAAATTTCATGAATGATACTCAAAAAACAGGATGGGTAGGTATATGAGAGAGAAAATAAATAATTATGTCAACCAAAAGATGTGGGAAATGATACCCATATAATGTGATATATATTATAACTACAAAACCCTAGTAGGTGACATAAAGGGGATCCATGGTTTACATCCCAATCCAATATGATGAGTTATCTATAATTTCCTTAAATGGTCCAGAAATGATACCCAATATATCATGTCTCTATATAAAGATTTCATGAGGAGGGTCCAAAACCATTATAATAAACCAAAGACCAATCTAGAGAATCTCCATGTAGAGGAACCATTACCTATTATTAAAAGAGGGTTATAACAAGCTTATAGAAAACAAATTTCACTTATATAAAAGGAGGATTCAACTCAATATATTTTGTAATGAAGACTTGATACAAAATAATTATTCCACTATATAGGTAGAGGACCCATTCCATGATAAAATAAAAGAGTCTCAATCAATAGGTATAGAACCCATTCATTTATACAATAGGATAGTGGCACTCAATAAGTATATAACCGATTCCATTTTATGAGTGGAGCATTCAAATTAATGGGTTAAAGAACCATACACTGAAATGATAAGATTGTACAACATAGTTGTTATTGGACCCTTTTTATGATATGAATGGAGGGTTTCACTAAATAGGTAGAGGACCCATGCCCTAAAACTACATGAGAGTTCCATCCAATATATAGAGGATCCATTCCAAGTTTTGGAATGAGCCTTTAAGTCAAAAAGTATATACAAATTCCCAGAAATGGAAGGAGGGTTATAGTTAATAGTAAGATAACCCATGTTGTTGGATGGTTGTAGGGTTCCAATCAATAGGTAGTAGTACCATGAACCAATATGATAAGAGGGTTCCACTCAGTAGGTATAGGACACCTACCCAATTATTGAAAGAGGGTTCCACATAATAGGTTGATTACCCAGAGAATAGAATGATAAGGGAGTTCCACACAATTAGCAAGGGACCCATACCCTAGCACAATAGGAAGATTCAAATCAAATGAGTAAGTTGAATATTAGGGATTACCAACCCCAAAATCCATCTGATAATCCTTCTCAATCATTTTAACTGTCATTCCCACCCAAAAATCATTATTTTATGAATATATAATATAATATCTTAAATGCTTATATGAAAGAGACCATTTTGCAATATGTGAAAAAAACACTAGATAGGATTCTCATATGCGAAAATACGAGACAATAAGAATGATATTTTAGAGGAAGAAGATTATTAATAAATACACAACACATATGGGGTTTCACATGAAATGTAGACCAACTACTGTTCCGAGATGTGTTATCTTCAGCCCATGTCTTTCTAACCAGGTGGTACCACACAATATGTATGGGTATTACATAGCATGTATCAGACCCTTGGGTCCTCCAGGTGTGACCTTTTACATGCCTATGTCCTTTGGGATATTTCCACATACCTAGAATTGCACCAAGTAATATCATTGTCTATGAAATCTCATGGTACAAATTGGGCTGCCAACATGTAGTCACACGACCTTTATGGTCACACATTGTGTTTGGTACTTATCTCTCTTGGAACTGTATCTACCAGAAATGTGAATATAAGGTGATTTTAAACAATTATAGGTAGTTTAGTTGGTTTTTTTTAAATAATCCATGAAATCATCAAAAGATGTTTAGATTCATCCTTACCCCCATGATTTTTTCCTTTTGACTACACTAAATTAGTGTACAATACCTCCTACTACTGATTTTATAACTCGTATAGAATGAAATGTGTTCTAAATACATTTAATTAATCCCATACCACAGTATGAACCTAACTTATTCTCTCACAGTGTGCTTAATGGTCATGGATCCAAGATCAATGAAAATTATCACCAGTATAATTCAATATATATCAATCTATATGTGATTTACTTTCTCAATTATTGTGTGGAAATCAACTGTGAATCTTGTTTTTCAGATAAAAAAAGACCCATGTAGAAATTTAGAAATCTAAATGCATTGATGAAATTATGATTAACATGAAAATAAGTGTCACTATTCACAATAACTAATGTCAATCTGTTTTAATAAAAGTGTTATTTTCCAATGAAGATAGATCTAGAATACCTGAGGAGGTAAACATGTAATAATATATAAATTAATAAAATGAATAATGTAATTTAAATAATGGGTTAATTTTAAGTATTAAAATAATAATTGATCAAATAATTATATATAAATTCATGGAAAATATATTAATAAAAAGAGAAACCAACATTTGACGACCCTAGCATTTTTCAGATTTACCATTAATGAAGAAGACAATTTCCAATGACTTGTAGGGCCAATTTATAGCGTCCCCCACTTTTCGAACATAATAATTACATAACTTCTTCATAATACATAATTTTTTTTACAAAAAAATACTCCTAATTAAGATAATTGGACTAGTGCATTTGGAAACATGGAAACATAAACACAGTTACATAAATGAACACCATCATTTACTACCAGGTTCTTCTTAACTAGAAGCCTTCTTAGACAACTCAAACATAAGAAATATTATCATAAACTATGGAAAATGATACATAAAATGAGGTGATAATGGATAAAATGTTTGGGTAATCAAGGGAGGAATATAAGTATAATCATGTGAGTAAGGTTATGAAAACGTGGTCATGAAAATTGAATATCATACACATCATGTTAAATAACATAACATGATTCATGGCATAAATATTGGTTGTTCGTAATACATGAATCAAAATTAAAAAAAGAGTATAATCAATGAAGTCATAAGAAATTAATAAAACATGGAATTATTGAAGACACATAAGAATATAATATTATTTTTATAGTCTCCTAGGAATCATTGCTAAAACCATATTGGTTGTTGGGGTTAACTCCCTATAAAATCATGGTAGTCATAGTTCACTCAAATTACTATCATAGTAGGATGAGTTCACTCCTCATTTCATATTTGTACTCATGGTTCACCCCAATGTCCATACTAATAGTCATGGTTCATTCCCAAGACCATCATAGTCAATCTCATGATGCATAAACTTTTACCCAATGCATTGGATTGAGAAATATGTCACAACCATCTAATAGTAAAATCAGTATTACATGATCCAAAAGCTCAAAAATAATCAAATGACATCCAATGAAATGAATGGGTATTATAATCAGTTAATCATATCGTAACCATTGGAAAGGGAAATTTTTTATAATCATTTCATCATAAGCATAACCAATTAAATGAAGAAGGTTTCAATAGAATATAATATGTGATAGAGAAATGAGTACCATAAACATCATTCCATCAAAATTTAATCTTTATAGATGAATATTATGAATTTTAAAATAGAATAATTTCCCCATAAAGTTACATGTAACATTAATGGATGTTATCATAGATTGGAAAAAAATATTAAATGTCTTTTAAAAACATTTAATGGAAAAATAACCTTTCATCATTGAATAATTTATTTTAATAACATAAAAACTATTAAATAATATTTTATTTTGAAATATATTTCATAAAAAATTAACGATGTATTAAAAAAATTGAAATCTATTTTCTTAAAAATGATATTCCAAGAGAATTTGTAATCATTATTTAAAACATTTTAAAAAACATGCATTTCTAAATATAATATGATTTTGAATAATGTGAGATAGAGATACATACATAATTTATTTAAAATTGATATATTAGGTAAGAAAGGGAATAAAATGTGGTACAAAAAATGATTATAACTTGAATAAATAATGGAGAATGAAAATTATCATTATCCATAATATATGGAAGAAAATATTTTATCAAAAATTATAAACGTTAACAGTATCTAAAAACGATGAGACAGTCTCAATAAAATATTATAACATAATAAGTTGGGATCATAATCACCATGTTAGATAAAGGAAACTAATTTTATCAAAATATATCATCAAAATAAGTATATTAATGATATTACATTTATAATTTAACTATATACACCTCAAAAAAGAATTTATTTGCATAACAAAACATGAGTCTCAATGATGTAAAATTAACAAAAAAACCTTTTACAGATTAGGAATGTTTTGAAACATAAACCCCATGAAATTATTTTTAAAAATTTATATGTTAATAAAAATAACATTATGTATAAGGAACATATAATAAATTCATGATTTATACATACACCACACTAATGTATGGAGTGGAGAATATATCATGTGTCTAACTTGAATAAAAAGTGAGATGTAACCTATTACCTTGTGTATTGAAAATATTCTTACTCATAATAGATTTCTATATAATAAATATAAATAAATTATATATATTTTAAATAATAATATTATTTTACAAAATACCATATATTATTGGATTATGACCTTATATTTCTCGCTTGTTTACAATATTATGTTAATGTTTCACTTAGGGTAATATTGTTTTCTAAACATGTCTCTTTATTTGTTATATCGTGGGTATTTATACTTATTTCATGATTAATGAATGTAATTAATGATATAAATATCTTCAATATACACTACTTTTATATTATAATAATATATAGAATAAATAATTATGAAATGGAATACACCTTTCGCAGAGACATTAGGTTGTACGTACAAAAGGACATTGTTTCGGTTTCAACTATCGTACTAATAGGATGAAAGAAATATACATATAAGATTATATGTATATAATATCATTTATTAATAATTATTATTATAGTTATGATTATATATATATTTATATATTTCTTATAATTTCACTAAACCCATCCTTAATACATATCATGTAGTTTGAGAACAAATCACATCACTTTGTGGGGGAGGTAGTCCACACATCCTCAAATGAAATTATAGTAATTAATCCAAATGGAAAGTAAAATAGAAGTGTGTTATACAACAATAAATACATTTAAAATAAATATATGATTAATTTATGACATATATAAGCATAGTGGAACTCATAATGTTGTCTATTAGATACTGTAAAGGAGAAATGACCAATCATTGTTTTGTGAGGCTGTAGTTCGTCGTACAAGTAAATAGTATATTCGATGGACATTAGATAGTGTTGTGTGTAACATTAAGACAAATCCTTAACATAAAAAAACTAAAATATTTTTGATAATGTTTTTTTCCAAAAATATTTGAATAAATATTGTGGAGGGGTGGAGAAGAAAAATAATGGAAAGTAGCTTGACAGGAGACATTACCTCTTAATTAGGAAAATCCTTTTTGTTTCTGCCAAACAGCTTCCATGAATTGCCTACATCCCAAGGGAATGATTATAGGATTAAAGGTTGGGATAATAGTTGAGAATTGAATAGGAGTGGAAAGGCTCTTGTGTGGTGTGAGGAAGTGGGTAGAGTTGGTGGCTTTTTTTAGGGATGTGAAAGGACACAGTTGAAATTATTAAAAAAAGGTTAGGTGTAACCTTGGTTTATCTAGAAAATGAATATGAAAACAATAATACTATATAATATAATGATAATAGTTGGGTAATGGGTAAAAAATGGGTGCTGGACTGGTTTCAATGTCTTTTTGGTACTTATATTATTGTTTAAGTACTTTATTAAACTAATTTCTCTCTTAATTGGTGTAACTAATTTTACTCACATTCACTAATATTTTTTTCAAATTTTTTTTATCATATTTTTAAATTATAAATTATGGTAATTGCAATTATATATTCAAAAATTACAAATTCTAACCACATAAGTGGTAGGATTTATTTGAAAATTAATCTCGTAGTTCGGTTGACAATGTAGTTTTTTTAAATTATAAATGATCAAATATTTTCTATGGTTTTAATTATAGTTTCAATGTGAAATTTTATAGAATTAACAAATTTTAATTAATAGTTAAAAATATTATATAATCGAACCTTGAATGAAAATTAAATTGTAATATATCGTTATAAATAAATTAAATTAAAAATCAGTTTTAAATTGAAATCTGGCCTACTTCACTATTCATCCAAAAAATGTTGTTTGTTAGAAATATCCCAAAAAATCACCTGACGATAATTTATAAATTATAAATTACAAAAAAACTTTTTTTTAATAAAATAATTTTTTTAAATTTTTGTAACACTAATTTTTTAGAAGGTCATTAGAATAAGTTCTTTTGACTAAATGGTACATTTAAACATAGAAGGACATTGTAATATTCCTTTATTTTATTATCAATATTTATCATTAATTTTAAAAATTATTAAACTATATTTGAATATTATTTATGACTATTTACAAAACTATGTTTAACAGATAGGTTATAACTATCACAGTTATGTGATTATAAAAAATATATATGTTTCATAGAAACTCGTTGTTTCATATATCGTATGCCAACTCAGTGTTGCATGTATTGAACACCAATTTAGTGTTTCACTTTATATTATAGAAGTTAGTTCCATGTGAATGGAATGTTTGACATAGTGCATTGCATGTTATAAATGAAATTTTATTTTATTTTTAAAAAAGGTTAATAAAATCATCGTGTGTAACATTTTACCACCATTAAAATGAATTTTAAACTACAAATTAATCACTTGGGTAAAAAAATGATGACAAATATCCTTCATCATATCCTTCATTTCCAATACAACATTGTTTAACTGTTAATTTCTCCATGAATATTTGACCAGGTGCATAGTTTTGTTTCATAGAACATTTTTGACCGGTCTATAATTTCAATAGTTTGTAACTCATATGAAAGATCTAGATCTAGAAATATGTCCTTTGAGTTTAGTACATGTGAAGGGACATTTATTTACTTCATTGATAGTCTTTCATAGAAAAAATCATGGAATTGTAGGGGTTTGAATGAAATTCTGATCAAAAGGATATTGTCTCGATACGATTATGAATCAAAATGGGACAAATATACATACAGAATAGATTCCATTTAATCTAGAATCTCAAAACATACATACATGGTTTGATATATAGAAACACATTATCACGAACATCAAATTATTGGATCATTCAAACTATTATCATCATAACTTTTCAGACGACTTCGAACTACTATGATGTACTACTAAATGGTTCTAAACTTGTCAACTACATCATCAGTGATCTCAAAACCCAATTGATTTCTATCTCCATCCATAGCCCAACACATCTGTTCTCAACATTTATTCCAAAAAATGGATTCATACGGTTTCATATGAATGGTTGAGTTTTAAAGTCAATATAGTATTAAAACAAAATAAGAAGAAGGTGTTGATACGAACAACCTTTAAATTCCAGATAACAAGTCCTCAACATATCCCCTATGGTTTTAATTGTTCTATCATACTAACAAGATGTATGAGGATGATAATGATTTTTGAAAATAAATTTTGTATCATGTGATTCCTAAATACTTCTCAAAAATATTTAGGTAAAAATCAAATCCTAATAGAATACAATTGAATGTAGTAATTAAAAAACAACATCCTTAATGTATACAATGTAATGTTGATTCAAATTTTAATATTCTATGATAGAAATGATTTTTGAAAACAATGTATGTTGATCTAATAGAACCCATAATGATTTAAACCTTTATAAGTTTTGGGTAGTCCAATAAAAAAATTCATAGTGATGTTCTCAGATTTTCTATATAAAGTATTGGTAATTGATGCAACATCCTTGTCAATTTTTTTCATTCATCATTTACCTGGTGGCATACCAATCACCGATAATAATCATTGTGATATCTCTCCTGATTCGATTGGTCTAGAAGTATTCTTTCAATTCCAAATACATCGTCATACATCTTGGATGAATAGATAATGAATTACTTTGAGCTTCCTCTAACATCTCTTTCTTTATATCTGGTATGGAAAAACACATAGATGATTTATGAACCATATACTTCCATCATGATCGAGGTTAAGCAAAAGAACATTTCTGACTATCTTTTCATCTCTTCATATGCATTATGTGCATATGTAATCTTCACAGGGATAGAGGGTTGAACATTAATTTGAGAAAGATAAAATTTTCACCTCCCATTATGATTTATAGATATATCTTTTTTAAATAAAAATAGATTGGATCTTCTGTGATGCTCATTATGTATAATATATCACGATCCTTTCACTCCAAGAATCGAATACCTTGTATGCTTTCCCTGGGTGGTAATTATCAGAACAGTCATAACACCTAATCAACTAAAACCATCGTATCTAGAATGTATTCATCTAATTTCGTGTGACTATATAATTTAGAGGTTTTTATCATTATATATATCCCAATTTTTTCCATATATATAATGCATCTATCTCTATAATGAAAAAAAACATCGTTGCTAACTCCAAATCTGGAGTTTGGTAAATTTGCACATGAATATTCAATTATCCCGGAAAATAAGCTATAACCATGTTATTTTTCATAATAACACATCTCAATCCCATCATGGATGATTCACTATTGATTAAAAACGTGTCTCCACTATAGGTTAATGAATAAATTGGTGAACTAACCAACCATCTCTTCAGTTCTGTGAAATTATTCTCCCATTCGTATTTCAAGATTAACTTCACACACTTCAGAGTTGACATTGTTAGAGGATTATATAGTTCTATAATTTTCTCAATATATGTCCCTAATATCAAGCTAAACCTAGAAGATATTAATCTAAATTAATGTGGTTGGCCTAGGAAAACATTCAATATCCTCTGTCTCTGATGGATCAACTGTTATACCATCTCTTGTGATTATATGACAAAAAATGATTCATTTAGAAGACAAAATTCTCACATTGTAAAATTTTCATATTTCACCTGCTTCGTTAGGGTCCTCTGTACAATTAAAAAGTGATATTCATTCTATTCATTTCTCTTTTATTGGATAATAATATCATATATAAAGGCTACAAAAAACATATCGATGCAATCTATAAAGTCACTATTAATTAAAAACAAAAACATTCCATGTGAAATTATATGACCAAAATCCATTACTATATATTCAGTACCCATTCCATTTAAATAATTCCTTTTTGGGTATATCCACCTTCTTGGCCCTCAATTGATGATTTCGATCATGAAGATCTATCTTGGAAAATTATTTAACTCTATGTAGTGGATCAAACTAGTCATCAATAATGAGAAGAGGATACTAGTTTTTTATTATCAAAATTTCCAACTCCCAATAATCATCGAAGATCCACATGAATCAATCATTCCATTTCTCAAAAGAACTGGTTCAACCAAAGGTGACACACTTCCCCGAATAAATCCTTTATCGTGGTTTTCCGGGATTTACTTCATGAATTCATGAAACTCATTCAATGCCCATAAATGAAGAGTCATTGAACATGGTGAGTAACAATGAATCAATTCAATTGTTAACTCAACATAAAAATTTAGTGGAAGGCTATGAATATCTTCTGGACAGACATCCAATATATAAAGAACAATGAGCATATCAACAATGTTTATATTATACCTTTCTATTTGAGATAAATATGGATTTTAAATGGGATCAAGGACCCATACAATATATGTAATATACACAGGAAGTACAATCTTATCACTACATTGATGGATGACCATAAGGGGGATTGAAATATTAGAAGTAACTTTTCATACATGATAAATGATGTGGGATTTATACAGATAAATAATATCAATTCCTAAAATGGAATAAAATTTTACTAAAAGAATAACTAAAATATTTGGAGGAAGAACATTTCCACAATCTTCAACTAGAGAGGAATAATATACTAGTGATGAAATCAACGTTGAGTTAGTGGTGTTCACTTTTAATTACACATCTAATTATTTTGATGGAATCTTAACACAAGTAGAAAAATATTTAGATATGAAATAGTGGGTAGATTTAGAATCAAAAATGACATTATTTTTTCTATAGTATGTGGTAATATATATTTCATTACATTGTTTTCATACACCTCATCATAAATATAAATTGCATGATATTTTATAATATAATGTTTCATATGAGTTTTCTGAAAGAGATCATTATCATTATACCATGTTCTTGTGTTTTTGTTTTCATAATTACAAATATTCTTAAATTTTTAGTACAGAATTACGTGTCTTACATTATATGAAAATTTTATTCCATTAGTTTTTTGAGCGTATGTATCCCATCAAATCAGCAATCAAATTCTTGATGGCATTCCCTTACCCATAAAAAACATTTATTAGTCCCCATAAGTCTATTTAATCCATTATTATTCCCACATATAGTGCATGATTTAATTCTTATCTTCCATTATTCATTGTTTTTATATTTTACTTTAAACATCATTATCCTCTTCTTATCAAAACTATGAGATTGATATGTTACTGAGACAACTATTTCAACAATGATTTCACAGAACACAATCACATCAATGATTCTAATTTCACTTATTTATAATTCTTTCTAAGACTACAATATAAGTAAATAATGAGAATATCAACATTACATTTTGCTTTGATGATAGTTCATGAATCATTCATCACAAGTATCATTATATTATCATAATAGGTACCAAAAAATTCATCATCCCTTTGATTCAGCTCATGAAACATATTCTCTATTTGGGTAAATTGAATTATTTGAAATTACTTATTGTAAAATATGTTTTTGAAATCATCCAAATAAATGGATTCAATCTTATCCTAATACCTAGTATTCTTGATTAGATTCCACCTCTAATCAGATTTGCCTTCAAATGGATAAACAACTTTAATGAATTTATTATCTATAGATCACTAAATAAAGTAGAATATATTTTACATAGTACTAATCCATTGTTAAGAATCATAAGGATTATAAGACACTATGATAGATGGTTAATGTTGCCTCATTTTATCATTTGGAATCCCACCATGATTCATAGCATGAAAATATATATGGGCATAATAATGTGGTTTTTCATTCCAGATCCCATAGAATTTGGATTCTCTAGTGGAAAATCATTTGATTTTCCATCACAATCAAAATTAACGTCGTTCCATCGGGTTTCCACCATTGGCTGAAACATAAAGAACAGATTAAGAAATAGTTACTGTAATGAAGAACCATATAACCCTAAAAAATCACTTATTTATTTCTATCATGTGACTCCTACCATAATCTAATACACATTATGTTTTAATGGGTTTTTCATATAAATTTTTTATTTAAATCCTTCATAAGAGTTTGTGAATTCACAAAAAATATCCCTGAGTAGTGTCAAGCTAGCTGTGAATCAAGGTCTATTGTTATTTACCATGTTACCCAAAGTCATGTCCAAAACACCATTCCAATGTTGTTACCCCTAGATACATCTTTTCCAAATCCCCATCAACTAGTAGTATCCAGGAAAATATTTATTTCATGGAATACACTCACACTATTCTTAACCAATATTATAGGACATTTTCCTATACTTTTCCTTACACTTAAATATATCATTTTAAAAGTCATTTGGGTTCTCACTAATTATTTTCTCATCCAATCTTCCAAATTTTATCTTTACCTTTATATGATACCTACTATAGTAACCTTTGATTTATAAACATAACAATTCCAAATCATTTACAGAATACTTAAACATTATACAAATAGAAGCCCAAAAATTGTACTTGTTATAGTGCCATTGGAAACATGGAATCATAAACAATGGCACATAAATGAGCTACATTATCCCCCTCTAGAATCATTATGACTAGTACCCTTCTTAGACACCTCAAACATAATACATGACATCATAACCTGGGGGAAAGGAAACATATGAAGGGGAGGTAATGTATTCTCAATAAAGTTAAAAAAATGGAGACATGTATGAATAAACATAAGCATATGATTATGATAACGTGATCATGAAAACAGAAGATCATACCGTACATATTATTGATCCTATTTTAAATTTTTGTGTAAAGCTTGTCAGTTCATAAGACATGAATCATAATGAAATAATGATAATAATCCAATAAATGATAACATAAGATTAAAACATGTGATTCATCTAGAAAAATATTCATATAATATGATTTCTATTATATCAATTTAATCGATTCAAATACCAACTTGGTGTAGTGGGTTCACTCCCCATATCATCTTGGTAGTCATGGTTCACTCCGCTAGCCATCTTAATTGCATGAGTTCACTCCTCATACAATACTAATAGTCATGGTTAACTCCCATGGCCATCTTAGTCTTCATAGTTCGTTCACAAGACCATATAATTCAATATAATGAGATATAAATATTTACCCAATGCATGTGAGAGAGATATAGGTCCCGCCCATATCATAGAAAACTAATTCATATATATGACAATAGAGGATAAATAGTCAAATAATAACCCATGAAAATTAATGGGTATTATAAACAAGTAATCCTATCATAACCTATGGAAAGAGATAGGATTCATAATTATTTAATGATAAACATAAATTGTTAAAAGAAGTATGTTTCAAAATCAAATAACCCATGAATGAGAATCCACTTCCATAAACTTCATGAATTCATAATATAATCCTTTCTTAGAAATAATATGAATGAAAAAGTTGAATATTTATACCATAACGAAATGAGTAATTCAAATGGATATTATCTTATATGGTAAATAATAATTAATTGCCTTTTATGATAATTTATTTGAGGAAAATATCCTTTCTTATTTGAAAAAATGATTTTAATTACATGTAACCATTTGAAAATAGTTTTCGTTGAGAATAGATATGAAAAAATATAAATAATCATTTGGAAGTATTAAACAATTTTTAAAATATATTTTTCTTGAAAATTTCATTTATGTACCTTTTGGAACCATTTTTGAATTCATTTTTTTAAATCATGGTACATTGAATACAATATGATTTTTACTGAAGAGATAAATTCAATCATATTTTAATTAAAAACTATATCTTATGTAATAATGAGCAGAAAATGAGGAACTAAAAAACTATTTTATATTGAATAATAAGAGGAGAATTTAACTGAGGTGTATTCTTATGTGACAGATCAAAATATTTATTCGAAATAACCATAAACGTAAACAATAACTAAAGGCAATGAAATTCTATAAATAATATCTTTTGACATGGTAGCATGGGTTCATACACTCTATGTAACGAAAGGAAATTATATGAAACCCAAAATATCATAAAAATTATTATATTCATGTTATAACCTATAAAATGGATGTATATACACCTAGAAAAAGAGTTTTGGTGCATAAAAAACTGTAGACTCAAAGAAATAAAATTTTAACAAAACTATTTTACAAATTTTGTATCATTGGAATCATAAGACACAAAAAATAATTCTAATAAAATATCTATATCAATTATAATATATTTAGGTAAAATATAAAAATAATACTATCATTGTATGTCTATATACCAGAAAAATGAAAAGAGTTGTGAACCTAGCATGTATCTTGTGAGATTAAATAGTGAGATGTAATATGCAAACCTACTGTCTTGACTGACATTATTCTCATATAATGTTGATGTTAAATATACATAATTTTCTTATACATATTTTAAAGTATAATCTTAGTATACATAATACTATGAATGTTTTTATTAGTACCATATATTAACCACTTGTTAATAATTCTATGTTAATGATTATCTTTGGGTAATATCTGATTTTTCTTCACATGTGCTTTAATTTGTTATATCATTGGTCCTTATACACATATCATGATAAGAGAATTAAAATAATGATATAAATATAATTCATATCATATATTTTTTTACAATAATGATCTATGTCATAAAGAAGTATGAAATTGAATACAACATTTCTGTAGATGGTACGCCATATATATATATGAACATAGATTTTATTTTAATTTTTATATTGAATAAAAGAATGAAAAATTATATGTAGGTATATAATTTTATAATATCCTAAAATAATAATTATAATATTATATATATTATAAAATTTCACTAAACTAATATTTAATACATTCCTTGTAGTGTGTGAAAGAATTACATCTCTTTGAAGGGGTCACAGTCCACACTACCTCAAATAAAATTATAGTACTTATACTAAATGAAATGAAAAAAACATATTTCTGTCAAAAAAAGAATAAATAAGACTAATTGAAAAATAAATATAATATATTATGTATATATATATATATATCGATTCTCTATCACAATGTTCACTCTGAGAGGCTGTAATGGGGTAATTAACAATCATCATTTAGTGAGGTGGTAGTTCACCGAACCCATAAATTGTATGTTAAATATACATTAGTTGGAGGTGTGTGAAATTTTACATCAATCCCTTATCATAAAAAAGTCCATGTTTATTTAAGTTACTTTATTTTTCATTCAATAATATAATAATGATTTTGGAGGGTCTGGAGAATAAAAAAAATAAAGGGAAATTGAGGGGGGATGTTACCTCTTAATTAGGTAACTCTTGTTTGATTGTGCCAAAAGGCTAACTTGAGATTCCTTTTTCCCAAATGAATGATTTTAGTAGTAATGGAGGGATTTTTTTAGATTATTATATCTGATATTATGGGATACTAGATGCTTGAGAGGTGGTAGGATGTGGGTAGAGGTGGTGTCCTTTAATAAGGAAGGGAATGGACACACATGACATTTTTGAAATGAAGTTAGGTGTACCTATTTTTTTACCTATAAAAAGGCATAAAATACCAATTTAACTCAATAAATGAAGATTAATGGATGAATAATGTACATTAAATGGGTTTCACAGGTTTATATGTCATTTTGGGTCTTATATTAATTGTTTAGCACTTTATTAAGATAATTTTTCTCTTAGTTGATGTAACTAATTTTAATCTCATTCACTAATATTTTTAAAAAAGTAATGTTGAAGATATTAAATGATATATATTATGATAATTACAAATATATAATATGTTTTTCCAAATTCTAATCATATAATTGGTCAATGTAAATTTAAAATTAATCTTACAGTTGGGTCGACAATGTGTTTTTAACACCGAAATGATAAACAATATCCGTGTTTTTAAATAAAATTTAAATGTTAAATTGCTTCCAAATTATAATAATGGATTTAATTATAAAAATATAATATAATTAAACCATGAAAATATTAAAAAAAATTAATCTTACAAATAAATTAAATTCGAAATCAATTTTGGGTAAAAATCTGGTATTTTTTAGGATTCATCAAAAAATATTGTTTGTTAGAGAAATCACAAATAATCACCAAATTATAATTTTACCATTTTAAATTAAAATATTATTATAATTTTATAAAATTATATTTGAACATATGTCTTAAATTGTTTTTTTATTTTTCACAGAAGGATATTAAAAGTTGTTCGTTCGAGAAATGATTTTTTTGATATAAAAGGACTTTACCAAAAATCGTATTTCTTATTATCAATGTGTAATATTTAAACAAAAAATTTATAACATATAATTAAAAATTATTAATTAATATTAATATAACTAATTTTAATGACTTTTAAATGATATTATTATTAAAATAATTATAAGAATTTGATGTTTCTTAGAATCATAGTGTTGTGTGTCTCGTCCACTCACTCAATGTTGATTGTAACACATGCCAAGTATATATTTATTGTTGTGTGTTAAAAGTAACTTCAAATTGATAGTAAGGTTTGAATTTGTAAATTTTATGATATAAATCCTAATTTAATTTATTATAAAAAATTCCATAAAATCATGGGGTATTTTACTATTCCATTTGATGTTCTCGAATCAGCATGATCTGGTTGTCATTAACTGTCAAAAAACAATTCTCCAATAAGGAATTGTGGAATAATCCTCTAAATGATCACATGCATATGATTCTAAACCATGATATTCACCATAAACACATATCTATAATGGGAAATACGTTACAAGTATTAAATGAAATAATTAAATACATTAATTAATTAATTCACTTAATGTATTAGCCAATGGATGATTCATCTGAATTTTCATTATATACATATATTAGGATGCACCAAGGATAGAACAAATATTCTAGATTCAACCACAACCATATATTTTCTGAATTATGATACAGTTTTGAAGAGATTACATTATTTGACATTAAATTTTCACTGCTGAAATAAACAATAATTTTTTAAAAAAAAAATAATTTTCTACCAACCAGGCCTCCAAATAGAATGCTCTATTAGAAAAATGATTTGAATATAGTTATTAATTTATTTCAATGAATTATATTGAAAATCAATAGGGTCTCAAAATTAAAATTATCATAGATAAGTGAATTGAAGATAATTTGATGATTAATATTATAATAAAATGTGGGAACTATAAATAATAATCCCTACATTAATTTAGATTAATTGTTAGAGAAGAATTCACTTGATAATGATACCTACTATAACTATGTCATAAAAATAAAATTATCCTAGGAAATGTGGGTGGGAAATACCCTGAATCATTGGGAATTGACAATATAAATATCATATTTACTTTGTAAACCACTCATCACAAATATGTTTTGTTCACAACTCATATAAGTCCCTATTCATTCATAGTGAATTCATATCTCTCAAACACCACCTCATATAAAAGTGACTTTGTGTGATATTTACTATTCCTTATTCCTCCAAATGCACTTTCTCTCTAGAATGGTTTCATTTCTTTTATCATAGAATGAGTTCCTTCTTGGCAACTATTTTCATTTCCATAATTATGGAAGTGGTTATGGTTATGTTTGTGGATCGATAATCATTTAATATTATTTCTCCTTCATCCCATAAATATTGGATGTTCTATTATCTACTAGAGGCCTACCACCACATTGATTTTCATGTGGTTGTTTTTTTGGAAGGAATAGTGATATTTACACTACCCACTAAATGTTTTGATAAGTGAATCAATTTTATGATAAGGGAATCATTTTTAGTGCCTCTACTATTATGTTTTAATTCCCTCTAATGTATGTAGTTCCCATCATTTGTCATGTAGATCCCAATATTTTTGAAGGTCATTTAGTTATTAGATTATGTGTAATAAACAATAGGTTCTCTTGGTTATATTAATTTTGTTATAAATTAATTTAAATAGAGGAATTTTTTGTACATAAGTGTGATTTTGATAAAAGATAGTTTTCTCTTATTTTAGTAAAAGAATGGGTTATTTTAATGAATTCTAAAATGTGGATATTAATATATTTTTTTCAAAAAAAATGGATGATATTGGAATTGGAAGTCATAAGAGTTTGTTTTGAAATATTCTAAACATGGAAAGCCTGGGGAATATCAGGTAATGATTTTAGTTTTATTTTATGTTTATCATTTCATTATGGGGTTCACTAAAAAGGTGTTCATTTATAACATTTTCCCTTTGTTTTTAGAATGAGATATTGACATTTCAGGGGTTTCATTTATGAGGTATACCTATATTTATTATTACTTGGGTCTTTAGGACTTCTTTTAACACTATTCATTTGTTAAAATGGAATCAATTTCCTATTTGGAATTTGTTATTATGATCCTCTATCTATTTAGAATTATTATTTTTATTGTAATATTATGTATATGATATAGATATTTTTTAAATCTGAATGTATGGATCCAAAACATATTTACCTACATTTATTTTAAAATTTTAGAAGAATGTAAATGTTTACAAACAATTTTTATATCAACTATTTTATTACTAATCATGCTATGTTTTTCTAATTAACCATGTAAAGATTAATTTGTATGACTTGATATGGAACACTGTGGTGGGATCATACTTGTACCCTTTAGTTAACAACCCACACACTGTAACACCCCAAGATTTCATAGTGTGTTATTTCTTCAAAATAATTCAATTACTTTCACTACACGCAACACCGAGTTAAAGCGCACCATGACTTACCAAACTAACCGTTATGAATAGTAATACCTACTTTTTGATATTTTATAAATTATGTCTCTCAAAATGGACTTCATTTTTGGATTCGTAATATCAAAATTATCCTAGGGTTAAATTTCGGTACTTTTTGGATAACTTTAATATTTTGATGAATAGTGAAAATTACTAAATTTTAATTAAAAACAACTTTTTTAATAAAAATAATTAATAGTGATAAAATATAAATTTGAGTGGTTTTAAAGTATATTGATAATATATTTTTACCATTTAATATAATTTTGGTCATTGGACATAATTTTACAATTAAACCGGACATAAACAAGTGTCAATCTTTTGATCGTTATTATCTCCTAAAAACACCATTTTTGTTTTAACAACGGAAATTAATTTTAAATTAATTTCTACCACTTCTGTGTTTTGAATTTGGAAAAATGGATTCCATATTTGGAATCAGGATGTTAAAATAGTGTAAATAGTTAACTTTTATTTTTAGACATTTTGAATAATTACGTCGGTAAATATTTTATTTACCATGGTTAAGGATAATCCGGTAAATAAGGGTTAACAAATAATATTTTAATAATACTAAATTACCCTAAAATATGTCCTAACCTTATTTTTGGATACATGTTCGACCATAGGCATCTTTGGGTCGATTTTGGGACCCCATGGAGCCACTTGTAGGTGATAGGGAAACTTTATCTTAATTAAGTTAAAATGAATACAAAAATGATACAAGCATATATCTTTTAGGAAAACAACTTTTACATAGGGTTATATATGTTGGATTTTTGAGTATAAATATTAATTAGAAAGATAAATAGATTTACTACATAATTATTGTTTATTTATAATTTTTAGAGATTACATAATATAATTTATTTATGACACAATGATGATGCAGTAATTACCATAATAGTGAAAATTTAAAATAATTGATATTATAAATACCCAAATAAATATAATTTGAGACTTTATATGAATTAAAGTAATTTTCTAGGATAATATGACATATTAGGATTGATTCAATTAACTTTATTCGAATTAATAGTTCTGTTATGAGTTTCACAAAAATCAACTATTGAATAGTGTCAAAATTGACATAAAAGAGTTTTTAAAACAAATATTAGTTTATTAATTGATATTAAATTCCTAAAAATCTGAGGTTCGGCCAATATACTTATATCATGATATTTATATCATTAATGGACGAATTGGGGGTCTCTTGGATGTATATAGTATGTTTATTAACCATATAATATAAAAATACAAATATACATTGTAAAAGTGAAACTAATTATCTTAGAGTTAATACTTAAAGATAAGGTTAATATAAGTACCCAAACCTGTCTAAATTCTATTGGTTTAGTTGTTTTCGAACCATACACACCTTAAAATTTAAATAATACACTTTTTAGCCATTATAAACCGAATTTTAATTTATTATAAATTAATATTTCTAGCTTTTCCAAACGTGCCCCTCACCCCACTTATAAAAGGGCACTCTCTCTTCTCATTAACTCACACCTTCAAAGCCTTTTGGATCGGCAAAACTCTTCCCAAATACTCTCCCAACTTCCCTAACTACAACCAAGAGGCCTTAGTTTGATCATAAATTCAACCTACGGAGCCCTTTTGATCAAATCAAAAGGAAGAACCCGAAGAAGAGGTAATGATTTCACCACCCTTTTCCAAGTTCCGTTCTTCTTCCACTTATTCATCCTTTTTTATTACCATTATAAAATAATAACTCTAGTATAATATATATACTGTGATGTTATTATAAATATGGTACAATCATATTGAGTATTCTATCCACCCTTTGAATAACATGTTACCATATGTGCGTACGTACGGCTTACCGTCTCCACGTCGTGGTGTAATTGTTATTCAATATATTATTATTTGGATGGGTATAATAATGATGTGTAACACATGTAAATAATAAATATAACATGTTAATGATTCTGTATATATGATATACTATCCATTTATATATTATTTTAATATCAAAATAATGATATTGTCGCTCATGCGTACATACGGACTATCGTCTCCACGAACGCGATGAGATTCATTCTCCATCGTATCAATTCATGTATAATTATAATTTGATGATTTAAAAATAATGTTTAAGGACTTGATATAATTCTGTATATGAATAATATAAAACCTATCTATAACAAACATGGATTATGTAACAAAACATATAAAAGAAAATGAGTAAGTTAACACCTAAAACAACGATAATACTAAGATATTATTAACAAAGCAATGTTAAAAGATCATATATAATATCATATGAATATATATGATTCCTGTATAATTTAATAACAATTATTTCACTATTATAATGGAGGTTAACCTACCTCATCCAAGGAAAAGTACAAGGTAAGGGTTTATTTCACAATCTCTTCATTATCTGAGGTTGTTTATACGTAATTATCTACTGGGATCTCTTTATCATCGACATCCACGTTCTATAAAAATGTATTTAAAAACATTTTTACTATTTACTAGACAATGGGTTAAAGTAATTTATACCCTTATGTGTTTTTAAAGAAATCTTTTCGTCGTTTTCCAAACAAGGCACTTTTAACCTTTTCGACAAATTTAAGGTAAGAATGTTTTTTAACTTATACGGCGGGTGCAGCTATTTACCGCTGTTATAAAATCGTCAAAGCTTCCCTTACAAGATTAGAAGGATATTTTCAAAGTAAATGTTTTGTTTTATAATTATGTGACTTTTAAATGATTTCAAAATGAATATTTTAATAATTTATGAAAGGTACTATTTATTAAAATCAGAATTTTAAATGTTTTAAAGATTTATCTTTCTAAATATTTTTAATTAATATCCTTATTTTCAAAATGATTTTAAAGATTTATTTATATGGACATGAATGTTTTTAAATTACATTTCTTTTAAATAGTTTTAAAGTGGTATGGGACACTTTGATTCAAAAATCTCTTTTAAATTACTTCATTTATAAATGGGTGACTTTTCAATGATTTTGAGAAAAGAGATATTCCTCTCAAATGGTTTTGATTTCATCTATGTCAACATCCTTGTTGGATTTTACTCTTATTTGAAGTTTATTTATTATGATACAAAACTTTTTTATTATATTGAAGGTTTTGTGATATTTCTTACAATGGATGTGTTATTTTTATACCATTCATGGTTTATGAAGAAAGTATTGACATTTCGTATGCTAGTTTTAATACGAATGTTTATGTTATGTTTAAACCATTTCAAATGGGAATGCATTGGACTTAGTAAGTGACGGGTGGAGCCCGCTATAGCTCCTCAATGCATCAGTAGGTCTCATGAGACAAACTAGTGTCTTGGCACAAGGCCTTGGAAAAATCTTATATATAGTCTTGGCACGAGGCCTTGGCTATGTGGTTATGATAGTCTGGAATTATGCATTCCATCATTATGAAAGTGGTTATTGATATTTCATGTGATTAATCGATTAGTAGAATATCTATGTGAATAAGTAAATGGCATTATTTCATTTTATTTTTTCCATACTATGTTTAAGTTCAAGATTAAAAGGCTTTTCTTTTATTTATACATTTCCTTAAATGTTTATTCTTATTTATGAAAGTTTTCGCTATATTGTTGTCCTTACTGGGCATTTGAGCTCACCCCTTTTCTATGTTTTATTTTTCATATGGTATGAAGAATTAAATTATGAATGACCTGTAGGGAAAGTATGTGGGGATATGAGTGTGGAATATGAAGAAAAGATGTTGTTTTAGTTTTCATTTTTATGATGTAATGTTAGAATTATGAATATATATAGTATTTACAAGGGTACTAAACCAATCGGTCTTTCGAGATTTGATCCTTTTTGTGATCATTCCAATGTTATATAATAATGCACCGACTCTAGGTAACTGGGGTCGGGGCGTTACAGTTGGTATCAGAGGAAGTTTAGTATAAACCTTGGAAGCTAGATTTAGATAAACTCTGATTAGAGCACGTAGACCTAAGATGAACATTGAGGATTAGTATAGAAGAACTTCGTAGAATTTTGGTATTGTAGAGATTTTGTGAGTTTTCCGAGAAATAAATCCTTGTATGGATACGAGCAGGTAGAGGCGGCTCTGGCACAGATGTACCTATGGGTAAAACACGAAAACACCGCTTTGAGCTAGACTCGAACAGGAAATGGTGCACGAAAAAGGGCCTTGCTACACTCTTGGTTACGAAACTCCTGGGGGATATGCCTAGGATAATTCACATTTTCTTTACAAACCATTATGAGGGGTTTATGAGTATATACTTCTCAATGGAGAAATTTTATTGATTATGGATTATATCCATATACTATTTAATTTTTGATATGTGTCTTACAAGTTTGTGATTAGGTATTGTTATTCATAAACTAATCTAGTGTATGCCATTGTTTAGAAATGGCTCCCAGTAGAAGGAATTAGAAATCTAGCAATGCACATGATCCAAAGAGAAAGAAGGATCATATCATTCATGGTATTAAGCCATAATTTATAAGAGAAGTAGTCTCCCATGTATTATCCTCATATGAAGAAATAATATCATGTGTTGATAAGATAAGTAAAGATTTTACTGAGTCCTATGGCTTTGAAGGGAAGCAAGAGAAGAAAATGATGGAAGAGAGAAAGATGGATAATGGGAAGAGGGAAAAGAAGAATTTTCCCATATGTGATAAATGTGAGAAGAAACACCCTGGAACTTGCCTGAAAGGAATGAGAGTTTGTTATAAGTGTGGAGGAAAAGGGCACAATGTATGTGACTGCAAGGGTAAGAAAATGGTTTCAAATGTACAAGGCTTCATTTGTAAGGAGTTTGGACACTACGTGAACCTATATCCCAGTCATATGACTATGCCGCAAATGATTCTATTGGATAATAATCAAGTTATGATACTACCATAGATGAGGAGGATTGATTAGGGTTCCTAAGTTGATTATGTCATTTGAGTGTTGTATCAACAATGTACTTGTTATAATAATTATGGAGTATATAAGGATTGTAATGCAGTACTATTTCATTAAAGACTCGAGATTATGTGGAACAAAGAAAAGTGACTCAATAGCAGGATAAATTTTTGGAAAATATATGGTTGAGTGAATGATAAACCATAATATAGTTCTGATACCGAGGTAGTGATTTTGGAATAATACATGATTGATTTGGATAAATTATATTGGATATTCTTGACTGCATTGAAACTGATTAATGATTTGTATATTCCATCATTGTTGGGGTTTAAAACATTTTTGGATTGAAGGAGTATATATAATATTTTTTAAGGAATGAGGGATCATGAATGTAATCAATATGGTTTTATGGTAATTTAGGATGTTGCAGTGTTTTAAAAGAATACATGATCAAGGGGTTCACTTGTTATCACACGGAAAAAAGGAACTTTATTGTGTTTACCATCCATATAAATTTTGGACTGAAGTATTTTGGATAGTTCTAGTTTGTATTATTTTGGATTTCCATAAAAGGACAACCCGGAGGTCGGGCGGCAACCCGTCGCTTCCGGCATGGCCGTGAGACTTGAACCCACAACCGAAGGGCGACAAAGGTGTATCACCTACCACTAACCCACGTGATGTCCTGGATGAAATAATGTCGTTTTTTAATGGTTCCGCTAGATGAATTATAAATTCATTTTTAACCCTATATGAATATGATAAATAGATTATTATTTTTATTTTATATTATCTTTTAGAGTGAAAGATGAGTCTATGGTAGAAATTAGTTAAAGGATGGAACTCTACTTGTCAAGAATATATTTTTCTTTTTATCTTATTCTATGAAGTAATTAATTCTTATACTTTATTTAAGGAAGCCTAAAACCAATAATGTGTTATCCTAATACCCTATGTTTTGTTGAACTGATGGTATTTCAAATCATCATAGATTGATGAATTTAAGGACCTCAATTTTACATTTGTTTTTGATTGATGACCTCAATCACTACCTATAAATATTTACATTTTTCCTCCAATTATATGTCTCTAATTTCCACCAATGTTCTCCTAATTGAGATCATAATTTGGTGGTGACCCTTTCATTTCTCTTTCCTCATATTAAGACTAAATTTTAGTAACCCAAATTCCGATGTGGGTTTTCGCACAAAGATATTTTTTATTTTCATCCTTTTATTTTCGAAGAACAATTTAAAATCGCTATGACGCAAATTATTGAAGGAGGGGAGAATGTAACACCCCAAGATTTCATAGTGTGTTATTTCTTCAAAATAATTCAATAACTTTCACTACACGCAACACCGAGTTAAAGAGCACCATGACTTACCAAACTAGTCGTTATGAATAGTAATACCTACTTTTTGAAATTTTATAAATTCTATCTCTCAAAATGGACTTCATTTTTGGATTATTAATATAAAATTATCCTAGGGTGAAATTTCGGAACTTTTCGGATAACAATAATATTTTGATTAATAGTGAAAATTACTAAATTTTAATTAAAAACAATTTTTTTAATAAAAATAATTAATAGTGATAAATTATGAATTTGAGTGGTTTTAAAGTATATATAGAATATATTTTTACCATTTAATATAATTTTGGTCATTGGAAATAATTTTATAATTAAACCGGACATAAACAAGTGTCAATCTGTTGATAGTTATTATCTCTTAAAAACAGGCTTTTTGTTTTAACAACGGGAATTAATTTTAAATTAATTTCTGCCACTTCTGTGTTTTGAATTTGGAAAAATGAATTCCATATTTGGAATCAGGATGTTCAAATTGTGTAAGTAGGTAACTTTTATTTTTAGACATTTTGAATAATTACTTCGGTAAATATTTTATTTACCATGGTTAAGGGTAAATCCGGTAAATAAGGGTTAACAAATAATATTATAATAATACTAAATTACCTTAAAACGTGTCCCAGCCTTATTGTTTGATACATGATCTACCATAGGCATCTTTGGGTCGATTGTGGGACCCCATGGAGCCACTTGTAGGTGATAGGGACACATTATTTTAATTAAGTTAAAATGAATACAAAAATGATTAAAGCATATATCTTTTAGAAAAACAATTTTTATGTAGGGTTATATATGTTGGACTTTCTACTATAAATATTCATTAGAAAGAAAAAAATATTTCATACATAATGATACTTTATTTATAATTTTTAGAGATTAAATAATTTAATTTAGTTATGACACAATGATGATGTAGTAATTACCATAATAGTGAAAATTTAAAAAAATTGATATTATAAATACCCAAATAAATATAAATTTAGACTTTTTATGAATTAAAATAATTTTATAAGAGAATATGACATATTAGGATTGATATAATTAACTTTTTTCGAAGTAATAATTCTGTTATGAGTTTCAAAAAAATCAACCATTGAATACTGTCAAAATTGACATAAAAGAGTTTTTAAAACAAATATTATATTATTAATTGATATTAAATTCCACAAAATCTAATGTTCGGCCACGATACTTATATCATTATATTTATATCATTAATGGACCACTTGCGGGTCTCTTGGATTTATATAGTAAGTTTATTAACCATATAATATAAAAATACAAAGAGACATTGTAAAAGTGAAACTAAATAACTTAGAGTTAATACTTAAAGATAATGTTAATATAAGTACCCAAACCTGTCTAAATTCTATTGGTTGAGTGGTTTTAGAACTATCACCAACTTAAAATTTAAATAATCCACTTTGGATCCATTAGAAACCGAATATGAATTTATTATAAATTAATATTTCTAGTTTTTCCAAACCTGCCCCTCACCCCTCTTATAAAAGGGCATCTCCCTTCTCATTAACTCACACCATCAAAGCCTTTTCGTTTGGCCAAAATCTTCCCAAATACTCTCCCAAATTCCCGCAATACAACCTATAGGCCTTAGTGTGATCATAAATCCAACCTTTGGAGCCCTTTTGATCAAATCAAAAGGAAGAACCCGAAGAAGAGGTAATGATTTCACCACCCTTTTCCAAGTTCCTTTCTTCTTCCACTTCTTCTTCCTTTGTTATTACCATTCTAAAATAATAACTCCAGTATCATATATATACTGTGATGTTATTATAAATATGGTACAACCATATTCAGTATTCTATCCACCCATTGAATAACATGTCACCATACGTGCGTACGTACGGCTTACCATCTCCACGTCATGGTGTAATTGTTATTCAATATATTGTTATTTGGATGGGTACAATAATGATGTGTAACTCATGTAAATAATAAATATAACATGTTAATGATTCTGTATATATGATATACCATTCATTTATATATTATTTTAATATCAAAATAATGATATTGTCGCTCGTGCGTACGTACGGACTACCGTCTCCACGAACGCGATGAGATTCATTCTCCATCGTATCCATTCAAGTATAATTATAATTTGATGGTTTTAAAATATTGTTTAAGGACTTGATATCATTCTGTATATGAATAATATACAACCAATCCATGAAAAATGTGTCTTATGTAACAAAACATATAAAAGAAAACGAGTTTGTTAACACCTGAAATGACGATAATACTAAGATATTATTAACAAATCAATGTTAAAAGATCATATATAATATCATATGAATATATATGATTCTTGTATAATTTAATAACAATTATTTCACTATTATACAATAGGTTAACCTACCCCAACCAAGGAAAATTACAAGGTAAGGGTTTATTTCACAATCCCTTCATTGTCCAAGGTTGTTTATACGTAATTATCTACTGGGACCTTTTTATCATCGACATCCATGTTCCATAAAAATGTATTTAAAAACATTTTTACTATTTACTAGACAATGGGTTAAAGTCATTTATACCCTTATGTGTTTTGAAAGGAATCTTTCGGTCATTTTCTAAACAAGGCACTTTTAACCTTTTCGACAAATTTAAGGTAAGAATGATTTTTTTTAACTTATACGGCGGGTGCGGCTATTTACCGCCGTTATAAAATTGTCAAAGCTTTCCTTACAAGATTAGAAAGATATTTTCAACGTAAATGTTTAATTTTACAATTATGTGACTTTTAAATGATTTCAAAATGAATATTTTAAGAATTTATGAAAGGTACTCTTTATCAAAATCAGAATTTTAAATGTTTTAAAGATTTATCTCTCTAAATCTTTTTAATTAATATCCTTGTTTTCAAAATGATTTTAAGGATTTTTTTATATGGACATGAATGTTTTGAAATAACATTTTTTTTCAAAAGTTTCAATGTGGTATGGAACACATTGATTCAAAAATCTCTTTTAAATTACTTCCTTTATAAATGGGTGACTTTTCAATGATTTTGAGAAAAGAGATATTCCTCTCAAATGGTTATGATTTCATCTATGTCAACATCCTTGTTGGATTTTAGGCTTATTTGAAGTTTATTTATTATGATACAAAAATTTTTATTCTGTTGATGATTTTGTGATATTTTTTACTCTGGATGTATTATTTTTATAACATTCATGGTTTATGAAGAATGTATTGACATTTCGTATGCTAGTTTTAATACGAATGTTTATGTTATGTTTAAAACATTTCATATGGGAATGCATTGGACTTATTAAGTGACGGGTGGAGCCCGCTATAGCTCCTCGATGCATCGGTAGGTCTCATGAGACAAACTAGTGTCTTGGCACAAGGCCTTGGAAAAATCTTATTTGTAGTCTTGGCACGATGCCTTGGCTATGTGGTTATGATAGTCTAGAATTATGCATTCCATAATTATGAAAGTGGTTATTGATATTACATCTGATTATTCGATTAGTAGAATATCCATGTGAATAAGTAAATGGAAATATTTCATTTTATTTTTGTCATACTATGTTGAAGTTCAAGTTTAAAAAGCTTTTGTTTTAGTTATACACTGCCTTAAATGTTTATTATTATTTATGAAAGTTTCCGCTATATTGTTATCTTTACTGGGCATTTGATCTCACCTCTTTTCTATGATTTATTTTTCCCAGGGTATGAAGAAGTAAATTATGAATGAGCTGCAGGGATAGTATGTGGGGATAGGAGCGTGGAATATGAAGAAAAGATGTTGTTGTAGTTTTCATTTTTATTATTTAATGTAAGACTTATGAATATATCTAGTATTTTTAAGGCTACTAAACCAATCGGTCTTTCGAGATTTGATCCTTCTTGTGATCATGCCAATGTTATGTAATAATTCACCGACTCTAGGTAATTGCGGTCGGGGCATTACAGTTGGTATCAGAGGAATTTTAGTATAATCCTTGGAAGCAAGATTTATATAAACTCTTATTAGAGAACGTAGACCTAAGATGAACTTTGAGGATTAGTATAGAATAACTTCCTAGAATTTTGGTATTGTAGAGATTTTGTGAGTTTTCCGAGCAACACATCCCTGTCTGGATACGAGCAGGTAGAGGCGGTTTTGGCACAGATGTACCTAGGGGTAAAACCTGAAAACACCGCTTTGAGCTAGACTCGAACGAGAACCGGTACACGACAACGGGCCTTGCTGCACTCTTGGTTACAACACTCTCAGGGGATATGCTTAGGATAATTCACATTTTCTTTACAAACCATTATGAGGGGATTATGAGTATATACTTCCTCAAAGGAGAAATTTTTATGATTATGGATTATATCCATAAACTATTCAATTTGTGTTATGTGTCTTACAAGTTTGGGATTAGGTATTGTTATTCATAAACTAATCTAGTGTATTCCATTGTTTAGAAATGGCACCCATTAGAAGGAATGATAACTCCAACAATGCACATGATCCAAAGGGAAAGAAGGATCATATCTTTCATGGTCTTAAGCCAGAATTTATAAGATAAACAGTCTCCCATGTATTATCATCATATGAAGAAATAATATAATTTGTTGATAAGATAAGTAAAGATTTTACTGTGTCCTATGGCTTTGAAGGGAAGCAAGAGAAGAAAAGGATGGAAGAGATAAAGATGGATAAAGGGAAGAGGGAAAAGAAGAATTTTCCTATACGTGATAACTACGGGAAGAAACACCCTGAAACTTGCCTGAAAGAATAGTGAGTTTGTTATAAGTGTGGAGGAAAAGGGCACAAAGTACGTGACTACAAGGGTAAGAAAATTGTTTCAAATGTACAATGATTCATTTTCAAGGAGTTTGGACACTACCAGAACCTATCTCCCATTCATTAGACTATGCCGCAAATGATGCTATTAGATAATAATCAAGTTATGATACTACCATAGATGAAGAGGATTGATTAGGGTTCCTAAGTTGATTATGTCATTTGAGTGTTGTATCAACAATGTACTTGTTATAATAAATATGGAGTATATAAGGATTGTACTGCAGTACTATTTCATTAAAGACTTGAGATTGTGTGGAATAATGAAAAGTGACTCAATAGTAGGATAAATTTTTGGAAAATATATGGTTGAGCGATTGATAAACAATAATATAGTTCTCATACCGAGGTAGTGATTTTGGAATAATAAATGATTGATTTGGATATATTATATTGGATATTCTTGAATACCTTGAAACTGATTAATGATTTGTATATTCCATCATTTTTGGGGTTTAAAACATTTTTGGATGAAGGACTATATCTAGTATTCTTTAAGGAATGAGGGATCATGAATGTATCAGTAAGGCTTTATGGTAATTCAGGATGTTGCAGTGTTTTAAAAGAATACATGATGAGGGTGTTCACATGTTATTATGCGGAAAAAGGATATTTATTGTGTTTACCTTCCTTATTAATTTTCGACTGAAGTATTTTGGACAGTTCTAGTTTGGATTATTTTGGATTGCCATAAAAGGACAACTCGGAGGTCGGGCGGCAACCCATCGCGTCCGGCAAGGCCGCGAGACTTTATCCCACAACCGAAGGGTGGAAAGGGTGTATCACCTACCACTGACCCACATGATGTCCTGGATGAAATAATATCGTTTTCTAATGGTTCTGCTAGATGAATTATAAATTAATTTTTTTAACCTATACGAATATGATAAATAGAATATTATTTTTATGTTCTATTATCTTTTAGAGTGAAAGATGAGTTTATGGTAGAAATTAGTTAAAGGATGGAACTCTACTTTTCAAGAATATATTTTACTTTTTCTCTTATTCTATGAAGAAATTAATTATTATACTTTTTTTAACGAATCCTAAAACCAAAAATGATTTATCCTAATACCCTATGTTTTTTTGAACTAATGGTATTTCAAATCATCATAGATTGATGAATTTAAGGACCTCAATTTTACACTTGTTTGTGATTGATGACCTCAATCACTACCTATAAATATTTACGTTTTTCCTCCAATTATATGTCTCCAATTTCCACAAATTTTTCCTAATTGAGATCATAATTTGGTCGTGACCCTTTCATTTCTCTTTCCTCATATTAAGACTAAATTTTAGTAACCCAAATTCCGATGTGGGTTTTCGCACAATGATATTTTTTATTTTCAACCTTTTATTTTCGAAGAACAATTTCAAATTGCGAGGACACAATTTATTGAAGTAGGAGAGAATGTAACACCCCAAGATTTCATTGTGTGTTATTTTTTCAAAATAATTCAACAACTTGCACTACACGCAACACCGTGTTAAAGCGCACCATGACTTACCGAACTAGCTGTTATGAATAGTAATACCTACTTTTTGAAATTTTATAAATTATATCTCTCAAAATGGACTTCATTTTTGGATTCGTAATATCAAAATTATCCTAGGGTGAAATTTATGTACTTTTCGGATAACTTTAACATTTTGTTGAATAGTGAAATTTACAAAATTTTAATTAAAAACAACTTTTTAAATCAAAATAATTAATAGTGATAAATTATGAATTTGAATGGTTTTAAAGTATATTTAGAATATATTTTTACAACTTAATATAATGTTGGTCATTGGACATAATTTTACAATTAAACCGGACATAAACAAGTGTCAATCTTTTGATAGTTATTATCTCTTAAAAACACGCTTTTTGTTTTAACAACAGGAATTAATTTTAAATTAATTTCTGCCACTTCTGTTTTTTGAATTTGGAAAAATGGATTCCATATTTGGAATCAGGGTGTTCAAATTGTGTAAATAGGAAACATTTATTTTTATACATTTTAAATAATTACTTCGGTAAATATTTTATTTACCATGGTTAAGGGTAAATCCGGCAAATAAGGTTTAACAAATAATATTATAATAATACTAAATTACGCTAAAACGTTTCCTAGCCTTATTGGTTGATACATGTTCGACCATAGGCATCTCTGGGTCGATTTTGGGACCCCATGGAGCCAGTTGTAGGTGATAGGGACACATTATTTTAATTAAGATAAAATGAATACAAAAATGATACAAGCATACATCTTTTAGAAAAACAATTTTTACATAGGGTTGTATATGTTGGATTTTTGACTATAAATATTCATTAGAAAGATAGAACGATTTAATACATAATGATATTTTATTTTTAATTTTTAGAGATTACATAATTTAATTTATTTATGACACAATGATGATGCGGTAATTACAATAATAGTGAAAATTTAAACTAATTGATATTATAAATACCCAAATAAATATAATTTGAGACTTTTTATGAATTACAATAAATTTATAGGATAATATGACATATTAGGATTGATTTAATTAACTTTTTTAGATGTAATTTTTCTGTTATGAGTTTCACAAAAATCAACTATTGAATAGTTTCAAAATTGACATAAAAGATATTTTAAAACAAATATTATATTATTAATTGATATTAAATTCTTAAACATCTAATGTTAGGACAAGATACATATATCATGATATTTATATCATTAATGGACCACATGGGGGTCTCTTGGATGTATATAGTAAGTTTATTAACCATATAATAACAAAATACAAAGAGACATTGTAAAAGTGAAACTAATTAACTTAGAGTTAATACTTAATGATAAGGTTAATATAAGTACCCAAACCGGTATAAATTCTATTGGTTGAGTGGTTTTCGAACCATACCCACATTAACATTTAAATAATCCACTTTGGAGCCATTAGAAACCGAATATGAATTTATTATAAATTAATATTTCTATCTTTTCCAAAGGTGCCCCTCACCCCTCTTATAAAAGGGAACTCTCCCTTCTCATTAACTCACACCTTCAAAGCCTTCTGGATTGGCCAAACTCTACCCAAATACTTTCCCAACTTCCCTCAATACAACCTAGTAGTCTTATTTTGATCAGAAATCCAACCAATGGAGCCCTTTTTATCAAATCAAAAGGAAGAACCCGAAGAAGAGGTAATGATTTCACCACCCGTTTCCAAGTTCCTTTCTTCTTCCACTTCTTCTTCCATTGTTATTACCATTCTAAAATAATAACTCCATTATAATATATATACTGTGATGTTATTATATATATGGTACAACCATATTCAGTATTATTTCCACCCTTTGAATAACATGTCACCATACGTGCGTACGTACGGCTTACCGTCTCCACGTCGCGGTGTAATTGATATTCAATATATTATTATTTGGATGGGTATAATAATGATTTGTAACTCATGTAAATAATAAATATAACATGTTAATTATTCTTTATATATGATGTACCATCCATTTATATATTACTTTAATATCAAAATATTGATATTGTCGCTCGTGCGTACGTACGGACTACCGTCTCCACGAACGCGATTAAATTCATTCTCCATCGTATCTGTTCAAGTATAATTATCATTTGATGATTTAAAAATAATTTTTAAGTACTTGATATATTTTTGTATATGAATAATATACAACCTATCCATGAAAAACATGGCTTATGTAACAAAACATATAAAAGAAGATGAGTAAGTTAACACCGGAAACGACGATAATACTAAGATATTATTAACAAAGCAATGATAAAAGATCATATATAATATCATATGAATATATATGATTATTGTATAATTTAATAACAATTATTTCACTATTATACAGGAGGTTAACCTACCCCAACCAAGGAAAAGTACAGGTAAGGGTTTATTTCACAATCGTTTCATTACCCATGGTTGTTTATACCTCATTATCTATTGGGATCTCTTTATCATCGACATCCATGTTCCTTAAAAATGTATTTAAAAATATTTTTACTATTTACTAGACAATGGGTTAATGTAATTTATAACCTTATGTATTTTGAAAGGAATCTTTCTGTCGTTTTCCAAACAAGGCACTTTTAACCTTTTCGACAAATTTAAGGTAAGAATGTTTTTTTAACTTATACTGCTGGTGTGGCTATTTACCACCATTATAAAATTGTCAGATCTTCCCTTACAAGCTTAGAATTATATTTTCAATGTAAATGTTTTATTTTATAATTATGTGACTTTGAAATGATTTCAAAATGAATATTTTAAGAAATTATGAAAGGTACTCTTTATCAAAATCAAAATTTTAAATGTTTTAAAGATTTATCTTTCTAAATCATTTTAATTAATATCCTTGTTTTCAAAATGATTTTAGGGATTTATTTATATGGACATGAATGTTTGGAAATGAAATTTCCTATCAAATGATTCAATGTGGTATGGGACAGTTTGATTCAAAAATCTCTTTTAAATTACTTCCTTTATAAATGGGTGACATTTCAAGGATTTCGAGAACAGAAATATTCCTCTCAAATGGATTTGATTTCATCTATGTCAACATCCTTGTTGGATTTTAAACTTAGTTGAAGTTGATTTATTATGATACAAAACTTTTTTATTCTATTGAAGGTTTTGTGATATTTGTTACTGTGGATGTGTTATTTTTATACCATTCATGGTTTATGAAGAAAGTATTGACATTTTGTATGATAGTTTTAATACGAATGTTTATGTCATGTTTAATCCTTTTCATATGGGAATGCATTGGACTTAGTAAGTGACGGGTGGAGCCCGCTATAGCTCCTCGATGCATTGGTAGGTCTCATGAGACAAAATAGTGTCTTGGCACAAGTCCTTGGCAAAATCTTATTTGTAGTCTTGGCACGAGGCCTTGGCTATGTGGTTATGATAGTCTGGCATTATGCATTCCATAATTATGAAAGTGGTTATTGATATTTCATGTGATTATTCGATTAGTAGAATATCCATGTGAATAAGTAAATGGAATTATTTCATTTTATTTTTTCCATACTATGTTGAAGTTCAAGTTTAAAAGGTTTTTGTTTTAGTTATACATTGCCTTAAATGTTTATTCTTATTTATGAAAGTTTCCGCTATATTGTTATCCTTACTGGGCATTTGAGATCACCTCTTTTCTAAGTTTTATTTTTCCCAGGGTATGAAGAAGTAAATATTGAATGACCTGCAGGGATAGTATGTGGGGATATGAGTGTGGAATACGAGGAAAAGTTGTTGTTGTAGTTTTCATTTTTATGATATAATGTAAGACTTATGAATATATATTGTATTTCCAAGGCTACTAAACCAATCGGTCTTTCGATATTTGATACTTCTTGTGATCATGCCAATGTTATGTAATAATGCACCGACTTTAGGTAACTGGGGTCGGGGCATTACGCACACCCCTTCGGTTTTGTGTGGATCTTTAATTATGTTATTTGGAAAATAAAAATATTTTATTGTGATGTGATAATTTTTTTGTCTTATGGGTATGAGTACCAAGTGGTGTGATGGTGGGGTATCTCCCTATTTATCACATGGAGTATAATTTTTGTGATTTAGTTTTCTTCTATATTAATTGTGGACACATGAATTTGTATTTGTATTGTTTTGTGTCATATTGGTATATTTGTTTAATTTTTTTAACAAAATATATTTCATCTATATTTCTTCAAATATATCATTATATTGTATATGTATTCCATGTATATTATTTTATGTTTTGTGAAATAATTCCTATTTATTTTTGTTCAATGCATGGGTTCTATTTTCGAGCATGTGTGGATCAAGAATACCCTTATGGGATGTGGTGAAATGGTCTGGGTACTAGTTTTAGAGGGTATCTCAATTTATTTTGTTATAGGCTTAACCTTCATGATTTATTATCTTATTTTACCTCACTCTATCTTTTAAAATTATCACTAATCATATTACTCTTGGAGCTTCCTTCCATTTGAATCACTCAACCAGATGTTTCAATTATGATATTTCTACAGGAACACTAGATGTCACCCCTCTAACTAGATAGTCAATTAACAACATTATAATTCTAGGAACTAATATGGATTTCTTAATTTAAATATAATTAGACATATCAAAAGGGATAAAACTAAGGATTCTCAAAATTTCTGTACAAAGAATCACATATTCCTGTAATTTTGACCATTAGATGTATCTTGATATCACAATAACTTTTTAATTCTCCCTTATCCACTACACCTAATTCCAATGAAATCTATGTTTCAATATGATATTCTCATTGAAATAACACATAATTTAGAATGGTTGGGTTATTGGATGGTGGGTAATGTGTGACTTCATTATAAAAGCTTTAAAATCAAACCAAGACATTAATATCTACGTTCTTGATTCAATTAAAGATGTAAAATAGGTCTACCAATTATTGTTTATGATCTAGATGGACTCTTGTATGTATGAATGTGATAATAATAACTCTGTGTAGTAAATGTATAAAAATAATGAAAAAGTTGGGTTCATCAAATCTTCCCAAAAAAAAATAATTGAACAAATTAACTACATTATTAACACCATTTTAATTTCCATGGTATATGATAAATATTATCCATTAGAGTGGAAAAATGTCAATCACATCTCTGTAATATCATATTAGACTCTAAAACATGCTTCTGTGTATGAGGGTGGGACATGAATTCAATTACATCCTTAACTAGGAGGATGATATTTTTTGTATCTAATAATTTTGGATAGTGATTGGAGAATTGAAATATTTTATATTGGAGAGTAGTCTGTCTGGTATCTGATTCTAAGGGGATACATAATATTATTTCAATAATAATAAGGGTTATTAGAGGATCTTGTTTCAGTTGGATAATTTTTTATCAAAATTATAATGGATATCCTCTATACTCAAATCCATTAATTATCACATGGATATGGCTTGAAAATATTGTTATCCTCTTTTTCTTTGGCTTTATTATTTGAAGTAAATATATATGCGGATCAATTTCATTATAGAATATACATTATATGCTGTCTTTAAAAAATAGGTCCTCGATTGTTAGATGCTCATCTTGATTGAATAATCATTTTCATCATTTAAATTCAAAATCATATTTATAACATATATGATCATTTATTTGGGGGAGAAAAACACAAATAATTAAACTAGAATTTCTTAACATAAATATTATATTATGGAGTTGAATATTTTCCCTTACAAATATAGTATTATTACCCATTTTCTCACTTATCAGACAAATAAAGGCCAATAGTACTTGTTATTTCCAATGTAAAAAAATATATTTAGGATAAATATTGAGAATTATTTATTATATAATGATATAGATTCATGAAATTATTTTATGTATTAATTTATGAATAATTTTCAATTGGGTACATCATCATGAATGTTGAGGATGTATCTATCCTACGAGAAATTGAGTTCTATTGATCTTTAATAGATAATTATATAATATATTAGCTTTCTAGTGGAATGGAATGAATAAATGCGGTTATTGGTAAAGAAAAAAAATTTGATTTTCATTTTCAACATCCTCTACATTATAAAATTTTTAACAATTTCATTCAAAAAATGTTACCCTATAGAGTATGTTATTAAGAGGGAAAACTAAATATCAAACCATGATAATTCCCTCATTGATGATTAATATCTAGAATCTCTCTATATTTCTTCTCTCGGGATAAAATATAGTGAAGTCATCATGGGAGTTTGTGATTTTTATATCTAATTTCTCAAATATTCCACTTGTTCTACTAACATGTAAATCATACATGATTTCAAACTCCATGTCCCATTTGAATAGTTTCACCACATTATCTTAGTTAATTTTTCTAATAAAATTCATGTTAAAATAATAAATTACTATTTTCCTCTTATCTTTCTTAATATAGGTTCTAAAAAGAAACATTTCTTTATCAAGGGATGATAATTGATGGATCCATCAACATAGATCAAGAGATGATTAATGAAATTGAATAGAAAATAGTTTCTAAAATAGAAATGTAGATGATTTATAAAACAATACTATAAAATGTTATATTACTTATCATGAATACAATGGCTATTCCTAGTGGGTTTTAATACTTTCTTTCATATTTACTCCACTATAGGGTTATCAATTAATCTCTTAAAAAATAAATTTTGATTCTTCATGTTATTTGAGGGAATTTTTTAGGGACACCCTATACACCATAATATCTTTTTCCTCACCAAACACATTATCCACATTAAAATTAATAATTATTTAAATAATATAGAGATCCCCTAATTTGGAGGTCGATAGATATTGATAAGTATTTATGTTATTTTATTCTTGTCTGAAATATATAGTTATATCATTATTGTAGAAATTATTCACCCTGAATAATTATAGATATAGTAAATACATATCACACCAGGAGTGGGAAAATCTTCCATTTTAAAAAATTTTAATTCCATCATCTCAAAATTCTATTCTAGTAGGTGATATAGTCTTATATAAATATTGAATAAATTATAAATAATCTACCTTTATATGAAATTTTTTGGTTCCCTACATTAAATATGCCAAATAAACATCAACTAATTCAATGAGATATTTGAAATAATCACATGTTATATTAAAAAGAAAGATATTATGGTTCTATATATTGGTTGTAGAACTAATTTTATTAAACTTGATCTCAAATCATTTCCCTAGATCATTTTTTATGTTAAAATATTTCAAAAACGATATTATTATAAAAATTTAAAATACTACCAATGGTTTATTATATACTCCCTTGAGAAGGAAAATAACCACTTGGTGAGCTATGTGACATTAGAGAGACCTTTGGGGGAATGGGTATTAATATAAAAATGGTTAATTAGTGCATTTACAGTATGTTATAAAAGCATTAAATAGTTGAATTAGATGAGAATTCATTGTTTTCTACCTTCACTTCATCCAAATAAGAAAGCATAAATATTTTACTTGGTAATTCATGTCCCTTTCCACTCACATGTAGTAAAAAATACACAAAACCTATATATTCATATTTTTATGAAGTTATGGATCATTGTCTGAGGGGATATATTCTTTTAATATAAATTTTTATCTTGTTAAATGGTTTACATAAAATCTTGTCTCCACCCTTAAATGAATTTTAATGTTGTTTTCATACCTTTTAGGATTAAAAACGAATTGATGAATGAGAATAAAAACCCATTTCATTATAACATCAGGAGGGAAGAATAAAAGAAAAAATGAATGTTCATTCCATTTTAAATGGAATTTTTTGAACTCAACATCACTATATAAACCATATATAAATGGTTGGGATCTTTTTTCCATGGGGATATGGTAGAACTCTATTCATATCATTATTATTATTTTTGTATAGAATATCTGAAATAGTACTATTTCAAAAGAAAATAGCATACAACAAAAATTTATTCCCCTGAGAAAAATATGATCTCTGTGATACTATTAATTCATGGTGTTTATTGATCACATTTTCATGATAGGTTTATAGACATGATTACATTGAAATATTCATGGATTAACCCTAGGTATCCCAATGCATTAGAGATTCATTATTTTTTTCTCAGTTTTATATATCACAACATGGAACATTCATCATAGAAATGGCGTACTCATAATGTCTATTTTTCTCTTGGGACTTTATTCTTGTTGGAAGAATGTAATGATTCTTTCGATCAAGGAATATGAGAATGAGTTTATAACATTGAAAAATAGTCTCCATACTAATCAATGGTAGAAACCCTTTAGTAAATGGGTTTTATTTATATTCTCATACCCTTATGTATCTTATGCATTGTATAAAAGGATTTCTAGGTTTATATCGTAGTCAATGGGTATATGGGATGTTGTCATATGTGGGATTTAAACACCAAAATGATGCTGGATAATATTATTGATTCATTCCAAGAGTATGTATCATTTTGTATAATTAAGGTTTCATGGTGTTGGAATTTAATGATTTATATTAATATGGATACTACATTAATATAGATTCCTAAGAAATTTGTATCAACATGCAAATTTGAATATCATATAATATCAAACTTTTGATTATGGAATTATAAATGACCCACATTTATCCTATTTCAGATAGAATTTAATCTAGTCTACTATACCATCTCTAATATCCTCGTGGGAAATTTTTTTATTTATAATGGTTGTTGATATTTCTAACACTCATAGTGATGTTAATACATTAATGTAGCTTCTATCCTTAATGGAATTTACAATAAGGCTTCATAATTTTTAATGAATGATAAACTTATTCCCCATATTATAGTAATATTTTCAAAGATAATTCCCTCGTAATCTATTTATTCTAACCCACTAATAATTGTATTTTATTTTTCAGTAGATAAGAAAATTATTTTGAGTGATGATGACTAAGTTTTCTACATTTTCAACAATTTCTAGACTAATCATGATGACTTTACCTTTTTAACCAAAATCCTCTAGGGGATGATATCTCGAATAATATTCTGATTTCCCTTAAATAATAATCATGGATTACTCCCCAATACCATGTATACAATATTATTATTATAATATTTGTTGATAATTTATCCATTATTTGATAAAATTTTAATAACAATAACAATTTTTTTTTAATATTTATAATGCTTAGTTAGATATATCAAAACATGAAAATACTAAATATTTATAGATATATCTACCAATCAAATAAATTAAAATATCTATCTCATTTTTTTTCTTCAAACAATGATAAATGATCAATTATTAATTTCAGGAAGAATAGATTTAAATTCAATTATATCAACCAATGTTTCCTATTCTCTATGTCACATAAACACATCCCTTATAATTGTTCAATACCTAATATTTAAAATTTAATATGTAAATATAGACAAATCATAGTTTTATTTAATAGTATGTATCCATGAATTATACACATGTAATATAAAATCATAGTATATATCATAGAATATGAGATAGATCTGATTGTATAAGAATATAGATCCATTAAAATCATTAGAATCACCTTTAATGTTCTAAAAAATTATTATTGAATAATTTAATCCATTTAATATAAAAAAAACCAACTCATGAATAGTTGTAACATATATTTTAAATACCCTGAAAACTGAACTACTCTGAATCAGTCTTAAAACCAAGTGGACCAAACATAGTGGATGTTATCCCATAAAACATGTGTCACTACATTAGGTCATTATGATGATAAAGTATTTTTCAGTATATTATAAATTAAATATAGGTTTATAATATATTTCCTATACATTTCAATCAATTTAATGAATACCAATTTTGATACAATGGGAAATAAAAAAGATATAGGCACTAATAAAATAAAAATATTTAATTTGGTTCATGGAATAGATTTTTTAATCCACATCGATAGGAAAATTTTTGTATATTTCAGTTTATTATTTCCACATCGGATAAATATCCATTATTTTTAATGAATAATATAATTTCTAAATAACTAATTACAAAATAATTTATAACTAGTTATATATATGAAACACATTATGTGACTTTGGAACATTATTTTCTATGAGATCATGTGGATCATATTCATATAACAATATTTTTTTTCTATTTACAGCATTTAGTTTTTCAAAGTCTATCTATATCTCTCAATATGAAATTGATTTTTTATCCCTTTATATTGAAATACATGGATTCAAGTTATTTTTTTCGATCTTTGTGAAATTAATATCCTTATAATCATATAAAAATTCAAAATGATTCACATTTTGTTTTACATGAGAAAATATTTGTTCTTAAATAAACCTTAACAAATATTTTGAATCATATCCTAATTTTCTGAGATAATCAATTTCAATCACATTATAACATAAAAGATATCCATATTTTATTATATAAATATTTTAGTTTAGTATTAAAAATGATTATTTCCAGGTCAGGTTATTAAAATTATGATACAATACATTAATTATTTATAAGGCTTCTCATCATCTCTACTACTAATAAAATCATGATGATGATGTTTGTAAGGACATATTATAATGAGAATAAATACAATTTATTATTTTCATAACAGATTAATGTGATAGAGTAATTAATTTCATTTATTTCACATACTTTTTTTTAATAATTTCAATCCCACAATGTTTCAATTTCATTGATGAGTATATAAAAAATTGAATTTACGTTAATTTCAAGGTAAAATGAAGAAATTGAATAAATTCATAATATTAGTGTCCTTACACATAGTGTAATTTATATAATATTACATTCTCTATCATTATAATTACAAAGATAATATGAATTTGAATCTAATTTTTACTATTTTAGCTTCGGTTTGGAATAATACGGTGTAGAGAATAATGATTTTATTTTTATTCATGAATGTTGATCTGAAACTAAAAAATGGAAAGATTATAAAACATTAACAAATTATATGACTTTGGAATTGTGTGTATGAAAATCCAAATATGATTATATGACTTATTACATAAGTGTTTTAATTTAAAATTTCACCACTTCTTGATTATATATATTTCTCCTGGATATTTAATGACTTCATTGTCAATTGTTTGAATTTACCTTCCTTATAATTTATATCTGGACATTACAAAAGAGTTTAGAAAACTATATTATATGAATTCTATTGAAATATTAATTTATAGATCACACATGTAACATATTTATCATATTAATTTACAATCATATAAAATTATCATGGAAATTATATGAATTTGGAAATATAATATGAATTGAAAAAATTTCAAATATCTATGTGTGATAGTAATACACATATTCAGTACAAATCGTCATTATGATAAGAAACATACCTCTTACTATATTAATTAAATGGATTTTACATGGAAAATGACATGAAAATAATTTTAATTTAGATATCACTAGTGAAGATACATATTTTTAAGATGATATGATCATGATTAAATTTTGTTGTCGTAACAGAAAATGGATGATTTCGGGAAATAAAAAAGACATGATCTCAATGGTTTTCCCACATCTGAATAATTTGTAAACCAAATCATTTAAAAGTGAATTTGAGGATGAATCTAGGGGCGGTGGTGACTCTGTATGGAAAATTATACTATTATGAACTATTTCTATTTTATATTTTATTTTCCTTAGTTCAGTAAGTACTTCTACTTCATCCTTTATCATTATTACTATTTGAATATAGGGGAAAATTATTTATGATCTAAGAAGTTCTGAATATCTTTTATAAATATTATTCTATACAATTATATAATAAAATTATATTCTGTGGATTAATTTAGGTCCTTAATCACTGTTTTATATATTTCATATAATTTCATATAATGTATAAAATTAGTTCAATTATTTATTCTAAAATGGTTATTCTTTAGTATCCTGACAAAATGTATATTTTAAGGAATTAATAGAAGGTATTAGGTTTGCACCGTATAAAAATTAATCACATGTTCAAGGAGTTTGTGAGTATTCCATAATTTATATGGAGATCAAACACCCAATTGTGTATTATGATGATATTTTGAGAAAAGATTAATGAAATTTAAATATATAGGAAGGGAGGATGTCAATCCAGTATTCAAAATTAGATAAATCTTCTCATTTAATCACCATGCAAAGTTTATTAATGAATAAATTAAGGTACAATTCCTAAATAAATTGATATGAAGAGAATAAAAATAATTTCTATGTTTGTTAATGAGTTATAACTATTAATCCATTGGTAAAACTATAAAATTCTACATCATATTTCTTTTAATATACTTATATTGGTATGTTTCCATATCAATAAGACTGAAAAAATTAATAATAACCCATTTTAAAAATGTTATGACTAATTTTTTGAAATCCTCAAAAGATAAACCCTATAGTTACCACTATCAATACATTTAACAAATGAAATAATTTCATTTCCACAACCCACAATAGGTTTATATTCCAGAACATGGCTCCATTTTTTTGGAGGTAGTTCTAAATATTAGTATTTATAATTTCATTAATAAAACAATCAATAAACATAAGTATTTATTATGTTTTAAATATAGAAATAACATTACATAAAAACTAAGAGATCTAAATATAAAAAATGAATTTTAAGGGATTCCTCTTATAAAAAAATGTTAAAATTCCAGTTTTAGGATTAATCCAACCATTTTATCTATAAATACCATACCAACATTGAAAGATCAATATTATCCTCAATTCATAAAAAAAACTAAATTTCCATGCCCACTCATAAATACTATTTTAAATAGTAATAATTTTTAATTTATGTATGAATTAAATTTTATGGATTGGAATGTGATGATTTAAATAATCATAGTAGATAATTCACTTAAAATTTCCCCACTACCACAAAAAACGTAATTGATGAAGAACGAGTGTTTGGGAGGTAATAACTCTTCTTACTTGAAGGATAATTCTTCTAGTGGAGGAAAAAATTACCATAATCAGATGTTTATTATTGGGATGAATTTAAAAGGTGATTATTAAATTTATGAGTCACTACCTCATAGAGAATGAAATTTGGAAAGAGATATATTAAATGACAAAATCATCTCAATAATTAATTTATGAGTACAAGGAAAGGATTTAGAAGTGATGTTTTAATTTCCAATATCATTTTATAGATTATTACCCCTTTAAAATATTCTATAACATTAACAAAAATGAAAATGATTAAAATATATAGGATAAATTTTATAAAGAATAAAGAATATATAAAATTATGTATATGATATTTAAATAATTGAAAAAATAATAAAAAAATACTATTATCCACAATATGAACTAGTACTACAATTATTCATGAGTGAACAAAATTTGACACATCTCAATTACATGAATCAAATTTTGAATAAATTACTTTCCTAGTGAGACAAATGGATTTAAATAAAAAAAAGTGGCTAATAATAACTTGACTAGATGTGTGGTTTTTTTTCATATCCTACCAACTTCACTGACCAATGCGATGAAGTATAGGGAATATAGATTATTATAGGTTCCTTTCATTTATATAAAATCACACAATAAAACAATATGTAAGTATCCAAATCTAAAGTCTGATATAGATTAGGAAATTTTATAACCAAGAAAAACTAACATATCAGAACTAGTTCTAAAAATAACCTATATACCATTAATTGTACAGCAGAATCCATAATTTTTATAAAACATATAAAAAATCAAATAATTAAGTATCCAATCATCCACAACCATTATAGAAAATAAATATTATGATCATCTATTAACCATTTTTCGACCTCTTGTGTAACAAAAGAGATTCATAAGTTGACATGATTATAAATTAAATCGTGATGTAAAGGGAAATACTAAAATAACTGTCAAAAAATATAATTGTTATTTGAAAACATTCATTTCAAAATAGAGATGGTAAAATTAGTATGATGATCATAATAAGTGGAAAAGAAATTTATAAATTCTTTATGCCTCAATAAAAAAAATTTAATATTAAATTGAGGATTATTTAATTTTTTATGTTGTATATAATTACATAATATCCCAATAATAATAGATGAATAGTGATGAATATGTGAATATCATAATGAAAAATAAAAGTTTAGAAGAACTACTAAATATTTAGTAATGTTCTAATAAATATCTATCAATCCTATAACCATCTTGTTTCATCTAATAGTTAAATATTCAGGAGGATGATATCAAAAACAGAAATAAAAAAATCCTATAGATTGAGATCAATATCTTAATTCATAATTCTGTAAATAAAATCTTTAGATATGAAATTTTTCGGAAGGATGATTCGATCAAGAAAATGAGAGTTCATGTGAATGAAAGATATAATGTGAGGTGAAATTCCTTATCCCAATAAAGGAGAAAATGTCTAACAATGTTTCTAGATCATGGGATGATTTATATTCAATGAAAAATTGTTTCCTTAATTTTTTAATGTTTAATTCAAATTATAAACTACTTTTACTTTTTTCAATCAATTAATATTTATATCTAGGTAGAAAGGATGATTGAATAAAATTAAAGTAATGGTTAAAATTGTTAATATATCTACTACTTTTATAGTCGGTGTTTTGGAAGGGGACATATATGATGTTCTTGAATTATTTTTCCAATATATGTTAAATGTGATAAATATGGATGGATATAGAGACCTGGATATCTTATTCATCATTTGGGTAACAATTTTCATCATAAAAATCATGAATATATATAATTTAGAAAATATAACCCTCACCATGGTGTTCGGTGATAACATTATCCACTTAAACATCTTCAACACTATTAGGATGACTTCAAATATCCATTGTCATCCAATATATTCTCTATTTGATTTGGCCGAATACGATATTTTTTTCATGAAACATTGTCTCTTTGGGATTATTTAATAATTGAAATTTAATATGAAAATAATATTTATAAGAATATGAAAAAATATATTTACTATTTAGATATAGAGGTAACCATTGTATTATATAATTGATTTTGATTTTAATTTTTCTATTAGGTAGATTATATGGCATTTTATTTGCATAAAGTACAAGATATTCGATAGGGGAAAAAATGTAATTTCAACCAATGACCAACTACACAAATACATATGTTAAAAAACATCCCCCTTACTTGAACTATATGAACATAACGGAAGGATAAAAACTTAGATTGATATATTTTGAAAAATAATAATTTGACAGGGTCTATTTATTTTTTATTTTATTGTTTAATTCATATTGATATAGGCTACATTAAAAACAATAGAATTAATTTTCAATCATCAATAACATTGTTGTATCATCTAAAAATGAAAATTTATTTATCAATTCTATATATTTTTTCTAATTATCGTCAAAGAAAACACATAGAAAATAATTTCTTAACTTTTCATATTTGATTTCAGGAAAAATGATGTTTAGTTTTACATTCGTTGTAAAATTTTAAATAAATATTGATAGAAATTTTATTTTGCTGACATATTTTATTTTGAAAACAATAATTAAAAGGAATTTTGTAGACATTCCATGTATTTTTTTTGTGTAAATATTGTGTAAACTATGAATATTTTACAAAAATTCATGATAAATAGATTACTCCTAAAGTGATGAAATGCTTTTAAATACAAAATGTAGAATAATACAATATAAAATTGAAATAACTGTAAAAAAAATATTTTTTTAGAAATTAATTTGGAAAAAAATCATACATGAATCACAATCAAATAATTAACCATAAAAAGTAGTGTGGGAAAAAATTTCACAGGTGGGTATGGTCATGGCCCATATATAATGAAAAATCATCTAAAACATAAAAAATAAATTAATTTTAAAAGCATAAAAATATAATATTTCGATATAAAACAAAAAATTCATTATATATCATATGTTATTCAAACTATATGTAATCCTAGTTTTGATGTTCTCAAATATTAATTATAAACCATAATGAAAACAACCAGTATTCAAATTTTTATGGTGAAACTATAGTAATGAAATATTAACAAAATAATATGAATCAATATATATATATATATATATATATATCAAAAATTTCTATTACATGAAAAATATATTAAACTATAATTTCACATGATGAATTATATTTTCTTTCTACATCATTAAGTCAACATCACCAAACATTATAAATATCTATTTTTTCATATTTCATCCAACAAAAATTATGTTGAATACACTATTTTGATTATGGACTATTAAATATATAATTAATCAATTTTTTAAAAATAATCAAAAAATATCTGAATGTCCTCATTATAATGATCATTCCCAATATACCATGTATTCATGTTGTTATATTATGCCTAACATCCAATATACACTATATTATAGAAAGTCTATAAATAATGACAGTTTATTTTGGATTAGTTCAACATTATTTTACTATGCATACCTATAGTGACATAGTCTTATCACACATAATTATTACATCATTATACATGAATATTATATATATTACCTAAACACGTGTCAAATGACCAAAAATATTTAGTGAATTAGGATACGGAAAACATAATATTCTAATCTATTGAATGATATTAAATGTTTCCCATAGAAAAAACCACATTTGTTACTCTTAAATAGCTTTAAAAACCATTATTCATAATCTAGGTAATGGAAACATGATAATTGATGAGGTGAGATGACTAGTAAGGGTTAAAAAGGAGATATATAATCAGAAAATTCACAAAACTATATGAAAACAAGAGTATAATCCATTCACAAAACTATATAAAAACAAGAGTATAATCCATTTAAACCATTACCTTATAAAACAGTGATCGTAATAATGTAAAAAATATAATTTATGTTCATAAGACATACATCATGTGATGATAAAAGATCAGGAGCCTTGAAAACCTAAATTTTTCATAGTAGATATATTTTTCACAAACACATCTAGTCTATAATTTTAAAAATGTATTAATAGTAAAAAGTTCACTCATTAAGTAATTGAATGAAATTAGGCCCTTATATAAAATTATGGAACTGAAACCAGGTCTATTCATATAATTATGAACCTGAAACAAAACTCCATGCATATCATTTTGAACATGTAATTAGGTTCACACATAACATAGTGTATATGAAATCAAGTTCACACATAACATTGTGGACATGTATCCAAAAATATATGAACATGTAATTGGGTTCAAACATAACCTTTTAAATACGTAATAATGTTCTGACATAACATTATGTACAAGTAATCGAGTTCTCACATAACATATATACTCACGTGTTATCCATTGTTACGCAATCCATTAGAAGGAGATATAGGTCCCACCAATGATATAATGAAAATAATACACATTTTATCAACCAGATCATAAATATTAATCATATAATAATGCTTGAAATCAATTGGTTATCATAAAATTTTTATAAAATTATAACCTATAAAATAAAAAAGCATTCAAAATATTTTTAGCGTGGTATAACCCTTTGATGGGAAACTAGTTTCCTAAAAAACATGTTACAAAAAAAATAATCCCTTAAACGAACTAATAATAATGGTTTATTAGATCATATAACAAGTAATTAATAAAATATATTAAAGTATTTAATATTATATGTACAAGAATTTTGATATATCACGTGGAATATTACCTACGTAAAATTTAAATTCCATAAAATTCACTTTTTAAAACAAATTGCATTTTCTAAATTCATTTCATTCCAAACCACATTGAAAACCTCTAAAGTAATAAATGCTAATAATTTAATTTTTTTTAGAAAAAAATATATTTACTTTTCCATAAAAATAATATTAAAACATCACTATATAAAATATTTGAAAACATTTATATAAAAAATCATTTGAGAAGAAAATAGATTTCTATCCCAATATATAACTAAATTCTTTATTTCTTAAAAAAATTATAATATTAATTTCCATAGAGTGGAAAACTTATTCCATTACATTATGATAACAAGAATAAGAATATGACATAAAATATAAGATAGTTACTAAGATATGGAACATATGATTTCATCAATGGAATCATATCAACATTAAATCCCGATTAATGATGAAATTGTATCAACAACCTTCTACAACATTGGTTACTTTGAATCAGAATAAACATGAATGAATCAAATAACATGATGATAAAAATTGAATTAATAAAAAGAAATTAATTATATACCATTTCAATGGGGAACTATACAGACAATGTAAAAAAATACAGATGCGTAACATGACATGTGTCTCAGAGATGGTATGTTGATTCAAAATTTCCTTACAGATTTGTTATCTTATAATCTGTAAAAACAATGAAATAAAGGGAATAAAATGTATTTGAAAGGATCAATAATTATCCATAGAATCATAATTATGTACAATAATGTCTTTTAAATTCCCCATTATATGAATTTGGTGTTGAATACAGAATGTGTAATACATAAATAAAAAGTGAGATAGAAATACCTTAACTTATGTCATGACATCAGCAATACTCGTTCAAAAATACTATATAAATAAATATATTTTTATTATATATTTATATATCATATAACCATTTTAATATATATAATAACATATAATATATTCATAAAATAAATTTTTTATTGTTTATTAAAAATAATATATTAACATTACTATTAATGTAATAACCACTTTGTTTATCATCAATGTTTTGATTTGTTATATTTTTGAATCAATTAATTTGAAAAATTTATATATATTCAAAATAATATCCATAAAATATATGTAATATATATTCATAATATATTTATTATTATTCTTCCATAAATATAGGTGATAGGAAATGTAAAATATCATTCGTGGAGACGTTAGCTTGGATGTTCAGATGACCATGTGTCCATTTTATTTTAATGTTCAATGGAATAAATGTAAATTATATGTATGTATATTTATATTATAAATATAGTAAAATTATTATGTCATATTTTTAAAAAATTTCAATTAAACATGACCATAATACATTCCATGAACTCTGTGAGTAAATCATGTAGCTTCACAAGGTAATTGTCCAACGTAAACCTGAACAATATTATCGTAATCCCAAAAATTGTAATCATGATGGTTTTTTGTTATAAAATTATTATATAAGATAAATTAAATCATAAAAAATGTATTCATAAAAAATTAATTATATTTCATTCAATATCATCATCCTTTAATGTTGGTTGTGAAAAAACATATGACATTGGTCCTTGAGGTAGTAGTCTATCATTCACATGAATGATAATTTCAAAACCCTTTTTTGAAAGAGTGTCAGTTTTTTAATAATTATCTTAACAAAAAAATATTTTTATTCAGTATAGTTATTTTTTTATTTAATAATGGTACAAAAATAATTTAATTGGTATCATGAAGAAATAAAAAAAAGAATGTGTAATGATGAATATTACTTCTTCTTCAGCTGTCTTTTTTTTCACCATTGTCCATCCATGGTAGTATTTTTTTATTTCTAATTCATTCTAATATGATAAGAGTAATGTTATGATTTATTCTTAAAGGTATAAGGTGTAATAATTGGATTTATATTTTTAAGAGATGGTGATTAGGGGTGGCCTTTATAAAGGATGTGTATAGAGACCCTCAATTTTAAAACATTAATATTAAATAAAATTTTCAGAATCCATAAACAGTGTTCAAATTGATTTTGAATAAACGAAACTATTCTATTTCCCTTGGAAACATGGAAACATAAACACTGTTACATAAATGAGATACAACATACATGAATAGATTCTTCTTGATGAGAAAAGTTCTTAGACAAATAAAACATAATATATATAAACATAAAATATGAGAAAGAAAACATAAAAAGTTGTTTTCTTGGATTCCCATTATGTGTAATCAAGGTATAAATGTAAGAAAAAAATGAGCATAATAGTATGAAGACATGATTATGAAAATTGATGATCCTAAAATGAATATCAATGTATATAATAAGAATCATGGTACAAATATTGGTTATTCATTAGATATGAATCATAATGAAATAAAGAGAATACGCCATGAAATCATAACATAGGAATAGAAAATGTAATTCTTACAAACACATAAGCATATTATATGATTTCCATAGAAGCTAAGATATTAGTTAAATTACTATTTTAGAAGTATGGGTTCACTCCCCATGCCATCTTGGTAATAATGGTTCACTCCAATATAAATCTTAGTAGCATGTGTTCAATCATCATACCATCATGGTAGTCATGGTTTACCCCAATAACCATATTAAGAGTCAAGGTTAATTATAAATACAATCATTTCCTATATATTGAGATATATATCTTTACACAATGCTTTGAAGAGAGATATAGGTCCAACACATATCATTATTAAATCATTCATAGTTGTGCCACATGATCATAAATAGTTACATCAGAACCCATGAAATGAAATGAGTATCACAAACTTGTAATAAAATCATAACATTAGGAATATGAAAGGTTTCATAATATTTTCATCCTAAACATAACTTGTGAAATGAATCATGTTTCAAAAGAATAGATCCCATGGAAGAGGAAGAGGATTAACAAATATCATGACATAATAAATAATACATTTAGGGAATGAATATAAATGTAAACATTGAATAATTTTCACACAATTTCTTGAATAACACTAATTGATACTATCTTAAATGGGTAAATTTTCTGAAAGGTCATTTATGAATATTTTTGAAAAAAAATAACTTTATTTTTTGAAAATTTATTTTGAAAACATAAATCATTTTCATTTCAAAATAAAATAAAAAGTAGTATATAATATAATTTTAGACCAATGAATGATATTGGAAATCCATTTTCCTATAAAATTTTAATCAAGGATCTGCTAATATATATTTTTAAAACATTTTAAAAAATATTATTTTTTAATATAATATGATTTTGACCGAAGGGAGAGGGGTGAGAAGATTTTACATAAAAAATTATCATATGAACCAGAATAGTGGAAAAAGTGGTACTAACACATGATTATTGAAAAATAAATTAAATTAAATTTAAAATATATTTATGATAGTGAGATTAAGTATATAAAAATTTATTTTAATGTATATGACCCTCAATAATAGAGTTTAGTTTCATAATAAAACTTGAGTCTCAAAGACGGGAAATTGAGTGAAAATATTTTAATAGATTTGGTTACATTTGAAACATAAACTCCATTAATGTATGTTCACGATATGGATATGTTAATACACATACATTTATGTATAAAATACCTAGAATATAGTATTTTGTAGTACCAATACCACGTAAAAAGAATGATTTGCGAATATAGCATGTATCTCACGAGAATAAAATGTGAGATGAAATCCCTTTACCCTCTATCTTGACTATCTTTTTTATCAAAAAATAATCTTGTATAATTAATTAATGTTTATTTTAAATATTTTATATAATCATATTTCTATAAATAATTCCATATATGGGTTCATAATGAACTTTTATTATGCACTTATTAGCAATTGAATGTTAAGGATTCACTTCAGCGAGTATTTTTATTATTCTTCGCATGTATCTCAATTTATTTTTATATTTTGTCCTTATAGATATCATGATTCCAGAATATAAATCATGATTTAAATATCATGAATATCTAATATATTTATATTATAATAATCAATATCATAAGGATGTATGAAATTGGATACACCATTTAAGGAGATGATATTTCAAATGTACGCATGAACATTATTTTTTTAATTATTATATTTAAAGAATGAATGAAAATGGAAAATACATGTATATGTATATAATATAAATAAATTATAATTATAATTAAAAATATATATCATATAATTTCCCTATACACATCATTAACAAATACCATTTAGAGTGTGAATGAATCACATTGCATTGTGGGGGCGGTAGTCCACACTTATTCAAAAGATATTATCGTTATTACACCAAATGGAAAGTAAATATATGTGTGTTGTAAAAGAAATAAAGAAGAACAAATCAATAATAATTACAATATATTATATATACGAATATTTTTTCAATCATAATGTACATCATGATGGGCAATAAATGATTAATTCACATTCATCATTTAGTGAGGTGATAGTTCACTGTACTCGTTAACATTACATTCATTATCTATTAGATAGATTTTTGTGTATGTGTAGTTAGAAAACCCTTCATAAAAATTACTATTATATTAATTATACTATTTTTAACACTATAGTCTAATAAATTGATTGTATGGTGGGGAGAAGGAAAAAAATGAGAAGATCTTGATATGAGATGTAAACTCTTAATCGAGAAAATCATTTTGGTTTATTTCAAACGGATTCCATAGGATGAATTATGAGCAAGAGAAGGATAATTAGTGGAATGGATGGATGTTTAGAGAATAATTGAGTATATTTTGTGTGGTCCCAGTGTATTGATAGGTTTGAGGATGTGGGTAGAGGTGGTGGCCTGTTATAGGGAAGAGAAAACATACAATTTGAATTTTTTGTAAACATGTTATCTGTACCCACGTTTTTACCTAGAAAATGTAATATAAGTTTTTTTCAATAATGGTAGTTTAATGGATGGTTAATTCTAATTTATTTGGTTTTGGAACGGTTTTTAGATCTTTTTGGGTATTATATTTCATATTTAGTACTTAATTGTCCTATATTTGTCTTAATTGATTTAATAAATTTCAATCAAGTACAAAAAATATTTTCCAGTCAAAATCAATGTGGACCATATAAAATAATATAAATTTAAATTATTCAGAAAATGGAATCCATTTTTCTAAATTATAATCACATAATTTGTATATATAAAATTAAAATTAATCTTGTATTTGGGTTGACAAGGTGGTTTTTAAAGTAGTAATGATCAAAAGATTGCAATGTTTTACATCCTATTTCACTGTAAAAGTGGTACCAATGAACAAAATTGGATTGGATGATAAAAATATTATATAATTATTATTCTTATACAATTTAAAATATAATTTACCATTATAATGACAATAAATTAAGAAGTACTTTTGAATTAAAATCCATTATATTTTAGTATTCATCCAAAAATCGTGTTTGAAAAAAAAATCCAAACAAAACACCATAAGATAATTTCTATATTATAAAATTTAATAATTATGTTTTTTATATAAAATTATATTTCTAAATGCGTATAAAATTATTTTTATTATTTTTCATTGGAGGATATTAAAAGTATTTCATCCGAGATAATAATACTTTTATACATAGAAGGAATTTACCAAAAAAATAATAATAAGTATTATCAATATGTTTTATTTATATAAAAATTATATATTATATTTGAAATGTCGTTATTAATATTAATAAAAATATGTTTAACTGATATGTTATAAATAGGAAATTTTAATAATTATAAAAAATTATGATTCATAGAATCTTAGTGTTCCATGTATCATATGCCAATTCAGAGTTTCATGTAATTAATGACAAGTTGGTTCTGAGTGAATGCCATGTTTTAATTAGTGCATTTAATGATATAAATTAAAATCTAATTTATTAATAAATATGGTCCATAAACTCAGGGTGTTATAATCTACCCCCTGAAATTGAATTTCATTGCCAAAATTTGTCACTTGGGTAAATGAAAATGAATGATATTATGATTCATCATATCCTCAAGTCCCCAAATAGGTTATTACATGTAATGATTTATCTACAAATCATTTACTATGTGTGTGGACTTGTTTTTTAGAAGATTATTTGTTCAGTCAAGAATTCCAACAAGTTTTTCTCTATAGGAAACACCATCCTCTAAGGATATGGCCTCTTAGTTCAGTATATATGAAGGATCAAGTATATAATTCCTTAAGAGAGATTCATGGAACACATCATGGACTTTAGAGTGATTTGGTGGATGTTCCGAATGATAGGACATTGTCTCATTATGATCATGAGAATCAAATGGACTAATATACCTATGGTCTAGTTTCCATTTCATCCTAAATCTCATAAAATTTTTCTATGGTTAGACTCATAGAAATACCACATTAAAATAGAAAAATTATTGATCACATTGATAGTTATCAACATAGCCATTCCTCTTACATTGAGTTTCCTTGATATGCTCTTGAATGGTTCTAACATACTCGACCATTTCTATAAGAAATTGTTAGTTTTCACTTAGGTGTGTATCCTTTAATATTTAGTATAAATCAATAAATTGGACCAAATATGGATGCTTAATGAGTTGGTAATGGTTATGAGGGTGTCTGGGGCATGTTCGAAGCCCTGAATGCATATTTAATTGAAAAATGGATTGGGACATGATTTATAGTAAACCATGCTATAATTTCACATAGTTTAGAAAACTGTGAGGATTGAATTTTTTTGAATTGATATACCTCAGACGGTAGTCCCACGACTATCTAGACTAACTGTGAGAATGCCAATTTCTCCAAGGTACCTCTACATGGCTTGCACACAGTATGATAAAATCATAGAGAGGATGTTATTTACGGAAAAACTACCATGCACGGTTTGCGCAGGGTTTGAAAATCCATGTGGACAATCCATGTGCAGGATAATTTTCTTTGAAAAAATTTCACTTTTACATTATTGATTTATTTACTCCCCTCGATATTCATAATCCATGAACCAGCGGGATTAATCCCTTTTCCTCTCATTTTTTGAGAATTTTAAGGCCAATGCTATGTATCGAGAAATATCATTCATCTGACATCTTATCGGGATTTTTTTTCATCACGTTAGATGTACAATGGTATGTATTCATGTCCACTTGATTATTTCTTAATCTATCTTTCATTCGAGCTGGATATCATATTGTGTGAGTTTTTCACATTTTCATAGATCTACTCAGATTCGAGGCAAATAAAGTGTTGATAACGGAGGGTAAGAATCATACAAACTTATGGTTGGTTATATATAACTCATCCAAACATTTCATTGAATTTGGAAGATTCATCTGGGGCCCACCGATTTCATTGAAAGACATTTCATATATTTACATTCCATGATTATACTTTCCATAATTGTATGCTTATGCAATTTTCAAATATGTGAATAGATGTTGGTAGTTACACCCATAACTCAATCTTCTCCATGTCGATGGTTATACAATATTAGGTTTTTTACTGTTTAGCAAAATTTTGGCCACATTACGGGTGTTTCTTCCCTTCACCTTCCTAAAGGGGTGCACTTCTATAAAAAGGGTTGGTATTAATGAGAATTGAAAAATTTCATGTACCATGTATGCTCACAACATGAACCGCCTAATGTAAGTTCTTCAATATCATTATTAAATGCAAAATGAGAAATAGAAACTAAACTAAGTATATAACTTATCACTATTAAATGAAGTTTAATAATGCTTATATATCTATAGCACCACATTCTTTATCGATGGATGGTAGTGGAATGAACCTCAATAATTAAATATTCTCTAACTATTAATTATTTATTGATTAAATGGTTGCAACCCTACATGGACCATCAAAACAAATGTAAAAAATGTGTTAAATCTAATGAATCAGTCCATGACTACAATATCAAATAAGAATGGATACTCTCGAGATCACCTTGGATTCAGAGGGAAGAACACCTAGGGTCTTGGAAACTTGATTTCGATTCTAGGATACAGTTTTCGTAGGTTTATACCCACGTAGACATGAGTTATTTTATATTCCTTGTATAGCATCCCACCTTTTTATCACATAAACTTTCATTACATTTTACAAAACCGAGGATCTTTAAGGTTTAGTGTCTTGGAAACCAGGAACATAATAAATGAAACAAAAAAAAACATTCTTCTTAAACACTTGCAAGGCTTCTCCTCAAGTTCATCCTATGTTCATTACTGCATCTCATAACCTGGGAACATACATCAAAAGAAAGGATGAGCAAAAAGCCCAGTAAGGGAACAAGAAAAACATTTTATATGTGAACTTGAGATACTTCAATAAGGTCATGAAAAGAACTTTAAGGCATGAGAATGAAATCACGAGGCATATCATAATAAAAATAAATTTTCATAACTTGAAGATGTGGCAGCAACATTTAATATTGACAATCGTTTCGTTTCACCAAGGTCCATCCCCAAGGTGTCGTTAAAAATTACCAAGGTTATTCACCAAGGCATCGTTAAAATGGTCATCTCTAGAGATTAAGTCTTTACCCAATGCATTGGAGCGCTATCAGGGCGCACCCTTAAATTTGCCTTTATTATCATGTCAGCCACATATATCATCATCAAACATTTCATAAATAACCCATATAGCATAAAATAAATGGGTTTCATTTCATAATCATAACGTTTTAAAAACTGCTTTAAAGGCATGATCTTTACGTCACTTTAAACCCACGGAAGGGGAGAGCGGGTCTCATGTATGTAAATCCCAGAATTTAAAATAGAACATTTTTATATATGTGTGAATACCCCTGTAGAAATAAGAGCTTTGAGTATTCAGTTTATAACATAAAATAATTTTTAGAAAAGAGAGAGAGGCACTTTGAGACGAAAATTCTGCAGCATAACGGCTATGTTACAAGATTTTAAAAACATTGAGAAGAGAGGGGACATGGGTCAAACATTCATAAATGACCCATCAAACAGTAGAGGGACAAAAAATAAGGGATTTAAGAACATGGTAATGAAATTTGAAAATATACCATATGAAATGAAGAACATGAAAGGAAGGAAAAAAACAAGATTTCTCTTGTGAAAATTCGGCAGCCTAACGGCGTCACTTAAACTTCAACAAAATTGAATTGACAAGGTCAAATAGGGTCTATCATCATATGAACATAAGAGTCCAGTATGATAGATATAGAGATCATACCCCAACATAATAGAAAGGAACTTGAAAGAATTGACATGAAAGTAGAACTTCAAAACGAGAAGGGTGAAGAACCACTTAAAAATTCGGCAGCCTAACGGCGCCACTTAAACTTCAACAAAATTGAATTGACAAGGTTAAATAGGGTCTCTCATCATATGAATATAAGAGTCCAGTATGATAGATATAGAGATCATACCCCAACATAATAGAAAGGAACTTGAAAGAATTGACATGAAAGTAGAACTTCAAAATGAGAAGGGTGAAGAACCACTTAAAAATTCGGCAGCCTAACGGCGCCACTTAAAACATCAAAATACTGAATTGAAAAGATCAAATGGAGTCTCTCATCATATGATCATAAAAGATCAGTATGAAAAATATATAGATCATACCCTAACATAATTAAAATGAACTTGAAAGACTTGACATGAAAGTAGAACTTTGAAAAAGAGAAAGGTGAATGAATCCCTTGAAAATTCGGCAGCCTAACGGCGCCACTTAAACATTCTTAAAACGAAATGATGAGAGTAAGAGGGGGTATATCATCATATTAACATAAAAATGGCAGTAAGAGGAGTATAAAAGAACATCCTCCAACATAAGAACATGGAGCATAAAAGGATTGACATAAAAGAGATCACTTGAAAAGAAAGAGAGGGTTCAGATCCCTTACCTTAAAATGTAACTCTTAAACCTCAAAGGTTGGGACCTTGAGGTCTTGGGGGCACCTTGGGAGGACTCCTTGGGAGGTAATGAGACCATAAATTCGTTGGTAATGAGTGGGGAGTCGAATGGATGAGAGGAGGGCTTGGTATTTATAGGGAAAGTGAGGGGACAATGAATTAATGGCCAAGGGACACCTCACATGTGCTTTTCTCAAACCCATGTGCTCTCCCTTGTCATTTATCATGGAGTTAGGCCACATGGGGCCCCCAAAACAATAATGCATCACCTTTGGCCGGACAAACCTCAAAAGATCTCATGACATCATCATGACACCATTATGATGTCATTAAACATACCGAAACCCTAAAACTGTATTTTTACTATTCACTGAAAATTCAACTTTCTCAGAAAAATCCCAAAATTTCACATTAACCAAATATCAATGCTCTGATTTCAAAAATGAAATCCATTTTATAAAAATAATTTTCTAAATATTTTTAATTTAATTTTTAAATAAAAACACTATTCATCGAAAATTCATTTTTTTCAGAAAAATCCCCAAAAATTACCTTAACATAATATCGATGCTGTGAGTTCAAAAATAAAGTCATTTTTATAAAAATAATTTTCTAATTATTTTTAATTAAAAAACACTATTCATCCAAAAAAATTAATACTTGAATAATAATTTATGAAACCGTTATTTAACCATTTTATTGAATCACATTACTTAATCAAGGTGCCTAGATTATTTTAAAACTTTATTTAAGTGAGATTACTAATCCATTTGGTCATATTACTAATCCTAATCATAAAATCACTATTCATAATTTACTATTCATCAAAAATCATGTTGATCTTATTAGACTCTAAATTTCGTACTGAACATAATTGTAGAAGACCATTTTTTGAGAATCATTACACATTTTAAATTATTTAAGGTTTACACAAACATTTTTTTAAAATATCCTTTTGAAAATTCATCAAAAATATGCATACTATTTTTATCCAGTCATTTGAAAATTCATAAACTTTATCATAAGAAGAAATCCCAATTTTTATTTAAAACAAGGATTACACAAGGCAATTACGGTCTCGTTACATAACCCCTTATAATACCAGCATAGGACCTAAGAGTAAGGTGTGCTAGGGTGATAGAATCTTGGGGCGGCTCGGTCAACATTGCCCGAGTAGTAATTTCTATCAGTTTGAACTTCTCGCGAAGGCGATTCCGTTCTAGCTTCAATGATGAAGTTCGGCTTGGGTTTGGTCCAGAGAAAAGGCCAATGGTGCTACCTCCTTCCCAAGCTCTGTTAGATGGGCTTCGATCGGTCCATGACTACTAGGTGAGGCCATCAAATCTTCTTTCTATAATAATTAACCAAGATTACTTATATTTAGAGACAATAATCAAAACATTTTGTTCATGGCGATCATATTGACCGATGGTAAAATAACAGTCAAAACTCAACAGTCTCATTTTAATTATACTCATGTTACCAAATGAAACATTTTTGTTGAGTATAACAATAACACATAAAATTAAGAAAAAAATTTATTTAAAAAAATTTCGGGTCGTTACAATCTTCCCCCCTTAAGAAATTGCGTCCTCGCAATTTTAAAATTGGGTTTTGAAATTTCATTGAAAGTCCCACATCGGAAAAGAAGTCAGTAAAACTATTACTTTAAAATAAAGAAAGGGAAGTGCAAAGGTCACCCGAGTTAACCCACACTAGGGTTCCATGTAGGAAAACATGGACATGGAGGAAAAAACAAAGGGTCAAGTTCTAAGGGAGAGTGATAGAGAACATGATTAGGAGAAAGTTAACCATGAGAAAATCCCAAACTTATGATGCGTGTAAACGGTCTTTGATTACCTAGTAGGAAACGTAAACCAACAACATTTTTGTTTTACGTTTCTTTTCATAATTTTTAGGATTTCATTTACTACATAGAACAAAAACATAAGAAAATATACCTACCTTTAAGTAGAGTTTCATCCTTTAACAAGTCCCTACCAACACTAATCTTTTCTCCAAATGATGAGAATTCAAAAACACTTGGTCTCATAAAAGCACAAGAATCGTCTTCTATAGAATCACGTAATCTACAAAAGATTAACTATCTATTTCTTCTATCTTTAAACATTATCCCAAAAACAGAAAGGTTAGGGTAAAAAAAAACTCTTCAAAAAGAAAGAATCCCATAGGAATGGAAACTACTTTTAAATCATCAAAGTTCCATGGTACTACCCAAAGTTCATCATAGACCATTCCATAAATAACGGTCCTTAAAATTCCTCAAAGTAAACCAAACTAAGATTGAAACCCAAATACAAGAAGGTCTTGATAACAGTCTTACAAAATAAATTTCATTGTTCATCTCCAAATAACATCAACCACTCCTAACATCTTATAACAAAAGTAGCTAACCTAAACATATTTTACCCAAGATAGGTTAATCATTCCCGTAAGTAACCTAAATTACTATAAGTCCACCTTAAATTCATCAATTCTTCAAAATATAATTCAACCTTACTCCTCAATGAAAATACCGTAGTAATCTATTTACCTCGATCAAATATCGTTCCCAAAATAATGAACGTCTTCCAAAATAATAATCATATTTTAATCCCCTAATCATCTCTGTCGTATTAATATGGCAATCGTAGCATTTACTATCACATTGGTTGTCAGAACATGTTCTTCCATTTCCCACCATTAACTAAGAAGAGAAAGCATAACTAGGGGCTTAAGTACTTAGCTAATAATCATGAAAAGGAACTGAAAGCATATAAGGATAACTTGTATATGAAAGGTATACCCTAACTTGTGATCTCCTAGGTTCCCATCTAGGTTATGAATGATCATATATTCTTATGTGAACCTTTATTTTATTTTATCTTCGTTCCTTTAACAATGGTTCATACCAAGCTTATGAATTTACCAAAGCACATCCCTCGGGAGTGTCGTAACCAAGAGTGCAGCAAGGCCCATTGTCGTGTACCAGTTCCCGTTCGAGTCTAGCTCAAAGCGGTGTTTTCGGGTTTTACCCCTATGTACATCTGTGCCAGAGCCACCTCTACCTGCTCGTATCCAGACAGGGATGTATTTGCTTGGCAACCCCTTACTCAATACTCACCAATATACCAGGAAGATTTCCTATATTAAACTTTTCTATTGGGTTCTTCCTAGAGTTTTCATATCCTAATTTCCACAAATAACTAAACCATCCTTTGATACCAACTATAGCATCCCGCCTTTTTATCACATAAACTTTCATTACATTTTACAAAACTGAGGATCTTTAAGGTTTAGTGTCTTGGAAACCAGGAACATAATAAATGAAACAAAAAAAACATTCTTCTTAAACACTTGCAAGGCTTCTCCTCAAGTTCATCCTATGTTCATTACTGCATCTCATAACCTGGGAACATACATCAAAAGAAAGGATGAGCAAAAAGCCCAGTAAGGGAACAAGAAAAACATTTTATATGTGAACTTGAGATACTTCAATAAGGTCATGAAAAGAACTTTAAGGCATGAGAATGAAATCACGAGGCATATCATAATAAAAATAAATTTTCATAACTTGAAGATGTGGCTGCAACATTTAATATTGACAATCGTTTCGTTTCACCAAGGTCCATCCCCAAGGTGTCGTTAAAAATTACCAAGGTTATTCACCAAGGCATCGTTAAAATGGTCATCTCTAGAGATTAAGTCTTTACCCAATGCATTGGAGCGCTATCAGGGCGCACCCTTAAATTTGCCTTTATTATCATGTCAGCCACATATATCATCATCAAACATTTCATAAATAACCCATATAGCATAAAATAAATGGGTTTCATTTCATAATCATAACGTTTTAAAAACTGCTTTAAAGGCATGATCTTTACGTCACTTTAAAACCACGGAAGGGGAGAGCGGGTCTCATGTATGTAAATCCCAGAATTTAAAATAGAACATTTTTATATATGTGTGAATACCCCTGTAGAAATAAGAGCTTTGAGTATTCACTTTATAACATAAAATAATTTTTAGAAAAGAGAGAGAGGCACTTTGAGACGAAAATTCTGCAGCATAACGGCTATGTTACAAGATTTTAAAAACATTGAGAAGAGAGGGGACATGGGTCAAACATTCATAAATGACCCATCAAACAGTAGAGGGACAAAAAATAAGGGATTTAAGAACATGGTAATGAAATTTGAAAATATACCATATGAAATGAAGAACATGAAAGGAAGGAAAAAAACAAGATTTCTCTTGTGAAAATTCGGCAGCCTAACGGCGTCACTTAAACTTCAACAAAATTGAATTGACAAGGTCAAATAGGGTCTCTCATCATATGAACATAAGAGTCCAGTATGATAGATATAGAGATCATACCCCAACATAATAGAAAGTAACTTGAAAGAATTGACATGAAAGTAGAACTTCAAAACGAGAAGGGTGAAGAACCACTTAAAAATTCGGCAGCCTAACGGCGCCACTTAAACTTCAACAAAATTGAATTGACAAGGTTAAATAGGGTCTCTCATCATATGAACATAAGAGTCCAGTATGATAGATATAGAGATCATACCCCAACATAATAGAAAGGAACTTGAAAGAATTGACATGAAAGTAGAACTTCAAAATGAGAAGGGTGAAGAACCACTTAAAAATTCGGCAGCCTAACGGCGCCACTTAAAACTTCAAAATACTGAATTGAAAAGATCAAATGGGGTCTCTCATCATATGATCATAAAAGATCAGTATGAAAAATATATAGATCATACCCCAACATAATTAAAATGAACTTGAAAGACTTGACATGAAAGTAGAACTTTGAAAAAGAGAAAGGTGAATGAATCCCTTGAAAATTCGGCAGCCTAACGGCGCCACTTAAACATTCTTAAAACGAAATGATGAGAGTAAGAGGGGGTATCTCATCATATGAACATAAAAATGGCAGTAATAGGAGTATAAAAGAACATCCTCCAACATAAGAACATGGAGCATAAAAGGATTGACATAAAAGAGATCACTTGAAAAGAAAGAGAGGGTTCGGATCCCTTACCTTAAAATGTAACTCTTAAACCTCAAAGGTTGGGACCTTGAGGTCTTGGGGGAACCTTGGGAGGACTCCTTGGGAGGTAATGAGACCAGAAATTCGTTGGGAATGAGTGGGGAGTCGAATGGATGAGAGGAGGGCTTGGTATTTATAGGGAAAGTGAGGGGACAAGGCATTAATGGCCAAGGGACACCTCACATGTGCTTTTCTCAAACCCATGTGCTCTCCCTTGTCATTTATCATGGAGTTAGGCCACATGGGGCCCCCAAAACAATAATGCATCACCCTTGGCCGGACAAACCTCAAAAGATCTCATGACATCATCATGACACCATTATGATGTCATTAAACATACCGAAACCCTAAAACTGTATTTTTACTATTCACTGAAAATTCAACTTTCTCAGAAAAATCCCAAAATTTCACATTAACCAAATATCAATGCTCTGATTTCAAAAATGAAATCCATTTTATAAAAATAATTTTCTAAATATTTTTAATTTAATTTTTAAATAAAAACACTATTCATCGAAAATTCATTTTTTTCAGAAAAATCCCCAAAAATTACCTTAACATAATATCGATGCTCTGAGTTCAAAAATAAAGTCATTTTTATAAAAATAATTTTCTAATTATTTTTAATTAAATTTTTAATTAAAAAACACTATTCATCCGAAAAAATTAATACTTGAATAATAATTTATGAAACCGTTATTTAACCATTTTATTGAATCACATTACTTAATCAAGGTGCCTAGATTATTTTAAAACTTTATTTAAGTGAGATTACTAATCCATTTGGTCATATTACTAATCCTAATCATAAAATCACTATTCATAATTTACTATTCATCAAAAATCATGTTGATCTTATTAGACTCTAAATTTCGTACTGAACATAATTGTAGAAGACCATTTTTTGAGAATCATTACACATTTTAAATTATTTAAGGTTTACACAAACATTTTTTTAAAATATCCTTTTGAAAATTCATCAAAAATATGCATACTATTTTTATCCAGTCATTTGAAAATTCATAAACTTCATCATAAGAAGAAATCCCAATTTTTATTTAAAACAAGGATTACACAAGGCAATTACGGTCTCGTTACATAACCCCTTATAATACCAGCATAGGACCTAAGAGTAAGGTGTGCTAGGGTGATAGAATCTTGGGGCGGCTCAGTCAACATTGCCCGAGTAGTAATTTCTATCAGTTTGAACTTCTCGCGAAGGCGATTCCGTTCTAGCTTCAATGATGAAGTTCGGCTTGGGTTTGGTCCAGAGCAAAGGCCAATGGTGCTACCTCCTTCCCAAGCTCTGTTAGATGGGCTTCGATTTGTCCATGACTACTAGGTGAGGCCATCAAATCTTCTTTCTATAATAATTAACCAAGATTACTTATATTTAGAGACAATAATCAAAACATTTTGTTCACGGCGATCATATTGACCGATGGTAAAATAACAGTCAAAACTCAACAGTCTCATTTTAATTATACTCATGTTACCAAATGAAACATTTTTGTTGAGTATAACAATAACACATAAAATTAAGAACAAAATTTATTTAAAAAAATTTCGGGTCGTTACACCTTGGATTCCTGATATACTATTGTAGTGTCCATTACATTATTATAGGATACCTCAGATACACTCCTTTGATCAAGTATTTACTAATAGGTTCCAGGGTGAAAGCCTATAGGGCCCATCATTTCTTAGCCCTATTTTAACTCGGTCAATCACCTTGGGAAAAGTAGGCGCCTTATTGTTGAATGCTATTGGTTACACTCAATGGACTACACTATTACCCCTTAGCTACAATCATGTATTACTGAGTTACAATTTTGTGATATTTAAGTAACCATAGTTATTACTGTGGAACTCCCTCACTAGATATATTCTTTAGGTTTCCATGTTACATATTAGGACCTTCACTACTTATAATATCATGAGGGAATGTTAGTGCTAGATAGGCCTCATGTGACCTATTAAAATGGAATGATAGTTTATTATTTAAAATGAAGTTATTATACGTTCAGGCTTTAGCTGATGGATGGAGAAGGTACTCAGGTATTTATTTATATTGGATTTTTTTCGTTACTTTATATATGCATGTCTGCATACTGTTATATTATATTTCACGGGAGATATTTTATAGATATCATTGGTGGTGGACAAGTAATATTTATCTCACACTCTCTATGGGATCCATTTGGTATTCAATGAAGATTACATGACTGCAGATGTAGACAAAGGGAAGCATACAACATCAAACACTTGATTTCTTGATGATGGGATAGAGCTTGATAGAATATGACCAAGTTGGATATCATGATTATTTGAGTAGTATTTGTTTTCAATTATTTTGTGTAAAATGTTATGCCTATTTTCTTGTATACATTTCTTCAATTTTTAATCTTAAAAGTCATTACATTATCATTAATTTAGTTGGTACAGTTATAGATATTATCGTTTATCTAATGCATAAGATTGATTCTTCTTTTTATTTATATTGCTTTAGCTATTTACTACTATTAATATTATATGAAATGTGCTACACTATGCCTATGAAAGAAAAATATTACTATGGAGACACCCTAGGCCCTCACTTCTAGTCGACAAACTCTGGTATTTGTGGAGATTCCCTAGAAGACATGTGGCCCACCAGGCATGGGGCACCTGTTAAGTGGCACCTGGGTTCAGGACGTCACAATGCTTTACCAGTGGTGGTCTCCATTATTTATTTACTATTTAGAGATAATATGTTAGAGAATTAGAACACTTGGGACTTGATCATAAGTTGTTCATGGGAATTGTGAACCCATGATCATGGTAAAAATATATTTACCTAAATTATAAATGTTGTTCTTCATTTTTCCAAATACATTTGATATTTTTTCAATGTTGGGTGATACACATGATGGGTTGTGTTGTTGATTATTACATTGTTATGGGTTATTATATAATATTTTTATTGATGACATTTGGGAAAGGATAATTTCTACTTGCATATGTATAATAACTCAGATTTAACATGTCATGAAAATTTCAAGGACATATTAGGTGTATTCACTACATTTCATTTATAGATATTCTTGTTATTTTTCTGTGATGTTGTGATAGTTTCATGTACATGTACTAATATTGGATATGATTGTGTGATTTCAAATCTTAATTCATGAGGTCTATGACCCCTCATGGGTTTTGATGTGTAATTTACATAGTGTAGCCACTATACTATAATTAAACATGGGTCATTTATAGTTATATGTTTATTTGAAATGACTAATCAGAAATGTATATCTATAATAAAGTGAACCATAAAATATAAAATTAATTGGAGGATAATACATATCTATCCATGTCATGTCTATGAATGGTAAAGGATTGAACCTGGAAATTAACATCAAATGACATGAAACTTATACATTAGAACATATTGATACATGGTCGTCTCTGAGGTTAGATTGGGAATTGTTATATTGGGTAGTGAGTTTTCTCACGGTAAAAAATGACAAATGATGCTACATCCATTCCACAATGATTTTTTTGAGGAATGTTCATGGATTTTGTAGACCAATGCCACCACAATTCCCCCATGACATTTTTCAGGAAGGTGGCAACGATCATGGTCCAACGGTTGTGGGAACTGAGCTGGTAGTTTTACCTCCAGAAGTGCCACTTGAGAAACTGAAAAATGAATTTTATCTATACAATAATGATCCTGTATGTGATAGTTTACTATGTATGATTCATTCCATGTAAGGTGCTCCACGGGTTGCACCTACGATGGCTAACATGACCTACGTCTTCCAGCAACATCCTCCGCCTACTTTTTCTGGGGATGGTAGTTCTCTGGTTACTGATTTTTGGCTAGAGGCCATGATGTCTATCCTTCAACATATGGGAATGCATCTAGAGTGGAGATTATAGATTTCTACATAAAATCTTTGGGATTCGGCAAAGAGTTGGTGGGATGTGGTTACCGAGGATGGTTATCATCTCATCATATTATTGGTTGATTTCCAGACTAACTTCTATGATCAGTTCATTCCTCTGGCACTGAGAGCTGACCGAGCTGGAGAGTTCATGCATCCTAACTAGGGTCCTATGTATGTTAGAGAAAATTCAACATGTTTAACTGATTTACAGATATTTTCTCCACTTCTATACGGTGATGAGCATTCGTGTGCTAAATGTTTTGAGGATGGGATCTAGTATTCCATCCTAACCTAGGTGAATATCTTTAGTCTTAATTATATTTATACAATAGATTATTAGTCCCCTATCACCGATTGTAACCTATGAGACAACTCATGTACTTGGTTTAATGGTCCAGTGTCGTGTCAGGTCAGTAGTTCTTCTAGTGGAAGGAATCATTTAATCGTGGGTTTCCATCATGGAAGTGGAAGACAGAATGTTCAGTTTTAAACTTTTTTAGATTGTCATCAGTGTGGAAGCATATGCATAAGAATCCCCAATGCAATAGATACTCTATAGAGTGTTGGGATAGAGGTAGTATGTGTCATCTTCTGTGTTTCTAGAGGAACTTTCCACCAAGGAGAAGTGGAAAAGTATTATCATCTTCCCCACCTTCAAGAGAGAGTTATTTTGGGCCGCATTAGGTTGGGAGTTGGAATAGCAACGACAGGTCTGGATGAAGAGGAGGTTGTGGCCATTGTAGTCTGACCCTTGATGACCAGTAGTGCCAATAGATTAATCATGATGGTATTAGTCCATATGTTTCATAGGGTTGTGGAATTGGTCTCCTTCATGCTTTATAGCTGATACCTGATGATCAGGTTGCGAGACAATATATAGTATGAGGTACTATTCTAGTAGCCTAAAAATTTACCTCTTTTTAATACATGGTTTTTGAAAATAATTTATTCCTATATCTATTGTGGAAAGTCTTAGATTATAGATATAATATTACTATGGTGTAGTTACCATCAATACACCATTGATAATATAGACGTAGTGCATACGTGAGTGTAAGGACTATCACCTTAAGGTTTTATGTAACACTTTCTTGTGAAATCCCATTGTTCTTGAGATGAAGGGCTTCAATGTCATTCTCGAGTAGGACTAGTGAGTCCACTATCATTCTATTGTAGACTGCTATCACTATAGGATTTCTTTTACATCAATTTACTACAGTAGTTATCAATAAGAAGGTGAGTGGGATGTCCTTGATGGTATAGTTGAAAAAAACCATCCTGGGCTAGGTGAGGTGACCACCCATATTACCAATCCTTTCATGGAGGATAATGGATTTCTTTTAAATTATTTCCCTACAGTATATGATAATTTTAGGGATGTATTTTTTGATGACTTTCTTGGATTACCTTTTAAGAGAGATGTAGGTTTTAAAATTGAAATTCATCCAGTAGTCGCTCTAGTTTATATTCATCCATACATGATGAAACCAACTAATCTTGAGGAACTCGTGTAGAAGATAGAAGAACTAGAGGCTAAAGTCTTTATATAGCCTAGTATGTCCCCCCTAGGGATCGTCATTGCTTTTTTCTAAGAAGGTTAATTGAACTATTTGTCTATTATTAGATTACATAAGGTTGAACTAGCTTATTATCAATAGTCGATATCCATATCCACCAATATATTATCTCTTTAACCTGCTTTTAGGAGAAAAGGTATTCTCTATGATTGAATTGAGATCCATATATCTTTTAGTGTGAGTCATACAATCAGACATACCTGAGACAGCTTTTCGAAGCATGTATGGTTTTTATGAGTATCTTGTTATTCCATTTGGTATTAAGAACATTCATTCTATTTTCAATGCATTGATGAATATGGATTTTTACCTTTATATAGTCTCTTTTGATGCAGTATTTGTCAATGAAATCATTTTGTATTCTCACACTCAATCCTTCCATGCCAAACATCTTAAGATCATTCTGTGTAAATTTGGAGGGAGTCAACTTTATTCCAATATTTCTATGTGTGACTTCTTGATTGAAATGGTCATATAATTTCCGAATCAAGAGTATTTGTTGACCCAAAAATTGTATGTGTTTTTGTTTCATAGGAGCATCCCAAGAACGTGTTTGATATCATCAGTTTGTTAGGACTATATGAATATTACATGTTCTTCATGTTGGAAATATCATGTCTTTCTATACCTTTTACTAGTCATTAAAAGAAGGTTGTTATGTTCTTATGGTCCGAAGCATGCGAGAAAGAATTTCAGGAACTTAAAGGGAGGCTTGTCTTACCATTGATTCTAATACTTCCATAACCTAGAAATGAATATATATTCTTATGATATGCATGGGGAATTGGCATAGGATTAGTGTTTCTGAAGCAAGACCATGTTTTTGTGTATGGATCTCAATAGTTGTGGCCTCACAAGATAAATTACCCAATGCATGATGTCGACCTTATAGCAGTTTCCCATGCCATACATTAATGGATAAATTATCTATTTGGTGATCACATTCATGGGTATACAAATCAAAAGTTACTCAAGTATATATTTTATCAGTTTTTCTTGATCCTCTAACAATAATTATTGTTCAAATTTCAATAATCATTTTATTTTGAGATAGCCTACACACTTGTAAAGGGCAATGTAGTCGTAGATGCAATTAGTTGGAAAACTCATAAACTGATCGTACTGAAATATAGTGATCAATGGATGTTAATGGAAATATTTTCTAAACATCATATAGAGTTTCATGATAGTCAAGAGATTTATTACCTATCAACTTTAACAGTTTCCATTTCACTCTTTGCGAAGGTGGTGAGTAGTCAATTTTAAAATCTCAAAGGATTGATTATCCACGATAATATATTCGGAGATAACCCACCTCTAGATTGGTATGTGGGAAGAGATGTCATCCTACATCTATGTGGATTTATCTGTGTTCTAGTATATATGAGATATGATGTGATGAAAAAGTCCCACACTTCACATTGGGATGTTTATATAGGAATCTCAATAATGAATCCTGATATGAACCACCAGTATTGGTGGCCTGTGATAAAACATCAGATTTCATTCTTAATAATTAGGTGTTCCACCTATTAGTATGTAAAATAGGATCACCAAAGTCTTGATGGATTGTTACAACCGCCTCTAGTTCTAAAATTGAAATGGGATGATGTTTAAATTTATTTCGTAGTCATCCTAACTAAGATACTGAGGGGTAACAAAGCTATCTAGATATTTATTAACTGACTAATGAAATCAGCACACTTCATTTTTATTTCATAGAATTTATTATTTGATGAACTGGGATGACTGTATGAAAGTGAGGTTGTATGACTACATTAGGTTCCTTGTACTCTATTTTGTGATTGGGAATCTCATTTTACTTCACAGTTCTGTCAGGTTTTTCAAAAAGATATGGGAACTCAGGTGAATCGAAGCATATATTTTCACCCTTAGACCGATGGAAAATAAGAATAGATGATAAAAGTTATAGAGGATATTCTCTGACCATGTGTCCTTGATTTCAGCGGTTAATGGGAGAAGAATATCCCCCTTATCGAGATTTTTTACAATAAAAATTTAAGGTGATTATTCAGATGTCTCCATTGGAATAAAACTATGGTAGGCCATGCCATTCACCCATGTGCTGGATAGAGATAGTTGAGGTAGCCCTACATGGTCCTCATTTTATTTAGGTTACATTAGAACTGGTTCAGCTGATTAGGAATTATATTACTAATACTCATTCTAGATATAAAACATAGGCTGATCGTCATCAAAGAGCTATTGAGTTCGAGGTTTGGGATTGTGTTTTTCTCTGAGTGTCGCCAAGGAAAGGGCATCGATGGTTAAAGAAGAATAGAATGTTGTCAGATCATTATTTCGGGTCATTTGGGATTTTTGAGAGATTTGGGCCGGTAGCCTATCAGTATCTACTACATCATAGGAACTTTTCCATACATCATTTCGTACATGTCTCGTAGTGTCAACAATATCATGCCAATCTGCCGCATACCTCCGATCTTAATGAAGTACAGTTTTATGTAGAAGCTACATTTTAGGAATATATATTAATCATAATTGAACAATAAATGAAGCCTCTATGAGGTAGGTATTTTCCTCTAATATAGGTTCAATGGTTGCACAGGAAAGTACATGACGAGACTTGGGAGAAGGTATCATATGTTCATGCCCAATGGAAAATGTTTTTATTAGACAATGTTTCTTTACCGCTGTCAGGAGATCTCGAGTGTGAGTTTTTTTAGGGGGAAGGCTTTAAGAACCAGGTTTTTTCAGACATATATGGGACCCATAATATTCTGTCTATATCATTACATTTGACAAAATATAGAACCAAAATGAGATGGTAAAGGTCATGAGGGTGTCTGGGCCTTGTTCAAAGGCCAGAACCCATCAGTTCAGGGAAAATTGGATTTGCACGTGTTTTAGCATAAACTGTGCTGGAAATTCTAACAATTTGGAAAACTATGTGGATTGTCAATTTTTGGATAGAGCCACCTAGTACGGTTGGCGCATAGCCGTGCGAGCTAACTATGTGAATGTGTCGTTTTCCTTGGAACCCATCTATGGTTTGCACATGGTTTGATCAAACCATGAGGAAAAGTCATGTGCATGATAAAATTCTGTGAAAAATATCCAAAATGCCTAAAATGAACTATTTACTGCCCTATTCTATCCTATTCTGATATCAAGTTGGATTAACCCCTTTTCCTTTATTTTTATGAATTTTGAAGGCGATATCTAGTTATTAAGAGATCTAACTAATCTAGAATCCGATCTAACTTCCATTTATCATGTTGGATGGGAAACAGTATATACTAGAGTCCTCTTTAGCCATTATTATACTCTATTTCATTCGATCAAGATATCATCATGTTATCATTAGTCACATTTTCAATGACCCACTCTGATCCGAGGAAAACCAAATGCTAATACAGAAGGAGAAGGATTGTACAAAAATAAGGTGGGTGGTCTATATATAATCTCTAATGTTCTTTGATTTGGGAATATTCATGTGGGGCCACCAACATCATCGAAAGTTTCTTCTTAAATTTACATGGCATGATTATACCTTCATGAATCATATTGTTATGATCATTCCAAATATGTGATTAGTTGTTAGTTGTTACACCCTCATCTCAATTCACCCTATTTAAAAGGCTATACCATATTTTGGATTTCAGTGTTTTGTCACATTTAAGTCAACATTTGGGTGTGCCTTCGCATGACCATCATAAAGGTATGACCTTCAATAATAAACTATTTGTTATTAATGAGAATTTAATAATTGAAGGTACCCTATATTCTCACCACTTGACCTGCTTATGGTATGTTCATCAATATGAATATTAAATGTGAAATGTGAAATGGTGAATATACTAAGTATATAACATGTCCCTTTTAAATGATTTTTAGTAATTGTTATATGTCCATAACACCCTTTCCCATATTGATGGAAGGTAGAAAAATTATCCTGAATAATTTAATATGCCTAATTGGTTAATTATGACTTTCTTAAATGGGTTGAATGCTACATGGAATACCCATGCTAATAGAAGACATGGATTGAACAAAATGAATGATTACATGATTAAAATATCAAAACAGAAGGGACTGACTCGACCTCACCATGGATTCTATAGGAAAATACCCTGGGTATCAGGAACCCCATTATAATTCAAGGAATCAGTTTTCTTAGGGTAATACCCACCTCGACTCTGGTTCCTGCCGATTCATCAGAATCATGGTACACTACCATAGTGTCCATTACATTATTATTGGATACCTCTGATACACTACCTGGATCCACCATTGACTAGTAGGTGTCATGATGAAATACTATAGGTCCCCGTCTTTAATTAGCCCTATTTAATATTAGTCAATCATCATGAACTCAGTAGGAACCTTATTTTGGGATTCCTCAGATTATGAATCCGGGATTACATTCATACATCTTATCTAGACTCAGATACTACTATGTTAGCATTCCATGAGATCTACATAACCTTGGTAATTACCCTGAAACTCCCTCACAAGATATCATTGTAAGGTTTTATGGTTACATCTTGGGATATTAAATACGTATACTATCATGAAGTCGCATTAGTGATATATATGTCTCCGATAAAATATTAACATTATATAGTAATTAATTAATTAAAATGAATTTGTTACATATTTTGACACCAACTAGGAGATGAAGTATGTACAAGGGTTTTTAGTTATATTGTATTGTTTTTTATACATTATATATACATGACTAAACACTGCTATATTCTATATAATATCCTAGATGTTATAGACCCAATTGGTCATGGCCCACTGAGATTTATCGCACACCCTCTCCAGGAATCATTTGGATCTTGATGAAGATTACCTGACTACAGGTGTTGACAAAGGGAATCATACAACTTCAATGGAGCATGATAGCACATGAAAGAATTGTATCTCTAGATTCTATTAGTAGAATTGGTTTTATTTTATGTTTTGAACATTTTATATCTATTGTCTTGTATCCCTAGATTCCAGTTTACTACTGACATTTCATTACATCATCATTGATTCCATTGATATAGTTATAGTAATTCTCGTTTATCATTTTCATGAGTTTCATCCACTATTTATTTATATTGCTTTCACTGTTAACTACTATTTGTATTCCATCAACTATTATATGAATATATAATGAGGGAATAGTCTCCCCACAGCCACACCTAAGGTCATCACTGCTAGATAGTAGCCTTTGGAGTTTTGGGAGATGCGCTTGACTCTAATTGGACCACTGGGCTCGTGGCACCGGTTAGGTGGTATCTGCGACTGGGACAACAAAATTTCATCAGGTATATCATGTGCCATTATAATTATTTCTCCAACCTCCTCAAAACATGATGCATCCATACATTTCATCCCATATAGGGTTTCAAAATCTATCATCTAAATTCTTGACTGAATGCTATTGTTGTATGAAAACTCAACTAGAGGAATGTGTTGATCCCAAATGGATTTGAAATATAGATAAAAAGATCTGAAAAAATCTTCATTAGTTTGAATTCTTCACTCAGACTGACTATATATCTATGAATAATATGTAGTGATTAAAGTAAATTTTTTATCAGGTTCTTGCAAAATACTTCACCATAACTTTGTTGTAAACCTAATATCTTGATCTGATACAACAAAATGAGATAATCCATGAAACCATACAACTTCATAATTGTAAATCCTGTAACCATATCCAATGGGAAATATTCTATGATACCAATTAAATGAGCTAACATAGTAAGGTGGTCTCGTACCACCCACAAAACAGTAATCCCATTAGAAGTTTTGGGTAGTCGAACAAAAAAATCAATATTGATGTTTTCCCATTTCCATTCTAGTATGGGTAATGGATTCACCATACCATTATTCTTTTATCATTCATACTTTGTTTGATTGAATACTATACACCAACACCAAAATATTTGATATTTAACATCAACCCATTCCATCCTATGTATTATTTCAGGTCCCTATACATCTTCATCCTTCCATGAAGAATAGAGAATGATGAACTATGAGATTCCTTTAACAATACCCTATTCATATTTGGTATTGATGGAATACATCCACTGTTCATGATCCTTATCATTCTATTCTTATTGAGGATAAACATAGCAACATTTTAGACATTATTTTGAATTTCATTATCTTCTTTACGAGCCTCTGTAATCTTAACATGGATAAAGGGTTAAAAATTAATTTAAGAGAGATGATATTTTTCCTATTCCATTAGGATTTGTAAATCTCTTCATTACTATTCGAGAAATATTGTTCTTTTGTGATCCTGATAATTGATAATCTAGAATGATCATTCCGACTCAAAGTATCATCAACATGGTTTTCATTACCAATGTGGTAATTTATTAAGAAGTCATAATTAATTATCATCTCTAACCATAATCACAGGTGCATTTTCTACTCGTTTTATGTGAATATATATATTTTTTACATTTACTATTATTATATATATCACACATTTCTCCACAAATATAATTCCTCCACATCTTTAATGAAAAAATTACCACTGCTAACTCCAAATCATGAATTGTGTAAGTTTTTGTCATGAATATTCAACTACCATGAGGCATAATCTTTTACCATGTTATACTACATAAAAACACATCCAAATCCCTTATTCTATGCATCACAATTGATTATAAATCAATCTCCACTATAGGGTGATGTAGGAATAGGTGCACTAACCAACCGTCACTTCAGTTCCTTGAAATTTTCCCCACATTCATATGTCAATAGAAACATGAGTCCCTTCCAAATTAACATGGTTATTGAAGTAGAAAATTGTGATTCATTATCAACAAACTATATACAATATATAGATATTACATTAATGATATGGAACTTAGTCACTATGGTTGGTCTAGGAAAACATTATCATCCATCTTTTAATGATATACTATTATACCATATCTTGAAATTATATAGCCTAAAAATGAAACCTTTTGATGCCAACATTTATTCTTTAGATATTTTTCATATACCTTCTCCGTCCATAGGGTCCTTCGTATAATTCTCAGGTTATATTAATGCTCAATATTAATATTAGAAAAGAATAGAATATCATCAATAAAAAACCACCACAATCTTTTCAAGGTAATATATAAAGACATTATTTATAATTTACATACTCATAAAAGGGTAATTAGTAAGACAAAAAGGAATCAATATATATTAATAGTGTTCAAACCTTATATGGAATAATTTCTTTGATATATCCTCCTTATTGAACCACAAATAATGATAACCAGAATGAAGGTCAATCTTGGAAAGGTATTTTTCTCCATGCAATTGATCAAACATTTGATTAATATAGGAAAGAGGATAAATTTTCATGATTGTGATATTTTTCAAATCTCAGTAATCAATGCAGAGTTACATTGATCCATATTTATTTGTTACAAAAAGAAACAGTGAATCCCCTGGTGATACACTTGGTCGAATGAATCCCTTATCAATGTTTTTATAGATTCTCTCCCTCAATTACCACAACTAAATTAGGGAAATACTATAAGGAGACATTTAAATTTGTGTGGATCCAGGTACGAGTTATATTGAGAACTAAACATTGCATTTTTTTAAGGCTAAGAGACACTTCTGAAAAAACATCCATAAAATCTAGAACATCAGTAACATCATTGATATCAATCTTATTTGAAACAATTTGAGATAAATAACCCATTTTAATTGGAACAAATTCCCATAAAATGGATTTAATATCAAAATGAATTACATTCCAATCATCATATTGATGGATGATCATAAGAGGGTTTTGAATATGAATAGTAACTTCCCTAACATGACAGTGGATGTGGAATTTATGCAGGGAAATCCAATACAAACCTAACATGAAACTGAATTCAACCAATATATGAATTACAAGATTAGTGGGATAAAAATTTTTACAATCAGAAACCATATAGGAATCATATACATGACATGAAATCATAATATTATTATGGGACTGAACTTATAATTCCACATCTAATTGATTTGGGGGAATCGTAACACCAATGAAATATTATTTAAATATTAATGATTGAGAATATATAGAATCAAATATAACATTATTATTTCTAGAGTGGATGGTATGTGCACAATTTATCATGTTGTTATCCCAACCCTCATCCAAAATAGCTATTTGATTTTATTTTACCATATAACCCATCATAAGTGGTTGCTGGCATAGATCATAATCACCATCCCATGGGTTTGGGTAGTGGTTTGCATATTTCCCATTCTCTATATACTTCTAGAATTGAATCATAGGAGGTTCACTCAATATATATTTTTCTCCATTATTATTTTGAGAAAACTTCTTCCCATCACTTTAGAAATCAAATAATCGATGGCCTTCCCTTCCACATGTTATATATTTATTAGGCCCCTTAAGGAAATTACCACCATTCTCATTACCACTCATAGGGAATAACGAAAATATAATCTTATTTTCTTGTTGTATTTTAGATTTTTTATTGAACATCATCATAATCCTCTTTTAAAAACTATGATATTGATATGTGACTCAAAATACTCTTTCATCCATGATTACACATCGGGAAATATATTCATAGCTACTAATGAATCTTATTTATAACACCCTTTTGGTACATGGATGAATCCCCCAAAGAACCTATCAACCTTACATTCTGGATAGATGATAATTCCTGAAGTGTACCTCAAAAGTCTCGTGAAATTATCCACTTAGGTCCCAATTGATTCAAGGTCATTTTTCTTCAAATAATTGATATATTTGTTCTTATGGTTATAATTATATCATGGAATGTACGTATTGAAAAATATATTCTTAAACTAATCCATATAAATGGATTCAATCTCATATTGATACATCATATTCTTGATTATAGTCTACTACAAACCTACATCACCTTAAAACTGATAAATAGCAAGAATGCCTTTCTCATGCCCCGAACATTTATGAATGGAGAATATCATTTCAGTAGTATTGATCCATTGTAAAATAAAAAGTGGATCATACAACCCATTGAATGATGTAGGATGTTTCCTCATGTAATAATAAATTGAAAGATTTTCGCAAATTTTCACATTTGGAATTCCACAATGATTCAAGGATTGAGAATGTTTAATGAGCATAATAATTAGGATTTTCTTTCAATATCCCATATAATTCTGCTTTTTATGAATAAAATAAATGTATTATCCATTACAATAACCATTAATGTAGTTTTTTTGGCTTCCATCCATTGGATAAAATCAAAATAATAGAGTATGATATAGATATCATAATCATGAAAAATAACATATAATACATCTAACATAGGAAACCTTTTGTAATATATTACACGATATGGTTTCACAATGATATTCATATCCAACATATATTTAAATACATCATAAGGGTATGTGATGTGTTTTTTAATTCCAAAAGAATATACCCTATGAGTGTCAAACTACGTGTCCATCAAGCCCCATTGTTGTTTACCAGATTACCACAAGTCATTCCTCAGACATCTTGTTGGAGTTATTATAACTAGGTTCATCTTTTCTAGAGACACATTCAATTATAGTATCCAAACATGGATGTATTTCATGAAAACCACTCTCATTATACTTTTATAAAATTACAGGAAATTTACCTATACTTTCCATTATCCCTAAAGTTATTCCTAGATATGTCCTCACTATTATCACAATGCTTTTCTCATCCAATGTTCACAATGATACTATAAATTTACTCTAACATCAACTCTAGTGTCCCAATCATTCCTGACCGAAACATTACATAACTTCTAGGGAATATTAAACCTTATAAAAATAGACTCTAAAATACCATAATTGGTCTAACGCTTTTAGAAACATAGAAACATAAACACGGTAACATAAATGATCCACATAATCTCCAACTAAGTTATTCTTGATTAGAACCAATCATATAAACCTCAATCATAATACATATCATCATATCATAGGAAAATGATTTAAGAAAAATGGGTGTGTTCAGATGCTCAGTTAGAGTAAACGGGTATATATGTAAATATAAACAAGAGCATAAGGATACCAGAACATGATCATGAAAATAGAATATCATACCACTCAAGTCAATGATACTAATGGTAATCACAAAAAATGATTTGTTGGTCATGAGAAATTAATCATAATGAAATACAAATTATAATCCATAAAATAATAACATAGGAATAAAACATGGAATTGTGTCTTACACATAAACATATACTATGATTTCAATATTAGTCATGACATCATTTCTAAGAACATCTTGTTAATATGGGTTAACTCTTCATTTTATCTTGTTAGTAATGGTTCACTCCCATAGACTTCATAGTAGAATTATTTCACTCCCCATTAAAACCTGGTAGACTTGGTTCACTCCCATGACTATTGTTGTAGTCAAGGATCATTACCATGTACATCTTAATCTATCTCATTAGATATAAAGATGTACCCAATGCATTTTAGTGGGATATAGGTCCCACCCATCACATAGTGAAATCATTCATACATGTTCCACCAGATCAAATGTAGTCAATTTATAACCCCTGAAAAGAAATAGTTAGTATAAAAATGAAATGAAATCATAAAATGATGAATGAGACATGTCTTATAATCATGTCATCAGAAAAATAACCAATGAAAAGAATCACATTTCAAATGAATATAACTCTTGAAAAAGAAATGGGATTCATAAATGTATTTACATAAAAAATAATCCCTTCATAAAATGTATAGGAATTGAAAAATATAATAATATAACCCTAGAAGAAAGGGTAACCCTAAGGTATGTTATATTAGATGTGAAATAATTTTTAATGGTCTTTTAAAAGATATTATTGTGGAAAACTTCCATTATTCTATGAATTTTATTATAACATAAACCATTTGAAAATCACTTCTTTTGAAAATAGAACTAAAAAAACTATAAAGAAATATTTTATAAAAATAAAACAATTTATATTCATTTATCCTCGATTATGATTTTTAAGGATATTATGAAAACATTTGAAGACATAATGTTTTTTATACAATTGAATTTTGAACAAAGGGAGAGAGATAGTCATATATTATATAAAAACATAGTATTATCTACTAGAGAGTGTAATAGCTATACTAACACAAGAGTATATTATTAATAAATATAGGATAGGAAACTCATGATTATTCATGATATATTGATTACAATTTTTCATTAATATAATCATAAATTTATGAAATATATAAAAGTGATGAGATTGTCTCAAAAAACACATATAACATGGTAACATGGGATCAAACTCTCTATGTAAGAAAATTATATTTTATTAATCATAAAATAGAATGAAAATAATTATATTCATGATATAACATATAAAATGGATGTATACTCCTTGAAAAAGAGTATCGGTGTATAACAAAGCATGAGTCTCAATATTGGAAAATAGAGACAATTTTTTTTCCAATTTCGTAACTTTTGAATATTATTCCCCCTGAATGAAAGTTAAAAAATTGATATATTAATAACAATAAATTTAAGTATAAGATATATTTAATCAAATCAGGTATAGTATATACACCAAGTAATTGTAATGACTATCAAACATAGCTTGTATCTCACGAGAATAATAAGTGAGATCAAATCCCATTAACCAATGTTGTGGTTAAATTTGTACTCATATGAAATTCCATTATAATTAATATATAATTATTATAAATATTTTACAGAATAATTTTCTTATACATATGACCATATTTTTTTTATTATGACCTTTTATTATCCACATTTATCAATCCAATATTATGTTTTCACTTTGGGTAATGTTCGCTTTGATCTTCGCATGCGTCTTATTTTGTTTTATAGTTGGTCTTTATAAATATATAATGTATCAATAATGTAAATAAAAATATAAATATCATTAATATCATAAATATTTATATTATAATAATCAATTGTATAGAGAATTATGATATGTAATATAATATTCTTTGAGATGGTAAGTTGTATGTATGCATGGATGTTATTTACATTTTAATTTTGTTATGGAAATAATGAAATAATATAACATAAAATTTATATGCATATAATATCATTATTTTAGAATTATATTTTTATATATATCATATAATTTTCAAAAACCCAACCTTAATATATTCCTTGTAGTGTATGAACGAATCACGTCACTTTAAGGGGGTCGTAGACCAAATTTACTCAAAAGAAATTGTCGTAATTACATCAAATGAAATGTAAAAATATGTCTATATTAAAATGAGTAAAAAGGATCAAATTAATAAAAAAAATTAATATATTAAATATATAAATAGTTTTTTCATCATAATTGCTTCTATGAGTAAAATAAAGGAAAAAATTAATAATTATCTTTTAGTGATGCTATAGTTCCCTCACATGTAAACAATATGTTTGATACCCATTAGATTGAGGTGTGTGTATTTGTTAGTAAAAACATCACATAAAAACATAATAAAATATATTATATACTAGTTTTTTTATTCAATAATTTAATAATGTGAGTGGAGGTTATGAGATGTGATATAAATGAATGGAGCTTGAGTGTAGATGTGGCCTCTTAATCAGGTAACTTTATTTTGTTTGTTCCAAAATCATTTCTTGAGAATCTTTATTCCCAAGGGAAGGATAATATGAGGAATGGATATAAGTTCAAAGATTATTTAATATGGTTTTATGTGATCCTAGTTGCAGAATTGGTTTGATGATGTGGGTATAGGTGGTTGCGTTTTATAGTGAAGGGAAAGGACACCCTTTGAATATTTGAAAAACGTTATGTGTACCCATGTTTTTATATAAAAAATTCATCAAAAACACAAAATTCTCAATAATGGAAGGTTTATTTATGAATAATGGGAATTTACAGGGGTCTCGACAGGTGTTTAGGTCATTTTTTGTCTAATATTTAATGATTTATACTTTATTAACATAATATTTCTCGTAAATAATGTAAATATCTTTAATCAAATTATATATTTTTTTTTCAAAAACATAATTTTCCATATTTTAAATTATAAATCATAACGATTAATAATATGGAATCAATTTTTCAAAATTCAAATCAGATAAGTGGGAGAAATTAATTTATAATTAATCCCCAAATTAGTTCATCAATGCAGTTTTTGAGGTAGAAATGATCAAAAGAATGCTACGTTTTTAATTCCAATTTCAATATGAATTTGGATCCATTGAAAAAATTGTATTAATTGTTCAATATATTATCTAATTAATATTTTAAAAAAATTTAAGTATAATTTATCAATATAAATAAATTAAATTAAAAATAAGTTTGGATTTGAAATATGGTATTTTTCATTATTGATCGTTAAATACAGTTTTTCAGAAAAAACAAAAAAAAATATACTAAGTTAATTTCAATATTATAATTTTAAAAATGTGGTTTATTTAATCAAATTAAATTAATAAATGAGAATAAAAAAAGTTTACTATATTTAATATATGGAAATTAAAATTTGTTCATTTGAGAAAACAGTATTTTTTAATATAGAAGTACTTTACCACTATATATATTATATTAAAAATATATTTTATTTATATAAAAAATTATAAAATATTATTTAAAATTAGTTATTAATATTTATATAACAATTTTTATTTTTAGGTTATAATTATCTCATTTACTAATTATTAAAATGACATTTTTCTTAGAAACTCCTGGTTGCCTGTTTTGTAACAGAACATAGTGTTGTAAGTATCAAATTCCAGGTCAGGGTTGCGTGTAACGTACAACAAGTCCATGATTCGTATAACACATAAAATTTATGTTCCAAGTGAAAAGAACTGTTGAATTATTTTATTGAAATATATAATTTAAAATTTTATTTATTAATAAAAGGCACATGAAGTATCCAGGTGTAACATGGTGAGTGGTAATTTTTTAAAATTTTTAATGAATGGATTACAAGAATATGATATCCATTATATGTGACCTTGATAATGGAATGTTATCAATAATAGGTTGTATAATTTCTACATTTTTCCAACCAATGGTTTTTGAACATGTATCTATGTGGTTGTACCATAAGTTTACTATTAAGTCACTTTGAAAAATATTTTTTCACTTAATCCATGAGATTAATTTTAATTATTTTCACTAATTATTTTGATAAAAAATTATGTTTTAAATGTTAGAAAATTTTAAAAATAAGGATTCAAATTATAGAATTAGATTTTAAAAATTCAAAATTAATGGAAAAAATTATAATATTTTAATCTGATAGATATGTTATGAAATCAAGTCTTAAATGAAAAAATTTCAAAAAAATTAAAATGATTTAATATAAAATTACAATATGAATCATGTTATAGTTACCAAAATTAGATTAATATATTTACAATGGAAATAATTTTAATTTTAAATAAATTACAATATAACTTACATATACTAATAAAATAGAGAAATATGATGTTTTCAGTTAATATTTTGTATTTATATAATTCATTGATAAATGAATCTTCTCAGAAAAAACAGAAAAATTAATTATAATATGACTTAATATTCCAATATAATAAAATATTTTTATTATATCATATTTATTTTATAAGGTTTTAAAAATTATGATTCAAAATCTTTTTGGCATAAAATGGTCACAAAATAACTTTTTTTGAAAAATAATGTTTTTGAGTCTAGATTTGGATTTATTATTATCTAATGTCTTGAAATTATTTAATATTATTGTTAATATTTTTATTGAATTTATAAAATAGAGATTTTATAAAAAAAATAATCATTGTGGTTTGGTTATGTTATAAATATATAACACACCAGGGCACACCAATGTTTTTCTTCAGAGAAATGATTCATTTTATCCTAATAATGTTATCATTTTTATTTCTAATTAATTTGTCAAAAAATAATCAATTATATATTAACTTGTAATCCATATTTTTATAATTTAGTTAATCGTATTCATACTGACCTTTCTAGTGTATTTGTGATAATAATCATGTAATAAATTTTTAATAATATATCATGATTCCTTTAAACACGCTGTTGCATCTGATACAATAATAACTAGGTATTGTGTGTAACATTATAAAATGATAATTTTTATGAAATGGTAGAACGAATCCAAAATAATTATAAGGAAATACAACACTAGTTTAATGTAATTATAAATATAAAAATGATTAATTTAATTGAAACTATATTTCATTAAATCATAGAGTGTTACATTATAACGCCATTAAAAATAATTTAACCATATGAATTCATCTCAATCATCAATGTTTTAGAATTTAAAAATTAATTCCTCGAATCGAACAAAATTTAAAATTAATATTCAATATTCATTTAAAGAAGTGACTGGGAAACTGAATAGTTACATAGTGTAACTCTTAAGAAGGTATACACATAAAATAAAATAGTTAGGAAGTTATGATTTGTAAATAGATGAAAAATATAAATGATTAATGAGAGTGATAGTTATCATTGATCACAAGAAATTAGTTGATATAGTGAACATGTACGATCAAAAAACCATAAATCATTGTTGAACAAAGAAAACTTCTAATTCATCAGAAATGAAGTTACTAGGGTAACCATTCTATTTCAAGATATTTTTCCTATAATTGAATAATATTCATTAGATTAAATAATTACATTATTTCAATCTATTTTATACGGAAAATATAACATTTGGGATGTTCATTCAATGATATACACAACTTCTATTATTACATGAAATGAATGTGGATTTGTTATCCCTCATTCCAAAATTGATTTTAAGATTCCTATATGTAATGTGAATTTATTACCTCTATAATTCATTATCATAAATGAAGTATGGATAAAAAAATTATCCAATATTAATAAATCTTTATTTGGTGAAATAATCCAGTAATCTATAAAAAATTCAAATTTCAACATAAACCATTTCAAAAATATATATCCTTATTAACCATAAGAATTATTAGAATTTGAAACATCATAATAATGGTGAAAGAATTTCTCAAACTGATCATAACTTTGGTTCCCCCATATATCATAATAAAGAACATGATTGTCACATAAAAAATGTGAATACAATCATAATGTATTCTATTCCAACAAGATAATTACAATAAAATATTATAAAAAATATATATTATTCATTATTTATTACGTATAAAAATAGATATATTTAATAAATCTGGAGGGCTATAAGCTCTATTCATGATAGAATAACGAATATTTTCAAAAAATTCTCTGATTGGTTCAAAGTAATTAGTACAACATAATTATTGATTCTAATATAAAATTTATTTATCGAAATTAAATTAAATCTTCTCAACATTATGAATATATTAAATGTTAACTTCCCTTAATAACTATTTTTTTCAAAAAATATATTAATGAAAATAAATATATTTTCTTGGATATAAGTACCATTCAACAAATTATTCCAAATACATAAAATAATTATTCTTAACAAGACTTATATATCTTATTATTCTGATAATATAATATTTGAATTCCAATACATAAATACTTTATTCAACCCTCTTCATTCTAAAAAAATTTATTATGATTTATATTCATATTCATTGACAATTAATTCATTTCACATGTCATATAAAATATCATCATCCTACGATATATAATAATTAATCATACCTCTTAACTAACTCACATCAGAATCATTCCCTTTATAAAATCTATTTGTATAATTCCCAAAAAAATTATATTTATTGAATGAAATATTTGATGATTTTTAGGGAGACCAGTATTCCAATCCATTATGTTAACTAAACATTCCATATTCCCTTTGATGTTAATTTATTCTTGTACTTCAAATTTAAAACATATAAAATTTCCCCAAACATAGTCACTCGAGTGTTTCTTCCTACATTCTGGACAGATAAAATAAAATTTCTTCTTTCCTCTATGGATTACATTACCCAAACTATCATAAAATTTTTACTTGTATTATATGGTTCTTTCAAGAGTATCTTATTATATATATTGTTAATAATGTACTATAAAAACTAGTTAGTCATAATAACAACACTTGTAACTCCATTAATCATTCCATTTTATTAATACTTAGAAAATTTTCAGTTATATTCAACATTGTCCTAGTTCCTTCTGGTTACATCAATTAAAAAAAATAAAACACATATCATGAGTAATATTTATCAGAGTGGGAAACCAAAAAAATCATAAAAAATCACATAAAAATGTATAATCAATAAAAATTCCCTTAAATATAAAAAAAATATTCATTACCTAAATAATTCGTGATAATTATCAATTAAAAATCATAATGATGGTATATAAAGAGATTATTATTTTAGAAATAATATCACTCACAAGTATTAAACCAATTGTAATTTGAGGCCTATTTTCATGCTCCAATTAAAGATCATGTATATCTTAAGACAATTTTTTAATTTTGTTACCCATAACCACATCTATCATAGATAAATATCCAATAATAGTATCTAGAAATGGATATATTCTTATGAAATCAAGCACTCTATCCTTTACCCAAATTATAGGTCATTTTCATATATATTAAATTGTATGTAGAATTATCCTTAGAATCTTCTCTAGATATATCCATAGAAATATTCCAAGGTATCTCATTAATGATTTCACATATTAGATCGCAAAACATTAAATAAACCTTTTCTATGATAGCAACCATTAGGACCTTGGTGTCATGACCCGTCCCCCAGGGCCCGTGTTGTGACATACCCTAAGCCCTCCTCTTGAAGGACAAGGGTTGGTGACTAGCATCGAAAGAGTCAACCTGCTAGTGGGAGGAATTTTCCTCAGTACCTATACACACACACACAGACACACACAACTAAATACAAAATGTGTAAAATAATACATGCATGCCACTATACAACTATTGAATTCAAGTAAAACTAAATGACGAATGGGCCGTATTACAAAACTAATGATATACTAATAGGAAAATAATAATATACAAAATAATATATGGAGATCCATCCACTAAAACCCCCAACTGATGGGTATGTACAGAGTAGATTCTTGAAGCTGTAGAAGTAAACACTATGTCGAAGGTCTCATAGGGAACCACCAGGTCCTGGGCCACCAAATCCTCTATTAAGGTGTCTGCCCTCTGCACCAGAAACAACACATGTATGTGGAGACTTTGTAGGGGTGTGTAAAAATATACTCCTTAGGGACCGAAAACCAAAAAAGGAAAACCCACCAAGTAATAAACAACCTATTCACTATTAATAATAACTATTCCTAATCACGAAGCTAGACATATCACACCAGGTATTTTCTAGAGTAGTATAGTATGACCATAAGTCATAAAGATGAACACCTCGGCTACTGGAGAACTCCTCCTCAATGAGTAAAGTTGGTCCACTAGGTCAAACAAAAACCACATTCCACTAAACTAAGACTGATGTAGTACTCCTCCCTAATTAGTACCATGGCTATGTTGGGTCACATAGAAGCTTCTCCCCACCGTGGGCATGTTGGGTCACATAGAAGCCGCTTCCCACTATAGCAATATTGAATTACTCCACCTATCAGGTAATGTGGGGTTTTCAGGTCACATTGAAGCTACCCCCATCGTGGGCCTCCCAGGTCACAAAAAACCTCTTCCCATTAGTCCAATGTATTTGATGCACATATGGTCACTCACAAGTAGTATTTGGATCTCTACAACCACATGGTTTAGTCACATTGAAATCTAGATCAAAGTAGAAGTTATCCAAAATCCATTAATCGAATTTAAAAATCCATAAAATCCATTATAGAGTATTAAAAAATATCCACCACCTTAGGAGTGTTCCAACGCTTCAAATAGCTCATCAATGGGATGCTCAATATGCATGTTTTTTGTGTTTTTCAAAAAGGGGCTAGTGGGGTCAGGGTATGGTCTGGCCCGGTTGGACCAACCCGAACCAACATGGCCTGAGGTCCACTGACATGACCTAGGTCCACTGACCTTACCTGAATCTAGACCGGCCTGGGTCCATTCCATTGGCTACGGGTCTGGCCTGATAGGGGAGGTTTAGCAAGGTGGTCGACTCGTTCCCCCCGAGGCGGACCAGTTCATTGCTAGGACGAGACGTGGTACATGACCACGTTCGGCTCCCTTTCTACCATATAGGCCATTCACAAGGCTATCTCCCCCAGTTGTAGGCACACAACATGGGATTTTCCATGAGGGACATGGCATAGTGCCCGATGGGATGTGGCGCGACGCCGTTTAGGAAGCGGCATGGCTAGCGAGCCTATGGGATGCAATGTGGCACTACGTCCGTAGGGCACTTATGCGAAGGGGTGGCCGCATCCGGCCATCTCCAGCCGCCGGTGGCCCATGCCGCATCACTATGGCCAGTTTTCCACAACAACCTTCTGAAAAACCATTATGGTGTGTCAGATGGTTCATTAGCAGACCACCATGTCCACTCTAAATGCATGTCCTTCACACCTTTTACGCCAATTCCCTTTAGGGGATCCCCTCTTACCTAAAAAGTCTTTACAGCCTCAATGACAACGGTTTGAGGATGATTCCATGAATAATGAAAATGTGGAGGGGCCCGGTCCTAGTTAAAGTCGGCCTGCACCCTCCATATTGGAGGTTTAATAGGCCAACCTATTCTTGTCTCTCACACCATATGAATAAAATAAAAGTACCATAATTTCAAAATACATTAGAGGTAAATAAACTAATTGATAAAAAATTATAAGGGAGGATTCCTTATATTTAAAATACAACCTACTATGAAATGGATTGAGTGAAATCGATTTTTTTATTCTTCATTGATCATTGAAATGGAAATGGATTCAGTGATATCAAAACAAGAGATAAGGTTCATTCCCATTGTTTTGTTTTTTTAACATATACCAAAGATCATAGAACATTCATCGCAAATGTATTCATTGGAATGGAGTACAATAGAAATATTATAATACATCATTTGAAAAATGTTAAATGAAAAAATTAGTTCATATTAGGGTTTCATGTTTGGAATCTATGGCATGATCAAGGCGAGGTGTCGATGATGGATGGTTGAGAAAAATCTAGGATTGGTGGTTCACAGTTTGACATTTTATTTATGGAAAGAAACATATGAGGATCATTATGTTGTGTATTGGGTGTTTAAAATAAATCTACTAGGGAAAAACATTCTTCTTCAATCCCAAATCCATTATTACAAATGATTTTGTGATAGAGTTGATGTAGGTAGTGGTGGTGGAGAGAAATAAAAATCATTATTGGATTTCTGAAGAAAAAAAAACTCATGTATATAGTGTATACATTACAAGAGAACACATCATTTGGGACCCATGATAGAGTAGTTACATTTTTTAGAAAATAATATATCCAATGAAATGTGGTGTAAGAACCTGGATCATCTTTTATGGTATGTTATTCTCATCTCTAGTGTTTTTGAGGAAAATGGTTATTTCTAGATATTTCTTAAGTACACGTCATGTAACTTATGATTATATGTTGTGTACTCATTTAACACATGTATTTGTGTGCTGGTCGTGTAATGGCCGAGCATACAGCTGTTCCTGGTGACCTAGAGAATGCATATTGCTGGGGCGTGTATGTGAAAGTACATGATTTTTTCTTCTAAAGCACATGATGTGTACTTTCAATTTTTCATTAAAAATTCCGGGATCATGTCTGATGGAAGGAACACATATCTTCTTGACCTAGTTCATCCTAGAGAATCTGTAAAGAATTGATCATGTCCATTCCCTTGATCGAGTAGTTGTTCTATTATTCGACCATCGTTGATTGCATTGTGATATCTTTGGTAAGCTCTACCTTCCTTTAGAGCTTCATTTTCGTATTTCACCCCATTCTCAAGTAATCATGTGTTGAACCTTTTGGATGTTTTAGTAGATCTTTATCTTTATAGGTAGATTCAAGGATTGAGGTTCAGTTATAGAGATTATATAACACTAAGGTAGGTGGTTTGTGTCATTCTGTAGTTAGTCTTTCGGTTATCTGTTAAAAAGTGCCCAATTCCAACGAACGAGGTATTTTGTGTTTGGGTTTTCAGACCAAATATCTTCTTTCTATTTCTTGGTTGATTTAATAGAGGATATATGTTGTGAATATGGTTTATCATTCCATGATATGGTGGGTTTTATGATGTTTTCTGGTTTTAAACATTTGATGTAGTTTTTCCTTTTAAGTTGCTTCAATGTTTACCATACCTAGTATTATTAGGATGGAGTTTTTTATCAGACATGAAATTATAATGTAGTTCTTTATCCATGTAATTCATGAGGTTTAATTTGGCTGTCATGTATTTCTGTGCTCATTTGACTTACAGTGGGCCATTATAACCTGGTGTAGTAGAACATAGGGAGAATGGACGTGAGGGATTTTCCAGAGGGTTTGTTTTTACTTTTACTATGTGTGACCATATGGGGAATTGATGTAAGTGCTTCCTCAGAATGTATGTAGATCATCAATGTTAGCCACATGGGTTATGAGATGTATGTGCTTCCCTATAGTTCCTTTTAATTACAGATACGAGACAATAGAGGGAATTGACGGTCAGTGCTTCCTCATAGAATATGTTCTGAAGCTAAACCTGAGGGGTTAGAATGTGTATACATCTCAGAGGGTTTCTTGTGTTTCCTAGGTAGGAACAGATGCGATAAGGCAATGAGAGCATCTAAGAGGGTTACCTTTTTTTATTATCTTCTTACAGGGTATGAGGTGTTTCAATTCTTTGAAACTGTAGGAATGTTTTTTGTGTACTACATTCATCTTTAATGATTCATTTTCTTATTTCTTGAAATATATTTTCACTAACTGCTAGGCACAGATCTCTAGGTGGTTTCATACTGTGATATAGTTTCACACCCTGTTTGGGTCATGCTTTTGGGCTCAAACTAATTATATTGATGCAGGTATAGATAAGGGTGAGCACCCTTCTATTTCTGGTACTTGACTACTTTGGAGCTAGAGAGCATGGGACTAAGCTATGTCTTGTGATGCGGAAGAGTTTTTTACATTTGTCTTTCGTACATTGGTTTAGTACTGTATTTCATCATTGTGACGTGTTTGGCTTCTTTACTTGACATATGTATCATTAGTCATTATATATGTTCTCCAGCTTCTTATTACATTCAATCTTCCAATGTTTACTGTTTTATGCCATTATTAATATTCCGCTATTGATATATGTTTCTATTCCACTATGTTACTATGCGAATAAGGGAACACATCCCCCACTATCACACCCTAGGCCCTCGATGCTAGTTGGAAGCCTTTGGCATTAGAGGATATGCAGTTGAGGGCATGTGACCAACTAGATACGGGGCATCTCATGGAGGATTCTAGAACCTAGATGTTACAATGTGTTATCAAAGAGGGGTTTTCATCTTTTCTTACTATTTAGAGTCTATAACCAGCGATAAAACGAAATTGGTACTTGGTAATAGGTTGGGCATGGATGTAGCTATCACGAGTATAGGAAAAATCCAATTTACATTGTTTTTGAAATTTTTATGGTTATTCAATTTTATAGTTGATTTTATTTTCACCGTTGGGTGATTCACATGTTTTGTGTTGTTATTATTAATGTTATTGAGGTTCAATTTCTGTTTAAACCTGTTATGATGAGGGTATGATATCACATTCATCATATAGTTACGTGCTAAAAATCACATGTCTTGCATTCTTACCATGCCAAATAGGGTGAATTATCAATTCCATGTTATTGGGATAGATTTTGTGCCAGATATGCATGTTGTTGTGATAGATCCCTTAATAGAATTCTTGTTTTTCATAGAGAAATAAATTGGTAATGTTTTGATTGAACGAACACGAAACATTGGTTCATGAGGTGTGATGGGCCCTAATGGATCATAATATCATGGATCATTAATCTATTATGCTTGTCTGTGACATGTATAAGATTCCATGCATTGATTTTCAGGGATTATGGGCCTTCACGGATCAGAATTTGGCACTTTAATGTTCGTTTCTTTGTTTTTATGGGATCCAATGTAGTTTATGAGGCTTACTGTCTGGAAAAACCTAGAATACCCACTATGTAGTGATGATTACACACCATGTGTTATTCTGTTCAGGAAGAAAGTATTTTTCAAGTACATAGCATGTAGTATATGTACACGCCATGTAGTCTCTAACTATGTCATTGGTTGTGTGGGAAGAGACAGAAGGTTGGTAAATCTCTGGTTAGACACACCATGTAGCATACATACATGCTATGTTATAGAGCTATATAACCAGTCATGTGACTAACAACCCATGTAAATTGTTTTCATTCTAATAAATTCCATGTCCATTTGGAACACGCTGTGTAGTGTGAGCTGTGTCTCAGGTCGTTTAACTAACAACACAGGTCGGTGAAGCTCGTCTAGTACACATTATGTCTGGAATGAAGATGACATGCTGTCTCATTCTCGGAGAACTGTGTGGCTTAACCATATAGAATTACTTGGGTATGGAAAGAGGATTCAAGTACATTCCATGTATTAGGAAACCATGCTTTGTGTATGGGGTGCTACATGACCTGGGTTGGAAAAAGTACCTTCCCATGTGAAGGATTAAGGTAACATTCCGCGTAGTTATTATACATGACGTGTATCCATATTTTGGAAAACACGAATGCTATCTTTCACTTGTTTCCTTCATACACTAATAAGTTACAATATCTGATAATATTGATCTATGTTGTGCGCTTGACCATGTAGATTAATTCCCCCAAGAATTCCTCCGGTTGTACGCTAGTTATAGGGAAATGATCAGAAAACGTACATGGCTGGTCAAGGATTACCAGCAGATCCTCTAGTAGTGCCAGTCATGGAACCAGTCATAATTCTGGACATAGGTTCTGATAAATAGTTTTAATAGTGATTCATGAGGTTCATGTGGACCTTCTAAGGAGTACCGAATCTCGACCTTTCTATGGAAAAGTTGACGTGCATTTTCCTGCAGCAGCATCCACCCACATTCATCAGGGAAGGTGGACCTCAGGATGTGGAGTAATGGTTAGAATCCATGATTTCCATCATTGATCATCTATAGAAGCCTCCAAAGAGAAGGGTAAATCTCTCTATGTACTTTATTTTTGATTCCTCTATGAGATAGTGGGATGTGATATCATTGATGGGATTCTAGTTAGTTATGGCCCGAGGTGAGTTTCAACTTACCTTCCAAGATTACATCTATATGGGGACCTTAAGGACCGATCGAGCTTGTGAGTTTATGCATCTGGAGCAGGGTACTCTCTCAGTCATGGAGTATACTTCTCGCTTCAATGAGCTGCAGCGCTTCCCACCTATTCTAGAAGGTGATGAGTTATTCAATGAAATAGTGTCTGAGGATGGTATGAGGCACGACATCCAATCACAGGGGAACATATTCAGGTTAAATTCCATCGCTAGTTTGATCAAATAGGAACTAATCATGGATCGCAATTTGAGGCACTCTGGAGTTATGATCAAGGGCGGTTCGACATTCGGATTTATTATCCCTCCTAATGATTGTAGGAATCACCACAAGGGGTCTTCGTGTTGTGATATAGGAAGGTGAGAAACTTCTTATGGTGACATGTGGTTGGAAACCAATGCGGGATGAGCAGGATTATGAGACTACATTTCTCGAGAGACACAGGGTATTGCCGATCTTGTTGAAAGAAGGGTCATCCTCAGCGTTTTTGTTAGCTCTTCCCACTAGAAGCTGGTGATAGGGTTTCTTCTATGACTCCGCATTCAGGAGCTGCGCCACCAGTTCTTCATCATTTTGTGAGCTAGAGTTCTTCTAACCATTAGAGACTAGGTGGATCTCTTGATCATTGTAGCCAGTCACCAGTATTCCAGCGAGAATAGGTTGGATCTTCTTAGAGAGGTCCGGAAAGGTCACAAAACTACAGTACCGGTCACACTTTTCTGGTGGAGTAGACCTAGCAAGAATAGGATCCTGGACACTCTTCAGTTCAAGGTAAGATCTTAGTTTCCTTAGTTTTAGTTTCATGTCCTTTTGATACGAGAGATTCACTTAGATTTATATCAGTTTCTATTGTGGAGAGCCTTTGGTTTTGAATCTTTTCTTCTCCTGATATCATTTTGTCTGGCGCTCCATTGGTGGATAGAACGGCAGGTGTGTGTCAATGAAAGATGTTCCCTTTTGAGGTTGTGGCTGTCACTTATTTTCGAACCACAATGTCTTAGAGAAGATAAGCTATGATTTCATTCTTAGAATGAAATGGTTAGTTCCCTTCAAGGTAGTTGTCGATTTATATCATCGTAAGGTGAGTTTCACATCACCATAGGACGGATCATTTCTTCATTAGGGAATATGGGATATCCAGACGAGTAGGGAAGGACCTGAGCATCATGAGTTGAGTGGAGTTACATCCCATATTTTTATTCTATATCTAGATGACCATGGGACTTCATAGATGGACATACCCATGATGGTAGATCATTTCAAGGATGTATTTCCAGAGGACTTTTCAGGTTTTCCTCTAGAGAGAGAGGTAGAATATTATATTGAGCTCATTACAGGAGTGGTACTAGTGTCTATTACTCTGTATAGGATGGCTACACCAGTGTTGTAGGAGCTCATGATGCAGTTGGAGGAGTTACATGCAAAGGGTTTAATCTGACCCAAATCTTCACTTTGGGTTTCTCCTATCCTGTTTTCGAATAAGGTGGACAGTACCATCAGAAATTTTGTGTATTACCGGTAGTTGAACCAGTTGATGGTTATGAACTCATATCCCTTATAGAGGATATATGACATCTTTGATCAGTTTCGAGGAGCCCGGGTGGTCTCGAAAATTGACTGGAGATCATGTTACCATTGATCACACATTATACCATCTCATATACCTCATACATCATTCCGAAGTATGTATGCTCTATACGAGTATGTGTTATTCCATTCAGTATCATGAACATGCCAGATGTCTTCATGGCTATGATGAACTATGTGTTCCATCCATACATGGATTATTTCGTGGTGATTTTCATGGAAGATTTCTTTGTGTACTCTCTCACTCAACACGAACACACTATTAATAATGATATCATCTCAAGTACACCATAAGAGCATATATTATATGCTATGGTCTCAAAATTCATCTTTTGGATAGATCAGATTCACTTCTGGGGTCATTTTATCACGGAGACAGGAGTATCAGTAGACCCGAAAAAAGTGAGAGAAGTTGTTTCCTGGGAGAATCAAAAGAATGTCTTTGAGGTATGAAGTTATCTATAGCTGGGTGGTAACTATATACATTTAATATAGGACTTTTCAAGCTTAGGTGCACCACTGAAAGGCCTTACTAGGAATTGTGTGAAGTACTTGTGGACAAATTCTTGTGAGTCATCCATTCATGAAATGAAAAGGTGGTTGACTTTAGCACCAATACTAGTTTTTTCATAACCATGAAAGAGATATATAGTTTACTGTGATGAATTAAGTATTGGGCATGGAGGAGTTCTTATGCAGGAAGAAAAAGTTGTTTTGTATGAGTCATTGTAGTTGATGGCACATGAGAAGAATTACCCAACACACAATCTCCTGCTAGATGTCATTGTTCATGATTTTTTTTTGTTGAAGAGAAAACCTATTGGGAGAATATTTTTTTGTTCTCACAGACCAAAAAATCTAAGGTATATATTAACAAATAGTGACATGAATTTGAGATAGCAAAGGTGGGTTGACTACCTTTGGTATTTTTTCATCGATCATTCCTATACTACGTGAAAAGGAAATGTTGTAGTGAATGCGCTTAGAAGGAGAAATCATATACAGGTAGTTCATGATGACTACAATGAGTGGTAGCTTATGGATCTTTTCATAGAGATGCATTTGGAGGTTCACGACAGTCATGGGTAAATGATTATTTCTTCTGTAGCCATTACCACTACTCTTCTTGATTGAGTGCGAATGAGGAAGCTATCATATTCAGAAGGCCTAGTCATATGGGAAAGTGTGTCAGCAGAGGACCCAATTCCTGGATGGAACATCGACGAGTATGAAATCCTTCGTTTTCATTGACAGATATGGGTGTCAGCAGACATATGCGAGGAGCTGTTGTGGGACTTTCACTCCTCAGTTTGGGTAGATCATCCTGGTGTCACCAAGATGTATCGTCATCTACACCATCAGTATTGGTGGCCATGTATGAAATGAGATTTTTCTACTTTCTTCATGAGATGTTCCAACTTCCTGTAGGTGAAGGTGGATCATCAGTGACTTGTAGTGATTTTTTAGCAGTTACACATTACTGGGTGGAAATGGAATGATGTCGCGATAGACTCCGGGAGTATTTTTCCAAGGTCACCTCAAGGGAATGAGGTAGTTTGGATTGTCATTGGAAGACTCATGATGGTTGATCAGTTATTTATGATTAAGGATACCATCAGTATTGATGATTTTGGAAAGTTTTACATCCGAGAGATTGTACGTCTACATGGGATTACACATTCCATTTTTACCAATAGGGATGCCCCTATTAATTTGGGGGACTTGCAAGGACTTCAATGGACTTTTGGTATATAAGTACTTTAGAATAAAACTAACCTTCCTCAGATATATGGAAATTATGAGTGTAGGAGTCAAGTGCATGAGGACATGATTTGAGAATGCACCCTATATTTTTGATGTTCTTGGGAGAACCACAAACCAATTCTGGAGTTTTTCTACCATAATAGTTTTCAAGAAACTATTCAAATGGCATATTATGATTCTTTGTATGGTAAGCAATGCTGATCACCATTATGATGTCTATAGGCATGGGAGGCAGCAATGCTAAGACGTCATCTTGTCCAGGAGACCACATAACAAATAAAATTGATTCGTAAGAGGATTACTGCTACACTGTCTTATTATATGTCTTATGCTGATCGACGGATACGACCTCTGGAGTTCAAGGTTAGAGATTAGTTTTTTTTGTGTATCATACCATGGTTCGGACACCATAGGATTAAGATATAGGGTAATATTTCTTTAAAGTACATTGGATTATTAAGGTATGGAGAATGTTTGGGCATTTCTATATCGGTTGCAATTACCTCAGAGGTACTGAGAAATGAACGATGTATTCCACATTTCTCAGCATCTAGATTACATCTCAGAACCATCTAATGCATTCTGAACCCTAGGAGGATGAGTTAGAGGTGGACACCTCATTCAAGGAGCATCCTAATAGTATCATTTACCTATGTGTGACAGTTCTCTATGGTCATTTTTCCCTCAAATATAAGTGGTATTGCAGTACGAGAGAGTACATGACGAGACCTAAGAGAGGGATGCCGATGTTTGATTATAGTGGCCAGAGTTGTTCGGGTATTCTTCTTCTAAGCCTCCTAGGTAGGAAAATCGGGGACAAATTTATTTAATGGGGGACATTTGTAAGAACATGGATCTTTTTATAAGGTATGTTTTTCTCTTCTATGGTTTTTCTGATAAAAAGATGAGTTTTTATAAATTTTGTAAGTACATATCGTGTAATTTATGAGTACACGCCATGTACTCAGTTACCACGAGTAGCCATTTTCATGATGTTTAATTGTGGAGCCCACGACCATGTGTCGTAACATGGAGACCGCCTAATACATGGGCTGGTAAGGTCAAGTACACATTGTGTACTTCTATATTACATGCAATGTTATTTATTTATTTTCATTAGATGTATTGGGATCACGCCTGATGGACGGAACACATCTCTTCTTGATATAGTTTGTCTGAGAGCGACCATATGGAATAGATCTCCATGATCCCCCATTCAAGCGTCTGTTCTCCAATTCGATCATTGTTGATTGTGTTTTGATTCCCTCAGTAAGCTCCTCTTTCTTCTACAACATTGTTGTTTGATTCCTATTCTTTCTCAAGTTATCAAGGGTTTAACTTTTTAGATGTTTTGGTAGATCTTCTATGTTCAAGGGAAATTCTAGCATGAGGTTCACGTATTGCGATCCTACAAAACCGAGGTAGGTGGTTTTTTCTTTTTTGTAGTCATTATTTTATTTATATGTGAAAAAGTTACAAATACCCATGAATGGGGTATTTCGTGTTTATATTTTTATCCATAATTTTTTCCTACTATGACATGGTTGATTTGATAGAGGTTATATTTTGTGAATAAGGTTTATTTTCCATGCTCTGATGGTTTTTCCCATGTTTTCATGTTTTGACCATTTTGTATAATTTTTCCTGTTAGGCTGCAACTTTGTTTTCAATACCTTGTATTGTTAGGATGGTGTGTTTTATCTGACATGATGTTAGGTTTTAGTTTTTTAGACATTTAGTCCAAGATTTTTACATTGGATTCTATGTATTGATGTGCTCGTTTTAATTACATAGGGCCATGAGAAATTGGTGTAGTAAACCATAGGGAGAATGAACATGAGGGCTGGTCTAGAGGGTCTGTTTTTACGGTTAAGATGCGAGACCAGAGGGGGAATTGACGTAAGTGCAACCTCTGAGTGTCTGTAGTTCCTCAATGTGGTCCATAGTGGGAAGGAGATGTAAGTTATTCCCCAGAGTTCCTTTTAGTTACATATACGAGACTATAGGGGTAATTGACGGTGAGTGTTCTCAGAGTGTCTATGATAAGGAAAAACTAGAGGGGTCAGACTGTGTGTACTTCCTAGAGGGTTGCTTGTGTTTTTTAGGTAGGAATAGAAGGGATTAGGGTATGAGCACATCCCACAGGGTCACCTTTATGTGATTATCTTCTTACTTGGAATTTGATTTTTTATTTTTTTAACTATTGGAATGATTATTGTCGATACTTCTTGGTTTACTACTTCTTTTCCTTATTGATATCCACATATATTCATTGACTACTAGGAACAAATCTCAAGGTGATTTCATAATGGGTTTTAGTCCCACAACATGTTTGGGTCATTATTTTGGGACCAAATAGATTATATTGATGTAGGTATAGATAAAGGCAAGAACCCTTCTACCTTAGGTACATGACTGCATTGGATCTGGAGAAAATGTGACCAAGTTGAGGCTTGCGATGATGATGATTTGTTCAATATTTTCATTCACACTATGGTTTAGTTCGGTATTTCATAATTGTATCATGTTTTGATGCTTTCCTAGACATATGTACCATGCATCATTATATATATGCTCCATCTTATTCTAACATTAATTCTTCCATTGTTTACTATTTTATGCCATTATTACGGTTTCACTATTGTTATCTATTTTTCTTCAATTATGTTCCTCTCCTAATGATGGCATAGTTTCTCCACTATCCCACCCATGACCATAGCTGCTAGTCGGCAGCTTTTGGCATTAGGGGAAATGATCTTGAGGCCATGTCACCAAACAAGTACGGGGCACCTCTGGGCAACTTCCGAAATCGGGATGTTAGATGTGGGACCTACGACATGCCATGTGACTAATGATTATAGACTTGGTATATCCCCATGGAGAACATGACCACTATCATAGTGAGGTACCTGGTTGCATCCTGAGTTAATGGGAATGACCTTGTACTCAAACATGGATATGGTAATTGAACATAAGAAAGTACATGGTAATTGACATAGATATGAAAATAGGTATAAATAGAGTACACATGATGGAAAATGTAATCAAACATGGATGGGGAACTAAGAAACAACTAGTTATTCATGTATGACTACAGTTCCAATGTATGATTTTTAGCACCGTAATGGATATCAACTAGTGTCGACTTAGAGTGACTTATCCTATAATCCCATTATCTGAAATGATCTTCTTACAGGGTAGTTTAAGGCCTCATTCACATCATTGTATAGAAGTAAATTTAGTACTCATTCCCTTTTCCCATCATTTGTGGAGTACAGTTATTCAAACCATATTAATCATATAATGGGATCCTCTTTGGGTTTTATTATCAAGAAACATCCAGGAATCCCTCAATGTGGAATGACGTTTGTTCTTCTATCATTATTTCACTTAAGGAGGTGGGAATTTATGAATCATAATGAAAAATATACATGGGAATAACATAAAATTTATTATGTGTTATTTCATATTATTTTTTGAAAACACCACCATCTCTTAGTGAAATCCTATATCTCTATATATATATATTCTTATTTTTAGAATATAATACATTTTAGAAAAGGTTTAATATACAAATCCTCTTACAAGAGTCCCATTAGTGTTATAAGGTGAGAGGAGTGATTATTCAGAAATGATCATTACCCAGAATCCTCAAGTAGGATCATATGATTAATTTATTGTTATAGATTTACCATAATGATTAGTTTCCACCTTGAGTATATATCTGTTATTATTGTTATGTATCATATTCTGATTGGTATGTTTTTTCTATGATAGGAAGAATACATCCTTAATTCAATGTGATTGGAGATATCATGTATTTTTTTATAATTATACTCACCCCTACATGGTATCTTCTTACACATATCTCATCCAATGCCAAAAATATGCATTTTGACAGAGTTCTAGATAGACAAGTAATCCATAGAGAATAGTTGAGTTGGAATTTTCATATTATGAACTAGTTGTTTCATCTAACAGTAATACCATCCATTATAGTAGGTTCAAATATATACATATTTATTTCAAAAATTTAAGTGGTCTTGTATAATTTTTGATTCTTAGGTAAAACATTGATCTCTAATATAGATGAATGAATTTGTTTTGGAATCAGTTTTATCTTATAATTTAGCATTGCATTGGAATTTTTATATGTGTGCGTGTGTAGGAAGACCATACTAGGAGGTCATTCAGGGGTCCTCATAGGTAGTAGCTAACCCTTAGTTAGCACATATTTTTTCTAATAGTATGAATAAACTGTGTGTGGATTCAATATAAGATCCTCAAAAAGTGGATCTCACATGTTTTTTACACTATGTAGGTATATTTTTCTGCCATTAGGCCCTTACACAGGATTCTTCTCTCTAGAATGTTGTATAACCTCTCCCAAGAAGGTTATAATTGATTGAGGGACATTCGTAATTTCTTTTTTTCACCATTATTGTAACATTTTATTAGATCTACACCCACTATAAGATTTAATATTTTTTATTCCATTTAGTATTTTATTTGTCTTGGTTGTTGATAGGGTATGTTACCAATGGTTGTTTAATGAAATTCCTTCTCGGTTTCAGGATCGTTCTTCATCCATTATCTTTTTTCATCAAAATATAATGGGTAGGTGGATTCACTCATGAATCCATTTTATAGAACACATTGAAATGGTTTGAAATTGATTACATAGTGATTAAATGATGATTAATTGTTTTTTGTTGATTGTTTAAAATAATTTTATGTTCTTTTTGTCAAAATCACGAAAATGGGTGTTCTTGAATAAACTGCATCATTATTGATTTTTTCATTAATATTTTAAAATAATATTTGTCTTGATTTATGGTAAAAAAATTTGATTAAAGGTATTTCAAAAAAATTATATTAATAGGAATAGGTGTTTTTATTTTTTATGTTTTATGGTTTTCAATAAAAAAATATTTTATTAAAATGTGATTAATTGGTTTTAAACACATGGTTTTTGAATGGGTTTGGCATGGATTTGGGTGTGTGTTCGTATGAATTGGGATGGATAAGGGCACATATGTTCTCCATTATAATGTTGGTACAATTATGTTTGAGATGTACATCCATTAGATTGGTCCACTAAGTGACGACATTGTGGAAAAATAGCTCACAACTTGTGTGTATTTGGAGGGACAGGTTTCATGCACAGTTGAAAGTGTGGATAAGGGGAATGGTTATTCCAAAATGATATTGATAAATGGAATGAAATCCTTGTTCAGTTGTTTTTTTTGGAAATATGACTTTCTAAAAAATTGGTTGAAGTAACACTTGATTTCACTTAGTTCAACATGGTTTTTCAATCATTTTATATTTATTTATAAATTGTTTTGCAGAATTTTAATATATAAAATATTTTATATAAATGTTGATAAATAATATATATTAGTGTCTTGAGTAAGGATGTAATTGGGGAAAACTACTGAATTTTATTCTCACCCATTCATTGGGATTTTGGTTCTCTTAAAGATTCTATCCTCTTGGACAAGGGAAAAGGTAAAGTATCACATGTATTTAGCATAAAATCATGATACACCAGCTATATAATGATGTTTAATAATGGAGAGTGTGGAGAATGGGGTATGGTAGACATCTTACAGTAATTAGTTTTCTTTCATCGGTTTATAGTGATGATTAAATTTATATTCTGATGTTTTACACATTGTTTGGTTATGTTATAATGGTTGTTTTTGATTTTTCATTAAATTAGTCATGCACCATAAAATGGTTTTTTCATTTTTGGTGGTCATTTTATTCTTAATTGGTAAATCATCCCCAACATGTATTGAAACCGTGAAGAATTTATTTTCATTCTTTGGAATCATGGTTATTTAAATTAAGGGCATGTAATGTCTCATCGACCAATCATGAAAATTAGAATAAGTGGATCATTAAAAATGATAGCCGCTAGTTCGGACCTTTCTAAACAAGTTGTATTCAGTTTCATAGTCATTGAGTTGAGATAATTTATTTCTATTCCATGGGTTGGAATTTTATAATGGTGTAGGATTGTTGAGATGTGGAATTTAGATCATATAATGATGTATCAAACCATTTTATTTTGAACTTCAAGTAACAAGGGAGTTGGGGTTCATAGGTGTTTTGTAGACACTTATAGGATATTGGAATCCCATTGTCATGGGTTTATAAAATGAGATGACCATGACATGTATTATAGGAGAGAATTATAATTGGGATTTCATATTTCATGTTGGAAAAATGATATATGATTTGATAAACTATGTTGATTTTTGAAAAATGATGAAAATATTCAAAAATGAATTATTTTGAAAGGGGAATGGTTGGTAATTATTCAAAATTGGTTGATTCTATAAAGAAAGAATGAATTTAAAAAAGCTACTATACATGGAAAATGATGATTTTGGAAATCAATTATTTGATAGTTTATGTGATATAATTTCAAATTAATATCCTTCACTGTCTATATATTGAGCCATATAGTGTTTGTGGTCTGATTAAAAATGGAACCCGGTAGGAATTTTAGAAACCAACTAGAAAAAGATGCAATGAATGTGGTTTCACTTGAGAAACAGGTGATCCAAGAGTTGTCTCAATGTATCATAAAATAAATTCAGATGTGGAAATATGAAATAGAAGGGATGGGGCTTAAAATGTGGATTATTTTATCTAGTTCGTGAACATGAATCTTCCCATTTTGTGGGGTTATTTGGAACCTGAAATTGAGTATGTGTGGGTGATTAGGATGAATCATGTATATGATTTCATCAAAACAACTAAACAGTTAAATGTGAAAATTGCAGTGTATATGATAGAGGTTATTTCACACCAATGGTGGGACCCAGTGGCCTAGGCTAAATAGGATCAATCCACCAGATGGGAGGATTTTGAGGATTCTTTAGCAAATAGTTCTATCGTCAGAGATTCAGGATCTAAAGAAAAGAGAACATATGTAGCCCAAACTAGGATAACATATCTATCACAAAATATCAGGCTAAATTCATGAATTTAGTGTGTTTTTCAGAGAAGTTTTGGTGACTATGTCTATGATTGCACACATCTTTAAATCAATTTTATTGTAAGAGATTCGATCTAATATTGCAGTGCTCTATGATACGGATTATATATTGATGGTGAACATAGTGATAATGGCTAAACATGATATATCATGAACTATGAGAGGAGTAAGTTTGATGATACTTATTAGAATTGGTGGGAACGTTAATGATGTATGAAAAAGAAGAGGGACACCTATTTCCTATGTGAGAGAGAGAATCAAAATCAGATGACTGGATCATTGAACCATATTCCATGAACCAAGAGAAAAGCGAGTTGATTTCAATGTGGTTCACATGACCAAAAAAATTGAGATTATACAACACAACATTGAGCATGTCATAGCTATATGAAGATATGACAAATTTAGCACTATTTTCACAGCTATCTGATGCCATGTCATTGAGGCCCTTTGTAGGAGTGGTAAGAATCATATGCATTAACGGGGGATGGTTGAAGAATATGTCTCATCAGCAGAAAAGAGTTATCCATGGGGTTCCTATAACAGCATGACTCCCCAACAAGGGAAATACCAGGAATGAAACAATGAGAATAGTGTAGTAACGAAGAAATTGGATAGAGATGAGAAGGTGATTGTGGATGGCCAGGATGTAACATATATGGTTAGAGGTACACATATATTTAATTCTACACTAAGTAATGTATTTTTTGATAAATGTTGGTCACATTCTTTAATTACTTCCCATGTTACCTATTTCCAATGTTTAAAACATGAGATGAAACACTCAGTGTTATAACATCAATATCCTCTTTGTAAAAGATAAAGTTGAGCCCTTTTGTGTAGAGAAATTTCTATAACCATTGATCGATCTATGCTATGGTGGGAATTATCAATGTCGGTGATGGATGTCTCTAATATAATCATTGTTATGTATTATTTGAAAACCTTCAAGGATCACATTGACTATTTTAGTAAAACAATTAGATTCACAACTGAGGATGACATAAAAAATATTTTCATTATATAAAGGGTTGTAAGGGAATGTGAAATGGTCTTGTTGGATCCAACATTGGGAATGAGTTATGACTAGTTGGAATCATTGAATTTGGAATCGATAAAAGATATTGATGATATCAGTTTTGTAGTTGTTGTGGATCAATTTCCGGATTTCTTTAGTAATAAAATATTCAGTTTACCACCTATAAGTGAATTGGAGTTTATAATTGATCTCCTCATAGGTAAATGTCCAATATTTATTTCATCTTATAGGATGGAACCAACAGAGTTGATGGAATTGAATTTGTAGTTGCAAGAAACGGAAAGAAAAAGATTCATCCAGTTGAGAAAGTCTATGTGAGTAGAACTAGTCTTGTTTGTGATGAATGATGAATGAACTCTAAGGTTGTATTTGGATAATCTTAATATTAACAATGTAATGACAAATAATATATTTCCACTTCCATGAATTGATAACCTATTTGATCAAATGATTGGATTTCATTGTTTCACTAAAATTTAAATATGATTAGAATATTAGCAACTATGATTTCAGAAGGTTAATTTTATGAATAATGCATTCATAAATAGATATGGACCTTATGAATACATATTCATTCCTTTCAGTGTTATGAATGAACTACAAATCTATATGGATTTGATTAATCAATCCTTTTATAGATATCCAGATTCCTTTTTTGTGTTGTTTATGTATGAAATATCTGTGTAGTCATGGACATGGGATGAGCATGTGAAACATTGGGAGACCATTTTTGGAAACCAGAGAGATTCCCGATTGTATATAAAACTATCAATGTTTGATATTTGGTTACAATATGTACACATTCATGGATATTTATATTTTGAAAAATTTGGTTTCGTAAATATGGAGACGATAGAAGCTAGTATCACTTTGCAATGCCAAAAAAATTCCTTCAAGATACAAATCATTCTTGGAGTTAGTTATATTAAAAATCCATTTTGTGTGGCTTCTCATAGAAAAATTCACTGATGAAATATTTGAAAAAGAATAATGTTCCCTTCAAATGGACTGAGGAATGCTATAATATATTTCATGAGCTAAATGTTATCCTAACATCCAATTTCATCTTGATTTTTTACGACTCATTATAGGGGTATGTGTTGAATTCAGATTATTTGGGATCTGGGTTGGTATGTATTCTCATTCATGTAGAACCCATGGTTTCTTATTGCTCATGTCTATTAATAGTGCAAGAGAATAATTTCACAACACGCGATTTGGAGTTAAATGTAGTCTCTCATTCATTAATGACATTGAATCACTATCTCTTTAGTGATAATTTCACTAGATTCATGGATCATAACATCCTAAATAATATTTTATAACAAATATATTTGAATATTAGGAAAATAAGATAGATGATATATCCTCATATTGTAGAATTTGTGTTTATGTACACACTGAGAAATGGTAATTCGGTGGCAGATGCATTAAGTCAAAATTCATATAGTATGTTGAAAAAATAATATTCAGATGAATGGAATATGATATTGGTCATAGCCTATTTGAATGTAATATGTGTTGAATAAGATGGTTTTGTAGTTCTATTATCAATCTACATGATTCCTGATTTTGATATATCATTAAATATGCTGAAACATCTGATGCAACATTCATGGCTAAAAGTTTAAAACTCAATGGCGGGGAGACCATTGAGAGATGGAAAGATGAAGGGACTTCATTTTTCTAGTTTAGAGATCATATCGTTGTACATATGGATTTATAGGAGCAACTTAATCATTATTACCACCATTCCATATGGGTTGTATTTAACACCCCATGATTTCAACATAAGTTATTTTTTAAAAAAATAATTCTACACATTGGGCTACAAGCAACACCGAGTCTGAGTGCAACACGACATACCAAACTAGCCATTCAAAAGCTATTATGAAAAATATTAACAAAATTTTGAATTTTATATACTCTATATAAAATTTGAATCAATAATATGTGTTTTTTGGACATAATATAAGAACCGATTTATTTTTTCTAATAATAGACGTATTTTTCAAAAAATGCATTTTTACAACCTTCTAATGGAAACCCCTTTGTAAAAGTTATATATGACACTTTTATATATTTATTTTAATGAAATTAAAATCTCCATTAGAATAAGGACATAAAAATTTATTTTCAACAAATGTTTCGTACTTTTTTAATAACATTCATATTTTGATTAATATTGAAAAATACTAAATTTTAATTAAAAACATCTTTTTAAATTGAAATAATTTATAGGGTTAAATTTTGAATTTGAATGGTTTGTAAGTATAATTATATTATATATTTATCATTTAATTCAATGTAGGTCATTATAAGTAATTTCACATTTAATGTTGGCATAAACACTTATTAATATTTTTATAGTTTTTACTTTTTAAATACTCCCATTTCGATTTAGAGAAGAGAATTAATTTTATATTAATTGATGAAACTTTTATATTTTGAATTTGGAAACAAATAAATTTTGATTTCAGAATATCCAAATTATCATAGGGTATATTTTTGGTATTTTTATGAAAATATTAAATTTTGGATGAATATTGAAAGACACTACATTATAGTTTAAAACCAACTTTTAATTTAAATAAAGATTTATTTTATTTAAATTTATTTTTTCAATATATATATATTAAACCTATATATGTTCAATTAAATCCATTAGATTCATTTTATGAAAAAATTAGATGTATAAAATAATGTTGAACTATTTACCGTCTTTTAGCATCCTTATAGGAGAATTTGCAAATTTTCATAGAACATAATTTTACTTCTTCTCATAGTTGAATTTAAAAAATTTGAGATACATGGTTAACATCATTATGTAATATGTGGTTCCATACGATGAAAATATTTTTTGGTGAATAATAATTTTTTTGACATTTATTTACCACGAATAAAAGTAATTAGAGTAATTAAGGGAAAAATAATATTACATTTACCCTAACACAGGTCATAATTCTATTGGATAAGTGTAATTCGACCAAAAAAAACTATAGGTATAAAATATGATCCTAGTTTGTCCACATGGATTAGATTATGTCATTTATTATTATTTAATTTAAAGAAGAGTTGAAAGAGTTGAATTACTGTTTAATAACTATGACATTTTTAATATATGGTTATAAATAAGATAAATCTGAATATAAATATTCATTAGAAATATACACATATATCTTTCATAAAGTTATTTTATTTAAAATATATGGACATTAAATAATTATATTTATTTAAGACACAATGATGAGGAAATAATTAACTTAATAATGAAATATTAAAATAATTGATATTATAAATATCCAAATAAATGTAATTTGAGACTTTTGAAGCATTCCAATAATTTTATTTGTTAATATGACATGTTAGGGTTGTCTAAATAATTTTTTCAACGTAATCACACAGTTATTAATTTAAAAAATATCCAAATACTAAATAATGTTAAAATTTACATAAATCTGTTTTTAGGACAAATACAAATTATTGGTTGATATAAAATTCTAAAAAATCTAAGGATAATCCAAAAGTCATAAATAATATTTTATATGTAATTAATTAACCACATGAGGTTATCTTATATGTTTAGTGTATGATTATTAACAATACAGTGTAAGAATACTAGAAGACACAGAAAAGGTTAAACTATTTAACTATGAGTTATATCTAAATGATTATGTTAAAATGGTAACCTAAACATATCTAAAACCTATTGGTTGAGAGTTTTTCGACCCATCCCAACATTATCATCGAAATAAATTATTTTGAATCCATTAGAAACTGAAAATGATTTTATTATAAAATATTTTTTCAATGTTTTCTTAAAGTGACCCTTCACCACTCTTATAAAATGTTACTTCCCGTTATCTTAATTTCACACATCCAAAGACATTTTTCTAGGACAACCTCTACACAAATATCATCCAAGCATCCCTAAAATCAACATATAGTCCTTACATTGAACATAATTCCATCCTAAGAACCCCTTTTGATCTACTGAAAAGGAAACACCTGAGGAAAAGGTAATAATTTCACCACCCACATTCAGGTTCTTGTCTTCTTTCACTTCGTATTTCTATTTAGTTTCCATAATAACTCCAGTACCTTTTACATACATTGATTTTCTTATAAATATTGTAGAAAAAATATTTTTTATTATATCCATCTTATAAATGACAATGTCACCATATGTTCGTACATACAGCTTACCAAATCCAAGTCGTGGTGTAGTTTGTTATTCAAACCCATCATTTTTTTGGTTGGGTATTATAATGAGTAAAACATATGTAAATAATAAATATAACGTGAAAATGGTTCTGTATATATGATATACTATCCAATAACATAATATTTCACCATCAATATAATTATATTGTTTCTCGTTTGTACGTACGGATTACCGTCTCCACGGACGCGATGAGATTCATTCCCCATCATAATCATTCAAGATTAATATTAATTTTATGATTAAAAATAATTTTTACTAACATAATATTATTCTGTATATGAATCAAATACATCATATCCTTAACAATCATGACTTCCGTAACCATGCATATAATGGAAAATGAATTGGTTAACTCCATAAACAATGATACTACTAAACTCTTATTAGAAAATTAATATTATAAGATCATATATGATATCATATTTATGTATATGGTTCTTCAATAATGTAATAACAATTATTTCACCATTATATTCGAGGTTAACCTACCCTATACTATAGAAAAGTACAAGGTAAGGTGTTTCTTATCTCACTTTTAATTCAATGAGATTTCCATTCTTTGCCATTTATTTATTGCATGTGGTGTATTGTGTAATGCAATTTGATATATATTATCATGATTTAATTTATATTAATGTTATTCTTTGATTCATTTGTTTGTTATTAAATTTTGGTCATAAAACTCGATTCATTAGAACATGTTGAGGGGTTTCTTATCTAACTTTTAATTTGGTGAGATTTCCATTGTTCACCACATATTTATTGAATTTGGTGTATTGTGTACAAAAATTTGTTATATATATTATCATGATTCTCTTTATATTCATGGAATTCTATGGCTCATTTGGTAGTTATTAACTTTTAGTAATACGACTCGATTGATTACCATATTTTAGGGGGTTTCTTATATCACTTTTAATTTCATGAGATTTCCATTTTTTGCCACTTATTTATTGCATGTTGGGTATTTTGTTCTTCAATTTGATATATATTATCATGATTATCATTATATTAATGGTATTATATTATTCATTTTTAGTTATTAACTTGTGTACATATGAGTCGATTGATTACAACATAGTAAGGGGTTTCTTATCTCACATTTAATTCTGTGATATTTCTATAGTTCACCTCTTATTTATTGAATGTGGTGTATTTTTTACTACCATTTGATATCTATTATCATGAATCTATTTATATTAAATGTATTCTGTGATTAATTTTGTGGTTATATGTTTTTGTCATACGACTTGACTGATTACAACATGGTAAGTGGTTTCCTATCTCACTATTAATTCTGTGAGATTTCCATTGTTGCCACTTATTTATGGAATGTGATGTATTGTGTACATCCATTAGATATATATTATCATGATTATATTTATATTCATGGTATTATTTGATTCATTTTGTGGTTATTATCTTTTGTTCATACGACTCGATTGATTACAACATGGTAAGGGGTTTTCATCTCACTTCTTATTTCCGTGAGATTCAAGCTATATTGTCACAATTTCATTTTTTGTGGTGCATGTACTGCCCATGATTGTATTAATTATGTAATATACATCAACTAATTTTATTTAAATAATCAATGTATGATCCTTATTTCATGGGGTGTAAGTTTCGTAATTCACCAAATTGGTAAGGGAATTTCAAATTTTGATTTCCACTCATTGGGTTTTACCCAAAATTCACTGATTATTTTACTCCAAGATTATCTATAAAATCCATATTTATTAATTTATGTAGTAATTTACATTCCCATTTCTGTGTATATTTTTTTGATACAAAAATTCATAGCATTGATTAACTATCAAGTCATCGATATTAATTTGATAAGAGTAATCGTTACCCAATTTTCATTCATTGAGTTAAACATCGAAGTCATTATTTTTGTTGATACAAGAATATGTGTAAATGTCTTATGATTGTTTTTTACTTAATATCTAATCATATTTATTGTATTTATATTTTTCACTCATTATTATTTCATTTATTTATCATTAACCTATGTATACTATCCTTCTAATGGATTTCATATCACTTACATTCCATTGAGGCTTCATTGTTGTTATGCACCATTTCATTTTTATTTGTTGTATATACAATTAATTGACATTATATATCATGAATCCCTTTATTCTCATGATATTATTATGTTTTTATTACTTCTATAGTTTGTATCCAAGATTCTTTCATTTGGTAAGGAAAAATTACTAATATATCATTTGATATGTTTTCAAATTTTATTCTTCTAAATATTTCTAATTAATTTCTATTTTCTAAAAACGGTTTTAAGGTTTTGTTTATATAAAAATTATTGTTTTAAAATTAAAAATCTTTTTATATGTTTCAATGTTGTATGTGGCACTTTTATTCAAAAATAAATTTCAAACAGCTTCTTGAAAAATAGTGATACATTAAAATATTATTATGAAAAGGGGGATATTTCACTAAAATAATGTTGATGATTATTTTCATCTATGTGAATATCCTAATTACTCTCGATTGAGGATAATTTCTTATAATAAAATCTTCTATATTTTGTTTAATGAGTTATGTATGACTGTGGATGTGATATTTTTATATAATTCATGGTTTGTGGTTAAATTATTGTCATTAAATATGACAGTTTAATACAAATGATTATGTTATGTTTCGACATTTTTGTATGTGGAATTATTTGGAATTAGTAAGTGATGGGTGGATCCCGCTATAGCTATTTTATGCATTGGTATGTCTCATTATATATACTAGTGTCATGGCACACGGCTTTGAAAAAATATTATTTTTAGTCTTGGCACAAGGCCTTGACTATGTGGTTATGAAGTCGGGCATTATGCATTCCATCATTATAAAATTGGTAATTGATATTACATGTGATTATTCAACTATTATAATATATATAAGAATAATTTAATGGCATTATATGATTTATCTTTTCTTTATTATGTTTATTTTTAAGATTAAAAGTATTGTATTATAGTCTTACACATTGCCTTAGCTGTTTGGTCTTATTTATTATAGTTTCCTATATATTGATATCCTTACATAGAATCTGATATCACCCCATTATTATGTTATATTTTATCCAGGATGCAATGAATAATATTACGATTAATGTGTTGGAATAGGCTATGGGAAATATTAGTGTTCGAAGGGGACACAATTTTGTTTTTTTATTTCAAAATGTAATGTAAAACATATATATGCATCTAGTACTTATAAGGCCACTAAATTGATATGTATTTCGGGACATGATTTCTTTTATCATGCCAATTTTATGTAATAATGCACCGATTCTGGGTAACTGGGGTCAGGGTGGTACAATTGATATCAGAGGATGTTTAGTACCATCCTTGGAAGCTAGATTTAGAAAAAAACACTGAATATGAAACAATACACTAAAATAGACATTGATGGTCAGTATAGAATAACATTCAAAAAAATTGGTATTGTAAATATTATGTGTTTTTTCCCAACAATACATCCTTGCCTGGATATGAGCATTCAAGTGAGACTTTGGCATAGAAGCGCCTTGGGGTAAAAACACTAACATGTAGTTTCAGGCTTGCCTCAGGGTATCCTGGTACACGACAATGAGGCTCACTGCACTCTTGGTTACAAAACTCCCAAGAGGCATGCTTAGGATAATTTACATTTATAATACAGACTGATTTGAAGGATTTTAATATAAGATGATAATAAATAAACATGGTTAATTATAAGGTGTTTTAGATTGAAAATAACGTGTTATGATATTCTATGAGTGATTTTATGACTCATATTATACATTCTTATTTTTGTTAATGGCTAGATTATAAGGAAGTAATAGTAACATTAAACATGATGTACATGGTGGGATCAGTGGTGGAAATGAGCCACTGAATGGATTTTTGATAGGTGTAAAAGATATAGTGTTCGTGCCAAATCAGTTTTCCAAAAATATAACAAACAACTTATATATTAACCAACTCCCAGACTCAAAAAATAATTGAAATCTGATGAAGGATAAGAGCTCCAGCAGTGGAGACCATGGAGAAAAGAAAGCTCAATTTCCATCATGTAGTAAATGTGGTAGGAGACACCTTGGAAAGTAACTCAATGGAACAATGAAATGATATATTTGTGGGAAAGAAGGACATAATTTAAATAATTTCTAAGGAAAAATGAATAGTACTGTTGAAGAAAATAAAATTGAAACCAAGAATCTATTTATAGTAATTTTCTGTAAATGTAGGGGACAAGGGAAATACCCGAGTGAATTACCTATTCGTTAGGATAACCTATGGGTCAATGAAGAAGCTATGTGGAAATGAATAGATAGAGAAATGATTAAATGTATTAGTGATCTTTGTTGATGGGATTTTGTTGGAAGAAATTTCTCTTGCACTTTTAACCCGACAATTTGTTATGTGAAAATGCTATTTTTAGAAGAATTATTTATTATATTATAGGTATAAATAAAAATTTGGGATTATATGATCCTTATGTTGGAGTAAATTACAACATAATAAAAAATGGGATGAAAATGAGTGGTATAAGAAAAAATTTCTGGTTATAATATGTTATGGTTATTTTAATGAATTTTTATCATTTATGGAATGTTATAAAATATTGTTTTTGAAAAAGGGGTACACACTGACCGTGTGAAAACTCATCCCATCAGACAAAGGTACAAGAATCGAACCCACAACCGGAGTGCGATTGGGATTTATGGCCTACAATTGGAATACATGATGTCATTGGTTAGTGTGACTAATTTTTTTTAGTTATTTGACTTTTTTGATCAATAATAACATTATTTTGAATCTTATGTCTTATCAAATGGATATCATTAGTGTAGAAAATTGATTTGGTGATTAAGTGAAAAATGTTTTCGACAAGACATTCATATTGTGGGGAACACAATATCGATAAGGAAATTAAAATACTATGAGATTTTATATGAGGAGAAATGGTGGATTTTTATCTATGATTTTATTGTAGATTTATAGCGATTTGGGTTATTTATGGAAATGGTTATCCTATCATCGAGAATATGTGATTAGGTTAATTACTTTTAGTATATAAATTTAAAAGTATTCGATGATATTTATTGATAAAATTTAATGTGGAAGACTGAATAATCAAATTATTTTATGATTTGGAATTCAATATTAGTATTGATTATATTGAAGTAATTTAAGGGAATTTTTTTATTTAATGGTATTTATTTAACTTTGGGTATAGTTAGTTTAATTTTATATATTATGATCAGGTTTTATTTCTCAAAATGATTATCATTTTGGGGATCATCTGATCTTTTAGTAACCGTTTTGGTTTTGGTTAATACCAAATGTCAAAGTAAATATATATTTTATCCTTTGGGGATCATGTGATTCTGTAGAAGTTGATTTTTTCACATCAGGTGTGACCAAGTCTTCTTGAATACTAATCATTTGAAAAAATATATAAGTTAGTGGTAGAAATTTATTAAATGATGAAATTATACTTAAATAGTTATTATATCTCTTTATGTTCTTTGTCAGTCTCATAAATAAATTATAATCATTATGAAATTGAATATAAAACAAAAAAATGTTGTTTGTTTACTTTTACTATTGGGAAAATTATGATTGTTTATCCCACATCTATTTTGTGTTTTTCTTATTGTTAAATTATTTCTGATCATGTTTTCAACCACTCTCCATCAGAACATGAAATTTAGTTTATCTTCTATGTCCATGTTTTCCTACATTGAATCCTAGTATGGGTTATCTTAGGTGCCCTTTGTACTTCACTTTCATACTTTTAAGGTGATAGTTTTATGGACACTTTTTTTGATGTGGTACATTTAATGATGTTCCCAATCCCTATTTAAAAATTGTGTTGCTGAAATTTCCAAAAGGGGGGAAGAATGTAACACCCCCTGATTTCATAGTAAGTTATTTTATTTAATGTAATTCAATAGCTTGCACTAATTACAACACTGAGTTTTAGTGCTCCACGACTTACCAAACTAGTCATTAAAAAGATGTTATGATTATTATTAACTGAATTTTGAATTTTATATACTCAATATAATTTTAGGTTCCACATTATGTTTTTATTAGACATAATATAAGAACAAATTCATTTTTTCAGATAAAGGAATTATTTTCCAAAAATTTAAATTTTACCACATTCTAATGGAAAACCCTCATTAAAACAAATAATTGAAACGTTTAAAAAATAAAATTAATGAAATTAAATTCTTATTTAGAATCGTATCATAAAAAATTAATTAGAATAATTTTTTGGTACTTTTCTGATAACTTTCATATTTTGATTAATAGTGAAAAATAGCAAATTTTAATTTAAAAACAATTTAAACGAAATAATTTATAGGGTTAAATTATGGATTTGAATGGTTTGGATTTATAAATAAATTATATATTAATTCATTTAATACAATGTAGGTCATTATAAGTAATTTCACATTTAAATTTGACATAAACACAAGTCAATCATTTGATTGTTTTTACTTTTAAAAAACCAAAATTTTAGTTTTGATAGTGGGAAATAATTTTAAATTAATTAATGAAACTTATATATTTTTAATTTGCTAAAATAGAATTCATTTTTGAATTTGTAATATTAAAATTATCTTACGGTTAATTTTTGGTATTTTTCTGAAAACAATCAATTCTTGATGAATAGTAAAACACACTCGTTATAGTTTATAACCGAATTTTTAAATAAATATTTATATTATTTAAATTTATGTTAATTAAAAATAGATATATATTACCTTTATACGTTCAATATAATTAAATTATGTCATTTTATAATAAAATTAGATTTATAAAATAATACTGAACTTTTTACTGTCTTTTACACACCTTCTAAAAGCATTTTCCAAATTGCATAAAAAATAATATTACCGCTTCTATGAGTTGAATTTCAGAAATCCGAGAGACAATGTTGACACCAGTAAGTAAAATGTGGATCAATAAGTTGAAAATAATTTTTGGTGAATGTTAACATTGGACATTTATTTACCACGGTTAAATGTAATTATGGTATTTAATGGTAAAAATGAAATTTTAATTACCCTAACACAGGTCCTAATTCTATTGTACAAGTGTAATTCGACCAAAAAAAACCATAGAAAAAAATGACATTTTTTGGATCACATGGATTAGATTAGGAAATTTATTATCATTTTATTTAAAGAATATGTAAATGAGTTAAATTCAATGTTTAATAACTAATCCATTTTTAATATGAGGTTATAAATTAGATAAATTAGATTATAAATATTAATTAGAAATCTAAATTGATTTTCTACATAATTCTATTTTAATTATAATTTTTATCCATTATATAATTAAATTTAGTTATGACACAATGATGATTCAATAATTACAATTTTAATGAATGAGTAAAAAAATTATATTATAAATATCTAAATAATTGTAATTTGAGACTTTTCATAAATTCCACTAATTTTACAGTTAATGTGACATGTTAGGTTTGGTTGAATAATGTTTTTCTGGTGTAATTATGGTGTTATGATTTTCACAAAAACCCAATACTAAATAATGTCAATATTGGAATAAATTAGTTTTTAAAATAAATTCTACATTGTTGAGTGATATAATATTTCTAAATATCTATGGTTTCGAAAAAGGGAATAAATAATGTTATATATGTCATTAATTAACCACTTTGGGTTCTGCTAGATGTTTGAAGTATGCTTATTAATCATATTGTGTTAGAATACATGAAGACACGGTATAAGTTAAACTGTTTAACAATGAGTAAAATCTAAATGATAAGGTTAAAATAGTAACATAAACTTGTCTAAAACCTTTTGGTTGAATGGTTTTTGACCCATACCCACCTCATCTTTGTAATAAATCATTTTGGAGCCATTAGAAACTGATTTTTTTTATTATAAAATAATATTTCATGATTTTTCTAAAGTGACCCTCACCTCTCTTATATAAGGGAACTCACCCTTCTCTTATGTTCACACCTTGATGCATTTTGGATTGGCCAAACCCTACCCAAATATTCTCAATCTATCCCTCGCATAATCCCAGATTTCGTACATTGATCAGAAATCCATCCTATGGATCCCTTTTGATCATATCTAAAGGAAACACCCGAGGAAGAAATAATAATTTCCCACCCTCTTTCAACTTCTTTTATTCTTCCACTTCATCTTTATGTTTTTTCCATACCATAATAATTAATCTATTATCGTCTACATAATTTTATTTTATTATTAATATGTTAAAACCATATTATTTAATCTATCCATCCTATAAATGACAAAGTCACTATATGTGCGTACGTACGGCTTACTGTCTACACATTGTGGTGTAATTTGTTATTCAAACACTTCATTAGTTGGATGGGTAAAATAATGAGTATAACCAATTTAAATAGTGAATATTGTATGATAATGATACTTTATATATGATATACCATCAAATTAACTATGATTTCACCATCAAAATAAAGATACTGAAGCTCGTGTGTACGTACAGATTACTGTATCCACGAACGTGATAAGATCCATTACCTATCATATTAATTAAAGAATAATTTAAATTTTATGATTAAAAATATTTTTTAAGAACATAATAAATTTTTTTATATGAATTAAATACACCATATCCATAACAAACATGTCTTATGTATCCCAGCATATAAAATAAAAACTATCAGTTAACACCTGAAATGATGATAATACTAAAATATTATTGTCACTACAATATTACAAGAACATATATGATATCATATTCATGTTTATGGTTCTGGTAAAATGTAATAGCAATTATTTCAACATTATACTGGTGGTCTAACTACCATATACTAAGGAAAAGTAGAAGGTAATGGGTTTTTTATCTCACTTTTAATTCTGTGAGATTTCCATTGTTCGCCACTTATTTATTTCATGTGGTGAATTGTGTACTAACATTTGATATATATTATCATTATTATTATTTTATTCATGTTATTCTATGATTCCTTTTGGGGTTATTAGTTTTTTTATATGACTTGATTGATTACTACATGTTATAGTGGTTTTTATATCACTTTTAATTCCATGATATTTCTAATGCTCACCACTTAATTTTTGAATGTGGTGTATTTAGTACTTCCATTTAATATATATTATAATTATCTATTTATATTCAGGGTATTTTATGATTAATTTGGTTGTTATTAACATTTGGTCATACTACTCGATTGATTACAACATAGTAAGGGGTTTCTTTTCTCACTTTTAATTCCGTTTGATTTCCATTGTTCACCACTTATTTGTTAAATGTGGTGTATTATGTAGTAACATTGGATATATATTATAATGGTTCTATTTATGTTCATGGTGTTATATGATTCATTTTGTGGTTATTAACTTTTGGTCATACGACTCGATTGATTACAACATGGTAAGTGGTTTCTTATCTTACTTTTAATTCCGTGAGATTTCCATTATTCTCCAATTATTTATTGCACATGGTGTGTTGTGTACTAAAATTTGATAAATATTATCATGATTCTATTTATATTAATGGTATTATGTGTTTCATTTGGGGGTTATTAACTCTTGGTCATACGACTAGATTGATTACAACCTGGTAAAGGGTTTCATATCTCACTGTTAATTCATTGATATTTCCATTGTTTTCCACTTATTTATTTGAATGGGGTGTATTGTGTACATAAATTTGAAATATATTATCTGTATTCACTTTATATTACTGGTATTCTATGATTCATTTGGTTTTTATTAAATTTTGGTCAAATAAATTAATTGATTACAACATGGTAACATGTTTTCATCTCACTTCTTATTTCCGTGAGATTCATGCTATATTGCCACCATTTCTTTTATTGTGTTGTATGTACTGCCCATGATTATATTACATGTGTAATATAATTTAATTTATTTGTATTTAAATCATTGTTGTATGATCCTTTCATTTTGGGGTATATGTTTAGTAATTCCTTAAATTGGTACTGGGATTTCTAATTTTGATTTCCACTCATTAGGTTTTTATCACAAAAATAATTGATTATTTTACAACATGATTATTTGTGAAATAACTATTTATTAATTTATGTAGTAATTCCTATTCCCCTTTTTGTGGATATTCTTTTGATACACATAATCCGTCCATTGATAAATTCTCATGTCAATGATACGAACTTGATAAGAGTAATATTATCTCAAATTACATTCATTGAGTTAAAAATCGATGTCATTGCTGTTGTTGTTACTAGAATTTGTGTGAATGACCTCAGATAGTTTTACACTAAATATTCAATCATATTTATTGTATTTATATTTTTCACACATAATTATGTCATTGATTTATCCTTAACCTAAGGATACAGTCATTATAAAGTATTTCTTCTCAAATTAAATATCCTTGGGTCTTTTGTGTTGTTATACGACAATTCATTTTTATTTGGTGTATATAATATACATCGACATAAAATATCATGAATCACTTTATTATCATGAAATTATTATGTTTTTATTACCTCAGTTATTTGTATTCAAGCATCCCTCATTTGGTTACGAACTCTAACTAAAATATCACATTAAATGTTTAGAAAAATTTAATTTTTAAAAAATTTCATATTAAAGAGCATGTTTTAAAAATGTATTTAAGGATTTATATATAGGGACATTAATGTTTTACAATTATAATTATTTTGAAATGTTTCAATGTGGTAAGAGACATGTTTATCCAAAAAAATATTTTAAATAGCTTCTTGACAAATAGTGATACTTTTAGATGTTTTCAAAAAAGGGGGATATTTCATTCAAATAGTTTTTATTATTATTTACATCTTTTTCAATATCCATCATTATTCTCGATTGTGGATAATTTATTATAATAAAATCTTATATATTTTATTTAATGAGTTATGTTTGATAGGGGATGCGCTATTTTTATACAACTCAGGGTTTATGGTTATTGTATTAACATTTCTTTTGATAGTTTAATAATAATGTGTATGTTTTGATTCAACATTTTAATAAGAGGAATTCATTGGAAAAAGTAAGTTATGGGTGGTTCCCACAATAGCACCTCGATGCATCGGTTGGTCTCATGAGACAAACTAGTGTCTTTGAACATGGCCTTGACAAAATACTATTTGTAGTCTTGGCACAAGCCCATGACTATGAGGTTATGACTTCTAGCATTATAAAATAGATCATTATGAAGTATTCTATTGATATTAAATGTGATTATTCGACAAGTAGAATATCCATGTGAATAATTAAATTGATTTATTAGATTTATCTTTTCAATATTATGTTGAATTTGAAGTTTAAAAGTCTTGTGTTCTTGTCTTATTCATTGACATAAATGTTACTTATTTTTTATGACTGTTTCAACTATATTGTTATCCTTACTGAGCATCTGAGCACACCCTTTTATTATGTTTTATTTTTCCTAGAATGAAATGAAGTTATTATGATTAACATGAAGGAATATGCTAAGGGATATTAGAGTGTTCAATTGGGACACAATGCTTTTTTTTTAATTCATGATGTAATTTAAAACTTATGTAAGTATCTAGTACTTCCAGGTCTACAAAATGGATAGGTCATTCAGAACATGATTCCCTGTATCATGAAACTGTTTTGTAATAACGCACAGATTCTGGGTAACTGGGGTCAATGCATTACATTGTAAATCCAGGAACAAAAAATTATATAGGGTAATGAAGGTGTTATTTTGGTGGATTGGTATGATTCAAAAAGTGTTTGAGATCATATATATGTTCTTAAAATGTCATCATGTATAGTAAAAACATCAATGACCCGTGGGAATTTTTCGGTCTTTACTATTCCCATTGTGGAAATGGGAGAAGTTTTTCATGAATTTTGTTACAGATTTCACAAGAATGGATTGAAAACAAGACACCATGTGGTTGATAGTTCATCATTTCACAATGTCAGATAATTTAAACTATATTCGTAAAACTTATAAGATGGAGGATATATAAAAAATTTATATAAATTATGTCAAAAATAGGCATGGAATACTTGTTTTGATCATTTTTTAAAAATAACCAAGATTCATGTCTTCTTTTTATAAATCATTATAGAAATCCTTGATGACTCAGTTGACTATGAGTAAAACATCACATTATCAGAAAATAAGGACAATCTAAGTGAATGATACAGATGTCAAGAGACATGTTCCAAGCCTGCATATTGGATTTTGGTGGAGCAAGGGAGGAGGATATACCCTTATAAGGGTTCTCATATAATAATAGATACCAGGCCTTACTACAGATGGCTCTGTTGGAAGTGTTGTACGGGAACACCTTTTTTCTCCACATTGTTGGCAGAAAACTAGAAAGAAATTAATATTTGGGTAGAGACATGTCCATGAAATGGTAGATAATATTAAATTGATCACAAAGTTAATGGATATGGATTAGAGTCGTCATAAATCTTATGCAGATCATCGTCTAAGTGTATTGACATTCGCGGTCAGTTATCTTGTGCTCTTAAGGATCTCTACATGGATTGTACATCCTATTTTGGGATGTGAGGATATTTATCCCATAATCCTATTGGATCTTTTTAGATAATCGAATGAGTTTTAGAAGAATCATATTGGTTGGAATTGACACTATTTTTTTGTTCAGTACAAATTGTGTTCATTATATCTTAGTAGAAAACGTATCAGCGTGATCCTCACCAAGTAATCAGATGGGATATTATTGTACAAGTGACAAATACTTCATTGGTACATATCCTTATATAGATTTTGGATATTAAAAAGAAATTATTAATTTTATTGATTATCGGTCTGGTTAATGTTTTATCACAACATGGCTAGATTCAAGAAGAGACTTGGGAATATGTGATGGAAAGGAGTGATTTGTGGAAAAAACTCTTTCAAGGCATTGATGGTTTTATATTATATAAGGAATTAAAGACCAATGGTGATATGAATGTCGCACCCCCGTATTCAGGAATGTATACGATTATTTATTTTTTCATTTATATAATTTTTAATGGTGGTGGTTAGGATATGTTGGAGAATGTTTGGATTGCATTGTGGGGCTAAAGGGATGGCACATGGGTTGTGGATGGGTATTAAAAATTGTGTGGGAGCTTATTAGTAACCTTTAACATTGAAAAGTGGTTATGCTATATTTTATGCAGTATTATAGTCTTTGTTTATTCATGTTTAGGGAGACTGTGAGAGGTTCTTCCTTGCCAAATGATAATGCATAGTGAGTGCATTGTTTGTCTAACTGTGCGACTAAATCATGTGTAGTGTGTAGTTGAGATTCAAAAAAAGAGGATCTCATGGTATTTTCACACTAATGGGATATATTATATTCTCTATGGAACTAACTCGAGATTAATCTCTATTTATGGTAGGAGAACCTCTCTTATGTAGATTGGAATCGATCTGGGGAATTTTTGTTGAGTTTAGATGCCTGATACTTATTGTAACTTCGTATTCTTCACAGTTTTATCACATTTTCATAGATCTACATCATACCACACCTCAGTTTTAGGGATTTAAATAAACTATGGGTATATATACTATTTTTTATATTTATTTTGATTATATATGGCTTGGGTATTGTTAGGGGATAGATCTAATGTGGTTTCGTGGAATTATTTCTTGGTTTCGTGAGCATCCTTCATCCATTTTTATTTTCATCAAAATGGTCAAGGTATGCGGATTTACACTCTAATAATATTAGTTAATGTGATTGTCTTTATTTCAAATATATTACCTAGTTATGAAGTGACGATGAATTGGATTTTTTTATTTTTAGAATCCTTTTTCATTGATAGTTTGTGAATATATTGAATATTGGTGTTCTTGAATAACGTGATTGATTCATTATTGAAAAAATGATGATTTTAAAATGTTTTTATTAAATTTTGATAAATGGATTTTATAAAATTGTTTAAAATAAAAATAATAACATTATTGAAATGGAATGGGTTTTTGGAATTTGTTTTTTAATTGTTTTCAATAAAAGATCAACATTATTCAATGTGGATGAATTGTTTGAACACGAATTGTTTTTTCATCGGTTAGGCACATATTGTGGTGTGTGATTATATGGATTGGGATAGATATGGCTGTAAAGGACCCCATATAAAGGATGGTATGGATATGGGTATTAAGTACCACTATCAATGCGGCCAAATATACGATGTTTTTGTTGAAGGATATCACACTTCGTGTGAGTATAGGGATATCAAGGTTGCATGAATGTTTCGAAGTGTGGTTAAGTGGAATATTTATACCAAAATGTTATTCAGAAATGTTTGTAATTCCTTATTTGGTTGTTTTTTTGGAAATGTGACATGATGGAAAATTGGTTGAAATTGAACATGATTACATTTGGTTATAACTAGATTTTGGATCATCTTTATATTTAGTAATATATATTTATGTATAATTGTTTTATATGAATGGTTTTATACAAATTATTATTATTATTATTATTATATACTAGTAGATTTATTAGGTATGTCATTTTGGAAAACCTAATGAGTATTATAGTTATCCCTTATTTATCACATTAGTTCTATGGATATGTTTTCATCCAAGACAGGGGAAAAGGTAAAGTATCACACATATTAAGAAATAACTCATGATACAAGTGATTTTTGGTGATGTTGGAACATGTATATTGTTGAGCATTGAGTCTTTTGGTAATCAATGAGTATTTAGTTTTTGTTTCATTGTTTACGTTATTGATTAGATTATCTTCCACTATTTCACACAATGGTATGATTTGTTATGAATCATGATGTTGAATTTTCTTTTTTTCAGTCATTCCTCATATGGTGGTTATTTAGTTATTGGATGTTGTTTTATTTTTAAAGGGTAAATCATCACCAACATGTATTGAATCCCTTATTTATTTAATTATAGCCTTTAAATTCATAGGGATGTCCCTTAAGGCCATGTAATGGCTCACTGACCACTCATGCCAATGGTAATATGTGGTTTATTACAATTATAGTAATGAAATTAGATAAAATTATGTTACATAGTAAATAATGAAATCAACATCTCACTCTTCAGGTAATCTAGAAAATTCATCTATGACCTCATTAAGTGACTCATAGACCATTGCAAGATGTTCACAAAAAAATTATTTTTTTTCTAACTAAAATTCAAAAGTGGATATAATATAATGTGATCTAAAATAGTAGTACCCACAATACTAGACCTATGTTCCAACTATCCTTGAAATATAACAGGGTTCACTTTTTCCTGTTTAATGAACACCTCGAATGATAATATATCATTCCAGATTTATTATTTAACAAAAATTCTATTAAAAATATGATATCAATTTGACTAATTTATATGACTATAAAATTCATGAGTAGTTATAATTTTGAGAAAGGAAAAGAATTTTAAGGATATTAATTTCTATTCCCAAACACTATTTTAATTAGAGTTTCTATAATCTTATCATATGTGATGAGGTTTATTATAAAACTAATGTTAATCATAGTGAATGTTAATATAAATTAGTAAGATGATATTATATCATATAAACCATATTCTAATGGGGATCTACAATATATATTACCTATCATGTTTTATAGGACCACATAAACTTCTGGTAGATAATCATCCACTATATATGACAAATTCGATATAGAGGATTATGGATACAACAAGATTTTACATGAAGAATATAATTGAGTTATAACTTTAATAGATTTGGACAAGATAATACCACTGTACATATGATAGAAAACATGACATAACATCATCATGTTACTAAATAATCCATATGATGTTAAATTATTTAGTAATTCTATGAATGTTTTCTTCATGTGTTATATTATTCTAAATTAAAAATAAGTCACTGTGACTAAACACTCTATATCAGATGATCTATGGTATGAAAATTTTATTTTTTGAACAACTTATATTCTTACGATAAGAATAATTGAACTATATTTTCCCCTTTATAGATTCACTAAAAATACAACATTATTTTGGGGGATATCTAATCAACTCTAACTTGTTGTACATATTTATCATTATGATGAATGATCTATAGAACACCTCTACATTTGTAGAAAGATTCAAAATCAAAAATTAGAATCAAATATATAGTTATATACACATGTGGAAACATTGTGACTTAATCCTTTCATTCTGGAAACCTTATTTAAATGAAGAACATGATCAAAAATGTTATTTGAGTACTACATGATAATCCAATTCTATTCATGGATGATAATGACTTGAATATATTTCCAAAAGATCATTAGAAATACAATTAATTTCATATTGAAAATGTTTTTCAATACATTCCACTAAAAGGAATCATGATTCACATTGAATATCATTTAATCAAACCACCTTATATTCATGCCCACAAGATAGATCTTATCACACTTCAAATTTATAGAATAGTTAGTCTCTAATATTAAAAATTATTTTAATATTCATTGAAAAATATTCATCCTCTTATGAATCATTCATCCCATAAGAATATAATTTTTTATTGTGATGGAAATCAAGGGATCAATCATTATCATATTAATTTATAGGCATTAAAGATGCAGCCTGAAAAATTGTTGGTCTTGTTATTTAGATCATTTCAATGACTATATATATAAATATGTCAATAATATTTCGATCAATTAGAGAGTTTCCCTATTGATTCACATCAGATTACCAATTCCTGTATCTTTTTGTAAATGTTTCTAGGGGTAGCATACTAAACATCATAATGTAAAAATAATATGGAACATATTAGAGCATGAAAAAAATTTCAACTCAATCAAATAAGAAACATGTATAAATTAATATGAGGAAGAAGATATATTAGTATACTCAATTATTGTCCAACCATGAGCACATAAGTCTCACAAAGATGAGTGTTTTAAATACACATGTTTATAACCAATTCATTAGGTCCTAAAATTAATGTCTTGGGTAAAATATGACATCCCAAAATCACATATCAATGTTTAGAACAACTAAACCAACCTTTGATACTATTTTTTCATGACATGAAACTAATGAATTTAGAAATTGGTGATCTATATATTTTATTGAAATTTAAACCTATATTTAAATTTATATGGTATATTTATTATCATGTATTGATTATTTATGAAATATTTTTTTCCTTATATTAGTTACCCAAGGTGGTACGTTCAATTTAACTAAAACACATTATTTATTTTGACCCGGGTAAAATGTATCTAAAAATAAATTCATAATATCAAAAATTTCTATTCATATGTATTTTATTACTCCATTAAAACTATGTTTTATAGAATCTTTGGATTTTAAAAAATGGAATCATGTTATGAAATATAATTTAATGTGTTCATTTTATGTGATTATGAATATTATGACAATTTATACATTATATCACCTATAAAATATCTAATATTACCATTATATATTATTAATAGTGTTATAAATATCATTTTTTTAAATAAATAATATTTTAGTTTCATTCTTGTTACATTGTAATGGAAAATTGAATATTTTATTTTTTGGATGTGGTAGTCCACACAAACAAAAACATAAAATAATCTCATTTTTCCTAAAATGGGAGAATATAAGTAGAATAAAATAATAAATAATAAACAATTTTAATTATGTCATTAATTTATTTTCATTAATTAACTCTTTTAAATAAACCATGTAAGGAGGATATGAAATATGAACATGTCATTTACAAAAACTTTTAATACTAATTTTATCACAATTTAATTTATAAAAACAATTTATTTGGTTAATAAGGACATTATTAAGAGTTCTTGGTTGATATAATTACCTACCTATTGAATGATCTCCCTCAGGTATCATATTATGCCACCATAGAGTGGAATTTTTGAAAATTAATGGCTTATATAAGATGGTTATATATATTTGGAGAGAATATGGTAGAGTTTTCCTCAATCTAATTCATTGTAATTGGAAGATAAATGTGGTGTAAGTGATCATCATTTATAAGTAAATAATATAACCTTTTTAGAAAATATGATTAATTTATAAATGATGGAATTAGACTATTGAAGTGTAAATATTATCAAAATGGAAAATAAATAATTAAATAAAGATAAAAGGTTGTCATTACATCCATAATTAATTTGGTTAAATTTTTATTAAAAACAAGATAGTCATTGTCCATAATGTTTTAACATTGATCATTTTGGAATTTCAAAGGTAACTACTTTTTACCTAAATAAATAATTTTTTAAATAATAATATAAGCTACTCACTATAATAAAAATAAACTTTATGTACTATAATTTAGACAACATTTAATATAAATAAAATTTTAAATAGATGAAGCTAAAATTTTAATTTAATGTATATAATATATACAAGTTGTTTTCTAGAACAACAATATTTCAAAAATCAGGTGTTTTTGTTATTATCAATTACCTATTAAGTATGTTATAATATATTTTTATTTATTCATAAAAATAAAATCATAGTCATAATGTATTGTATTTCATATCAAATTGTTATATTAAAATTTAAAACCATCTATAGAATAGTTCTTTAAAAATAACGCTTTCAATATAATCATGATCATTAAAATAAATATGGGTATTCCTAATTTTATAATAAAAATGAAATAGAACATATTATAAAATATAATCATTTTGATCAAAAATTAAATATCCATTTAGTTGTATTTAATTTCAATATGTTATGACAAATAATTTTTAATATAAGTGAATGAAAACATATTTGAAGTAAAATATTTCATATGTTTTCAAATTGATAAACATGGGATTTATAAATTTACAATAGTAATTTCAATTTATTTTTAATATTTTATTTTATATTTTGGTGAAAATTATTTTCAAAATATTTTATGTAATTATTGTATTATAATAATACTATAGAATTTGTGGTATTAAAAAAAATATATTTTCATTATCAACCAGAAAATAAATTTTTTTTGGATAAAAAATTTATCCTAAAATAATATTTTTTATATATGTAAATTCTTATAAATTTATTTAAATATAAATTATAATTTTTATGAAATATTCATTTAACAGTAATTTTAAAAAATAACGTAATTATATTCATGGGAAAATGACATTTTATAAATAAAATTGACTATTTGTATACTTATTTTCAAACAATTGAAAAATATATTTATATTAATATATTATTCATATAAAAATATATATATAGGATTTTATATACATAGAATCATTAAATGTATAAAAAAATTACAATTTTTAATGAAAATAGATTTCAAATGTAAAATGATGTTACTAGATATGTTAAATAATTAATAATAATTTATCAATTAATTTTTATTATAAATGTGTTTATATATATATATATATATATATTTATTTGTTTCAAAATATATTTAATATTATTTTCAACCTATAATTCAATAGATAAATATTATTGTTTTGATCATTTTTTGTTATTTATAATGGTTCAGTATTTCATGTGAAGAGAGATACCAAAAAATGGTATTCAAATGAAAAATAGTATAGTAAAATGATGTGGAAGTAAATTATAAAAACTTATTGAAAATTAAACAACCTAAATTTAATAATAACATACTAATAAAACATGATTAAGATAATTGTTATATTGAGATATCAAACATAGATACTTAAAAATATATCTTTATTTAGAGTTTATCGATACAAATTTTATAGTGTTCTCGAATAATTTAATCCTTACATCCCTTCTGATTATGTATCATAAATTAAATAATATAATTTTTTATCTAAGATATCCAATGGTTATTATTTAACTATGAAATGATTATAGTATAGTTTCAAATAAAAATATGATCTTTTATTCGTTAATTTTTATTCAATAATGAGATTCCCCATACATTTAAAAATCAAATAACATTTATGTAAATGAATGATAAAAAATGTTTCATGAATAATAATTCCATAAACAATGAAGAAAATTCATTTACCGTATATCTGATGATAATACCGTAGTGATATTTTCTATATAACTCAATACATAATAGCTGGTATAATGTTACTAAACATAATAATAGTTTTTCATCCATGATAGAAATGGATTTTGGGGTGTATTATAATCTTAATACCTTTGATTTATGCACTATTTTTCAAAGTACCTAAATTCCTCACATCAGAAGCATCAAATTAGTAGTGGATCCTTTGTGAGAACATTATTTTAAAAAATATAATAACATAAATATTAATATTTTTGTGACTAAATTTTTATTTATACCTACATTAATAAATATAAAAATGATTTTAATCCACATAGGAAATACATGTGGGGTGTCTCATCCATCATTAATAAAAAAATGGAAATGGAATAATCCTTAATCTATTATCTACATCACCCAAACATCCATTGGAATTCATCATTATCATATATTTTTTCTTTGAAACTCAACGATTTTCTCACTATTTATCATAACTCATGTTATTATGTTTTATATAGTTACATTTTTTATCACTGTAGTTTTCAGCCCATTACGGTTTTCATTGGGATAATATCATCATTATTTGTGGTTAACATCACTTACTCGATTCCTTTAGTCTTCAACCATTACAAAAACCAAATTTATTTTACAAAAGTCATTAAAAAGAAATATAATAAGATAATTACTATATAATTATTACATTAAATACTCAAACCCATAATGAAAAAATATTTTCACCATCACATTAGCATTTAATTTTGAAAAAATAACTACTAGTTAAATGTAGGTTACAATATGATACATTTTCTCATACATCGAATAAGGAACAAGAATTGAAACATGAAATAATCTAATGTTTTTTAAAATAATTGAATTTATTTTAATTGGAGGATAATTAATTTTTTTTAAAATATATAATTACTTCAAAATACATACATAACATACCACATTCATACAAATAGGATATTACTAAAACAATCAAATTTTTCTAAACCGTTTTTTAATTAAAATATGATTTATGTAAAACAAATTAAATTACATTGAAATTAAAATCATTATTTATCATAACCATACTTATAATGTATTACATACATTTTTTAAAATGAGATGAGCTAAAAAATACTTGTACGAAATATAATGAATGAAAATATGTAGTCTAGTTAAAACCTAAAAACCCTCAAATGAATTCTATTCATGATAAATCAATTGTGTGAATACAACATTTGCAATGGATCCATGTAAAATATTTACCATATGACTCTCAAATTCACTGTTCAAATAAAATATCCATTCGGTCCACATCCATCTACAAAGTACCCAATGCATTGGAGTTTTATAATTGGGCTCACCCATCATAACATGGGCTATAATGGGGCTTAACACATAAAATATTGAGCTATAATGGGGATAAACCATTACTATAATGATTTATAATGGGATCAAAAAAATATAAAAATATCAAAGAACATATCATGAATAAACCCCTTAATAACTCATTTAAACTCATGAGGAAAACACATTGAGATATGAAAAAAAAATATCCTAAAAATAACCAATAAAATATAAAAACTGGCCACATGATAATGAAAAAATATTAATAATGTTGACTATGAAGACATTTATATATAAAATTATATTAATAATGTTACATTAAATTTAGAGAAAATTTTAATAAAATTTTAATATAATATTTTGTTTTTATTTTTTCAATGAGACATTTAAATGTTTTTAAATAGGAATATCCCTTAACTCATGTTTTACATCCTTCAAATATGTTCAAAATTAATTTATAATTGGTTGTAATGTTTTATTAATTAATTATCTACCTATATCAAAATTGATAATACATTATATGATATTTTTATAATAAATTTACACACATTTATTAACAATATATTGTTATTTCCATTGGTTTAGGTAACATCATTTCATGGAATAATTGGTGTTTCATTATGGATATTCTTATGTAATTGAAAATAACACTCTAGATGAGAGGATAAATATATATAGGTCATTTAATTCAATTATATGTGAATTTAATCATTACATGAATGATGTAAAGGGAAACAAAGTCTCATCATCCATGAAGGTGGTGTATTGGAAATCCAAGGATGGAGATTTCATTTTTAATAATAAATAGAGAAAATAAAATATTTTTATAATGGATATAACTACAACACAAACGAATTACAGAATATATTTGATAATGGTGTTATCATGAGACCTTGTATATGGTGTGAGGAGATGGTATAAGTAATACATAATTTAATAGAGAAGAAAGAATAATTTACCTCTTTAATATTCACCTCGTGAACCTCGGTATAGATCATTAATGTGGTCATTTTAGGGGACTAAAATCACTTGAATGTTGAAAGGGATGAGGATAAGGGACTTTTTTAGAGTTTACTCAATAAATAAAGTCATAATTGGTAAATTTTGTGAAGGGATGTGTCTCTTTTAATAATTTATCGGAGTTCTTATTTAGGAATGAATTAAAATATTAAAATATATTAAGACTAATATATTCATAAAAACATTAAAAATATCTAAAATTCAAATGGGATGACATTATTATATAATATTATATATTTTTTCAATGATCATATTAATTTGTGATTTCTAAATAATATAATAAATTTTAATATTCATGAAAAATATGATTTATTAAAAAATAACCACTTTTTGTAACTATGACATTAATACAAAAATCAAAGCATCCAATTTTAATTTTTTGATTATTTCATTGAAATATAATATTCATATAGATAATTCATTGATTGATTTAAAAATTGATAATTACATTTATTTTAAAAAATTTAATATCATTAGTTTGATTTATTCATTAATTAAAGATTTACTATATCATCCTTATGCATTGGTTTATTGTAATTATTTACCCAATTAAATTTAAAAATATAATTCCATGAATGAGATAATTTTTTAGGATTTCAAAAAACTATTTATGTTTAAAAAATACATCTAGAAACAACATAGTAAAAGATTATTCAAATTAAAATCAATAGTGTGAACCATGTGTGTTTTTTAAATATAATACTAGGATGATCTTTAAGTTATTAATGTGCCTCCAAAATGTACAAAATTAAAATAATAGTAAGTTATTGGATGAAAATTTATTATAGAAAAATATTTAGTTATATTTGGGGTTATTTAATGATTCATAAAATTTTAATTAAAATAATTTTATTTATTTTTATTCTTATTGTACAAGAAACACACCATCATTGCACATCTATTAAATACATTTATTTCATATATAATAATTGAATAAAATTATTATTAAAAACAAATTAATTTTCTTCAATATATATTCATTTGTTATGTATAATTAATCTAATCTATGTCATGATACCTACATTAAATTTTAGTTTTAATTTTATCTCCTTACACATGCATTAGAAATTAATTTGGATAAATGTAATGTTATATAACTCTATAATTTGAAAATATCATCTAAAAAACAAGCATACATAATAATTAAAAAAAGATAGGAAAATAATTTTTAATACTTCGTAATATCTATAAAGAATAATTTTTTTTCACAGTGGTGTAGGCACTGCATCAGCGCTCACAATTATTTTAATAAATATCATGAAATGAAGTATAAATTTTTTTTTCTGAATTATTTATGTTAAATAATTCATTTTTTAAATCAAAATTATTTAATTTAAATATTTTTATAAATTTTATATCATATTTACGTGTTTTCATAACCCTGAAGATACCATATTAGAAGGAATTATTTTTTAGTATTCACTATAAATGAATTTCTATTATAAAATCATTTAACATAATAACTTTGATAATTTCAAAATTTTGAACTAAATATAATATTGGTTTTTAAAAAATTAAAAAACCTTAATTAAGAATTTTATTTTTTAAATAAAAACTAATGAAATTAATTATTTTAAAATTTTCATTTCATAATGAATATAACTTTTTAATTAAAGTATACTTAGAAATATGGAAATAAATTATTATATAAATACCAGGGCAATTACATTCTATCCAAATTTTGAAATAAATTATCAAATTTTTTATCTTATTAATAAAATTGGGATAGTTTTCCCTTATTGATTTGTCATAGTCCTAATATGCTTCTTTATCAATGTGAATTTTCTACTAAAATATAACCCAATTAACTAATATGCTTCGTAATAACTTCTCTATTAAATTAATAATATAAACATGATCTTACATATATTAATGGTTTTTCTAGATGAACTACTCAGGGGTTCAACACATGAGATGGATATGGTATATTCATTATTAACATCTAATCTTGAAAAGCATAGTGTACCTGAGATAAAATATGTGGTAAATAAATTCTATTGGGAAATGATCCATCTCTTAACAAAATTTCATAAGGTATAAAGAAACATGGGCTTACCATTCCATTTATACGAAACTACAAAATACTTTTCTATTGGGATCTTTTAAGGAAGTCATGATCACCACCTCTAATTAAAGGTCTTCCGTCATTTTATTAGTATAAATTTTCTTCATTTATTGATGTTTACTCATATATTTCTAGACCATATTTACATTATAATCGACTAAATCTAATAATTATGGTCTCATTAACTTACATTCTCTATATTCATCCAAACATGTTGGAGTTGTACATCGTATTCCATAAATTTCATAAAAGGTCCTATTTATATATTGAAATGTTATATGTTATTATTAGAAAACTAAACTCAATAAATATGTGGATCACAAATTCAAATATATTCCATTGAAAAATCATGGTACAGTTCTACTATAGTCTGAATTCTTTTCTCGGCTATTCTATCATATTTAGAATAAAATCATGTGCTGAAATTTAATTCAACATCCTATGACTTATGAAGGCCTTTTTAAATGTTTTAAATGAACATGGGATCACAATAATATACAATGGAAAGATTTACTCCATGTATCCAATAAATATATTTGAGGTTCAAAGGATAAAATTGATATAATTATGGATTATCTCTAATAGGATGTAAATGGGTATATATAGAAAATTTATAAAAAATGACAAAAAGTTCATTATTACCTCAAGATGTATTTGGTATCCCCAACACTAAATCCATGGATATATTTTCACATTTCCATTCTCGCCCCGGAAATGTATAAAGCATCCCCATTTTTGGAATCACTATACATTAACCTATTAAAAAGTAAAAAATTTCATTATAAATTCCGACAATATCTATTTTCATTCCATATCACTTGCAATACTCTTGAAGGTTGTTGTACATAACAGTGCTGCCCAGGTAAACTAAAAAGGGTGCACTATAACCCTCACATAAAAATAATTCTTGATCTAGGAATAAAAATGAAAACATAATCTCTTTCCATTTCTCAAGACAATATCATTGAAAATATTAAATTTTAAAAAATTACCTTTCATAACAAAATCTATTATTTTCTTTAACTCAATGTGTTCCTTCTGATCATACCTAATTTTGTCAGATTGAGATGACTGCATGGACACATAAAACCTAAAATTGGAATTATATACTTTAATTACTTTAGTGACTAAATTCATCAACTGAATAATCAATAAGTCATGTTCCACATGTAACTTAGTCAATGATGCAATATTTTTTTGACTCAAGGAATATGCCTCATAATTATCTTTTCTATGATATAAATTGATCATGTTATCATAATACGTTTATAATTTTATCCATATTCACTCCCTAATGTTCAATTACCTATGAGTAAATATATACATAAATCTTTTTGGATCAATATATATTTAACACTTTCCCTTTTATAAATGATTCATCCAATTTTTATTCATAAAAAATAGTATGTTATTACAAATCATCGATGTGATGATTTAACTAATCAGTTTTCATCTTTCATGAAGCATAAAAAATTACATGATGATTCTACATAAAATAAAAACCAATTAAATTCAAATAAGAATAAATTTTGAGGATGAAAAATAAACATATCTCAAGTTTAATGTAAAATTAGGGGAAATAAGGAATTTATTTTTCATTTTCTAAAAACAAAAATATTATTCTTCTATCAAAATATTCTTATCCCCATTTCATGTTTACATTGTTACTGAAATAGTTTACCAAGATATTTTTTAACAAAAGACATGTAATAACCTTATAATCAATGAACGCTACAAAATCTAATAATATTTATAGTTCTTTTCCATTTATAAACCACATATTTTGGCACTATCGAAAATTATGAAATCATTATTAACAATATAACCATGAAAAGAAAAATTGTATAACAAAAATAAAATTTTCAATAATTTTGTTATAACTTATTCTCAATGATAGTTTTCAATATAATACTTTTTTGTTTTTCGAACTCCCCATAACTTTTTAAAAACTTCATAAAATGATAAATAAAAACAACAACAAAATTATCCAATAATCATAAAGAATTCAATTCATAATGTCGATAAATATTGTAAGGGAAATTTTCAAACCAAATGGAATAAAAACTCATAATGACCAAATCATGTATAGAATATTGACATTGTAATGAAATCATCCATTACCGTTACCTGGTGGTGTCTAAATATCTAGTAAATCATAGAAAAATAAAGAGCTCCATAGTGAAAATAAAAAAATATTTATATGAAGAAAAATATTCTTGTTCTTGATAGTTATGTTATTCAAAATTCTATAATCAATTACAAATATCATTCAACCAGATTTATTTTGAAATGAAAATAAACGAGAACCTGATGATAAAGTTTTATTTTAGATGAATCCTTTATGTTATATTATTGCAACTAATTTTTAAATTCTATATGTCCTACAAAAAAAATTTGATTGGAAAAATTTAGAATTTTACTCAGTTTTAGAAATGATGTCAATAGTATAATCAACCTATCTATAAATAATAACATCAAGAAAGTAATTAGGAAAACCATAATAAGACTCATTTACCATTGAGAAATCATTAATTTTAAGAGTTTCAATTTTTTAAATAAATAAGTGAAATATAACTTCTATATCCATATTTTATCAATTTCTCAGATTCTAGATATATTATTTTTGTTATGGGTTCATTATTGTACAACAAATGATAATCTATTTTAAAATAATATTCTTAATCTCAATAATCTATTTATCATGGTAAACAGAAATATAATCTATACCCCGGATAACATCAAACTATAAAATGGGAAAAAATGTTTTAGGATAAATAAAATCCATAGAAAATGACTCGAACATTCTTATAAATTATATTTGTCTGAATATTATGCCTAGTTGTTTCCACCATGTGGTGTTGATTTATTTATTGATGTTTAATTTCATATTTTATAAAACATTTCATAGAAATGATAGAATGTGTAAATCCAAAATCAAAAAACACATTGGAAAATTCTCTAAAAACAATATATTTAAATATTTCCACTTCATCTAATAGCTCATCATTTTATGAAGATGTTTCAATGGGTTTTTTATATCTGTATATTTCCAACAATATTGATTTCCCACCCGAGTGAGTAGTTTTGGAAACACATTAGGAAAATTACCCATCACCTTAAAATTAAATCATTGTACCACTGTCCTCCCATTATTCTACTTATTATTTACAATGAAATCCTGATCCATTTTTCAAAATATTCCATATAAGTCGAACTTCCTAAAATCTAGGAGTAATTCCCCAGGATGTTTTTACCACAATATTCAAAATAATGGAATTTTATTTTATTACATTCATCATTCTTTATTGAATTATCCCTCTAAGACCGCCATGTTGACCACTTCTTATATTGGTAATAACAATGAAAATATGTGTCAACAAAGTCCATTTAAACCTTTTTTACATAAATAATGACATTCTCATATCTTTTAAATTGTTTTCGGGACAAATCAATTCATAATCCATGCTTCAATCCAAAGAAAATTTGAATAATTTTTCAATCACCATCCGAAACAAAATTTGACACATACGTGGAAAACATTTTAAAGTTTGCATCATATGATAATACAGAATCATTATTAGTTTCCTCAAATGGAGAAACAGATTTTTTCATTCAGAGACAAGAAACCATTGAGAAATTTTTTTAAATGAATACCCCATGAATATTTCCCATTCCATGGATTATGATACTCTTTTTGTATAGTATTATTGACAAAAAACCACTATCTATTTGAATGAAACTCAAAAAAAAAATAAACACAAATGGTTAAATTTTGATGTTCTCATTATCCCATAACATCAAATATCTTTTTCATATATGTGATCCTTCCTTAAACTACCAAGGTGTCAGATGATCCACTTAATGATGTGGGGCTTGCCTCATTAAATTAATCCAAAAATTCATGTACCTTGATGGTTGTTTAGGTTCCTCTAATTAATGTATACCACTACCATTAATTTCATGAGTCAGATAAGGCAGTAATATGTCAAAATCCTTAGTTAAAATTCATACTTTTTCAGGTTGTAGAGTTTAAAGGATATCATTTTTCCTATGCATTTCTACATCATGGTCACTATTTCTTATGTGAACCCCCATTTTAAATAAATATATCTTATGTGATGAAATATGGGAATATTTTAAATCTATGGGATTTTAAAAATAAACACAATGTGAAATTTATTTATGTTATTCTATTAACATCACCAAAAACACTAATTGTTTTAAAACAATCTGATTATAACATATATAAAGGACCAAGATATTAAAAATTACATAATCATCACTTGAAATAAAGAATTTTTATTCCTTAAAAATTAATAACATGTCATATTTTTAGTTACAATGAATAATTTTATATTACATTTATAACATACCACATTAATACAAAGTGGATACTGCTAAAATGATAACGGTTTTTTCCAACTTGAAACATTCTAAATAAAAAATGATTTCATTAAAAAAATATTTAATTCATCTTGACTAGTTTATTAATTTTACACAAACTTATACCCTATGAAAAATATATAAAAAACATGTGGTATTCACAAAAAGCACAGTATGTAACATATATAAAGAAAACCATTAGTCTAGTGAAAATAAGAGAACCCATTATAAAACACATTATTATCCACTAATTGTTATGTATATAAATTTCATGCAGATGTTTTGGGATATATATAATTTATCCCTCCTACATTAATCCTTAAAAATATAATAACCTTTCAGTCTACTTAAATATTCAGAGTACCCAATTAATTGGAGGTCTATAATGGGGCTCACCCATCATATCATTATTTATAATGGGGCTTAACACATCACATCATGAAAAATAATGGGAATTAACCCATAAAATCATGATCTATAATTGGATCAACCCATAATAGAAAATTTCTAAAGAAAAAATCCTGAATAAAACCCTTGATAAGTTTTTTAAACAGATGAACAAAACACATTTAGATATCAAAATACCACTTTCTCATAAAATCCAATTTTAAAATATTAAAACCGTACACAAACTGATGAAATTTTTTTATTAAAAAATAAATAAGAAAACAAATTAAGAAAAAATTATAGTTAAAAACCATCAATAAATAACATTAAACTACTCATTCTATACAAAAAACATTTTGAATTTATTAAAAGAGGTATTTAAAAGAATATAAAATGAAAAGTCTCTTACCTAAGGTTTAAATTCCATCAAATGTGTTTAAATATCTTGTATAATTGTTCCAAAAGTGTTATTAATTTATTATTGATCTCTATCAATATTGTAATATGGTATATGATTTATTTATCTCCACTTTTCACCAATTTATTAGTAATAATTTCTAATTTTCTTTGTTTTGGGTATGTTCAATTCGTGGTATCATGGACGGTTCATTATAGATTTTATTATGTAATTGGAAAATTTATTCCATAATATTGATAATATATATATATATATATGTATTTATCAGTCATCATAATCAATTATATTTGAATTTAATATTTTTATGATTTTTGTGAAGGTAACCAAATACTCAAAATTCGACAAGGCGGTAAATCAACACACAATGGATAATGAATTTATTTTTATAAATAAATGCAGAGAAAATAAATAAATTTTGATGATGGATATATCAATAAGAATTAATATTACATTATATAAATGATACAAGAGTTATTTTGTAACATTATATAGGGAGAGGATAAGGTAGAATTGATAAGTAATTTAAATGAGAAAAATTATGAATTTTCCTCTTGAATATTTCTCCATGATATGCACAATAAGGATATTGAAATTGGTTATTTTAAGAGGTAATAAGTACTATAATATAAAAAGGAATGAAGACAAAATAAAATTTTCTGATTATAGTTGAGAACTAATGTGAAAGGTGTTGAAATTTTGTAATGGAAAGAGACACCATTTATAATTGAGGTGAGGCCCTATTCAAAAATTATATAAAATATTAAATTAAAATCCGCATAAAATAAGTATAATGAAATTTAAATGGAATAAAAAATTATTTTGATCCCATTTTCTACAAAATATTATCATTTTCACTTTTTCAGTATTTTATTTATTTCTAAATAATTTAATTAATTATTTGATTAATGATAAATAATATTTATCAAAATGAACGTTATTAATGACAATTATTATAAAACATAAAAACAAAGACAACAATTATATTTTTTATAATATAAATGTAAAATTTATCTATATAATTTTTCTCATATCTTAAAAATATCCAATTGTTTTTATTTTATTATTTTTCAAACCATTAATTTTAATTAATAATTAATTGAATATTTATATCATCATTATTGTGGAATCGCTGAAGGTAATTAATTACTACCAAAAACCAAAAAAAATAATATGTCATAAAAATATAATTTAACATCCTTTTAAAAATAATTTTTATTGAAAGGAAATTGTTCTAGAAAACAATATATTAAAATAATATTCTAATTAAAAACTATAGTGTAAAGTGATTCTCTTTCTCTAAAATAAAATTTTATAATTCTCTTAAGGTAATTCATGTGGGTCCAAAATGGACCAAATTAGGATTAAATTATGTTATTGGACAATAATTTTTAATGGGAAAATATATCTTCATTTTTTGGGTCATTTGATAGTATTGTTAATATTTATTAAAAACACTTTTATTTATTTTTATTTTACTTTCACTGAAACAGCATAAGCGTTTCACAACCATAAAAGATAATTTTTTCAAATATAAAAATTTAAAGTATATTATTATTATAAAAAAATTAATTAGGTTCAATATAATCATTTATATGTGATAAATAAGTATAATTACTCCTATGCAAGCAATGAACACTTAAAAAATTTGTTAATGTAACATTTCCCTCTTTTTACAAGAATTGCACAATCATAGTTATAAGAATAAAGTTCTATAACTATTGAATTTAAAATTAATAGACAAAAACATAAATATAATAAAATTATTAATAAAAATATCATGAAAATAATGTTTATACCTCAGGTATTATCTATAATGAACCAAACATGACTTTGTCACCACTGTGCAGGCACTGTAATATAACTGAGAAATATTTTTGTAATTATCATGGACTAAATTATAACATTCATGTTCTAAATTATGTTTTTAAGTTATTTTTATTATATAATAGAAAACTATTCAATCAATAAACATAATAATTAATATATGATATTTATCCCTTTATGATATAAAACAATATAATATTTTAATAATATGTATTTTTTACTATTAACCAAATTAATAAATTTTATTTATTTCTCAAAAATATGTCCTATGATAATTAATAAATTATGAATTCTAAAATGGAATTAGTTTTTTCAAAATTATAATTAATTTAATTTGAAAAAAATTATTTTAAAAAATATACATTAAATAATTTTTTTAAATAATACGCAATGTAAGGAATATGAATATTTAATTAAATATTACTAATAAATATGGAAACAATTATTCTATATATACATGGGTTGTTAAACTACATATTTGAATTTTATAACTAAAAGATTGTTTCAATATAGTATGCAATGGGAAAGTATTTTACAAAATATTGTCCTCTAGAAGTCTATATCCATGTGTGTGATAATATGTCCACTCATCAAGCACTAGGTAAATATTATTGCTAATCATACATTATTTTTCATGTTTACTAAACCTATGTGAAAATGTTCCACAAACCCATAAACTTCCCATTATAAAAAACATGTTTTTAAGGAAACTAAAAAATCTATAAATTACCAAAACTATATGACGATATCTAATAATTTGGGTCAATAATATGATTTTTAACAATTTTTTCATCCTAATAAAAAACAATACAATAGTAATCCTAAAAAATATGGCATTTAATCAAAAAAAATTAGACACCAATTTGATACCAAACGAGGCACACCATGCCCGAACTATGGGGTTTGGTGAGAATAAAACATTTCTTAAATACGATATTTGACATAAATGGAGATAATCCAGGAAACTATAAATATTTTGCATAATTTTCAAAACATACTCTTTAGTTATCACAATAATCTCACAATACCAACAAAACCATGATTTATGTCATTTAGAAGCTGCTACATACGAATATTTTTTGAAAACACCTGGGAATATTTCTTCATAATTGAGGCACCCTAGACTCCCTTTGAGACATCTCATAATATATAATTATGCTCATAACATGTGGAATAAAATAATAGAATGTGGTGTCATAAAACTATCAATAAGGAAAAAAATTTAAATTTTTTATCATTTATTAGATTATAAGAATACCAGAAATCGTGAGAATATGTGAAATAAAATATTATTATATAAAAAACAAGAATATTTTTTAATAATCATGTTACTAGAACATGAAATTTGAAATGAACTAACATTTATCATGACATAAAAGGGTAAACTATTAATTGAATGAAGTAATAATAAAATATATCATATGTTTATTGAATTATAAATTTATAGAAAAAATTTAAAGAATAATATCAGAAGAATTAGTCAAGGATAAGATCCAAGAAATCATAATATTGTGTGATTTGTTCGACTACCCATGAAAATTTTTTCAGGATCACCACAATTGAAATATAACAAGGTGATCATAAGATCACATATTTTCACCCATAGTCATGTCTAATAACTAAGGAAAAATAATACTCTGATATTAAGATAATCAATAATCCACAATAGTATTGTTTCATAACCTAGATAACATTATATATATTTTTCGATAAATACCCATGCATCTATGTCTAGAATCACAACCTATAATACATAACATAATATGATTAGGAAAGAGTTCCATGAACCATAAATGGTATATCATGAGATGAAAAAATTACCCAATAAAATTTCATGCTATCATGGCGCAACATTAAATGTCTAAAAATTTATAATTATATGTGTGACATAAGAGGAACTGAAACATTTTTTAAATTATAATCATTATAATACCCATGAGAATGAAGTTCATTTCATAATAATTTCAAAAGGAATAAATGTAGGATATTATATATGGATTTCCAATATAAAACTAAATTTAATCATTTATTAGATTCATGAATTAAAAAATAATCAAGGATGCAAAACATGGAGTTTAAATGATGAATATTTCATGAAAATTATTAATGAACAAGAATAAATGAACTAATCAACGAATACTTTTTGAAATGTGTAAATGGTATTACTAATAATAAAAGAGATTTTTACTTCCATTTAAATATGATTTAAATCAGGTGGGTTATTAGGATAATAATAAAGGATTTCATAATCAATTCACCGATAATTATATTTATATCTATGGTATTTGTAAATAATTTTTTTTTTGGAATTTCCCATTAATCGAGTAATCTTTAAGGGAATAATTGTGAATGAAATATAAAACATACACTATACACAAAAAAATTAATGTAAAATATTTATATATTAAATTAACACACACACAGACACATAAATATATGAATAATATATAAGAAAAATACATTTGAATAAATAATAAAATAGTAATGAGAAAAATCCATTTGAAGAAATAAGTAATAATTAATATAATGTAATTAATTTTATGAATAAATTATCATTTGAATTAATGTTTTTATTTATAGGGGAATTACCCCATTTTAAAATTATTAGATACCTTATATAAAAGTGAAATGACAAAAGTTATACTAGAAACAAGGCAAAAAATCATTAAAAATGAGTCAAAAACCAAATATGAATTTATATTCATTAGAATAAAAGATATATTAATTTAGAAAATGAGAATTATTTTTAAATCACTTCAATTTCATGACTATATAGGGAAAATTATTTAAATGGAAATATTTACATAAAAATATCAATAGGTTAACAAATGTCATATATCAAAGGACAAAATTGAGTTGTAGATACCCTTGTCATAAGAAAAAATTAAGTCTCCCTATATTCAATATTCGTAATAATAAATTAAAATTAATTTTTAATGATTATATGATTAATATATCATATCTTATTTGTTCTTTATTTTTATTTTATATAACATTATAAATGATTAACATGTGTTAGTTAATTGGAGTGCTTCAATCAATTTCACTGAGAAATTCTAGGTATTTTATTCATGGTAAAATGTGTTGTAAAATTGATTCATAATATCCAGAATATTAAATTTTATATAGTAAATTATTCCAGTATAAAAAATATTTCATAGTTTCAAGATTTTATCAAAATGAAATTAAATTAAAAAGGTTCGTTTTTATGTTCATTAAACATGGTTATGATTAAAATGGCGTTTAACTGTTAATTTCACATGCAAAATGTAAAATATTATATTTAAATAATATTAGTAGTTTCACGAATAAGTTATATGAATTATTTATTATGATAACATATTCCTAACAGTATGTAAATGAATATTATATTAATTTGTCAGTTGTGGTATTAGTCTAAATGTACACACGTATGATGGTGTAATTTTTCATAGAATGAGAGGGTGTAGAAAAATAAAATAATTATAATTTAGAGGCCAACATAATTTTATTATAAAAAATATTTTCTTTTTATAACACTTTTGAACAATCCGTGCATGGATGTTATAAAAGTATAACTTTTTATTCATGGAGGCATTAGTATGATTGTACACATAACAACGTCATGATTTGTAAAAAAAATTGGAAGATGTTAGTAGAAAGATATAACATCAGTATAATAACATTTCAGAATATAAAAACTATTTATTATATAATAAATAAACACATTGAAAATATTTGTGGGTAAAATATCAAATGAATTAATGGAGCTCATTTGAGGGAATTATCATGTCCATTGGATGTTCTCCCATTGGCAACACTTTACAGATCATTATATTGTCCTTTCATAAATAAGAGGGCCTATATAATGTGAGAATAGAGTTTTTAAGACACAATGGACATGTTTTTTTAGATATTCCATTATAATGGGTTTATAAATGTGGGGAAAGTGATCTCCTTTTATAAGTGAAGAAAATGAAATTTTCAAAAATAATCATTAATTTATAAATAAATAAATGACACTCTTAATCTGTGAAAAGATTCAAAATTGAATGAAACTGAAAGGGGACATTTTAAGGTTTATAGTATACACACAATTAATTTTATTAAAAAATTTAAACGTGTTTTTTGTCTATAAAAATTATGTGTTAACTTGTACCTTTTTCATTTTTTACAATTGAATCATTATTTTACAAAATTAATTTAATTTTTTACGAATAAATATATGATAAAAAATATTAACAAATTTATATATTTTTGGAAGAAATTTTTTTCATAATTTAATTAATATAAATTTATAATTATTTCAAATTGAATATATAAATTAAAACATATAATGTATTGAAAAAAAAGTTTTGTTAAAAAAATATGTTTTAACTATTATGTGTTTTTGATATTTTTATTTAACATTTAAATTATTGGTAATATTTTTTTATATGTTTAAACATCATATAGTATTCATCATTCAAAAAAATATTTTTTTCTTATTACATAATAATTCAACAAACAAGAATAAAATAAATAATTTAAAATAATCCATTCACCATTTTCAAGATCTCTATCATTAATCGTATTAATAATGTTATGTTAATAAAATTTAAAATATAAATCATTAAATAATATGAACCTTATGACCTCAAAATTTATAACCTTTTTGAAATATTAAAATACTATAATTGATTAACACTTACTATTAATATAAAAAATTCAGTGTAAAAAAATAAATAATTTTCCAAAAAGATAAACCTGGGTTTTATAAATTCATCATATTATTTTTAAATGATTTATTTTATGTTATATATTTATAAGATTATAGAAAATATATATTAATACCATTTTTTATTTTTTTTATAAATTCACTACTGTTATTTTATTAGTAAAATTTGTAATTTTTATTTTGTTCTCCTAAATGTAAATGACATAAAAAACTATCTAAATTGATCCTAAGATAATAATTTTATTTTTAGTCCTAAAATAAATAAATTTTTAATATAAAATTCATGATTTTTAATTTATGTTTTAGTAAAAATAATAATAATATAATAAAACATGTTATCATGGGGAAAAATTTATTAAATCATTCAATATTTAAATTATTGTTTACTATAAATTAAAAAATTGAATCAGGATAAGATATTAATCATTCACATAATATTGCATGAGATGAATCATGTTACATCCATTTTGGTGAAGAAGATGATTTTCAATTCTGCACATGTGTATGATCTTCACGAAGGATATCATTTCATTCTAATTGGGTGTTTTCCTTCATGAATTAATCCTGACTATCCTTGAACTGATAGGGGATGGTTGTGGATTTGGATGTTATCCCTTCTGTTTGTAGGAATGTTGTCTCCTTTATGTTGTCATTATTTGGTTTATCTAATCATGTAAAGGAAGTTTTGTCTGAATCGTAGGCTATAAGGAAACATAGTGATGGTGGATTCATTGTTGCCGAATATCCAATAGATTTGAAGCAATGGTTCAATATTTTAAAATTATTTCATTTGGGTCATTTAATTTAGGAAAAGGGTGACATAACATGTTCTTATGATGATCTCAGGAATTTTTTTTTCTATTTTTTAGTGAATCTATTATTTTAAAATCATCATTATAGGGAGTAAATATTTTCATATTATCGTTAATTTTATATTGGATCTAAATTTGGAATTGAATATTTATTATTAGAAACATTATCATGGAGTTATTAGAGTCTCTGAATGTTATTTTAATTCTAATAATCTTTATTAATATAAATCTCATGCTATGGTTTGGGTGCTACTTCATGGTCTTAGTAAGTTGTATTAACAACCGAAAATTCGAAATGGTCTTGCCTTCTATTTGGGGACCCCTATCATGATGGATAAAAAATTTAAATTGGATCTTTGTTTCATTTACTAAATTAGGGTGGGAATTGATATTCATTTTTACCATCCAAATGTCATTAATGTTCTTTCCAGAGATCACATGATTGATGTTTGGGTGGAATATGAACATGTTATACCTTTTTGTGAAGTTTTTACAATTGTGGACCCCTCAATTATCAAATACACGGTGATTCAAATGATGGGACCGGAGTTCCAAATAATTGGGAATTAAAAGAGAAGAAAAAATATGAGAATATCCAGGATGTGATTTGTGAGAAATGGGATACTCCCAAGGAATTGCAATCCATTCGTTGACATGCATTCCATTCTGTCTCATTAGTTTATTTATAGAAATTTTGGAATAATATAGTAGAGTAGGAAGAAGAGTGGCACAATTTTCCTCATATGCATTTTTCAATCAATAAAATGGTAGCTAGGGACACATTTGAGAATGTTTTTTAATTTATGGACAATAATTATTTATATATATACATTTCATAGGATACTTTTTTATCATGGTTTTGGAGGAATTGGAGGAATATGATCTAGTAAAAGAGATTTATTTGGAAACTAGGGAGCTGGTAATCATATTTTTGGGTCAATTTGATTCATCTAATTAAATCAGGGAGGATCCACTTTTGATAAACCAACTACGGTAAAAGGGATTTCACTGCCTTCCTCAATGATTCATAGTGAATCTTATGTAATTCTATTTCCCACTATAGTGGATCTTTATATATATGATAAAAATTGTTCTGAATAAGATTCTTGGGATATCTCCCTCCAAGAGAGCACTCTGATGAGTCCACAATGTTTTAAACATCCACTAATGAATGTGGGAATGGATTTTCACAATGAGGAATCTGACAATGATGTGATTAAAGCTATAATTGTAGGATTTCTCGGACAAGGTGGTACTATATCTAAAAGTAATATTGGGTGGCCTTTAAAATATGACAAGTATAATGATGGGAGAAAAAAATGGCAATCCAACCCCGCATCCACATCGAAATGATGATTATTTTTTTCAACATTTATTTGATGTAGAAATTCAAAATTGAAAAAACCATGTATAATTTTATTATAACCCCAACCCCCCATTAATTAGGCTTGATGAGACTTAAATTTCATTTAACATCAATATCTTCTTGAATTTTTCTTGTCTTAGTTACAATTTTATCTCTATATATTCTAATCATAATGATTTAATCCTTTTAAGAAGTTTCAATTATGACAATTCTCTCCTTATCTATTAGGATATAGGGTCCAGATACCTCAATGTATCTTTTCTTTCCCAAGGTTCAAATACCACTATTCTTTTTTTATGTTTATGTATCATAAATCAGTTGAAGTAAGGTATAGGGGGATATTTTTAATAATGTCAAAGAATAGGGATAAATAGTTGATTCATATTGGATATTACACAAAAATCATGATACATGATAAAAAAATAGAAACAATTTTAATTGATTGGACACATCTTAATTCCGTATTTTCATTGATCAGCATAGTTTTGTTGAGGTATGGATTACTGGGGGATTCCATCCCTTGTAACATGTACACCTTTAATGGAAGATAGGATAGTAAACATGATAGATGTCCTATACAGGTTAACACTATAAGTGGCTCTACTATGATTGCAATATTTTTATTCCTAAGATTCACTTAAATCATAATTCATTGATCATTGTGGTATCAATATAGATTTAAGTTCAATCCCCCTCCAATTCATATTTAATAATGGGTGTGTTATCATAGCTGACTATAAATAAAATTTTCAAAATAAATGGGAAGGTTTAATCATATAATACTTTTTCATGTCTTAACATGAAAACAAAATTACTTAAAGTTCCATGTATTACCCACGGTTTGAGGTATGTGATCATTGAAGATACCTTTTTATGTATACTATGTTGTTGGGAAGGGTTAGGGGGGGTTTTGTTATAGTTTTTTAAGGTTTTGGAAAAGTTATCAGGCCATTTAATGGATTCATGATTTGATCATAGTTCGGGGAAACCATTTGAGAATCCCTGGTAAACATGTGATATTCCACTATTTAAAAAGTATCATCTTTATGGTTAGTACATGGTTTTTCAAAACATGGGAGTAAATCATGTGGCCCATTAAAAATGGGTTTTTAATTAGTTTAGTCAGGATTTACCATAACACATCCATTTCATCTCCCATAAGAAACATAAATAGAAATCATTGAACTCATGGGATAGAGGGGATCTCCCAACCAACATTGAAAAAAATCGAAGGATTTCAGGGTGGTTTTATGGTGGTTTATGTAGGGTATGACTTCAATCATGGTTTCATTCTGGTTTGTCTAGATTATTTCATCCATCTCTTTTGGGTTTCTAGATCAACATCATTTATGTGTAGATCAATGGTTTTTTTCCTTATGTTATTATATTAAGGATTGATTATTAATAGTTATGATTTATAGACTCATTTTGGTGGATCAGTTTCCCGGATTTGTGGTGTGGTTTCTTGTTGGTGATTTCACAAGAACCCAAATGTAATTAGATTATCTCTCAACTCTATGTTGATAGAACTAGATTCCCTGTCTTAAAATAATTGGGGTTTATTGAAATTATTTCTGATTATGGTTTCATAATGTGGTTAGGAATTTATTTTTTGATTAATTGTCAAATTTTGGGGAAATAGTTTATTACGATGATATGTTATTGTGGTGTTATTATAAAATATATATTTTAATATCGGTATCATGGGTAGATTTATGGAATGGTTTTTCTAAAATCCTTTTAAATAAAATAATGGATTTTTTTATTGATGGAATATGGCATAGAAGATTCCCTAAGTGATTTTCTGTGTATGAGATAGATGTTTTCATAATGGTGTCTCCATGTTATTATATATGCATGTTTATTGGCTCATATAATGGATGATGTGTTGGAATGATGAATAGTTGGTTGGGAGTACCATGATAAAAAGGGGTATGGATAGTTGATGGAGTTTCCAACATCAATGAATAGTGGCCAGGATGTACCACTAAAATGGATAAATATTAAACATGCTTGGGAGGGAAGTCCCATAATGTTTTTTACATGTTGGGATTTACGAAACTCATTCGATATGGATTTTTCATCTAGAATATTCCAAGTTTAACATGTTTTGATAACATGTGATGGTAAAATGGATTATGGTATGGTTGTGGGATTTCCCCGGTATAGTAGGGGTTTACGTAAAATCATCTTGGAATGGTGTGTTTGGCTTGTTGGAAATGAATACACTATTTAATGTTTTATATAAATAGATTTATATAAATTTGATAATGGTTTTATCCTATTAGGGAATTTAGGGTTGTCCTTTGTGGAAAAACTATTGAGTATTATATCTCACCTCTACATTAGAACATTGGTTCATTTGTAAATGTTTAATATCAGGGCATATGTGAGTGTAATGAATCTCATTTTCTAGTTGTTCTACATGATTCTTAAAAATTATGCTGGTGCATCGAGAATGGAGAAGGGTGTGGATCCATAGAGCATGTCATGGTTTCATTTGGGTTTTGTTATAAAGTATTCTTTTTGGTACTATGATTATGGATATTGTTGTTGTTTTATTGGTCTTTTGGTATTATTGAGTTGTATGGTATTTTTGACATGAATCATGTAGTTTTAGTATGTTATGCCTTGTATATATGGTTTTTTATCTCAAGGGAAATTTTTCCCTCATTTATTTTTTAATCCCTCAGTATTTATTTCCAGCCATTGGAACATTGGGAATGTCTATAAAGGCCAGGTATCTTTTCATGGTATTTTTATTCTAATAAGGAAGGGGATGGATGTAACATGTAGTTTAAATTTTCTCGGTCCTTGATATTCAAGGGATTTGGGTACATATGTGTTTGGAGTCACATAACGGAAATTGAAATCTCATTGTCCTGGGTGTTGCCAATGGGATGAGCATGACATGCATGGTAAAAACTACTTCTCACTATGATACATATTTCATTGGTGTATAAGGATTTATTGTGTTATATGAATGTCTGGATTTTAAAAAATATGAAATGGATATCACGATGGAATGACTTTAAACTTGAAAACATGTGGTATTTGGTGAATGCTTCATTTTTTAAAACATGGATGATTTCTTTCAAAAAAGATCAACATAGAAAATTTTTACTTATGGAATGTCTGGTTATGATAGTAGCAATGTATTGAATTTAAAATGCATATGACTTTTATTATTATAATTGTGAGAGATATTGATGATTTTTTATGGATAACAATTGCATCAGGTACGTATCCTAAAGGACAGTTGGAGGAAACATCGGAAAATGTGGATGCCCCTAATCCCTAGGAAAACTAGAAGCGATTTTATATAATATTGATGGCTTTCTTGGATGTGGAAAGTGGGAATAAAGTGGGGGAAGTGAAGCATGTGGATCAAGAGTTTGAGTTTCAAATGTACAATCCACATATCTTTTGGGGTGATGTGGAGTCTGAAAGAGAAAATTCATTGCCAAATATAATGAGAAGTGTATTTATATTCATCGGAACAACGGTATATATTATTGTGAAGTTTTCCATGTATATATTGGAAGTAACTTTCCATAAGTAGTAGAATTTAGTGTTTTAGGCTTGTACTGACCAAGGACTGATATGAGTGGGTTTTGAGGAGTGGTTTAATAAACAATTATACCATCATACATTTAGAATTCAGAAGATAATATATATATTTATCATGAAGCAAGGCTACTTATCAGTAGTGGAATATATGGCTATTATTTTGAAATTAGTGTGGTTTTCACCTGAGGTGGTTGGTTACACGTCATTTAAGGAACAGTTTTTTGATGCAGGGTTGAAGTATGAAATTTGGCCTAAGATAGTGGTGCTTTGTATAGATGATTACCTATAAATGGTGAATAGAGATATTTTTTTCTGAGAGGGATATTTTTGGGGATACACGCTAGGGAAGTATGTTTTTACTAGTGGGAAATGGTTTGAATAGGAATGTTGGATTCAAGAGGTAGAGGGACACTTATTACCTGATTGGTAGTATGGATCAGAATCCTATGGCGGGATTGGTGAATTTTTCTGCGAAGCCTTAGGGTAAGATGAGATTTTTTTCACTGTGAATCTATTAGATACATCATGTGGAATTGAACAACACTAACTCTAAAATGTCATAACTATAAGAAGATGGGGAATCGTTAGCGATATCATCATAATTCTCTGAGGTCGGGTGTCTCTGATACTCTTTAGGGGTTGTAGGAATCTTATGCCTCGATGGGATAGGGGAAGAAGTATACACCTGGTCAACCGAGCCAAGTTAGTCATTGTGTCATTGGAAATACCCTGAAACCCCAATAGGGTAATAAAAAACATAGTGTGTAAAAAAATTAGTTACTCTGATCTGAACAGGTAGTGATGGACGAATTTTCATTACCATCCACTGTGTGAGGTATGTTCTGTTTGAATTCTATAATTGATGAATGATTTGTTTGATATATGTGCTTCCCATAATTTTCTCTATTCTCATGCTGTTAGTTTGATGGGATTAACTGTGGAGATGATGCAATTTTTTTAAGACATCAAACATCACAAGTTCATTGATAGTGTCGAGCTTTCTTATGTATAGTGTTTTGCATTGTTGTGGATAACATTGTATTGTTGTGGGATTTATTAGTACATGAGATGTATTTTTATGATATAATCATGTGTATAGATTGGTTGGCAATAATTAAGGCCCACATAAATTTCTATTTGTGAAAGTATAGTTTTACCGTAAAGGATGGATTTGAACACATCTATAGAGTGGAGTAGAATGAGAAGTATGGTACAATGACTTTGTTGGCACCAACTATTGGCACGATCTCAAATCAGTTAACAACATGGACATTGAAATAAGTGGAAGAAGATGAGCAGAGAGTTCTCCTGGTAGTCGTGGATCAATTTATGGATGTATTCCACAATGAATTCTTGGGTTTTCCACTATTCATAGAAGTGAATATTTTCATTTATCTCTTTCTAGGGACCTATGCTATCGTACATATTTCATTCAATTGAGAACCAATAGAATTGTGTGAATTAATGGTGTAGTTGTAAGATATAGAGAACAATGTGTTTATCTGACAGAGAATTGATCTGTGGGAAGTAAAAATATTATTTTTTAAAAACTTGGATAGATCATTACAGCTATTTGTTGATGATAATATACTTATCAAGTTTTGGTAATGAACTGGTATCCAAATCCAAGCATTGTTTATTTTTTTGACATCTTTAGGGGAGCTCAGGTTTTATCCATGATTGAAATGAGTTCTATATATCATCAAATTGGGGTGAGGAATAAGGATATACCCCAAAATGTTTCAGAAGTAGATATGGCCATTCGTGAATTTAGTTATGCCCTTTGGTATAACGAATTCACCAGTACTGTTCATAGTATTAATGAATCATATAATTCAAAAATATGTAGAATATTTTATAGTGTTATATAATGATGATATATTGGTATATTCAAGGAAAAGGGTGGAGCATGACCTACATTTGGCAATAGTGATGAGGGTCTTGATGGATCTTCCATTGTTTGAAAAATTTTCAAAGTGTGATTTTTGGATACATGGGGTTCGTTTCATTGGCATTGTTATTTATGAGAAAGGTGTTTACATATATCTAGAAAAGATAGAGGCAATTATCTCTGGGAAACTGCCATGGAACATTTTTCAGTCAAGGATCTTCCTGGTTCAATTTGGATATTATTGATGTTTTATTGTGATTTCGAATGATTTTCCTGACTGATAAATGCTTTGGATAGGATGAATGTCCCATTTCAATGGAATGATCTATGGAAAAAATGATTTTAAGAGATAAATTTTCACCTTAAATCAACACCAATCATGGTTTGTATAGATCCATGTAATGGGTACATGTTGTATTTTGACGCATCAGGATCAGGGCTGGTGTGTATTCTCATGGAGGGGGGTCATGAGGTGGAATGTGGCTCATGGTAGCTCAGGTTTAATGAGAGTAACTACCCAAAATGATATTAGGAATTGGTGGTAGTTGTTCGAACTTTAAAAATCTTGGGTAATTATCTCATTGGAGAGAAATTCATGGTGTTTACTAATCAAAATTGATTAAAAAATATTTTTTTCAAAACTATATTCTAACTTGATGAAAAAGAGATAGATGTAATACCTCTAGATATTTTATTTTTTCTTAATTTATGTACCATTTATGGAAAATTACAAGGCATAAGAACTACTTATAAAGTCATAAGATTATGTGGTGAAGCAATCATCAAATTAATGAAAGACAATGTCCGTTATAACAAACATGTGGTGGGAATGTGAGTTATGAGGTGGAAAAGTGGATTTATTTCTAGTTTCATTTGTTTCTAACTTGGTTGGGTTGGTTAAAGAGTAATATTAATCTAATTCCGAGTGTATGGTGATGAGGTAGAAACTCAATAATGGGGATATAATCGAGGGTTGGTAATAGAATGAGAATTCAGTTTTATGTTTTTGAAATTATATGGTGGTACTAGTGTCTTGTCAAGATGAATGATTTTGAGATTATCATCATTCCAGGTGGGAAATATATCCACAAATTCATAAGATGTATTGTGTTATGAAAGAGAAAGTTTCATGTGATGGTATGAATACTGAAGTGGATGTGTTTTTTTAGATGATTGACATGTCAGCTATTCTATGCAGGGATTTAGTGTCTATTTGGAATGTTGAAATTTCATCATACTCCAGATCGGAATTGGGAAAAAATAGTGATAGATGTTCTGGCATGTCTCTCGACAATAGTCAGAAAACAACATTTATATTGGTGATCATGGATCATCTGACAAAATCATCCCATTTCATCAATATTTTTGAATCTCATGTGGTGGAGGATCTATCTATAATCTATATCCAGCATATGGTAAAGAGGGATGGTGTTCCAGTTTCGATTGAACAAGACATTAAAAATTATATTGATGAGAAAATCCTAGACATTGTTTCACACCCTCTGCATGACTCTAATTTTTCTGACCTTCCCCCTTAAACCGCTTCCCATTGATCCCTAATCTGTATGATACAAACTCCAGTCCTACTGATTTAGGTTATAATATGCAGGAGCTACATGCCTTTTACACTAAACATCCATCACACAATGCTCTTATCACAGCTGATGAGACAATTTTGCAACATTCTTCTAATACATTGGACTATAACAAAAAGGGTGGACTGCATTTTAAGGCTTCCCTCTTATCTTCACATTCCATCAGGGATACAAGGACGGAATGTAAGGACACATCCAAACTAGAATCTGGAGAGATGAATAATTCTCCTCATATTCATTGTCTAAACATTCTAGTTTCACAAGCATCTAACATGCAGGATTTATATAATGAGCATCAAGACAGTTTGGACAGACATATGATTTTGCAGATTAAACAGAATATTACCTCAAAGGATTCTACTTCAGGGTTTTCATCCAGGTCAAAGGCGTCGGTCTCAAAAAAAAGGGTGACAACCCCAACAAAAAAGGTATAAAATAATATTTTACATTGGACCTTTTAGGGGATTTCTAACCATGAAACTTTTAATTTTATTAAAAGATTTATAATCACTCAAACTTCTACAATCATTGATATTGTTGAACATAAAATAAATAATGCATCTAGATTTCAAAATGCATCCCACTTTGGTTATACCGTCAAAGGGATTATAATAATGGGATATCTTGTGAATCATTATGGCTTTTCCTTCATTCCTCTATTGAAAATGTTAATATCTACAATATTAATAAAAAATCCATTACATGTGATTACATTTTTGAAAATTATCATGTCTAAATTGCCATTGTTTATGCCTAAAATAGATATCAAGATAGATGAGCTCTTTGTAATGACATCTACCAACTGCAAAACACAATCCATAGCCCTTGGTTTTTAGTCGGGGACTTCAATGCTATTCTGGTTCCTAGTGAAAAAGTTGGCCCTCTCCATGACTTCATATCCTCTAGGGAATTAAAATTATGTATTAAACTAATTAAAATTACATAAATTAGCTTAATGGGTGCTAAATTTACCTGGTTTCATAAAAATTATAATAGGATCGTTGCTAGCAAACATGATAAGGAATTTACTAATGACCATGCACTTGATAAATGTGATAATATCTCCAGTATTACTGTAACAGCCCAAGATTTTATAAAAAAAATATTCTTTTTAATTTTATTAATGTCTTGTATTGTACGCTACACCAAAAGGAGCTTGCACAACACGCATCCTTGTCTTACCTTGCATTACACGCAATCGCGACCTTCCTCGATAGCGTGTGTAATACGCAATACCGAGTTTCACTAAACAACGATGTGCTATTAAAATATTATTAAAACTAGCCGTTATGAATAGTAATAACCTCTTTTTAAAATTCTGTAAATCTTATTTTTCAAAATGAACTTCATTCTTGGATTCGGAGTATCGATTTTAGCCTAAGGTGAAATTTTGGTACTTTTCGGATAACTTTCATATTCTGTTGAATAGTGAAAATTACTAAATTATAATTAAAAACAACTTTTTTAATCGAAATAATTAATAGTGATAAATTATTAATTTGAGTGGTTTTAAAGTATATTTAGAATATATTTTTACAATTTAATACAATGTTGGTCATTGGTTGTAATTTCACATTTAAACCAGACATAATCAAGTGTCAATCTTTTGATATATATTGTTTCCTAAAAACACGCTATTTATTTTAACAGCAGGATTTAATTATAAAATTAATTAATGCAACTTCTATGTTATGAATTTGGTAAAATATATTTCATTTTTGAATTCAGAATATGAAATATAGCTTAGGATGAAATTTTGGCATTGTTCTGAAAAACATCAATTTTTGATGAATAGTGAAACTACTAAGTGGTAGTTAAAAAAACTGAATTTTTCATAAAACTTAATTTTGCCGCTTCTGTGAATGGAATTTTGAAAATCCGAGAGACACGGTTAATATCAAGGACTAAAATGTGGTTCAATGAGATGAAAATAATTTTTTGGTGAATAGTAACTTTTTACTTTTTTTTTCCGCGGTTAATAGTAAATAGGGTAACTAAGGGTAAATATGATATTACTATTACCCTAACACATGTCCAAATTCTATTGGACAAGTGTAATTCGACCAAAAACAAACTTAGGAATAAAATATGACCATTTAGGCCCACTTGGATTAGATTAGGACATTTATTATTAATTTATTTAAAGAAAGGTTAAAATAGTTAAAATCAATGTTTAATAAGTAAATAATTTTTAATATGGTGTTATACATAAGATATATTCGATTGTAAATATTCATTAGAAAGCTAAAACGATTTACTACATGATGGTATTTTATTTGTAATTTTTAGACATAAGATAATTTAATTTATTTATGACACAACGATGATGCAGTAATTATCTTATTAATGAAATATTGACATAATTGATGTTATAAACACCAAAATAAATGTAATTTGAGATTTTTTATGAATTCCACTAATTTTCTAGGTTACTATGATATATTAATGTTTATTTAATCAACTTGGTTCGAACATTTAATTCTGTTATGACTTTCAAAAAAATCATATATCAAATAGTGTCAAAATTGACACAAAATAGTTTTTAAAACAAATATTATATTATTAATTGTTATTGTATTCCTAAAAATCTAAGGTTCGGCCAAATGACTTAGATAAGGATATATATATTAATAATAAACAATTTGGGGTTCGTTTGGCATGTTATAGTAAGTTTATTAACCATATAGTGATAGAAAACAAAAAGACATGGTAAACGTTAAATTATTTAACTTAGAGTTAAATCTAATTGATAAGGTTAAAATAATATCCTAAACTTGTCTAAATTCTATTGGTTGATAGGATTTCGACCCATCCCCACCTTAGCTTCGAAATAAGACCCTTTGGAACCATTATAAACCGATTTTGACTTTAATATAAAATAATATTTTGAGATATTCCTAAGGTGCCCCTCTCCTCCCTTATAAAAGGACACCTCCTCCCCCTCCTCCTCACACCAATTTGAGCACTCAAGCTCGGCCAACCCCTGCCAAAATCTCTTCTCCACTTCCCTAGAAACATCCTAGAGGTTCTGGTCTTCCTCAAAGACCAATTCTAGTGCCCTAAGAGGAGGTCTCAAAGAGGCACTTCAAAGAAGAGGTAATTACCGTTACCAATTCTTTCATCTTTATTTCTTCTTCCACTTCTTCTTCTTAGGTTGTTTCATTATGAAGTAATAACATCAGTATCACTCATATACTGATATGTTATTATAAGTATGAAACAACCCTATTTCACCATCTATCCATCCTACGGAAAAAGAAATCACCGCGCGTGCGTACGTACGGAATACCGTCTCCACGTCGTGGTGTAATCTATTTTCCACCACCACCTTACATGGATGGGTATAATGGTGTAAAGAATAACTATTCATAGTTATTACAACATCATATTGATTCTGATATATTGTATAATCCACTCCAATTCAATTCAATATTTATAGAAATGATATCATCGCTCGTGCGTACGTACGGACTACCGTCTCCACGACGCGATGAGAATTCATTCTCCATGTTAACCATTTAAGAATGATTATAATGTATATGTAAGAAATAATAATGAAATATATGACATTATAAATCTACTGGATTTATGTATATATATACATATGTATGTCATCTACTTACTTCCATTTCAAGACAATAAGGAAAGAAAAACAGCGTTCATGCGTACGTACGGATTACCGTCTCCATGAACGGTGTTTTTCATTTTATTTATCTATCTATTATATATATATATATACTGAATATATATGATATATAAATCATATTTTATATTCTGGAAGTAAGTAAATCATGATATAAGTAATAATGATGTCAAGAACAACAAGTCAAAACACCTACGATAAATGAAACGATTTTACCCAAAACGCTTCTTTAACATGGAATTTACAAAAGAACGGGTAATATAATGTCATAAGTGAACCATATATGATATCATAACAATGAATATGATTCTGTAATAAGTCAATGACATTATTTAAATCATTATACAGGAGGTTCGGACACATACGAAGCAAATTGGACCTAAGGTAAGAGAAATATCACAATCTCATTTTTATCCGAGATTGTTTATTCGTAAGTATTTACTGGGGTGTATTTTATCATCCACATCCATGTTCCCTCAATATGTAATATTGTTTCCATCCACTTGAAATAGTTTAAATCCAATTTTACCCTTAGGTGAGTTTTTAGTAAAGAATATGAAAGGAATCTTTTGTCATTTTTCCGTACGAGGTACTTTTTGACTTTTCCGACAAAAGTACGAAGAATGTTTTTTTTAACTTATACGGCATGAATGGATTTTTAAAACATTACTTCAAAGAAGCTTCCTTTAAAAGTTTTCAAGTTTATTTTTAATCAACTTCTTTTATTTTAAAGTTGTATGACATGTTATGAAAGGAAAAATGTTTTTTAAGAAGAAAGGATATTTTCCTCAAGAATTCAATTCAAGTGTTTTATCAAAATTATTTTCCATCTAAGATAATAAAGGGTTTTGTTTCTATCCTTATTTTTACATTGATTTGACTATGTTGTGATGGAATTATGTTTATGATTTCTTTTATCTTATATGAATGATTTTATGATGTCATGTTGTTTTAAGAATCCCATTTTTATGGGTTATGAAATGATGTATGATTTATGATTTTGTGGCACACATAAGAATGGTATCATTATGAGATGGGTGGGACCTATATCTCCCTCCAATGCATTGGGTAAAGATTTTATATCTCATGAGATAGACATGGCTGGAATGGTAGGTTATACCGGTTCAGTGAAACAGGACTGAAACGAGGATTACTCGATTCAGAAAGGGACTTTGTCCACTAAGATAGTCTTGGCAATGAGTCTTGACTAACAAGAAATGATTCTCTATGATTATGTGTGTATGCCAAAATGAGTAATTTTTTAAGTTATGATTTCATTTCACTACTATGATTTATCCCATGTTATGAAATTATGCTCTCTTTTGCAGGTTAAGATTTCCAAAAATGTTATGTTCTTATGAAAATTATGTGATTGATATTTCCTTTGTTTACCCTTACTGAGCATTTGAGCTCACCCTTTTATGTTTTCTTTTCCCCAGGATATAAAGAAAGGTTTTAGGTAGAAAAAAGGGATGACCTTTATGGGAGATATTGAAGAACTTTCACCACGATTAGAAGATTACGTTCCGAGTTTCCAAAGACACTAAACTATTACGATCCTTTAGTGTGTGTTTTTGTTATGTACTAAGTATTCCGCAAATGTAATGTAATGTCCATGTACGTCAAGATACAGGTCTTTACAGTTGGTATCAGAGGAAAGGTTTAGTCAACCTTTGGAAACTAGGATGCGAGAACTTTAGTGAGATCCCTAGAGATATTTCTAAGGTATGTCTAGGGATGTCTCTAAGGTTAAGTATACGTATAGGTTATAGTAATAGAATTACGCTAACGATCATAGAATTAAACCTAAGATGTTGGATATTGAAGGTACTCCCCCTTTATTATGTTGTTTTCCCTAGCATGATTTTTGCCTCTCACACAATTCTTTTTGGGTTTTAGACGATGGCTGGAACCCGAAGGAACCGTGTTGATCAATGCAATGGACAATGCAATGATTGCCCTCCTGAACAAACAAATGTTATGGGAGATGGAGTGCAAAATCTTATTGCTATACTTACACAAGCTATGAATCATTCTGGACTTCTAAATGAGCAGAGAAGGGAACAATATTCTATTGAGTCCTTCATGAGGCAACGTCCACCTTCTTTCAGTGGGACTTCCGATCCACTTGTTGCTGAACAATGGATCAGTACCACTGAAAAGATATTTTCAGTTCTTCAATGTTCTGAACATGATAAAGTCATCTTAGCAGTATATCGTTTGGAAGGTGAAGCTGATCAATGGTGGAATCATATCAAGAATACGAGGCCAAGGGATGAAATTGAGTCCATGGAATGGGACGAGTTCAAGATCTTGTTTTTCAGTAAGTAATTCCCTCGTATTCTTCGAACAAAGATGGAGAAAGAGTTTCTTGAACTGAAGCAAAGGGACGATGAATCTGTTGGTACCTATGAAGCAAATTTTACAATACTTGCAAGGTATGCTTCTGGTATTATCATCCAACCTGAAAGTAAAGTTGATCGATTTTTCAGTGGCTTAAAACCAAGTCTTCGAAGGGCATTAGCTATAAGAGACTTCAGTAGCTATGAAGAAATTGTGCGTTGTGCTATCAAGGTAGAAATGGAAGTTGGTGTTACATATCCATCTCATGGTTTTGACAAGAAATGAAAGATGGAGTTCAAGGAGAAATCTCATAATAATGGTGAAAAGAAGATGAATGTTTCCTTATGCACAAAGTGTGGAAAGAAGCATGGTGGAGATTGTCTTAAAGGAACTAGAAAATGTTTTAAGTGTGGAAAAGAAGGTCATCGAGCAGCTGAGTGTCGAAGTAATGGAAAAAGGGTTTCTAATGATGTGAATAAAGAAAACACTGCAGAGAACGCACCGCCAACACTTCAATGCTTCAAGTTCAAGGAAATGGGGCATTATGCTAATAATTGCCCTAATCCAAGGGTTAGTGATGATCAACATGAGCAACCACTGAAGGCAAAGGACAAAGGGAAATCACATGCGATCACTATTGGCAATGTTGAATATGACAACGATGTGGTGGAATGATTAAGTGTTTATGTAATGGGATTCCAAAATAATGTTGTATCATTGAGTATTGTAATATTTATTGATGTGGTATTCAAAGTGATTGAGATATTTTTTGGAAATAAGATGATATGCGCATAATGAAGACGAGAAAATGAAATGTTTAATAGTATTCATGAGCTCATGATTGATATAAGGACTAAGTGATATCATGGTTTGAGTATAAATAATTTTGAGGATTTTGGTATGTGTAAAGTGTTAACTTTTAACTGCATTCAAGTTTTCACTAAGGTTCAATGGGTATTCAAGAGTATACATGATTAAGGACTTTGAATGTTTGGAATGTGACCAAAAAAAACATATCTTATGATATATGGGGATCAACGATGATATTAAATCTCTGGTAATTGTTTTCACTATGTTATGAGAGTGGACTGCAGTATTATGGATAAGCCTAAATATTGGAATGGATTGTGTTGGACGATATTATTGATGGGATGTTATAGTAGTTTTGGAAAAAGGACAACCTGCAGGACGGGCGACAGCCCATCGCTTCGGACAAGGCTGTGGGAATCGAACCCACAACCGAAGTGCGACTGGCCTTTATCGCCTACCACTGACCTACAGGAAGTCCCTGTTTAGTAGAAACTAGTTTTATTATATTAAGCAGTATGATATATGAAGTATAAGTCCATTTTAGGAACCATATATGATTAATCTCACTATAGATCGACTTATGTATATAAGTTTTGCTAACCTTTTGTTTGAGACAGATGGAATGACCTGTCATTCTATCACATGATCTGCTAACACATCACGAATAACAAATTCAACTTCATTTATTTAAGAGATGAAGTAGAAATTGTTCAAGGCACGAACAAAAGTGATATTTTACCAAAATAAAGTAAGTATTTATTCTAAGCAAATTTTCAACTTTAGGGGAAATGATCTTGAAAACAAAAAATGTTGTCCTAGTGATCTTATACCTGATGAATCAGATGGTACCTTATATCATCACAAATCTATGGATTTGTGATTACTGGATTTTCCATAGCCATGTTCTCTACCACTCTCCATCAGAACATGATGGTTAGATTTCTCTTCCATATCCATATTTTCACCTATGTGGAAACCCAATGATTAGTTTATTTGGGTAACCGTTACGTTTCATACTTTTGTTTTTAAAGATTGGTTTTGATATTCCTTTTTACGATGTGGGTTTCTATTAAAGAAACTTTCGAATAGTAAACCATTTATAACCCCGACGAATTTCGAGGGCGAAATTCATTTTAAGGGGGGTAGAATGTAACAGCCCAAGATTTTATAAAAAAAATATTCTTTTTAATTTTATTAATGTCTTGTATTGTACGCTACACCAAAAGGAGCTTGCACAACACGCATCCTTGTCTTACCTTGCATTACACGCAATCGCGACCTTCCTCGATAGCGTGTGTAATACGCAATACCGAGTTTCACTAAACAACGATGTGCTATTAAAATATTATTAAAACTAGCCGTTATGAATAGTAATAACCACTTTTTAAAATTCTGTAAATCTTATTTTTCAAAATGGACTTCATTCTTGGATTCGGAGTATCGATTTTAGCCTAAGGTGAAATTTTGGTACTTTTCGGATAACTTTCATATTCTGATGAATAGTGAAAATTACTAAATTATAATTAAAAACAACTTTTTTAATCGAAATAATTAATAGTGATAAATTATTAATTTGAGTGGTTTTAAAGTATATTTAGAATATATTTTTACAATTTAATACAATTTTGTTCATTGGTTGTAATTTCACATTTAAACCAGACATAATCAAGTGTCAATCTTTTGATATATATTGTTTCCTAAAAACACGCTATTTATTTTAACAGCAGGATTTAATTATAAAATTAATTAATGCAACTTCTATGTTATGAATTTGGTAAAATATATTTCATTTTTGAATTCAGAATATGAAATATAGCTAAGGATGAAATTTTGGCATTGTTCTGAAAAACATCAATTTTTGATGAATAGTGAAACTACTAAGTGGTAGTTAAAAAAACTGAATTTTTCATAAAACATAATTTTGCCGCTTCTGTGAATGGAATTTTGAAAATCCGAGAGACACGGTTAATATCAAGGACTAAAATGTGGTTCAATAAGATGAAAATAATTTTTTGGTGAATAGTAACTTTTTACTTTTTTTTACCGCGGTTAATAGTAAATAGGGTAACTAAGGGTAAATATGATATTACTATTACCCTAACACATGTCCAAATTCTATTGGACAAGTGTAATTCGACCAAAAACAAACTTAGGAATAAAATATGACCATTTAGGCCCACTTGGATTAGATTAGGACATTTATTATTAATTTATTTAAAGAAAGGTTAAAATAGTTAAAATCAAAGTTTAATAAGTAAATCATTTTTAATATGGTGTTATACATAAGATATATTCGATTGTAAATATTCATTAGAAAGCTAAAAAGATTTACTACATGATGGTATTTTATTTGTAATTTTTAGACATAAGATAATTTAATTTATTTATGACACAACGATGATGCAGTAATTATCTTATTAATGAAATATTGACATAATTGATGTTATAAACACCAAAATAAATGTAATTTGAGATTTTTTATGAATTCCACTAATTTTCTAGGTTACTATGATATATTAATGTTGATTTAATCAACTTGGTTCGAACATTTAATTCTGTTATGACTTTCAAAAAAATCATATATCAAATAGTGTCAAAATTGACACAAAATAGTTTTTAAAACAAATATTATATTATTAATTGTTATTGTATTCCTAAAAATCTAAGGTTCGTCCAAATGACTTAGATAAGGATATATATATTAATAATAAACAATTTGGGGTTCGTTTGGCATGTTATAGTAAGTTTATTAACCATATAGTGATAGAAAACAAAAAGACATGGTAAACGTTAAATTATTTAACTTAGAGTTAAATCTAATTGATAAGGTTAAAATAATATCCTAAACTTGTCTAAATTCTATTGGTTGATAGGATTTCGACCCATCCCCACCTTAGCTTCGAAATAAGACCCTTTGGAACCATTATAAACCGATTTTGACTTTAATATAAAATAATATTTTGAGATATTCCTAAGGTGCCCCTCTCCTCCCTTATAAAAGGACACCTCCTCCCCCTCCTCCTCACACCAATTTGAGCACTCAAGCTCGGCCAACCCCTGCCAAAATCTCTTCTCCACTTCCCTAGAAACATCCTAGAGGTTCTGGTCTTCCTCAAAGACCAATTCTAGTGCCCTAAGAGGAGGTCTCAAAGAGGCACTTCAAAGAAGAGGTAATTACCGTTACCAATTCTTTCATCTTTATTTCTTCTTCCACTTCTTCTTCTTATGTTGTTTCATTATGAAGTAATAACATCAGTATCACTCATATACTGATATGTTATTATAAGTATGAAACAACCCTATTTCACCATCTATCCATCCTACGGAAAAAGAAATCACCGCGCGTGCGTACGTACGGAATACCGTCTCCACGCCGTGGTATAATCTATTTTCCACCACCACCTTACATGGATGGGTATAATGGTGTAAAGAATAACTATACATAGTTATTACAAAATCATATTGATTCTGATATATTGTATAATCCACTCCAATTCAATTCAATATTTATAGAAATGATATCATCGCTCGTGCGTACGTACGGACTACCGTCTCCACGACGCGATGAGAATTCATTCTCCATGTTAACAATTTAAGAATGATTATAATGTATATGTAAGAAATAATAATGAAATATATGACATTATAAATCTACTGGATTTATGTATATATATACATATGTATGTCATCTACTTACTTCCATTTCAAGACAATAAGGAAAGAAAAACAGCGTTCATGCGTACGTACGGATTACCGTCTCCATGAACGGTGTTTTTCATTTTATTTATCTATCTATTATATATATATATATATACTGAATATATATGATATATAAATCATATTTTATTTTCTGGAAGTAATTAAATCATGATATAAGTAATAATGATGTCAAGAACAACAAGTCAAAACACCTACGATAAATGAAACGATTTTACCCAAAACGCTTCTTTAACATGGAATTTACAAAAGAACGGGTAATATAATGTCATAAGTGAACCATATATGATATCATAACAATGAATATGATTCTGTAATAAGTCAATGACATTATTTAAATCATTATACAGGAGGTTCGGACACATACGAAGCAAATTGGACCTAAGGTAAGGGAAATATCACAATCTCATTTTTATCCGAGATTGTTTATTCGTAAGTATTTACTGGGGTGTATTTTATCATCCACATCCATGTTCCCTCAATATGTAATATTGTTTCCATCCACTTGAAATAGTTTAAATCCAATTTTACCCTTAGGTGAGTTTTTAGTAAAGAATATGAAAGGAATCTTTTGTCGTTTTTCCGTACGAGGTACTTTTTGACTTTTCCGACAAAAGTACGAAGAATGTTTTTTTAACTTATACGGCATGAATGGATTTTTAAAACATTACTTCAAAGAAGCTTCCTTTACAAGTTTTCAAGTTTATTTTTAATCAACTTCTTTTATTTTAAAGTTGTATGACATGTTATGAAAGGAAAAATGTTTTTTAAGAAGAAAGGATATTTTCCTCAAGAATTCAATTCAAGTGTTTTATCAAAATTATTTTCCATCTAAGATAATAAAGGGTTCTGTTTCTATCCATATTTTTACATTGATTTGACTATGTTGTGATGGAATTATGTTTATGAATTCTTTTATCTTATATGAATGATTTTATGATGTCATGTTTTTTTAAGAATCCCATTTTTATGGGTTATGAAATGATGTATGATTTATGATTTTGTGGCACACATAAGAATGGTATCATTATGAGATGGGTGGGACCTATATCTCCCTCCAATGCATTGGGTAAAGATTTTATATCTCATGAGATAGACATGGCTGGAATGGTAGGTTATACCGGTTCAGTGAAACAGGACTGAAACGAGGATTACTCGATTCAGAAAGGGACTTTGTCCACTAAGATAGTCTTGGCAATGAGTCTTGACTAACAAGAAATGATTCTCTATGATTATGTGTGTATGCCACAATGAGTAATGTTTTAAGTTATGATTTCATTTCACTACTATGATTTATCCCATGTTATGAAATTATGCTCTCTTTTGCAGGTTAAGATTTCCAAAAATGTTATGTTCTTATGAAAATTATGTGATTGATATTTCCTTTGTTTACCCTTACTGAGCATTTGAGCTCACCCTTTTATGTTTTCTTTTCCCCAGGATATAAAGAAAGGTTTTAGGTAGAAAAAAGGGATGACCTTTATGGGAGATATTGAAGAACTTTCACCACGATTAGAAGATTACGTTCCGAGTTTCCAAAGACACTAAACTATTACGATCCTTTAGTGTGTGTTTTTGTTATGTACTAAGTATTCCGCAAATGTAATGTAATGTCCATGTACGTCAAGATACGGGTCTTTACAATTACCCTAATGAAGATTGCCTCTTATCACCAACCTATTCTGGTTATTTTTTCTCATAACCCTAGAAATCATAGGGCTCATTTCATATTTAATACTTCTTGATATTTTGACCCTGATTGTAGGGATATCATTAAATGAACTTGGACTAATATTCATGGTCAAAATGATGATTTTTCATGTCTGGCGAAATTGAAAATGCTGAAACAAGTCCAATCAAACTGGTGTAATGAAAAATATAATCAAATCTATAATGATATAAAATCTTTGGAAAATGAACTTACTGAATTTCAAAACCATAATTCCTCTTTTAAATTTTCTCATGATATTCAACAGAAAACAAATATTTCCTCTATGATTATCAATTTACATAACATTAAGGATAATCTTAAAAACAACTCTTTAACTACAACTAGTTGAATAATGGGGATAGGAATACTGAATTCCATAATGACCTTCACACAGTGAGGAAATATTATAGGCCTCTTGGCTTCCTTGTTAATGGGTAGTAGATTCTTGATTTTGAGGAATGCATCGTCAACCACATTGTCTCTCCCATTTAAAATATCTTTAATGGAACTAATATAGACAGGGGCATCAGGCCGGATGTTATTTCGACTTTAGTTACTAATGACGATAACATTTTACATAATAGAACCCCTCTTGATCATGAAATCAATTACACAGTCGTTAGCATAAAAGAGGATGGTACCCTAGGACCGGATGGATTTAATAATGGATTTTACCGAAATCACGAGGATGTTATTCGGGATGATGTTTTCTAAATTTTGAAAACATTATTTTCCAAAGGCACTCTTCCTCATGGCCCCGATGCTAAAATTCTTGGCCATATCCCTAAAACTGATAATACTGATGAAATTCACCTCTTCATACCCATTTCCCTCATAAAATTTCTCTTCAAGATCATTACTAAATTTATTGCCCATATAATCGTTATGATTAGAAACAAAATAGTCTCTTGGAACAAATTTTGATTCATCAAAGGAAGATCCATCCAAGAATGTATTTGTCTTGCCTCTGAGTCCACTAAAATTTAAAATAGGATAAACAATGGTGGGAATGTTTCAATTAAGATATATATTGCTAAGGCTTGTGATTCCATTGATTGGAACTACATGTTTAAGGTCCTTAGGTTGATTGGCTTCAATGAAACTTTCATTAATAGGGTTAAAATGCTTTTCAATTCATCTCATATTTCCATTCTCATTAATGGTTCACCAAGCGGTTATTTTAAATTCTCTAAGGGTGTTAGACAAGGTTTCCCTCCTTCGGCTATTCATTTTTCTATTGTTGAAGACAACATTTGTAGGTTTCTCATCCAATCTATAGTAAATCGATTTATCAAACCAATCACGGCTGCTAGAAACTTGACCACCCCCACAAACTATCTTTTTTCCGAGGATATAATTATCATTATTCAAGGTGAAAAAAAATCATCAACAATCATAAAAATATCCTCCTTAATTACCAACATGTGTCTTGTAAACAAATCAATTATAATAAATCTTATATATATTTCGGTAAAGACGTCTCCCTGAGTAGAAAACTCAACATTTCTAATTTCTTAGGGGTCAAAGAGGGTTATATACCCTTAACTTATCTTGGTGTGCCTATTTTCTTGGGTAGACTAAAAGTGTATTATTTATCTCCTATCATTGATCAAACACTTAGATAGATTTCCTCCTGGAAGGGCTCTAATATTTCAATGGCTGGGAGAATTTTCCTGGTTAAATCAACTGTTGTTTCCAAATTGGTCTACTCTATGATGATTTATAAATGGCCAAAATGTATGTTAATGCACATCAATGTCGCCATTAAAAACATTGTTTGGACTGGTAGTACCATGGAGTGAAAATTTGTTAATGTCCCCTAGGTTAACTACTGTAATCCAATTGATAAAGGAGTTGTTGGTATTAAGAATCATGATAATTTCAATGAAGCTCCCCAAGCTAAGATTACCTAGAACAAAATTCATAATGACTCTCCCTATATGATTTTTATTAGATCTAGATTTCTCAATAAACTCATAAACAATCAGGTGCACTTTTTTACTTCCTCTATTTGGCATGCTACTAAAAACATGTTCAATTCTATTATGGCCAATTCCATATGGATGGCTAGTAAGGACTCTAATTTAAGATTTTGGTTTGACAATTGGATTGGTGCTCCCTTTTTTTCCTTGATGTCCAATAACCACCCTACTTTTCTCAATAATAATACCATAAATAATTTCTTGAGCATTCCTAACACTGACATTCCTGATGAAATAAAACAAATCAGTGAGAAATACCCGTTCATAAACACTAATGATTTCTTAATTTGGGTTTCTTCTCACGATGGAATGCTTGATTCTAAAAACTACTATAATAATTTGTTTATCAATGAAGATAACAATCTTTCCTGGATTACAAACATAAATATACCTCGGCTTAAACCTTCTAGATTCACATTAATTTGACACATTGCTCATTAAAGAATCCCCCCGAATGATTGCTTACAAACCTTTAGGATTAATAATTGCTCCAAATGTCGAATGTGTAATTAACATAGAGTTGATATTAGTCATATTTTACTTTCCTATGATATGGAAACTACTCTCTGGCATTATATTTCTGACATCTTTGAGTGCATAAGGATGCTGGGAAGTTCTATTACATTGTAGATTCAACGGTGCACGGACAATACTGACACCCAACAGATCAAAAATCTTCTTCTTGAAGTTGTTGTATAGATTCATTTTGTAATCTAGTATGGTTAAAACAACTTTATTTTTCATAATAAATCCTTCAAGCTTAATGCATGTAATATTAAAATTATCATGTCCATACATGAGGCAACCTCGATTCAAAAGGATCAATACACCATCTCTGTTCATGATTTTGGGATCCTTCATCAGATTAGAGTGACTATGAAATTTCGTCTTCCGAAGACTACCATAAGAGTGTTAGGCTACCCCTCCCCCTAGTGTGGATTAAAGTTAATTTTGTTGGTGCCTCAAAAGGTAACCCTATCCCAGTGGGTTGTGGTGATATTTTCTGGAATCACCTCGATCAGACTCTTGGATGCTTTTATGGATGTTGTGGCACTACATACACGCTGGAAGTTAAGATGCTGGGTGTTATACATGATATCTCTTTTGTAAAGTGCCATAACTGGAACAATATCTGGATTGAGAGTGACTCCACTACTATTATCCAGGCTATTTGGAGTGGTACCATTCTTTTTACCTAGCAGCTCACTGCTCTCTAGACTAATTGTTTGAACTCTCGTTTTGAGATAAACTTCATCGCCACTCACACCTACCATGAAGCTAACAGGATTGCTGACGGCATGCCAATCTAGGTGTTTCTCATGCTATGATTTATAGGCACAATCTTCCTTCTGATTTACTCCCTCTCTATGTTAGGGATTTTAATAAAATTCCATATTTCAGACTTTTTTAATCTCTTTTTTTTAAATAATTTTTGGTCTTTTGGTCATTGACCATAACATTACCTTTCAAAAAAAACATACCATTGGTCGATTTGTCTTATTATAACAGTTATCAGGCATCAATACATATGGCTCTACTTGAGGAATTGTATGGGCATCCATGTCTGTCTCTATATTGTTTGGTGGAAATGGGTGATAATTTCATGATTGGACTGAGAATTGTCCAAGAGATTACTGAGAAGATCAAGTTGATTCGAAAAAGGATGGATGTGCCAGTATGGGATCCTGTTTAGTTTAATCTAGAAGATTCATTGATGCACATGCCAGTATGGGTTGTGTGAAGTCATGGAAAATCCATGCATGGTAAAATAATCAGTTCAATTCTGGTTTTGTAGCAGCATGGTCAGATTCTGGAGGAGACATGGGAGTGGGAGTATGAGAGGGATAATTAATGGCCCGAGATTTTTCGAAAAATTACAGTTTCTCTACTTTCCGAGGATAGAATGTGCAATGGTGTTGAGTGTTTATCACCCATAGATTATGGTAATTGTCTTTTGTTGATACATTTTTATGTATCTTAAGGGGTTGGGAATGGTTTCGGAGGGTTTGGGGGAGTTTGGAATGGTTAGGGAAAAGTTTAGAGGCCATTTTAAGGATGCGTTTTTTAAGCAAGATTAGGGTATACCATGCGGGAATCTAATGTAATAGTGTGATATGCCATTGTTTAGACACTATCATCCAAAAAATTAGAAAATATTTTGTCAATACATGTTTCAATTGTGCAACCCATTAAAAATGTGTTTTTAAAATGGGTTAGTCTTCATTTTCCCTAACTCACCCATTTATTCTCCCATACAAAACCAACACAGGATTCCATGACCACAAGGGATAGATGATATCTTCCATCTATATTGGAAGAAAATCAAATTGAATTATTTTGGGTTTCATGGATGATCATCTTGGGTAAGTCTTATCACTTTTTTTCTCTATATATCTCTCTTGATATTATCTTCCCTCTTTAGTAATATTCTAGATCTCCAACAGTTGTGTGTAGATCTAGGGTTTTTTTCCTTATGTGATAATATTATGTTATTTTGATGACTGGGAAGGATATATATAGTGGTTTAGGTGGATCATTTTCTTGAATTTGTGGTGATGTTTTTTGTGGGTTGATTTCACCCGAACACTAAGGTAGGTGTCTTCTCTATAGACTCCATTTTGATAGAACTAACATCCATGTTTTTATTTAAATTTTTTAACATGAAGATAATTACGATTATAGTGTGCATATTTTGTTAAAAATTCATTCTGTTATGATTTGTGAAATTTTGGGGAAAATGGGTTCTTGCAGTGATATGTTCTTATGGTGGGATTTTAAAATATAGATTTTATAATTGGTTGATTTGATTGAATTTAAAAAATAGTATGATAAAATGGATTTCAATAAAAAAATTAATGATTTGTTGATTGAATATGGCATGGATGATGTCCTAATTGATTTTTTGGTTATGAGATATTTTTTACTTAATGATTTGGAATTGGTATTCTATATGACTATTTATTTTCGTGATAATTGGATTATGAGTTGGAATGATGATATGTATGTTGGAAGTACCACTATAAAAAGGGATATGAGTAGTTTTTGGAAGGGACACCTCAATGATAATTGGGCAGGAAGTACCAATACATTGGATATGTAGTAATTGAGAATGGACATGATGTTCCACCGTGTTTGTAACAATTATGGATGTATGAAACTTTATTGATATTTTTTTTTCATGTGTGGTTATGAAAATAGGAACCTATTGTGCTAAAATTTTATGGTAAAATTAATTATGGCACACATATTGTATTTACCTTGGATTTTATGAGTTTGGGTAAAAGAGGATTACTAATGGTGTGTTTTGTTTGTTGGAAATTTTTTCACAATTTTTTGTTTTATATAAACTATGCTATATAAATTTTATAATTGTTATTTACAAGTGGCATGTGTAGAGATTTAATTTGGGGAAATCCTGATGAGTGTTATTTCTCACCCATTCTTTGGAACTTTGGTGCTTTGGCAGATGTTATATTTAGGGACATATGTAAGTGTAAAGCATCTCATTTTGTGAGTGGTTTTTCATGACTCTTAGGTGGTATGGTTCTTCTTGGAGCATGGATCATGGTGTGGAACCATGGAGTTTGTCATTCAATCATTTGGGTTTTGTTATTTACTCATCCTCTTGGTACTATGATTGTCAATATTGTGGGTGTTGTATTGGTCTTTCGGTCTTGCTGAGTTGTAAGACATTGTTGAAATGAATCATGTAGTGTTAGGAGGTAATGAATTGTTGGGATGATAGGTTTATCTCAATGGAAAACCATTCCCCAATTTATTCATGAAGTCCATGACCTATATTTTCACCTTTTGGTGCCTTGGGAATGTTGGATAAGGACACGAAACTCCAGAAAATAATCTCAGGACAACAAAGAAGGGGTGGGATGTTAAAGGAAACATAAAGTGTGGTGTATAATAGTTTTTTAGGTGTGATGATGTAATAAATTCTACATAGAATATGCAGACATGGAAAAAAATTCTAATAAAACACATAATAATCCCTTAAGGGATGATGTGGATTCTTTAATAAAGCTCGATGGATGTTGGATTATAAAATAAATGTAGTGTTCAAATTATAAAAATGATATATGGATTCAGAGTGGTGATAGGAAAACCACACATTTCCAAAGAATTCAAATAGATATAAGAATCATGGGGGGTCAGAGCTCTTACAATCAATTAATTGTTATTTTCATTAGAAAATAATATATCTAATGTAGTGATTAGTTATTTATAATGTATTTAAACTTATGAAGTATTAGATATTTTACATAATATGATTGATAATATATCATTTTCAATTGGTAATAAAGTAATATTTTTTCTTCACCTCGATTCTACATGAGGAGGAGATTAGAACAATTATAATTTCTTATAGTATTGACTATTTAACAAGTCTAGATGGGTTCACCAATCGGTTTAATATGATCTATTGGGATACATTTCATCACGAAAGGGGTTAATTTGTTTATGCAATTATTTACTCATCATCACATGTCTCTTTGGATAAAATATTATTTCATTTAAATTATTCAAAAAAAATGTTTTTCATATCAAATAATTTTGAAAAATTGGCATTTGGAATACACTTCCTTAATATCCCACTATGATAATTTCCATCTGATTAGGGAAACTGATCAAAGATATCATCACTATAAATTAGTTCAGTTTTCTATCTTGTCGGCATATTAAATATTTTTTCACTGATCGTTAGAGTATGAATATCATGAAGAGGAAAAAAAGGTATGTGACATTTTCATTGAAGATTGATATCTACAAGGAATTTTAAAATATCAAATAGGGAATCATTTAACTTATAGTAAGAGAATATGGTTCCTCCAAGTTTTTTATTTATATGATCAACACTATTTTGTGTTTTAAAATTTTCTTTAACCATATTAATGTATCATTGAGATTCTTTTTTCAATTCGATAGGTGGTTCAGGAATAGTGATCCATTTTTAGTTCTTATTTATTCCCTTTTTAAAGACTACATGATCATATGTTTGAATGATATGTTATATATTGGAATTTTCTATAAACACAAATCTTGAGAGGTATGTTCACATATTATAATTTTTTGATGTTTTTGATATCATTTTATATGGATATTCTCTAAGGAATATACTTTTTCTCTCCACGATATTTTTGTTCATTATAAAGTGGTGGTTAGAAATTATATGAGCTGAAAAAGACCTCCACTATTTAAGGGCATTGAATTTTACTATAAATGAATTATAATATTTCTATATATCTGGAAGATTAGTGTGGTGAACTCCCTTTTATATATCATGGAGTTCCCCACTATTTTGGTAAGATCAAGCAGTGTAATCTTGAATAAATATGTTATATAATTATCAATATGATTTCCAAATGAAAGGGTAAATCTATGTGTAATATAGGAAAATAGAGGTTGGCCAAATGGTGATTACTTTGATGTTTTTTACATGAATTCTTTATATATATGTCCCAACTATCAAATTAAGAAACACTATGTTATGATCTAAAATTATATTATACTAAAATTAATATCATCATAGTTACAGGGAAAACCTATATTATACTGAATCATATGGATGACCTTGGAATAAAGGTACATAGAATTTTTAATTATTATATTAAAAAAATTTATTGGAATTCACATTACTCAAATAAGTCTTACACTGAATTCATGTCGAGTAATTGTAATGAAAAGATGATAAATGGGTATCCTTATTATATTATTTATTCTACAAGGGAAAATATTAGTAGATCAAATTATAGTTTTATATATAGTTATAAATGTATTATCTCCTAGTTCAATTATAATTTCTGGACAACTAATTTTCTAATCAATCAAGTTATAGAGTGTATGTTCATTGAACCTATAGGATGTAGACATTTTTAGATACATTATTTTCAAGTACGAACACGAATTATATAATGGTTCCATATCATATATGATTCTAAATTCAATAGTACACTATTTTGGATAGAGATATTATTGTATGGATCCAGAATAAGGGTTGTATCATTAATTGTAAGGATTTTTATAAGAAGAGATGTCTTGGTGGTGGAAATTCTCCAACATGGATATTTAGTTTTAGGGAATCCTTTATTTAGACTAATAGATCATTTTTTATCTTTAAATATTTTTAATATTATATTTCCATTTATGGATCATCTTTAGGGGATAGAATTCATTTGACCTCTTTTTTCTATTTTCATATCATCGATTATGAAAACATACATCATGTGATTATATATTATTTTATTCACTGTTTGTTTTTGGATTACATTGTGATTGTGTTTTGTGTTTCCATTGATAGGATTCGAAATTTGGAACTATTTTTTGACAGTTTTAATGATTATTGTTTCTGTAGAATACAGGTGCAAGAAATTCTACATGATATAGTAGTTTGGTGGTTGCATTCAACATGACAACAAGGAACCAATCGTTGTTTAAGAACAACTAACATAGTGTTTATTCAAGAAAAATTCCAATTCCTATGGTTTTATTTTCAGCATTTTAAATTCAAACAATCTCCACTAATAAATAATTATAGGAATGTAATATTCTCATATTTTATGATGTACATGGTAGGTAATGTAAACTAGTTGGGAAAAATTAATTCAACAGATTGTTTATATCCTTCAATGGATTAAGGTAAATGTTTATGTTGCGCCATTTGGTTCTCCAGGTTTGTAAAGAATTATAATGATCTTTCATACACATTATGGTTTTCTGAAATGGATTTTTTCTGATTATATTGGTAGTGTGACTACGTATGAAGAAGAGATGTGAGATTTGATATATGATTTCAAATATACCATTCAACATTATTTGAGTCATTTTAGGATTGAATCTGATTCATAGTTGGCTATTTATTTATTCTAAGCATGTACCTAGAATGTAGTCATGTTTTTTATACTCAATTAACTATGTAATACGTCATTATAATTACTGTTTAATTGTTTTTTTCCAAAAAATCTATAAAATTATTTCAGATCCAAATATATTTCAGTAGTATAAGAATGATAATAATTGTATTTCTACATATATTACATAATAATACTAAATCTAGTTTAACAGTATCTTTTAAAAAATACAATATAATTCTTACAAAATATTATACATTTTTTTGGTTTAGTGATGTTTGTGAAGAACAATATAGAACCAAATATTTTTTTAAAAAAATATTGAAAAATATTGGGAAAATGACGAGGTTGGACAATTGTATTGATGAATAAAAATGTTTGAAAAAGTGATGATGTCGACATGATAATGTAAATTGTGTTTTATATAATGATTAATAATAATAAATGTTAGGTTATATATAATGATGTTTATGTTTTTTTGAATAGATTTTTCCCTTCTATGTTTTTTTATTATATTTTATCATTATAGATATCACGGGGCTTTATAATTCTAATTCATGTGGTAGATGACTTTTATGGAGTATGAACATGATGGGTATGATCATATTTTTACTCTAGTATTATATGTTATTTTAACAAAAAAATTGAGTTGAATGTGGTGTCGGTTAATGTTAGTTTAGGAACAACTGGACATTAATGAGAGTAAAGAGGTAACGAGTTCTTGTTTCTTCATTCGATTTTTGTTCATAATTTTTTTGTTGGTGTGAGAAACATCTTCAGGGATATCTTCATTTTAGAAGTTATTGATGTTTTATATATTTTTATGGTATATTTTTTGTTGATTCAAATAAATAAGTGTAATTCTTCCATCGTTTGTGAGTAAATTAACTTGGTGCTAATTTTTTAACAATAATCTAATGAAATAAATGTTTGATGGAGATCCTCCATCCTATTTTTGGATTATTGGAGTCCTAATGGGGTAGTAATGTGACTGTTTTGAGAAAAAATATGTTGTTATTCATTTCCCATAAATTAATGTTTCAAGATTAAATTTATTTATTGAATAATAAAAACATGTCATAAAAGTTTAATAATTAATTTAAAAATTGTATATATATAAATTTAATTAATTTTTAATGAAATAAAACACAAATAATAAAATATTATTTGTGGGTGGAAAATATTTATAAATATCATAAACAATAAAAACATTCCCAAATCAGATTCTTTAATGATCATTTTGCCTATAAAAATAACTATCTAACAGAAGATTAATACTTGATATTAAATAGATAAAAATTGAAAAAATATGATAATGGTATGTATTTATGAATATTTTGAAATACAAATGAATTTTTATGTGTTATGTGGTCATTATACAAACCATGAAAATGGATAATGTAGTTTTTTAAAGGAATCATGGTCTTTCAAATTATAATTTTATCTATATGAATAACATTAAATAAATTCAAAACATTTATATTAAGTACATTTATTATAATTTAATTGATCATAATAGGGATTTATATGAATAAAATCAGTATAACATTTTGATTCATTTCATTAAAATTAGGAATTACAGAGTATTTTACAATTTTTAAGGCAATATTTATAAGTTAAATATTGATATATGATTAACATATATGATATAATATATGAGTTTATTATGATAAAACATTACAAAATAATTTTTTTTATCATTTTTAGAAATAATTATATTTATAATTTATAAAATAAATATTTTTTAATTTTATAATCTAACTCCCAACTATAATTGGAATTTTAATGTCATAAAATTTTTTTATTCAACTAAAAAACAATTTATGTTTTAATATATATTAAATATATTACAAATAAAGTCAATTTTTTGGGATGATTTTAGAAGGAAATTTAAATAAATTTATTAATAAAAAAAATTGTTGGGTAACAAATTTTGTTTTTCAGAAACCATTTCTAATTTTTTAATTAAGAATATTTTATTACCACGATTTCAAGGAACCAAATAAAAATATTTTTTGTGTTCTCTAATATTCAATACAAATAGATTCGTATCTCTAAATTTATATTTACTATGGAGAAAATTATAACACTTTGATAATCATTTTTACTCTTAAATATCTCAACATGATGTTTATTAACATAAAATAAGTTCTCTCCCAAGCAATATGAATGATTGAAGTGATGTAGGAGTTTGAACTCATTATCTATCTGTTAAAATTTTTTAAATTTAAAAATAATGAATTTGAATTTAAATTTATTATTTCAATATGAATTTATATCATGAATTCTAATATTAAATTTTATTAAAGGTAATCATTATTTTCTAAACCATTCCATTAAACTATTTTCAAAAGTATTTATTTTTATTTTAATAATTCATCATCATCATAGTATAAACCTTTTTGGTTTTGATTATAAATTCCTAGAATGATTTCTGTTTTTAGAAATATATATATGAAATTTCTATGAGATTCACATTTTGAAATTTTATTAAGATATTCATAGTTATTCTATAATAGGGATACAAACATTAGTACTACATATATTGTAAAAAATGAACCTTTTGTAATAATTAACTCAGTATGTGATGTTATTTTTTGTATGATTTTATATCTACAATGAAAATTAAATATTTGAGTGGTTTATTTATAATTGTATAGAATAATTATCTCTTAATAAAATATTCATTAATTATAATAATATATTCTTAAATGTCATATAAATAAAATAATAATTTTTTTGTCCATATATTTCATATTGAAGTCATTTATATTCATTTACATTTTACATTTTCAAATGGTTTTAATTGACCATTAATTCATTAATTTTAATACCAAATAATTGTTCCCATGATTGATGTTATCCAAATATATATTTTTACCATTGATTTTATTGATTATTAACATGACTTTCACACACAACCCATACTCATGATTAATATATATTGATTGATTCATTGGTATGAATGTTTTATATTAAATGATCATCTATGAAGTTCATGTATTTTATTTTTATTCTAGAAAGGTCAGTGGTGGAAAATGAAATATAATTTAGCCCAATTAATGTGGTAATTAATGTATTATTATAACATAATAAATTATTCAATGTTATCTTTTTCAATACGACACATTATTGATGATACTCGAAAATAAGATTATGTTAACTTAGTCATAAGACATTTTTGATATTTATTATACCTTATTGAAGAGACTTGGTAATATTTTCATTATAACAAGGTGATAATCCATTTAATGATACTTATTATGTTTATTTTTATATAGTACATATGATATTAATGCCTTAAATTTTCTATAGGAACTTATAATTGATGATGGTACCCTATTTCGTAGGTCTGAATAGGATTCACATATTGTATATAGCTTATAAGGATTATTTCATTTCATATGTATTAGTATGATTTATATATTAAATAAAATTTCATTAACCATGTTTAATGATGACTCTATTTATTATTATTATTATTATTATTCATGTATTACATACCTCCCATGATGATCATATAATTATATAAGGATTCAAAAACTGATGTAGGTATTATATATCAAATAATATACTTTTAACCATTTTAATTCAACTCCCTATATTAATATGAATTTCAAAATGATAAATTACAATTTATACATTTTTAAATAAATTTAAATGATTTAATTCTTTATATGTTATTAAATTCATGTTTCAAAATTTTTAATTAAAAAAATATCATGGATTTGAGGTGAAAAAATGGCTGGAAAACAATTTTACAGTTTTTATGTAAGAATAATTTTTTTACCATGATTTTAATATTCCAACCAATAATTATTATTACACTCTTAGTTTCATGATAAATCGTACCCCATCCAACGATTTATATTCACCCCAAACCCTATTATATATATTTTCATTCATTTCCTCTAATTTTAATCATTACTAAAATTCTTGTCAATTAAGAGATTTTATGTCTTTTATTTGGAAATATATAAGCAAGGATATAGTTTTATTTCCTTCAATATCATTATCTATTATATTTATTTATAAAAAATATATAATAATTTAAGATTATAAATTATGTATGAATCATTATTGAGTATTTTACAACATGATTCGTGTACGATTGATGATTCCTCTCTAGAAAATTTAATTATAATAATTTTAAATGGTTTTAATGATAGTAGATTAATTCATCATCATCATAGTATGAAACATAAATATTGTTACACTATATAGTTGAAATTTCATTTATTTATGGTATTGTGTATAAGGAATTTCAAAGACACTAAATTTTTATTTAATGGGATATAATATATATTGTTCATCCATTAGGGATACCAAAATAAGACTACTCATAATATTGGATCAACTGATCATTTAGAATCAATTATTTCAAAATGGGATGGTTACTCTAGAAATTTATTTATCCCAATAAAAATAAAATATTTTTAAGTTATACTCAAAATTTTAGATGATACTAAGATGTACCTTTTATTTTATTTTTTGGGTGTAATTCATTCAAGAATATAATCCAATAAATTTGATAAATTGTCTACAAGAACAATTACTTATGAAACCATAAATTGATATTAAAATTTCAAAAAGTCAAGTTCTTTTCTTCAATCCAAAAACATTCAATGTTAATAAGTAATAATATCTATATTACTGACGTTTATCTAATAGTTATGAATTCCATTTGATTTTATAGTGATTATAATTGTTTACACCCACATCCCTTATGTGTGGTATAACTATAATGATTGATCAGATGTCAAGAATTCTTTATATTATCTGATCTTGCATGCATATTATATAAACTATTTTGAGTCTCATTAAGTGACAAGAGAAATTATAGTAATATAATTCAATGGGAAATTATTATTTTCAAAAAATAAAATAATGTAATGGTAATATGATTTAGCTATTTGATTCATTAATTATGAGTTTCAATAAGGATGTTTTGATAGCATGGTTATAAGACATGGTTAGATTTTTATTATATGTTATTGATGTTCCTCCGTAAAATTTTCTCGATCCCTTACTGTTGAGATTTTAACTGATTTTTTATTTTTATTTTCATGTAGTACATATAATATTTTTGCATTATATATTCATCAATTACATAAATTCATAATGATAACTTGTTTACATAGGATTCATGATAATTCCCTTCATACTTATGAAATATACGAATTATTTCATTACATATGGCTTATGAATATATGTAAATTTTTTTAATTAATTCATAATGATTTATAATTATCATTGGATAAATGTATTTCTATTGATTAATTTATTATATAACTCTCATGATGATCATATCATTTTTTAATATGATGATTCCTTTATTAACAATTTTAGTTACATTAATTTGTTATTTTTGAAGATAAATCATTATTTACTCATGTTTCTTGATGATTTATACTTATATTATCTATCATACTTATCGATGATGTTTTTCATTCATTTGGTTATATCTTTCTCTAAGAAATTTTTTTTAATGTTTTAAACATTAGATGCTATCATATCTTTCAAAACCACATTCTAACCATCTAAGATCACCATTTTCTTTTAATTTTTATTTCTCCAAAAAAATTAAGTATAATATAGGAAATAAAGGGTATAGTTATAATATTATTTTTGGAGTGTATTGTATTATTATTTATATATATATATATATTATTTCAGTTTTTATCATGTAATACTACAATACACCATAATGTCACCATATTCATGCTTTTTTTTAAATTAAATTGATATATTTATTTAACATATTAACATCATTGAATTTATTATAAAAGATATGGATGTGTGGATCAATGGAATTTTAATTCTTATCATAGTAGAATTTAATAATATTATTATATTTGTATTGAAAATCCATAATATAAAACAATAATGTAATATATTAAAAAATACAACTTAGTTTTAATAAATATAAATTCAACCAAATTTATGGAATAATATAGTGTATCAAATTAATGATTCGTATACCATAATTACATATCAACTTATTTTTGGTTATATGCCTATAATTTTTAGACTCTCAAATATGAAAATCTACCTAGATAATTAAAATTACAAATATTTACTAAACGTTAAACCCATTTTCGTTGTTTCTGAGCATATTATGGTTCTCTAAAATAATATGACTTTGAACATTGTAGAATATTTATAACGTTTATAATATATGATATTTCTTATATGGGGTTTTTATTTTGTTGTTAAATTCATGGGTATACATAAACATTCATTTAGTGATTCCATGAATCCATTAGTTACTCAAATATAATTTTTTTATTAAAAATCCACTTTAAGGACAAGTGGGAAACCATCGTTCGGAAAACCAAAACCACTACTTGCTAAATGAGCTCAAAAAATTATTTAACACCTGACTGAGGTTATTTGAATCAACCACTCTATATAATTCCCATTTCAAGGTGCTAACCTGTGTGTTTGGATCCTCCCTGATCAGTTCTTCAAGATGAGAGATCATCATGTCCATTGTCTGAATAAATTCTTCCAAAGATATTTTCCCTTGATTGAAACCCCGAGAAATTATTCGATCTTGCTTGTAGATCTATGCTTCATGCTCCTTAGTGGCATCAACTTGAAACCTTCATTCATAAATTCTAGAAATTTCCTCAATTGAGGCATTGGGCCTCATGTATTTCTCAATCATTTCTTCCTTGGAGTGAAAGATGAGCATCAGGAAATCCCTAACCTCTTCTTCTATTAACATTGGTTCTCTACTTAGATCATTGTTATCTCTGTCCTTCGGGGAATTGTTTCCATTGCTTCCACTTTTCTTGTCCGACCTTGTTTCCATTAGTTTTGGAAGGTAAGAATAGTCTTTACGACCCTTTAGTTTTTTCCCCTAAACCCCAATGCATTTTCCGAAGTTGCGCTTTCCTTTGAGACCCTTCTTCCTTCTAGGGCTGTGAGGACCTTTCCCTTGAAGATGATCCTAGCTGTCCGCTGAAATTTGACTAAAGCTATCAATACCTAAATCATCCTCCTCATACAACATTACTTGATCTTGATCCACCTGACTATCAAAGTTGTTCCTTAGCTCAACCATCGAGCCCTCAGTGGGGGGCTTATACCCAAACTTCTTTCTTGGATCACTAGGAGACCTCTTGTTTTCCACTGTAGATGGAACCTTTAGATAGGATGGGGGTTGGATAATTTTTGGGTCCACGGGACCCATCACACTCCCCTCCTCCCGTATCCCTATACTAGGCACGGTATCATCAACCTTAAACACCTTCTGTATCCTAGGAGGCTCGATCACACTGCCCTCCTCAGGCCTCCCTTTAACAGTGTTGGGAACCTCGGTAGACACAATCACCTCCTTTGAATTCCTTGGAAGTTCGGCCTCCTTGACAGCCTCTATTGCTACACATTCCAGCACACATTGAGTGAGTTTCTTCATCTCCACTGATGACCTTGTGGCAGATGTCTGCTCAGAGCTAGTGCATGCCTATTGCTCCTCAATATCTCCCAACTCCTTCAACGGTACACTCAGGTCCTTCTTTATCTGATCAAACACATCATTCACCTTTGGATTTTCATTCAACCTCCATTCCTTACATTGTATGGAAGATGGAGGATTAGAGGTCCCCTGAGACTCCCTAATAAAACCTCGGTCCACAACCGCATCATCCTTCTCTGAGAGGGCACCACTAGGTAGATTACATCCATCAACGGAGTCATCCTTCATTAGATTGGGAGGACTAGACCATGGTCGATCAGAGAGGTTTCGTCGGCACCATGAGACATCATGTCCTATGCGGAAATAGCCCGAGCAAAAGAAAATCCCTTATTCGTAACGTACCTTCTGAAGCCAGCGAAGCTCTCCCTCAATTTCGATGACAACAGACTCTAGTGGGCCTTTAGATAAATATACGTCAACACAAATCCTTGGCTCAACTGTTCGGCAGACGGCCTTGGTGCGGGAATTAGAAAAAAGATAGCGTCCAACCAGATTTCCTATCAGCCGGAGTATTGCCGGGTTCTGAAACGGCAGTGGGAGACCAGGTAAGGATATCCAGATTGCTGCGGTCGGAGGATCGCGTCTCAGATGAAAGTCTAATGTCCATCAGAATAAAGAGAACATGAACCCCTTCATAGAACTCGGAGAAAATGCCCAAGCATGCACATGGTCATAATCATTAGAGAATCAAAGCTGTAAATGTCTCACATCTAAAATGCCTACCGTAACACGATTCTTCAAATTCCAAGAGGAGAACACAAACCGATCAAACACATCTACTGATGGACGATCCCTTCCGAATCAGGCTACCAATGTGAGATCCAGTAACGTAGATGCTTCTGTGAACTCCAGAGGAGAAATATGAACTGACTGAACTCCATTAACAAAGGATTGAACTTTAGGGCTTATATCGATCGCAGAAAAAGGAGGAAGGGAGAATGGATCTGTGAAGGGGGAGAAAGAGGGTAATCGAGGGGGAATCGGACGGGACGAAGAAGAAGGATCCCCCCCTCCCTGGCTGAAGTGGTCCGAGGAGGGGAGGAGGCGGCACTGACATACTCTACGCCATAGCAGAATCCATTAGTTTCTCAGTGGTGGATTTTATCTCTTGAGTAAATATTTTCTATACAAGATTGTTGGGTGAAGAAAAATGTAGTTCTAGGACATATAACTACAAATAGGAAGGTGATAACTTATGTATAATAATAAAAACATGATTAATGAGTAATAATAATTCTCTATATATTAATAAATATTATTGTAAAATAAATCCCATCCAAATGTTCTGTTATAATATAGAGGAATTTCACATGACTAAATAAATAGGTAGATGAGTTAGGGGGGAAATATGAGGCTCAAGTTTCTAGGTTAACGTAAATTGGCCATATTATTATTATTATTATTGTATTTGAATGTAAGATATAATTATTTTTTATTAGTATCAAACGAATTCTATACATATAATTTTCTCATATAGGTTTTGATAATTACAAATTTTAGGTTTATTAAGATCTAAATATGGTAATGAAGTAACTGAATTTTCTATGGAAACAAATAATAAAAAACTGAGTACATTAATAAGTATCATAATCTTATGAAGACATTAAATCATGAAAGTGAATAAAACGATTATTACTTCTATATATCAAAATAATTAGAAAAGAACACGGGAAATTTCAAGATTGGATGTGGAAGAAATATATTATTTAAAAACAATATAATATTATTGGTAATATAATCCACCTATAATTCGAATAAATATATATAATAATTTTCATAATGATAATATTCTTGAAATAAATTCCATTGTGTAATTTTTTCACAATATTGAGTAAGTGTATTTTTATAATCAAAATCTCAACTAAAGTGTATTGAATTTCAATAAATATTAAAAACCCAATGACCCAAAAATTTATGTTTTATAATATAAATAAATATAAATAATATTGGTCTCTAACTAGATAAAAATTAGAATAACACAAATAAAAATAATATTCAGATAAAATTATATAAGATTATATTTATATGAATTTATTTATTCATTGAATTTTTGTTAAAATATCATGTTTCATTTTGAACTTCTAGAAGAAAATTTATTGATCAAAAATCAAGGAGGGATAAGAATAACAAGAGTATCTCAAAATTTAAACTATTATATTTGGATGGAGATATTGAATTAGAATATTTAACTGAATAACAATGTAGAACATTTACATGCTTGTAATAATGGATTAATAATAAATCTATAATCATTATATTAAATATTGGGATAAAAAAAATTATTTAGAAAGTCCAAAATTATATCTTTTTAAACGCTCACATGTGTCTATTTAATCGTTTTAATGAGCCAAATAATATGAAATATTTTATATAAATTTAATTATAATGATAAAGAGTGTGTATAAAATTTATAGGTTGTCAATGTATCTATTTTCTATAATTAAAATGTTTTATTGTAATTATCTATAAATCATCCATTGAGTGATGTAGAATCATTTATTGAATTAATTCAGAGATTTAAATATTCATGAGAGACATTATATAGGAACAAACTATAAATATTAAATAACCCAATTAAAAATTTCATAAAATCAAAGACTTCTGTATTATATGATATATTGTATCTCCTTGGAAGCGACTTATTCAATTTATAAAGACCGTTTTATTAATGACATTTTCTATTGATTATAATGATATCAATGAATCTAATATAAAGAATAAATATCCCCTTTAGGGATTGAGAATTATTTTTATCATCGTCATGTTGATCAGTTACCATCCAATACTGACAATCTCAAAAGGTATCATATATAAATATAAAATATTGGAGATATTATAATGACATATCCTTAAAAATGAATATAATTTAATATTTTATTGTAATTTTATTTATATTAAGAAATGATAATATTATATTTACTGATTTAAAAAATATATACTTAATAAATATTATGATTAATTTTTATTGGTCTTTATAAATGTGTAGGTATTATAGGTAGGGTGGTGTATGATTTGTAATCAATTAATAGTTCTAAATCCCCAAAAAAAACTGAATAGGTAACATAAAATTTTGTAGAGGAGTAAATGATCAATAATATAACAATGTAACCATGTATCTGTTATCTTAGTGTATGGTAGTTAAATATGTATCTGAATCCAACTATGAGAAGGTTCTAAATAAGGGAATCCTAGATTATGAAGAAATTGTGGCTTGATATGGTAAATCACTGCATATTAGAAATTGGCTTGGAATATAAATGAACATTACTATGATTTAAGATTATCCTGGATCATGTATAAAATTTAACTATGTAATTTAATGAGATAATTAAATTCTAGCATTATTATTTTATATTATATGAAAACAATAAATGAATGAAAAAATTACCATTAAATAAATCATCTAGTGTATGGTCACAAATGAAAATTTGGATATGTTATGATATTTTTCAATGTAAAGGATAATGTATGATACTACAAATATATATGAGAGATACCTTATGAAATTAAATTTCATATGTGAATCTAGAATCCTAATACACCACCTATGGGTTTCGATATATGTGTTATTAAGAATTTTCATGTGGAGCCTTTCCATGTCTTTTGAAGTTTTGTGTTCCAAATCATTTAAAGGGAAAATGTTTGGTTATTCAAATAATGATTAAATGCTAGGTCTCAAGGGGGTTTATGTTCCATGTTTTAATTTTGAATAATTCATAAATTTCATTTTCAAAATAACGAATTTATTCCAGTTATTATTAAAGCATTGTGACATAGATATCATTACTATTTAAAGTAAACATTTTGATCATTCTTTTTATATATATTATTACTTTTTTTAACATAGGTATTATTTCAAGAAAAATATGGTAAAAAATCATGACAATTATATTGGAAATAATATAATAGTTTAAATTTCAAATTGAAAATAAGGATACTTCTAAATGGTCAATGGTAATATTAGGAATGAATAATGATATTCACCAGTGATGAAGGAGGATGAGGGGAAAAAATAAAAAACATAAAGAAATTTAGAATTTAGAGTGGGTCATAGGGTATATAATGAATTAATTTTTTAAGATATTGTTTTGGGAAGTGACAGAGTAGCTGAATCAAGATAATAAATGTGGAAAATCACACAAAATATTGATATTCGTTTATTAACATCCGTCTATAAAGCCTATATGATTCTAATATTTTATAATCCATTGTTTTGAATACTGAGGAGGTGTTTATGAAAATGTATACATCTTATTACTGAATGTTTTGAATTATAAAATCAATATAAAACCCCTAATAAAGACTATTTATACCATGGTACATCATCACATCATCAATTAGTTCCCCTTGGACCAGTCCTTTTAGCTAAAATAAATAATATATACATTCCAACTCTTAAATTTTCTGCATCGAAATATAAAAGTTATGAATGAATTTTGATAGGCTAGCACTAAAATTGGTAACATCATATTGGTAACACCCACATTCACCCATACCCTCTTATGGTGTGTTAGGTTCTGGTTACAACTAATGGATTTAGTGGGTATTGTGTTTGTTAATGAATCAATCTATTAGGATCAACTATCAAGGAAAATCCTTGAATGATTCAGAAAAAATTTATTTTTATTGTGGGAATTTTAAAATATAAAAAAGTATGATTGGATATCATCGTAGATATAATAGTATATAACCATTCAAAGAATAAATTGATACAATGAATGTTAGTGATGTTTCACTGTTATCTATGATCGATGGAGTCAAAAAATATACATGAAATGTATATGAAATAGAAATGAATGATTTCTTTTTTTTAATTATCATATTAGATATTTATAGAAAATTTGGGGTTTTCTACAATAAAATGTATTTTGGGATAAATTATATTAATTATATATATAAGTAAAATCGAATTGAATGTTGAACAACATTTACTTTTGAAAAACATGTTTTATGATAGAAACATGTGACCTGATGAAGATGTAAAAGATTTAATGGATCATTTCTTTGATCTTTTTTAATTCATGAATAGAATTTGAGATTTAATATAATATATATATATTTTAAATATAATATAGAGATGAATTCCACCTCACATATATATGATGTTTTCTTCATTAGAATAATTAAACATTTTCAAAAGGTTTCTTATTGATATACATAGTATTAGATTGGACCATAACATGACAATCAATCCTAAGGGAACAATAAAGTAGATTTGTAAAGAAATTTTATTTAGTGAAATATATAAAATTATCATCAAGGATGAAGGAGAAGAATGAGAATATATTTATTCATAATTTCACTCATTCATTTAATGAAAATTAAAAAAAAGGGAGACGTGTATTTGATGGAATACATCACCTTGAGGTTTTTCTATTGAAAAGTAGGACATGTTACAATGAGATATCCTGAATGATTTTATAGTTACAATGAATAATCTAATTATCTATAACATACACAATGTTTATTAATTCCTTAAAATGTTTTTATATAATTATAATCTTCCATAAATTTTTTCAAAAGATGGTTTGTTTCATGAAAAATGAATATTTAATGGGGAACAAAATGAATTGGTGGAAATAAAATCCATTTATGATGAAGATGGTTATATTATAGAAATATATTAGAAAAGAAATGATTATGTTAATAATGATGATGATCTATAGGGAGTTGTGTAATTAAAGATGAAGTTTGAATTATCTCCATGTGATGAGGATGTTATGACAATGAATACTTTAATAATGTATAAATTATTTTCATATTCTTATAGATATGTTGATTAGAATGAAATTGATACTGATGAACACAATTGACCAACTAGAGAAAAAAATACATTCTCATATTAGAGAGTCATTGACAAATAATTTATTATATATAATAATATTAAAATGATTACAGATATAAACATGTTCCTCAAAGAAGTGGAAATTGGATTTGAATCACAAAAAGAATAATTGGATACATTAAATTGGAATGTTTTAATAGAGATCCAAATATGTGATGGATAAAAAATTACTACCTAATTTTTATTATTATTTAAAACACTTCAAAAGGTACAATAAAAAATATATTAAAATTGATATAATTCAAGATGGCTAGAGACTATGCTCATTGGTTATAAATTTTAGATGATATTATGACATTTCTCACTATCTAATGTCAAAAATGTGTGATAAAAACTATTAATAAAATGGGAAATAATTTTCAATGATGAGAATAAACTACAAAACACAACATTTAATGAGGAAAACATATATATATGAAAATGGGGAGATATTTAAAATAATGTTGTTATAGTTTTAACTATTTTCTGTTCACGTAATGAGTTAATTCCCAGAATAATTAAGATATCTAGATGCAGAAAATATCAATAATCAACCAACAATAATGTCAACAACCTCAGATCCTCCAAACTATTATCCCTTTCACTATAATAGTTTTAATTTCTCACTTTATTGACAACAATATAGTCTTTATATGACAATATAAAGAATGACTATAACATTTAAAAGAAAAAGAAAAATGGATGAATTGAAATAAATGACTAATCCTAAGAAAAATAGGTACCCACTCTTGGATGTAAAAGAAGAATGAGATTACACTACTTATGAATAATATTAAAATGAATTGACATCTATGAGGTTTATTCAACCCTCATTAATATAGAATGAGATGAAATGTTTTCATTTATATAATTATTGCTTTCAAGGATTCGCCAAATGATATCACATGGATCTTTTATAGCGGGAGAACATCCCATATTACTGTAAATTATATTCTATTAAATAATGTTATTGAAAATTTTGATGGGGATATAATAATATGTAATGATTCATCTTTGAAAATAAAACTTTATTTTATAACTTGGAATGATAGTATTGATATCAGGAGTTATGATGCCATGATAATATATGGTTTAAGAAATAAAATTTTATGATTCCACTATATGAATCCTCATTAGAAGATATATTTAATATTAATGAACGTTCCGTTAAAAAATATGAATTACCATTGATAATGAAATGGACAAATGAATGAAATATATAATGTTTAATGAAATTGAAACACATTCATTATAATGGTTTTTAGAGAAAATTATATGTGGTATCAGATGTTGGCGATTATATATCAAAAATGGAAGAATAATCTATCCATGATTATTGAAAAATAGTATTCCAAAAAAATTGTGATAAGAATCATCCATGTGGTGCGTGAATGATGAAATAAAAGGTACAAAATATTTTAAAATTTAAAAATGGCAATCAATTAATCTTCACATTGTTAATGAAAACATGTGTTTTCCATTTAACATTTCTCAAATATATAGAGAATGTCATTTTAAAATATTAATTTACACCTATATCCTAATGGTTTTTTTCTGTTTGATTATGAAAACACAATGTTATAGATTTCATACTGAGATATATTTTAATATTATAAAATTACTATAGACACACCATCATTAATTTTCAATATCATAATCAAATTGATTTTACCAGTTTTTTATTTTTTTAACTATATTAAAAAACAAGCTATGAAGAAAGGTGTAACATGTGTATGAAATCCAAAAAAAAATTATTTGAATGTTGAATTACAATGTTGAATTATATTTAATTTTTTTTAAATATTTATGATATTTTTTAAGCCAATACTAAACATAAATGACATAGGATTCATATTATACTTAGAAATGATATATTCTCGATCCTAGAGAAAAAAATTCCTTTGAGATGTTGTATAGAAGTAATTTGTATTTGAATACTCATATGTTTTAAAAAAGTGTTAAATACAAAAAATAATGAATTTATGGAAAATAGAGTAATAATTAAGAAATGAATTTCATTTTAGTATATTTAATGATTAAAAAATCATATTAGTGTCCCAATAAAATCATGTGCAAAATAGTTGAGAGTATTGATTTCAAACACATTAATGATAAAGATAATGAAGTCATTGGAATGAAATTTTTTACTTATATATATAATGATAATGGGTAAAAATAGAAAAATTTTATTTTTTCTAATGAAGAACTGAAGAAGATTATTTGGAATAAGATTTTCAGTAAGAGTCTATAGTTTAACAACTCAAAACTAAAACAAAACAAATAAACATGATGTTGGTTTTGAATTTATAAAATACTATTAGCAATACAAAATTATCTATTATGTCACACCTGATAGTGGGAATGTAGAATAAATACATAATATATATATTATTGTTCTAATAGAATTTTAATTAATATATAATGACGAGTCTTTAGTGATGATAATGAATAACAAGTTAAATTTGATTAAAAAACCCATCCTGAGAGCTTATGGATAGACTGACACAATAAAAATTCATTGTAAACAATGTTTATTTAAAAATATAATCTAAATAAATAAGTTTGTATTATTTGATAAAATCGATAATACTATTCTTGTGATATTGTCAGGTGAAATTAGTTGATCTATAAGAGACTGTTTCTAGGTTTAGAGGACCATAATATATTACACTATTCTAAGGAGTGTAATGAAATAGATGTTATTATATTTCATGTTTATGATTAAAGACATTATTTAATTAAAAATTGGAAGAGTTGGTGTACAAATGAACTCCCACAGTATTTATTATTGGTGACATATAACATAAATTCTATAGATTAAAACAAGTGTCTCCTAATTTGGAATTCTAGAAATTACAATTTTATGAAGAAATACTAATTTTTAAGAGTGTTTGTGTTTCATAACATATATGTGAAAATTTTAAACGATGATAACATAAATTTATTCTTTTAAGTGGTTGAAATTATATTTGGATGAAATGATAAATAATATGTGGATGACATTATTTTGATAAATGAGTTTGAAGAAATCATCCTCTAACAAAAAATATAATTGGTTACTCTTGACTAACTAATTTTACCCATTTAGGTAAATAGTATGCCATATTAACAATGAATCAATGAGATGAATTGACTATGACAATATTTGAAAATAAATTTAATATAACCTATTTCTATCAATTATTATGATCTCATGAGTATAATTATCAATCTCATGAATTAGAAGATAGATTATTCAATCTTCTCTTTTGTGATATGAAGATATAATAATTACAAAGATAGGTATTATATATAAAGAATTAAATTTTAAAATTCATATTAACAAAAAAATATTTATATAAATATTATAAGATATATAAATATATTCAAATTTTTTTATTATCTATTGTCACATAAGAAATTAAATCGTAGTGTTTTATGTAATAAAAAAATATATTGGATTCTATTTATTGGAAAAGAATGAAAGCTTTCATTTGATTGATAATCTAGTAAATATAAACCTACAAATATTATAATATGGTGTAATATCATTTATAACTTAAATGATTTCACAAAAAATACTTTCTTGAAATAATCAAGGACAGTCGAAAAGATTATTATATTATATTCCAGAAGATCAAAGTAATAAATTATGGGAATAATTTTATGTTCATCCTTTCATATTTTGGAATGATTAGGTTTGATAAAATAATATATATATCATCACCCCCAAATTATATGATTGATTAATAAGATGAATCTATCAACTACTTATTCTCTATACAACCTAAATTAAATAAAATGTATTGGGTTATACGAGCAAGTTATTTCAACAAATCAACCTAGGTTACCAATGACAAGGTAATACATATCAGTAAATAACTAGGATCAATGGGTATTCTAAATCCCCAATGGTAGGAAACTAGTGTCCGGATATTAAAAATCATATTTGGTACTATTTTCCATAAACAATTATGATATAAAAGAAAAAATTTCTAAATAAATTAGAAATTAATGAATAAACATAAACATCTAATCTTGGAATAAATAATCATAAATATCTATATAAAGAAGTAAATGTGATGGGATTCCATATATATATAAATAATATGGAATACTAATAAAAAACAAAAAAGAAACAAAATACCAATATAACCATACACATTTTATATGAGTGTTGACTTATTAATTTTATTGACAATCACCCAAGCATACTCTACTAGAATAAGTACTCACTTCTTCCATATTTCCAAGAATAACCCTGATCGTCTATTCATGTATATTTTTCTTTTTCCTGGAGTCATTGAGAAAAGAGGAATTTCTGGATAATTTTTAAATACACGCAATGTACCTTTTGATTTCACGTCCTGTACTCAGTAACCGTGGGTAGCCATGTGCTAGGAGTGTATCGGCCTTGCACACGACCGTGTGTGATGACTTGGAGGGCGCCTAATGCAGAGTACAGAAATGGATAGTTCATGTTGTGTACTCGAAAAGTACATGGCATGTACTTTTTTTTAAACGCACAGGGGTCGCGTCTGATGGATTGAACCATCTTCATGTCAACCTAGTTCATTTGAGAGTGCCGAGTAGCCGAAGATATTCAACGATCACACGATCCTCTGCCTGTCCTCCAAAACGAACATCGTCGGTTGCATTATAATCTCATTGATCTAAAAATTTATAAGGAGATTCAATATTCGAGGTTCAAATATAGTGATCTCATATCCCCAAGGTAGGTGGTTTGTGCCTTTTTATTGAAAGCCTTTGAGTTTTATGGTCAGATTTTTCAAATACCCATGAACAGTGTATTGCGTGTTTACTATTTATATACTATTGTTTCTCTAATATTATGGTATGCCCGAGTTGGTTACTATTTTTTGTGAATAGGGTGAATTGTTATGCTTTGTATTTATTTCACATGCATGTTTTTCATATTTTGATCTATGTTTCTTGTTTTCTTGTTAGGCTGCTATTTACTTTTCCATGCCTAATGTTGTAGGATGGTGTGACTATTGTTCTTGTATGATGTTGTGCTGTAGAATTCTAGCCTAGTTGTTCATGAAGTTTTCCAATGACGTTGCATGCTACTACACATTCTTAAATTACACAGGGTCGTGTGAATCTAATGTATAGACTATAGGGAAGATGTAAGTAAGGGATTATCCAGAGTGAAATTATAATTTACGATGAGAGACCACCGGGGGAATTGACGTTTATTTCTACCCAATAGTGTCTACAGTTCCTCGACATCGGCCACATGGGGAATGTGTCATTGATTGCTTCCCCAGAGCTCCATTAGAATCGTTATGAGGCTATATGGGAAATTGATGGTGAATTCTTCCTCAGAGTGTCTATGATTAATCTGAATAAGAGGAGTTATACTGAGTGTACTTATTAGATAGTTTCTTGTACTTGTCATGTAGGGACATAGGGGAGAGGCTGTGAGATCTTCCAATAGGGTTACCTTGTGTTTATTTGCTTTCTTGTGTTGCTTGGTACGACTAGAGGGGATAGGCTATAAGCACTTCTCACAGGGTTACCTGTTGTGTTATCTGCATTTTTTTAGCTATTTCAAGCTATGTGGTGATTTTAATGCTTTAAACTGTGGATTGTTTCACTACTGGAAAATAGACCTATACCCACAGTTTTGGGAAAAACTGTGGGTATAGGGGTGCCCTATACCCACTGTTTATGAAAACTGTGTGTATATGTATAGTGTGCGAACCTATAGACATGGTTCTAGAAAACAGTGGTTATAGGTCACCTATACCCACGGTTTTACTAAAACCGTGGGGATAGAGTTTATTTCGAAGGCCTATACCCACAGTTTTGGAAAACCGTAGGTATAGGTGTTTATTTCAACCTCTATTCCCAAGGTTATTCAAAAACTGTGGGGATATATAATTTTTTTTGAAGGCCTATGTCCACGGTTTTTTGAAACCGTGGGGATAACTTTGGTGGAAAAAAAATGCACGGGAAAACAAAAACAATTTGGCGGGAAAACTTATACGCATAGTTTGAAATAATATATTTAGGTTGATATAACATTATAAACAAATTATTTCTGCGGCTCAGTTGGTCATGCGTTGTATGATTACTTCTTTGGTTGAGGTATCGAGTCTCGATGGATTTGTTTTTTTCAATACAGTGATGTGGATTCATATATTATTGTGAATATAGATATATATAGTCATAACCGAGTTAGCTTAGTTGGTTAAGGGATTGAAGTAAGCTGCAGAAGACGCGGGTTGAAAACCCGGAAGATTTCTTTTTCGTAATACCGTCATATATTAATATATATATATATATATATAAAGATATATAATAATATAAATGTGCTGGTTGAAGTGGATAAGTGCGTTGGAATAATTCGTCAGGTAGCGGGTTGGCGTGGGTTCAACACCCAGCAGCCTCATTTTTCAAGTCTTTTTACTTACAGTTCAATTACCGTGGAATGAACAATTATCCAGCATGGAGGATGAGTTGACACGATTGAAAAAATATACCCACGGGTTGTCAAACCGTGGGGATAGATTATGACCTCTATAACAATGCCACTCAGCCCCACGGTTCTGGGGGCTATACCCATGGTTTTCAACCGAGGGTATAGGTAGTTTTTCTTGTAGTGTTTAACGCTTATTTCTTTCTTGTTAACTGCTTTCTGTACTTTTACCAACCATATACTCACTGACTGTTAGGCACAAATCTTCGGGTGGTTGCCTACTAGGATTTAGTCTCACACCCTATTTGGGTCATGCTTTTGGGACCAAATAGATTTTATTGTTGCATGTATGGATAAGGGAAAGTTCCCTTCTACATCAGGTACTTGAATTTCTATGGAGATAGAGATAATGGGACCTCGCAACGGCTTGCGATGCTGAGGAGTTTACCTACTTTATTTTTCACTATTGTTTAGTTCTATTTTGGTACAATATTGTGACTTGTTTTTAAGTTTTCCTATACATATTTATCATGCAATATTTTATATATTTTTTCTTTAGTTTATACTTGCAGTCTTTAGCTGTTACTAATTTATGACATTATTCTTGCTTCCTCTCTTTTATGTATTTGTTTATTTCCTTTGTGCGCTCGGCCAATGAGAGATATGTTTCCCCACTATCACAAATAAGGACCTCACGGCTAGTCGGCATCCTCTGGTGTTTGGGGAAATGATTTTGAGGCCATGTGACCAACCGGGAACGGGGCACATATTGTTGGATTCCAGAACTAGAACGTTACAATGTGGTATCAGAGGTGGTGTCCATTTGATGTTCCAGCGAGGATGTTGGGCACGTCTAGGGGAGGGGGGGTTATGGAAATATCACATCGATGGAGGAGGAGCATGAATAACCCCTCTATTAGGTGGTGTGGATACCTCTCCCATCATTAGGCCTTTTTCGAGGGGGTGTTTGAGGGAAAGAACCCTGGGAAAAAAAACCATGTGGGCTAGCCCCAAAGTAGACAATATCATGATCATGGGCAAGACCGGGCCATTACAAAGTGGTATCAGAGGATTTATTTTCACTTGACATACTGATTGAAGCCTTAGCCAAGTATAGGACAGAATATGTACTTGGTAATAAGATTTTCCCATGATTACCTAACCCATGTAAAGGGAAAAGCCAATCATCCTCTTTTAAATTGCAATTTTTTATAGTTTCAAAATTACTACAGTTAATAGGATTTCATCTTTAGTGATTCAGATGATTTTTGTTATTATTTCTGATGTTATTGAGGTTCTATTTTTGTTTCTACCTGATGAGATGAGGGTATTCCATATCATGCATCATATATGAACATGCTACAAATCACATGCTGTTCATTTTTTCCATGAATTCTATGATGCATTAGTGATTCTATGTCGTTGTGATAGATGATGTGTAAAATATTCATGAAGTTGTGATAGTTTCATTGATAAAAAAATACATGCGGTTCGATAGGTTATTGTTTTGTGTAGAGATTTTCAAGAATGAACACCAAACATTGGTTATTTAGGTGTTATGGGCCCTCAAAACCAGAAATTGGGGGATCATTGCTTTTTTTGGCCTTGATATAACTTTTATAAGATGCCAAAAATTGATTCGTGGGATGTATGGGAACTCACAGATCAAAATTTGGCACTTTTAATGCCCATTTTAGTGTTTTCTGTGTTCCAGTGCATTTTATGAGGCTTACATTCCGGAAAACCCCAGAATACACGATGTGTAAGGTTCAGTACATGCAATGTGTTCTTCTATATGGGAAGTAACTGTTTTTCAAAAGTACACATTGTGTACTTTATGTACACTCTGTGTAGTCTCTATACCATTTCATAGGTCGTGTGGGTCAAGACACAGAATGGGGAAAATATGGAGTGATCAGGACATGTATCTTCAATACGTTTCATGTCATGTTGACCCCGTGCCCACTCGTGTCACTAACAACAAAGGTTGGTCATGTCGTGTCTAATACATTCCATGTGCCATCTATACACACCATGTATTTTTACCCATGAACCCGGCCTTGTCACGAAGGACACATGTTGGTTTTACCCTTTCACGCACACGTCACGTCCGCCTTGAACACGTCGTGTAGTCTGACCCATGTACCCAGCCATGTCATGAACAACACGGGTTGGTGTTATATTTTCACATACATGGAACATGCCATGTAGTATGAGCCGCGTGTCAGGCAGTGACACTAACCACACAGGCCACATGAAGCTTGTCCAGTACTTTCCATGTAGAAAGTGTACACGTCGTGTAGTCTTGTATTATGAGAGTTGTGTGGATTAACCATGTATAAGGACTCAGGTAGGGGAATAGGATTAAATTTAATTCCATGTGTTCAAACAATAGACCTTGTGTGTGGGGTGTTACATTTCTAGATTATGAAGAAGTACATGCCCATGTAAATGACATAAGGGAACCTGTCGTGTAAGAAATGTACACTCCGTGGAGTCTTGTTTTGTAAAACATGCGTGCATTCATTATCTTGATCCCTTATTAGACTCCTTTTATTCATTCCTTGAGATCATGATCTATTGTGTGCGCATGACCTTGCAGAGTCATTCCACCGAGACGTCCACCGGTTGTACGCCCGTTTCCAGGCAGTGACCAAACACCTGACATGGCCAATCAGGGACTACCTATAGATCTTCCAGTAGTGTTATCTTTTGCACCAGCCATTGTACCTAACATTGGTGATGATGCACAGTTCTGGGAGGGATTCTTGAAGATGATGCAGACCTTTCAGGGAGCCCCGCCTCCTACCCCGTCGACAATTGATTTTACGCGGGTCTTCCAGCAGCAACATCCTACCACATTCTCTGGGGAAGGAGGACCTCAGCATGTAGAGTCATGGATAGAATCCATGCTAACAGTCATTGAGCATATAGTGATTCCTTTAGATAGGAGGGACAACTTGCTACCTACATGCTCTGAGACTCCAGAAGGTATCATATATAAATAGAATATATTGGGGATATTATAATGATCTATCATTAAAAATGAATTTAATTTAATAGTTTATGGTAATTTTATTTTGATTAAGATATGATACTATGATATTTACTGATATAATAAATATATATTTAATAAATATTATGATAAATTTTTTTTGGTCTTTATAAATGTGTAGGTATTATATGTATGGTGGTGTATGATTTGTAATCTATTAGTTTTTCTAAATCCCTCAAAAAACAGAATAGGTAACATAAAATTTTGTTGAGGAGTAGATGATCAATAATATAACAATGTAACCATGTATATGTTATCTTAGTGTATGGTAGTTAAATATGTATCTGAATCTAACTATGAGATGGTTCTACATAATGGAATTCTAGATTTTGAAGAAATTGTGTCCTGATATGGTAAATCACTGAATATTAGAAGCTGGCTTGGAATATAAATATACATTATGGTGATTTTAGATTATCCCGGTTCATGTAGAAAATTTAACTATATAATTTAATGAGATAATTAAAATATTGCATTCTTATATTATATTATATGAAAATTATTAATGAATAAAAAATTTTACCATTAAAAAAATTATATATGGCAGGGTCACAAAAGAATATTTGGATATGTTATGAAATTTTTCAATGTAAAGGATAATGTGTGATAATTTAACTGTGTGTGGGAGATACCCTATGAAAATAAATTTCATATGTGAATCTAGAATCCTTATCCACCACTTCTGTGTTTTGATATATATCTTATTAGGGATTTTGACATGGATCCTTTCCATGTCTTTTGAAGTGGTGTTTTCCAAATCATATAATAAAAAAATTATTTGGTTATTTAAATAATTATTAATGCCAGGTCTCAAGGGGGGTTTATGTTCTTTATTTTAATTTTTAATGATTCATAAATTTCATATTCAGAACAATGAATTTATTCCAGTTATTATTAAAGCTTTGTGACATAGAAATCATTATTATTTAAAATAAACATTTTGATCATTATTTTTAAATGTATTATTACTTATTTTAACATAAGTTTTATTTCATGAGCAATATGGTAAAATAATGACGATAATTATAATGGAAATCATAGAATAGGTTGATTTTCAAATCGGCAATAGGGATACCTCCAAATGATCAAAGGTAATATTAGGAATGAATAGTGATATTCAGTATTGATGAAGGAGGATGAGGGGAAAAAATAAGAAACATACATAAATTTTAGAATGTAATGTGGGTTATAGGATAAATAATGAATTAATTTTTTAAGATATTGTTTTGGGAAGTGAAGGATGAGGTGAAACTAGAGAAATAAGGTGAAAAATCACACAAAATGTTGATATTCCTTTTATTAACATCCATCTATAAAGCCTATATGATTGTAATATTTTATAATTACTTGGTTTGAATACTGAGGAAGAGTTTATGAAAATGAATAGCACATATTATTGACAGTTGTGAATTTGAAAATCTATGTAAAAACTCTAATAATGACTATTTCTACCCCGGTACATCATCACATCATTAATTAGTTACCCTTGGACCAAACCTTTTAGCTAAAAAATAATATATACATTCCAACTCTTAAATTTTCTACATCGAAATATTAAATATATGATTGAATATTGATAGGTTAGCACTACAATTGGAAATATAATATTGGTAACACCCACATTCACCCATACCCTCTTATGGTGTGTTAAGTTCTGGTTACAATTAGTGGATTCAATGGGTATTGAGTTTGTCAACGAATCAGTGTATTAGGATCAACTATCATGGAAAATCATATGAATGATTCAAAATTTTGTTATTTTTATTGTGGGAATTTTAAAATAGAAAAAAATATAATGAGATATCATCTTAGAGATAATGCTATATAACCATTCAAAGAATAAATTGATACTGTGAATGTTAGTGATGTTTCACTATTATCTATGATCGAAGGAGACAAAAAATATACATGATATATATATGAAATAGAAATGAATGAATTATTTTTTTAATTATCATATTAGATATTTATAGAAATTTTTGGGTTTTCTACAATAAAAGGTATTTTGGGATAAATTATATTAATTATATAAATAAGTAAAAACAAATTTAATGTTGAAAAACAATTACAACTGAAAAAAATGTTTTATGATAGAAAAATTTGACCTGTTGAAGATATAAAGTATTTAATGGATCATTACTTTGATGTTTTTTAATACATGAAGAGAATGTGAGATTTCAAATAAGATGTACCTATTTTAAATATAATATAGAGAATAATTCCAGCTAACAAATATTTGATGCTTTCTTCATTTGTAGAATTAAACATTTTCAAAAAGATGCATAATGATATACATAGTATTATATTGGACCATGACATGAAAATCAATCCTAAGGGAACAATTAAATATATTAGTAAAGAAATTTTATTTATTGATATATAAAAAATTATCATCCAGGAAGAATGAGAAGAATGAGAAGATATTGATGAATAATTTCACTCATTCATTTAATGAAAATTAAAAAAAAGGGAGATGTATAAATGAAGGAATAAATCACCTTGGGGTCTTTCTATTGAATTGTCTAACATGTTAAAATAATATATCCTGAATGATTTTGTAGTTTCGGTGATTAATATTATTATCTATAACATACACAAACTATATTAACTCCTTAAATAGTATTTATATAATTATTATATTCCATTAATGTTTTCAAAAGATGGTTTGTTTCATGAAAAATGAATATTCAACGGAGAAAAAAATGAATTGGTGGAAATAAAATCCATTTCTGATGAAGATGGTTATATTATAGAAATAGATTAGAAAAGAAATGACAATGTTAATAATGATGATAATCTGTAGGGAGTTGTGGAATTCAAGATGATGTTGGAATTATCTCCTTTTGATCATGAAGTTATAACCATGAATACTTTAATAATGTATAAATTATTTTCATATTCTTATAGATATGTTGATTAGAATGAAATGGAAATTGATGAAAAAAATTGACCAATTAGAGAAAAAAATACATTCTTATATTAGATAGTCATTGAAAAAAAAATTATTATATATAAGAATATTTAAATGATTAAAGATATGAACATGTTTCTCAAAGATGTGTAAATTGGATTTGATTCACTAGAAGAATAATTGGATATATTAAATTAGAATGTTTTAATAGAGATCCAAATATGTGATGAAATAAATAAATTACTTCCTAATTTTTATTATTATTTAGAACTCTTCAAAAGGTACAATAAAAGATATATTAAAATTGATATAATTCAAGATGACTAGTGACTACGCTCATTGGTTATAAATATTAGATGATATTATGACATTTCTCACTATATAATGTAAAAAATATGTGATAAAAAGTATTGATAAAATGCGAAATAATGTTCAATGATGATAATATACTGCAAAACACAACATTTAATGAGGAATGTATAGATATGAATATTGGGAGATATTTAAACTAATGAAGTTATAGTTTTAACTATTTTCTCTTCACGTAATGAATTAATTACCAGAATAATTAGGATATCTATATGGAGAAGATATCAATAATCAACCAACAATAATGTGAAAAACCTTGAATCCTCCAAACAGTTATCCCTTTCACTGTAAGAGTTTCAATTTCTCACATTCTTGACAAAAATGTAGTCTTTATATGAAAATATAATGAATGAATATAACATTTAAAAGGCAAAGAAAAATTGATGAAAAAAAAACAATGACTAATCCTACGAAAACTAGGTACCCACTCTTAGATGAAAAAGAAAAATGTTATTACACTATTTAGGAATAATATTAACATGAATTAACAACTATGATGCTTATTCAACGCTCCTTAATATAGAATGAGATGAAATTTTTTCATTTATATAATGATTACTTTCAAGGATTCCCCGAATGATATCACATGGATCTATTATAGTGGGAGAACATCCAATATTACTGTAAATTATATTCTATTAAATAATGTTATTGAAAATTTTTATGGGGATATAATAATATGTAATAATTTATATTTGAAAATAATATTTTATTATATAAATAGGAATGATAATGTTGATATCAAGAGTTATGATGTCGTGATAATATATGGTTTAAGAAATAAAATTTTTTGATTCCACTATATGAATCCTCATTAGAAGATATATTTAATCTTAATGAATGTTCGACTAAAAAAATATGAATTACCTTTGATAAATAAATGGATAAATGGATGAAATATCTATTGTTTTAGGAAGTAGAAAAAAATTCATTATAATTTTTTAGAGAAAATTATATGTGGTATCATATGTTGGCGATTATATATCAAAAATGGAAGAATAATCTCTCCATGAAAATTGAACAATAGTATTCCAAAAAAATGAGATAAGAATCATCCATGTGGTGCGTGCATGCTGAAATAAAGGGGAAAAATATATAAAAATTGAATAATGGAAATCAATTATTCTTCACATTGTTCATGAAAACATTTGTTTTCCATTTAACATTTCACAAATATATAGATAATGTTATTTTAAAATTTTATGTTACACCTATATCTTAATGGTTTTTTTCTGTTTGATTATGAAAACACAATGTCATAGATTTCATAATGAGATAGATTTTACTATTATAAAATTTCTCTAGACACACGATCTTGAATTTTCAATATCATAATGAAATTGATTTTACCCGTTATTTATATTTTAACTATATTAAAAAACAGTTTATGAATAAAGGTGTAACATTTGTATGGAATCCAAAAAAAATTATTTGAATGTTGAGTTACAATGTTGAATTATATTTATTTTTTTTAAAATATGTATGATATTATTTCACGCCACTATTAAACATAAATGACATAGGATTCATATTATACATATAAATTATATATTCTCGATCCTAGAGAAAAAATTCCCTTTGAGATGTTGTATAGGATTAATTTGTATTTTAATACTCATATGTTTGAAAAAAGTGCTAAATAAGAAAAATAATTTATGGATAATAGAGTAATATTGACGAAATTAATTTCATTTTAGTACATTGAAAGATTAAAAAATATTATTAGTTTCCTAATAAAATGATGTGCAAGATAGTTGAGAGTATTGATTTCAATAACATTAATGATAAAGAGAATGAAATCATTGGAATGGAATTTTTTTCTTATTTATATAATGATAATGGGGAAAAATAGAAAATTTTAATTTTTTCTAATCAATAACTGAAGAAGATTATTTGGATGAAGAATTTTAGTAAGTGTCTATAGTTTATCAACTCATACCTAAAACAAAAAAAAAATACAAGATGTTGGTTGTGAATTTAAAAAATATTATTAACGATACAAAATTATCTATTATGTCACACCTCATAGTGGGTATGTATAATATATACATAATATATATATTATTGATCTGATATAATTTTAATAAATATCTAAGGATGAGGCTTTAGTGATGACAATGAATAACAAGTTAAATTTGAATAAAAAACGATCCTGAGAGCTTATGGATAGACCAACAGAAAAAAATCACTGTAAAAAATAGTTATTTCAAGATAATCTAAATAAATAAGTTTATATTATTTGATAAAATCCATAATGTTTTTCATGTGATATTGTCAGGTGAAATTAGTCAACGTGTAAGAGACTGTTTCTAGGGTCAAAGGACAATAATATATTACACTATTCAAAGGAGTGTAATGAAATAGATGTTATTATATTTCATGTTTATGTTTATAACATTTTTTAATTGAAAATTTGATTAGATGGTGTACAAATTAACACCCACAATATCCATTATTAGTGACATATAACATAAATTATATAGATTAAAACAGGTGTCTCCTGATTAGGAATTCTAGACATTACAATTTTATGATGAATTAATAATTTTTAAGAGTTTTAGTGTTTCATAACATATATGTTATACTTTTCAATGATGATAAAATAAAGTTATTGTTTTATGTGGATGAAATTATATTTGGACGAAATGATAAATAATATGTGGATGACATTGTTTTGATAAATGAGTTTGAAGAAATCATCCTCAAACAAAAAATATAATTGGTTACTCTTGACTAACTAATTTTACACATTTAGGTAAATGGTATGTCATGTTAACTATGAATCAATGAGATGAATTGAATATGAGAATATTTGAAAATAAATTTAATATAACCTATTTATCTCAATTATTATGTTCTTAGGAGTATAATTACCAATCCCATGAATTAGATGATATATTTTTCAATATTCTCTTTTATGATATGGAGATATAATATCTACAAATATCGGTATTTTAAATACAAAAATAAATTTTAAAATAAATATTAAAAAAATATTTAAATAAAAATTATAGGATATATAAATATATTCAAAAATATTTTTTTGTTATCCATTGTCACATAGAAAATTAAATCATAGTGTTTGATGTAATAAAAAATATTGGATTCTAGGTGTTGATAAAGAATGGAAGAGTTCCATTGAATGATAATCTAGTAAATATGAACCTACAAATATTAATATAATGTGTAATATCATATATAACCTAAATGATTTCACAAAAATACTTTTTAGAAATAATCAAGGATAGTCGACATGATTATTATATTATATTCTATAAGATAAAAGTAATAAATCATGGGAATCATTTTATGTTCAAAATTTAATATGATGGTGTGATTAGGTTTGATAAAATAATATATTTATCATCACCCCGAAATTATAAGAATGATTAGTAATATGAATCTAACAACTATTTATTCTCTATTGAACCTAAATTAAATAAAATTTATTGGGTTATATGAGTGAGTTATTTCAATAAACCAACCAAGGTTACAAATGATATGGTAAAACATGTCAGTAAATTGCAAGGATCAATGTGTATTCCAAATCCCCAAGGGTTGGACACTAGTGTCTGGATATTAACAATCAATATTTGGTACTATTTTCTCTAAAATATTATGAAATAAAAGAAAAAATTACAACATAAAATATAAATTAATGAATAAACATAAACATACAATCTTGGAATAAGTGATCATAAATATCCATATAAAAAAAGTAAATGTGATGGGATTCCATATGTATATAAAAAATATGGAATGCGAATAAAAAACACCAAAATGAAAAAAAAACCAATATAACCATCCACATTTTCTATGAGTGTTGACCTACTAATTTGTAATGACAATCACCCAAGTATGCTCTAATAGAATATGTACTCACTTCCTCTATATTACCTATAATAACCCTGATCTAATTTTCAGGTATATTTTTCTTTTTCCTGGAGTCTTTGAGAAAAGTGATGTTTTTCGTAATTTTTTAAATACACGCAATGTACTTTATGAGTTCACATCATATACTCGGTAACCGTGGGTAGCCATTAGCTAGCAGTGTATTGGCCTTGCACACCATCGTGTGTGATGACTTGGAGGTCGCCAAATGCAGAGTACAGAAATAGAAAGATAATTTTTTGTACACCAAAAGTACACAATGTGTATTTTGTTTTTTATTAAACACACTGGGGTCACATCTGATATATTGAACCATCTCCTTCTCAACTAGTTCATTTGAGAGCACCAAGCAGCCAGAGATATTCGACGATCCCATGATCCTCTATCTGTCCTCCAAATTGAACATCGTTGGTTGTGTTAGAATCTCATCGATCTATGACATTATAAGGAGATTAATGCTTCGAGGTTCAAATATAGTGATCTCCTGTCTCTGAGGTAGGTGGTTTGTGCCTTTATGTTGAAATCCTTTGAGTTTTATGTGCAAAATTTCCAAATACCCATGAACAGTTTATTGCATGTTTACCATTTCTACCCTATTGTTTCTCTACTATTCTGGTATTCCTGATTAGAGGACTATTGATTTTGAATTGGTTGAATTTTTGTGATTTGGATTTATTTCTCATGCATGTTTTTCCTATTTTGATCTATGGGTCTTGTTTTCCTGTTAGGCTGTTATTTACTTTACCATGCCTAGTGTTGTAGGATGGTGTGACTATTATTGTTGTATGATGTTGTGCTGTATAATTCTAGCCTAGTAGTTCATGAGGTTTTCCATGGACTTTGTGCGCTACTATGCATTCATAACTTACACAGGGTCATGTGAATCTAATTTATAGACTATAGGGAGGTTGGAAGTAAGGGCTTCTCCAGAGTGACATTATAATTTATGATGCGAGACTACAGGTGGAATTCATGTTTAGTGCAACCCAAGAGTGTCTGTAGTTCCTCGACGTGGGCCACATGGGGAATGTGTCATTGAGTGCTTCCCCAGAGCTCCTTTAGAACCGTTACGAGACAATATAGGAAATTGAAGGTGAGAGCTTCCTCAGAGATTCTATTCTTCAGATGATCAAAAGGGGTTATACTGAGTGTACTTCCTATAGGGTTTCTTGTACTTGTTATGTAGGACAAAAGGGGAGAGTCTGTATGATCATCCAAGAGGGTTACCTTGTTTTTAGTTTCATTCTTGTGTTTCTAGGTACTACCATAGGGGATAGGATATGGGCACTTCTCAGAGGGTTACATATTGTGTTATCTACGTTGTTTATCTATTTCATGCTATGTGGTGATTTGAATTCTTTAACCTGTGGATTGTTTACCACTTATTTCATTTATTTTTACTTATTTCTGTACTTTTACCTACCATATACTCACTAACTATTAGGCACAAATCTTCGGGAGTTCAACTACTAGGATTTAGTCTCACACCCTATTCGGGTCATGCTTTAGGGCCCAAACAGATTATATTGTTGCATGTATGGATAAGGGAAAGTTCCCTTCTACTTCAGGTACATGAATTTCTATGGAACTTGAGAGCATGAGACCATCCAACAGCATGCGATACTGATATGTTTACCAACTTTCATTAGCAGTTTGGTTTAGTACTATTGTATTATAACATTGTGACTTGTTTTTAGGTTTTCTTACACATATATATCATGAAACATTTTATATATGTGTTCTCAAATTTATAATTTCAGTCTTTTACTGTTACTACTTTATGACATTATTACTACTTTCGTTCTTGTATGTATTTGTTTACTTCCTTTGTGTGCTCTTACAATGAGGGAATAGTTTCCCCACTATCACACCCAAGGACCTCACGGCTAGTTGAAAGCCTCTGGTGTTTGGGGAAATTCACTTGAGGCCATGTGACCAACCGGGTACGGGGACCCTATGGGTGGCTTCCAGAACCGGGGCGTTACAAAGTGGTATCAGAGGCGGTGTCCATTTGATGTGCTAGCGAGCACGTTGGGCCCTTTTGGGGGGGTATGGAAATCCCACCTCGATGGAGGAGGATAATGAAGAAACACTTTATAAGGTGGGGTGGATTCCTCTCCCATCGTTAGGCATTTTTCTGGGGGGTTTTTGAGGGTAAGAACTCTGGGAAAACAAAACCATGCGGGCTAGCCCCAAATTAGACAATATCATGATTGTGGGATGGACTGGGCCATTATAAAGTAGGATATGAGGATTTCTTCTCTCTTGACTTACTGTTTGGAGCCTTATCCAGGTATAGGACTGAATATGTACTTGGTAATAAGATGTCCCCAGGAGTAGCTAACCCATGTAAAGGGAAAAGCCAATCCACCATTTTTAAATTTCAATTATTCTCGGTTTGTAATTAATTAATATAATTTGATTTCACCTTTAGTGATTCATATTATTTGTGTTGTTATTGTAGATGTTATTGAGGTTCTATTTCTTTTTCAAACTGATGTGATGAGGGTATTCCATATCATGCATCATAAAGGAACTTTCTAGAAATCACATGCCATTCATTTTTTCCATGAATTCTACGATTCATTAGTGATTCTGTGTTGTTTTGATAGATGATGTGTAAAATATTCATGATGTTGTGATAGTTTCCTTGATAAAAAAAATACATGTGGTTCGATTGGTTATTGTTTTGTGTAGATATTTTCTTGAATGAACACCAATAATTGGTTCTTTAGGTGTTATGGGCCCTCACATACCCGAATTAAGAGGATCATTGCTTTTATTGCATTGATATAACTTGTATAAGATGCCAAACATAGATTCACAGGATGTATGGTCCCTCACAAATCAGAATTTGGCAATATTAATGCCAGTTTTAGTGTTTTCTGTGTTCCGTAGCAGTTTCTGAGGATTACATTCTTGAAAAACCAAGAATACACTATGTGTAAGGTTCAGTACACGCCATGTGTTCGTCTATTTGGGAAGTAACTGTTTTTCTTATGTACATGTCGTGTACTTTATGTACACTCTGTGTAGCCTCTAGACCATGTCATAGGCCCTGTGGGTCGAGACACGAGATGGGGAAAATATGGAGTGATCAGGCCATGTATCGTCCTTACTTTTCATGTTGTGTCGACCCCGTGCCCACCCGTGTCACTAACAACAAAGGATGGTTGTGTCATGTCTAATACACGCCATGTGCCATCTATACACACCATGTATTTTTACCCAAGTACCCGGCCTTGTCACGAACGACACAGGTTGGTTTTAGCCTTTCACGTACACGTCACATCCTCCTCAAACATGTCATGTAGTTTCACTCAGGTACCCGGCCGTGTCACAAACAACACGGGTTGGTGTTATATTTTGACATACACGCCATGTCCATCTGAAACATGCCATGTAGTATGAGCCGTGTATCAGGCAGTGACACTAACAACACAGGCCACACGAACCTTATCTAGTAAATTCCATGTATAAATTGTACACGTCGTGCAGTCTTGTATTAAGAGATTTGTGTGGCTTAACCATGTAGAAAGACTCGGGTAGGGGAAGAGGATTCAATTACATGCCATGTGTTAAGACAACAAGTCATGTGTTTGGGGTGTTACATGACTAGTTTACGCAGGAGTACATGACCATGTAAATGACATAAGGGAAAACGTAGTGTCATAAATGTACACGTTGTGTAGTCATGTTTCGTAAAACATGGGTACATTCATTCTCATGATCCCTTATTAGACTCCTTGTATTCAGTCCTTGAGATCTTGATCTATGGTGTGCGCTTGACCTTGCAAAGTCATTCCACTGAGACCTCCTCTTGTTGTACGCCAGTTTCTAGGTAGTGACCAGACACCAGACATGGCCAATCATGGACTACCTATAGATCCTCCAGTTGTGTCATCTCTTACACCAGCCATTGTACCTATCGTTGGTGATGATGCACTGTTCTAGGAGGGCTTCTTGAAGACGATGCAGACCTTTCAGGGAGCACCGCCTCTTGTGTCGTCGATGATTGATTTTACACGGGTCTTCCAGCAGCAGCATCCTTCAACTTTCTGTAGGGAAAGAGGACCTCATTCTATAGAGTAATAACTAGAAGCCATGCTAACAATCGTTGGTCATATAGAGATGCCTCTAGAGATGAGGTTCAACTCGCTACCTACATTCTCTGAGGCTCCACCAAGAGGTGGTGCAATGTGATCTCACATGTAAGAATCCAGAAGGTTATGGAGTGGGATGAGTTTCAGCACATCTTTGTTGAATACTTCTATCTGGAAACTGAGAGAGCCGATCGAGCCCAAGAGTTTATGAGTCTGGAGAAGGGTACTCTTTCTATAATGAAGAATTACTATCGCTTTACCGAGCAGCATTGCTTCATGCAAATTCAAGGAGTTGATCAGCTGTTTAGGGAAATGATGTTCAAGGATGGTATGAGTCACGACATCCGATCATAGGTGAACATCTTCCGGTTGAATTTTATCAAGTCTATAATCAAATAGGCACTGATCACATAGTGAAATCTAAGGGATTATAGAGTTTTCATCCAGGGCGGCTCGACATCCTAGGTTAGGGTTCCTCATAATGATAGCTAGAAGCACCACATGGAGTCTTCTCTTGGTGATCCGAGGAGGTGAGAAACTTCTTTCTGGTAGCCAAGTGGTGTGTTTCTAGTGCAGAAATAGTGTGCGTACGTGGAAATATTTCCCAAAATATCCAATAGAGTGCCGATATTACGGCAATACATGTTGTCTTTAGCTCTTCTATCAGATCATCTCTCCAATAGTTGGTTACATGGGTTCTTCTATGAAACCACGTTCTGGAGCAGCACCACTAGTTTCTCACCACTCTGGGAATTGGAGTTCTTCTGGTCATTTGAGCCGAGGTGGAGGTCCAGGCCATGGTAGCTAATTTCCCAGTTTTTAGCGACGTCATGGTGGAATAGCTCATATGAGTTTGGAAGGGTCGCAAGGTCACGATATAGGCCATAATTTTTTAGTGCAGCATATTAAGTTGAAGAAGGATCTCAGACATTCTACCGTTAGAAGTACGATCTTAGTATCCTCAGTCTTATCATCTTCTCTTTTTGATATAGGGGATTCCCATAGCATTATATCTGTCGCTATCGTGGAGAGCCTTGTGCTTTAAATCTTATCTACTGTAGATAACTTGATGCTAGACATACTTAGTTGGGGAATTGAATGGCTTGTGTACATCAGTGTAAAGTGTACCCTCTATAGGTTAGTGGGGGTCACTTTCTGTGGGACCTTTATTTCCTAGAGATGATAGGCTATGATGTCATTCTTGGGATAGACTGGTTAGTTCCATTCCCAGAAGTCATCGACCGTTATCACTGCAATGGGAGATTCATATCTCTAGAAGTTGGTACATTTATTCATAGAGGCGAGTTGGATGTCTAGGCGAGTAGAGCGGGTCCAGAGCATCATGGGTTGGGAGTGGTTACAACCCATATTTCCAGTCCTTATCTGGATGACCATGGGACTTCATAGTTATACATTCCTCTAGTGGTGGATTGTTTCAGAGATGTATTATAGTAGACTTTTCATGTTTTCCTCTAGAGAGTGAAATATACTTCTCAATTGAGCTTGTTCTAGGAGCAGCACTAGTGTCTATTCCTCCTTATAGGATAGATACACGTGAGTTGCAGGAGATCAAGAAGCAGTTGGACGAGTTGTAGGCAAAGGGTTTCATCTGACCCATTACATATCCTTGGGGTTCGCATGTCCTATTTGCGAATAAAGTAGACGGTACCCTCAGGCTTTTTGTGGACTATCAGATGTTGAACCAGTTGACAGTTAGGAACCAATATCCCTTGCAGAGGATCGATGATCTATTTGATCAGCTTCAAGGAGCCCGATTGTATCTAAATATTAACCTAAGATCCGGTTACCATCAGTTGAATGTTTGACCATCATATATACCTCATGTAGCCATCTAGAGAATGTATGGTCTATATGAGTACTTGGTTATTCCATTCAGTCTCGCAAATGAGAATGCAGTATACATGGCACTGATGAACCGATTGTTCTATCCATACATGGATTTCTATGCGATGGTTTCATGGATGATATCTTGGTGTACTCCCACACTCTAAATGACCATGAAAACCATCTTGAGATTGTTTTGAGTACACTGAGGGAGAATCAGTTATTTTCTAAGCTATAAAAGTCCACTTTTGGATGGATCATATTCACTTCATGGGTCATGTTATCTCAGAGGCAGGAGTATCAGTAGACCCAGATAAAGTGAGATCTGTACTTTCCTAGGAGTGGCCGAAGAACTTCTTTGAGGTGAGGAGTTTTATGGGGTGGACTGTATACTATAGACATTTCAAATAGGACTTTTCATTCTTATAATCACAACATATAGGTCTAACCAAGAATGGTGCGAAGTTTGTGTGGTTAGATTCTTGTGAGTCGGCCTTTCTGAATCTCAAAGGGTGGTTGACACCAGCATCGATACTAGTCTTTCCAGATCCAGGAAAGTGTTATACTATTTACTTTGAGGAATCAGGTATCGGGCTGGGAGCTGTGCTTATATAGGATGATGGAGTCATTGCGTACGAGTCTCGGCAGTTGAGGCCACAAGAGAAGAATTACCCGACACACGATCTGGAGATAGCCATTGTTATTCATGCCATACGCAAATAGAGACATTATCTTATAGGATATAATTTTTTTGTTTTCACTATCCAAAAAAGACTCAAGTACACTTTCATTCAGTGTGATCTGAATTTGAGACAGTGCAGGTGGGTTGAGTACCTACAATCCTTTGACTTTGAGCTTGACTATATGCTTGGGAAAGGCAACGTAGCGGCTGATGCATTGAGAAGGATGACTAAGATACATGTATTTTATGAGGCCATTAGTGAGATGTAGCTTATGGATCTATTCTCTGAGATGAATTTAGAGGTCCATGAAAGTGAGGTGAAGATGTTTCTTTATTCTGTAGCGGTTACCTCTACTCTTCATAGATCGAGTTCAAATTAGTCAAGTGTCATATTCTGAAGGCCTAGTCATAAGGGAATCCATGTCAAAAGAGGACCCTATTCTGGGATGGACCATATATGAGGCTGTAATCTTACATTTCTCAGGATGTGTATGGGTGCCAATAGATTTACGTGAGAAGCTGATGTGTGATTTGCATTCCTGTGTTTGGGTATTTTGTCATGACGTCACAAAAATGTATCATGATCTACACTGTCAGTATTGGTGGCAATGTATGAAGAGGGACATTGCTGGTTTCTTCATGAGGTGTTCAAATTGTTAGCAGGTGAAAATAGAGCATTAGTGGCCAACATGGATTTTACAGAAGTTACTCATTCCCAAGTGGAAGTGGAATGATGTTTCGATTGTCATCATGACCGGCTTGAGGAGGTCGCCTCAGGGGAAAGAGGATGTTTGTGTTTCCATTGACAAACCCAGGAAGGTTGCTCACATCATTCCAATCAAGGAGACATTTTGTGTTGGTAATCTGGGACAATTGTACATCTGAGAGATTGTATGACTACATGGAGTTCAACATTACATTGTTTCAGACAGGGATGGTCGTTTTACTTCTTGGGTATGGCAGGGACATCAGAAGGCTTTGGGTACACATGTACTTTTGAGTACAACTTACCATCCCCAAATAGATGTCTAGTCTGAGCGTATGACTTAGGTGCTTGAGGACATGATCCGAGCAAGAATTCTGTATTTTGGAGGTTCTTGAGAGATGAATATATATCTTGTAGTGTTTTCCTAAAACAATAGTTTTCAAATTAATATTCAGATTGAACCTTATGAGGCCATGTACGGTATGCCATGATGATAACCCTTCTGCTGGATGGAGGCAGGGGAGGTAGCTTCGATGGGACCTCATCTTATCTAGAAGACCATAGAGTAGATAGAGTTGATTTTGAAGAGGATGTCTACAACACAGTCTTAGTAGATGTCTTTTGCTGATTAGCAGAGAGGACCTCCGGAGTTCGATGTAGGGATCAGGTTTTCCTGCTGGTCATACCGAGGCTGGGACATAAGAGTATTAGGAGACATTGTAATCATTCATCATGGAATGTCTTTCCTTTTGAGGTGTTGGAGGGAGTTGGGCCGGTTGCCTATCAGTTGTAGTTACCTCAAAAGAACTGAGATATGCATGAAGCCTTCCATGTTTATCATCTTAGACGTTACTTCTCAGACCTGTCTCATGTATTTGAAGCTGAGCAGGTTGAGCTAAAAGTTGATGTTTCATTAGAGAATATTCCTATCCAGATTGTGGATCGTAGTAAAATGGTTCTCTTTGGCCGGTCTGTTCCATTGGAATGAGTGCTATGGCAACACGGGCGGGTGCAGGATGAGACTTGGGAGAGGGATGCCGATGTACGGGCACCGTGGCATGAACTGTTTGAGGATTCTTCTTCTACACCATGCTAGGGAAAATCAAGGAAGAATTTCATTAAGAGGTGAAGGTTGTAAGAACCCAGATATTCATTTCAGGTAGGTTTTTCTTGTTCCGGGAGTATTTGAGAAAATATGAGTTTCTAGAAATTTTTGAAGTACATATCTTGTAAATTATGAGTACAGGACGAGTACTCGGTTACTGCGGGTATCCGGGTACTCAGTTACCACAGGTAGCTGTGTGTTGGACCTGTAGCGGCCTTGCACACAATCATGTGTGATGACCTGGAGGCCGCCTAATGCATTGTATGGAAACAGAAAGTACATGCCATGTACTACAAAATTACACAATGTGTATTTTGTTTTTTTTCATTAAATGGACTGGGGTTACATTTGACGGACAAAACTGTCTCCTTCTCAACCTTGTTCATTCGAGAGCCCCAAGCAGCTGAGGATCTTCGATGATCCCTCAAGCCTCTGTTTGTCCTCTGAATCTAACACCTTCAGTTGCATTGGAATCACATCAATATATAGCATTCAAGGGAGAATAAAGATTTGAGGTTCACATATAGTGATATCCTAACCCCTAGGTAGGTGGTTTGTGCCTTTTTGTTAAATGTCTATGAGTTTTATGTGAAAATTCTACCAATACCCATTAACATGGTATTGTGCATTTAATGTTTTAGCTCTATTGTTTATCACTTATGCTAATATGCCAGAGTAGATGCTTATTGATTGTGAATAGGGTGAAATTTTGTTCTTTGTATGTATTTCCCATTAATTTTTTTCATGTATGGACCTTCACCTCTTCTATTCCTATTAGGTTTCTATTTACATTCCCATGAATAGTGTTGTAGCATAGTGTGACTGTAGTTCTAGAATGTTGTTGTGCTGTAGAATGATAGACAAGTAGTTCCGGATGTTTACCATGGATGTTGCGTGTTGCTACACTTTATTAGCATACATAGGGCTATGAGAAACAAGTTTACAGAACATAGTGAGGATGGACATAAGGTCTTTTCCAGAGTGTCTTTATAAAGTATTATGTGAGGCCACATGGGGAATTGACATTGGGTGCTTCCCTAGAGTGTCTGTAGTTCCTCGACTCGGGCCACATGGGGAATGTGACATTGAGTTATTCCCTAGAGGGCCTTTAGTACTATTATGAGACTATAGGGGGGATTGAATGAGAGTTTTTCCTTAGAGAGTCTATGCCTAATCTGAACCATAGGGGTTAGTCTGAGTGTACTGCCCAGAGGGTTTCTTTTACTTGTTATGTAGAATAATAGGGGATAGGATATGAGTACTTCCCACAGTGTTACCTTGTGTTTTGCTTCTTTCTTGTGTTGCTACGTAAGACCAAAGGGGATAGTTTGTGGGAACATCCAAGAGGGTTACCTATTGTGTTATATACTTAGTTTAGTTGTTGCATGCTGTGTTGTGATTTGAAAGCTTTAAAATGTGGATTTTTTTCTATTTAGTGCTTTCCTATTTATTCTTTCTGTACTTTTACCTTCCATATACACACTGACTATTAGGAATAGATATTCGGGTTGTTTCCTTCAAGGATTTCGTCTCACATCCTGTTTGAGTTATGATTTTGGGCCCAACCAGATTATATTGTTACATGTATAGATAAGAGAAAGTGACCTTCTACTTAATGTATATGACTTGCTGTGGAGATGGAGAGTATGGGACCAAGATATGGCTTGCGGTGATAAGGAGTTTAAAGGAATTCTTTTGCACGTTTGTTTAGAACTATTGTATTCCAACATTGTGACTTTTAGGTTGTTATCCTAGACATTTATAATATGCATCATTTTATATAAGTGTTCTCATGTTTATACTTTCAGTCTTTAGTTGATACTGTTTTATGACATTATTACTACTTCTTCTCTTGTATGTATTTGTTTACTTCTTCTATATACTATTCCAATGAAAGCATAGTTTCCCCACAATCACACCCAAGGCCATCACTGCTAGTCAGCAGCCTCTGGCGTTCAGCTAAATGTGTTTGAGGCCATTTGACCAACTGGGAATGGGGAGCCTCTCGGTGGCTTCCGGAACCGGGACATTACATTACCCCTTGACATTTTTTAGTCCAAAATTTTTTTTATTTACAACCATTGGGTGATATATGAGGTGATAAAAAGATAGTAGTTTTTTCCCCAATAAGTAATATATATATATATATATACATATCGAGTTGTAGATAAATGTAATTATGCAAATTTTTAAATTATTTAATTTGAAATAGGTTTTACAATTTTATAATAAATAGATGAATAATAAATAAATGTTAAATAGAAAACTGTGAACATATCAATCTATAGATTTACTAAAGTGGGGATCCATTATATGTTTCTCATATTCATGGTGATCAATCAATTTTAAACTATTCTCATAAGAGAGACACTAGGGAAAACCAATCCATCTTTCCATCAACCACAATATTCAAAGAAAAATTTTATAATTTTTAATATATCATTGTACAGGGAGTCCATTCTTTTCCAGAATATACTTTTCCTAGTCATCCGAAACTTAGGTGCTAGGGGTTCCCTTCTAAAAGTGAAGTATAACTTCTTTTGTTCTTATTCATCTTCAATCTGACTTTTTTTTTATTTTCAAACAACATTAAAATTCCGAGTGGGAACCTGCACATATTTACCATCCCATTACAAACAACCACCCAAATTCAAAATTCAAAACGCAAAAATCAAATATCAAATTTTAAAACTGAATGACCTTCACCCTTGTTGATCGAGCTTGGCCTTGCAAGCACATGTTGCCACTACGAATTAATCTTTTCCTTGTTCCACTATATATATGGAACCTTGAGAGAATTTGGAACTGATTTTGGTCTAGTATCAGCTCCTCCAGAATGGAATCACCAACACAATGACAAAACTCCTCTGAATATCATAGAAGAGGAACCCCAAAACAAGAAATAACTTATTGCACCACTGTCATCATCTAACATCATAAGCATCAATAATGCAGAACAAAAACTAAGAGAATCCTGATAAAAGGAGAAATCCTCCACATGTTGTGACTCCTGGTACACCCTACCATCCCCACACACATCCCAAAACCTCATCGGAAACCATCTCACCCCACCGAACTGGGAAGGAGAAATCGTATTGGAAGCCAGAGTAGAGTAAGGATAGAGATGGCCTCAATAGAGATTAGTGATCCATGATGAATGCAGCACCATCAAACCCACAAATAACATCTTCATCAAACCTGCACCACCGAAACAAAACACAACTCCATAGAAAATCCATCAAATGGGTGTGTATGAGTGAGGAAAAATCCCGCTTAAAGAAAATGTGACGGACTATGAGGTCATGAATTGTTATAATGAGTCATTTAGGAACTCGGGTGAGATCTAGGGGATAACACACCTCTATGAGGAAACAAGTGGTTTCCAGTTAACTTCAATTGAAAAGAAATGAAAACAAAATTGGTGATTATGTATCAAGGGGGATAACTTTTCAAATTATAATTTGTATAACATGAAAAGATACATTGTTTAATAAAATACAATATGTTTAGAATATCATCCAAATAAGGTAGAATAGAAAATATTTGAGGGGGTTATACAATACATATGTATACCAATAAGTAAGACTAAAATAATTACATTGGATTTTTTTACTGTTTTTATATGTTTTTTAAAAGGAAAAAAAATTTCATATTGGTGACTGTTAACCATATTAATATTAATATTCATCTTATATAATTACTATGGGATTACTCCATAAAATATCTTTCATATATTCCAATATGGAAAGTAGATATACCCTACAGTATAGAAAAATTTGGAACGAAATGATCTGATATAAGGATTACCTAAATGTTTTAGAAATTACCATAAATTAATTTAAATATATGGGTAAATATTATAAAATATTGTCAAATTAAAAAAGTAACCAATAAAAAGGACACTCCAAATATTATAGTATATATTAAATTCATGTTAAATTGATGTTTATGGGGTTTGGAACGAAAATATCTAATAAATTGAATTTTCCTGTAAAAATAATTCCACCTAATGTATGAAAATTGTCATTTCTAATGAATAATGAAGAAGGATACATCTAACTCCAACATTTAAGGATCATGTATGATAAAGGAACAATAGAAACTAAATATTTTGAAAAAACAATAATATATAAAATGAATATGATCCAAAATCATAATTTATTTACCATGATATCACAATTTAAGGTAGTCATGATAGTTTGAATGAAGTGACAACTAAGACAATGGAAAAGTATTTTAATTTAAATGTTGGATCGAATAAAAGTTATGACATATCAGTTTGTTCCTCCACCTATATTAAATAAATATCATTGAATTTATACATCGTTCCTTAATGAGATTGTATATTAAAGAGTCGTTATATTAATATTTGGAAAGTGTGACAATATAAATATATAATTTATATTGGGATGAAATTATTCGAATTAGTATAACGATGAACAAGTTTTAAATAGATTAAGGGATAAACTAATGAATATTTTTGAGTGAAATATTTCCTTTGTGTCGCCATATGAGATTCTAAAGAATATCAATGTAAAATTACCGTAATTCATCTTAATATTTAAAAAAATTAAAAGTTAAATAATTTTTGTATGGTTGGATATATATGTAAAATAAAAAACATAAATTTTCAACACTTATTATTTATTAATTCATTATAAAATAGAAATAATAAAATATTGAAATTGAATATATCTGTAAATAATAAATAAATAAACCTGAAATAAAAATATATCATTATTCCAAATTGAAGGTAAATATTTAAAAAAACTAATAAGAGTATGACTAAACCAAAATTAAAATATTATTCAAAACATTATGATATATATATATATATATGTTAGATGGAATCATATAATATAAATTTAAATATTTAAATTTTTTCAAAAAAGAGAATCAAAATAAATCAATAATCAGCTATTCTGAATCTATATTTGAGATTTAGAAGAAAGATAGGAATATATAGAATATATATATGGGATTGAGGGTCATTATGGTCATTAAAGAGGATAAAACAATAATTATTAATGTAATGCTTCCTTGGGATTAATAATATACATAATATAAGTAATTTATTTTATAATAATACACATTATTTTGTTATTTTATTATAATTTTTTCAATTAACCATCCTTTAAATATTATTATAATAAAATGGATATAATAGTTTAAACTATGTTATAAAATTCATGTAATAATGAATTTATTTTATTTGAGAAATAATTATTTTTGTTTGAATATTAAAAAATAGTATGCATTTAAAATATAATATATGTGTTTATTATGATCAAATAACATAGTTTTATCTTCATCAAACCGTAAAACATTTATACATTGTTAAAATAATATATTTAAAAAAATTAACCTTCCATATATAATATAAAATTTATTATGAAAAAACATATTTTATTTCATTTAAATGATTAAACTTCATAATAAATAATATTTATTCAAATGTTTTTATTATTCTTTATATTTTTTTAAAATTAAATTTAAAGGTTTTAATTGGAAAATTATGTTTTTTCATTTGAAAACATATTATTATGACGTCATTTATTTATTTTTAAATATATATATTTATTTTTATACCTAGATGTTTTGTCTCAGACAAGAGTTCTCATTCAAATCTGGTATATGTATATTCAAGAACATTATGCATGATGAGTGAAATATGTTAATGATGCGAAATATTATTTTCCAATATGGATGATTTGTGTTTTAATTCATTGAGGAAATTTATGTTGACTTGCTTTGTGGTTAATGAAGTGAAAATAATTTGATGATTAAATGTTCATTTTTTATTAAAATAATTATTATTTCAAAATTATTTTAAATAGTGGGTGAGGATGAATTAAACCATCACAAGTGGAAGAAGAGATTTAGATTGACATCAGGGATGATATGAAAAAACATATTCAGTGATAATGCACAATTATTCGATGTTATATATATTAGAAAAATATGATGCGGAATATTTTTAGATGTAATGGTTAATTATTGGTAAAGATTACATTTTAGATGACGTTTCATTCATTGTATAAAAACTGTAAATGGAATTATGATTCCTTCTGTTGATGAAAGGAGTTTCCATTAAAAAACTATTTACATATCAAAAGGGTATTTGATTCCCCAAAAACATATCAAACTAATTGTTTAGAGTCATGAACAACCAAAAAAAGATAGGAATTGATTATTTTTTTAATAAGAGTATTTGAAAATGCAACTTATATAAAATAAATATATTTTTTAGTTGGGATTTTATGGTGATATGTATGATATATTTTTTGATTAATTATAATATTTTAACATCCTATATATGCATAAATAGTATGATATATAATGAGGATGAAATTCAATAGTATAAGAAGTTTTTAATGCATTCTAATTATGTTTATTTCATAATATAGATTCATGTGAATAAATTTTAAAGTATGTTTTTTTATCCTTGATGTAAATAGTGTAATTATATATTTTCTAAATAAGCCAAACAATATAATTTAGTTATGAATTTTTTTTATTTGGAGGTAAATTTTATCCTTTTATCAATATTCCATTTAACCATAGTTGTTAATCTAGTACACAGAAATAAAGAATAATGTTTTCACAATTTTAATTAATTACTACCATTTTTTTTGGATTTATACATATTATTTCGTGGGGTAATATAGATTGTTTTATGTAGAAATTAAAACATAAATATTATTTATCAATTAATCCATAATATAATTTATTATTCACTATTTGGGAATCTCAATCATCAGGACACATTAATTCATAAAGGATTTGAGGTTGAAACATGATGGATTATTTCCAGGATGGAATACACTATAATTTTATGCATTATCTGTTTATGATTTTTTTCTTAAACCTAAATTATTGACTCTTAATATATTTATCTTGATGAACTAAAGGTGTTTTATTGATTGTAATATGTTGGAAAAAATAATAAGATAATTATAATATAACAATCCATATCATTTGAGCTAGTTCAATATTTTAATGGTTCATAATTTTTATAATAAAATGATATATTAGATTTTTAATTAATTTTATTGAATAAATTAAAAGATTATAGTGGAAAAGAATAGAATATATATTAGAGGAGACGAACTAATTTCTAGGTGGGTAGGTTTTGTGTTCTCATTGGTTTTCGGTTGATTATTGAAAATTTCTACATCAAATTAGACACAACAAGTGTAATTTTACATAGTACATATGAGCCAATGTATGGTAAAGGGTCCCTAAATATTTATGATTCCAGATCCAAATAAATTATTATAATTGAAGAATTGTGATTTTAAATAATTATTTACATCTAAAATTTGGGTCCCCTTATTATTTTCCTCTAACTTATCATTTTATGAACTCTATATACTATATACCACAAATTTTCCTCCTCTATTAGAGATTAATCAATCACTATGTCTCTCTCAAATAATATACATAACAAATGATTCCTCTTAGATTTTTCTATGTTATAACTATCATACATCCTAATAGTTTTCTACCAAATTTTAATATTGTGATAAAAATGACGAAGATGGTATCATTTAGTTTTTTATTCTTTTTCAATATGATAGTGTATTGTTCCTTCTATCTACTGGATCATTAAACACCGTGTTATTTGGTAAGTGATCCCTAATTTTTTGGTTAATTTTATTATGTTATGATTATATACACTATGTGGTAGATCCATTGTATAATTATAAAATTGGTTTGAGTAATTTTTTTTAAATACCATTAATCCTTATTAATTAGAAAATGATATTATTATTTCATAATTGAGAATGTATTAGGTTTAGAAATAATGCCTTGGAAATTTTAATCCCCATTACATTTATTCAAATCATATGTTTACACTTACATAATTATATACACTATATATGTATCATTGTTCGAGTCATATTGGCTTATACAGGATTATTATGATATATATGAAACATGTCACTATTATTTCTGTGTGTGTCGAATTAATATAGAATATGGTATATATATGTGTTCAATATGGAATTATTTAACTTCCATATTATATGAGGATATATATATATATATATGTCCATGTATAGAGGAAATCCAGTTCCCACCAACATGGATTCTAATATTTAATCGAGGAAGGAATTTTGATATTAAATTGTGGATTGGTTATAATATGGGAATCAACAATCTGGATATATAATAAAATTTAAATTTTTACCTTAGATGATATGATTATTGTGGTTTAACCATTCCAATTTATCACCATTTTGTATTATGAGTGTAAAATTTTCGATAACATAGTTAAATAAGAGTTTGTGGTAGTGGAATATTGGGTATGTTACACCCACACACAACATGTGTCCCATAGGAATCATATTTTCTTTATTTAGGATCTATATAAGGGAATTAAATAATATATTATTGGTGTCTAGTCATGAATATGGTTGTAATGGTGGTTTATTTTTGATCGAGTAATTCCTAGTTGAGTATATATAGACTATTATGTTTTTTTCAATACTTATTTTATATATGGAAAATATATTTAATCATCACTTATTAATTTTTTATTTTATTCCACATAATGTATATTTTTTATGCCAAAAACATTCATTTTTTATAAAAGAATGTATATTTTATGATTTTTTCATTTTAATATTATAATGGAATCACATTTAATGAATTATTTTAACTTGTTATGGTAAATTGATTCCAACGTCTTCATTGTTTTTTCCAAAATAATTAATCCAAAATTTATAGATATATAATTAAATATATGGTTGTAACATGATTCAAGTTATACAATGTGATACAGAAAAAGTTTCTAGATTTTGATATTAGTGTAGTGTTAGGAAACTATGTTAGGGATAACTATGATATTATATAATTTGGACATAGAATGAAATCCATTAGAATGTATGAATATCATAATTATATTAGAATCATGATTTTGATTTTTTTTCTTTTATTATTTAGAAATATTAATTTAGAGACTCAAGAATAATTAACATGTGCATATAGTAATTTTTTTAAATAAAATTATTATGTTCTAGTGTATTCTATTATATTATGTATTTAATTTACATAGATATATTTATTATCTATGATGTAAATAATTAAAAATGGTGTTTCTTAGTTATTATATTGGAAATTTTATTAATATAAATCATCATGTGAATTATTTATGTAATAAATTAAATTCAAAATTATATTAAATTAATTATTTATCATTATACTGTTAATTTTTTATTTCCCTTAGGATCATATTGTTTTTTAAAACGTGGTGAATTAGTGGAGACTAGTACTAATAATTTCATCAGACATAAATAAGACTCGCGTCCATTAAATTTATGATCCACTAAATAAATAATTCTTATCCCCATGAGTAAATATTTAAAATTAAATAGAATAGAAGAAAATAGTTTTTTTATTTATACCATATCATGATAATCCTACTCCTTATCAAGATCATTTATTTACGAAAATCAATAATTATTCACTATAAGAACCGATGAAATTTATATTTATTGAATGAGAATATAATCACACTATACTAATCCATCCACATTGTACTGTGTCATTTCTCACTACAACATAATGATGTAAAATCAAAATTTGAAAGATATCCATAGATCTTATTTTTCTTCGACAACAGTAGATATCATCTTTCTATATGATACATAAATATTATCAATACAAATATTGTTATGTTATACATATTCTAATTAAGATGAACATATCTAATATATAAAACTATGTATATTCAATAATTTTTAGTGCATAATAAAATTGATATTCCCACATTTAAACATCATATACATAGATAAATTCCACTATATATATTTATTATTATATTAAGCTCAATTATTATCTCTTAAACACTTGTAAAAGAAATTTTTATTCTTGTTAAACCTCAAATATTACTGAAAAATCAAAATTAAAGAATATATTTAATTCCAATATTTCTTTTAAAACATGAACAACTTATGTTTTTTTTCATAAATATGATAAAACATATTCCTTATGGTTTCATTATTTAGTTAATTACCAAACCATGAACCACATTTTTATAATAGTATAATAATTTATCAGTTATATGACTTGATTAAAATACTAGATATAACATTTCCATGTTCATTAATTTTAAATTAAAACACAAATTTTTAAATAATCAAATCATCTCAATTCTTTATAAAATTATTAAAAAATTATGAATTGTTACATTTTTTGTAATACTCATCTTGTTCATTTAACAAAAACACATATAATTCTCATCCTCTATTTATATAATGCTATATATGGAACCATATCTCAAAATAAAGAAAATAAACATGAATATTAATATCCACACTAAAAATAAAAACCATAGATACATAAAACCCAATTTAATGTGATAATATGAAATTTAATAAGAAGATCATTAAGACGATAACTGTAAATTTTTTTTACATTTGATTCCTCATTAACCATTTACTATTCCTTCTTATAACATAAATAAAATTCATATAGATTTACCACGTTATTCATTGAAGGTTCATTGAAGTGACCTGTCTCTGATTTGACTATTTTCTTTGTGATACTAGATTTAAAATGATAATATCAATCATCAATGGGTTCCACTTCTATGAAAAATTTTAATATAAAAAACTCATAATTTTTGTAACGATAAAATTATCTTTATATAGTATCAACCTTATGGATCATCCTTGTGAATCATTATTACAGAAAAGTATATAATTTTCATCATATAGTTTTATCCTTAATGAATAATACATATATCACATAATTTAGTCCTCTATATAGATTTTATAAAATAACTATTCAAATATTCCGTAATTACTAAAATATTGTTAATGTTTACCAAACCTAATAAAAATATTCAAAATATAGCCTTTCTAAAATGAAATGATTTGTGAAAAAAACCACCAAGAATTTTTTTAAAATAATTGTTTCCCCACATCACTATATATTGTATCCAAATGTCTTAGATTACAGTTTTTATTTCCACTATCCCCCATTTTAAAACCGAATCAAAATTCTTTTTGGGGATTATTTTAACGAATTTCATGTAATGGGATATGGTTGGAAATTTATTATTATCCAAAATCCTTAGAAACTGTCTATAAGGACATGGCCTTATTAAATTACATAATCAGAAATTTACTCAACAAATAACATACTTTCACATTGAGGGTATTTTTATCTTAAGATATTTAGAGATTTGGACATAATACAGTCATAAAATTACATATTAATACAGAGTGGAATCCATAAAAACAACAGTCATTTCTTCCAAAATATAAAAAATTTCAAATAAAATGTGATTACATTGAAAATTCTCCAAACATTTAAATTGTATTCCTTATTTTACATACACATCCTTATAAACTGTAATTTTTTTAAAAAAAGTGGTATGAGAACAAAAATCTTATTAAGGGAAATAAAAAGAAGGAATGAACACATTAGTCCATGAATTCCGGTAATATATGAAATCATTTTAAAAAGGCACACATGTCACCCATATATGCATACTTTGTGAAACAAGAGATTTATACAAGATTCAATAAATACATAAGAACATAAATTTTTCTATAACGGTTTCATGGGTAATTTACTACTTAATCTTGTAACCCTCGTAGAAACCTTATAATTTGTAACCCTCATGACTACCTTTCAATTTGTGTAACCGTCGTAGTTACACAGGGAGTAACCATACAACCATCATCCAACTAACAGATACCCAATTCATTGAAGGAAAATATAGGTCCCACCATTCAACATAAATAATTCCCCTGAAAAATAACATAATCATAAAACATGAATAATTTAATAAGAACATTGATTTTGAATTTTGTAAAACAACATTTTTAAGAGGATTTTAAAATACAAGCCCCATAAAAATATCATATCATTGAACTGATACTAAATAGTGTGGATGAAACAAGTATATAAACTATAAATAAAAATTATTAAACCTAATATAAATAAAATTTATCACACAAACAATTTTAATTCTGTTTAAATAATGAAGTAGAATGTTCACACCAACAATGGAAATCAAGTTAAAATTTTAATTTTATAATGTTTTTCTTACATAAAACTTGTTTAAAACATCTGTATAATTATTAAAATATTGTTATTATTATCTTATATAAATATATTCATCTTTATAACACTATATATGATAATTTTATAACATAATTTCACACATTAATTTTTAGTAATTTGTTCTTTACACTTTTTGGGTGCTTTTTTACATGTATTCCTTGATCGGTTCATGATAGATATTATAATCGATTAAATTTGAAACTCCATAATTTGAATGTAGTGGTATATAAATATTTCCAATACCATAAATTAATCCATAGACATTCTTAATTCTATAATCAGGATGATTCATGTGACAAAACATTATTGATATTTGTTTAGCATATTTTGGTGTTTCCACGATTTTAAAGAAATCATTTTGTTTTATAAATTAAAAAAATTGGTAAAAATTGATTCCAAAACCTTATATTAGATATAATAAACAAATTATAATCTTTATAAACCATAAAAATGATTTCATGACCATTATTGAAAAATTCAAATGAAATTGAAATCACTTCATCCATGATGTTGGAAAATCGACACATAACAAACAACGTTTTAATTTCATGAATATGTTGTAGGGGAGAAGAAGTATAGTTTTGAGTCTTGCACAAACATTATTAATTCCAAATTATATATGAAACTAGATCACTCATTCTTATTTTATAAAGAATAGTGAGGAAATATGAAGAATAGAAACAAAAATGAATGAAAAGAATGAAACAAGTGGAGGTTTACCTCTTTATCTATTCTCCTTGAGATCATTCATGAGGACTTTGGTATTGGTATTTTTGTGAGACCAAAATATCTATTATGTGGGTAAGTCCCTTGGTTGAGGAATTGGTCAGAACAAAGTTAAGGCTCAAGTCTGGAAAGGTGTGGGAGGAAGAGGGAATGGAAGGTGGTATTTATAGGGAAGGAGAGAAGGTATTTTCCATTATATTAATAATTATTATAATTGTTCTGATCAAGAATACTAATAATCATTATTTATGTGAAAAATAATAGTAATAATGGTCTATGAGTTTGTACTATGGGGAATTATATCACATATCATATCATTAATAGTGTATTTATCTCATAATTGGAATAAACAGTATTTTACCATATTTCAGTATTCATAAAAAATTCCAATTTTCAGAAAACTCTCAAATATTAACCGTTACCATTTTTGATTTTATAATTAAATAATGAATTCCATTTTTTGGAAAAAAAAATTTATTATTATTTTAATTTTTAAATAATATCATACTTTATTGCAAATTTAATAACATTAAATCTATAACTAATTTTATATCACATCGAAAAATTAACCAAGATGAAATTATATTAAATAAATAAATAAATAAAAAATAATATAATTTACTATTCATTAGGGTCATATTACAAGTTATAATACCATTCATAAGGGTTTGTAAGTATTCACCAAAAATAAAGCTGTTTTAGTTAGACTCCAAATAAATTACTGATAACAATTGTAGATGACCATTAATTTAAATTCAAAACATAGTAGCGGAAAAATAATGTTTAAAGTATAGTTTTAAATATCAACATAAAAAATTTTCGTGCATTTTAATTAAATTATATAAAAAACTACGATGTTACATTACGTTTTCCTTTTCAAAATTGCATCCTTACAATTTTATTTATGTATTAATCAAGTGAGGGAACCTTGAATATTGGTTCCACCTGGTTTCATCATCATCATGGTCACATAAATAGAATGTACCTTCCTTGAAAAAATGATTTAGAGATCCTTCAATATCATTTTCATCCATTACCCAAATAGGCCTAGCTCAACTTGGGTCGTATGGGAGTTCAAAGAAAAATATTTTCAGAAAATAATCAGGTATAACATATAATTTCAAATAATATATTAAAAAAATTGTATAAAACCTTCAGAAAAAGATTGAGTTAAAACATTCAATCAATGGTGATTTTAAAATAGAATATTTATGCGCTGAATGAATATATTATAAAAGTAAATATCAATAGATTTCTCAAGGGACTCAATATTCAATACCTTTTTCAAAATCATAATATGCTTCCAAGACTTTTTATAAGGAAAAATATTTGAAAATTAATTTATTATATTTAACATTATTGAAAATATGATAATATAGATAAATATGATTTTATTTTATACAACCCACGATCCATGATTGTATCAAGGTATTGTTGTAACACCCCGAGCTTCCACGATACGCTTCTCATTCAATAATGTGATGGCTTGCATTGTACGCAACTTCGAGTTCTAAAACACAGCGACTAAATCAAAGTAGAAGTTATGAATAGTAATAACCACTTTTTAAAATTATAGAAATTTTATATTTCAAAATGGACTTCATTTTTGTATTCGTAATATCGAAATTTGCCTATGTTGAATTTTTGGTATTTTTCTGAGAACTTCTATTTTTTTATGAATAGTGAAAAATACTTAAAAAAAACATTTTTAATCAAAATAAATTATAGTGATAAATTATACTATTTAGTGGATTTAAAGTATAATTATAATATATTTTTACCATTTTATCCAATGGTGGTCATTATCATTAATTTAACATTGAAATTGGACATAAACAATTGCCAATCTTTTGATATAAATTGTTTCTTAAAAACACGCTATTGTTGTGACAACGGAAATTAATTATAAAATTAATTAATGCAACTTATATGTTTGGAATTTTTTTAAAATAGACATAATTTTTGAATTCGGAATATCGATTATAGCTTAGGGTGAAATATTGGCATTGTTCTAAAAAACTTCAATTTTTGATGAATAGTGAAACCTAAGTGGTGGTTAAATAACTGATTTTTTGTTTAAATGAAATATTACCACTTCTGTGATTTGATTTTCAAAATTCTGACATACATGGTTGTCAATAATAAGTAAAATGTGGTTCAATGAGATTAAAATAATTTTTTGGTGAATAGTAACTTTTATGTTCTTAATCGCGATTAGAGGTAATTAGTGTAGTTTAAGGTAAAAATAATGTTTTAATAATATGAGATGAGCTTGACACATGTACTACCCTCATTGGATGTTCCATGGCCGACCAGGACAATCCATGGGTCAACTTGGGGACCCCATGGAGCCACTTTGGTTGGAAAATGACATTAATATATATTTATTTAATGTTAAAGTAAAAAATGACACAAACATGAAATGTTTTACTAAAACAATTTTTACATGGGGTTATACAAGTCATATTTTTGACTATAAATAGTAATTGGAAAGCTAAAAAGATTTCCTACATCATAGTATTTTTTTATAATTTTTATACACTAAATAAATTAAATTATTTATGACATCATGATGACGCAGCCATGACCTCATTATTTAACGATAAAAATAAAATGGAAAGATAATGTAAAATACAAAGCGTACACTTGTCAAAAACCTATTGGATGGGTAGATTTTGAACCCTTATCACCTTATCCACGAATTATATAAGTTTGGGACCTTTATAATCCGAAAATCATTGTATAATAATGTAAAATGTCCTTAATTTCCAAGAGTGCCCCTCCTCTCCTCTTATAAAATGCCCCCACCTCTACCACCTCATTCACACTTTCAAGCCATTTGGATTTGCCAACCACTGCCCAAATACTCTCCCAACTTCCCCTTCTTACTCCTAGAAGCCTCACTTTGGGAAGAACTCTTCCCAAGGAAGCCTTTGTCTCAAATCAAAAAGAGTTACCCGATTTTGAGGAGGTTAAAGAACGGTTGAGTCAAGTCAGACACGAGGTAAGGGAACTTCTTAACCCAATTTCTATTCTTTGGGTTAATCCCCTACTTTCAAATTATGTCATGATATTATTATGCCTTATCTTGTATTTATACTTTATTTGTGTGTACAAATAGTGAATACACATAATAGATCTATTTTATTTAAAAATGATCTTTGTAAGGGAACTTCTTAACCCAATTTCTATTCTTTGGGTTAATCTCCTACTTTCAAATTATTTCATGATGTTATTATGTCCTATCTTGTATTTGTACTTTCTTTATGTGTACTTATAGTAAATACACATAATAGATCTATTTTTTTTTTAAAAATGATCTTTGTAAGGACTTTATCTCAATCTCCTTTCATTGAGGCATATTTCGTTTTATACACAACTTTATTTTATACGGTGTATTAACCCCTTTGACTTTTACGTTTATTCAAAAGGTTTTCTTTTATAATTATGTGATTTTTAAATGAATTCCAAAAAGAGATATTTCTCTCCAATATATGATATTACAGTGAAAATATATACGTACTTAAAGCAAGCTTAAAAATGTTTTCAGAAAACCTGACTATTGAGTGTGGTAGACAGGAAGGGATTGGGCGTCGACCCATCATGGCCTGTAATTAGTCGAGTAGTCTCAGAATTAGTTATTTTGTTTTCAGAAGCTTGCATAATGTTTTCAGAAAAACACTAGAGTATATTTGACAAATTTTAAACGTAAGTATCTTCTAAAAAAATCGCATCGGTAGGTCTCATGAGACAACTAGACGTGGAATTGGCCGAGGCCCTTTCCCAATTTGATTAAGGTTTTGGCCAAGGCCTTAATCATTTTAGACGTCTTGGCCGAGGCCTTGACGAAATGTTTCAGAATGTCTGGCATTATACATTCCATCATTATGAAAGTGGTTATTGATATTGCATGTGATTATTCGACGAGTATAATATCCATGTGAAGAAGTGAATGGCATTATCTCATTTTACATTTTCCATATTATGTTGAAGTTATGGTTTAAAAGGATTTTGTTTTAGTTATACATTGCCTTAAATGTTTATGTTTATTGATGAAAGCTTCCGCTATATTGTTATCCTTACTGAGCATCTGAGCTCACCCCTTTCAATGTTTTAATATTTTTCCAGGATGTGAAGAAGTATTTTATAAATGACCTGCAGGGGTAGTCAGAAAGGGATATGAGTGTGGACTATGAAGACCATGTTATTGTAGTTTGTTTACTTTTTGATGTAATGAAATACTTATGAATGTATCTAGTGTTTTCAAGGCTACTAAACTAATCGGTCTTTCGAGACTTGATCTTTTGTGATCATGCCAATGTTACAAAGTAATGTACCGACTCTAGGTAGCTGGGGTCGGGGCGTTACAGTTGGTATCAGAGGCAGTTTAGTACTAACCTTGTAATCTATATTTAGATAAACTCTGGTTAGAGCACATAACCCGAATATAGACTTTGAGGATTAGTATAGAAGAACTTCTTAGAATTTTGGTATTGTAGAGATGTTGTGAGTTTTCCGAGCAATACATCCCTGTCTGGATACGAGCAGGTAGAGGCGGCTCTGGCAAAGATTTACCTAGGGGTAAAACCCGAAAACACCGCTTTGAGCTAGACTCGAACGGGAACTGGTGCATGACAACGGGCCTTGCTGCACTCTTGGTTACGACACTCCCGGGGGATATGCTTTGGATAATTCTCATTTTCTTTATAAACCACTATGAAGGGTTATGAGTATATACTTCCTCAAAGAAAACATTTTTATGGATTATATCCATAAATAGTTCAATTTATGTTAAGTATCTTACAATTATGGAATTATGTATTTTGATTCATAAACTAATATATTTTATGCCATTGTTTAGAAATGGCGCCTAGTGGAAGGAATGGAAACAGTATCAATGCACGCACTCCGTGTAGGGATTTCCCTCCTGCTCAAGATAATTATTGTGGATCTGGAGATACAACTGGTGCTGATCAACTTATTACCATACTGGGACAACTCACTCAAGTTATGAATAATAACCTTACTCGTATGGATCACCCTGATCCACAACGTGGAGGATCAATGTTATACCGCTTAATGAGGCAACAACCACCAATATTTAATGGGGGTACAAATCCGTTAGTAGATGAGCAATGGATAAACTCCTTAGAGAAAATATTCCATGCCTTGGGGAGTAGCGAAATGGGGAAGGTTGTCATGGCAGTTTACCGCCTCACTGGAGATGCCGATCAGTGGTGGTCACTGATTTAAAACACAAAGGAAGATGATGACTTATCGAATATGGAATGGAGGGAGTTCAAAGATATTTTCTTAGAAAAATACTTTCCTCGTGACCATCCAGCAGATATTGAAAGGCAATTTCTGAGTCTGAGGCAGAAGGAGGATGAGAATGTCGCAAAGTATGAGGCTAACTTTACAAGGTTAGCGAGGCATGTTGCCGATTATATACGTAACCTAAGGAGTAATATTGATCGTTTCTTTGATGGGTTAAAACCATTTCTCCTTCGAGCTTTAGTATCACAATCCTTCTCATCATACGAATATATTGTCTCATGTGCTATCAAGACAGAAAAGGAATTCTCTAAGTCTTATGACAAAAAAGTAAAGCAAGAGAAGAAGAGAACGGTGGAACAGAAGATAGATAAAGGGAAAAAGGGAAAGAAGTATTTTCCGTTATGTGATAATTTTGAGAAGAATCACCCTGGTACTTGCCTAAAAGGAATGGGAGTTTGTTATAATTGTGGAGAAAAGGGTCATCAGGCTCGTGATTGCAAGGGAACGAAAGAGGCTATCAAAGATGAATGCTACAATTATAGAGAAATGGGTCATTATGCAAATGAATGTCCTAAGCGTCAGGGAAACATACCTCAGGAAAGGCCAAGGGATCAAGGACAATATTTTGTTGTTACTATAGTTGAAGCAGAATAACTAATGTATTGGTGCTTTTGGACTAATGGATTATATTCTGGTTATTAGAATAATGTGATATATATATAAGGATTGTACTGCAGTACTTGTTGATTTTAGTAAGGTTTTAATATGATGAAGGTAATTATATTTTTAGTATGTGACAATAAGAGAAACTTTACTTTGTTTTCGGAATCTGATAAATTGATTTTGGAATTAAGAGACCTTTTAGAGATAGTCTGGACATAGGTATTTTGGATAACTATAAAGGTTGGAGTGGATTAAGTTGATCTTTGGATAGTATTGTTTACGTTTAAAAAATTTATGAAGATTATTTTTGGAATGTTATGATACTATAGTTTTAGGAAAAGGACAACCTGCAGGGTGGGGCATAACCCTTTGCATCGGACAAAGCTGCAGGAATCGAACCCACAATCATAGTGCGACAAGCCTTTATTTCCTACCACTAGCCTACAGGAAGTCCCTGGTTATTACAAAATAGTTTTTCTAATCTAAATGGTATGTGTTAAAATTTGGAACCTTATACAATTAGGATAAGTGTAATATTTTTGATTTCTATTATCTTTTTGAGTGAAAGATGAGTTGAAGGTTGAAACTCTAATTGTCAAGCATAAATATATATATACCTGTCTCTTATTCAATGAATAAATTAATTCTTAATCTTTAGTAAAGGGATATTAAAACAAAAAATGTGTTATCCTAATTTCTTATGTCTTGTTAAACTGATGATAATTTAAATCAACATAGATTGAAGGCTTTGAGACCCTCGATTTGACAGTTGATTGTGATTGATGACCTCAATCACTCCCTACAAATATTTACGTTTTCCTCCAATTATATGACTCTAATTGCCACCAATGTTCTCCTAATCGAGATCATAATTGGGTGGTGACTTTTTCATTTCCCTTTCCCTCTTATTAAGGCTAAATTTTATTAATCATATTTCCGATGTGGGTTTTCCACAAAGGTATTTTCTATTTTCAACCTTTTATTTTCAAAGAAAAAAATTTCAAATTTCGAGGACACAATTTATTGAAGGAGGGGACAATGTAACACCCCGAGCTTCCACGATACGCTTCTCATTCAATAATGCAATGGCTTGCATTGTACGCAACTTCGAGTTATAAAACACAGCGACTAAATCAAAGTAGCGGTTATGAATAGTAAGAACCACTTTTTAAAATTATAGAAATTTTATATTTCAAAATGGACTTCATTTTTGTATTTGTAATATCGAAATTTGCCTATGTTGAATTTTTGGTATTTTTCTGAGAACTTCTAATTTTTTATGAATAGTGAAAAATACTTAAAAACAACTTTTTAATCAAAATAATTTATAGTGATAAATTATACTATTTAGTGGTTTTAAAGTATAATTGGAATATATTTTTACCATTTTATCCAATAGTGGTCGTTATCATTAATTTAACATTGAAATTGGACATAAACAATTGCCAATCTTTTGATATAAATTGTTTCTTAAAAACACGCTATTGTTGTGACAGTGGGAATTAATTATAAAATTAATTAATGTAACTTATATTTTTGGAATTTTTTAAAATAGACATCATTTTTGAATTCGGAATATCGATTAAAGCTTAGGGTGAAATTTTGGCATTGTTCTGAAAAACTTCAATTTTTGATGAATAGTGAAACCACTAAGTGGTAGTTAAATAACTGATTTTTCGTTTAAATGAAATATTACCACTTTTGTGATTTGATTTTAAAAAATCTGACATACATGGTTTTCAATAATATGTAAAATTTGGTTCAATGAGATTAAAATAATTTTTTGGTGAATAGTAACTTTTAAGTTCTTAATCACGATTAGAGGTAATTAGTGTAGTTTACGGTAAAAATAATGTTTTCATAATATGAGATGAGCTTGACACATGTCCTACCCTCATTGGATGTTCCATGGCCGACCAAGACAATCCATGGGTCAACTTGGGGACCCCATTGAGCCACTTTGGTTAGAAAATGACATTAATATATATTTATTTAATGTTAAAGTAAAAAATGACACAAACATGAAATGTTATACTAAAACAATTTTTACATGGGGTTATACAAGTCATATTTTCGACTATAAATAGTCATTGTAAAGCTAAAAATAGTTCCTACATCATAGTATTTTTTTTATAATTTTTAGACATTATATAAATTAAATTATTTATGACATCATGATGATGTAGCGATGACCTCATTATTTAACAATTTAAATAAAATGGAAAGATAATGTAAAATCCAAAGTGTAAACTTGTCAAAAACCTATTGGATGGGTAGATTTAGAACCCTTATCACCTTATCCACTAATTATATAAGTGTGGGACCTTTAGAATCCGAAAATCATTGTATAATAATGTAACATTTCCTTACTTTCCAAGAGTGCCCCTCCTCTCCTCTTATAAAAGGCCCCCACCTCTACCACCTCATTCACACTTTCAAGCTATTTGGCTCGGCCAACCTCTGCCCAAATACTCTCCCAACTTCCCCCTCTAACTCCTAGAAGCCTCACTTTGGGCAGAACTCTTCCCAAGGAAGCCTTTGTCTCAAATCAAAAAGAGTTACCCGATTTTGAGGAGGTTATAGAACGGTTGAGTCAAGTCAGACACGAGGTAAGGGAACTTCTTAACCCAATTTCTATTATTTGGGTTAATCTCCTAATTTCAAATTATATCGTGATATTATTATGTCCTATCTTGTATTTATACTTTATTTGTGTGTACATATAGTGAATACACATAATAGATCTATTTTATTTAAAAATGATCTTTGTAAGGGAACTTCTTAACCCAATTTCTATTCTTTGGGTTAATCTCCTACTTTCAAATAATGTCATGATGTTATTATGTCCTATCTTGTATTTGTAATTTATTTATGTCTACTTATAGTGAATACACATAATAGATCTATTTTATTTTAAAAAATGATATTTGTAAGGACTTCATCTCAATCTCCTTTCATTGAGGCATTTTCGTTTTATACACAACTTTATTTTATACGGTGTATAAACCCCGTTGACTTTTACGTTTATTCAAAAGGTTTTCTTTTATAATTATGTGATTTTTAAATGATTTCAAAAAAGAGATATTTCTCTCCAATATATGAAATTCCAGTGAAAATGTATACGTACTTAACGCAAGCTTAAAAATGTTTTCAGAAAACCCGACTCTCGAGTGTGGTAGACAGGAAGGGATTGGGCGTCGACCCATCATGGCCTATAATTAGTCGAGCAGTCTCAGAATTAGTTATTTGGTTTTCAGAAACTTGCATAATGTTTTCAGAAAAACACTGGAGTATATTTGATCAATTTTAAACGTAAGTATCTTCTAAAAAAAATCACATCGGTAGGTCTCATGAGACAACTAGACATGGAATTGGCTGAGGCCCTTTCCCAATTTGATTTATGGTTTTGGTCGAGGCATTAATCATTTTAGACGTCTTGGCTGAGGCCTTGATGAAATGTTTCAGAATGTCTGGCATTATACATTCCCTCATTATGAAAGTGGTTATTTATATTGAATGTGATTATTCGACCAGTAGAATATCCATGTAGAGAAGTGAATGGCATTATCTCATTTTACTTTTTACATATTATGTTGAAGTTCAGGTTTAAAAGGCTTTTGTTTTAGTTATACATTGCCTTAAATGTTTATGTTTATTGATGAAAGCTTCCTCTATATTGTTATCCTTACTGAGCATCTGATCTCACCCCTTTCAATGTTTTAATATTTTTCCCGGATGTGAATAAGTATTTTATGAATGACCTGCAGGGGTAGTCAGAAAGGGATATGAGTGTGGACTATGAAGACCATGTTATTGTAGTTTGTTTACTTTTTGATGTAATAAAAGACTTATGAATGTATCTAGTGTTTCCAAGGCTACTAAACTAATCGGTATTTCGAGACTTGATCTTTTGTGATCATGCCAATGTTACGAAGTAATGCACCGACTCTGGGTAGCTGGGGTCGGGGCGTTACAATTGTGGAGGTGTTTGATCTCAGAAATAATTTCGTACAAATTTTATAAAATGTTTCAGCATCGTATGGACATTACACTGTAATAATTATTTCAAGAAAGCCATCAGGATTGGATTTGAATGTCATTAATGATCCCCCTCCTTCCGTTTTTAATGAAATTCATTTATCAAAAAGTTATAAGACAAGGATTTAACTAGATGAATAGAAATAGTGACTAACCATATGTTTAACGATAATTTATAATCCCTAATGTTGTCAAACACTTTAATTTGTTACCAACTCTAAGGTCCTAGCCTTATTAAATTAAATAATCATGAATTTAGTCAAGAAATCACTTCCTTTCACATTTAATATCATTTTATATTAAGCTTTTTAGATATGTGAACATAATAATGTCCTAAAAGTACACATTAATGCAGAGTGGATACTATTAAAATAGTACACATTTCTTCCAAAATATAAAAATGTTAAAAAACATGATTTCTTTGAAAAATCCTCAAAAAGATATCTTAGATTACTTGTTTGCCTTACACATCCTTATAACCTATGTAAATCATTTAAAAATATGTAATGATCACAAAAATCATTGTATGGGGTATAAATATAACGAAAGAACACACTAGTCCATGAATAATTTTCCCTTGCAATTATTTTACAATTTTTGTAACCATCATTGTTACAAATAAAGCATCTATATGACCGACCTACTACATACACATACATAATTAAATGGAGGTATATATAGGGTCCACCATTCATAAAAAATAATTCCCAAAAACCATAACATAATCATATATCACGAATAATTTCATAAAAACATTACTTTTGAATTTAGTAAAACACAAATTTAATGAGAATCTTAACAGAAAACCCCTTAGAAATATCATATCATTGATGTGATACATAATAGAGTCGATGGAACATGTATATACATTGTAAATAAACATAATTCAACTTAATATAAACAAAATTAATCCCCAACAAAATTTAATACCAAATAAATATTGGCGTACTATGTTAACCCAATGAATGGAAATAAGGTTATTAATTCCATTACTTGGGGTTTTTCATATTTCAAATTATTTGAAAACACCTGTGTAATGGATAAAATGATGTTATTAAAATATCAATGAAACGTGTTAATGTTTATAGCACATTATATGATCATTTTATAACATAATTATTTCCATTAATTATTAGTATTTTGTTCAATCTATTGTTTTGGTTGCATTCATTACATGTCTTCCATGATGAGTTCATGATAGATATTCTTGTAGTCTTGATGTGAAAATCCAGAATTGTAATGGATTGGTATTGAAATATTTACAGAACCATAATTTATACCAGTTATAATTTTTAATTCCTCCATAAGGATGCTTAATGTGTTAAAATATTACTGATGTATGTTAGGATTATTTTGCAGATTCTTCGATAAAAAAGAACTCATTTTTTAGAAATTAATAACAGCTGTAAAAAAATGATTATAGAAGATTATATAATATATAATAAATAAATTATAGTAATTTTAAACCATAAAAATGGTTTCTAGACCCATATTGAATAAATTAAAATAAACTTAAATCTCATCGTCGACGATGACGGTAAATCGACGCATCACAAACAATGTTATAATTTCTCGAATAAGTTGGAGAAGAAAAGTATTATAGAGAGTCTTCCAAAGACATGCTGGATTCAATAATATTTAATATAATAGTTATTTCATTCCACTTGGTTAAGGGGAGGTGATTAATGATGAATAATATAGACAAAAATGAAGATAAACGATTGAAAACAATAGAAGATGGTTACCTCTTCATCTCTTCACATTGAGATGTTTTTAAGGCCTTGGGTTTAGGCCTTTCTGTGAGACCAGATGATCTAGGACGTGGGGAAGGGCCTTGGAAGGAGTATTGGTAATTACATAGGTAATCATAAAGGATTTATATGTGTGGGTGGAAGGGGGAATTGAGGGTGGAATTTATAATCAAGTAGAGGGGGTATTTTTCATTATTTTAATCATTATTTTAATATTTATTCGGAAGACAATGAATACACTTAATTAATGCGACCAAAAATAGTAATAATAGAATTTGAGTTCTAACCAAGTGGTATTAAATAACTTATGATGTCATTAATAGTTTATTAAAATGATAATATGAATATACTGTATTTTACATTATATCACTTTTCCTAAAAAATTCTTGAATTTCAGAAAAATACCAAATATTCACCCCGTACCATTTTCTGTGGTGTATAATTAAAAAATAAACTACATTTTTTTTAAATAAATTTCTAAATATTATTTATTTAATTTTTAAATAATATCCTACATTACAAAAAATTTAAAATTTTTAAACTATAACTACTTTTATATTAAATTTAAAAATTAACCAAGATTCCATTATCATAAATCTTTATTAAAATTATATAATAACAAAATTTACTATTCATAAGGGTCATATTATAATTATTATTACTATTGATAAGGGTATCTTATAATTGACCAAAAATCATGTCAGTTCTATTAGAATCCAAATAACTTACTTATCACAATCGTAGATGACAGTTTTTTGAAATTCAAAACAAAGAAGAATTTGTTTTTTTTTAACTAGTTAAAAAAACTACTTATGAAAATATTTAATGCATTTTAATTTATTTTTTTTAAAAAATTTGGATTTTACAGTTTCAATTAGAATTGTTTTTTGATGATATAAAAAAGCTTATTCATCATAGATATTTATTTGTATTTGATATCCCAATTAACCTCCCTCTATTAAATGAAATGATAAATTATGTAAATATGATATAATTTGGAATTTTATTCTAGGATAATTGATATATTTGTAACAAAATATTTATAATAATGTATCCTTATTAGATTTTTAGATTGATCCTTCTAATCATTTAGCTGCACATTTATCCATTAGACATATGTACATACATGATTTGGTGCGAGATATCCTATTTCCACAATAATATGTGTCACTAAATGTTTTATTTTTTGTTATAAAACCTCGTTTGACACACAAAAATAGATATTTCCCCAACCGATGTTGGACATATATTAGTATAATAACCTAAAATTTTTAAATATGGGAATCCTAGAACATTCAATCATGTACATCATTTTTAAAACATCCATAATTAACTTTCCCCAGGACCAATACAAAATCCATATTTTTTCCATTCATATGTGACTCCCATTGATATATATAAAATATAGAACTTAGATTTAATAAATAAGTAATATCACTACATAGGTAAGTTAAATACATAATAATTCCAATGATTTTTCTAAATTATTTTTGATTAATCATTGTTCCATTTACCCATTTTAATATAAATACTCTTTATTTAATGGGATTTAAAACTTCCTTCGTCCCCCATTCCAAACGTTTATAAATATATAAAATAATTATAATGGGGTATATTTATTTAAGCATATTTCCATTAAATATTTAATCTGAAAATGTATGTCAATTATCGCCAAAATGATATCTCAATGTACATTAACATCTACCTAGCAAACTCCATATATAGATACACATTCTAAATGGAAAACAATTCCTCACTATAAAAATCCATAATGAATGTTTTGATTTTAGATAATTTAAATCCCCATTTATATCAATTTGTTTTTTATAAAATCATTTTTACTACGAATCCATCATGTTTTTATTATAAGGATCATGGATCATGTTTCGATAGATTCCATAACATAATGGTTTAATCACATTTATCCGCTGAAAATCTTCACTAAAACCCATAGGTAACTAAAAAACTCTTATTCATCAATATAACCATCCTCAAAAAATTATTTCAAAACCATTTTATGGTTTGTATACTATTTACATGTATCAACCACTAAAAAAATCATATGGTTTACAAAATATCTATTTTTTCATTTTTTTCAAAAAAAAAATTATTCTATTTTATACCATCTCATAGATACCATTATAACCATTTTTATCATCACACCAGCTTTTCAATTCTTGTTTTTCTATGAACAAAATTGGTGAAAATGATATTTGCATCTTTATTTCTTTAGATTAGTACCAAAGTAGATAGGATGAATGTTCAAATGATACAGTTAGAGAAGTGGTCTATCCTTAAAAAAAATTATCATATGTGGGTGATGTTTCTAGATCATAAGAGATTTTATATTACTCTCCCACAACCAATTTATCCTCTTACACTTTTATTCTTAGAGGGTGGGGGGCATTTCTGGAAATGTGAATGAAATATAATAAGAAAAATTCCTTCAGTAATAGAGTGTGAGTATTATATTCTCTAAAAAAACATCGATTATACACATGATTTATTTAGGATTAAATAGTATTTGTAGGTAATGGTCTTTGTAGTTCAAATTTGAGGGTTCCAACTACTTAAATTTATATGGAATTCATACATTCAAAAAGTTCTCCAACTCTTCCTCCTGATAGAAGAAATTCAGTGGAGGTGGGAACCAACTGAGGACCTCAATACATTATTCATTCTCCCTATAGAACAATGGAAAATAGTGAAATAAAAAGGTTAGTTTATTATCATATTTAATATCCCCAAATAACACAAACTCATCTCTTTTTGGAAGGAACAAATGTGAGAATTAAAATTGAAAACAACTATAGTCGTCAAATTTTACTATTCTAAAAATAATTAAATATTAATATATATTGATTGGTTATTATTATTGGAAATAATGTTGAGAGTATCAACATCCACATATAAAATAACAATTTAAGTCTTGTTAGGGAACCAATGGAAAATGTGATGACCAATGAAGCGACAATTGGGAGATACAAATTGGACCCTATCAAAATTTCTTAGTAATTTATCTAAACCATCACTAGTTGGTGGATCATCATCAAAGGAAAAAATATCATGTTAATTAATAATCACTAATGACGATTTAATTGAATCATCCTTATTAGTATATTAGTGGTAATTACAATTATAATAGTTTTACTCTGGCTATCTTGGTCGAATTTCATGTTCAACTCTCGATGGTGGTAATTCTACCATGTATGATATAGATATTGCCTATTGGCCTAATAATAAAATAAAATATTTCAACCCATCCACATTTTTGGTGTATTCATGGCATTCTAGAATTGAGAATGAATTTTTATTTGTAGTTCAAGGGTTTCCAAAAAACTCATTTATGTGGAGCCTACTACAACGGAAATTAAAACCACATCGTTCAAAAATCCATTGGATGAAAGTTTGTTTTTTCATCTCTATAAATCACATTTCATTTAATTAAAACCTATAAAATTAAATTGGATACCCCTTAATTAATACCAAAATAAACAATAAATGATTTATATTTTTCTATTTTGAAATCTCAACCGAAGGAGATTATAGAGGCAATGACTATATATGGACAGATCAATCAGGTGGTGTTGAGACTATGTTCTATCTTAGTTATCTTGTCCCAAAATATGTCATACAATTGGAGAGATATTTTCAATATTATTGGAATAATATTTAATGATTCTATTTGGATCATAAAATTCTAACGATATATATCATGAAGTAGAAATCACAAAATACAATTCCATGATTCCTAATAAAACTACCAAAACTCCAATATTTGTTATAATGTAATATTAATGGGTTTTTTGATTAACATGAATTCCATTCTATGGTAAATTATTATATCTCCAACTGAGAAATAGTGATCCATCACCAATAATAGTTCATAGTTCCATACCTCATGGGCCACTTTTTATCGATTTGAATGTTTTTATTAATGAAGTCGTTGAACATGAAAAACTGGAAAATGGATTTCATGATTAGGTTATATATAAGATTAACTTTGATTATATTTTTTCCTATAGTTACATTGAATTTTTAAAATGGTAATTTTGATTCATATACTAGTTGAAACCGAATAATTGAACTATGGTATGTAGTGACTAGTCGATGAAGCTAATAAAATGGGGATGGATATCACTACCAGTGTCAATGCACTAAAATTTGATCAGATGATAATTTTAAAAATATTATTGTGGATATTAAATGATTTGGATAAAATGTAGTGAATAATCATTAAATAATTGATGTCTGTTTTTTTCATATCATAATATCCTCTTCTATATGCATGTCACTCCACCTTTTGGATTTTCCTATCCATTATTTGAAAAATTAATAAAAAAACATCTTGAATTGAATTATTTTATTATTCACCTATGAAAATTATCATTTCATGGCCGACTATAAAATAATTTTTTTTAATAATAATAATACATAATAGCATATAAACATTGAATTTGAAATTAAAAAAATTAATTATGGTTAAAGAATTATGAGTGATAATATTTCCTCCCGAGCATGGATCACAAATGGCTATAGTGATAACCATTATCATTATATCAGTAAAGCCAACCATTTGGGATAATGAATGAATGAAATAAATGTTAAAATGAACACTAAGGAAAATTTTGGTAAATTATTCCAATTAGAATGATGGATCTAGAACCTATATTTCCTAAACTTAAATACATCACATGCCTCTTCTAGGATAATATTACAGGGAAAATGAAATGGTAGAATACTATGAATTTTTTCTACTCCATGGGGACAATGATGAAAGGAATATCCTTAAAATGTGTTATATTTTGTTTTCCATATGAATTTTAACATTTATTTTATTTCAATATTTTTATACTAAATTTCAAATAGATTACAATTAATATGATGTGACGTGAGTTTATCTTACATGAACCATTATGGTTTCTTACCTATTTTGTTTTGTTTATTTCAAAATGCTAACATTATATTTCATATAAATTACACTGTTTATGTGTTCAGTGAGATGATATATACGATATCCCTAGGATTATTGTTATATAATTTATCCTGGTTAGTTTTGTTTTTCCTTCCTTAGGAAGTTTTCGATTTTTTAATGAGGTCCAATACTTGTAATGTTTATGTTCAAATATATTTTACCAAATACATGGAATAGTCCATATAAGAATGGTATGGTATATCCTATCATGAATGGGGGTTCCATCACAATAACAATCATTTACAAAAAATATGATACTTAGTTTAAAATAATGAACATGATAATTTAATGTCATGTGGCATAGGTTTATGAAATGAATACTAGTTATAATTTAAAGGTTGAGATTTAAAATATCAACTATATGGATGAGAATAATCATAAATATTGCAAAATTTTGGGAAATAAATACAATTGAGTAGTTTAATTATTATTTTAATAAGTCTTATATAAATAAATTTTAATGATAAGTAATCATATGGGATAAAAATTATATTGGTAAGTACATAACCTATTCAATTAATGGGTTTTACTACAATGGTGTCATAAAATAAAATGATTAAATGACACCCCATCTATAATAATGATTAATTGTACTAACATTCCATATCATGGGAATAAATTTTAATCTATATCATGGGAATGTATAAATAGTAATGGATTTGTTTTCTATAGAGTCGGATACATTCATTTCTTATATGAATGAACATATTCAATGATTAAAAAATGTACCAAATGATGTATGAAGTTAATATTATAGAAGTTTTAAGTCCCCCAAATAGTAATTCAATCATATATGGAACACACTATATTGGTGACTATATATGATATGTCTATAATATATCTCTTTTTATACTAGTGGGTTGAATGAGAACTGATTAACCTTTTGAAGGGTCATATGACCGGACTTCCATATTATCAACATTTACAATTTTTCTCTATTTTTTTAATGCTCCTATTGTTGGAGGCAAGTAGAGTGAGGACATGAATTATTCTAAAAAACCACATTATAGTTACTGATTACCACATGTTTGGAGTTATTTTTCCCCTAACACATAGGGATGAATTTTTTGAAACATTTAGGTATAGATTTTATGGTGGATCATATTTCAGACTCATGTGTTGAGATTCAAATTATAATTCATTGAAAAAAATAAGATAATTTGTACAATATAAACAATGTTGAACCCAACACAATAATAGAGTTGTATTACACTATATACTCTCCTATAGATGCTTAACATAATTAATGGTAATGAGACATGGACAGAAATCGTAAATGAAATCCATTTAGATGATAATTACGAATTAACACAACATGATTTTTAAACCAATTTCCAATTTATTCCTTCTAAAATGGGTGATAATTTTTTATATTCTAGATATTTTAACCTATGGTATTATAATAACAATATTAATTCATCTCAAATTCAAAAAATTCTAAACATTTTTTGAATAGGGAGTTAAGAATTTGTAAATTAAATCATAGTTTTCTTGTATTATGAGTTGATTTAAAAATCATGTATTCATGTGGTGTCTATTTATAAAATTCCTAAATTGTTTTCTTTAATGATACTATAGAGAAATAAAATGGTTAGGATATCATCTGCTTAATATGAAAATTACAATGGTTATTAAGTCATATTAGGGACATATATAGAGAGCCATATAAAGGGGGTGTATGGATAATCTAAAAAATAGGCAATTTGTTTGTTGAAAACCATAATATTTGGTAGGTATGAATTGTTTATGATGAGATAACAAAAATGAATGATGAAGTGTGATATATGAAATGGGGATTTAATGAATAATAATGGTGTAATTTAATAATCGATCATGTAAATAATAATTTTTATGAATTCATTTATATGAGTTGAAATTGTAGATAACTCATTTTTAGGTACAAAATAAAATATTGAGATATCTATAGTAATTATAATAAGTTAATACATAGTTATTATATTGCAGGAAAAAAATGTGATATATTATTAAAATGTTCCATTTTAACCTGAAGCTTGTATGGAAGAAAACTATATTTAAAGAATCATTATATTGATATATAGCTTATATATGAAAAATGGGTCATATTAACTGACCTCTGTAAGAACATTATTTTTATAAATGTTGGAATAAATATCATAATTTTTATCATAATTCAATGAGGACAGAGATATAATTAAATTTATGTTTATAATATGTTAAAAAGTTTATGGTGGATCTTAAAATATTTGGATGTGTAACAAAAATATATGTCTTTATCTTAGTTATGGAATCAAAGGGGAAACTAAATGGGAATTAAATGTTTGGTCATTGGTAATTAATAACGATTTGATTGTAAATTAACGAAAGGGATTGGATATGAATTCTAGACATCACTAAATATCCTATGAGAATTTACAAAAAAAACATGATTTAGTTCATTTATTATAGGTAATGTTATTGATTACAGGTTCAATGAACCATTCATTCTGATTTAAATAATATAAGATTAACAATGAAATTTTCATGGGATATACCACGAGCCCATATGTTGATCAACTTCATTAATAAATTAGGGTAATTTTATGGTATGGGTCATAAGTAATACCCCTTTCTATATAGCATGTACTTATAAAAAATTGATGAATCCCTGAAGTTTAATAGAATTTAGAATAGAATACCTGTTATGTAATTTATTGTCAAGTGAAAAGGATGAAATAATGTTGTTCTATCTTCATAGATCATATTTTTACACAAACCGAGGTAACACCATATTGGTGTTTATCATCTAAAATAAACTAACAATGAACATGAAGATATTTTATAAGATTTTTTCTTTCGATTTTGATAAGTGATCTATTCATCACTGTGTATCCAATAAAAAATGGTTTTGACCCACAAATAGTTATTTGAACTGGTTCCCTATGAATACTAGACTCTTATATAGGGGTGGGGTATTTTTAGCCTATATTGACAAAAAAATAATTCCATAAAAAATTTTCTTACACGTATCTAGATGAAATGATAGGGATGATATATTTTAGTGATGGATTTTAAGATGAATCTATATTAGAATCATGATATTATTAAATTATGAATGTAAAAAATTAATTTTTTTGGAATTAAAAATATATATTCGTAGTCATCTACTATGATGGTGACAAAATCCATGTATAACCTATTCAAAATTCAAGACACTATGGGGGGAAAGGAATTTTCAATGATGGAAATTAAATTATAAACTATGATAGGATATAGTGCACTATGTATCCTATATAAACAGGAATCAAGTCAGACATAGTTAATGAAAAAAAATTTATAAATAGATTATGCTCAAATATATGAAAATACTAAATTTATTTACTTATTAATAATTAAATTGAATTCATAGAACTCCAACAATGATGTGGTCATTTTTATAGGATGTAAGAGATGTAATGTATTCCACTCGTATAATAATAAGGACATGCATATCTAGAAATTTCAGTCCAAATCTATAGTCAAGGTGGAGTTTTTCATGGTAAAAGGGGTGATCAAACAAGGAATAAATGTTCATTTAATACAAGTTAAATGTAATAAATTGGTTTCAATTATATTATTACCCCATCTACACTAGAGAAAATTACATGGGAATTTAAAACACAGAACATGTTGTTTATCATTTATGGTGTTTTAGTATACCTAAAATTTATCACCATGTGACTAATGTGTTATGTTGTAGATTTTAATGTCATATATCTAGGAAATTTAACAAATTTTTTATCATTATATTTTGTGGAAAAATATAATGTATTTTGAAATCATATAATGATTAAATAGTAACATTTTCAGGAAATTAAGAAATGCATTTACTTACAAATTTTGTATTAGTGGGATGTGTGATACACTGTTCATATATAGTGTCTAAAGCATAAGATTCATTATATTAGATTATGATTAATATGTAAGGTCTATCCAATTTCTATTTAATAGTTGGATTTATATTCCCTAGTATCATTAAATATTTGAGTTCCAATACAAACATTCAATTGATGAATGTGAAAATGAAAAATTATTATAAAATTGTCAATTAACATAATTAAATTGGATTTTTAGGTTGTTTAATGTGTGAAATCTCATCTCCATTGGTTTTTCTATTTCATGGTTCCATTTCATATACTTCTAATATTCAAATTGATAGATGTATACGAATTAAAAAAATGATGGAATTTTACCTTTTAATTGTAGTATATAAATTGTACAATATATAATATAATATAGGGTTGATTGAGAAACAATATGGGTTTTTGTGGGATAAGACCAAAAATAAATGGGTATGTTTATAAGGACGTGACTTCTTAAATTTTAACCACAAACTACTATAAAATTGATAAATTATTATATAAGTGTTATTGATAAAAACTACAATAATATGATAGTGGGATGTTAGGTTGGATATAATGTTATACTGGTGATAAACCCTTTTTAAATCATTATAGAGCATTTTCTTCCAACATAATTTCAATATTATTTGAGAGAAACCAAATACTGAGATTATTATTTTCCTCACAATGTTATTGATTTAATTTGTCAAATATTACATGAGGAATATTTTCAAATTCAAATTAGATATGATGTCAGTGATAGATAGTATGTACATGAATATGCTAGATTTTGGAAGGAGATATGGCCCCATGAAATCTATCCCCATGAAATAAATTTCCATGAATTCATCATTTATAGAGGATTTTCTAAGATCTCTATTCATCATAAAGATTGATATTTGTTACCCATCATAAAATCTATTATGTTTTGGGTCAATAAAATGGATTAATTATGAAATATAGATAGTAAAACATGGGAAATAAATAACCAATGGTGGAATAATTTAGATAGCATATCAACATTACAATATTATGAGTGGAGTCAATCAAATTTATTTCTTCTATGTCCCTATCAGTGATTAGGGATACCTATGCAAGGTATTAAATTTTAATGAATTTATCACATAATCCAATATATTATTTAGTTATATCTATATTATCTAATAAATCTACACAATTTTTTTCCAAAATGTGATAAATTAATTAATTCTCAATTGGGTTGGAATTATACAACAAAACCTTATTCATAATGGATTTGGGGAATTAATCCTTATATGTTAACAACATATTAAATATTCATTTTCTTAGTAACCAACACGGAATCATCCTTCTATTATATTCATTATACATCTATTTATAGAGGATATTTCAATCATATAATTTGATATTTATATTATTATTATTTATGTGTCAAGTGATCAAGTGAATATAAAGGAATACATGAACAAAAATTCCAAAGATATAATGAAAATTCCTAAACTACATCAGTTGAGTTTTTTATTTTCCATCTTTCATCATGTTTGACTAGTAAAAGAACCATAATTTGTTTTTCCATTGTGTGGTAAATTTTCTGTATATAAACTATTTCATTATTATAAAATCATATATAAGCTAGAAATATTTTTTGTGGGTATATGAGTCATGATAATAATATTCCAACCCTCAACCATTAACTAAATTATATGGTATTAACAGAACATAAAATTATTATTAAATTTAAACCCTCTATGAAGTCTCGCAACATATATCATTTTATTAATGTTATATTGGAGGAGGTCAATTAGAGTGACCCTGTAGACCTCATGGTGTTACACGTAATGACACAAATTATGAACCACAATGATCAATGATGTGAAATTAATCTCTATTTTTTAATATCATGTTTGAATAATATTAATGTTTCTACTATGTAAGTATATACCATTTTGTTTTCGAGTCCGTCATTCATCATTTCTAGAATTCAACCATGTGATTCTTAAATGGTTCCAAAAAATAATATTTGTGGATTTATTTATATATGTTTAATCCACATAGGTAGGATCGAGATATATTTCATGAAATTTGATAGGGGCACATAATCAATTCTTTCCAAAAAATATTTGATTGTGATATCATGATCATGGTAAATTATTGTAACTTTTATATATCGTTATATATGAAGAATTTTTTGATGAAAATAAATCATTAAATGCTTTCAAACTAATAGATATTTTTTGGAGGTTTAATGTTATTTATTTTAACATATTTTTCATGGATGACCTAAATTCCTTGATGAAATATAATTAATCCATTAATGTTTCATGATATTAATTCTAATGAGTATTTTAAAGGGATTATTTACGAGATGTGATTTTCTAGTTTTCTAAAAAAATGATCTGATGTCAAAAATATTATCATATTTTCATTGTTATTTTTTCGTGAGATTTAGATATAGAATTCCTTATCCATTCAAAAAAATGTATTGATGATATGGTGTGTCACATAAAGATAATTTTTGTTGACATTATTTACACTAAAGTGAATTAATAAATATAATATCACTCCCTATGGAGCCATGAAATTCTTCATCTCTAATTATTCATTGTACCTCTATGTTTGGATATTGGTTGAGTATCCTTCCATGAATGAGAGGGACATAAATATAGTTGTCTCTCCAATCATGAGTTTAATGATTGAGATTGGGTTTTCATTATTTTTGAAATGATAGTTCAGATCCCAAAAATCATTGAACACTCGGATCTACCCATTCTTCTCCGTTTTCAGGATGATGTTTGAAATCATTTTTTAGGATTAACCCTATCAAATGATGTTGGTTTTGAAAAACTTTTGTACATGTGATTCCACAATCGAATCATGAATCAAATAAATTACTATGGGATCATTTTCTATCCATGTGGATCCTCAAGAATACATAAAATATATATTAATACATCAAGATTGTGTCTTTTAATTTTCATATAATTGAATTTGATGACATATCAATGGTTCCATGACAATGATTTATATATGTATTTTTTGGGGGAAATAGGTGAACTGACTAAGGAATACCATAAATATAAATTATATTCCTATGTCCACTTTGCAATGTTAATAAATATTTGTTTAAACCCCACCCAAAATTTTAATAATGGAGTAGTTATGATCTTTTACTTCTACATTTTCTTCATCATCAAGTATATATTTTTTTTACTGGTTGATGAAGGGAAATTATGAGGCTCGAAATATTAGATATGGGTATTATTAACATAAATTAATGTTGAACTGTAATGTCTAGGATATAGAGATGTGAATAAATAGTTCTAATTTTAGGGTGAATTATGGATTTTCTCCCCATCCACATTACATTAATTTGGGGAAAATTTGTGTCAAAATCCTATGTGTAATTTTATCACCCTTCTTATGACATTACATGGTGATATTTGGGTGGAGGGGACATCTGTAGATCATGCATGGAGAATCTAATAGATTAAGAGAACAAAATTTATTAGAGTAAGATCTTTCTACAATGTTCTATGAGTTGTTTCATGGTGGGATCCATTTTATATTAGAGTTATCATTTTTACATAGATGTTTGAGATGATGTATTTTTGGTGGATTTCAATATTATTTTATGGATAGATCATTGATTTGTGTTGTTGTGTTTAAACTCGAGTGGCCAATTATTGTTTTCTATATGTTTTTATGTTTGGCCAAAGCATGGTGAAATCAATAAATTAGTGAAAAAAGATATTTTTGTATTCCATTGACATCTATGGCATGGAATCAAAAGGAATATTGGGAAACAATACATTATTTCTAAGCTACTTATGTCACACCATATTATTTAGTGAAATTTAAATGTTTGTGGAATAATAGGGGTACTACATTATGTTATTTTAATTTATCTATGTATTATAATTGGAAAATACCATCTAACTTTTTTATACCTCTAACATTTCACCGAATATTAGCTGAGCCTATATTGGTCTGAGTGTGGTTATTCACACATTTTCAGTAGCTTTAATCTCATACATCAATAGTTTTTTTATACCATGAAATTTATATATAATTTATATATTATTTTCTTTCTATTTACATGTATGGAGAATTTTATAGTTCTAGTGATCCCTTGTTTGGGTGATGGTATGGCTAGAGGATTTTTGGAAATGTTTTGTTCTATATTGATGGTACCGTATGGGTGTTACCTATGATGATCATAACATAATGATCATCATCATCATTCATATACCATGAATATTTTTTTAGAAGGAATTTAGAGAGTAATGAAATCATTATTCTCTCGTTATTTTGTGCATATGTCATAGTAGTATTGTTTTAATTTTCTTTTGGTGGATATCATTGTTTGAAAAAAATTCATCTACAAAAACTAACGATATTTATGGGGATGGGTGTAATCACAAAAAATTTACATCATTTTGGGATATTACTCCTGAGATTATGACCCCATGATTAGTTTTTAAAAAAGTATTTTTCATTTTTGAGGATTATTTGTAATATAATTGTGGGTAATTATAAACCCTTTCAATTAAAGATTTATTATAGTCCCCATTACTATATGCCTAGAAAGTAATATATATCCCAAAGAAAAATTTAATGTCAATATAAAATTTGGGTAAGTATTTACTAGAAATATACCCTTATGCATAATGAAATACATCAATAAATTTTATATTATGGTAGTTTTGGATGATATAATCAATTACAATGAATCCTATTATATCGTATGAAATTACTTTTAGGTTTTGTGTATCTTGAATGGTTTAAATAGTTATGACAATGACTGGTTCAGCTATTGAATAAATTAAGGAATCTATCACAACCCTACCCACTATGTCCCTAGTTGGTCCATCAATATGTCAAGATTGACACCACTATCCCCTATCATTTTAGACATAGGAATGAGATTAGCTTCGAATAGGAATACCATAAAAATAATTTTTCATATATTAATTAATTTATATAAATGTACACCTATAGGGATATCAGAGCCATGTATGAAAAATAAAATTATACTAAAAAAAGAGGAAATATTTACTATGATAACCTATAGGAATAGAAAAATTTAGATTAAAATATATATCTAATTTACAAATTGAAAATAATATAAATAAAAATAGGGATGATGTGAATCCAACCAAATAAAAAATGAGATATAAGAGTCTCACATTAGAATACCATACTCGACCAGCACATGGACACATCTTAGTCTGATTATAATAACCTAGATTGATATATTGGGAACTAAAAATTCATGGAATAAATTCATATCATAATTAGATAACAAAAAATAGAATTCAAAATACCATGTAATGGAAAATATATAAAAACATATTAGGAGGCACCCGAAAAAAAATTATAAGTAGCATAATAAAGTAGTAAAATTGAACCAGAATGAATATATGGGAGTGGGAATCCCAGACAATATATATGTATATAGGATAATTCCATTTTATTTGATACAAGGATATCATGATATACACAACTAGTTGTTTGGATCAATATGGGCCTAGATACCATGAGGGGGGGTGTGAATCCGTGTATGAACAATTTATTTTGAAATTCATCCTGCCCTTATGGATCATTACCTCTTTTTTATAATGGTTTCATTTATTTCAAATTATTTATTATATTTGACTATATCCATTTCAATTTTATCTTATGATAATTCATTAATTGTATATAAATAATTAATTCACAAGGACACATATATTTTACATGGATCACCATCAATGGGCTATGTCCAAGGAGAATACAATGGATGTTTGAAGTAGTACAGAAACCCCTAAATCTAACTAGCATTTACAAGGTACATGCTAGATCACTTCAATTTCCTGGATCTCTTCTTTTATATTGTTTTTTTCATCGTGATTCTATCACATGTGCTACTCCCTAGGACTCATTCTATAGCTCACTGCTAGTGGAAAGGATCATTGACTACCTCATATTTATATCGCCACTCTTGGAAGGGATACAAACATACTTTATAGCCATGCATGCCCATTAGTTTTATTGTATGAACACATCCTCAACTGTCGGTATATTCCCTATTGATGTTCAATTTTCATCCACTAATGAATACCATTTTACTAGAGTATTACTTATTGAATTCAATATTTCGTCCAAACTTATGTTGAATTCAATGCAACAAATAATGCCTTGTTTGCAACATGTTTCTTTATCGAGTAAACCCAACTTGAGCGCAACATACATCTTTCTTGAAACACAATTTTTATTCACAACTCTCTTCTAATGTGAAACTCTTTAATAGCGCAAAACAATTACATGAAGATAACTAGTTTCTCACAAATCACTTCTTGCGTGAAACTCAATACATGAATTATATTGAGATAAAAAACACTATAAGTGTTGAGAATCCTAAAATTAGTGAGGAAGAGTCCTATTTATAGGCATTTCTGACCCATTGTGTAATTTCACACAGATATTCCCCAAATGTGCATGCATAAATCACACTAGTATGTTTCACATAAACTCACTTGTCACCAAAAACCATAACTTGAACACACGTCTTCCCTTTTCCATATTTTTATGTATGGATCATGAAATATTCTATGAGTACAACATTCCAAACATTCATAACGCTTTCTTGAAACTTATTTTTTCAAAAACACATTTTTCAATTATCTAATTATTAGACACAATAATTTTTAATATACTAGGAAATGGAATGACCTTTTATATGATCTCTTTGTACTACCATTAAAGAATCCTTTCCATTAACATGGATCATTTTGGAAATAGATCATCAAAAATATATAGGTAGCTCCAAAACATATAATAAAAATCCTATATTTTCAATGAACATAATAATCCAAATAATAATTCAATGATACATTGAATGATATTTCAGATAACTTGTTATAGATTATGTGTACACATGTAGCTCTAACAATCAATGTAGAAATTAATCTTGTATCTAAATTCAATACACACTAGATAATCGATGGGTCTCCAATCCCTCTTTAAAGGAACGTCATAGTTATAGTTATTGTAGTCCCTATGAGGGTGGAGGACCCATACGTTACCTATAAATAACAATTGTTATTCCACTCCACAAATAGTATACACATTCCACGAGTTGAGTTCTATGGGGTGATATAAATACTATATTTAAATTAAAATGTGGACCCACAACATATGATAAGAATTTTTTGGGGGTTTCCAACCATGATGCCACACCAGATATCACACATGAGTCTCAACATTAGTAGGCCATGATAGAAGAGGATAAATTCATACTCCAAAGTGGGTTTTAAATCAATTTTCAAATTAAATTCCACCACCACATATGGTGTGGAATTATACTTATGATAGAAAACTCATGTATAGACACATTTATTTCCTAATAATATTATGAAATGTTATTATACATATTAAAATAGATAGGTGTTGAGACAATGTGTGATTGTAAGTGTAGGTGTGGCTAGAATACATTTTGTAAACATTTTAAATATATTATATATTGTGTTCATAAATATTCCTAAATAAAATGCGATAATTCTTTAACAAGATATCTGATGAAAAATTTGAGACCACAGTTGAGACATAAACACATTGTTTAATCTAGGCCCGACATAATATGTGTTTTTACAGGGCATTCAGGATCCTCCCTCATTTGATGTACATTAAGTGAGTAAATTAATTATATAAATCATTAATTATTTTGCTTATATATAATGTATAAATCATTAATAATATCACCATGGTTAATTATTCTTTATTATCAAAATAAACCCTTGGATAATTTCTTATCTCTCGCTTCCTCCACTATTATTCAATATAACTATAAAATGATGAAAATCTAGATAAAATATAATTATAATGGAGTGTAAAAAATATAGTTTTAATAATTGGTGATATAATTCTTCATCAATGTTAAATCCATTTTCAGTTAGGTATCAATATTTGGTGTTCTGAATTTTTTTATTAAATACATTGTGGTGATTAATCATTATTTTTTGATCAGCATCCTTTTTCATCGTTTTTATGTTCTCAAGTACTGACATATGGAATAATTTAAATTTTTTAACTATCATAGGTTCCCAATTCCTGAACAATTTTACAATAACACTTTGAAAGGATCATTTAATCCTTGATCTCTTACATTCTCCCTTAGTTTCTTCGCATTCATCACCGATTAGACCGTGAGGTCTTAGTTTAATAATATCTAGGTTGTAAATAGCCTAATCAGACCCCAAGATTAAAAATGGTTTAAAAACAATGAATGTTTCAATGATCCAATACAATATTTAGATTCTTATCATGTAAATGTTTTTCAATTTGGTGATTTTATAATTATAAAATCAGTAGAGGAAGTAATGACGTCATTAAAATCATAAACTGAAACCACTAAAACCCACTATATGATATAATCTAGTATTGGAAGTCCAGAACCGTGATTTTTAGCCTACTCCATGATTTTATGTTCGATTAGAGGGAAAATCTATGGTAAAGTTTGTATATTTGTGTGAAAGGATCAGATCATGAATTTATTAAAAAAATATCGAATACATACCATGTCCTGTGATGAACACACATCATATAGACACTCAGATGTGGTTGGTAGGATTTTTGAAAAATTAAGTATGACACGTTGTGTATCCCTCTTATACAAATTTTTCCACTTCCCTTTTGAAAATCCACTGTGAAGAATAACACGGTCAGGAACCTGCATGATTGTACAAGCCATGGTACATGGTCATTTACCTATGTACACAGACACCACCAGTTGGACACTCCCTCATTACTAGATGGTCTAGGCACGCCATTTAGTACTCCAACATGTCATTTACTACTAAATAGAATAGAGCCATCTACTATTTAGATACACGATTAGTCAGTGTGGAAAGACCACACCAACTGTGGGTCATCCCTCATTCAATGTTCCCATAGTTCCCTATTGATGAAACATTAATCATCATTATTGAATTCAATTGAACTTGTTTTTCTTCACACTAGTCGACATTCCTTAATATATTTCCTCATAAAATGTGATGGTTCCCTGGGTATTTAATTTGGAGTCGTGCTGTGAAATTTTCTAGGAATAGTTCATAATAATAAAAATTCTTTATGAGGGTAGTGATCATAGAGGATCATCAGGATCTTCTGAGAAGTACCCAAAAATATGGTTGGGAAGTCGGGTTACACGATGAACTTACTCATTCAACAATATATCATATCTAGGATGTGGAATCCTTGATTTATACTAGGTCAATCCTCCCACATTATTGTGTTCTAGCATCATCGAAGGACACCTAGTTTATCCTCCAATATAGATTGTTACGCGTTATCCTTCTAGAATAGTTGGGCAGTGAAATCATCGATGAATATATATTTAAATCAACTAAGTAGCACTGGAGAGGATTCATCAATGGATTTTGAGAGGAACATCTAGCATAGTTTGCCAGTGATGTGCTCAAAGGATCCTGAGAATACCCTCCATCATAGATGGTTAGTGTCCTCCTTGATGGAAATGTAGTTGAACCTCCAGAAGTGATGGGTGATGGAATCCTCAATTAATATAGAGTAAATCTACCAGGAACACCTTGGTTTGGGTCCTCTACATCAAGTTCTTTACCCCATTGATTGTGTGTAACAGTGATGAGACATGGTTATAATTATATTGTTACTTCTTAATACATGCATGAGATGTTGGGTCTCATTGATGGAAATTGGAATTGTTGTTTACTCTTTTTATTGGTATGTGATTTGACATGGTAATTCCTTTATTAGATAACTTGGTAATCATTTATATGATCATATATATATATATCCTTTTACATCTACACTAGGGATTCATATACTCTAATTTCAAGAGTAGTGATGATTATTGGGGTATTCAACATGATTTCCTTGACAGCTTTATCATTTTTTGATGTCCCCCCTCTCAAGTTATATTTTGTGAATACTATATTGGGAAATGTTTATAGTTTGTCATTCATATTTCCCATTTAATTTTCAATTAATTCTACCATACTATTGTAATTCCTTGAGGTTTATTCTATTCTGGTTTACCTTCTTGTAGAGTTTGATCTTTTCAACATTTCCACTACACATTTTCATCAAGACGGATGTATAGGTTTGTGTTTAAAGGTACATAGGACAAGTCATACCCAAACGAGTTATAAATATATTTATTTTTAGTAGCCTATAAAATATATAGGTTGTATTTGGGTATTTGTTTTATGAGACCCACCTTGTGTCAAGTCATGAAAGATTAGTATCAGATAAGGTTTGATCCATGGGAAAAATTTCAGACTACTCTCACTTAATAGACTAGTTGGGTTTTGAGAAATAGTTTCGATGTATCTCTTGTGAAGAACTCAGGACAGATAATCCAGTGATGGTGGTACAAATGTTTTATCCAATCTATATTACCCTAACCAGCTACTGGTCATGATGGAACATGCTGAAATTTGTTGTAAGGTTCAATTATATAGGAATCATACAATATTGAGTCTCTGATAGTTCATCCTGAGTCATATAATTATTTTTCTTGATATATATATATACACAATCATCTAAGCATGGAACATCATATTAAATTTCAGGATGCCTAAATTATGACAAAATCTTAGAATACTAGTTATGTTTAATGACGATGACGTGATAAGTGATGAGGGTTCAGTTTAGGGCCCATCAAATAATTACCTTCCTCCATGTGGAAAAGTATAATAACCTCCACATGTTATGAATATATATAATTCTATTAGAGAATTTTTAGGATGCACATAGACTTATCCAGTTTTGTGAGTTCCAGTTCGAGAGGTTACTAAAGTTCTACCTTGAGTGTGATCCTCAATCATTAGAGGATTGCCTATAGTTGGTGTTCTTTATATTCATGCTTTTTTAGACCCCAACTGATTTGGTGGTATTATATTCCACTTTAATATTCAATGGATCATTTTTCCACTAGTGGATCTTTATTACAGTGATTAATAATAAGCTGACACTCCCATGATCCATCTTCCCAAAGCTCTTCCCTAATGAGTACTACTCCTCCATCTTATCCATAGTTCAGATTCATGTAATTATAGATCAATAGTAGAGAGGGATGCTGATGTTTAATTATGAAGTGAGGTTTATAAACCATACAACATATTCCAAAAACATGATCCATGATGGATACTTCCATGATAATATGATTTATAAGGGAATATGTAGAATGATCCAGGCCAGTGTAGTTCCCTTGTTCTCTCTAGCTATGACGTAGTGTGGGAGAGGGAACTGGTGATAGAAATATTTTTCCAAGAGTATTGGTAGGCTTTTGGAGGTGGTATTGGGATCCCAATGGCTGAGTCATATATTGATGTTATAAGATACTAGGCACTAGGATCTTGGTACAGGAATCCATTTCGCGATCATGCTCAGACATGAGGTGTTGTAGTGTAGGGACAATGCAGAACAACTGAGAAGATCCATGAGGGGAGTTATTTTCATATGATGGGAAAGGTCACCTTGGATGTTACTACCCAACTAGATGTGATCATAAACATATGAATATATATGAAAGAATTTTATACCAATGTAAGTTCCATGATAAGGTATGTCCAAGGCACGAACATGGAAGTCCCTTGGGAGGAGGATCTAGAAGAAGGGAAAGATTATTTATGGGTTGTATAAGCTGATATGAGGTCCAACCACCACAAATACTAGGAATATCAGGCCAGGCTAAGATAGGTGGTGATTGGGGATGAATAATACTACAATCTTTGGTGTTTTAGGATCCCACAACACACGAGATGATAAATGGTATTATTTGTTTGGTTCTAACTATTATTTACTGTTATTAGATATTGTTTTTGGTCATTCATTTATCACTAGACTATATTATTAAAATTCAAAGCTCCCAGTTGAGGTTCTAATCCAACATCTATTCCTAGAGGATCGTACAAGTAATGAATATTCTAAATATTTTATTTAGTACTCATGTAACCTATCACATGGTGGACATATGTTCAAATAGGATCTTTCGGTCTCCATAATGGAAACCAATTATTTCATCTTTACTATGTAATGGTATTCTATGGTCTATTCCCAGATTGAATGTAATAATAGATATGTCATGTTTCTAATCCCTGATGGGATGAGATTATCAATTTGATGCGATAGTGAGATCTAATGGAAGGGAGGGGGTTTTTTGAGAAAGTTGTTGTATACCATCCCCCATTATTTGGAGAAAATATTCACTATTTTTGTTGGATCGTCAGAAATATCGGTTCCTTTGGTTGTAGAGGATTGCATGGATGCCATCCCCAATGATATTCTATGATAAACATCATGGTGAGAGATGGAGTTTTTGATTACCATTAATCTTGAAACTGTTCAAATAACTTCAATGACATTACATGTTGCACCAATGTAGATTGTGGAGTTTTAGTGTCATTAAGAAGGACTTGAAGGAACAGTTTAATCAAACCTAGTGCGTTCCTCTATGAAGAAAATTTTTTTCTAAAAAAAATGAATTCAACATTGTGAGGATTATCATCACCTAAAACACAGAACGATAAAGAATCTGTTCCCCATACTAAGAATTGATGATCTATTTTACATGTTATGAGGTGTGATATTGTTATTGAACATTGATAGGCTATGTGGGTACCACTAGTTGAGTTTTTGAGAAGCTGGTATAATAAATATGTAATTGTAATATCTATTCAGACACTATGAGTTTATAGGGATGCCCATTGATGTGATTAATTCCCCTCCCATGTTAATGTCATTGATGAACTGGGTGGTCCATCCATAAATGGAATAGGTTTTTTGTTTTCATCATTTTAGAGAATCTTTTCTTTTATGAATCCAAGGAGGATAATTCATAACACCTAAGGAATGTCCTAGAAGTGTTTCAAGAGAACCATATTTTTGTAAATCTATGATGTTCTTGTTATAGATTCACGATGATCACATTAAAAAAAATCTCATTTCATTGGATAGTTTAACATTGGATTTATAAATGATCGATATTGTTTCTTGAATGGGATCCACCCAAGAGCTCATTATAGGTGAATATTTTTCTTAGCATCGATGGGAACATTAGGAGGTTTATTGAATATTTATCTAGAATCATAGCCCATTTGTCCACTATGACATGTAAAGTGAATTCTTTTACCTAGTTTGGATAATGACTAAGAGCCTTTCAAGAATTCATGTTATTACTGATCAGTGATATAGTGTAGGGTCAACTGGAATGGGGTTTGGAGTTCATTGGGTATTGTGATGATTCAGGTACAAAGATCAGTAGTGTGTCGATGAATTGTCTAGTAGTTATAGAATATAAGTTGATAAAATTAAGACCCCATGACTATAACTACATGAATTGTGACTATCATCTAGTATTTTTAGTCATCATAATATGTATGTGGAGGAACTACCTTCTTGGAGACCACCTTTTGGTGTTCTTAGACCACAAGAGTCTCAGGTACGTCTTCACAAAGTGAGACCATGACATGATAAAATTACATTTGATGAATTTATTTTAGAACATTCAATTTTAGATAACCTACAAACTAGGGTATAGAAACATTGTAGTGGATGTAAATTTTAGTAGATACCATGATTAATTAGTGTAAAGTGGATTTAGAATAGCTGGCCTCTTTATAGTTTACCTTGGTGTAATGTGAGGGAACAACTTTAATTTAGTCTATGGTGTCGACACATATACCTCATGATAATTTGAGGGAATCCGATCATGGATAAATATTGCATGAAATATCATGTGATCGTATATCTTTGGGATACACATCATATAGATATTATTTATAATTAAATCAGTCAATGATGATATATGTTTGGATAATGGTTATAGTCACGTAATGGGAGGTGGTGATTTCAGTGTTCCACAATTATCTACAATCTTTACATCCTAGAGTGGAGAATACATCAGTCAATGTTATGGTGGTGAAGAATGAGTCAAATAATAGCTTAGTTTGTCTCGTAGTGCCTCACATATTAACAGGTGCATGTTGAACATCATGTTCCGGTAGGATTCTGGAACCACCCTATCAACCCAAAGTAGAAATGGGACAACACATCCATGGACAATGTGATATAGATTACAAGAACATTGATGAGTCATGATTTCATCTTGGTGATAGTTGGTCAACTAATAAAGTTAGGGAACTAATTTTCTATCAGGTATTACTGATTGGTGGAGAGTTTTGGAAGTTGTATGCTTGGGCGATTTTTCAACTTAACCGGGTTCCCTACCAGACCATATATTATCATTTCGTGTGGTTTACTTCACGATTGTTGAGTTTCCTTCAAGAAGAGTTCTTCCCACATACATGGATGGTATCATCCATTCAACCACAAAGTAACCGGATTAATGAGAATATAATCTATTTATTAGAGTATATGTTGAGGGCATGTATGTTAGACTTCACTCAGAGGAGGAATGATCAGTTTCCATTGGTAATGATTATGTACAAAAAGAAAAAAAAATATACCATTGACATGTAACCTTTTGAGGACCTATAAATGTGTCAATACATGTCATGCTTATATTAGATAGAGATTGGAGAGCCATCCCTAGTGGGCCGATAGATAGTTTGTAACACCCCAAACTTTTACGGTACACTTCTCTTGGAATAATGTGATAGCGTGTGTTGTACGCAACATCGAGTTCTAACACACCACAACCAATCAAACTATCCATTAGGAATAGTAATACATAATTTTTGAAATTATATATATTTTATATTTCAAAATGGACTTCATTTTTGGATTCATAAAATCGAAATTATCCTAAGTTGAATTTTTGGTATTTTTCTGAGAACTTCCAATTTTTATGAATAGTGAAAAATACTTAAAAACAGTTTTTTTAATAAAAATAATATATAGTGATAAATTATATTATTTAGTGGTTTTAATGTATAAATAGAATATATTTTTTCCATTTTATCCAATGGTTTTAATTATAATTATTTTAACTTTGAAATTGGACATAAACAATTGTCAATCTTTTGATATATATTGTTTCATAAAAACACGCTATTTGTTTTGACAGCGGGAATTAATTATAAATTTAATTAATGGAAATTTTATGTTTTTAATTTGGTAAAATAGAAATAATTTTTGAATTCGAAATATAAATTATAGATTAGGGTGAAATATTGGCATTGTTCTAAAAAACAACATTTTTTTATGAATAGTGAAAGTACTAAGTGGTAGTTAAAACTGAATTTTTCATAAAACATAATTTTAACACTTCTATGATTGAAATTTCGAAAATCCGAGAGACAAGGTTAATATCAAGGATTAAATGTGGTTCAATGAGATGAAAATAATTTTTGGTGAATAGTAACTTTTTACTTTAATTTACCACGGTTAAATGTTAACAGGGTAATTAAGGGTAAAAATGATATTAATATTACCCTAAAACATGTCCTAATTCTATTTTACAAGTTTATCTCGACTAAACACATCCTTAGAAATAATATATTATCATTTAGGTCATCTTGGATTAGATTAGAGCATTTATTATTATTTAATCCAAAGAAGAGTTAAAAGAGTTAAAATCAATGTTTATTTACTAAAACATTTTTAATATAGGGTTATGCATAAGATAAATTCAATTGTAAATAATCATTAGAAAGATAAAAATATTTCCTACATAATGAAAGTTTATTTATAATTTTTAGATATTAAATAATTTTATTTAATTATGACACAATTATGATGCAGTAATTACCATAATAGTAAAAAATTAATATAATTAATATTATAAATACCCAAATAAATATAATTTGAGACTTTTTATGAATTAAACTATTTTTCTAGGTTAATATGACATGTTTGGATTGACTTAAGTGACTTTTTTAGAAGTAATAATTATGTTATGATTTTCACAATAATCAATTATTGAATAGTGTCAAAATTGACATAAAAGTGTTTTTAAAACAAATATTATATTATTAATTGATATTTAATTCCTAAAAATCTAAGGATCGGGCAAAAGACTTATATCATGATATTAGTATCATTAATGGACCACTTGGGGGTCGGATGGATTTATATAGTATGTTTATTAACCATATAATATAAAAATACAAAGAGAGATTGTAAAAGTGAAACTAATTAACTAAGAGTTAATACTTAATGAAAAGGTTAATATAGTAACCCAAACCTGTCTAAATTCTATTGGTTGAGTGGTTTTGAAATATCCCCACCTTAAACTTAAAATAATCTACATTAGAGCCATTAGAAACCGAATATGAATTTATTATAAAATAATATTTCTAGATTTTACAAAGGTGCCCCTCACCCCTCTCTTAAAAGGGCACTCTACCTTCTCATTAACTCACACCATCAAAGCCTTTTGGATCAGAAAAAATATCCCCAAATACTCTCTAAACTTCCATCACTTTATCCTATAGGACTTACTTTAGTTAGAAAGCCATCTTTAGGAGCCCTTTTGATCAAATCAAAAGGAAGAACCCGAAGAAGAGGTAATGTTTTCACCACCCTTTTTCAAATTCATCTCTTCTTACACTTCTTCTTTCTTTGTTATTCCCATTATAAAATAATGAATCAAGTATCTCTTATATACTTTAATATTATAATAAATATGGTACAACCATATTCAATATTATATCCATCCTTTGAATGACATGTCACCATACGTGCGTACGTACGGCATACCGTCTCCATGTCGTGGAGTAATTGTTAATCAATATATTATTATTTGTATGGGAATAATAATGATGTGTAAGTCATGTAATTAATATATATAACATGATAATAATTCATTATATATGATATACCATCCAATTTTATATTATTTTAATATCAAAAGAATGATATTGTCGCTCGTGTGTACGTACAGACTACCGTCTCCACGAACGCGATGAGATTCATTCTCCATCGTATCCATTCAAGTATAATTCTCATTTGATGATTAGTAGTAGTATATAAGGACTTGATATCATTCTTGATATGATTAATATATAACCTATCCATGACAAACATGGCTTATGTAACAAAACATACAAAAGAAAATGAGTAAGTTAGCACCCGAAACAATGATAATACTAAGAAATTATTAAGAAATCAATGTTAAAAGATCATATATGATATCTTATTAATATATATGATTCTTGTATAATTTAATAAAAATTATTTTACAATTTTACAGGAGTTTAAACTTCCCCCATCCAAGGAAAAGTACAAGGTAAGGGTTTATTTCGCAATCTCTTCATTATTTGAGGTTGTTTATACGTAATAATCTACTGGGACTTCTTTATCATCCAAATCCATGTTTCATAAAAATGTATTTCAAAGAATTTTTACTATTTACAAGAATATGGGTTAAAGTAATTTATACCCTTGTTGACTTTTATAAGTGGTTTATAAAGGAATCTTTCCATCGTTTTCCAAACAAGGTTCTTTTTTAACCTTTTCGACAGAATTAAGGTAAGAATGTTTTTTAACTTATAAAGCATGTGGGGATATTTTCCACCGTTATAAAATCATCAAAACTTCCCTTACAATCTTATAAGAATATTTTCGAAGAAAATATTTTATTTTAGAAATATATGACTCTTAAATGATTTCAAAATAAAAAGTGATATTTCTCTAAAAAGAGTTTTGATTTAATCTATGTCAACATCCTTTGATGGATTTTACGCTTATTTGAAGTTGATTTATTATGAAACAAAACTTCTATATTGTATTGAAGGTTTTGTGATATGTTTGAATATGGATGTGTTATTTTTATATCATTCATCGTTTATGGATGATGTATTTACATTTTGTATGCTAGTTTTAATACAAGTGTTTATGTTATGTTTGATCCTTTTCATACGGAAATGCATTGGAATTAATATGTGACGGGTGGAGCCTGCTATAGCTCCTCGATGCATCGGTAGGTCTCATTAGACAACCTAGTGTCTTGGCAAAAGGCCTTGACAAAATCTTATTTCTAGTCTTGGCATGAGGACTTGTCTATGTGGTTATAATAGTCTGGCATTATGCATTCCATCATTATGAATGTGGTTATTGATATTATAGGTGATTATTAGATTAGTAGAATATCCATGTGAATAAGTAAATGGAATTATTTCATTTTATTTTTTCCATACAATGTTGAAGTTCAAGTTTAAAAGGATTTTGTTTTAGTTATACACTACCTTAAATGTTTATTCTTATTTATGAAAGTTTATGCTATATTGTTATCCTTACTGGGAATTTGTGCTCACCACTTTTCTATGTTTTATTTTTCCCAGGATGTGAAGAAGTAAATTATGAATGACCTGAAGGGATATAATGAGGGGATAATAGTGTGGACTATGGAGACAATATGCTTTTATAGTAGTTTTTCACATTATGATGTAATGTAAAACATTATGAATATATCTAGTGTTTCCAAGGCTACTAAACCAATCAGTCTTTCGAGATTTGATCTTTCATTTGATCATGGAAATGTTATGTAATAATGCATCGACTATGGGTAACTGGGGTCGGAGCATTACAGTTGGTATCAGAGGAATTTTAATACAAACCATGGAAGCTAGATTTAGATAAACTATGATTAGATCACACAGACCTAAGATGGACTCTGAGGATTAGTATAGAAGAACTTCCTAGAATATTGTTATTGTAGATATTTTGTGAGTTTTCCGAGAAATACATCCCTATCTGGATACGAGTAGGTAGAGGTGGCTATGGCACAGATGTACCTAGGGGTAAAAACTGAAAACACCGCTTTGAGCTAGACTCGAACGGGAACTAGTGCACGACAACAGGCCTTGCTGCACTCTTGGTTACGACACTCCCAGGGGATATTCTTATGATAACTATCATTTTTTTATAAATCATTATGAATGGTTTATGAGTATATACTTCCTCAAAGAAAACATTTTTATGATTATGGATTATATCCGTAAATAGTTCAATTTATGTTAAGTGTTTTATATGTATGGAATTATGTATTTTGATTCATTAACTGATCTAGTTTTTGCCATTGTTTAGAAATGGAGCCTAGCGGAAGAAATGGAAATTGTATCAATGCACACACTCCATGTAGGGATTTCCCTCCAACTCAAGATAATTATAGTGGAGCTGGTGATGCAACTGGTGCCGATCAGCTAATCACCATACTGGGACAACTCACTCAGGTTATGAATAATAACCTTACCCATATGGAGCACCCTGATCCGCAGCGTTGATGATCAATGTTAGATCGCTTCATGAGGTAGCTACCACCAACATTCAATGAGAGTACAAATCCATTAGTAGCTGAGCAATGGATAGTTCCCTAGAAAATTTTTTTCAGGCTTTGGGGAGTAGTGAAAGGGAAAATGTTATCATGGTAGTTTACCGCCTCACTGGAGAAGCTGATCAATGGTGTTCATTGATTAAAAACACGAAGGAAGATGATGAAGTTTGATATATGTAATAGAGGGAGTTCAATGATCTGTTTTTAGAAAAATACATTCCCTGGGACCATCGAGAAGATATGGAATGGAAATTTCTGAGTTTGAGACTAAAGGAGGATGAGAATGACACAAAGTATGAGGCTAACTTTACAATGTTAGCAAGGTATGCTGGAGATTATATACGTAACCCAAGAAGTAAGATTGATCATTTCATTGATGTGTTAAAACCATTTTTCCGTGGAGTATTAGTCTCAAAATCCTTCTTGTCGTACGAAGACATTGTCTCATGTGCTATCAAGACCGAAAAGGAATTCTAAAAGTCTTATGACTTTAAAGAAATGTAGGAGAAGAAGAGATCTACTGATCAATCTGGGAATGGTAATAAGGGGAATAAAGGAAAGGTTGAATATCCATCCAGTGGTAAATGTGGGAAGAAACACCTCGGTGCTTGCTTGAAGGGAATGGGTGTCTGTTACAAGTGTGTTGAAAAAGGCCACCATGCTCATGAATGCAAAGTGATGAAGGAAGATACCAATGTTCAATGCTACAATTTCAGGTAGATGGGACCTTATGCAAATTAATTTCCTAAGAGTTAGGGTAACTTACCTAAGAAAAGGCCAAGGGATCAAGGCCAAGCTTATGCTATCACTACTACTGTGGTAGAAGCTCCAAAAGGCGTGGTGGCAGGTAATTTGATGGTTTCCTCAAGTTTAGAAAATGCATTATTTGATTCTGAATCATCTCATAGTTTCATATCTTCCCAGTTTTCTAAGAAAATTTTATATTTCCAATTTGATTTAACAAGGGAGTTTTCAGTTAAAACTCCTAAGGGAAGTATCATTGCAAGAACGTTTTGTGAATCAGTCCCCATTAGAGCACAAAAATGTTCTTTATATACTGACCTCATCATCATACCTATGATTGAGTTTGATATAACCCTCGGTATGGATTGGATTTCGGACTATGATGAGAAGATTTATTGTATGAAGAAGGAGGTTAAGATTTTTGATGATGATGATATGGAACACCTTATCTTTAGAGCATAATCGTCACCACCTAATTCTTATATAGATCCACCCCCAGTAGCTCACCTAAATTAAATTATTGGGGAGGAAGATAATGAAATGACTGTGGGTGAGGAAAGGAATTTTCAAATAGAGGGTGTACCTATTGTGAAAGAATATGTAGATGTGTTTCCGAAAGATTTACCTGGATATCCTCCAGAATGAGAAGTTGAGTTTTCCATTGATTTAATTCCTGGATCAATTCATATATCGAAGACCCCTTATAGAATGGCCACTGTAGAATTAGTTGATCTAAAGAAACAACTAGAGGAATTGAGTAATAATGTGTTTATTATCCCTAGTGTTTCTCTATGGGGAGCCCTAGTTCATTTTGTTGAAAAGAAAGATGGATCTATGAGGTTATGTATCGACTACAGGGAGATCAATACTATAACAATAATGAACAAGAATCCCCTACCTCGCATTGATAATTTATTTGACCAACTGCATTGAGCTCAATACTTTTCAAAGATTGACCTTCGATCTGGATACCATCAGTTGTTTGTAAAGAAGGAAGACATTCTGAAGACAGCATTTCGAACCAGGTATGGGCATTATGAGTATACTGTAATGCCTTTTGGATTGACTAATACACCCACTGTATTCATCGATCTGATGAATAGAGTTTTCAAGGAATATCTCAATGAATTTTTGGTGGTATTTATTGATGATATTTTGGTATACTCTAAAATCTACGAGGATCATGAAAGTCACTTGCGCATTATCCTGAAGACTCTGAGAAGACATGAATTATATGGGATGTTTTGCAAGTGTGATTCTGGATTCATGAGATTTCTTTTCTTGGACATATTTTCACTAAATATGGAATCTCTGTTGAACCTTCTAAGACCAAGGCAATCCATGAATGGGAAGCACCTACGAGTATAATTGAGGTATGCAGTTTATTGGTTTGGCAAGTTATTATCGATGTTTCGTCCAGAATTTTTCCCGATAGGCAAACCCATTAATGAAGCTCACACCTAAAGGGGTTAAATTAGTTTGGAAAAAAGAGTGTGAAGAATGTTTCGAAGAACTGAAGAGAAGATTATTCAATGCTCCCATATTGACTCTACCATCGGGGAATGATGGGTTGGTTATTTATAGTGATGCATCGAAGAAAGGTCTTGGTTGTTTCCTTATGCAGAATGATAGGGTTATTTCCTATGCATCAAGACAGTTGAAAATTCATGAGAAAAACCATCCTAATCATGATCTTGAGTTAGCAGCTATGATCTTTGATTTGAAGATATGGAGGCACTACCTCTATGGCGAAAAATGTGAGATTTATACTGGTCACAAAAGTTTGAAGTATATTTTCAAAACAAAAAAAACTCAACATGAGGCAAAGGAGATGGCTTGAATTACTCAAGGATTATGATTGTATGATACACTACCACCCGGGGAAAGCAAACAAGGTGGTAGATGCTTTGAGAAGAAAAGATCATGGTGTTTTGAACAATATGATAATTGAAAGGGATCCAATTTTCATGGATCTATTGAAGACTGGCATGGGAATAACCAGGGAAGGTGAATCATCAATGCTTTTTCAAATGTTTGTCAAACCATATTTACTTGTAAGGATTAAGAGTTCTCAGACCGATGATAAAGAATTTCAATAGAAGATTAAAGATGTGAATGATGGGAGATTGAGAGACTTTGTGTATGAAGAAGGAATTTTGAAATTTGGGAAGAGGTTTTGTGTTCCCGATATACCTGATCTCAAAAGGGAATTGCTGGATGATTCTCGTAGTTCCAATTTCTCTATACACCCTGGGGGCACCAAAATGTATAGAGATTTGAAGGAACATTTTTTCTTGGACAACATGAAGAGCGAGATTTCTGATTTTGTGTCCAGATATATGGTTTGTCAACAAGTGAAAGCTGGAAGGAAACAACCTGGAGGATTCATGCAACCTCTTCCCATACCGGAGTGGAAATGAGACAATATTATGATGGACTTTGTCATGGGGCTACCAAAGACTCTTAGAAGGAACGATGCAATATGGGTCATTGTTGATCGTCTTACCAAGTCAGCACATTTTCATGAAATAAGAAAAGATCTACCACTAGAACGTCTAGAAAGACTATATATTAATGAAGTTGTTAGACTTCATGGAGTTCCCATATCGATTGTTTCTGATCGTGATCCCCATTTTACTTCATGATTCTGTAAAAGACTTCAGAAATCCTTGGATACTGAACTTCATTTGAGCACTGCCTACCACCCTCAAACAGATGGACAATCATAATGAACTATTCAATCCTTAGAAGACATGTTGAGATCCTGCTCACTTGACTTTCAGGGTATGTGGGATCAATATTTGCCTCTGGTATAATTTCCCTATTACAATAGTTTCTATTAAAGTATTGATATGGCACCATATGAAGCATTATACGGAAAGAGATGTCATACACCAACCTGTCAGGATGACGTTGGTGAAACAAAACTTGTAGGCCCAGAACTGGTGGAGGAAACGATGGAAAAGGTGAAGGTAATCCAAAACCATATCAAAGAAGTTCAAAGTATGCAGAAGAGATATGCTGATAATCGATAAAAGGATTTGGAATTTCAAGTCGGTGATCATGTTTTCTTGAAGTCATCTCCCTAGAAGGGAGTCATACGTTTTGGTAAGAATGGTAAATTGAGTCCCAGGTACATCGGACCTTTCGAAATTCCAGAAAGAATTGGGGTTGTAGCTTACCGATTGGCAATGCCGCAAAGTCTCTCCAAAGTTAATGATGTATTATACATATCTCTGTTGAGGAAATACATGCGTGGACCAACTCATATACTCACCTATGAAGAATTGGAACTGGAACCCGATCTGTCTTATTGTGAAGAGCCCATCAGGATTCCTGATACGAGATAACAAGTACTAAGAAATCGGACGACTCGTCTGGTAAAAGTCTTGTGGAGAAACCATAAGATGGAAGAGGCAATGTGGGAAACAAAGGAAATTATGATGATGAACCACTCGAGTCTTTTAATGCGGTAGTAATCTAGAAATTTCTAGAAGTAAATTATTTGAAAGATGGGAGAATGTAACACCCCAAGCTTCTACGGTACGCTTCTCTTTGAATAATTCAATAACGTGTGGTGTACGAAACATCGAGTTCTAACACACCACAACCAATCAAACTAGCCGTTATGAATAGTAATACCTACTTTTTGAAATTATATATTTTATATTTAAAAATGGACTTCATTTTTGGATTCAGAATATCGAAATTATCCTAAGTTGAATTTTAGGTATTTTTCTGAGAACATCAAATTTTTATGAATAGTGAATAATACTTAAAAAAAACTTTTTTAATCAAAATAATTTATAGTGATAAATTATATTATTTAGTGGTTTTAAAGTATAATTATAATATATTTTAACCATTTTATCCATTAGTGTTTAGTATAATTTATTTCACATGAAAATTGGACATAAACAATTGTCAATCTTTTGATATATATTGTTTCTTAAAAATAAGCTATTTGTTGTGACTGCGTGAATTAATTATAAAATTAATTAATGAAACTTTTATGTTTGGAATTTTTTAAAATAGACATAATTTTTGAATTCGGAATATCATTTATAGCTTAGGGTGAAATTTTGGCATTGTTCTGAGAAACATCAATTTTTTTATGAATAGTGAAACTACTAAGCAGAGAAGTTGTTGTCGCCGCATACGTATGACAAAAACATTCCCTTTTGTCATTTAGTAAAAAGCTTCATCTAAAAAATATTCCTTTTTGGATAAACGTAAAAGTAAAAGGAGTTTATACACCGTATAAAATAAGGTTGTGTATAAAACAAAATATGCCTCATTTAATGGAGATTGAGACGATGTCCCTTACAAAGACGCTATCCTTGGTTTAAGGATAAATTAATTACATAATTATGTTTGACAAACGAAAACACCAAATATAAGTGGATATTAAGTTTAAAACAATCAGAGGTTATTCACACATATTCATAGAACGTCATATTCAAGGAGTACAGGTTTATCCCAAAGAACCAAATTTGGGTTAAGAAGTTCCCTTGCAAAAATATGACAGCCGAACGACATCACTACAAAATTCAATAAATGAGTTGATGAGAGATAAAAAATGATATATCATCACATGGAAATAAAATTTAAATCAATCAGGATATATAATAACATATCCCACCATAATAGAATTTGAATTAAAAGACATAACAAAAGAAGTCTTTTAAAAAGCGGAGGGTGAAAGGTTCCCTTACCGACATGGGTATCTTTCAAGACATGCACCCCGTGAAAGAAGAAAAATACAACATTGATGTAAATACTCATAAATGAAATTATATTACACAATGAGTAAAATAATTTACAGTAAATACACCACTCATAGGGAATTTTTTCAAATGTAGCATAAATCTCACAGGAATAAAAGTGAGATGAAAAATCCCTTACGAAAACTCGGCAGCCTAACGACGCCACTTAAAACATACAAAAATGGATCGATGAGATCAAATAGGGTCTCTAATCATATTAAAATAATGTTTAATGCAAGATAAATATAAAAGAACATCCCCCAAAGTAACAAAGAGGAGCTTAAAATAAGTGACATAAAGGAGAGTACTTAAAAAGAAAGAGAGAGGGTAGATCTCTTACAAAAATTCGGCAGCCTAACGACGCCACTCAAAACTTCCAAAATGGATTGATGAGAGAAAATAGGGTCTCTCATCATATGAAAATAAAAATTACAGTAAGAGTAATATAAAAAACATCCCAATAACAAGAAATATGAGCTTTAAAAGGAATGACATAAAAGAGTGTACTTAAAAAGAAGGAGAGGAGTAGGATCCCTTTCCTTAAGTCCAACTTGTATTGTTCGTTTCATTATATTCATGAATAATAAACATTGGTCAATTTATAATTTCTTAAGGACCTCCTATAAATATTATTATTCAGTTCATATCACATATTTTTCTGTTATAATAATTGGTTAATAATATGAGTTCATATCAGACCTTTTTGTCGATGATTGGTACATGAGTCAAAAATTGAACTTGTTGGAAAATAATTTCCCATGTAGTTATAGGTACATAATATCCAGAATAGTATTTATGTTTTAAATATCATATATATCCAATATATATTCATTTTATACGATTCCACAGCATTTGGAGATAAAAATTAAAAGCACCGTTCATGGAGATGGTAGGTCGTACGTACGCATGAATGCTACTTTCATTTTTTGTCATATTAATGTAATTAAAACAAAACGAGAGTGATATATATATGTTATAATTACAGAATTATATCCATAATTTAGATGTAATATACTACATATATATCCGTTATATATATGGACTTATAATACTACCTAACATTTTGAGATAAGAAATGAAATGTACCGTTCATGGAGACGGTGAGCCATACGTACGCATGAACGCTACTTCCATTTCTATTTCATATTTAATGGAATTAAAACATAATGATACATAATAGTATTTTAATTCCAGTATGGTATCATATATAATATCATTAAATATTTCCTTTATATGTACCACATATGGTATTAACGAATCAAATCACTTTGAGGGGGCGGTAGTCCGCACTTCCTTAAATGAAGATATCGTGTTTACCCATAATGGAAACCATAAAGGTATGCCATAAATGAAAAATACAGAAGTTTAAGTAAAACATAAACATATTATATATCATATATAAATATAGTTTCATCTTAATGGCCACCTTTTAAGGTGTTATATGAATGTTGAACAATCATAGTTTCATGAGGCAAAATTTGCCATCCACAGAAACAATATGTTCTTAAACCATTAGATGTAGGTGTGTGTAAGTGTAGCTCGATTCCTTCTTATAAAAACATCATAGTTTATTTAAGATACTGTATTTTTTATAAAATAAATGAATAAAAAGAGTTTACGGGGTTGGAGAAGCAAAATAAAACAAAAGGACACAAGTGAAGACATTACCTTAAAATCGGGTAACTCTCTTTGGTTTGAGATCAAAGGCTTCCTTGGGAAGACTTATGCCCAAAGTCAGGATTCAAAGAGTTAGTTAGGGATGTGTAGAGACAAAATGGGCAGGGGTTTTCCAAGCCAAAGGCTTTGGATGTGTGAGTAAGGAGGTAGAGGTGGGGGCCTTTTATAAGAGGATAGGAGGGGCACTCTTGGAAAGTAAAGAAATGTTACTTTATTTTAGAATGAGTTTCGGATTTTAATGGTCCCACATTGATGTTTTTCGAGGATAAGGTGATAAGGGTTCAAAATACACACATCCAATAGGTTTTGGACATGTTTAGGTCTTATATTTTACATTATCATTCCATTTTATTTAAATCATTAAATAATGAAGTCATCATTGCATCATCATGATGTCATAAATAATTTAATTTATTTAATGTCTATAAATTATAAAAAAAATACTATGATGTAGGAAATATTTTCATATTTCCAATGAATATTTACAGTCAAAAATATTACTTGTATAACCCTATGTAAAAAATTGTTTTAGTAAAACATTTCATGTTTGTGTCATTTTTACTTTAACATTAAATAAAAAGGTATTTATGTCATTTTCCAACCAAAGTGGCTCCATGGGGTCCCCAAGTTTACCAATGGATTTTCTTGGTCGTCCATGACACATCCAATGAGGGTAGGACTTGTGTCTAGGTCATTTACTTTTATTAAAACATTATTCTTACCTCAAACTACTCTAATTACCTCTAATCACGATAAAAAACATAATAAGTTACTGTTCACCAAATAAATATTCTAATCCCATTGAACCACATTTTACTTCTTAATGATAAACATTTATGTCGGATTTTTGAAATTCAAAACACAAAGATGGAAAAATTTCATTTAAATGGAAAAATCAGTTTTTATAAGTACCACTTAGTGGTTTCACTATTCTTCAAAAATTGATGTTTTTCAGAAAATTACCAAAAATTCACCCTAAGCTATATTTGATATTCTGAATTCAAAAAAGATGTATATTTTAAAAAATTAAAAACATATAAGTTGCATCAATTAATTTAATAATTAATTTCTGCTGTTAAATCAAATAGCGTGTTTTTATGAACCAAAATGTATCAAAAGATTGACACTAGTTTAAGTCCGATTTCAAAGTGAAATTAATTACAACGACCACTATTGGATTAAATGTTAAAAATATCTTCTAATTTCACATTAAAACCAATTAAAAAGATAATCTAATCATATAAATAAATTAGATTAAAAAGAGGTTTTGAATTAAAATACAACATTTTTCACTATTCATTAAAAAATGAACTTTTTCGGAAAAATACCAAATATTTACAAAAAGTAAATTTTGATGTCCCGATTATAAAGAAAAATTTTATTTTGTCAAATATAACACATAAAATTGTCAAAAGGTGGATTTAAAAGAGTGTTTCCATCAAAAGGCGGTTAATCGACCTTTCAAATAATATTAGAATGTTTACGCTTAAAATTGGATTCATTCACATTTTTAATCCTATAACATTTATTGTAAAGAGTAAAAATATTTTAAAAACATATATAATCATTTTTTAGTTAGTTCTGTTCATTCCCGCCATTACAATGGCTAGGCGTTAACTACAATTTAAAATAACATTATTTTATTATTAGAGTGCAACGTAAGATTCCCAAGAAACTCGTTGTTGCTTATTGGGTATGCAATCGAGCATAGAGTCCCCTTTAAAGTAATATTAATATTTTATTCAGAAATATGGATAAATATAAAAATTTCATATTCTTTATTTACCTGGGGTGTTACATCCTTCCCCCCTTTTTGGAATTGCGTCCTCGCAATTTTAAAATTGGGCTTGGAATCATCATTGAAAATACCACATCGGAACAATATTCAGTAAAACAATCAAATTAAAATAAAGAAAGATAAGAACAAAGGTCACCCAAGTTAACCCATACTAGGATTACATGTATGAAAATATGGACATGGAGGAAAACACAAAGGGTCATGTTCTGATGGATAGTGATAGAAAACATGTTTAGGAGAAAGTTAACCACATGAAAATCAAAAACATATGATGGGTTAAATGGTATTCGATTCCCCAGTAGGAAAAGTTAATAGACAACATTTTTTTATTGAGGAATTTATTCTTAAGGAAACATAATTACTAATCATGTTGACTTTCAACTTTTATTAGATTTCATACACAAACTCATATTTTCTCCAAAAGACGAGTATTTAGGAAGAATTGTTCACATTAAGAGTACTATAATCAACTTCTAGAGGATCACCTAATCCACAAAAGAGAACTATATACATCCAATATCTTTATACATTAAACAAAACCAAAACCAAAAAGGTTAGTACAAGATCAGATAATCCAGAAAAGGATAACCCTTTATAAAAAGAAAATCTATTCTTAATCTCCAAAATGTATCAAACAATACCCAAAGTTCAAAAAAGACAATTCAATAAACAAAATGTCCATAAAATACATCAAAGTAAACGAAACTAATATTGAAACCCAAATATTTAAATGATTTAGTCACATAGTCTTCCAAGTTAAATCATAACATTTATCTCCAAACAACATCAGTTGCTCCTAAAGTCTCGTATTGAAAAGTAATTATCCTAATCACATATCCTCCATGATAGGATAATAAATTTCCATAGATAACCCAAAATCAGCTTAATCATAATTCATAAAATCATCTAACTAAAAATATCTAGTCAAACTAATCAGGGACTTCACGTAGCCCAGTGGTAGGCGATAAATACCAGTTGCACTTTGGTTGTGGGCTCGATTCCCACAGCTTTGTCTGGCGCGATGGGTTTTCACATGGTCTGCATGTTGTCCTTTTTCCAAAACTATATAATTCTTAAAACATTCCCCAAAACGAGATAAAATATTCAAAATAATAATAATCATAAAATATTTTAACCTCAGGTATATCTCATGCCTTTCATTTTCCATCATAACATATAATAACCCATAATTACTTCATAAGTAAGGATCATATAAACCCTAATGGTTACCTTTATAATTATTACCTAAACTACCACATAGATTGGTCATCTCGTACATAATGAATTACAGAACATAGCAAGGTTCAAGTGGATGATAGTGACTCATTGATAGTTGGTTTAGAACAACCACGAGTTTCCTCATTGAATAGCCCATTTCATCTAGTCTCTTAATCAGAGAATAACCACTATTTCCTTCAAACCTATTGTCACTTTGGTGCCTCCTAGATCCATCCATTCACTAAAAACAGAAATTTCAGTGTGAGTATATCAACAAAACCATCATGTACTAATGAGGAAGATAACCACTAAGATATACTTACTTATTAACTTTATCTAAAACTAGGACTCTTTCTGAAATCCTAACCATCATGGTAATGTCACTTATGCTTAGAGGATACCCTAACCTCTATTATTATCTAAACCAACCTTTGATACCAACTATAAGGCCCCAACCTTAAACCATACGTAATCTTGAGTTATTACAATATTACACATTGAGGATCTTTTCGAGTTTAGAGTTTTAGAGAATTAAATCATAAAACTTGCGTTACATTCCACATTTAAACAGTGTGGTTACATAAAAGATAGTATTCTTTTTTCCCATCAACAGAAACATATTTAAAATAAAACATGGATTATTTCTTGAAACTTCCCTCTCACTATCATCATATCATGTACCTTTCCCTTGACCTGTAAAAAACATTTCAAAAAAAACATGGGATGAGCATAAAAAGCTCAGAAAGGGTTATAAAATTATGGAAAGGAAACATGAGTTCATATATACAAAAGAATGAAATCATACATTACCCATAAAACATAAGCACTTTAACATACCTCATCAAATCATGAATTAATCAAAGAAACCATAAGACATAAAGGTAACAGGAGGCAATCATAACATTCTTACGTAGAGAGTAACCCTCTTGGTTACGTTTGGAATACCCATCACAGTACATTCCCTAAATCTCTTCGTAGAAACCTCAATGTTTCACTCCTTCGCATTACCCAATGAATTGGAGAGCTATATCGGCCTCACCCGCCCTTAGATTATCACAGAACAACCCGTATTCATAACAATTCTTAAGAATAATAACATAATCATATCACAGAAAACATGCATAAAAGAAACATAACATTTCCACCTTTCAATCACAATTTATCAATACAACACATTGATGTAAAAACATTATGAAAACCATTTTCAATACCAAAATAAATGAAATGTAAAACATGGTATTTATTTTTCTTTTAAAAAGAAGGTATAGATTGTAGAGGAAGAAGAAACTCAAATAATGGTCACGGCGGTGGTGAAGTCGTTGTCGCCGCATACGTACGACAAAAACACTCCCTTTTGTCATTTAGTAGAACACTTCGTATAAAAAAGATTCTTTTTTGGATAATCGTAAAAGTCAAAGGGGTTTATGAACAGTATAAAATAAGGTTGTGTATAAAACAAAATATGCCTCAATTAATGGAGATTGAGACGAAGTCCCTTACAAAGACGATATCCTTGGTTTAAGGAAAAATCAATTACATAATTATGTGTGAAAAAAAAATATACCAAATATAAGTGGATATTAAGTGTAAAAAAATTATAGGTTATTCAAACATATACATAGAACTTCATATTCAAGGAGTACAAGTTTATCCCAAAGAATCCAATTTTGGTTAAGAAGTTCCCTTTCAAAAATTTGACAGCCTAACGGCGTCACTATAAATTCAGAAAATGAGTTGATGAGAGATAAAAACTGTATCTCATCACATGGACATAAAATTTAAATCAATAAGGATATAGAAGAACATATCCCAACATAATAGTATGTGAATTAAAATACATAACAAAAGAAGTCTTCTAAAAATAGGAGGGTGAAAGGTTCCCTTACCGACATGGGTATCTTTCAAGACATGCACCCCGTGAAAGAAGGACAATACAACATTTATGTAAATACTCATAAATGAAAGTATATTACACAATGAGTAAAATAATGGGCAGTATATACACAACTCAAAGGAAATTGTGGAAAATGTAGCATAAATCTCATGTGAATAAAAGTGAGATGAAAAATCCCTTACGATAACTCGGAAGCCTAACGACGCCACTTAAAACATACAATAATGGATCGATGAGATAAAATATGGTCTCTCATTATATTTAAATAATGTTTACAGAAAGAGTAATATAAAAGAACATCCCCCAACATAACAAATAGTATCTTAAAATATGTTACATAAAGGAGAGTACTTAAAAAGAAAGAGAGAGGTTAGATCTCTTACGAAAAATCGGCAGCCTAACGGCGCCACTAAAAACATACAAAATGGATTGATGAGAGAGAATAGGGTCTCCCATAATATGAACATAAAAATTAAGGTAAGAATAATATAAAAGAACATCCCAATAACAAGAAATATGATCTTTAAATGGAATGTCAAAAAAGAGTGTACTTAAAAAGAAGGAGAGGAGTAGGATCCCTTACCTCAAGTCCAACTTGTCTTTTTTGTTTCTATATATTCCTGAATAATAATATTTGGTAAATTTATAATTGATTATGAACCACCTATAAATATTATTATTCAGTTCATATCACATATTTTAATGTTATAATAATTTTTTAATAATAAGAGTTAATATCAGACGTTTTTGTCGATGTTTGGTACATGAGTCAAAAATTGAACTTTTTGGAAAATAATTTTCCATGTAGTTATAGGTACATCATATCCAGAATAGAATTGATGTTTTAAATATCATATATATCCAGTATATATTTATTTTATACTATTCCATATCATTTGGAGATAAAAATTAAAAGCACCGTTCCTGGAGATGGTAGGCCGTACGTAGGAATGAACACTACTTTCATTTTTTGTCATTTTAATGGAATTAAAACAAAATGAGAGAGAGATATATATATATGTTATAATTCCAGAATGATATCCATAATTTAGATTTAAAATATTACATTTATATCCATTATATATATGTACATATAATAGTACATAACATTTTGAGATAAGAAATGAAATGTACCGTTCATGGAGACGGTAAGCCGTACGTACGCATGAACGCTACTTGCATTTCTATTTCATATTTAATGGAATTAAAACATAATGATACATAATAGTATTTTAATTCCAGTATGTTATCATATATAATATCATTAAATATTTCCTTTATACGTACCACATATGGTATTAACGAATCAAATCACTTTGAGGGGGCGATAGTCCGCACTTCCTTAAATGAAGATATCACGTTTACCCATAATCGAAACCATAAAGGTATGCCATAAATGAAAAATACTGAATCTTAAATAAAACATAAACATATTATATGTCATATATAAATATAGTGTCATCTTAATGTCCACCTTCTAAGGTGTTAGAAGAATGTTGAACAATCATCATTTTGTGAGGCAGAAATTCACATTCCACAGAAACAGTATGTTCTTTAACCATTAGATGTAGGTGTGTGTAAGTGTAGCTCAAATAATTATTATACAAAAATCCTAGTATATTGAAGATACTGGATTTGTTACAAAATAAATGAATAAAAATAGTTTAGGGGGTTGGATAATAAAAATAAAACAAAAGGACACAAGTGAAGACATTACCTTAAAATCGGGTAACTCCCTTTGGTTTGATCTCAAAGGCTTTCTTGGGAAGACTTCTGCCCAAATTCAGGCTTCAATGTGTTATAGAGGGATTTGGAGAGACAAAATGGGCAGGGTTTGGGCGAGCCAAAGGCTTTGGAAGTGTGGGTAAGGAGGTAGAGGTGGGGGCCTTTTATAAGAGGAGAGGAGGGGCACTCTTGGAATGTAAGGAAATGTTACTTTATTTTAGAATGAGTTTTGGATTTTAATGGTCCCACATTGATTTTTCTCAAGTATAAGGTGATAGGGGTTCGAAATCCACCCATCCAATAGGTTTTGGACATGTTTAGGTCTTGTATTGTACGTTATCTTTCCATTTTATTTAAATCGTTAAATAATGAGGCCATCAATGCATCATTAAGATGTCATAAATAATTTAATTTACTTAATGTCTAAAAATTATAAACAAAAACTATGATTTAGGAAATATTTTTAGATTTTGAATGACTATTTATATTCAAAAATCTGACTTGTATAACCCCATGTAAAAATTGTTTTAGTAAAACATCTCATGTTTGTGTCATTTTTACTTTAACATTAAATAAAAAGGTATTTATGTCATTTTCCAACCAAAGTGGCTCCATGGGGTCCCCAAGTTGACCCATGGATTGTCTTTATCGGCGATGACACATTTAATGAGGGTAGAACATGTGTCTAGGTCTTTTAATTTTATTAAAACATTATTCTTACCTTAAACTACACTAATTACCTCTAATCGCGATGAATAACATAATAAGTAACTATTCACCAAAAATTATTCTAATCCCATTGAACCACATTTTACATATTAATGAAAACCATGTATGTCGGATTTTTGAAATTCAAAACACAAAGATGGAAAATTTTCATTTAAACGGAAAAATCAGTTTTTATAAGTACCACTTTGTGGTTTCACTATTCATCAAAAATTGATGTTTTTCAGAAAATTACCAAAACTTTACCCTATGCTATATTTGATATTACGAATTAAAAAATGATGTATATTTTAAAAAATTCAAAAAATATATGTTTCATTTATTAATTTAATAAGTAATTCCCGCTGTCAATATAAATAGCGTGTTTTTATGAACCAAAATGTATCAAAAGATTGACAGTAGTTTAAGTCCGATATCAAAGTGAAATTAATTCCAATGACCACTATTGGATTAAATGGTAAAAATATATTCTAATTTCAGTTTAAAACCAATTCAAAAGATAATCTAATCATATAAATAAATTATATTAAAAAGTGGTTTTGAATTAAAATACAACATTTTTCAGTATTCATTAAAAATTGATCTTTTCGGAAAAATACAAAAAATTTACACAAAGTAAATTTTGATGACACGATTCTAAAGAATAATATTATTTTTTCAAATATAACACATAAAATTGTCAAAAAGTGGATTTAAAAGAGGTTCGCCATCAAAAGGCGGTTAATCAACTTTTTAAATAATATTAGAATGTTTACGCTTAAAATTGGATTCATTCGCATTTTTAATCCTATAACATTTATTGTAAAGAGTAAAAATATTTGACAAACATATATAATCATTTTTTAGTTAGTTCTGTTCATTCCCGCCATTACAACGGCTAGGCATTAACTACAATTTAAAATAATATTATTTTATTATTAGAGTGCAACGTAAGATTCTCAAGAAACTCATTGTTGCGTATTAGTTACGCTATCGAGCATAGTGTCCCCTTTAAAGTAATATTAATATTTTATTCACAAATATAGATAAATATAAAAATGTAATATTATTTATTTACCTGGGGTGTTACACATTCAAAGCCTTTTGGCTCAGCCAACCTCTGCTCAAATACACTCTCAACTTCCCTCACTTCATCCTAGAGGCCTTCATTTAGTCAGAAAGCCTACTTAAGGAGCCCTTTTGATCAAATAAAAAGGAAGAACCCGAAGAAGAAGTTATGTTTTCACCACCCTTTTTCAAATACATTTCTTCTTCCACTTCTTATTTTGTTTTTATTCCCATTCTAAAATAATGAATCCAGTATCTACTATATACTATAATATTATTATAAATATGCCACAACCATATTCAGTATTACATCCATCCATTGAATGACATGTCACAGTATGTGTGGACGTACGACTTACCGTCTACACTTCGTGGTGTAATTTTTATTCAATATATTATTATTTTTATGGGAATAATAATGATGTGTAATTCATGTAAATAATAAATATAACATGATAATGATTCTGTATATATGATATACCATCCAATTATATATTATTTTAATATCATAAGAATGATATTGTCGCTCGTGTATACGTACGGACTACCGTCTCCACGAACGCGATGAGATTCATTCTCTATCATATCCATTCAAGTATAATTCTCATTTTATGATTAATAATAGTATCTAAGGACTTGATATAATCCTGGATATGATTAAGATACAACCTATCCATCACAAACACGGCTTACGTAACAAAACATATAAAAGAAAACGAGTATGTTAACACCCGAAACGACGATAATAGTAAGATATTATTAACTAATCAATTTTAGAAGATCATATATGATATCATTTTAATATATATGATTCTTGTATAATTTAATAACAATTATTTCACAATTATACATGAGGTTAACCTACCCCCATCCATGTAAAAGTACAAGTTAAGGGTATATTTCACAATCTCTTCATTATCCGAGGTTGTTTATACGTAATAATCTTCTGAGACTTCTTTATCATCCACATCCATGTTTCTTAAAAATGTATTTCAAACATTTTTACTATTTACTAGAATATGGGTTAAAGTCATTTATACCCTTGTTGACTTTTTTAAGTGGTTTATAAAGGAATATTTCTGTCTTTTTCCAAACAAGGTGCTTTTTTAACCTTTTCGACGGAATTCAGGTATGAATATTTTTTTAAACTTATAAGGCGGGTGTGGCTATTTTCCGCCGTTATAAAATCTTCGAAGCTTCCCATAAAATCTTATAAGAATATTTTCATAGAAAATTTTTTATTTTACAAATATATGACTCTTAAATGTTTTCAAAATAAAAAGTGATATTTCTCTAAAAAGACTTTTTATTTCATCTATGTCCACATCCTTTGATGGATTTTACGCTTATTTGATGTTGATTTATTATAAAACAAAACTTATATATTGTATTGAAGGTTTTGTGATATGTTTGACTGTGGATGTGTTATTTTTATACCATTCATGGTTTATGGATGAAGTATTTACATTTCATATGCTAGTTTTAATACGAATGTTTATTTTATGATTAAACCTTTTCATATGGGAATGCAATGGACTTCATATGTGACGTGTGGAGCATGCTATAGTTCCTCGATGCATCGGTAGGTCTCATGAGACAAACAAGTGTCTTGGAACAAGGCCTTGAAGGAATCTTATTTGTAGTCTTGGCATGAGGCCTTGGCTATGTGGTTATGATAGTCTGGCATTATGCATTACATCATTATGAAAGTGGTTATTGATATTGCATGTGATTATTCTATTAGTAGAATATCCATGTGAATAAGTAAATGACATTATTTCATTTTATTTTTTCCATAATATGTTGAATTTCAAGATTAATAGGCTTTTTTTAGTTATACACTGCCTTAAATGTTTATTATTATTTATGAATGTTTCTGCTATATTGTTATCCTTAATGGGAATTTGAGCTCACCCCTTTTTTATGTTTTATTTTTTCCAGGATGTGAAGAAGTAAATTATGAATGACCTGCAGGGATATTATGAGGGGATAATAGTGTGTAATATGTATAAAATATGTTGTTTTAGTAGTTTTTAACTTTATGATGTAATGTATAACTTTATAAATATATCTAGTGTTTCCAAGGCTACTAAACCAATCAGTCATTCGAAATTTGACCTTTCTTGTGATCATGCCAATGTTCTGTAATAATTCACCGACTCTGGGTAAATGTGGTCGGGGTGTTACATAGTTCATGTCTTGATCAACAATGTCCAATTTATCGATGAAATGGTGAGGACATCCTATAGAAGAAATGAACTTATGAATATCATCTTCATAGGAACCTGGAGTTAATTGAAATAGACCATAAATTATTTGAGAGTCCCACCATGATTAGTATTGTGAGGGTTTAGATAATGAGGCATGTTATACATGAAGTTTATTGTTCCATTCATGATCATGTAGAGAGTTAGTGAGGATACTCAACACCCGCCCGGCCCCCATAGACTCAGTTGTTGCACGACATCATGTACAAGTAACTGATGAATTTATATATGTATGAACCCAATAAAATCATCAAATGTTGTGAGGTGGACATCAAATATTGACCCACCAATATTTAGCACCATGTGGGAATTTAGGATCAGTTGTAGAGGACCCTGATTGAATGACCATCCTATTGGATTATATGTTATCATAGTAGGTTAACACAAGGGAGAGTTACTGGTTGTGGGAGATCCATGGGTGTTGGTAGAATCCACTGTGTTTTGTCTTTTTTTTTCTTTTCAAGGTGGAATAGAATGAAACATGTAATAATTTATACACCTGATTTTTTTTCAATATATTAGTTTCAAATATTTCTATATACAATAATCATGAAAATTTCTAAGATGACGTGAGATTACATTGATAATGTGACCAAAATTTATTTTTTATTATATAAAATATATATTAAATTTTTCACTTGTATCCTCTTATAGAAAACATGAGGAATCTTAAACAGGATCATGGATCATAAATCTGAGACCATAGTTGATATTGAAACATGGTGTTTACCATATGTGTGACATAAAATGAGTTATCATGGGGAATTTCGACTCCTAACTTGTTAGTGTTACATTGAGAGAGTAAATAAAGAAATAGATACATTAAATAATTTATTTCAATGCAATGGTTAACTATATAATAATATCATCACGTTGAATTCTCCAGGGATACGTACATAATTTTTGGGAGAATTCTACAGTCCTCTATTTCTCATTCATTGTTGGATCTCGTTGGATGATCACAAAATTCAGGATCAGATTGGATGAAGATGCAAAAAATAGTACAACTTATCTAGATTATTTTTGGATGAGTAAAATATCAAGAACGAACTATTATAGAGGTATTACTCATAATTTGGTATTTTAATCTCTATTATTAAATAGATACACATGATTGAACATTGATCTTCGACCATCAACCCATTGAGGCCTTTTTATGTACTTGAGTACAAAAATCTTGATTAATTTCAATTGTTTTCTAACCATGGGTTTCATGTTCATGATCAATTTTCTCCGGACTATTGAAACGGATCATTTATAAATTATTATTGATATTTCCCTCTTCATTATTCATGTTCATCTGATGTTGAAACCCATGGACTTGTTTTGATAATTAAAGGGTGGTACTAAGCACGATCTGAAACCATGAATCATAGTGGTTTCGTGAAGAAAAAAATATTGATCAACCAAGTCCTGATATAGACTCCATTTATGGAATGCGATTTCTATTTAGTGAATTAATTATATGGAATTGGAGGTGGAAGGAATGACAACATGTAAATTTTATTGTGACACCTAGAAAAACCACCATTAAATATTTTCTGGTGAATGATGTCCATAGATGATGATTTGTAGCCATACTAGATAGATTTGGGAATATTCAAGGTGATATATATGGTAAATCAATTATATTTGAGGGTGAGGATCATATTAGGTATATCGTAAAAATTTTCAACTATATATCATTAACAAGGATGAACACCCAATGAGTAGCATCTCAGTAGTGGTGGCTAAGGTTTTGGAAAACATATATGTTAAATAGTGTGTTTCCCTATTACACACTCGATACCCCTTTCCCATTTGAAAAAACCATGTGATTCATCCCATTGGTGGGATCATGTGTTGATGCATAAGAATAGGTACCTGACTTTGTACACAAGTACACATACATGAAGAGTCGTAAAAGACCTTCCCTCATGGTTAGTCTTGACATGACATATGGTTCAACTAGATAATGCATAATACTACATGGTTTGGAGCTAGGTGAATGTTGTGGACTTGTCCAGGTGGTGGAGTGGTAATGCACACAGGGTGGGTCTCCTCCAACACCATGATCACAAAGTTTATTTTTGATTAAATATTAATTTTTCATATATATATCATTTCAATATATTTTTGATCCACGAGTAGCCTATCAAATGTGTATTTTTATATAAAATGTAATTATACAGTCAGTTATGGTTATTTTTTGTCACAATGTAAAATGTTCTAGGAATAGTTCCTAATAATGAAATACCTAATGAAGGTAGTGGTCCCACATGATCACCAACTCATTTTGGAGAGTTACACACTAGTAGAGATCATGTGTTGTGTTCTTAGATTTCCATAATGAGTTGACCTTCTTGCATAGTAGGGAGGATCATCCACAACGAATACTGGTTTGTCCACTAGCATAGCTAGAATGTGGAATCCTTAATGGATACAGAGTTGAACCACCTGTATAGCTTGGTTGGGGCTTCCTCAATTCCTAATGAGTTGACCCTTTAGCATAATTCGGAAGTTCTATCCTCAATGGCTCATGATTTGACCTTCCATCATTGTTTTTACGTGGCTAGCTCATTGGATACATAGTTGAACATCTAGTATTTTGGGTTGTGGTGTCCTTGATGGATACTATAATTACCCTCTAGGAGAGTTTCATAGTTGATTCCTCAACATCTAGAGACTGAACCCCCCCAAATGTACTATGTTGTAGGGCCTCCAAATTTAATTGGTGGACATATGACTACATGGAACTATGAAATAGAATTGGTTTTCTTGTACAATTATTTCTACGAAGATGTGTTGGATGTTGGGAATCAATAATTTAATTTGTGAACTATTAGATACTCTTCACCATTATATGAGCTATGAAATGGAGACCACCTTACTCACTAATTTTGTCTTATTTTGACTAAGGATATATTTATATATATCCTTATATATTCAAACATTGTATATGTTAAATCTCCTTCTAGTTGAGGTGAATAATCCTGTGGTTTTACACGTGCCTTCGGTATCTAGATTCTCATAGTGGAATGTATTGAACAACTATTTTATCAATGGAAATTTTCATCTTATAATTATGAAATATAATCTCATGAAATTACAACACAATGAACTACAATGTACTATGTGTCTTTTAAACACAATATTGTCATATCTTTGTTTTGAATAATCAAAAATTGACATGCACGGTTTCATTCGGTAAGATAATTAGAGTCTAATAAGACAAAACATTTTTTTGAATAGATACATATCATTATGAATAGTATCGTAACTTAATGGATAGTAATGAAAAGTAATGAATAATAACTAATAAATAATCAGTGAAAAAAGATAAACATCACTAATTTATGTATAAATAAAATTTAGAAATAATAATTGTGAATGAACGGTAATAGTATAAGTATTACTCTTTTTGTATGCCAAAAATATTATAATTACAATTCAATGAATAATTTAATAGTTACAAATTGAAATTTATTTTTCAAAAAATGTAGTCCTAAATTTTCTTACTTTATTATCTTTTGGTTGTATAAAAATTTTATGGGACATTGATTAATATTTCATGCTATTATAAATTTAGATATATTTTTAATGTGGTGTTTTGAAATAAATTATTTTATATTTTAATATAAATGTATAAATATTTTGAAAAATATTTTAAATAAATTTACTTAAATATTTAATTCTACAGGTCGAAAAATTGTTATGGTGAATTTTTGGGATTTATAAAAAATATTGAATATTTTGTGAATAGTAAAAATAATGTTTTGAGTTTTAGGTTTGTTTAATGACATAAGAATTATTTAATAATTAAAACACAATTAGGTTCAACTTATGTACAATAAAATATGATATTAGGTTCCTCAATATGATAATACAATGGGAAATTATAGTGGGCAAGCCCATGGTTTTTCAAAAACCACTAATGAAGTGCCCTTTGAAATTATTAAAAATATAGTTTTCTTTTACTATAAATAGAAAATATATCCTTCATTATAATTCAAACAAAATCCACCATCCTCAATGATATTGTACGATAAACTACCCAGTAATCCTTCCAAGGTGTACTCAAGATCCCAAGGTACAATTATTCATGTTTTAGTTGTAACTCTATAATGTATGGGAATCTACCTCCCTTCTCTTTATCAAGATTTCATTTTATGTTATTCTTTTTAATTTCATTTTGATTATGTTGGAATAAATCATTTCATATCCCCATTAATTTAAATATTGTGTTATAATGATGAGAGACCCCATTTCCCTCATCAAATTATTTTATGAAATTTTATGCGACGTCGTATGCTGCTAAATATTCATTAGGGATCTGTCACCTTTTCTTTAATTTTAATTTTTCTTCTTTTATTTTTCTTTCCAAAAAAGATTTCATAAAAAATAATTATATTCCCCTTGTACCAGAAATGTACTGGAATTTTAACATGATAAAATAACAACTGTTCATCATCTATCATTCCCCTTTTCAATATACAAAAAATGAAAACACATACTGAGATGGGTTAATTTACCACATACAAGGATGATGGGTTTTCAATTTCAGTTACCATATTTAATTCAGGTCAAAAAAATTATATTGATGGTTGAACAATAACATAATATAGGTATCATGTCTCATCCATGGTTCTTAAATCCTCTTGGACACTTTATTTTATTTTATAAACTAATCATGTTCCTAGTTGCCAAAAACTGCCAATTAACCACAAATGATATCACTAATGATTTATATAATGATTAATCTTCATTCCAAGTAATAAAATTAAATTTAAAAACATGTAACCTTCTATATGTTCAATAATATAATATAATTATTAATTTAGAAAACTATCCCCATTTAACAGGATACTTTGAATATGTATATAATTGATCCATCATTAAAACAAAGGAAACAAATAGACATGAACAATGGAATTCAACATCATAACCATTCTGAATGGTTTATAATGAACTCAAAAAGGATGAAAATATAATTTAATTATTTAATATTGTCTATAATTAGTAATTAATGTACCTAATTATTTTATTCAGTTCATTTATATGAAGTGGAGAAACCATCAGTCTTAAGGTTAGGGATCCCCTCTATTTCAAATTTAATTAAGAATTTCTTCTATGTAGTTTCCTCTTACGTATAATTCGTAATGTTGGGTATGATTTATCACATTACCCATACATCCAACTTGACGTATAAAATATGATAAATACATTTATCTCTAATTAAGGTCTTCTAAATACACATGATAACATTATGATATTCTGAATGGGAATCTACCCAAACCGCCATTATTCATTCAGGTTTCTCAGTCATTCATTTTACCCAAAATATTTTCACCTTTATTTTTAATAAAATTTCAAAATAATGTGTATATTATGTAAAATCATGTTTCAAGATCCATCATTCAATATCTTCTGGGTATATACATGTTTTATGTGATTCCCTCCTCGACACATCCCAAAAAGAAAACTCGTTTCAATGAAACATCCAAATTATTTAACAAATTTAAAGTGCACTATATCATTTTTTTAGACCACTATTGTTTTTATCAAAAAAATATTTTTATTATGAAAACCATTCTTAAATACAATTGTTACATTTTTTCACTTAGGTTGTGCATCGTATTCCATGATCTATGCATATTTTTCTTTATTAATGTTTATGTATGTTTTTATTCCTTTCGCTCATGGAAAATTTTATTATACAACCATACGTTTTGCATTATGACATGAAATTGACACCCATTTCTCTCCAGGGGTTCTTTTATTTTTAGGTATGATTCATTATTTATGATTATTTATTTGGAATTAATATTCATGAACATGTTAATATGTGTGTGCCCAAATATCACTCCAATGCAATGGGTGTATATTAATCTCATGAGACGTTATATGCAACGATATTTGAAGATAACCATAACTCATGCTACCATGTGTAATGGTCTGGGTGGTTAACCATGATTTATGATCCCTTATGTGAAATGTTCATTGAATCATGATAAAGTTCTGATTTAAGTTTCTACCACATTACTTTGAATTCAGGTTTATATGATCCCATGTTTATATGTTATGATTCTATATTCCATTGTATATCATTATGTCATGATCTCTAACCCTTGTTCTAATGAATTATTCTTATGTTTATTTCATTTTTGTGCATTTATCTCATCCTTTAATACATATGATACCCGTGGTATCATATGTAGATGTAAGGGATAAAATGAAGTTTATATCTCATTATGAAGATTAAATAAAAATATGCTTTTGTAGTTCCAATATTTCAGTTCTATGTACGTTGTCGTCCAATACACTAGGATTTATGTTCCTTATCTTGTACTCTGATGTATAATAATTCTTAACATTATATACTGTTTTATGTTAATGGATTGGGTCTCTATAGTTGGTATAAAAGGATGGTCTAGTTATTTATGGATTTTATTAATAGAGAACTCTATTAAGAACCTTATTGATGATACTACATATAATAAAACACCCCGAAAATTTTGAAATTATAGAGTAAGTGGTTAATCAATAACATATATCCCATTCTGGATACTTACAGTGACCCACCCTAACCCCAGACTACCCTGAAGCCAGTTCGGAGTGAAAATTAAACATGGTATGTAATTTTTATTATAGAAAAAAAAAGAATAAAACAAAAATAATGTTCCACAATATAGGATATTTTTTGTTTTTTTCATGGAGAATCAGATACAATTATTAAAATTCTTCAAAAACATAAAATGGGAAAGAATATCCATAGTGGTGGCATCGAACAAAGTAAATCAAATATATAATACAGGTAAAATTTAAATTAATCGTAGAGTGATCATACGAATTCTCAATAATGGGGGTTATAATTAAATATTTCTCAAATTGAACACTTTCTAAAACCATCATTAAAAATTATTTACTAAAATTTTTATTAGGAAAGCATAACATAACATTTTGATCAAAAAATACAGGTTTACATTGCAATGAATATTAGAAGGGTTATAATAAAATATATTCTGATTATAGGAATACTTATAAGAAATATAGATTTTTCAACATATAATGTATGATTCATTCTAAAAATAACAAGTATGAAATACAGAAGTAAATGTACCAAATTCACAGCTGGTAGAAAAACAAGATCAGAGTAGCGCATAAAATAATAAGTTAAATTTCATTATTTACAAACTCTAAAGTGAATAACAGAAGATAAATTATCTGAATTCTAAACAACATGATATAATAATTTACATATTCTAATTATCATAAGTAAAATATCTTTAACCATGAATATTCAACTTGTCAAATATTTATTTGGTTAATTAAATAACATAGTCATAATGTGGGAAGTGCATATGCGAGACTATGTCAAGGCCTTGTTACCAGACCATAAACTCTATGTCAAGGCCTTGTTTCATGAATATTAATCAAATAGGGAAAGGCCTCATCCAATTCCAAGTATATATTGTCTCTTGATACCTACATATGCATTGGGGGGACATAGTGGGCCACACATGTCACATAATAAGTCCCATGCATTCTTTATTTATGAAAACCAGAACCCTCATACATCATTTATTTTTAAATAACATATTTTCCATGTTTCACATATTACATGGTTTCTTATTTCATATTATTCAAAGTGTCACATTCCATGTTGAATAATTCAATCCCTCAATTTATATTATTCAAGGTTTCCATTCAACATTGAATAATTTTGGTCTTAATTCAATAAAAGGCCATTTGTGTTTAGTAGCATTCATTATCATTTACATTTAAAAATTGATTCATGATTTTAAGTGTTAAAAACAATACTAATAGCTGCATGGATATGACTAAAAATGACATGAAAGATAACCATATTATAGATTATGTGATGAATACTAATGCACAAAAAGAAATACATATATTGTCACATAAAATGATAACCCTAAATTCTATGATCTTTTAAACCAAATTCATTTTGGGAATTCATCCTGGTTTTGATTCATAACTAATTTAAAAGTAAACAGAATATTTCATGTGCAGTATTAAACAAATAAATATCCAAATGGGTATGAGTTGTATTCTTATGTAATACATATTAAAAGGATACTCTAAATGATTTACAAAACAATTTTAAGTATATAAAATCAACCATAACTAATACAATTTTATATTTATGAAAATAATTATGTATAAGAGTAAAAAATACCAAATATTATACTCATGAATTCTAAACACATCATAATTATAACATTTGGATAATCCCAAATTATCTAGGGATTAGTGCTATGTAAATATGGTTATACAGTATGGTGTATGAGATGAATTTTATTTTTAAATAAAAACATATCATATTTCAAATAAACATGTCTTATTAATTATTAGATATCCTTGAAAAATTATAAATAATATTGATGATGAATGATTATATGTATAACCATATTTTCACAAAAGCAAATATGCTTAATGTATTATAGGATTTAAATTAATATTCCAATGAATCCTATATGACTTTATTATTTTAGTAAAATTAATTAACAAGGGTCCTTATATTTTAAATCAGGGTATAATATTTAAAACGTTTATGAAACAAACTCATAAATTTGATTATGTAAAAAAATCAATATACATATATATAATTTATATTTATAACCAGTTATAAAAAGTATATATATAAGTGTCTTACACCAAAATTAAATGACACTTACATGTTTTAATCATATTAAGGACAATTTTTAAACACGAGTTTATTAATTTCAAATCATGCCATATTATATATGGGTTCAGTTATGAATGTTTTACATATATTTATACTTATGTATAAATTGATATATATATTCATATATATACATATCAAATACACAATAAACTCAATACCTTGTTTGGTAATAGAGTAAGAACACAATTAAATATATTGATTCACAATCAAGGAGGGATTAGTCGGTCATACACTCGACCATATCTAAACATCAATATACATATATATATATATATTTAAAAAGAATCGTGGAAAAGAAAACATAGTAACCTTACATGTTTTGAATGATGATTAGAGGTCCGAGGAAGCTCAATGGAGGTACTTGGAAAATATGAACACCAGTAAGGTTTAGTTTTTAAGAGAGTTATATATATATAATATATATAATATATTTTTAATACAACAACCAGGGAAAACCGCGACCCCATGGGTTAAAATAAGATCGAGGGAGTAACTATTTGTGGAAAATGAACAGAATAGTGGCCACCTGGTGTCATGGGTGGAGAAAAAAATAGATAATGTAGAAGTTGTGTAGTATTAGAATTTTTTACGTTGAATTATGATAAATATGTGGGGTTAGAAAACCATAAATAAATTGGATGGTTGAGATCTGATTGCGACTGAATCGGATGGGTATAGAGTGATGCAGTGATTTAACATGAAAAAACAGTTGAGATTAGATCATATATGATCCGACGACTGTGAGAAAAAAAACTGTTTTTAAAAAAGAAATGACTGGCTGAGATTATACAATTATTGATCAGATGACTAATAAAAACATATAGGATAATCCGTGGCCACTAAGGTCTGAGTACCGAACCGAATTAGATGACTCAGATTGAGTGCATTTGGATTTGAGGGTTGAGATCGTGTTTCACCTAAAATTCACCATCCCACATCCAAACAGAGCATGTCTTGTGGCTCCTTTATAAGCCTAGGGCTCCTAGCATTCGTCTAGTTTTATCCTTCCCCCCTCCCAGTAATACTCCGTACTGGGTTCTCTGTGGCGACACTCCTGCGCCCCCCATGCTACCATGACGCCCCACATTGTGGTGTGCTTTAGTACCCATGTGTGAGTTTTAAGCGCCCACACACATGACCACTAGCCGACATGTGTTGAGGCAGAAGGACTAGGCTCGTCCACCTACTCTCTTAGTAGTGTGTGTGGCCTCATTAGCCCAGCTATAGGGATGGTCCGTATGGTATATTTTTGTTTAAATTAATATTAAAAATAATATATAAAATCATAGGAAATAAATATAATAAAATTCATATTTTATTTAACATTATTTCTATTTTATATTGGGATGATTAAAATACACTTATACATAAAAATTTCAAGATTTCATTATACTAAAAAAACATGTATGTAAATTATTTTAATATTTTTAAAATAATGTTTATTATAAACATAGAAATTTGACATATAAAATCAAATACTATTAATTTTAAAATATAATTAAAATATCACCATACAACATTTAAAACATTAGAAACATTTGAATAGTATTTGAAATACATACCTATTATTGAAGTCAATCAACGTTTTACAAAATGTGATTTTAAATTAAAAACTATGATTTAAACGATGAAACAAAAGATATGTCAAACATATAAAAACAATTAAAATTTGAATGAATGTTTTATAGGTTTTATGAAAATTCAATCCATATATCTTAAATATTTTACTTCAATTTATTTGGGATTAACAAAATACTAACAGTCACTTTATATTAAATTCTTACCGCCCAAATAAGAATACAAAGGTCGTATGCATCTGAAATTGTCACATAAATGTATAAATAGTCTGATTTTATTTTGGTCATAAAAATCTATGAATTATGATGTTTCATATTCAAAATTTCGTCATGAAGATGGTTCATATTATCCCACAAATTCTCGGTGCATTTGTAGTGGCTCTGGTCAAACTGATGTTCATTACGATGTATCCAATAGAACCCTACTATCATCATGGTGTTTTTTGTTTTTCTCGGTGGACTCCCTGTAATTCTAATAGGTTTTTAATAGGTAATTTTGGGTTGTATGGTTCGCTTTTATATTGTGTTAATGTAAACACATTGGTGTTTAATTATATAAAATGAAACGTGTTTAGTTAGCATGTTTTTTTTTGGATAACATTAAAATTAAACAAAATAAAACCATAATAATATTATTACATGACTAAGAAGGTTTGGGGAAATCTATTATTCCACTACAGATATTTGTGTCCTTAGAATTATAAAATAATCGAACACAACAACCAGAAAGAGTAGGAACACATTACCTCCAACATACCCTCACAAAGTCGGCCAATGCGGTAAATCTTCTGAATATCCCAACATGGATTCCTAAATTAGTTTCTAGTCCTTTGAAATCGATAACCAAAATACACCAAGAGAAATGAGAGAAACTAAGATCATCCATAAGCATAATGAATTCTAGTATCTAGAGGAATTCTTTTTTGGTGTGGAGATCATATATCTAAGAGTGGACAAGATCTCTATAAATCACTCTAACTATATCATTCATGAAAATTTTGATGTCACGGAGAATCCCATATATTGAAAACATAAGATTTGGTCCATATAGGATGATTTTTGGTCACCCTTCAGAGAAGCTACGTAAAATTTCTTCAAATCTTGATAATTTTCATATATGGTAAAACAAATGAAAAGGTATTCCTAGTATGTTCCCCTTTGTATAAAATCTTCAAATTGAGTGTCTTCAATATGATGGTAGATATATACCTCTCCCACATAGGAATGGAGGATATTTAAGCTAAGGGTCACATTATAAAGACGTTTTAATGTATGGGGTTGGTTTGAAAAAGGTTCATTGTGTTCTTTAAATGACTCAATAATTATGCGTTCTAGTAATTTAGTATGGAGATATAAAATGTTTGTTAGTGAACTCATGTCTTCTATCTAAAAAATTTCGATAGATATGTTTAAATCAGTAGGACATAATCTTATTAGAATAGAAAATTTATTGTGTAAAAACATAAATTATAACATTATCCAATTATACAATGTTCATAAACCAAAAGTGTTTCATAACTACTCCATTATTCTCACAAAAAACAAGAATGGATTTCATGATGTCCTCCTTTACCAGGTGCACCATCATCAGAGACTTTCTAGGTAGGTTATTCATGTAATATTGATCACCAAAATATCCTTAAACATTGTTTGCATGTGTAATACTAAAGGGTTTGGATCTAGGTGATTGTTGTGGACCTGTCCAGGTGGTGGAGTGGTACTGTACACCGTGTTAATCTCCTCTAACACTGTGATCACTAAGTTGATTTTTGATTAAATATTAATGTTCCACATATATATATATATATCGTTTCATTATATATTTGATTCACGAGTAGCCTATAAAATGTGTATTTTTATATACAATGTATTTATACAGTCAGTTATGGTTATTTTTGTCACAATGTAAAATGTTCTAGGAAATGTGCATAATAAGGAAATACCTACTGACGGTAGTGGTCCCACATGATCACCAACTCCTTTTCGAGAGTTACACTCTACTAGGGATCAGGTGTTGTGTTCTTATATTTCCATAATGAGTTGACCTTGTAGCATAATAGAGAGGTTCATCCACAATGAATACCTATGTGACCCCTAGAATATCTATAACTAGTACTCGCCCGTGCTATTGCACGACATATGTGATTACTGGTTTTTCTATTAATAAGATATTAGTATTTAGAAATGTTGATAATAAATAGTAATATTGAGTAAATTTTAATTAGAATGTAATGGAGTATGATAATGGAATAGGAGTGTAAAGAATATAAAGACACAATTCAAATAGTTGACAAAGAAAAAAGAATAGAGTGCAAGTATATGGATTTTAAAATTTTGATGAAAAATTGAATCTATTTTCAATTTCGATCACAATAACTGTAATGGGGGACTAAAATGAATAATGCTAGATAAATCATTGATAAAACATGGTTTGTAATAATAAAACTGATAATTTTTAAAATAAATGAAATAAGAAAAATTGAATGAATGGGAAGTTTCAGAACACTTCTATACTTCGTTTTGGTGGCCGATGCATGCGACCTCCCACTGCCAACCATGCAGACACCATGACCCATCTCCAATATTATTGGGAACCTTATCCAAAAGAATACCATTTAAAAAATAGTTATAACGCATTACTTCAATTAAAAATTCAGACAAAATTGTATGGAAGCAGTTATTATAAACCTGGATGATTGTTTCAACTTCTAACAATAGTATAAATCAATCTTTAACAGTAGTTTGAGGTGCTGTCCAGATTTTGTTTGGCCCATAAAAGAGGAAAAAATTGTTATTAAGTAGAAAATTAACTAAAGGAAATAAAATTAAATGAAAGGGATAAGAATTTTTGGGTTTATAACCCCAAACATGTGTTGTATCTAACTTGTCAATAACAGGAAAATTTTTGTAGGTCAAGCCCAGTCCATTAGTGGGTGTGGTTTTCAGGGTAGGAACCACCACATCCTGGTATGCACCCCCTTCACATGCACTGGAATGATGAGAAACTAAAAAATATTAGTTCAAAACACAAATATATCCTATAATAGAATTTCACATGATCAAATCAAAACTCAAGAAAATAAACACATCAGCGTTTCTAATTAAATGTAGTTCCTATTTTACATATTAATAATGAATTTTTCATGGGATTGATCAAATTTGACGTACTAAATTAATTCCATACAAGAGGATGTCAATGTATTGATAGTAAGATGGTGACTTGCATTTGGGTGGGGGGGTTCAGAACACATGTTCTTTTATTTGTAAATATGTTCTTCAATAATATAAAATCAGTAATGGAGTGCATCAATAAAGGAAATATTTACATAAATAGTCTCTCAAAGGTCCATTGCAGAGAGGAGTAATTCAAATCTTGGAAAATAGTGAAATAAAACCTGCACATTTAATGAATTTTAGTGATACCTGCACATTAAATTAAATCGGAAATGTCTTGAATACACTATAAATATGTAGGTTGAAACCATCAAATACTTTAATATAAACTAAGAAAAAAAACCTAGATGTCTGTTTCTACTTCCAATAACTAAATGATTTGATTTACAATAGGTGCGTGAGTTGCTGTCCAGCTTTTTTCCTGACCAGAAAACAGAAAAAAAATGTTACTAAATATTAAAATAACACCTTATGCATGTCAGTAATACTCTAGGTGATCACATCTGTAAAGGAATTGTATTCACTCAGACATACAGTGTTAAACACCGATTGTGGTTTTTGACAGACTAAGGCATTAGATATGCTCCAGGGCATCCACTCCTTGATGATTTATGCTAATTTTCAATAAATAAAATAGGTGTGATCAACCTGATTGAACAGAAACACACACCCCTCAAAAAGAAAGTATAAACTGTTTCGCATATTAGTCCATAAAACAAAACATACTCTGAAAAAAAGAATAAATTGTTTTTTCTTACATTGTAGCTGATGAGATAGTGATGTGAAGTTTGGGTTGATAATGTTGAATCTAGATTTATGATGATAACTTGAAAAAGGATATACATGAAATGTTTGGTTTCTGGAAAAATTTCACATTGATTGATCTTACAAAAAAATTACCTTTTTCAGGAGTCTCAATAAGTAATCTTTCTAAGGGATCTTTCATGGGCCTCATCCACCATAATTACACTAACATGATCCTGTCAAAATAAAACAATGTATGGACACATTAAAATATGGATTACAACATCTCAGAAAATAAAAAAGTAGTCGTAGAAATGGATTATATAACTCATGTAGTTGGTAAATAGAGGATCATCCATCATCTCTTTTAGCAATAGTATTACCCCATATGTGATATAGTTTATCATGGTCACATCCTGTGCTGCGAGGCACAAAAACTATTGGTAAAACAGAGGTTAACTTCTCGATTTTATGACACAACACATGCATTCACTACCAATTCATGTTGGTGTATTCACAACTAATGGTAAAACAATTACATTACAGCGAAACAACAACGTAAACATTTAATGATGAGTAAAAGGGAATGAAATGTCATTAAATGGGTAACGTACATCCAAAAAACCGGTCATGTACTTCAAAAAACAAAATGTAGAACATAACACCCTATTATTAACGACGTCTACCTTGAGTAACAGAAACTAAAAAATTTGCATTAAAACAACTAGTATCAAAAACCTTCACCATTTTCATATTCCATAATGATTAACATCCATATTAATGGTAAAACATCGAGCAAAAAAACTGATAAAAAAACGTCTTTTAGGAAAACCGTCCAGCATGTCATGAACACCGTCCAGCATGAAAAACCTGATGCATGAAAGTCATCCAGCGTGTAAAGTTTATAATCTACCAGCATATAAGATAACAGGTTCAGCCCTGAATCCAAGGTCTGGGTCATCCACTCCTTGATGATTTATGCTAATTTTAAATAAATAAAATAGGTGTGATCAGCCTGATTGAACAGAAACACCCACCACAGAAAAAGAAAGGATAAACTGTATCACATATTAGTCCTTGAAACAAAACATACTCTGAAAAAAAATGCAGACATTGATTTTTCTTACATTTTAACAGATGATATAATGAGGTGAAGTTTGGGATTATAATGTTGGATCCATATTTATGATGATAACTTAAAAAAGGATACACATGAAATGTTTGGTTTCTGGAAAAATTTCACATAGATTGATCTTAACAAAAATTACCCTTTAAAGGAGTCCCATTAAGTAATCTTTCTAAGGGATATTTCACGGTCCTCATCCACCATAATTACACTAACAGAATCCTGTCAAAATAAAACAATGTAAGGACACATTAAAAGATGGATTACAATGACATATCAGGAAATAAAAAAGTAGTCATAGAAATGGATTATATAACACATGTAGTTGGTAAATATAGGATCATCCATTATCTCTCTCAGAAATAGTATTAACCCATCTGTGATATATTTTATCATGGTCACATCCTATGCTGCGACACAAAACATATTACATACACATTATACATACACTATTAATGGTGGTATTAATAATTTTTTCTGTCAGAATTAATATCCAGGGGATAATTGATTGTGTGATTTTTTGATCTGGGGTTGTTAAATACTTTAACAGTCATTCATTTACAATGGTGGATCAATATGTCATGTTCCTAATTAATGGTTCCAAACAAAGTGATGAGTGAGCCTAAATTGTAGGTGACTGTTGAGAGAAGTTTACAGATGAAATTGACCTTTCAAAAACTTTCTGGAACAAAAAATAACACATAATTATGGAAGGAGAAACAATGATAAATTTATTATGAAGATTACTAATTCATTCTGGGATGAAATGTGTTTCTGTTCTGAGTCTCCCGTTGAAGTAATTTTTTAAAGGTTCCACATGAGACCATCATACATTTCTGTTGACAATATTCCATCTCACGATCCTGTTTCTGAATAGTAAGGAAGCAGAAACAAAGACACTTGATGATAGAGCATTATAGAATTAAAGAATTAAATATTTAGACAAAAGAAATCTGCAATCCACAAACTGCATATACAACATCTCCACCATGGAATGGTTCACTGAAGTCATGCTTATGAATTTAAATACAATTTTATTATATATGCAGAAATATTGACCGAGCAAAAGAAGTACATGCAATGATTAGTGACTCAAAGAAGGAGATATATTGTATTGATGATACAATAATCCATATTTAGCTGGAATAACAATTTTTTAGAGAAATAAACACTTTTCTATAAAATTATGAGAACCCACCATATAAGGGGGAACACTAAAATTGTACATAACTCACTAAATCTATTATGCTATAACATCCATGCAGAATCAAAATCATACCAAAAAAATCCAAAGTATATCCACAAGCTGCATAACATCCTTGAAAAAAGGAAAAAGAGTCGGATATGTGAACCAAGAATGTAGAAAATGTTACCATGAAATACATTATTTTAATACATCATTGAATATCAATTGACATACCTACAGTAAAGGAAATTTCATTGGGATTCCACACCATATTTCCAAACCCTCACCTAGTTGCTACCTTCTACCGATGTAAATGAATTATTAGGCTAGAAAAATGGCTAACACATGGTTTGTATCTATAAGTAATCATAGAATAAAAACATAAAAGCATCTAAATAATCATTTTATACACGAAAATAGAAATTTGGATGGACAATACCGAGTGGTGGGATGTTCAAGCAGAAGATACAATTGAAACATCACCTGCAAATCATCAATGGTCGCCCCTGATGTTAAATTGGCCATCGTCATGCCCCAATGTTGGGATCACCGGCTGTCTGATGAGATAAGCATCTCCAATCAGTATATTACATGATCCACTACTCTTAAATACATGATCCAATACTATATTGTTTAAAAATAGGAAGACATACTAATGAAGATTACTTTGTCCATATTATGTAGTCAAACCTTGTATCCAATAGGGATTCATTCAGTACATACTAATACTGCATATCAAACTAACCATATCAATATCCTATTGTGATCATAAGAAATCTAGAAATAGTTTTCCATAAGAAATATGGAAACACGTATTAAGATGAAATACAAATCGAAACTCATCTCATCCCATATTGAAACTCATGGTTTTTGAAGAATAACTTTCCCATATTAAAGTAGTCAAACCTCATAGCCTATCGAGATTCATTCAGTACATAATAATGTTGAATATCAAACTATCCATATCAACCTAAAATAGTGATCATAAGCAATCTGGAAGCACTTACACATAAGAAACATGGAAATAATTATGCATATGAATTGTGTAAAAACACTATGTGTTAACAATTGGGAAATAGTTGAACAATCGTTCCATAAATATCTATGTATAACTAAAATGGAAAGAGTTACATATAAAAATGTTGAAACGCTTAGTTTTTCTGCTTCTGTAAGAAATTATGTAAATTTCATGGCCATCTGAATGCTGGTGCACCTAAATGATATATCCAGGTAATAAAAAGATATGGTAGTTATGCATAAAAAATTATGGTACATATATACTAAACATTTATATTGTAACATCACTAACAGAATATGAAATATGCTAATCTGAAATCTGCAAACAATATGAAATCTTCAAGTAATTATGCATAAGAAATATCAAAACACTTTTGTATAAGAAAAAACTCATGTATAAGAAATCTGCAAACAATTAAGTATAAACAATATGCAATATGCAATATGAAAAAATTTATATATAAGAAATCTACAAACAATAATGTATTGAATCCTTTTAAGCAATCTGTAATATGAAGTCACTTATATATAAGAAACCTTAAAATACTTATGTATATGAAATCTGAAAAGAATTTTAATTGATATTCAATTGAAATGAATAAATTCATTGTATGTTTGAATTATAGAAAAAATGAAAATGAGCACAAAAAATGCACATTTTTAAATTACAATATTTCCATAAAAATAAAAGTCCATCAACAGAATAGTTATACACCGGACTGGATGAAATATGCATGGTTTATTTAATGTACCCAATGTGAGTGAGTTCACTATGTATTTAATCAAATACATTTTTAATAATTGAATACATTTATAAGAACACCAATGTAAATCTGCATGAATGAAACTACAAAAAGTGTTTATTGAATCAAATCAGTTATGCATACCTATAATGGAGCACACTTTGATGTGATAGAGGAAATACATCAGACATGGAAAAAATTATAGAAGAAGAAATATTGACCAAGCAAAAGAAGTACAGGAAATTATTGGTGAATCATAGCAGGATATGTATTGTATTGATGATTGAATAATCCATATGTAGATGGAAAAACTAATTCTTGGAGAGAACTGAACACTTTTCCATAAAATTATGAAAACCCACCATTTGTGAAGCACTGTATTGTATTATAGCCTATAAAATTAGTATGAATATAGTGAAATGGGAAACTATAAAGTAGATAGAGCTGTTATGGAGAAGTTGTAGAGGAGAAAATACCATATTCTGGATGCGTTGAGAGCTGGGTCATTCTGCGCTTATGGAAAATTTTGACCTCTTGTCTACTTCTGCAAAGGAACAGAATAAGGAGATAGATTATCAAAGAAAAAAGAAGGTTTTTATGATGGTGAATGGAATCACGAGGAGGGTGAGGGGCGTTCTTAACCAAAGTAGATATCAGAGGAGAGGGATACTATAGGGAACCCTAGGAGATGGCGAGGGATTTTGTGAGTGGGAGCGGTGGGGGTTGGAGGGGTTGAGGGCCACAGGAGGTAGATTATGCTATTGGATGATGACAATAGAGCTCAAAGGATATGAATAACATGAGGTAACCTAAGAGATAGATTGTCAGAATTCTAATGCGGGAGCCGTGCGACGATTTTAGTGGATTGTAGAGGATGACCTGATGCAGCGGAGGGGTGAAATGGCGAGGAGTATGTCGATGGTGGTTTGCAGGAAGACCTGGATGGGGGTAGGTGAAATAAAACTGGGAACCGTAGTAGAAGATGTAGAATAGCGAGGGGGCTTCGGTATTGCAGGTGTATTATAGAGGATGACGCGATGCAGTGGAGGAGTGAAAATGGTGAGGAGGATGCCGACAGTGGTTTGCGGGAAGATCTGGAAGAGGGTAGTTGAAATCGATTCGGGGACCGCAGTAGAAGATAAAGAACAGCGAGGGGCTTCGGGTTTGGAGGGGAGGGGTTTCGAGAAACCCTAGCTGATGGATCGGTAGAGGTCGTGGTCACTGTTTTGCAGGGGAGAGATGGATCACGATTTTGGAGGGAGGAGATTTTTTTTAGGGCGATGTGGATGAACGGAGAGACGACAGGTAAGATAAAAATTATGTGGAATAACATTAGAGTGACACGTGGAAGCTGGAATGCCAGAATTAGTAGATATAGTAGATGGGGAATCTTTAATGGATACAGAGTTGACCCTCCTGTATAACTTCATTGGGGATTCATCAATTTCTAATGAGTTGACCCTCTAGCATAATTGGGATGTTCTATCCTCAATTACTAAAGATTTGACCTTCCAACATTGTTTGTATGTGGATAGATCATCGGATACTTAGTTGAACCTCTAGTATTTTTGGGTTATGGTGTCCTTGATGGATACTATAATGACCCTCTAGTAGAGTTTCATAGTTGATTCCTCAACATCTCGAGACTGAACCCCACCCAGAAGTACTATGTAGTAGGGCCTCCAAATTTGGTTGGTGGATAAATGATTATGTGGAACTATGAAATAGTGTTGGGTTTATTATACAATTAAATCTAAGAAAATGCATTGGATTTTGGGAATCAATGATTTAATTTGTGAACTATTAGATACTCTTCATCATTGGATGAGCTATGACATGGATGCCAACTTACTCACACATTTGGTCTTAATTTGACTAAGGATATATTTATATATATCCTTCTATATTCACATGTTGTATATGTTTAATCTCTTTCTAGTTGAGGTGAATAATCCTGTGGTTTTACACGTGCCATCGGTATCTAGATTATCATGGTGGAATGTATTGAACCAATGATATATCAATGGAAATTTTCATCTTATAATTATATAATATAATCTCATGAAATTACAACACAATGAACTACAAGGTATTATGTGACTTGTAAACATAATATTGTCATATCTGTGTTTAGAATAAGGAAAAATTGACATGCACAGTTGGGTTTGGTAAGATAATTAGAGTCTGATAAGACAAAAATAATTTTTTTTGAATTGTAACATATCATTATGAATAATAGCATACCTTTATGGATATTAATGAATAGTAATTATTAATAACGAATAAAAAATCAGCGAAAAAATAGAAACACCACTAATTTATGTATAAATAAAATTTAGAAATCTTAAATGTGAATGAACGGTAATAGTATAAGTATTAGTCTTTTTGTATTCCATAAATATTATAATTAAAATTTTATGAATTATTTAGTAGTTAAAAATTGAAATGTATTTTCAAAAAATGTAGTCCTGAAATTTTTACTTTATTGTCTTATCATTATATAAAAATTTTATGGGACATTGACTAATATTTCAAGCTGTTATAAATTTAGTTATAGTTTTAATGTGGAGTTTTGAAATCAATTATTTTATATTTTATTATAAAATTAAAAATAATTTGAAAAATATTTTAAATAAATATATGTAATTTTTTAAATATACAGGTCGAAAAATGGATATGGTGAATTTTTGGGATTTATAAAAAATATTGAATATTTTGTGAATTGTAAAAATAATGTTTGAGTTTTCGGTTTGATTAATGACATAAGAATGATTTAATAATTTAAACACAATTAGGTTCTACTTATGTACATTAGTATATGATATTAGGTTCATCAATAGGATAATACCATGGGAAATTATGGTGGGCAAGCCCATGGTTTTGCAAAAACCACTAATGAAGTGTCGTTTCAAATTTTTTTAAAAATATTATTCTTTTACTATAAATACCAAATATATCTTTAATTTTAATTAAAACCAAATACACTATCCTCAATGATATGGTAGGTTAAACTACCTAGTCATCCTCCCAAGGTGTACTCAGGATCCCAAGGTACCAATATTCATGTTTTATTTGTTACTCTACAATGTAAGGGAATCTACCTCCCTTCCCCTTATGAAGATTTCATTTTATGTTATTCTCTTTAATTTCATTTTGATTATGTTGGTTTATATCATTTCATATCCATTTTAATTTCAATATTATGTTATAATTATGAGAGACCCCATTTTCCCTCATCAAATTATTTTATGAAGTTTTAAGCGACGTCGTAGGCTGCTAAATATTCATTAGGGATCTCTCACATTTCCTTTAATTTTAATTTTTTTTCTTTTCATTTTCATTCCAAAAAAAATTTCATCCAAAATATTGATATAACCCTAGTACCTTAAATTTACTATAATTTGAACATGATAAAGGAACAACTGTTCATCATATCCCATTCCTCTTTTCAATATATTAAAAATGAAAACACATACTGAGATGGGATAATTTACCACATTCAAGGATGATGGGTTTTCAATTTCAGTTACCATATTTAATTGTTGTCAAAAAAAAATTTTCTGATGGTTTAAAAAGAACATAATATTGGTATCGTGCCTCGTGTATGGTTCTAGAGTCCTTTTGGACACTTTATTTTAATTTATAAACTAAACATGTTCCTAATGGGGAAAACTACCAATTAACCCAAAATGATATCACTAATGATTTATATAATGATTAATCTTCATTCCATGTATTAAAATTAAATTTACAAACATGTAACCTTATGGATGTTGAATAATATAATATAATTCCAATTCCGGTCAACTATCCTCATTTAACAGGATACTTTGAATATGTATATAATTGAAGCCATCATTAAAAAAAAGGAAACAAACAGACCTGAACAATGAAATTCAACCTCATAACCATTCAAAATGGTTAATAATGAACTCAAAAAGGATGAGAAAAAAATTTAATTATATAATATGTTATATAATTATTAATTAATGTACCTAATTTTATTATTCATGTCATTAATATCATGTTGATAAACCTTCAGTTTTAAAGTTAGGAATCCCCTCTATTTCTAATTTATTTAAGAATGTCATCTTTGTTTTGCCATTTTACGTATAATTTGTAATGTTAGGGTATGATTTATCACATTAACCATACATCCCACTTGACATATAAAATATGATAAATAAATTTATATCTAATTATGATGTTCTAAATACACCGGATAACATTATGATATTCTGAAAGGGATTCTACCCAAACCGCCATTATTCATTCTGGTTTCTCTATCATTCATTTTACCCAAAATATATTGTCCATTATTTTTAATAAAATTTCTAAACACTGTGTATATTCTGTAAAATCATGTTTCACGATCCATCCCTCATTATCTTCTAGGTATATACAGGTTTTATGTGATTCCCTCCTCGACACATCCCAAAAATAAATCCCATTTTAACGAAACATCCAAAATATTTACCACATTTCAAGTGCACTCAATCGTTTGTTTTAAACCACTATTTTTGTTATCAAATAAATATTTTTATTATGAAAACCATTCTTAAATACAATTATTAAATTTTTTCACTTCTGTTGGGCATCGTATACCATGATATATACATATTTTTCGTTATTAATTTCCATGTATGTTTTAATTCCTTTCGCTTATGGAAAATTTTATTATACAACCATACATTATGCATTATGACATGATGTTGAAACCCATTTCTCTCCATGGGTTAATTTATGATTACGTATGATTCTCTATTTAAGATTATTTATGTGGAAAGAATATTAATCAACATGTTAATATGTGTGTTCCCAAATAGCACTCCAATGCAATGGGTGCATATTAATCTCATGAGACGTTTTGTGCAATGGTCTTGGAGGATAACCTTAACTCATGCTACCATTTGAAATGGCCTTGTTGGTTAACCATGACTTATGATCCTTTATGTGAAACATTCATTAGATCATGATAAAGTTCTGATTTATGTTTCTGCCACATTACATTGAATTCAGGTTTATATGTTCCCATGTTTATATGTTATGAATCTATATTCTATTGTATATACTTATGTCATGATCTATAACCCTTGTGATAATGCCTTATTCTTATGTTTATTTCATTTTTGTGCTTCTAGGTCATCCCTTAATACACATGATACCCTGGGTATCATCTATAGATGTAAAAGATAAAATGAAGTTTGTATCTCTTTATGATGATTAAATAAAAAAGTGATTTTGTAGTTCCAATCATTTAGTTCTATGTACCTTGTCTTCCAATACACAAGGCTTTATGTTCCTTGTCTTGTACTCTGATGTATAATTATTCTTAAAATTATGTAATGTTTTATGTTAATGGATTGTGACTCTATAGTATGTATAAAAGGACGATATAGTTATTTATGGATTTGAGGAATAGATAAATTAATTAAGAACCTTATGGATGATACTAAATATAATAAAACACCCCTAAAATTTTGAAATTATATAGTAAGTGGTTAATCGAAAACATATATCCTATTCTGGATACTTACAGTGTCTTACCCTGATCCCGGACTACCCTGAAGCCAGTGCGGAGTGGAAATTAAACATGGTGTGTAATTTTTATTATATAAAGGAAATAATAAAACAAAAATCATTTTCCACTATAGTGGATATTTTTTGTTTTTTTCATGGAGAATCAGATACAATTATTAAAATTCTTCAAAAACTAAAAAAGGGAAAGAATATCCATAGTGGTGGCATCGAACAAAGTAACTCAAATATACAATACAGGTAAAATTTAAATTAATCATAGAGTGATCAAACAAATTCCCAGTAAGGGGGTTTATAATAAAATTATTCTCAAATTGAGCACTTTTTAAAACCATAAATTAAAATTATTTACTAAATTTTTTTATGGAAATCATAACATTCCATTTTGATCACAAAATATAAGTTAACATTTCAAGGAATATTAGAAGGGTTATAGTAAAATATATTTTGATTATAAGAATACTCATAAAAAATCTTGAGTGTGCAACATATAATGTAAGACTCATTCTAACTTTAACAAGAATGAAATATAGAAGTACAAGTGCCAAATTCACAACTGGTAGAAAAACAGGATCAGAGTAGCGCCGAAAATAATAAGACAGATTTATTTCATTACTAACTATAAAGCGAATAACGGAAGATAAATTCTCTGAATTCTAAACAACATGAAATAATCATTTAAATATTCTAATTCTGATAAGTATAATATCATTAACCATGAATATTCAACCAGTCGAATATTGATTTGGTTAATTAAATTACATAGTCATAATGAGGGAAGTGAATATGAGAGACTATGTCAAGGCCTTTCTCCAAGACCATAAACTCTATGTCAAGGCCTCGTTCCATGAACATTAATCAAATAGGGAAAGGCCTTAACCAATTAAATGTCTATGTTGTCTCTTGAGACCTACAGATGCATTGAGGGGACATAGTGGTCCCACCTGTCACATAATAAGTACCACACATTCCTCATTTATGAAAATCAGAACCCTCATACATCATTGATTTTTAAATTACATATTTTCCATGGTTGACGTTTTACTTGTTTTCTTATTTAATATTATTCAATGTTTCCCACACCACTTTGAATAATTGAATCCCTCAATTTATATTATTCATGGTGTCCATAAAACTTTGAATAATTTTGTTCTTAATTCAATAAAACGCCATTTGTGATTAATAAAATTCTTTAGCATTTACATGTAAAATGTGATTCATGATTAGAAGTGTTGAAAAAATACTAATAGGTGCATGATTATGGCTGAAAATGACATGAATTATTAGCAGATTATAGCTTATGTGATGAATACTAATCCACCAAAAGAAATAAATATTTTGTCACATAAAATGATAACCCTAATTTTTATTATCATTTTAATAAAATTCATTTTGTGAATTAATCCGGGTTTTGATGCATAACTAATTTAAAAGTAAACAGAATATTTCATGTGCAGTATTAAACAAATAAATTTCCAATAGTTTATGACTTGTATGCTTATGTAATACATATTACAAGGATACACTAAATTATTTACAAACAATTTAAATTATATAAAATCAACCATAACTAATAACATTTAATATTTATGAAAATAAGTATGTATAAGAGTAAGAAATCCCAAAAATTATACTCATGAATTCTAAACACATCAAAATTATAGCATTTGGAAAATCCAAAATTATCTAGGGATTAGTGCTGTGTAAATCCGGTTATATAGTAGGGCGTATGTCACGAATAGTATATTTAAATAAAAAAATATCAGATTTCAAAAAAACAAGTCCAATTAATTATTAGTTATCATTGAAAAATTATAAAAAATATTGATGATGAAGGATTATATGTATACCCTTATTTTCACAAAACCAAATATGCATTATGTATTAAATGGTTTAAATAAATATTGCAATGAAACTTATATGAATTTAATATTTTAGGCCAATTAATTAACCAGAGTCCCTATATTTTAAATCTGGGTATAATATTTAAAAGGATTATGAAATAACCTCATAAATTTGTTTATGTAAAAAAATAAATATACATATATATAATTTATATGTATAACCAGTTATAAAAAGTATATATATATGTGTCTTACACCAAAATTAAATGACACTTACATGTTTTAATCGTATTATGGACATTAGTTAAACACGAGTTTATTAATTTCAAATCATGCCATATTATACAAGGGTTCAATTATGAAATATTTATATATATTTATTCTTTTGTATAAATTGACATATATATACATTTGTATACATATCAAACACATAATAAACTCAAAACTACGTTTGTTAAATGATAAAGTACATATTTAAATATAATGATTCACAATCAAGGAGGGATCAGCAGGTCTTACACTCGACCATATATAAACATCTATACACATCTATATATATATATATTTAAAAAGAAACCTGGAAAAGAAAACATAGTACCCTTATATGTTTTGAAGGATGATGAGAGGCCTGAGGAAGCTCAATGGAGGTACTTAGAATAGATTAACACCAGTAGGGTTTAGTTTCTAAGAGAGTTATATTTAGAAAATATATAAAATATATTTTTTATACAACTGCCAGGAAAAAATGAGACCCCGTGGGTTAAAATAAGACTGAGGGTGTAAGTATTTGTGGAAAATGAACAGAATAGTGGCCATCTGGTGTCACGGGTGGAGAAAAAATGGAGAATGTGGAATTTGTGAAACATTAGAATTGTGTACGTTGATAGAAGATAAATATGTGGGGTTATAAAACCAGAAATAAATTGGATGGTTGTGATCTGATCGCGACTCAATCGGATGACTAGTGAGTGATGTAGTGATTTAAAAAGAAAAAACAGTTCAGATTAGATCATATATGATCCGATGACTGTGAGAAACAAAGTGTTTTTAAATATAAATAATTGGCTGAGATTATACAGTTATTGATCGGACGGCTAATAAAAACCTAGAGGATAAACCATGTACACTAAGGACCGAGGACCGAACTGAATCAGATGAATCAGATCGAGTGCATTTGGATATGAGGGTTGAGATCGTGTTTCACCTAAAATTCACCATCCCACATCCAAACAGAGCATGTTATGTGGCTCCTTTATATGCCTGGGGATCCAGGCATTCATCCAGATTTATTCTTCCCCCCTCCTAGTAATGCCCTATAACGGGTTCTCTATGGCCACACTCCTGCGCCCCCACGCTACCATGACACCCCACATTGTGGTGTGCTCTAGTACCAATGTGTGAGTTTCAAGTTCCCACACACATTACCACTAGCCGACATGTGTTGAGGCCAAATGACTAGGCTCGGCCGCCTACTCCCATAGTAGTGCGTGCGGCCTCATTATCCCAACAATAGGGCTGGCCCATAGGGTATAATTTTGTTTTTTAAATTAACTTTAAAAATATTATATAAAATTATAGAAAATAAATTTAATCAAATTTATATTTAATATAACATTTTTTCTATTTTATATTGGGATGATTGGAAAACACTTATGCATAAAAATTTCAAGATTCCATTATACAAAAAAACTAGCATATATATTATTTTAATATGTTTAAAAGAAATGTATATTATAAACATAGAAATTTGACTTATGAAATGAAATACTATTAATTTTAAATTATTATTAAAATACCACCATACTATATTTAAAACATTAGAATCATTTGAAAAGTATTTTAAATACATACCTATTATTGAAATCATACAATACTTTATAAAATATGATTTTAAATTAAAAACCTTGATTTCAAATATGAAACAAAAGATATGTGAAACATATTAAAACAATTAAAATTTGAAAGGAAGTTATATAGGTTTTATGATAATTCAATCAATATATCTTAAATATTTTACTTAAATTTATTTTGTATTAACAAAATACTAACAATAACTTTATATTAAATTCTTACCGCTCAAATGGGAATACAAAGGTCGTATACATCTCAAATGGTCAGCTAAATGTATAAATAGTCGGATTTTTTTGGGTCTAAAAATGTATGAATTATGGTGTTTCATATTAAAAATAACTTCTTGAAGATGGTTCACATTATCCCACAAATGCTAAGTGCAGTTACAGTGGCTCTGGTCATACTGATGTTCATTCCGACGGATCCAAAGGACCCTTACTATCATCATGTGGTTTTTTGTTTTAAAGGGTGGTCTCTCTGTAATTCTAATAAGGTTTTTAATAGGTAATTTTGGGTTGTATGGTTACCTTTGATATTGTCGTAATGTAAACACATTGGTTTTTGATTATATAAAATGCAATCTGTTTAGTTAGCATGTTTTTTTTGAATAAGCATAAAATTAAACAAAATAAAACCATAATTATATTATTACATGTTTAAAATGGTTTGGGGAAATACATTATCCCCCCTACAAAATTTATTGTCCCCAAAATTTTAAAATAATCTATCACATCAACTAGAAATAGTAGGAACACATTACCTCCAACATACCCTCACAAAGTCGACCAATGTGGTAAATCTTATGAATATCCCAAAGTGGATCCCATGATTGGTTTCCAGTCCCATGAATTCAATAACCAAAACACACCAACAACAATGAGAGAATCTAAGATCATCCATAAGCATAAGGAATTCAGGAACTTAGATGAATGCTTTTTTGGTGTGGAGATCAGATATCTAAGAGTGGACAAGATCTATATAAATCACTCTCACTATATCATTCATGAAAATTATGAGGTCATGAAGCATCCCATATATAAAAAACATAGGATTTGGTTCATATAGTGTGCTTGGTGGTCACCCTTCAAAGAAGCTACATAAATTCTTTTCAATGATTGCAAATTTTCAGATAGGGTAAAACAAAAGAAAAGACATTCGTAGTGCATTCCCTTTGTCTAAAATCATCAAATTGAGTGTTTTCAATACGGTGGTAGATATATACCTCTCCCACGTAGGAATATAAGATATTTGAGTTAAGGGACAAATTATAAAGATGTATGAATGTCAGGGGTTGTTTTGAAAAAGGTTCATTGTCAATTTTAAGTGACACAACAATTATGTGTTCTAGTAATTTAGTATAGAGATATAAAATGTGGGTTGGTGAACTCATGTCTTCCATATAAAATTTTTCGATAGATATGTTTCACTCAGTAGGACATAATCATATTTAAATGTAGCTTTTAATGTCTAAATACATTAATAATAAGATTATCCAATTATACATTGTTCATAAACCAAAATTGTTACATAACTACTCCCTTATTCTCACAAAAAACAAGTATGTATTTCATGATGTCTTCCTTTAGCAGGTGCAACATCATCAGAGACTTTATGGGTAGGTTATTCATGTTAGATTGATCACCAAAACATTCTTAAACTCTTCAATCTCATTCCCCTAGATACAATTTCTCAAGACTCAATTCACACATATACTGGCAAGAGTAGTTCCTCGAAAGGGGGGCACGAGAAGTGTACTGTTCAGAGATATCAGAATGATCGTAGTTTCAACAGATCAATCAGATGACTAGGTTTTCCAAAAAAACCAGATGTTATAAAGTCTCGCATAGCTACTGACACTCAACACATTGAACATATAGGCTTCACGGGGTTCTACCCCCTCTGTAGCTTCCTATAACATCTATAGGGCCAGTTCACCCATAGATAGGGTGAAGAAAAAGTCCTTCATAGTACCTTCCTTTGCGTGCTTAATTTTTTTTCATGGTAAATTAGGTAGTAAATGTTACTCGGTCCACTATAATTTCGAAGGAAATTTAGATTGTTAGATACTTTATAATGGTATTTACATGATTGACCTAGGTTCACAAATGGTAGGTATATCTCTGAACAGGACTCATCAATTAATTTTTCTAATAATTAATTAGGGACAATCATAAGACTTGTATTGGAAATCATCTGAATAATTTAATGAAAGATTATACATTTTACAAAATAAACATGTTTCTTAATGTTGTTCTAATTTTCTAGGGTTGTCTAAAAAAATCCTCTAATTCCAACTTTAACACCCCAACCTAGAATACCACAAAACTAGAGTAGTGGTGAAATAAAACAGGGTTTGTATGTTTTTTGAAATGTAAATCTAAAAACACACATCATGTTCCACTTGATTGGATATTTTTGGTTTTGGTCTTAGTGAATCTGATTCAATTATTACAATTCATTAAATAACTAAAAAAATGGAAAGAATATCACCAAAGCTACCAATGAACAAAGTTATTAAAATCTACTAAACATATAAAATTTAAATTAATGGTTGGAAAAGCATAAAAATTCTTATTAAGGGTTTATAAAATAAAATAATGATTATATTGAAAACCGTGGAAATCATTCCATTAAAATTATTTACTATAAAATTTAATAAAAAAAATAACATACCATTTCTATCACAAATCACATATGAAAATTTCAACGAAAATTAATATGTTTATAATGAAACATATTCCAATAATAGGCATGATCATACAATATATAGAATGTGTATCATATAATGTTTGAGTCAATAAAACTTTAAAAAGTTTCACATGTGTAAGTACAAGTTCAAAATTCACAACTAGAAGCATTACATGATCAGAGTTTCTCATAAAATAATAACATCAATTTAGTAAACCAAATGTCCCAAATGCATTATTTTTATTATTATAGATAATTCCCATTTTAAGGGTTGAAGGGGAACCCATACACGACCCGTAGGCCCAATGCACAAGGCCCGACATGACTTGCAAAACAAGACCTGAAGGCTGAGAGGCATACCATTCCCAATACATGACCCGTAAGCCAAACCGACTAGAACTTCCCCTCCCCAGCATCTATATCATTGATTTCCTAGCTCCCCACCTTGCATTGCTGGTCGACTCGCATTTCCACATACAAATCTGTGTGGTGCCTGGTCCCGATGGAGGTTTCCATACCCTCTCATTATTCCAATCCAGTTAGCTCTGCTTCTGGTGACTATTATTCTTATTACATTGATCCTCTTCTGTGGCATTCTCTATGTGAATTGGGATTCTCCATGGTCTCAATAGGCCTAAGGCCATGTGGCCTGAAGGCCTTTGATGGCCCGATGGTCCTTGAGACCTGTCAACATAAACTGGCGGCCCAATGGCCCAAATAGGGTGAATTGTTATGGCTGATACAGTATCTAATAGTAATTGCTACAACACTTCTACATAACCATAAATTCACCTCCACCCATTTTTGAACCTGGGTCTCTTGGATACTAAGAAGGATCCCTTACCACTCGGTTATGGGCTCGTTGGCACATCAATTTCTTTCATTAATAACTATACGATGTAAAGTGGCTGATAAATTTTATTAATATTGAACAACATTCCATAAGCATTTAATTCTTCTAATTCTCAAATGTATAATCTATTTAACCATGAATATTACACTATAAGAATATTCATTTGTTTTATTAAATTAAATTTTCATAATGAGGGAAGTGCATATACTAGTGTTTAACAAGGCCTCGTTCAAAAACCATAATCTCTTCATCAAGGCCTCATGCCATGACCATAAATCAAATATGAAATTCCCTCAGCCGATTTCATGTCTAGTTTGTCTCATTAAACCTACCGATTCCTTGAGGGGCTATAGTGGGTCCCACCCATCCCATTAAAAGACCATTGCATTCTTAATTTCTATAAATCAAAGTGATCATATCACTAGGATTTATTAAATAAATTATTGTCAATGTTTGACATATTACTTGGTTTCTTATTTCATATTATTCAATCTATCCCATACGACTTTGAATAATTTAATCTATCAATTCATATTATTTAAGGTGTCCCATACCACATTGAATAATTTAGTTCTTAATTCCAAAAATAATTATATTTTTGTTTGATTACATACATTAGCATTTACATATACATAGCGAGTCATTCTTATAAGTGTTAATAACAATAATAATAGCTTCATGGCTACGACAATAAATTATAAGTAAGATAGGCATATTATAGCATGTGTGATGACAACTAATGCACAAAAAGATATACATATTTTGTCTCATAAAATGACAACCCTAAATTCTACAATCTTATTAATTAAATACATATTGTAAATTAATCATTGATTTGAGGTATATGTAATTTGAAGATATACAAAATATTCCTTGTTAGGTATTTAACACATAAATCTATAAATTTTTATTACTTGTATGCATCTCTAAATCGTATTATGAGGATAATATTAATTATTTACCAAAAATGTTTAGAATTGGAAAATAAACCATAAGTAATACCATTTATTATTTATGAAATTCAGAGTGTATAAGAGTATAAAATAACAAAAATTATACTCATGAATTCTTAAAACATAAAAATCAAAAAAATTGGAATGTCCAAAATTATCTGGGGTTTAGTGTTGTGTAAATACATTTATACACAATGGTGTATTTCACGAAATTACTTTTTAAATAAAATCCTTTCATTTTTTAAAAATAAAATGCATTATTCATTCTTAGAAATCCTGCAAAAATTCCAAATTTCATTAAGGATCAATGTTTATATGTATACACATATATTCCCATAACTGAATATACATAATGTTTTAAAGGGTTTACACCAAAATTCCAATGACACTTATATGAATTTAATATATTAGGTACAATAATTAACAAGGGTCACTAAATTTTTAAACGTGGTATAAAATTTAAATTTTTTATTAAAACACTAATAAATATGTTCATATAAACATAGATATACATATACATAATTTATATCTATAATTGATAATACAGAGTATATATATAATGGTATTTCACCAAACTTATATGACAATTATAGGTTTTAATCATTTTTGGGACATTAGTTAAACAAGGTTTTATTAATTTCCAATCATTCCATATGATATAAGGGTTTGGTTATGAAATATTTACATATATTTATGCTTATTTAAACATCAATATATATATATATATATATCAAACACATAAAGATATCTAACCCTTGATTGGTAAAAGAGTAAGAACACATTTAAGAATAAAGATTCACCATCATGGAGGAATCAATAAGTCTTGTACCAGACTGTATATATATAGATATATGTACACCAATATTTATATATATATAATAATTTAAACTGCATCATGACAAGACAACTTAGAATATTTAGATGTTTTGGAGGAAGAATATAGTTTTGAAGAATCTTGAAAGAGGTTTTTAGTGAATATGAACACCTGTATGGTTTGGGTTCTAACCGAGTTGAAAATATTAAATATATATAACATATTTTTAATGAAACTGGCATGGAAAACCGAGACTGCATGGGTTAATATAATACAGAGGGTGATGGTCAAAGTGGAAAATTAACAGAATAGGTGCCACTAATTTTCAAAGGTGGTGAAAAAATGGAGATTCAGGAAGTTGTGCTTGAATGGAACAGTGCACTTGGGAGGAAAAATATGATGAGGGGGAAGAAAACTGGAAAAAAGGACATTTTGAGAACTGATCATGGCTTGATCAGACAGCTACGATAGGACGTGGTGATTTGAAAAGAACAAATGGCCCAAATTAGATCATATTTGATCTAATGGCCTTGAGCAACATGGTGTTTTTGTAAAACAAATGATCGGCCTCGATAAGTACATGATTGATCAGACTACTACTAAAAACTAGAAGGATAAAATGTGGCTGGTGGGAATGGAGGACAGAACCGAATTGGATGGATCAAATAGCATGGGGTGGCATATCAGGGTTGAGATAACATTTCGACTAATAATTAACATCCCACATCAATACGAATCAAGTTAAGAATTTTCTTTTATAGTCATAGGGGTCCTGACAGTCATCCAGATTACACTTTACCCCCTCCCGGCACCGCCCCATACCTGGTTCTCTTCAGGTGCGCTCTTGCATCCACTCATGCCATTGTGCCACCCAGCATGGTGGCATGCTCTAGTTCTCTTGTGTGTGCTTTAGGATGATTCAAACACACCCACTGGACGGAGATTGGTAAGGATAAAGGCCTACGCTTGGTCTCCTACTCCCGTAGTAACACATGCTACCTCTTTAGCTCCTCTAGAGGGCTCACATGTAGGGTATAATTTTTTTTATAAATATATATTACAATAATCTAAAAATTCATAGAAAATAAATATAATCTATTCAGTATTTTATAAAACATTATTTCTATTTTAACATGGGAAGATTAAAATACACATATTATTATAACATTCAAGATTCCTTCATACTAAAAATTCAAGTAAGAACATTATTTTTTTTATGTATAAAATAATAGATTAATATTACCCAAAAAATATGATTTATAAAAACGAATACTATTAGTTTTACAATATCATTAATTTATCATCACACACAATTTAAAACATTAGAAACATTTGAAAATTATTTTAAATAACTACATATTATTGAAATCTAACTATATTTTATAATATACACATTTAAATAAAAAACTATGGAATCTTAAATAAAAAACCATGATGCCATAGATGAAACATAAGATATGACAAAAATATCAATGAAATTAAAATGATTATGGTATTTATAGAGGTTTTATGAAAATCCAAACAATATATACTAATTTTTTTAGATAAATTTATTTTGGTTTAACAAAATACTAATTGTCATTTATTTTTAATTATAACATCTCTAAAAGGAAAACAACGGTTGTATACATCTCTAATGGTCACCTAAAAGAGGAACATGTTATATTTCTTTCATGTATTATAAAAGCATGAATTATGTTTTTACATAATCGAAACATCTTTGAAAATATGGTGCTCATCATCCCACCGATGCTCAGTGTGGTTGCAGTGGCTATGGCCAAATAAATGTTCATTGTGACAGATCAGAAAGAATCTTACTATCATGTTGGTGTTTTTGTTGAATTTTTTTGTCTCCCTATAATTATAATAGGTATCCTAATAATTAATTTTGGGTATTATGTTTTCCAATGATCTTGGCGTAATGTAAACACATTGGTGTATAATTAAATAATGTTCCATATGTTTAGTTTTCCTGTTTTGTTTGGATAACATGAAAATTAAACATCATGAAATCATAATATTACTATTACATGTCAAAAGTGATTGGATAATCTCAAATAGGTAGAGGCGGTAATATAATAGATGAATCTAGGGGTAAAATCATAAAACACAACTTTGAGCTAGACTCGAACCGGAACTTGTGCACAAAAATGGGCCTTACTACACTCTTACTCTGCCACTTCTGTCGGTTTTGTATTGGAAAATTCATGAGCAGGGTTCTAATAATTATTAATGGAATGAAAAAATCCTATATGAATTTATGTAATGAACGAAATCAAGGATAAACTATTTTTAAACATAGGGGAATCACATGTCTGTGAATACTTATCCTTTACAGGTTTTTCCCTTTTATGTTCAAAGTTGCATTTTTATGCCCAATAGAAATGTATTCAATCCCTATAATTGTACAATATTTTTCATAGTTAATGTAAAGAAATAATAGAGCATGTTATAACATTAATTATGATACATAATGTGAGGACTGCACTAATGATATTCTTGATATGAAGGGAACTGATGCTCAAAACGTCATGACAATAATTGCAATGATGGGTCACGTAATAAAAAATTACATGAATCATGTGGAACCCCCTATTCCTCCATGGAAATAGAATGTTTTCATTTAATACATCATTCGGAAAAGGCCTACATTGTTTAGTCGATCATCAGATCCCCTCATCGTGGAACAGTTGATTAACTCCATTGAAATTATATTCTCTATCCTCTAGTACTCAAAATAATAGAAATCCATATTAACAGTCTATTATTTTGATGGGGAAGGATGTAAGTGGTGGAAACTAATAAAGAATATGAATCCCCCTAAAGAAATGTATTCCATTAATTGAGAGGAATTCAAGAGATTTTTTAAAAAATTAGTTTACCAAAACCCTCCATCTCAAGATTGAAATTGAGTATTGTCAGACTCAACAATATGGATGATGAGACCATCATGGCGTCTTGTTTAAACATTAAATGGATTTCATGGTAAGCCAATGGATTTTTCATGAACATTGAAATTATGGACGATTACTTCTTTAGAGGACAGATGTTGAGTCTATGAAATGTATTGGCGATTCAAGACTTTGACAATTATAATGAAATTATATGTTGGTCCCATATGGTTGAAATAGTTATCAGAGACTCCCAGGGGAATCGTTGGACTGGTGACTGAAAGAGGAAAATGGAATATAATGTGGTAAATTTTGTAAATAAATTTCATAATGGAAAGAAGCCCGATCATCCCATGTGTAAATTTTTTGGGATGAAGAATCTAGGGAACTATCTAAAGAGAAGTAGGAAATGGTTCAAATGTGGAAAGATGGGACATATTTCTAAAATGTTCAGATGTTATATGAAAAATTCCTTTAACGTTGAAGAGTAATGAAATGTTCATATAAACACTCAGCGAGTGATGTAGTGTTACAAATGCAATTAAAATGGGAATTATGCGGACAATTACCCTAAGACAAGGGTAGTTGGAGGATATCGACAAAAAACTCCAATAAAACAACGAAGTGATTCTATTATCACTAATACTGACATGGAAACATACAAATATGTAGGGATACGTATGGTAATTATTTATACCATAATAGAGACCATAATATTTTATTCAGGTTCAACACATTCATTCATATGTTGCATGTTTAGTAGAACAATTCAAATACCACAATAATATTTTGCTGATAAACTATTTTTGAGAACAATGAATGGGTAAATTAAAGAATATATGGTTTATAAATCCTCCCTAGTTATGTTTTGTAGACTAGAACTCCTAGAAAATATTGACATACATCCATTAGTGTATTTCAATGTAATATTTGGAATGGATTGGATATCATCATTAATATCCAACATCAACATTCGTGAAAGGGTGATCACTATTCGCATCCTGATGCATCCTCCAATTATAAAAAATTGAAAGGAAGAAGATGAATATCATATAGAATAATTTTCTCAAGTGTGGATATTAATTCCATAAGATAAAAAATGACAAAATAAAATGATTGAGACATATGAGAGAATCATTTTTGAAGACATGCCCATCTTGAGGGATTAACCTAATTTATTTTGTGAAGAGTTTTATGTTCTTAAACTTGATCAAGAGAATGAATTCTCAATTTAACTTATATTTTAATCACTATCTATATCAATAAAACCTTAGATAATAGTCATCTTAGAGAGGGAGAAGCTACAAAAGTAGTTATAGGAGAATCTAGGTTAGGGTTTTATACACCTGAGTACTTCAGAATGGGGTGTGCCCATCAGTTTCTTCAATAAAAAGGAATTTTCAATGCACCAATGCATTTATTATCATGAGATCAATAAAATCAAGATACATAACTTGTTTTCTATTCTTTGAATTTATTTCTTATTCGATAAAAATATTAGGGCCAGTTTTTTCTCGGTGGTGGACGTTCAGTTTGGATATCGACAATTTATGGTGAGGAAGAAAGATATTACCAAGACATCCATTCTAATGAAGTATGAACACTATGAGTTCATATTGATTCCCTTCAGACTGAATAATTCTTATGTAATTTTCATGTATTTAATTAAGAATGTATTTAAAGATTACCTAGACATATTTCTGTTGTATTTAATGACAATATTCTGATATAAACCAAGAGCAATGAGGAACATGAGGATCATTTGAATACCATGTTAAAGACGTTGTGAAGGGAGAAGGTGAATGAAATGTACAAAAAATGTGAGTTATGGATGTAGGAAGAATTGTTATTTGTGAATTTTATCACCAACCAAGGGATATCAATGGACCCTTCCAAGACAATGGAAATTGAAGAGTGGCCAAGGACAATATCTGTAATGGATATGTGCATATTTCAGGGTTTAGAAATTTATTATTGATGAATTTTGATGAAGATTCCATGATTTTTAAACCCAATTACCTTGTTTAATTATATGAGAGTATTATTTTTCTAGACTCTAGAATTTGATTATTGTTTAATGTAGTTGAAAAAAATGCTAATCACTACACCAGTAGTCACACTCCTTGCAAGTAGAGAACAATTTATTGTGTATAATGATGCTTCAAAGAAGGGATTAGGATGTGTGCTAATGAAAAATGTTAAAGTGATAGTCTACGCCTCATTGCAGTTGAAAATTCCATGAACAAAACTATTCTATGCATGATATTGAGTTGGCAGTTGTGATCATAACATTAAAAATATAGAATAATTACTTATATTAGGAGAAGTTTGAGATATATTCAGATCACATGATACACCAATGTATATTAAAATAAAATGAGTTTAATATATTCCAATTATGATCGATAGAGCTCATCAATAATTTTGACTGCTCAATCAACTACCATCCCAGTACGGCAAAAAAGGTGGATGATACTCTAAGAAGAAAGGATCATACATCATTATCAACGAGAAGAATTGAAATGTATCAAAAATTATTATATTTGGATAGAATTGGAATTGAAATTATTATGGTAGGAACATCATCAATCCTTTCTCATACGATTGATGAACCATCCATCATGGAGAATATAATGGATTCTCATTGAATGATGTGGAAATCCAAAAAGGGTGGAATCCCTTATAAATGATAAATCCACTAAGTACATGATTAATGAGGAAGGAGTGGTTTGATTTGGGACAAAATTATGTATAACTCCAGATCCATATATAAAGAAGGATATTCTGAGTGATGAACATAGCCCAACCCTCTCTATCCACCTTGGGAGCACAATGACGTATCATGATCTCTATGAGAAATTTTTAAGGGACAATATGAAGAATGATATTTTTGAATTTACATCAATGTTTCGTGTATTTCAACAAGGGATAGTATAATGACAGAAGTATAAGTGGATGGTGAAACCTCTACCCATACAACCATGGATGTGGGATACTATCCCCATGTACATTATCCTGAGAATTCCAATGAAATCTAGAGGAAACAATGTTGTATGGTTGATTGTGGATCTTCTTACAAAGGAATCTCACTTTATGGAAAATCAAGGGAACTTTTAATTAGTTAAACTTCCACAGATATATATCAAACATGTTTTAAGGCTACATAGAGAACTACTATCTATTGTATACGATAGATATTCGTGACTCTCCTTGATTACCAAGAAAAGTCTTCCATATTCTATAAGGACTAAACTAAAGTTCAGTACGTCGTATCATCCTTAATCTAATGGACAATATGAGTGAATTATTCAGACTCTATAAGACATGTTGAGAGCATGTGATATTGAAAATAAAGGAGTATGGGACCAAAATCTTCCACTTGTTGAGTTCACCTACAATAAAAATTTCCACTCGATCATCTAAATGGAATAATACAAAGCCCTTTATGTGAAAATGTGAAGAACACCTGAATGTTGGTATGATGTTTGTGAGAGTATGATTCTAGGACATGAAATTGTAGACGAAATGGTGGAGAAGGTGAAAAGGATTCAATATCACATCATGGAATCCCAAAGTTGATAGAATAATTATGTAGACAATTATTGATGAATCCTTGAGATCAATGTATGAGACATGTTATTTCTCTACATATCTCCATGGAAGAAGGTCACTTTATTTTTTATTAAAGAAAAAGCTCAGTCCAAGGGACATTATCCCAATAAAGATCCTCCATCTAGTCAGAGATATAGAATATCGGCTGGAACATCCACCTACCATGTCTAAAGTACGAAATTCCATTCATGTATCTCTCTTAAAGAAGCACATACTAGAAACTTCACATGTACTCTCTTAATAGGTCGTACAATTGGATAATGATCGTTCTTATGAGGAACAATCAGTGAAGATTTTGGATCATAGAGATAATGTTCTATGTTTAAAGATTTATCACTTGGTTTTTGTAGTATGCGAGAACCATAAGCACGAAGAGACAACATGGAACTTGTTGGATGCAATGAATGAAAATAACCCAGATATATTTAAGGATTATTATTTTATAAATTGCAATTTTATCGGTGAAGCACCATAAGAGGAGAATAATGCAATGAACCAATTTTTTATTAATAGAAATTTTCAACTTATAATAATGATATATAATTAAATAAAATTAAAACAAATTTAATTTCAATCTACTATGTGACCTTTAAATAAAATATTGTCCCATCTGTGTTTTGAATTTTGAAAAACTGACATACATAGTTTAATTCAATAAGCTATTTAGAGTCTAACAAGACATACTCAATTTTTGATTAATAATAACACACCATTATGAATAGTAAGATACCTTTATTATTAGTAATTAATAGTAATGATTATAAAATCCGCTAAAAAATAGAAACCTCACCAAAGAATGTATAAATACAATATAGACATCATAAAAATGGAAAAATGATCATAGTATAATTATTGGTAATTGTGTATGTCATAAATATTTTATCTTCAATTTAATAATTTAAAATGGAAATTTATTTTTATAAAATGTAATAATAAATTGATATGTTATTTTCATATGGTTATAAGATAATTTTTGGGGACCTCCATTAATTTTTGAAGGTTTTAGAAAACAAGTTATAGTTTTAATGTTGTTTTTTGAATGAAATTAATTTTCAAATATAATTTTATATTTAAAATATTAAAAAAATTATTTTCAATAAAATTATTTTATTTTATAATTCTAAGCATTCAAAAATGGTTAGGGTGATTTTTTTGGGTTTTTTATATAATAAATGAATTTTCCATGAATAGTACAATACAATTATCAATTTTTGATATGTTTTATGAAATCATAAAGATGTAACAATTAATATAAAATTATTGTTGACTTATGTACAGTAAAATATGATATGAGGTGTCGAACTGGATAAAACACCATCCCAAAAGATCTTGTAGTTTTTATACCCTATGAGTCCTCCAATTATGTTCACAATCCCCCAAGGTCCCAACATTCTTGTTTAATGAGTGACTCAATAATGTAACAAAATCTACCACCCTTATCTTTTTCATCCTGTCATTTTATGTTATTATTTTTTAATTCATTTGGATTATGTAGGGTTATATTATTTCATACCTCCTAAAAGTCCATATTATGTTATAATGATGAGATACACCTTTTTCCTCTCATCAAAATATTTTATTAAATTCTAAGTGACACCATTAGGCTCTGGAATTTTCATAAGGGATTATTCAATTTTTTTTATTTTCCAGTTCAGTTCATTTGTTATTAATTCCACACCCCCTATAATCCAAATGTTGTGATTACTTCCATACCATACATGTAATATACTGTTTTCATGATAATGTAATAAATCTTCATCATCTATCTTTCCCCATTCATTTTTAATAAAAATGATACAAACCATCCGAGATGTGCTAATTTTCCACTTTCATGGATGATGGGATTTCTATTTCTATTACCATATTCGTTTATGGTCATGAAACCATTTTCGTTGTTTAAATAGAACATAGTATATGAATTATAACTCATATATGGTTCTATAATCCTTTTTATAATATGGTTTTAATTTATAAAAAACATTATCCTTGTTATAAAAAATGACCAATTGACCCCAAACATTATCACTAAAGGGTTACATTATGAATATTCATCACTCCAGGTAACCAAATGAAATTTACAACCACATAACGTTCTAGATGTTAGATAATATAATATAACTCAAACAATGAGCAACCAAACCCATTATCCATGATTCTGTAAACATTTTTATTAGTGAACCCATCAATAAAACAGAGGAAAAAACGTACCTAAATGATGAAATAGAACATCAGTTCAATCAAAAAGGTTATCAATGAACCCAAAATGGTTGTACTATATAATTTACATATAGTATAGGTTATGGGATTATTAATTAATAAACCAAATTTTATTATTGATGTCATTAATATCAATTTGATAACAGCATCATACATAATGTAGGGGATCCCATATATTTTCATTTTTTTAAAAAATGTCTTCAATTTTGTTCCCTTTTATGTATAATTCCAATTTTTGTTGTATAATTTTGCACCTTCCCCATAAAAACATCACAATGTATAAAATATGACAAATTCGTTTCTCGCTCAATGAGACCTCATAAGTAAACCCGATACCATGTCGATATTCCATAAGGGATTCTATTGAAATTACCTTTATATCTTCTAGTTGCTTATCTTTCGTTTTACTCAAATGAATATGTCATTTATTTTCATTTATGACATTTAAATACTGTGCATATTCTCTAAAATCACGATTCAAGATCCATATCTCATTTTTTTCAGTAATATACAAGTTTTTAAAAGATTACATCATCGATACTTCCCAATAAGAAAACTCATTTTAAGGGAACTTCACAAATTTTTAATCAATTTCAAATTCAAACTACCATTTGTTTTAAACCACAATTTTTTATATAAAATCAGTTTTTTATTATTAAAATCACATTATTTCATTTCTAGTTTTATATAAAATATTATTCCCATTTAAATTTAAAATGTTATTTAGTCTTCCAAAAAAACTGAACTAAAATGTTTTAATGATAAAAATTTATTAAATACTCTTCATACACATTGTAAATTATATTTGACATCACATAACATGATATATGACAATTTTACCATATTAATATCCTTTTATTTTTTAATTATTTTATCTCATGAACTCTTTTATGATACACACATTCATTATGCTTTATGACATGAATGTGATACCAATTTCTCTCCTTGGATTCTGCTATGTTTTTGTAAAGTTGATTGAATATGATTATTTATGTGGAAATAATATTCGTGAACTTTTAAAGAATGGTTGACCTAGATAGTGATTCAATGAATTGGGTAATGTTTATTCTAATGAGACGTTATGATCAATAGTCATGTTGGTTAGCCATTACTCTTGATACCTTGTGCAATAGACTTGGTGGTTAACCGTGACATGTCCTCTTATATGGGATACAAGACATGACTCAATATAATGTCATGATTTATATTTCTTCCATATTACTATTAATTCATTCGTATAAGATCCCATGTTTATATCTTATGATTCTATATTCTGTTTTATATCATCGTGTCATGATCGTTAACCCTTATGCTAAAGCCTTTTTTAAAATTTAATTCCATACCTGGATTTTAGCCCATCCATTCATAAATGTTATCCCCAAGGTACCATATTCCTATATAATGGCTAAATGGATTTCAGGATCTCTCTATAAATATTATATAATGATGTGTTTTTTTAGTTCCAACTATTCAGTTTTAATTACATTGATGTCAAGAGACTAGATTTTTTTATCCTTTTCTGGTCAATTAATGTATAATTATAAATATAAATAGGTAATGATATATTTAAAGGGATAGGGTCTCTATATTTGAGATGTCTACACTCTTACTGTAGTTGGTGAAGACTCAATGGGCACTTCATCTACTCACCATGTCTATCCCGTTGTGTTTGGATGAGTTTGATTTCAATATCTATTTGGGTTGTGTTTTTCTATTTTATTTCATATATTATATAATTTCAATATATTTATATTTGATCTCTAACTTCACCCCTTAATCTTTAATTTTGTCAAAATAGGTATGTATATACTCACCCACACAAGGGATTTTCTGACAGCTTAATTTTCTTATACAGATGAAGAAAATTTCCAACATGACATTAGATTAGTTTAATGATATTGGGTTCATGGAATATATTGGATGATTTTATCATAAGATATGGGAGATGGGATCTCTCAACTATTTAAATTTCTATTTTTTTCATTTTTGTTCACATTTGTGGTGGGGCATGTTTTTACCCTTTAATTTTTATTTTTCACTACCATACATTTATATTGTTCAGAGGTTCACTCATGCTTGGATAACATTTTTTTAGTGGTATTCCCATTATTCGTTCTCTATTAAATTATTTATCACGATGTTTTGGTGTTTTCAAATATGATATTTGGAAATTTTTCCATATGATAGTTTTTCCTTCAACGCTCGTCTCAAGCCCGGAGCCTAGAAAGGTGGCTATAGGGTTGTTTTGGATTTAGTACTGGATTAGTTTGGAAAATATAAACAAAAATATCTAATTATAATATATAATAAATGATTTATGAGAAAAACAATCATTCAAATGATGTTATATGGTTTCATCTTAGGATTTTAGGGGTGTTCTCCCATGTTGAGTCCTAGTGTTCTTATGAAGATCCTTATAAAATGTGAGAAGAATATTTACATAGAATTTTGAATAAGTAACATGAAATGTTTGACCAAATGGTTTCCCATGAATGTACTCCCATATGGGACTCAACTATCTAAATAATTTTTTGTGTATGGCCCACTAAATTTTATTTCTATTTTTATAATCGACTCAAGACGTCGTCAACATATAAAGTGGACTTCCTGACATTGTATTTCTAGAAAACATAACATGTAAAAATTAATGTTATATAAATTAAATCAATCATATAAAATTAAATCAATATCATATAATTCACTGATCACACAAAAAATATTTTGTGAAGCTTGGTACGATGCCCTAATATCAATGTAATATAATACAATAAAAAATTAAAACCATTATTGGCTGAAAATTTGGTTATCAACAGATCCTCACAACATATGTTGCACACCACACCCACCCGAGGGTTGTCTAATATCATACCTATCATGTGTTCACATAGTTGAATAAAAATAATCCATTATTAATGAAATTATCAATCTAATAACTAATCATCCTGAATCTTAGTTTTTATATTCGTTATAACTGTATTCATAATAAAATTTAAAAACAACTATATGCATTAGATGAATATTACTATTGTGTGGTTATAAGAACAATAAAAAATTTACAATTAATGGTTTCTGTTACAAACATGAAACCACTGAAAGGGAAACTGGAGGTGCATGACAGATAGTGGTAGATGAGTTGAGCATGAGAACTCAGCTTCAGACATTTTAGGAGGCCAGCAGTGAGTGGCATCTTATGTCGCTTTTCTCTGAGATGCAACTGGAGGTGCATGACAGACAGGGACATACCATCCTATCTTTTGTAGCTGTTACATCTACACTACTTGATCGGGTACGGATGAGGAATCTATCAGTCTTAGAAGGCTTAGTCTTGCGGGAGAGTGTGTCAGGAGATGACCCTCTTCCTGTATGGACAGTGGGAGAGGACGAGATCTTGCGTTTCCAGGGATGTGTATGGGTGCTAGTAGACATACGCGAGGAGATAATGTGGGATTTTCATTCCTCAGTTTGGGCAGTTCATCCTGGCGTCACCAAGATGTATTGGGATCTTCATCTCTAGTACTGGTGGCCAGGTATGATGAGGGATGTTGCTTGTTTTTTCATGAGGTGTTCTACTTGTTAGTAGGTGAAGGAGGATCAACTGCGACCAGAATGCCTTTTACAGCAGTTACCCATTCCATAGTGGAATTTGAATGTTGTCGCAAAGGACTTCATGACCGGATTGCCAAGGTCTCCTCGAGAGAACGATGATGTTTGGGTTGTCGTCGACAGACTTACGAACGTTTCTCATTTTTTCCGATCAAGGAGACCTTTAGTGTTGATGATCTAGGATGAATGTACATACGAGAGATTGTACATCTTCATGGAGTTCCACACTCCATTGTTTCAGACAGAGATGCATGCTTTACTTCAGGTTCTGTCAGGGGCTTCAGAAGGCATTGGGAATGCAGGTAATTTTGAGTACATCATACCGTCCCTAGACAAATGGATAGTCCGAGTGTAAAATCCAGGTTCTTGAGGATATGCTCTGAGCTTGTATCCTAGACTTTGGTGGTTCTTGGGAGAAGCATATCCCTCTAGTAGATTTCACCTACAACAATAGTTTTCAGGCGACTATTCAGATGGAACCTTACGAGGCTTTGTATGGTAGGCCATGCTGATCTCCTTTATGCTGGCTATATGTAGTATATGCAGCTTTACTGGGACCTCATCTTGTTTAGGAGACCTCAGAGTAGATAGAGTTGATTCGGAAGAGGATGGATACAACACAGTCTCGGCAGAAGTCTTATGATGATCAGCGTAGACGACCTCTGGAGTTCGAGGATAGGGTTCAGGTGTTCATGTGTGTCGCTCCGAGGTTGGGACACAAGAGGATTCGAGGACAGGGTAAGATTTCACCGTGGTACGTCAGGTCATTTGAGGTTTTGGAGAGAGTTGGGCCGGTTTCCTATAGGTTGAAGTTACCTTAGAGGTACCGGGCCATGTACGACGTCTTCCACATATCTCAGCTCTGACTTTAGTTTTCATACTCGTCTCATGTAATTCAAACCAAGGAGGTTGAGCTCGAAGAGGATGCATCTTTTTAGGAGAATCCCATCCGGATTGTCGATCGTAGTACGAAGGTTCTTCGTGGGCAGTCTATTCTTCTAGTACGGGTGCTATGGTATCATGGGTGAGTACAGGACGAGACCTGGGAAAGGCAGGCCAATGTACGATCACAGTGGACGGTGCTGTTCGAGGTTTCTTCTTCTCTATCTTGTTAGGGAAATTTGAGGAAGAATTTAATTATGTGGGGATGTTTGTAAGAACCCGGATCATTGTTTCACATATGACTTTCCTTTTATGGAGTTTTTGAGAAATAAAATGGTTTTCTGGAAATTTTTTAAGAACACTCTGTGTACTTTATAAAAACACACCATGTACTCCCTTGCTGCTTGAAGCTGTGTGCTGGCTATGTACGGGCCACACACACAGTGTGTAGAGGTGATGTGACGACCTCTTAAATTGGAATACGGAAAAACAGAGTACATGCCGTGTACCCAAGAATTACAGGCCATGTATTTTTTCTTTCATTAAACCCACCAGGGTCGCGCCAGACGGACAGAAAACACTCCTTCTTTAGGTTCTTTATTCGAGACTGACCCGCATAGCTGTGATTCTTCTCTGTATTCCCAAGCATCTATCTGATCTTAGTTTCAGTCACCGTTGATTGCATTGGAACCGCATCGGTATGTTCTTCCTTCTCCTAGAGCCTTGTTTTCCAATTTATCTTCTTTCTCAAGATATCAATGGTTGAGAATTTTTGACATTTTCTCAGATCCTCGACATTCTAAGGAGAATCAATCAACGTGGATCACGTATATCATTCTCCTAGATTTGTGGTAGGTGGTTTGTTCATTTCTTTAGGAATAATGTGAGTATTTTGTGAAAATTCCACCAATACCCTTGAACAGGGTATTGTGTGTTTCCTATTTTTCACTTATTGTTTCGTGCTTTTCTTGATTGCATGAATAAAGGTTATTGCTTGTGCATAGTGTAGTTTTACTATACTCTGTATGTTTTTCCATGCTTTTTTTGCTTGTTTGGCATTTTCCCAGTTGCCATGCCTAGTTATAGGATAGTGGAACTATTTTATTATTATGCTGTTGTGCCTTATAATGAAAGATGAGTATTTCTTGAGGTTTACTTGGGTTGATACACGTGCTATTCATGTTTATTTCACACATGGTTAAAAGAACCTAGTGTAGCGGACAAAAGGGAGAATGGATATGAGGGCTTCTCCAGAGTGTCTTTAATTATGATGCGAGACCACTAGGGGAATTGATGTTGAGTGCTTCCTTAGAGAGTCTGTAGTTCTATGATGTGGGCCATAGGGGGAATTGACATTAAGTGCTTCCCATAGAGCCTTTATCACATTACGAGACTATAGGGGGAATTGAAGGTGAGTAATTTCTCATAGAGTCTATTATTTTAGCTGAAGAAGTCGGGTGAGGCTGTGTGTGCCTCCTAGAGGGTTTCTAGAACTTGTAGGTTGACCCTTAGGGGTTAGGATGTGAGAACTACCCAGAGGATACCTTTTTTCTACTTGTTTGAGTGGATTTTTATTGTTAGTAAATTATATGCGAGAATCTGTGGATTGTTACTGCTGTGTATTATCATGTTTACTGCTAACTGTTTACTACTTACTGTAGTTTACCTACCATATATTCACTGACTGTTAGGAACAGATCATTGGGTGGTTTCCTACTGGGACATTGTCTCACACCCTATTTGGGTCATACTTTTGGGCCCAAACAGACTATGTTGTGGCAGGTATAGATAAGGGAAAGCGCCCTTCTACTTCAGGTTCTTGATTGTAGTGGAGGTGGAGAGCATGGGACCAAGCCATGGCTTGCGATGCCGAGGAGTTTCTCATATGATTTTTTTGAAATTTTTCTTATAAATGTATTCAGCATTATTACTTGTTTAGTTGTTTTCTCGACATATGTGTATCATTCATCATTTATATATATTTCAGCTCCAGTTGTTTACTGTTAGTTTCCAGTTGTTTATTGTTTACTCTTGTATGGATAACTACTGATTCTTCTATTTTTTTAATTGTTTTTCATCTTCCTCTGTGTACTCTTCCAATGAGGTTATAGTTTCCCCACTATCACACCCAAGGCCCTCAATGCTGGTTGGCATCCTCTGGCGTTCGGGGAAATGGGCTTGAGGCCATGTGACCAACCGGGAACGGGGTGCCTCTGGGTGGCTTCCGGAACCAAGAAGTTACAGAACATGGATGTAATAGTTCCTGGGAAGGGTGGTAGGTGAGATTTGAGGTGGATATTTGATAATCTTCATGATAAATGACAACATTATGTATTTGGGTTCCCAATGATTGAACATAATTTTATGTCCTTATTCACCCCAGTTCATTCCAATGTAGGACACTTATATGATTTCTAAATAAAATTATTTGCTCATTATTATTCAACATTATGATGTGATATCAATCATTCATTGATTATGGTCTAATATGGAAGCCCAATTCATGGAATTTATACACAAATTCTATATAGAGGTACCCACCTCATGTCGAGAACACTGATTTTTTCATTACTATTGGTGGAAAATGACACTATAAGTGGTTACAAGAGATATAAACAACCCAAAGGGATGTTTTAGTCATAGTTTCAATCATTGGTGAGTTAATTGGGTTTCATAAGAGATCTATCATCCATTGAGATCGGTGTTAGAAGATTTATTCCATTTGATTTGGATGATATGTATCAGATGATTCGATCCACATGAATATGGGTAGGTTTATGGTAGAATATTGTTTTATATCTATATTTAATATATTATTAAAAATATACATTTATCTTAATTAATATTTCAATCACAATATTCCTCATACCTTTTTTGTTTATCACCACTATACCCATTTTTTCTATTGAAAATTTATCAAAAATGAAAATTAATTTAGGAAATGAAATAAGAAAATTGATACTGAATCCATGACAATGACATCCTAGTTGGTCATTATTTTATATTAAAGGTAAATGTTTTTTACATCCATCCTAATAAAAGGGGATAATCCTACAATTATTTTTCAAAATGATGTTTATTTTTAAATAACCATATTTATTTTATTTGATGATTTCAAGAAACTAATCTAGGGGTTATTATAATTTTAAAGAGTATGCAAAATCCCTCAACAAGAAAATAGATTCTGAAACACTCTCACTCTAATATGGCTAAAAATATAAAAAATTGGTGAATTATTAATTTTTAGTATTGATATAAAATAATAGATGAATTTTTTGAATGAATTAGTCACTTTCTATGATTGAACTAATTGGAAGATTGATATTCAGACAAACACATGTCCATAAAGAGTTTTCATGAATCATATAGGAAAAACTACCTCTTTTTAACTAATGCATCCCATCTAGAGAACCCATTGGATACTGTATTTTTATATTTTACATCTGGTCCCTATATCGAAAAAATGTCTAGAATGTTGGATTTATGAATTCGGATGGAGGATTAGTTTCATCCATCTATTAATTATTTGATTTTATTTTCAATTAGAATAGTCTAATCCTCCCTTAATAAAGCTATATTTGAGTTTTAGATATTCTATTGAGTCAATGAATTGTGTAGGTAATGTTGATAGGGTAGAGACTTGATTTGAGGTAATAGTCATATCATGATATGATATATTCATATTAATTTTTATCTAACATTAAATAAGGCCCACCTTTGTTAAAATTATTTGATATGTCTTTAGATTCCTTCCCAATCGAGGAAAACAATTATTGTTTTAAACAATTAGGATTACATATAAAAACCATTTTTATAAATACCTAACTAGATGGTTTAAAATGATTTTAATTGTATGAAAAACTATCCTTTATTAGACATGAATCTATGGGGAAGAATTGGCGTCCACAATAGTGATATAAAGAGTATGAATATTTCTTTTTATTAGTTCATTTTTATATATCTTCAACACTTTTAACTACACAACATATTGGGTGTATCAACCCTTGGTATACCCTATCTTGACATCATTAGGTGGTGGGTGGGATGTAGCTACTCTCTTCATATACTATTTCCGTGAGGCCCATTGATGTAGTGATATTTGAGAAATCAATGGAATCGTTAAAAATTCATAATTTCTCTGACGATGTGCCCTCACACATTAAATTAAATTTTTTTGAGGACTATGTTTTAAACAAATAATTTCCCATTATTCACATTTCCATAAATATCATGATTTGATTCGTCAATCTCAATGATGATGTTTACAATCAATGAAACAGAAAAAATTATTTTTCACACATACTATCATAATAGGGATAAATATATTAATAATCTCTCTAATATAATTCAATGGGAATTTCACAACACCACATGATGTTCCCTTTCATGGAAGAATATTAATCCATGCATCATCTATGAAGATTTTTTCTATACATCCATGTATCCCTAAAGAATAATTTATTACAGGTGATCCTATGAGAGTATATTGATACCATTAACATCCATGTATCCAAATAGAAATATTCGTTGTACAATTTTAGAAACTACAATTAAATTTCATTTCTTGATTATTTTTGTTTGTATATGATTTAAATTCATGGGGGAAGAAACATTCATGATATTAAATCTCCTTGCTCAGTGGGATATGGATGATTTAGTGACAATACATTGTAATATTTTACGACTTATATATTTTAGGGTCCCCATGGCTATAATGTTGGTAAATATTCTTTCAACACTATGATATTGGAATGTTCATGTATTGTCTCTATGGTGGACATTTTTTTCCATTCATATATTCAAGGAATTTTTTCAAATATGAGGTATATGAAATTCTTGTTAAAAATGTGATTTAATCCATTTTTATGGTAATGGTTAACCTATGTGTTGGAATATCCTTAGATAAAAACCTTTTTCATTCCATAAATATCCATCAGATATGATACTTTTAATGGTCCATTACTACTCAGTTACACATTTATATTATTTAGTTGTATTTTTATCCGATTTGATATAATTAGAATTAAGTATAGGTCTTGGGAAATTCCCACTATTGAATTAATAGTGATGAATAATATATTTCATCATGGTCTCTATAGAATATAAAGAAGATTTAAATAAACTTCTTCATATTCATCCCAAAATCTCATATATGTATGTGAATTAATGTATGTGATAAACTATTCTGGATTAGTTTATTATTTTTGAGTTTAAGATGTACCCTCATATTCTTTAGAGACCATTGGATAGATCAGAACTGAAATACTATCATTGACTATTTATTTCCCCATAATCATAGTGCTTTATTAATATTTTCTGAGAGATTCGTCTACGGTATTAAATGAATGTGGTCATTTCCTAGCTTCAATATATTCAAAAGATAAACTAATTAATTTAATTTCAATTATATTTATCATTAAAAAACATAAAGTGTTACATTTAATGTACACCAGTTTAGAAAGTTTTCCTATAGAGATGGGATATAAATTATTAATGATGATCAATTAAGATTATATAGTCTCATCCATATGAATGAATCTCAATACCAATAACATGTCTCTACAGATTCAATAAGTGGATGAACATCATTGTGAAATGATATGTCACTATTGGAAGGAACAAGACTAACAATTCCATTATTTGATGGACTACTATCATAGTTAAATTTATAGTTATACAAATGATATGTACCACATATTCCCATTTGGGGATCATCATAGTGGATGAAAATTAATGTGGAAAGGGGGTTATCTACCTGATGAATAATATTGGTTCCTTAAGTCTTCTTTTGAAAGATCATACCATTTAAGGGTTTCAACTAATCAATATTAAAATATCTAGGGGAAGTCCTTTTTAAAAGAATCATCGTGATGACCTCTAATGTTTTTAATAGTGAAATGTGGGGTGTATCATTGAAACAACATCTTGTTAATAATTATAGTTAAATGTAATTGAAATCATGGTCCCCTAATGAAATATTCACTAGATCCTTGTGAATTTCATCGACGGGTTAGTTAATGATATATTCCTTGTCATGTAAAATCCACTTCACCCATGGTGATTTCTATTTACATTCCATTCATAAGGGTGTTGAGGTCATGTCTTGTGCATAATTTCATTTAAATGTGTCATTCAACTTAGTAAACCAAAATTATTTTATTTGAATATATATATATAATTATTTAGGATTGTTATAAATATGGTCTCTACCTAAAGTGGAAATTAAAATAGTATAATGAATTCAAAAAATAATTGGGATTCCTGTCTTTTCCATGTTTTTATTCATCACGATTATTAGTTTTGAATAATATATTGAATATGTTCATGATGAACTGACTACTCATGAGTATATTTTGAAGCATGTTGAAAAAATTCTCTTTTTGAAACGGTTGTAAAATGTGATCTCCCTCAAAGGGTTGTTTTAAAATAATTAAAGACACTCTCTACAACCAATTCCAATTTATTGGAGTATCTTTTAAATATGTGATCATCGATATAGAATTTCAAATAATTTTTCAATATGATAAATTCATTGGATTTTATAGATAGAAGGCAGATTTCAGATCATTCTATTATTGGAGTGTGGATATACTAATGATATTAACCTCCAGTTATAATTAGGATGAATGGATATGATTTATTTTTGGGACTGTAATATGTTAATTCATATATGTTATTAATATCTTATATAAATAGTATTCAATAAATATATCCATATTACACTATAATTTATTATCTGAGGTAGAAGGAATATTGACTCACTCTACACTCAATGTCAAGAAACAATGACGTGGTATAATTTTTGATTCCATGGTTTTTTGGTTCAATTCCATGGTTGGAATAGGTATATTGGTATTCTCAAATTTTTAATTAAATTTATTCAAGAAGAATCAATAATTTGATATCGTGAAATGATTGAGTTCTTGTTCATCAATTACATTCCACTCCACAAGATCTTTCAAAGATGTTTAGGTCTAGGTCACTATAAAAAAAACTTTTCTCGTACCAAAGTAGGATTTATTTTAAAAAATATCCTAGGAATTATATATTTTGAATTTAGAAAAATATAATACATATTTTCCTTTATAGGTTTCAAATTTAGTAATTAGCCCCCATTAATTTTTTACATAAGTAATAGGAACTTTAATTCTTTTTATTAACATGGTAAAAGGTAAATTGGGCAATTAATAGTAAAATATTATTATTAATAGTAGAAAACTACCATAACACTTTCCCAAATGTTATTAGACTAACTCAATTCAACTATAAAAACATATGGGTAGAAATTTAATAATATAATGGTCATTTTTCCTTGAAAATGTATTTACTATTATTAAACTCAATGGGAATGAAATAATGTCGCTCTATTACTTTTCATATGTATTAAATTTTTGATATACGTTTTAAAATAAAATATACACGAGTAAATTCATTATTCTAAAATATAATATGTGTATTTACATAATTTAATGTTATTTTTAATTTTTATATAGGAAATAATTATCTGAAATAATTTTTATAGGATGATGCAGTAATTATTCATTTAATAAAACAATAAATTAAATGATATTAGAAATGTTAAAATTATTATAATTTCAATTAATTATGGTGATGATTATATTTAATAGGTTTATATGATAGGATAGATGTGTTTTAAATTATTTATTTTTCTGAAATAATCTTTCAGGATGTATTTTTTTAGAGTCAATGTTATGTATAGTATCTAAGATGATAGTTATGTTATTTTCTAAAAAGCAATCTCTTATAAAATTAGACATAAATAAAGAAATCCTAAATAATGAAAAAATTGGACAATATGAGAAAGAAAATATCATAAATTGACAATATTATGTTTAATTAACACATTTTAATGAAAATCATCAACATTTTAATAATAAATATTTTTTCCATAGTTTAAAGTAAATGAGGCACGTAAAGGGTTAATAAAAACGACCTTGTTTAAAATTATAACAACCATTTCTAAATTATATATTAATATATAATTATTCCTAATCACCAAAAAAATATAATTATTTTCAATTTGTATATATTATTAATGATATTTAATTAATAAAAATTTACTCATTTGAGAAATTCCCAAATTACCCCTCACATTAATTATAAAGGTCTCGTCCCCCCTCATCCCATTTAACAACTTTTAGCTTTCTAGATTGACCAATATAAGAAAAACATATTCTATAATTCTACATTTAGAATATAGTGGATCGCTATATCCCAACTGACTAACAATAATGTTATTTATAGGTGCATTATAGGATCCATTTTGAAGAAGATATAATCGCTCAAACCGAACATTCTTTTTTCATACTATTATATGCCTCCGATAAATCGGTAACTAATATCATGAAGTAATATCATAAGAATAATAAATATGGATAAATTTTATTATTATTTTGAAAAACCCATTATACATCTCATTTCCCATCAAACAAGAAGTAAATTTTTCACTCGGGTATATTTACGTCTTACCATCTCCATGCAGTGTTACAATTCATCATTTGAAACCATCATCTATGAGAGGGAAATATTATTGTTTTAATTTATATATATCGTATTTATGACATCATTATACTTCTGCAATTATATTTTCATATATAACTTTTTACCACTTTATATTTTTGGGAATGTTAACATCACTCGTGAGTACATATGTCATATCATCTCCACAATGTTATTTGATTATTTTTATCTATATTTAACATTTTTGGAAATAAGGATGAATTTATTGATTATATATTTTGTATATTAAGTAAAAATTATTTTGGATTTATAATATATCATATATTTTTCATTCTTTTAATATGAAAAGAAAATAAAAGCAGTGTTCATGCATACCTACGACATATTGTCTCCATTAAAAACATATCCCATGTACAATTTAATTCACAAATAGATTTCCCTAAAAAAATAAATTGATTATTTTTTATTATTTTTTCTTGGTAAATGTTATATAGATAATTTAATCATGATCTATGTATGAGTACCATGAAATATAAGTCAAACATGCAATAGAAACCAATCTATTATTAACCAAAACATATCTTAATCATTGAATTGTTAATATATGGGTAATATAAATTCATAATTAAGTAATTTATGTTATTATATATATAAACATGGTTTTTTAATATATATATATATATATAATAATTATTATTTCTATTTAATATATAGGAGGTTTTCTAGAGTAACACGTTAGTCTAAGCAAAAGATATGGGAACTCGGTCTCACTGTTTATTTGGGTGAGATTCCTGTTATATTCACTACTCACTTATAATGAGTTGATTATATACCGAGTTATAAAATTTTATAAAATTAATATTGTTTATTAAATGATATTATATTCATTAATTTATGTTATTATTCCATGGGACTCATTATTCTAATGATTCTAAAGTAGTCATGGTTTTATGTGTCCACTTTTACTTTTGTAGGACACCTTCCTTATATTCAATACTTTCCTTCGTCGTGATGTGTATACTACATTTGAATGTAATTTATTTTTATTATATATAATTCAATTACATTTTCTAATACATGTAATTTTATTTCATCCATGTAGTATTCTCCTCAACTAATTATAATGTTCCATGTATTGATTTAACAATATCAGCAAAAATTGGGATTGTTTTGTTTTATTTCATCATTAGGGAATATTTATATTTCATGTAAATATTTTTTAGAAATTTTTTCAAAAATGTCATTACTATTCTATTATGGATGTTTAAGGTAATTTTAACATATTTTTTAAAATTTAATATATATATTGGAGTGAATCATTTTTTCATCTTCCTAACAAAGTACATTGTGAATTTTCTAGATTTAGTGAGAAATGAATGTTTTTATCATATATTGAATGAAATTAATTTTACACCATCATGATTCCTAAATTATTTCTATAATAACATAAAGGATTGAAATATTATATTCAAATAAATATTATTCTTTTAACATTTTATGGCATTTTAAAAAAAATGATTCCAAAGTAATAATGTTATTTCTATTTCGAATAATTTTCATGTGATCTCTCAAAGTTATTTTCCATCATAAGTAACATTATTTGATGTTACATATTCATTAATTAGTATATTAATCAATTATAAAATTATTACTAATTATCTAAATGGTTTATATTTATGATTATATGATATTTATGAATCCCGTTTATTTTCCCCAGGATATGTTAAGATTTTATAATGTTAATAAAACATATTTCATTATATGAGTTATGATATGATGAATGATTTATGTTCATGATGTAAAAATATTTATATTATTTATTATGTGATTATTTGGACCAATATGTCCCTCTATATAATTAGGTAATAATTTAAATATCATGATATAATGATGAAACAATGTCGACAAGATTAATCCACAATTGATGTTGGGGAAGCCTAGCCTGCAAGGGTAAATTGCAGATATCGGATCCATGTTGGGAATATGTGGAATGCCAATCCATTACATGTAAATGATAGATACTAGGGATGGTGGTTGGTTCCACACTATAGTTGTAGTCCCCGTGAAGTGCCCTATTAAGTTTATGCAATTTTCCATGACTTATAAGTTATGATATAACATGTTTATATGTCCACTAAAAATTTAATATCTTATTATTATGTTGTTCTTTGATTGATTGTTTTGCTTTTGTTCTAATAGATCATGTGTGAATAACTTCCAATATTTATTCCATAGTGTTGGATTATGTTCATTGATATAAATTGGCAAGTTTTCTATTGTTAACACCACGTTCGTATAATGATATACCCATTATATAACAAGATATTTTAATGTTTACCTAAATGAGAATATAACCTCACCCTTTCTAATGTTTGATTCCCCATGTTATATAGAAATGTATTACATCGATGTAAGGAATAGGGAGATCATTATTAGTGATATTGAATATCATTCTCAATATTAGAAGAATGTGTTCTATGTTTCCAAAGGCACTAATCAATTATGATACTCATGAATGTGTTTCTGAAATGTGATGAATATTCATGTAAAAAGATGTAATATAGATGTATATAAATTCTATGTCATTATTATCAGTATCAGAGGAGAGGATTAATCAAACATTGGGAAATTATATTAGAAAACAATAATGAGATCCCAAAAGAGATTTAAATGGATATTTGTTTGGATGTGTCAATGGACAAGTCCACCTATAGGTTATCATACTAGAGATTTTATAACAATAATGAATAATCTATGATTACCCTAATAATGTCATAAATTAAAATATTATATGTAATTTCCAATGATTATTTGGTTCTACCCCCGTGATTAGTTTTCCTCCCTCTATGCTTTATGATCTTACTCAATAGAAAGGACTAGAATGAACAATATTAAAATTGAATGTTTCAGAAGTCAGGTGTATGTTCATTATGAAAATAAAAATCCTAAGTGGAAATATCATGAAGAGGATCCATAAGGTGGTACGTGTATTGGTTATACTAATAAGGATATTGAGAATTCAAACTATATGTGAATTCCATTGGATGTTCAATGTGTATTGATTACATTACAAAAATAAAGCGTGATTAGATTATGGTTTAAGAACCTCAAGACATGATTCATATTTCATATTCTACAATAGAATTTTTTTATGAATCGTGAGTTAATATATATGAAATAATATGAAATATTTATTTTTATATTATTTTTATTTAATTATCATGTTTTTAACATCATGGAATATATATATGTATATATTCAGTATATATATTTTTTAAGGTTTAAAATAATATATTTTATGGTTCTGAATATATTGATAATTGATTTAATAGAATGATGATATTAAAGGAAAAAAATATTATGGAAAATATATCAATTACTGTGTTCCACATTTTGATATACTAATATTTGGGTAATGATGTGTTTTATATTAAAAATAAAATTATATTGTATTGGTTACTTTTTAATTTAATAAGTATTTTTTGTAAAATATGTTTTTTCTATCGTATATAGAGTTTACATGATTTTTTGTTTTAAGGAATACATCTAAAATCTTATAAAAAAATCAGTTCATGTTTTCAATAAGTTTTTAATGTAATTAGAATGTTTTAGAAGAAAACATGATCAATGTAATCACATGTTTAGTATGTGTGAAAAAAGGTATACATACTTATATATGTGGGATTAATCATATGATATTCTATTAAAATTTAGTGAACTAATTTCTAAATATTTGAAAAATCGTATTTAAATGGTTTATAAGGTTACCCATTTATAGAATAGATTATACTATACATTGGATGTAGTTTTAGAGATGAAAGTATTGTCTCCCCATATGAGGATTTAGGAATTCTAGATAAATTGTGTAAACTTGTTTGTTGGGATCAATAATGATGGAATTACATATCATTTTATTTTTGGATATCAAGAACAGGTATTGTTCCAGGAATGAAAAATTCACATTCATTTATCGAAAAAGGTTATGAGTTTTTAACATTATAAAAGTACCTGAAAGGTTGGGAATGTGGGGAAATCAGGTAATTTTATCTTCTCATGATAATTATTAATCATTAGGGGATTGATCTTGATGAAATCATGTTATCCTAGTACCATCTTTAATAAAGAATCCAATTTTTCAATATATAATCCAATATCTTAGGATTTGCGATTTTAATCTTTCTACTAACCATGTTCTCAATCACTCTCAATGATAACATGATTGATTTATTTCTCTTCCATGTCCATGTTTTCTCTTTACACCTACGTTCTATTATGTGGAAACTCAGTTTTCATTTCAACTCGGTATCAGTTATGTTTTTAAATTTTCCATTTTAAATAGATGATTTATTATTAATTTTTTGAAATTAGGTTTATATGAATGGTTGTTTTAAGTGATAATCATTTGATAATATAATGAATTTTGAGTGAAAAATCTTTTTATGGGAAGTATAATGTAACACCTTGAGATTTGGGGAAATTATGTTTGTGAAAATGATTTAATCTTTTTTTATTTATCATTAAAGTAGACACTGAAATATTTATATTTTAAAAAAGTACTATTTTTACATTAATTATAATAACCACAATGTTAATCAATCACTACATGAAAAATAGGATTAGCTTCCCTAACATGTGACATATATCTACTATGAAACAACATTTTATTATTGTAATTACTAAAACTAGTGATTTATAAACAAGAACACTTATTTAAGGGAATAAACATGAAATATTTAAATTAGAAATTATGGTTTAAATAAGGATATATAATTATTTGACTAATTAATTACAATTCAATATAGACCCCATTTTAAAATAAATTTTTTTTTTTTTGAATACTATTTCAATGTGAAAAACTGTGTTTTATAACAATAAATAAATAAATAAATCTTGTTAGATTATATAAATGAAATATATATATTGTATTGAATGTTATTTTTATCATTCATCTTTTGTTTTTTTCTAAACATGATGTATTAAATAATCCAATTTTATGCATCAATGATGAATTTGACTAAAAACATTTTTGGATGAATTTTAAGGGCACACTTTATTGAAAACATGTTATGTCCCTTTTAGAAATTTTATTTGGTAAAATAAACTAATTTTTTTAAATATGGATATAAAATTTTATGTGGTTTTGTTACATCCTAGATCTATGTGCCACCCATAAGTGCACTGTACCTGGTTGGTCACATATCCTCCAACAAATTTTCCCAAATTCATGAGGCTACCAACTACATGAGAGGGCCATGATGGGACATTAGGGAAACTGTGACCTATTTGGGAGAATATACATAGTGTAAAACAAATAATAACAGTAGAAGAAGTAGTAATACCATATTATAAAAATAAACAGCAGAAGGATGATGGTAATAAAACAATTGAAGCACACACACACACACACATATATATATATCAATATGTATATATATATATATAAATAATCCATGTCACATGTGTCTATGAATGCTTCCAAAAATTTAACAATGAGACAAACACAATTAAAAAACAAAAGGACATAGACTCTAGACTCCAACATCATCACAAGCCTCAGCTTGGTCCCATGCTCTGCAGCTCCCACAAAAATCATGTACCAGATGATGAAAGGTTCTTTCCCTTATCTATAACTGCAATCACATAATCGGTTTTTATCCAAAATCATGTCCTAAACATGGTGTGAGATGAATCCCAATAGGAAAACACCAAATGATCTATGCGTCAAAGTCAGTGAATACATATATCAAGTAATATATTGAAATGATGCAATAAACTATGAATTACTCAAAAGTAATCAATCGTAAAATTTCCATTTATGTTCATATACATTTAATATTCATCATTTGAATCTAATAATATCATGATCAATCCTATGATATATATACCCCTGTGTAATAGTAACAAACAGATGTCTGAAAAGACCATCTAAACAATCATATATGATCGAGTACAGGTTTGTTCTTCTACATTCCATACTCTTAACAATCATTCAATCATTCATAAACCACTCTCTCGGAAATCTATCATGGTCAAACCCTATTTTTAACATAGAACCAAAACATAAAATAAAAATCCATTCATAAATCCCTCATGGACTAACCACTTTTTTCACACATAGTAGTAAATAAAATATAAACGACCTCCTAGCTAGCTCTCTCAGTAAATAACAATTGTCCATCACACATAAGGTAAATATAAATGAACTCCTGGGTTGCTCTCATGGTCAATATGCACAGTTTAAATACCTACAATGATGATCTCATGGTCATGTGTAAATAATATGGAAACCCACTCAATTTAATTGGAACGAGGCTCTAACAGTCCGTTGGAAAAAATTGCACAGATAATATCAACGCATATCGTGTAATATAAAACAACTATATGCATAATCATTCATAATTAAAACAAATTCTTTTCAAATAATCAATCAAACTCCATCCTACTAAACCATGGTATGGATAATGAGGTATCTAACATTAATCAAAATAAATAACCCTTTCCAAATCAAATAAACCATATGAGGTATTAAAAAGGGTTAAATACCCAATCACACAATACCCCAAACATTGGTATTCAGCACATCAAGCATATATTTTCCATAGACGATCAACTAAAGGCACAAAATAAATACCTCTATTTCACACAATTGATATACATGAACGTAGAGAATTCAATTGACCTAGATTAGCATTGAACAACAAAATTATGAAAAATGCACAACCTGGAATAACCCCTGATAGAGGAGGAATCAAGAAGAAATGATCTAGATGAATTGAGAACTCAAAAGAGGGATTCCAACACAACCAAGATAATATTAATCTATGGTTGGATGGGGAAAAAGAGGGGTTTTGAGGTCATCCACCCTTATGGTTCTCTCTTGTATGAACCATGGTGAGAAGAAGATATATTCAGACAAAAGTTGTGACCCTAATCCATTATATCCAATAAAAAGAAAAATGAACAGAATGTTCATTAAAAGTACCTGTCGTGTGGTGTCCATAACTAGACCCTATATAAGAAGTCTACTACATCACCACATGACCATGTACACAACTATTACAAGGCTAGTATGCATCTTTACGTGGAAACTAGGTACAATATGTGTACTCAAGAGTAATCAACATGTACATAGAAATATTGAATTTCTTACTTTTCCATGAAATAATCCAACATTAAGATCTATAAATGAAATTAAGTTATAGGTTCTTAAAAACACCCCCCCCCCTTAAGGAAATATATCCATGAATTTAATTTCCATTGGTTGTGAATAATAATCTGTGAAAAAATGTGGCCACTATGATTGTACATTGGCCTCCCTCTCCCAAGTCTCATCATGTTCTCTCCTAGGATACCATAACACACATACCATAAGAATAAACTATCCTTGGAGAACCTATATAAAACAATACTCAATATGAATAAGGATCTCCTTGAAGAATTAATACATTTTCTACATAAACACCTCATGTTGGAAAACATGAGATAGGTCCGAAAAGTAACAACATAACTGAGAAACATGAATGTGGTTGTGCATTTCTTGTTATATCTGAGGTAAGTGAAAAAAATAGGAAACCACACTGACTCTCTCCAAAACATCAAATAGATAAACATATCATGGTTAAAGCTTTCCCTATCACATAATCCTTCCATGTCCTAACCTAGGTGTGACATGCCGGAAAACCTGATCTCATACATCAAACTATAGAGGGTATCTCCATCGATCAGCATAAGTCTTCTCAAGAGATTGTACAGTAGTTATCCTCTACTAAATCAACTCCGCCAACTTAGTCATCACCCAAAAAAGTTGTGGTCCCATCATAACATCCAATCCTACCTATAAAATATATAGGGGTGATCGACATGACCTAGAATACAAATTTTCCTATGGTTTCATCTGAATCATCAAATGAAAACTATTACTGTAGTAAAACTACTCCTAGGGTATGTGACTCCACCAAGATCCCCTGAAATCTAAAACGCATGCTCAAATCATGTCCTCTGAAAACTAAATAGTGTGTTCAAAATGGAAAACTGTCTAGGTATGGTAAGATGTACTCAAATGTACATGTGTACCCAAACCCTCAATAGTCCCTCCGAGACACGATAAGTAAACCCGGTGTCCCTATCTGAAACAATAGATTGTGGAACCCATTGTAAATGTAAAATCTATCAGATCTAAAAACTTTCCTTCTAATATACATTGATGTCTCCCTTATTCACCAGGAATCATGAATCTTTTGTGATTTTTTACACTACACATTCAACATTATTCCATCATAGTGACTTTGTTAAACATGTCACAAAACTTTTCGTGACAATATTCCACTTCCACTCAGGAGTGTGTAACTACTATAAATCCCCTACCAGTCACTGATTCTCCTCCTTCAACTAATGATAGGTGGAACATCTCATAACTGAATTAGATACATCCCTCTTCATACCTGGCCACAAATATTGATGAAGAAAATCTCAATATATCTAGGTGACTCATGGATGAACATCCCTTACTGTGGACTGAAAATATCATATTATATCCTCGTGTATGTTTTCTGACACCCATAATCTCCACTGAGAAAGAAAAAACTCTTCATTTTCTATTTTCCATATAATAGTAGGGTCCTCGCCTAACACACTCTCCTATAGGACTAGACCTTCAGAATTTGATGTCTTCCCCCTTATCAATCGATCCAATAGAGTAGTGGTAAAAGCTATAGAATAAAGAAACAACATCCTATATTTTTCTTGCACTTCCAAATGAATCTCAAGGAATTGAGGAATTAGATTCCAATCATTATTAGCCTCTTTAACTGATTATATTTCAGCCCTCATGCTAAATTAATTATACATTATGTTGCCTTTCCCAGGTGTGTAGGAAATATCAATGTCAAAAGACTGATGGTACTCATCCAAACATCATTGTACCAAATTACAATCTCACTGATTAAATATATACATGAGGCTTTTTTTATCATTATATACCATATAATTTTCTCCCAAAAGATAATGTATTTTATATCATAAAGATTGCACAATTTTATTTAATTCAGGATTGTGCATCAATTAATTTCTATCATTTGGCCCCAACTGCCGAGACTCGTACGCAACGACTCCTTCCCCTTGAATAAGCACATCTCCAAGCCTGATAACAGATGTGTTTCAGTAAATAGTGTAACTCTTTTCCAGCTTCAGAAAAATCATTATCATTGTTGAATTCAACAACTGTTTCGAGTCTTGGATAGAAAAAACATATGTATATTTCATCAAGTACTTAGCACCTTTCTTAGTTAGGTCTGTCTGTGGATCTACTATGATTGAAATGTCATATATAAATTGTCTGTAGAAACCATCAAGTCATAGAAAATTCTATACCACACAGAAATTCTTCAGTTTCTCATAGGAAACTTCCTCTATCACATTATTTGGGTATATTAATACTCATATTTCTAAGATGACATGATCCTTGAAGTGATTCAGATCCATCTAAAAGTTGTATTCTGTGAGATTAGATTATAAATGATTCTATATCAGTGTACTCAAAACAATATCATGATGGGTGGCAAGGTAGTGTTGATTATGATAGGACACCATGATATCTTTCACGAAGACGACCAAAAAAATCTAGTTAATGTAGGAACACTCAGTTCACTAGTTCTATGAAAACAATCAATGTATTCATGTGACCTAATGGCATAACCAAACACTCATATAGACCATACCTTCTTTGAAATGATTTAAGAGGTCTATATGATTGTCTAACGTGCATTAGATGATAACTAGATCTCTAATCATCCTTTAAGAACACTCGAGCTCAATGAAGTTGATCAAGGTGACCATAATGCCTTAGAAATTGATACACGTTCTTGAAATTATTTTGGTTCAACTTTCGATAATCTACAAAATGTTTGAGTGTACCATCCGCCTTCTTCACAAAAAAGATAGGTGATCCCCAATGAGATTTTCCATTTCAGACGAAACTCTTTACCTACAACTCCACTAACTAATTCATGAGCTCATGTAACTCTAGTGTAGCTATCATATACAGAGGAATAGACACCTCTACTTTTTGTTGAACAATGTCAATAGATATATCTAATTCTTCTTCTATATGTAAAACTAAAAATTTGTCTAAAAATACATCTCTGAAATGATCCACTTCTTGGGGGGAACGACTATCTGTGATGTCAACTGGTCATCAAGATATATGATACTAATATGGAATACAGTTCTAGTTAACCCCTGATGCTCAGGTGCATCTCTAATCGACTAGACATTCTATTCACCCTTATGTAGAAGAGATCTACCCTATGGTGATGTGAAACTCACCCTATGTCGATAGCTGTAAACTAGACCAAAAGGAGACAAAAAATTCCATTCTGATAATGACATCGAAGCCTATCATATCTAAGACGTACATGTCCTATATGAAGTTACACCCTCAAACCTCGATAGGGATATCCTTTCACAAATTTACACTACCCATCCTAATCTCCAATTGTGTTTCTATTGATATAACATGATCAGATGTAATGATTCAGAGCCCAAGTCTCTCGACAATAGAAACATATATAAAAATTTAGGAATCATCTATATCAAATATAGATGATTCTATAAAAAAGGAATATAAAACCATACCTCTAACCATAGAGGTTCGTGGATCCTTCTCAGTATGTGTCACTTCCATCAGAAAATCCTGACCTATATAGTGGCCCTATGACCCTGAATGGATACCCTGAGTTGGTCCTCCCGTCCATCATTGAGATCATGACATCTAGCTACCATGTTCATGAACACCTCCTTGGCCTTAATTGTAACTCCCCGACCCCAGTTACCTAGAGTCGGTGCATTATTACATAACATTGGCATGATCACAAGAAAGATCAAATATCGAAAGAACGATTGGTTTAGTAGCCTTGGAAACACTAGATATATTTATAAAGTTTTACATTACATCATAAAGTGAAAAACTACTACAACAACATAATTTCTCCATAGTCCACCCTATTATCCCCTCATAATATCCCTGCAGGTCATTCATAACTCATTTCTTCACATCCTGGGAAAAATAAAACATAGAAAAGGGGTGAGCTCAAATGCCCAGTAAGGATAACAAAATAGCAGAAACATTCAAAAATAATCATAAACATTTAAGGCAATGCATTTCTAAAACAAAAGCCTTTTAAACTTGAACTTCAACATAGTATGGCAAAAGTAAAATGAAATAATTCCATTTAATTATTCACATGGATATTCTACTAATCTAATAATCACATGCAATATCAATAACCACTTTCATAATGATGGAATGCATAATGCCAGACTATCATAACCACATAGCCAAGGCCTCGTGCCAAGACTACATATAAGATTTTTCCAAGGCCTTGTTCCAAGACACTAGTTTGTCTCATGAGACCTACCGATGCATCGAGGAGCTATAGCGGGCTCCACCCATCACATATTAAGTCCAATGCATTCCCATATGAAAAGGTTTAAACATAACATAAACATTCGTATTAAAACTAGCATACGAAATGTCAATACTTTCATCATAAACTATGAATGGTATAAAAATGGCACATCCACAGTCAAATACATCACAAAACCTTCAATAAAATATAGAAGTTTTGTATCATAATAAATCAACTTCAAATAAGCATAAAATCCATCCAAAGATGTTGACATAAATTAAATCAAAACTCTTTTTAGAGAAATATCTCTTTCTATTTTTGAAATAATTTAATAAAACATTTTCTTTGAAAATATTTTTATAAGATTGTAATGGAAGCTTCAACGATTTTATAACAGCGGAAAATTACCGCACCCGGCGTATAAGTTAAAAAAACATTCTTACCTTAATTCTGTCGAAAAGGTTAAATGCATATTGTTTGAAAAACGATGGAAAGATTCCTTTAAAAAACTCTTATAAAAGTCAAACAAAGGTATAAATGACTTTAACTCATATTCTTTTAAATAGTAATAATGTTTTTAAATACTTTTTATGAAATATGGATGTGGATGATAAAGAGATCCCAGTAGATTATTACGTATAATCAACCTCGGATAATGAAGAGATTGTGAAATAACCCTTACCTTTGTACTTTTCCTTGGTTGGGGTAGGTTAAACTCTTGTATAAGTGTGAAATAATTGTTATTAAATTTTAAAAGAATCATATACATTCATATGATATCATATATGATCTTTTAACATTTCTTTGTTAATAATATCTTAGTATTATTGTTGTTTCGGGTGTTAACTTACATGTTTTCTTTTATATGTTTTGTTACGTAATCCATGTTTTTAATGGATAGGTTGTATCTTAATCATATATTGAATGATATAAAGTCCTTAGATACTATTATTAACCATCAAATGAGACTTATACTTGAATGGATACGATGGAGAATGATTCTCATTGCGTTCGTGGAGACGGTAGTCCGTACGTACGCACGAGCGACAATATAATTCTTTTGATATCAAAATAATATATAAATGGATGTTATATCATATATAAAGAATCATTAACATGTTATATTTTTTATTTACATGTGTTACACATCATTATTATACCCATCCAAATAATAATATATTTAATAACAATTACACCACGACGTGGAGACGGTAAGCCGTACGTACGCACGTATGGTGACATGTTATTCAAAGTGTGGATAGAATACTGATTATGGTTCTACCATATTTATAATAACATCATAGTATATATATGATACTGGAGTTATTATTTTACAATGGTAACAACAAAGGAAGAAGAAGTGGAAGAAGAAAGGAACGTGGAAAAGGGTGGTGAAATCATTACCTCTTCTTCGGGTTCTTCCTTTTGATTTGATCAAAAGAGCTCCGTAGGTTGGATTTATGATCAATCTAAGGCCTCTAGGTTGTAGTGAGGGAAGTTGGGAGAGTATTTGGGAAGAGTTTGGCCAAACCAAAAGTCTTTTAAGGTGTGAAGAAATGAGAAGGAGGAGTGTGCTTTTATAAGAGGGGTGAGGGGCACCTTTGGAAAATCTAGAAATATTAATTTATAATAAATTCATATTCGGTTTCTAATAGCTAAAAAGTTTATTATTTAAATTTTAAGGTGGGTATGGGTCGAAAACCACTCAACCAATAGAATTTAGACAAGTTTGGGTACTTATATTAACCTTATCTTTAAGTATTAACTCTTAGATAATTAGTTTCACTTTTACAATGTATCTTTGTATTTTTTATATAATATGGTTAATAAACATAATATATACATCCAAGAGACCCCAAGTGGTCCATTAATTATACACCTATCATGATATAAGTCTCTTGTCCGAACCATAGATTTTTAGGAATTTAATATCAATTAATATTATAATATTTGTTTTAAAAACTATTTTATGTCAATTTTGAGACTATTCAATAGTTGATTTTTTTGACACTCATAACAGAATGATTACTTAGAAAAAATTTAATTAAATCATTCCTAACATGTCATATTAACTTAGAAAATTAATTTAATTCATAAAAAGTCTCATATTATATTTATTTGTGTATTTATAATATCAATTATTTTAATTTTTCACTATTATCGTAATTACTGCATCATCATTGTGTCATAAATAAATTAAATTAATTAATGTCTAAATTTTATAAATAAAATATCATTATGTATTAAATTTTTTTATCTTTCTATTTAATATTTATAGTCGAAAATACAACATATATAACCCTATGTAACAATTGTTTTTCTAAAAGATATATGCTTGTGTCATTTTTGTATTCATTTTAACTTAATTAAAAAAAAGTGTCCCTATCACCTACAAGTGGCTCCATAGGGTCCAAAAATAGACCCAAAGATGCCTATGGTCGAACATGTATCAACCAATAAGGCTAGGACATGTTTTAGGGTAATTTAGTATTATTATAATATTATTTTTTTAACCCTTATTTATTGGATTTACCCTTAACCATGGAAAATAAAATATTTACCACAGTAATTATTCAAAATGTCTAAAAATAAATGTTACCTACTTACACAATTTTAACATACAGATTCCAAATATGGAATCCATTTTTCCAAATTCAAAACACAGAAGTGGAAGAAATTAATTTAAAATTAATTCCTGTTGTTAAAACAAAAAGCGTGTTTTTAAGATATAATAACTATCAAAAGATTGGCACTTGTTTATGCCCGGTTTAATTGTAAAAGTATGTCCAATGACCAACATTGTATTAAATGGTAAAAACATATTCTAAATATACATTAAAACCTCTCAAATTCATAATTTATCACTATTAATTATTTTGATTAAAAAAGTTATTTTTAATTAAAATTTAGTAATTTTAACTATTCATCAAAATATTAAAGTTATCCGAAAAGTACCAAAATTTCACCTTAGGATAAATTCGATATTCTGAATCGAAAAATGAAGTCTATTTGGAAATATAAAATATATATAATTTCAAAAAGTAGTTATTACTATTCATAATGGCTAGTTTGATTGGTTATGGTGTGTTAGAACTCGGTGTTGCGTACAACACACGCTATCACATTATTCAAAGAGAAGCGTACCGTAGAAACTTGGGATGTTACATTCTCCCCTCCTTCATATAATTTCTTCCTCGAAATTTCTAGAATACTTATCACATGAATAAACTCAGGTGGTTCTTCATCATAAGCTCCTCGGGTTACCACATTGCCTATTCCATCTTATGGTTTCTCCACAAGACTTTTACCAGACGCATCGTCCGGTTTCTCAGTACTTGTTCTCTCGTATCAAGATTCTTGATGGGATCTTCTCAATAAGACAGATCAGGTTCCTATTCTAATTCTTCATAGGTGAGTACATGCGGTGGGTCAGGCATGAATTTCCTTAACATAGATACGTGGAACACATCGTGAACTTTGGAGAGACTTGGCAGCATTGCCAATTGGTATGCTATAGCCCAAAATCGTTCTAGAATTTCGTAAGGTCCGGTGTACCAGGGACTCAATTTACCATTCTTACCAAAACGTATGACTCCCTTCCATGGAGATACCTTCATAAAAACATGATCACCGACTTGAAATTCCAAATCCTTCATTCGATTATCGGCATAGCTCTTCTGCCTACTTTGAGTTGCTTTGATGTGATTTTGGATTACCTTCAACTTTTCTATCGTTTCCTCCACTAGTTATGGGCCTACAAGTTTTCGTTCACCAACGTCATCCCAACAGGTTGGTGTACGACATCTATTTCCGTATAACGCTTCATATGGTGCCATCTGAATACTCGAATGGAAGCTATTGTTATAGGAAAAATTCTACCAGAGGTAAATATTGATCCCACATACCCTAAAAGTCATGTGAGAAAGATCTCAACATGTCTTCTAAGGATTCAAAAGTCCATTCTGATTGTCCGTCTATTTGAGGGTGGTAAGCAGTGCTCAAATGATGTTCAGTATCCAGGGATTTCTGAAGACTTTTCTAGAATCATGAAGTAAAACGGGGATCACGATTAGAAACAGTCGATAGGGGTACTCCATGAAGTCTCACAACTTCATTAATATATAGTCTTGCTAGACGTTCAAGGGGTAGATCTTCTCTTATAGCAAGAAAATACGCTGACTTGGTAAAACTATCAACAATAACCCATATTGCATCATTCCTTCTAGGAGACTTTGGTAGCCCCATGACAAAGTCCATCGTAATATTGTCTCATTTCTACTCCGGTATGGGAAGAGGTTGCATGATTGCTCCAGGCTGTTGCCTTCTAGCTTTCAATTGTTGACAAACAATACATCTTGACACAAAATCAGCAATCTCCCTCTTCATGTTGTCCCACCAAAAATGTTCCTTCAAATCTCTATACATTTTGGTTCTCCCAGGGTGTATAGATAAATTGGAACTATGAGAATCATCCATCAATTCCCTTTTTAGATTAGGTATATCGGGAACACAAAGCCTCTTTCCGAATTTCAAAATTCCATTTTCATACAAAAAATCTCTCAATCTCCCATCATTCACAAAATTAATCTTCTTTTGAAATTCTTCATCATTGGTCTGAGAACTCTTAATCCTTTATAGTAAATATGGTTTGGCAACCATTTGAAAAAGCATTGATGTTTCTCCTTCCCTGGTTATTCCGATGACCATCTTCACTAGATCCATGAAAATTGGATCCCTTTCAATTCTCATATTGTTCAAAACTCCATGATCATTTCTGCTCAAAGCATCTTCCACCTTGTTTGCCTTCCCCGGGTGGTAGTGTATCATGAAATCATAATCCTTGATTAATTCAAGCCATCTCATTTGCCTCATGTTGAGTTCTTTTTGTGAGAAAATATACTTCAAACTCTTGTGATCCGTATAAATCTCATATTTTTCACCATAGAGGTAGTGCCTCCATATCATCAAAGAAAAGATCACAGCTGATAACTCAAGATCATGAGTAGGATAGTTTTGTTCATGAATTTTCAACTATCGTGATGCATAGATAATAACCCTATCATTCTTCATAAGGACACAACCAAGTCCTCTCTTCGATGCATCACTATAAATAACGAACTCATCATTCCCCGATGGTAGAGTCAATATAGGAGCATTGACTAATCTTCTCTTCATTTCTTCGAAACATTCTTCACACTATTTTGTCCAAACATATTTAACCCCTTTACGTGTGAGCTTTGTTAATGGGTTATCCAATCGGGCAAAATTCTGGACGAATCGTCGAAAATAACCTGCCAAACCAATAAAACTACGTACCTCAGTTATACTCGTCTGTGCTGGCCATTCATGGATTGCCTTAGTCTTAGAAGGATCAACAAAGATTCCATCTTTAGAGACAATATGTCCAAGAAAATAAATCTCATGAAGCCAAAATTCACACTTGCTAAACATCCCGTATAATTCATGTCTTCTCAGAGTCTTCAGGATAATGCGCAAGTGATTTTCATGATCTTCGTAGCTTTTGGAGTATACCAAGATATCATAAATAAATACCACAACAAATTCATCAAGATATTCCTTGAATACTCTATTCATCAGATCCATGAATACAGAGGGTGCATTAGTCAAACAAAAAAGCATTACACTAAACTCGTAATGCTCATACCTGGTTCAAAATGCTGTCTTCGGAATGTCTTCCTTCTTCACACACAACTGATGGTATCCAGATCGAACGTAAATCTTTGACAAGTATTGAGCTCCATGTAGTTGGTCAAATAAATCATCAATGCGAGGTAGGAGAAACTTGTTCTTTATCGTTATAGTATTGATATCCCTGTAGTCGATACATAACCTCATAGATCCATCTTTAATTTTAACAAAAAGAACAGGGGATCCCAATGGAGAAACACTAGGGCGAATAAATCCTTTATTACTCAATTCCTCTAGTTGTTTCTTTAGTTAGACTAACTCTACAGTGGCCATTCTATAGGGGGTCTTCGATATGGGACTTGATCTAGGAATTAAATCAATAGAAAACTCAACTTCTCATTCTGGAGGATGTCCAGGTAAATCTTCCAGAAATACATCTACAAATTCATTCACAACAGGTACATCCTCTATTTGAACATTCCTTTCCTCACCCACAGTTATTTCATTCTCTTCCTCCCCAATAATTGAATTTAGTTGAGCTACTGGGGGTGGATCTAAATAAGAATTAGGTGGTGACGATTCTTCTCTAAAGATAAGGAGTTCCTTATAATTATTATCAAGAATCGTAACCTATTTCTTCTTACAATAAATCTTCGCATCATAGTCTGAAAGCTATTCCATACCGAGGATTATATCAAACTCAATCATAGGTATGATGATGAGATCAGCAGATAAAGAACATTTATGTGCTCTAATGGGGACTGATTCACAAAACATTGTTGCAATGATACTTCCCTTAAGAGCTTTAACTGACAACTCCCTTGTTATTACAAATTGGAAATATCTAATTTTCTTAGAAAACTGGGATGATATGAAACAATGCGACGATCCAGAATCAAATAATGCATTTCCTAAACTTGACGAAACCATTTAATTACCGGCCACCACATCTTTCGGTGCTTCTACCTCAGCAGTAGTGATAGCATAAGCTTGGCCTTGATCCCTTGGCCTTTTCTGAGATAAGTTCTCCTGATGCTTAGGAAATTCATTTGAATAATGCCCCATCTCCCTGCAATTGTAGCACTAAACGTTGGTGGCTTCCTTCTTCCCCTTGCAATCATGTGCTTGGTGGCCTTTTCACCACACTTGTAACAGACTCACATTCCCTTCAAGAAAGTACCAGGGTGTTTCTTCCCACATTTATCACAGGATGGATATTCAACCTTTCCCTTCTTCCCCTTATTTCCATTCCCAGATTGATCAGCAGGCCTCTTCTTCTCTTGCTTTTCTTTAAAGTCATAAGACCTAGATAATTCCTTTTCGGTCTTGATAGCACATGAGAAAATGTCTTCGTACGAAGAAAAGGATTGTGAGACTAATTCTCGATGGAGAAATGGTTTTAACCCAACAAAGAAACGATCAATCTTACTTATTGGGTTACGTATATAATCTCCAGCATACCTTGATAACCTTGTAATGTTAGCCTCATACTTTGCGACATTCTCATCCTCCTTTTGTCTCAGACTCAGAAATTTCCTTTCCATATCTTCTCGATGGTCGCGAGGAAAGTATTTTTCTAAAAACAGATCATTGAACTCTCTCCATTCCATATTTGATACTTCATCATCTTCCTTCGTGTTTTGAATCAATGACCACCATTGATCAGCATCTCCAGTGAGGCGGTAAACTGCCATGATAACTTTGTCCCTTTCACTACTCCCCAAAGCCTGAAATATTTTCTCTAGGAAATTTATCCATTGCTCAACTACTAAGTTATTTGTACTCCCATTGAAATTTTGTGGTTTTTGCCTCATGAATCGATCTAACATTGATCCTCCACGCTGCGGATTAGGGTGCTCCATACAGGTAAGGTTATTATTCATTACCTGAGTGAGTTGTCCCAGTATGGTGATTAGCTGATCGGCACCAGTTGCATCACCAGATCCACTATAATTATCTTGAGCAGGAGGTCAATCCCTACATGGAGTGCGTGCATTGATACAGTTTCCATTTCTTCCACTAGGTGCCATTTCTAAACAATGGCATAAACTAGATCAGTTTATGAATCAAAATACATAATTCCCTACTTATAAAACACTTAACATAAATTGATTTATTTAAGGATATAATCCATAATCATAAAAATGTTTTCTTTGAGGAAGTATATACTCATAAACCCTTCATAATGAATTGTAAAGAAAATGAGATTTATCCTAAGCATATCCCTCGGGAGTGTCGTAACCAAGAGTGAAAAAAGGCCCGTTGTCGTGCACCAGTTCCCGTTCGAGTATAGATCAAAGCGGTGTTTTCGCATTTTACCCCTAGGTACATCTGTGCTAGAGCCGCCTCTACCTGCTCGTATCCAGATAGGGATGTATTTCTCAGAAAACTCACAAAATCTTTACCATAACAAAATTCTAGGAAGTTCTTCTATACTAATCCTCAAAGTTCATCTTAGGTCTACGTGCTCTAATCAGATTTTATCTAAATCTAGCTTCCAAGGTTTGTACTAAACTTCCTCTGATACCAACTGTAACGCCCCAACCCCAGTTACCTAGAGTCGGTGCATTATTACATAACATTGGCATGATCACAAGAATGATCAAATCTCGAAAGACTGATTGGTTTAGTAGCCTTGGAAACACTAGATATATTCATAAAGTTTTACATTACATAATAAAGTGAAAAACTACTACAACAACATAATGTATCCATAGTCCACACTATTATCCCATCATAATATCCCTGCAAGTCATTCATAACTTACTTCATCACATCCTGGGAAAAATAAAACATAGAAAAGGGGTGAGCTCAAATGCCCAGTAAGGATAACAATATAGCAGAAACATTCATAAATAAGCATAAACATTTAAGGTAATGAATTTCTAAAACAAAAGACTTTTAAACTTGAACTTTAACATAGTATGGAAAAAGTAAAATGAAATAATGCCATTTACTTATTCACATGGATATTCTACTAATCGAATAATCACATGCAATATCAATAACCACTTTCATAATGATGGAATGCATAATGCCAGACTATCATAACCACATAGCCAAGGCCTCGTGCCAAGACTACATATAAGATTTTTCCAAGGCCTTGTTCCAAGACACTAGTTTGTCTAATGAGACCTACCGATGCATCGAGGAGCTATAGCGGGCTCCACCCGTCACATATTAAGTCCAATGCATTCCCATATGAAAAGGTTTAAACATAACATAAACATTCATATTAAAACTAGCATACGAAATGTCAATACTTTCATCATAAACTATGAATGGTATAAAAATGGCATATCCACAGTCCAACACATCACAAAAACTTCAATACAATATAGAAGTTTTGTATCATAATAAATCAACTTCAAATAAGCATAAAATCCATCCACGGATGTTGACATAAATTAAATCAAAACTCTTTTTAGAGAAATATCTCTTTCTATTTTTGAAATAATTTAATAAAACATTTTCTTTGAAAATATTCTTATAAGATTGTAATGGAAGCTTCGACGATTTCATAACAGCGGAAAATTACAGCACCCGGCGTATAAGTTAAAAAAAACATTCTTACCTTAATTCTGTCGAAAAGGTTAAATTTATATTGTTTGAAAAACGACGGAAATATTCCTTTACAAAACTCTTATAAAAGTCAAACAAGGGTATAAATTACTTTAACCCATATTCTTTTAAATAGTAATAATGTTTTGAAATACATTTTTAAGAAACATGGATGTGGATGATAAAGATATCCCAGTAGATTATTACGTATAAACAACCTCGGATAATGAAGATATTATGAAATAACCCTTAACATTGTACTTTTCCTTGGTTGTGGTAGGTTAACCTCCTTTATAATAGTGAAATAATTGTTATTAAATTATACAAGAATCATATACATTCATATGATATCATATATGATCTTTTAACATTGCTTTGTTAATAATATCTTAGTATTATCGTTGTTTCGGGTGTTAACTTACATGTTTTCTTTTATATGTTTTGTTACGTAAGCCATGTTTGTAATGGATAGGTTGTTTCTTAATCATATATAGAATGATATCAAGTCCTTATATACTATTATTAACCATCAAATAAGACTTATAGTTGAATGGATATGATAAAGAATGAATCTCATCGCGTTCGTGGAGACGGTAGTCCGTACGTACGTACGAGCAACAATATCATTCTTTCTTATTAAAATAATATATAAATGGATGTTATATCATATATACATAATCATTAACATGTTATATTTATTATTTACATGAGTTACACATCATTATTATACCCATCCAAATAATAATATATTGAATAACAATTACACCACGACGTGGAGACGGTAAGTCGTACGTACGCACGTATGGTGACATGTTATTCAAAGGCTGGATTGAATAATGATTATGGTTTTACCATATTTATAATAACATCACAGTATATATATGATTCTGAAGTTAATATTTTACAATGGTAACAACAAAGGAATATGAAGTGGAATAAGAAAGGAACTTGGAAAAGGGTGGTGAAATCATTACCTCTTCTTCGGGTTCTTCCTTTTGATTTGATCAAAAGGTCTCCTTAGGTTGGATTTATGATCAAACTAATGCCTCTAATTTGTAGTGAGTGATGTTGGGAGAGTATTTGGGAAGCGTTTGGCCTAACCAAAAGTCTTTTAAGGTGTGAAGAAATGAGAAGGAGGAGTGCCCTTTTATAAGAGGGGTGAGGGGCACCTTTGGAAAAGATAGAAATATTAATTTATAATAAATTCATATTCGGTTTCTAATGGCTCCAAAGTTGATTATTTAAATGTTAAGGTGGGTATGGGTCAAAAACCACTCAGCCAATAGAATTTAGACAGGTTTGGGTACTTATATTAACCTTATCTTTAAGTATTAACTCTTAGTTAATTAGTTTCACTTTTACAATGTCTCTTTGTATTTTTATATAATATGGTTAATAAACATACTATATACATCCAATAGACCCCAAGTGGCCCATTAATTATACAAAAATCATTATATAAGTCTCTTTGCCGATATTTATATTTTTAGGAATTTAATATCAATTAATATTATAATATTTGTTTTAAAAACTCTTTTATGTCAATTTTGACACTATTCAATAGTTGATTTTTTTGAAACTCATAACAGAATGATTACTTCAATGAAATTTAATTAAATCATTCCTAACATGTCATATTAACTTAGAAAATTATGGTAATTCATAAAAAGTCTCAAATTCTATTTATTTGTGTATTTATAATATCAATTATTTTAATTTTTAACTATTATGGTAGTTACTGCATCATCATTGTGTCATAAATAAATTAGATTATTTAATGTCTAAAAATAATAAATAAAATATCATTATGTAGTAAATATTTTTATATTTCTAATGAATATTTATAGTCGAAAATACAATATATATAACCCTACGTAACAATTGTTTTTCTAAAAGATATATGCTTGTGTCATTTTTTTATTCATTTTAACTTAATTAAAATAAAGTGTCCCTATCACCTGCAAGTGGCTCCATGGGGTCCCAAAATCGACCCAAAGATTCCTATGGTCGAATATGTATAAAAAAATAAGGCTAGGACATGTTTTAAGGTAATTTAGTATTATTATAATATTATTTTTTTAACCCTTATTTACCGGATTTACCTTTCACCATGGTAAATAAAATATTTACCACAGTAATTATTCAAAATGACTAAAAAAAATGTTACCTATTTACAAAATTTTAACATCCTGATTCCAAATATGGAATCCATTTTTCCAAATTCGAAACACAGAAGTGGAAGAAATTAATTTAAATTTAATTCCCGCTGTTAAAACAAAAAACGTGTTTTTAAGAGATAATAACTATCAAAAGATTGACACTTGTTTATGTCCGGTTTAATTGTAAAAGTATGTCCAATGACCATCATTGTATTAAATGGTAAAAATATATTCTAAATATACTTTAAAACCTCTCAAATTTCTAATTTATCACTATTAATTATTTTTATTAAAAAATTTGTTTTAATTAAAATTTAGTAATTTTCACTATTCATCAAAATATAAAAGTTATACGAAAAGTACCAAAATTTCACCGTAAGATAAATTCGATATTCCGAATCCAAAAATGAAGTCCATTTTGAAATTTAAAATATATAAAATTTCAAAAATTTGGCATTAATATTCATAACGACTAGTTTGATTGGTTATGGTGTGTTAAAACTCGGTATTGCGTACAACACACGGTATCACATTATTCAAAGTGAAGCGTACCGTAGAAGCTCGGGGTGTTAATTAATAGCCTGATGAACTCTTGATCCCTGATTGATGAGAAACCAGTGGTGCTTCACTTGAATGTGGATCCATAATAGAACCCCTCTCACTAACTGTTTGTGAGAACCCCTGTAAAAACTCTACAGATGACCCATCTTTCTGCTTGATCAGAACTCAATCTAGAATATTGGGAACATAATTCATTTGTGCCCACTCTTCCGTAATGGGAAAAACCTATCTTGGATACGAAAATATTCATCCATTCTACTAGACTAATTGTACCCAGCCACCTTGGTGCGCTTCCTGCTACCAAATGATGGATACATTCCCTAGATGTCGAACTTCCCTAGTTCATAGCTCTACAATCACTCAAATTATTCTCTATAATCCACACCAGGTTTACTATTGTGATCAACAATGTCAAACAAAAATTTTCACCTATGATTAGGTGTCATATATATGACCCTCCAAAAATCGAATTTCCAGTGTTAAAATGTCAGCTCTCTTAACATGTGTGAATTTTTTAAGATCAATAAAATGAGAAAAATAATAAATAACTAATATAGCTCCCTACTCTATGTTCATGAACTCCTTGACTCGATCATCGATCAATATATTGGGGTAGAAGAAATCATAGAATGTCCTCTGATACTCTTCCCAATCCATAACCTTATGGTGTTCCCCCTATGAGATAACATCTCACTAACTTTTGATAGAATCATAAAACATGTATGTTGCGAGCTTCAACATCCACATTTTAGGTGTCTCTAGATGCATGATGATATAAAGAATGATCTCCAAACATGACTATAAAGCCTCTGGTCCTCTGTCTCCCAATAACTGAGAGGATTCTACTGCTAGAAAATCCACATCAAATCTACCATAGTTGGGGAAGTATATAGTACTCCTTAAAAAATATGTATCACCCTCATCAAGCCTCCATGAAACTGTGCATCAGCACCAACATATGTTATAGTTTCTAGAGCCTAGATAGGAATGACTAGAGGATCATCTGGAGGACTCTGATGTATCTTTTTTTATGTCTGATCATCGCCATGTACCTGGTGTACAACTAGAGGATGTCGTGGTGGAATGAATCTACATGGTCAAATGAAAACCTCAGTTTACAATTGCAAGGATTGAATAATTGAAGTTCTGGAATTTAACATGATAAGGAAAATATTCATTATTACAAAAGAAAGTTACATGTTTTGTAGAACCCCTACATGGTGTATTCCATTAACCATTTACATAGGCATGTACCTCTGCCAACATGGCCTTGTGAAACCCCATACACACAACAAGTTTCTCCCGTGAAATAGAATGTGCTATAATTTTCCCTCCAACCCAAGTAATTCTACACTGATTGAACTACAATGTTCTTCTTGTGTACCACTACCCAACATGCTAACCCTAGAAACAACATTTTACACATATGTTCCATCCAACCGTGTCATTAATCACACAACTAGATACATTGTCGATAGTAACCCGACTTGTGCTCTCTTTAGATGGCATGTTCAACCAAATTATTATAATCCTCAATTATCTTCTCACATAGTTAGACACAAAGTCCAAGAAAACATTCCATGTACATATATTAACTGGCTTTCACTTATCAAAATTAATTTATTCTAGAATATATGTTCACATGGCATGTGTTCATTACATCACATGTTGTGTTGTCTGGGTTTTCCAAATAGCAAGCCACTAAAACCTCTCTAAAACCACCAAAACCTATGTTTTTTGCCACGACATACCATGTTCTGAATCATGAGAGAACATACTCCCCACAAATAAGAGTCCATACACTTATTCATATTTTCACTTAATAAAAATCAAGTAAATATCAAATATGATCCACCAAATTCTGATCTAAGATGGCCCATAACACCTTAGGGATAAATGATTGGAATCCATTCAAATGATACATTTCATATAAAAATAATAAATCAAAATAGCATGTATTTCTCTCACGAAATATATCCTAAAAACATGCATATCTTGAACAATATCTTTCTCAACAACATGAAACCAATATGGAACCCTTAATGGAACGATGATAATGCATGACCTGTGATCTCTAGAAACTTCCTATAAGATGCATGAGATGGAATACCCTTATATAATCATGTTAGAAGATAAATAAAGCCACACTAATATCAATAATCACAACACAACACATGTGAACCACCTAATCATGATATCAAATCAATGGTAACAATTGAAAAAACATATAAAATTTCATACTCGATGAATCATTGATTTTACCAATACACGGGTTAGATACACCCAAGAACAACTTATTACAAACTACCTATTCCTTCATATCCCATCCTATAGGGTCAAAATGGTAAAGAAATTCTGAAAATAATCATCTCATACCACTTTGTAATTTCTGAGATCTAGCACCTCCCAAAAGTTCCATGAATTGTTTTGGTCACATAACCTCAATCACATTTCCCCAAACACCAGAGGCTGCCGACAAGCAGTGTGGTCTATGGAATGGTATTGGGGAATCTATTCCATCATTGGTAGAGTATATACAATGGAAAACATATAGTAATAATTGACAATGATGTAAAACTATATAATAGAAGTAAAAAACGGAAGGCTGAAGGTAAAAAACAAATATAGAATATATATATATATATATATATATGATTCATGTCACATGTGACTAGGAAAGTTGATAAAAAAGTTTAAGAGTTGGATATAATATACAGAAACCATGTTTAGAAAAAATAAACCCCTATAACACTACATACCTCGACTTGGTCCCATTCTCTTTATCTCCCACAAAAATCTAGTACCATATTAAGAAGGGAACTTTCACATATCTATACCTACAATCATATAATATTTTTTGGGGCCAGAAGAATGACACAAGGGTATGAGAACAATCCTATTAGGAAACCAAAAATATATTTGTTCCTAACTATACGTGAATTTATAAAGTATGAAATATGAAGAAATTAAAAAATAAACTAGGAAGTAATCAAAATTAAACAATCATATAGTTTTCATTTAAATTGCCTTAAATTTATAATTCACTCTAAAAACTAAATAATATTTTTATTTATCCTAACCACTATGTACCCTATGAAAATGTAAAAAAATAGATGTCTCAAAATACCATCTAAAAAATCATGTATGACTAAGTCCATGCTTGTGCTTTGCCTTGGCAGAATCATCCCAATCATTCAATAATTCATATACAACTTCCATGGAAATCTATCATGGTCTATCCCATTTGGTTTAACATATCACCATACCACTAAAAATTGATCCAATGGGAATGATCTCATAGTATAATCATATTGGTCTCATATATTAGTAAAGAAATTATAAATGACCTCTTGGGTAGCTCTCACTATCATTACCCTGGGGTCAACATTGTATATAGTAAATATAAATGACCTCATTGGTGGCTCTCATGGTCAATATAATCTAACTCAACCTCGACACCAAGGATATAATGGTCCTGTGTAAATAATATAGAATCTCCTGTAGTTTTCCTAGTATATGGATCTTACAATCCATTAGAAAAACAATACACACCTAATATGAAAGCAACTCACGAAAGCTGAAACTACTACATGAATAATAATTCACAAGAATATCATATGTTTCTTATTTAATCAATTAAAATACATATTAATCAACCATGGTATAGAAAACAAGGTATCTAATATTACATGTAAGAAATATCCAATCAATAATAAACCGAAGAATAACATGTATTAAAAGGCATAAATTAGAAATCATGGAATACCAAAAACTTGAGAATTTAGATCATTTAGAATATATAATCCAATGATGTACAATGAAATTCAAAAACCACATATTGTGACATTCCATGATCAATATACATGAACGTCACACAATTAATTGGAATATATCTACAAAAAGGTGAGAAACTACCAACCTTGAATAACTCATTAGAGAGATTAAATCAATAAAAAATTCACTAGGGGAATTCATAACACATTGGTGGGATTCCAACCCACCCAATGACATTCAGTCATAGGTCTTATAAAGAAATTCGAGGAGTTCAGAGTTTGTTTTCCCATCTGCCGCTCTGTTGTACGAACCATAGGGAGAAAAATACATATACAAACATAATAATCTACCTCGATCAAATATATTTTAATAAAAAGGAAACTAAAAAATGTCTTCATTAAATATACACACCTTGTAGTTATCTTAATCAGCCCCTTCTATAACTGGTCTACCATGTCACCATGTGGCCACGTACTCGTCCATTTCATGGCCAGTATGCAGTTGTATATGGCAACCGGTTACACATCGTGTACTCAAAAGTAAATGAAGAGAACATAGAAATACCATATTTATTTCATTTATTCAAAATACAACCCAAAATAAAATCCATACATAAATTGAAGATATGGGTTCTTATGGGTTTACATTTTTCTATTTTTCTGAGAGGTGCAATTTTTTTATTAATAATGAAATGTAGTGAATTTTTATTCAAATTTTCTCTTTTGTATAACATATTTATATATTGAAATTATTGTTTGAACTGATATATAAGAATAAATATATCATATATTTATAATTTAATATAATTTTTGTCAATTTAATCAATTTCACATTTAATTTTGATATATAAAATTTCAATACACTGAATTTTTTCACTTTATAAACATGTTTTATTATTCTTCCAATGTTATTAATTTTAAATAATTTTATTCTAATTTTTTGTTCATTATTAAGAAAAAATGATTCCATATATGGAACTATAAGTTCTATGTTCATTAATTATTTCTATTTAATTTTTGGGAATATTGTATATAATTGTAGTAATTTTTATTACAACGGTTAAGGGTGAATAAAGAATGTAAGGTTACAAATAATATTATAAATATTATAAAAGTACCTTAATAATAATCCAAATGCTAATAGAATAATTTATTTAGACAATTAATTTATCTGAATAAAAATTTATTAATTTAGTGGAAATATCCAATTAAAAAGACTTACGTATTATAAATCTTAAAGGGAACGACAATATTTCACACTCTTACATTTAATATGTATAATATTTTTATATAGTGTTTATAATATTTTACGAAAAACTATATATATTCTCATGATTCTAAAAATTAATATTTAATTGATATTGTTTTACTTTTATATTTAGTGAATAACTAATAATCATAAGTAATTTTAAAATTATATGCCAGTAATTATAAAATTAATGAAACGATCAATTAAATGATGTTACAAAAATTTTATGAAATATAATTTTACATAAGTAAGGTGGTCCATGAATTTTCTTGGTTAATATAAAATTTTAGAGGTGTATTAAATGAATTTATTGAATTAAATATTTCTGTATTGATTTTTGCAAATTAAATGTTTTGAAAAGTTTCAAAATAGATACTCATGATATTTTATGAAAATAATGTTTATTAAATTCATTAAAAATATTATATAAACAAAATAATGAATATGGGGATAAATTATGTAGACCATTTCCAATTTAATTGACACATTCTAATTAAAAATACCATCTTTCTAATACTGATACTATTGTTACCATATATAAATATAAAATTGATAAACCACGGATTAATAAAAACATAGTATTTAAAATTACTTCAAATAATGTCAAAAAAAACACTGGTTAATGGAATTACACCTTATCACACCTTATATTCTATTTATATTCCATTTGAGTTATTTTTAATAGTTATATAATTCATTATTATTTAAAGTTTTGATTAGTTTGCAAAGTGTCCCTCACCATTATTATCAATGGAAATCATATCCCTTATACCATTTAAAATATTTATGTCTTCTAGCAGGAAAAATATCATCCAAATTAACATTTATACTTACCTTGAAACATTTTAGAGGTTCTTATTTTCCAACATTACCAACTATAGAGCCCTTAATAAGATATCTAAATAACTAATTTCGTTGAATAAGTAATCACTCTAACGGAAGATGTTGTATGTTTGTTAGTGGTTTCTATTAAACCAATATATTAAGATTCTATGTGTATATATGCAGATTATTAATTATTCATTTTTATTTCTATATTCACACCACATATGTTGTGAACTACGTCCATACAATCTAATAGTCACATTGAGTTTTTCTTCCAAAATTCAAGTGATGCAGCTGAATGTATTGATAACCTGACATTTTTGTATTATATTCCAGGAATATATATTTGAATTGTATATGATGTTTTCATTCTATTAGATCATATGATGAAAAACCATCTTCCTTTAGGGGAAATATGATGTACTATAGGTTTTCTGGGTACTTGTGTTAACTATGTTGTGGGGTGGTGGAGTAGGTTTTTTCAGGTGAGATGTGATATCAAAATGACATAGGACAATATATGGTGGATGTAATTCAATGTAAGAGTAGGGAATGAGGTTTATTTTCATATTTTCATGATACCCTAATACTATAGTTATTGTTTCGATTTTGATGTGTTGGGACTAGTTTCAATAGATGATATATGATTTGACAGTTCTTATGGAGGAGTTGGCCCATGTGTCATTTAGCATGTTGTGATTGGACTGTTATTTTATAGAATTGGTATTTGATCTTTGTAATAAAATGCAGTGCAATGAGGTTTTATGTTGGGTATAAGAGTGTAAAATTAGTTGTAATGTATTGTAGTGTACCCTTAATCGATGTTATTCTTATTATTTGACTAAAGTTGGCTTGTATTATTTGGTGACCATTCCATGGTGATGTTTTGAGGGATATATTGTCTATTAGTTGTTGTTGGTTCTTTTTTTCTCATAGGTACATGAATACAATTCATTTATATGTACACTAGATAATTCCATTCCGACACTATATATTGGTATTCTCACACAATGATTATAAAATAGTTTCATATTTCTAAGAGGATTAGAAGGATATAACAGGACATTCATAGCTCATAACATTTAAAGATGTTGGGTAAATTCATTAGGTTTGATATTGGGTATTTTAATATGGATAATTTTAACATTATCAATTTTATTTATACATACCTTTGGGATGTTTGTTTGTTTCTTTTTTGGAAATTCCATTGTCTTATTATTAGATAATTGATCTTATCATTATATATTATATTAATATATAATGTAATTGTGAAATAAATTATTGTTTTGTGAGTTAATTTCTCATATAAAAAATTACATTTCAATAAATAAATTAATTTTATAATACACATGGTTATGATATATTTATATGAAACAAAAATAATGTTTTAAATAAAATATATATTAACTTACTAAACACAAAACATACCTTTTTCATGGTTTTACACACAGATTTTAGTTCCTTTGATAGTTATCATTACATGCGGGACTGTGATTTACTAATCTACAATATAAAATTAATACTAGTATTAATCAGTAATTATTATTATCACCTTAAATTTATGATGTATTTTATAAAAAACATTAGCAAAATAATGAAAATATTTTCTATTCATGTTTATATAATGAATTATTTTGTTACAAAGAAATTATAAATGAGAGCATGATGTATTTGAAAATACATTTTCTAAAAAACAATTTCCTAATCAAGACCTTGATTTATATATATAAATAAAACAAAACCCATTTTATGAATTATTTTGATAATAATTTTTATATTTAATATTTAACCCACAATTTAGGTTTCATTTTTCATTTTCTAGACAATTTATATGAATAGAACTAATTTGACGCATACAGATTTATTTTTCTAAAAAATACCACATTTTAATGGTGAAACTATTTTAAATATAAATATTTGAAATACATGAAATTTCAATTTATAAAATAAAAATATGTTTTTAAATAAAATGCAAAAAATATCTTATGGTGAATTTTTTTTTATTTTTCATAAAAGTTTCTTTTGTTTTTTGAATTGTTTAATATTAATAAATTTTAATTGAAATTGAATTTTCACCTATGGGATTAATATAGTAAAAATAATTTTTTATTTTTTATTAATTATATTTAGATTACATTTAAATATATTAATAATATATGGGTCATCGGAATCCACATATATTTTATGTTTTATATAAAAAAATTCAGATTTTGATCATTTTCAATTAGAAAACCTATTTTTTGCACTGTATATAAAAAAATATTAAAATAATTGATTAAATTTTTGTAATTAGTATTTTGAAATTTCTTTTTTATTAATCGTTATTTATAATTTCTATTAATTTCTAAATCTTTTTTACTAAAATTAGTAGAGAATGAAATTAAAATTAATTACACTTATTAAAAAAACAAGATTATATATTTTTTAAGCTTTGCATTTTATGTGTATAATGTAATATAAACATATTCAAAATCCATTATATGACCTAGTTTATTCCATTTTTCTAGTTGGGAAGAAAATGAACCATCATTAGAGCCAGATGATGTAAGGTAAAATTCTCCACAGTGTTTGTTTGTATTGATACGAATGTCACTCCTTGTCCACAATAAAAGTGAACTCACCCCATGAAATCTTCACATCAATCATTCCATTTTTATAAATTAGACGCAAAAAAAATTAATCTAAAAAAATTAATACTATAAATATATAATCCTTACATTATAGGTAAATATATTCATGTAAGTCATTTGGTGAAAACCACAAGGCGTTACCCGATAAAGTAGAAACATTCCGTAATGAGATATATTGTTTTACATGTTTCCACACACATTCAATTTGAATTCGTAAATTATTCTATAAAATATATACTATCCTTAATATATTTATATTTTTAATATTATTTTTTTTACATAATCTAACACACTTCTATCAAATTTGATACACAATCATAGTTCATGTGTACTGTGGACTACCTCCTCGTGAATCAGTGTCATTTATTCTTACACTACAACAACTCATGGAGGGAAATAATGATGGATTTAATATATTAAAATGATAAATATATATGATAATAACTACTATATTGTTATTATATAATTATTATATAACACATTACATCTTGAATTCCATTTTGTGGGAATACAATAACATTGGTTTTTGATGTGTGGACCACCACAACCTCAAAGATCTATGATTTGTTAACTCGTTACTAAGAATGTATTTGGGATGGTATTATTGAATATATGTGAGTTTTACAATTAAATAATTTATCTATATATATATGTCATTTACTTTTCATTATTTCAATGCAATATGAAAATTGAATCATATTTCATGCAGATGTATGGTCTACCATTTCAATGAATTATGCATTTCATTTCCTATTTAATTATTTTATAAATTTTTATTAAAAAATATATAATATATATATAATAGATAATGTTTTTTAAAATTTGTAAATAATCACATCATGATATATCCATTAGGACTAATTATGAAAACTCAAAACAGCAATGAAAAACATAGGGGTTATTATAGTAAACTTAACATTGACATGAAATTATTAAAAAAATTGTAATGTAATTTCATATATAAATCATATATGGTATTTCATAAATGAACATTGTTTTGTTATAGATTTAAAATAAACACATATTTCTTTTACCTAATGTTTGAAAAAGTATGATGAGAGATATGACATTAGGTAAGGGAAATTAATCAAACATTTATATATTTGAGATTCATTCTATATTCACCAATCTATTATTTTATTTTATGTATATATGAAAATATTACATGATATACCATGCATTTTATTTATTTAATGAAATTTAATGTCTCTATTTTTGTTATTATTTTATGTATCTCATGCTTCAAAAGTTATTCAAGTATTACAGATATTTCCAGTCTCACGGTTATTTCTATGAGACTTATTCTTTATCAACGACTCGTTTCTATTATATTGTTCAAATAATAGAAATTAATTTATTAATTTATTATTATTATTATATTTATTATTATTTATATGTAAATATTAATATTTATAATTTATATTGTAGATGGATCGAATGTTACCAAATTGGTAAGGTAATTTTGTCTCATTTAGTCTTTTTGAGGCACATGATATGTTATGAAACTATATTCTTTTAGGAGGATCACATGATTCCATTTGAAATGTTATAAAATTAATATCCTTTTTATGATATATTAATATTAATATAATATAATTCATAAATAGGGATTCTAATTCAATGTTACCAATGTTGTAATATTATATTGTTTCATTGTAGTCATTTATCATGAATTTTTACGGTCATTATTCCTTTGAAAAAATAAAAAAACCCATATATCAAGAATTATAATGACTTTTATGATCTTCTATTCATTCATGATAACATCATGTAATGGTAACATATTTCCATTTTTCACCTAATAATTTCTTAATAGAAATATTACTTTACCTCCCTCTTCAATCGAATGTCACAATCTTCCTAAACAATAATATATTTAAATTTTTTTTAAAACTTTTTAAAATGCGATATGGGTAATTTTTAAATAAAATTATTTCCAAAACATATTATGTTTAAAAATTCTTATAAATTACTTTTAAATTCATAATTTATATTTTATACAATTTTAATTTCCCACAATATGATTATTAAAATGTTTTTTATATTAAAACGTGATTTTCAAAGAAAGAATATTTTTCTATAATAAATATTCCATGTGGAAATTAAAAACACACACACACACAGAGATATATATATATATATGAATTCAAAATTTGATATAATATATGATTTACTGGGGATTTTATATATGGTAACTATTCATATTAGTTATTTTACTGGTTTAAGATTATCAAGAATTGGTTTTTATGAAATATCTTTCAATTCAATGGGTTATATGATTATGAAACATGCAAATTTTCTTGGGAAATGTTATGATAAAAATTTTATGAAACATTTTTTATTTCATGGGTTATGATATGATTACTATTTAGGATATTGAGGAAGATATATGAATTATTTCATTATGTGGTCGGTGGGACCTATATGTCTCTGAAATAAATTTGGTAATGATTAATATTTCTCAAATAAAAGTTGAAACAAGCCTACAATATTGTTCTGTAAGGGGAACATGAGAATCATAATTATAAATGGGAAATACATGCATCTAATCCATAATAGGACACATGTGTGTCATAATCCACAACCATAAAGAGTTGTTTTGTGATACCTTATGGTAATCAATTTTCTCTAGATCTATTATATAAATAGTCATGATAGAACACCATGATACAAGAAATGGTTTGATATATTTATGTTAGTCCCACACTAATAAGAAATGATGTTACGGTTCATGATTTATTTATTATTTAACCACATTATGATTCATCTCTAATGAACTTATAATAAATATTACATGACTCATGTATATGATCTCTTATATGATGTTTGTGACCATTAAATGTTATTCTTATGCTCTCCTACCATTATACTCATTTTCTGCTTGTCTACCTTATTTATTTTTTTACCATTAATAAGAATCATTGATCATGATTTATTATACTTTGATTACTCAGGTTATGAAGAATAGAAGTATATTGGATAACTAAATGTGAATTTATTTATGGGAGATATTGAATATAATTCACCAAATTAGAAAAATTCATTACAATATTTAAAATACTACATACAATTATAGACATTGAGCATTTAATTTGATAATTTATTTTATTTTTATATAATATTATGTTACATATTTTTTTGATAATTAAAGTAATTAATATTTGGAATGAATGTAAAATTTTAGACAATCCTAGAAAACTAATGGGGAAAACATCAGGGAGATCTATAGGGTCATTTTTAAAGATATTTTTATGTCTATCTGAGTGGATATGTCACATGATGAGTTATTTTGTAGAAAAATATCCATGAAATTTTGAAATATATACCAATAACAGAATCCTAGATATACATCAACACCTAGCTACTATAAGTTTATTTATCTCAGTAACAAATATTTATTGGGGTAAAAACACAAAAAATAGTTTATTGTGATATAATCAATCAGGAACTGGTGAACAACAACTGGCCTTTAAACATATATTGTTTGGAACTCATAGGGGATATTCATGAGAATAAAAAAACTCATTATGTTCCATCATGAAAAATTTAAATAGAAAATGACTATATATAATGCAGTATAAACATATGATGTCAATGATTAATGTAGAAGTATTCATGATTTATAAATCCAATGTGTGTTTTTTTGTTATTATGAGGTCAGATGCTAAAATAAGTGTTTCTCACACTATAATTTATGGTTTTGTTAAATTATTATTACCTAAAGAATCAACTTTATTGTTAATTTAATAGAAAATGTGATGTATATCCTCTTAAGAAACCATGTGGTTTTGTAGATAGAATTAATTGTATTGTTTATATTTTTAGAATAATTCCTCTAGAAACAAATCATGTGGAACATCCCAAATAGAAAAGGAGAAAACAATATTATGTTCAATTCTTGGTGAATCAAAAACACCTTGTTTTAATGGCTCTGTTGATCTTCTCTTATGAATGGATTTTTAGAACTAAACTGTTATTTTCTATTCTTCATTGATCAATGAATGAAAATTTCGTTTTTGATGCTTATCAGTTCGATGGTTTAGTAGACCAGTTGTGTAATCTTATTAAGAATGTGAGAGAACATGAAAAAATTTATTCTATTTATTGGGAAGAGTTTTTTGTGAATTTTATTAGACAGTAAATTATTTATATTCTATAAACATATATAAATAATTAATTCCTTGTGATTAATAAGAACGATGATGAATGTATTAGTACCTATGCATATATTTTGAAAAGACATTATATTTATGATTTCCAATTAATCATAATCTCTAAAAGTAATATTTATTGATTCATGTGTGTACAAGAAAAAATAATTTGAACAACCACAGTTATAAGAGACATTAAAAGATGTAGAGAGGTCATTTTCTGTGTAGCAATGGTGGAAATTGAAATTATATTTCCCCCCCATTTTTACATAGTTAATAACAAATGGAAGATTAAATCTCATGAAATTTCATATGGGGGAATGAAATTCTATACATGTGTGTGAATGAAATTGGGAACTAAGAATAAATGTAATTTCATTAAGTGAAATGGGTGGTGATTTAAATATGAAAATTTATTTCATAAAATCCATTAATGTTGACGTACTATTAATGGGAATTCTAATTCAATAATGTATAATATAATTCCATCAAATGAACCAACCACACTCTACTATTTCATTTTCATGTATTTTGGTAATTAAGTGAATCACTTCCATAATCCAAGGAATAACTCGAACAACAAGACCAAATACCTCTTTCAAATAATTGAAAATATGAGGCTTATATAGTTAAAACTAATGAATTCACTCATGATTACTATGGAAACTGTATCATATCATCTTAGTTGGGATGTTAATGGTTTATTTTATTTAAAAAAATCCTTATATAAATAATTTTTATCATTACTCAATGAAACAATATTTGATTACATCCCTCTACATAGATTCCAGAATAATAAAATCACATTTTATATTAAATTATTTCAATGATGGAACCATTTTTCAATGAAAATATTTTTGTTGTAAAATATTATTGTATGTATCAAAATATTTGTGAATTGTAATCCTATAGGGGTTATATGATTAATTATTTTAGAAGGGTAATAGATAAATATTTATTGAGGTTTTGTAGATTAATGATTTACTTCAACGTTTAATGATTTATTCATATTAGATAACCCATTATTTCCATTATTTATTGATGAAATTTAAAGGTATATGTAACTACATAAGGTTATATTTATTAATATTTTCATCCATTAGTTCTTTCGTAATAAAAAAATTAAGCTTCATTTATTGAGTAAGAGATGATGTGTTAATTATTTAGGCAATAACCAAAGGAGCTGATTTTATGGAATGTAATCTAGTAATTAAATATTCTATTGAAAACGACACTAATTTATTGAATGTATCATAGAAAAAATGATTATCCTTGTAATATCATTTATGATTAATAAAATTGTAAGACATATCTTTTTATATTTATGTTTTTTACCATTAATAGTATCTGAATAACCCAATTTCACTGATCAGTGATCCATATCAATCCCTATAATAGGTTTTCAATTCATTAATGTCTATGACATTGCCTGTGTTTTAATATGAGGAATCATATTTATGATTTACATTATAGGTCTATTATGTTTTCAAAATTAAGTTTTTAATAGATATTTCAGTATTTTTTCATGTGGATTCTAATGAAAGTAACTATCAATTATGATAATAATGTTAACCTATAACATTATAAATGTTATATTAATTTTAATGGGGTGTATAATGTAACTCTCATAACTTTGATGAATTATTATTTAGTAAATAAATTAAACTTTATTGATATTTAAAAATTGATACAAAAACAATTTATGATTTTATTATATCGAAGAACATGTTATGATTATACTATATGAAACATATATATTATCTTGTGGTACACTAAGAACTATGTTCATCTTTTGTTACACTCAATTGTTTGTTCCATTGATTTCTTGTCTCACACAAAAAAATGAACTTCACAAAACATCAATTTATATTTGTTATTATGATGAGAATAGTATTTTGGTTGTCATCGAGTTATTAGAAGGGAAAATATGAACTAGATTATCGAAATTATGAAATTATGTTTCATTTACGATTTTTAATTAGATTATTTTGTAACATATTGATTATATATGACTGTAAGAACTATTTGAAAATAAAGGTATTCTTTTTCTTGAAATGTTTTTTCAATGCATAAACAAGTTTTATCTTAAAAAATATAACCAAAAACGTTGGGTGAAATTGTTTAATATTAACTATATATTTTATATATTCTAATAACTACTTTATGATCATATTATTCATTTTATAGACAATATTTATGAATAGTTCTGAATTAATGTCTTTGGAGATGTATTTTTTTGAACGGTAATTTGACCAAATTTTAAGGGCAATCCTACATTAAAAATAATTTTTACAAATTTTTAAATAATTTTCAGAAAAATAAACATCATTATTAAAAATTCAATTTTTATAATAGATTATGGTTAATTTTTGGTATTGTTACATGAAGTTTCAATTTATAAATAAATTGTAGAAAAACACTATATTTAAAATGAAAAATACATTTAATTATAGTATATTCATATAGATAAAATATATTTTCAATTGGTTGTATTGTTATTTATATAATACATGAGTCTGTTAACAAAATTTATGTCAATGTATTCAATTTAAAATTGATACTAATTATAAAAACATTTCAATGTTTTGAACTTTTCACTTCAAAAACACATTCTTTTTTCCCATATTCATGATAATTTTAAATTAGTTTCTACATTATATATGATTGGTATTTTTTAAAATGGATTAATTATTTTAAATCATAATTTATTATAATTTATCATAACATCAAAATTATCTTTTAGATAGAGTATTAGTGAAATAAATTATAATAAATTAAAATAATTATGAGAAAAACCATTTAACTTAGTGGTTAACCATTAAATTTAGGGTGTAAAATTATATAAAAACATTTAAAAAGACATTATATATGAATATTACCACCATTTAAGTTAATTTAAATAATATATTTTTATTGGAGGAACAGAATCTATATTATCCCTCTCTATAGTTTTTTTCTTTTTATATTTACAAAAATGCCTCTCCTACTCCACTATACAAAGGAACTCACCCCCTCACTTATTCTAACAAATAGATCCCTTCGATTCAACCAATAGATGTCCAAATAATTTAGAAATAAAATAATCTACCTCACTTGGGGTAAAAATCAATCTGTGAATGTCCTTTTGTGAAACCAAAAAGTAGTTACTAAATAAGTGGTTACAATATTCAATGGTCAATTTTATATTACTTATTCCGACACCACATCCATTTTTCATATTTCACAAACAAAGTAATCTAAAAAATATTATATTTTTTTGTCAGGTTTTTTTCATAAATCTAAATATGCATCCATAAAATGGGATAATAAATATTTGTTCTTGTATGTGGTGGATTATCACCTTGTGAACAAATATCATTGGTACTTCCATTTAATGAATGATAATTTTGATGGATTTTTTGTTTTTACGATATATATGATATTTATTATTTATATATGCATCTACGTTTATTATATAACCCACACCTTCATGAAATCACTTTTTTTGGGAATACGAGAACATCATTTAAGGATGTGTGGATTACCTTCTCCTCAGAGAGATTTTATTCCTCCTCATTTTACAAGGAATATATTAAAGATGGGTTTATTAAAAATGTGTTATATTTATGACTGAATTAATAATCCAGATTGATAACATATATATATATATACATATCTATGTCTGTTTTTGTGTCTGTTTTGTTTTCTCTACGATTGATTTACTTTTCATTTATTTAATACAAAAAGAAACTAGAAAAAACATTGATGCATACATATGGCCAACTTTCTCACTTAATAGTGTATTTCATGTCATATTTTTATAATTTATTATTTATTATAAATAATTATATACAGAAAATAAATTCTATTATTTCCATTGATTAAATTTATTTTATATGGAAATCATGATCTACGTTAAAGGATTATGAATGAAAAGTCAAACTATGTACTAAAAACAAAGCGATTATAAACTGAAACCTAACATTAACACAGAAATGTAGTAATATAGATTATAAAATTTCTCATATAATTCATATATGGAATTATAATTAATTATATGGTTTTGTGAATGATTTATAATAAAATTATATTTTTTATATAGGTTTTATGAACATTTTTGTCAACATAGAAGACTTGAGGTATGAGAATTTATGCTCACTTTTTATATCCATGCGATACATCACATGTTAACCTATCAATTATGTTCTATGGTGTATATAATTCCACATAACATGTCAAATAATTAATTTAATTTATTTAATAATATTTAAATTTGTAATGTATTTTTTTATTTTATTGATATTTCGATTCAAAGTCTACTAATGTAATAAGGGGATTTCTAATCTCACATTAATTGCTGCGAGAGTTATTCCATATTAAGAACTCGTTTAATTGTTGAGGTGTATATACATACATTAATTTATTATATCATAATTAAACATAAATTAATATGTATTTTCATATACATTTTATGATCTCTCATTCATGGGGATTACTGTTCCAAAATTACCAAATATGAAAGGTAATTTTTTTTAAAAAAATTTACTTTTTTTAGAAACATGTTATTTAATATAAATATATTAATTTATGAGGTTTATATATATTACCTATACATGTTATATCCTTAATATCATTTTTCATGTTATTTTATTGTTTATGTAATGTTATTATTTCATTGTTATTTTTATTCAATGTTACGAAAGTTGTATGATAATATTGATGCAATCTCATTATTTATTGTTATTGTTTATGGTTATTAATTCATCAATGAAATGTTATGGAACATATCTATAAAAATTTCTATCATTTTATAATTCTCTATTTATTCATGATTTTTCATGGAATTATAATATTTTTTCCACTCATTGGAATATAATTTACTTGTGAATTTTTTTAATGAAATATGACATTATCACTCCCTTTGGTAAAAATAAATTTTATTTTAGAATAATTTATTCAAAAAATGTTATGAAAATGTTTTCAAAAGATATTTAGGATCATTTTAATTGATTCGAATTTAAAACTAATTGCATTAAATTTTTAAAAATTATTTTTAATATATTTTGTAATATGTATTTTAATGTTATTTGAACGACCCTAATATTATGTGTAATATTTTTTAATTGTATGGGACTATTTCACGGCCAGGATTTTAGACAGAACATGATTTTGAGGCTTGATTAGAATAGAATTAGTGTTTGATGTTTTTTAATGTTTATTTAAAAAAGTGCATGTATATAGTCTCTGATGCTTCTGAACAGGTGAAAAGATTAAATATCAAAGGGAACGATGCATTCAAAATGATTACATTTCCTATTTAAAGGCTTAACCATGACCGACATAGGTTGAGGGAGAAAGTATTTTTTTCATTCTATATATGACCAATATATTAAAATGATCTTAATGAAAAATAAAATAAACATTTAGTTTATTTTATATGAATTTCAAATTTTGTTTCAACATAACAACATTTCAACATGAGCTTAATAGGAACATTGTTTCAAAAATTAAATGTTGTAATAAAAATGTGACTCAGTAAAATAGATATGTTGAAACAACATTTCTCAATTTAATGGGTAAACCAAATATGGGGTCATTGGTATAATCCAGTATTTCTATGAACCCTTGGAAATTTTTCATTGGTGGGAAACGATTGATGAGACACCACTAATAATGGATTGAGTAATAAAAAAATGGTGCAATATTCTCCAGAAAATAATCCATCGTCCATATATGGAATTGATTTTAAATGAATTTCCTTTTTCCCCATTCATAAATTTGAGTGATAATCATGGGTCAACCAACAAAGTGGTGACCCACAGGCCGATCACTTATGTTGGAGGGTTTCTTCATATTGGTGTTTTGAGAGATAGATATCTTGGTTAGATTCATAAATCTATTCCAATGTTGTTTTGAATTTCAAACCTGAAGGGATCGTGCCAACACGGACAAGGATTGGATCCCTCCTTTGTGGGAGTCATTGTTTTCTTCGCAACCTAATTCCTGGATAGATGAAAAGAAATATTGGAATGTGTAACAGTGATGAAAATGACGTGATGATCTTGAAGGAGATCATGTATCAATGAACGGACCATCACATCTTGTCTGGTGGTCAGTAGAAGAAACCACTTGGTACAGAACATGTTGGTTGTTGCATTCAGGAGGTGGCATTCACTGGTGGTGTTCTGCAACATTTGAGGTCCACACAGCATCAGTCACATGGTGGGCAGGTGGGACAAAAAAAATGTAGGAGGTAGGTCATCTGAAGATGCAGGAACGAACCGCATCACTTGGCTGGAGGGCTGCACTCTAAATGGATTGTAACAGGTGGGCCCTACGACGACACTATATCATTGACTGGGAGTGGACATGGTGACTGCATCCGCATCTAAGCATGGCATGGTGGCTCACTCATTGGGGTATCAGATAAAGAAGTTGGGTCGCCAAAAGGGATGATCTGGTCCCACCTGGTCTGGGCTAGGCCTAGCGGGCCAAGTCAAACATGAATTGGGTTGGATACAGGTTAGGTTGGTGGACCCTGGGCCGTGTTAGGTTGGTTTGATGGGTTTCAGTTGTCTTGGTCCCAACCCTCCCCTTATTATTAAAATGGTCATAACTTCCAAACACTGCATCCGATAGATGTGTCTTTTGTTGAATTTAGTCCCTTGTGATTAGACAATCCTTTTGAAATACTCCATGCATGTTATCGAGGAAGTCGAAAAATAATAAATGGCTTGAGGAATAGATTCCCCCATTATCAAGAACACTATGAGTGGACATCTAGTAGACATATGTGGCAAGGGGAACTCAATGGCCTGGAAGACGAGCGGACCTTAGTGGCCCATTAGACCTCAGTTACCCATCATACCTAGTGATGAGCGGTTCTTAGTGGCCCAACATGCCAAAATGAATTATCAAGGATTATTCCCACAGTAGTAGAAGATGATCAACATTATGAATGATAGTCTTGCATTCTATATTTTAGGTTAGGCCTATGTGAGATGACTCTGGTGTATCTCAGTCATGTTAGTACTTCATAGAGGCTATAATTCAGGTATCTATTTGGTGGACAACATTGTACATACACTCTTTTTTGGTATTACAATTTTATTTTTGTGTCCATGAAGAGTATTGTGTTACTCACATATTCATGGGATTTCCCCACACATGTTGTGTTTTTGGTAGGATAATGAAGCTTCAACATAACCTTGTTGGTCTAGCACAAGGCACTGCCATGCGAGATTTGATATATGAGGCGTATTTCTACAACTTCAGGCTGCACCCCCCTTTAGCAACCCATCAGGTAGGGTTTACTATATATATACTTTAGGATCCTATATTTTTATTTATGTAGGGAATGTAATGGGTTTCCAATTGCTTCCAGTTTTTAACATTTAACCTCAGTGGTTTTTTTAGTTGAATAATTGTTAAATTTTCAGCATTAATGGGTTGGATGAGTTTTTATGTTTGTGCATATAGGTACAAAAAAAATACCTCCCAATTACAGGATAATTCCTCTGGTGAAAGTGACCAGATCAAGGTTATTAGATGGAAGGCTTGGGGTAGTCACGACACAGGCCCTAAGGATTGGGTCATGAAAAAGTGGTGTCAAAGGAGGTCTATACTACCATATAAACTATGTGTGTTTGGTTTATTCTATTTCAATTGTGTTAATATTTTTGAGTTAGTCCTTCAAATTATGGTATCCCAATGTTGGTTCAACGACCGACATATCCATTCACCCAGAACTGGAATTTTGATTTTCAACATTGTACATGAAAAAAATGTAACATGCATCAAATATGAATTAAGTGTATTATCATGTTCATCGTGAGTCACAATCATCTCATCAGGAATAATCAATTAAATATAGTTCTTATGGATCTATTTCAGGATTCCACCACACACACATACATCCATGATTCTAGTTTGTGGCCATGAGGATGGTATTTCTAGTGATGTGGAATCAGTAGAATGACCAATACATTAGATGTACCCACTAATTGGTTTACAACTATTACCACTAGGTGTTGACCAGATTTTGGCTAATAGTTTTACTGGTAGGGGATTCATGTAGGCTCAGTGCCTTACATGTGTTCTAGAGGCATACAACACCCAGGTTCATGGGGGAAATTGACTCAGTGGTGATCAAGAATTGGCTCTATGGAGTTACTAGATTCTCCCGGCTAGTGAGGACACCTCTCGAACTTATGGAAAACATAGCTACGAGCCTTCATTCTAGTTCAGTGTGGAGATGGTATACCTTGATGATCAAGACACATTATGGGGATAACCTCAGAAGGACAGACATTGAGATCCTCATTAGGGAGGATTTATTTCAATTGACGTTGCACTCAATGCCCATAGAGGATCTAATACACCTAAATTATGGTAGTATGACTGGGACAGAGTTCTCAATTATATTCACTGAGCATCCTTGACACTCCATTAAAATGGTACGAGAACCATTCATCAAGGATTATGATTTTGATCAGGGACTACTATTAGATATTAGGATGTCCATGGTGTTTCATAGAATATCTACTCAGGCTGGGGTAATTGATTGAGCTATACTCATACAGTGATTCCTGGTAGAGAAAGGTCTGACAGTAGGAGAAACTAGATGACACTAGTTCTTGGAGACCTCAAAAGTGTGTAAGAAGATGCCTACACAGAGACCTAATTGGTTTAATCCCTCGAGGGGACATCCCAAGGACACATTATTGGTTGTGAGAGGCCACTTGAGAAGACAGAGTCATCAGAGGAACAAGGTTGGTTACTCGTGCGGGGGTAAGGGACACATTGTTTGTGAGTGCCTGACTCGTCGTGCAGACGATCTATGAATGGTTGAGGGACTACTATGGGATAGGATGGGGGTATAGTTGCATGGTCATTAGGGAGGAATACATGTAAGGGGAGAAAGTATAGTGGAAGGCGGTGGTTGGAGGTTCCAGGTGCTACCACTGCCACCTGCGAGCGGTCCACCACAGGCTTTGGTAGCTGGTGGGTAGGGGCAAGGATAGCATCAGATGATGGAAGATAGTGATACTATTTATATAGGGATTATTAGTGGTATGATTGGTTTCTACTCCAACTTAGATGTATTTCTTTTAGACAGAGGTGATAGTAAATATTTATTTATCATGAACCTTGTTTGGATCTTGGAGAATTCAGTCGAGTCGTTGGCCTGATCCTTACAATTAGAGATTCTTACTGGGTAAGATTTGATGATCACACACTACTTCCAGCTGTGTGATCATACTCAAAGTGGATTGATCTTAGGCTGGGATCTCTTATTATTGATGTTGAGTACTTACATCCTCATTTTTGTGTATGGGCAGGTTATCCACATGCCATGTTTAGATGAACAGTTTTATGCATGAAGTGTGTTGTGTCCAAAAAATAGTTCTAGGTTTTCCTTTTTCAGTGTTAGGGGAACGTTTGCTGCTGATGATAGACATTATCGGATATTGGTTCTTCCGATCACTCATATGTTTTCTATCCTCACCTGCATTGTGTTTGATGATAAGAGTCATTACATTCCAATAGTGAATGAATCATAAGAATAAATCATTCCTCAGGATGTTCGACTATTCACCCCTCACATGGAATACGATTTATGTAGTGATATGTAACATGGAAAGACCCCAATATCAAAATCATCATATCATATGTCTTCCGTTGATATTCATGAGTTGAGGGTACCAATAGTGTAACTATAGAAGAAGGGCGTCTTGAGGTCTAGTGCTTCACCATGGGAACCCACAATATTATATTCCATGAAGGTAGAAGGTTGTTTGTGGTTTTGTGTGTTCTTCCAGTTCCAGAATTTTGTGACTGTGAAGAACAAGTATCCACTTCCAATGATTAATGTCCTCTTCAACATGCTGAAGAGAGCGATATGATTCACAATGATAGACCTCTGTTAGGCTATCATCAGCTTCTTGATAATGATGATTATGTAGAAAGGACAACATTCAGTTTTTTATATGTACACTATTTTTTCATGGTGATACCATTTTGTGAGTCCAATTCACCAAAAGTCTTCCAAGTACTCATAAATATGATCTTTAATCATAAACTTGATCAACACATCGTGGGCATCGTTGATGAAATTCTAGTGTACTCAACATCTGAGGGGGAGCATGAAACACCCCCATGGGTAGTACTACATACACTCTAAGGACAATAGAATTATGTGAAGCTCATAAAGTGATAGTTCAATATTTGTGAGGTACACATTTTTAGACACACCTTTTCTGAGGTAGGAGTTGTGGTGGATCTAGCAATGATTGAGGTTGTTCTTCGTTGGGAGCCACCCATGAGTGTGACTAAGACACGTGGTTTCTTGTTTTTGTATGGATACTACTAGATGTTCATTCTTGACTTTTACATGTTATTATATCCATTAGGTGTTTTTCCATTGAAGGGAAAACAATTCATGTGGATGGATAATTTCCATCTAAGATTTCAGAAGTTGATGTATAGATTTACAAGTGCCCCCATCTTGAGACTACCAATAGAGAGTGTTGGTTATATACTATTATGTGATGAATCACGACTGAAATGGCTTATTATATGATGTAGGAGAAGTTACTGATCACCTTTGGTTCATGGAAATTGGAGAATAATGAGAAAAATTACACAACCCTTGATTTAGAGCTAGAAGCAATAGTCTTTTCTTTGGAAATGTGTTGGCACTAAATGATTCGATAACGACATAACATCTACACCAACAAAAAATTCCTCTACTATACATTCTACTAGAAAGAACTAAACATGAGTCATTGGTTTGGGCTATCATTCCAGTTTGAATATGACTTCGAGATAATATATATTCATGGGAAGGGAAACATGGTGACAGATGTGCTAAAAAATAGATCAGGTTCACTATTTCAAAGTGAAGCGTCAGAGTAAGTAGCCGCAATGTAGATATCCATCATGGATGTAGATATATAATCTTATATTTAGTATGTCTATATCACTCCCATACTCATACAATGACTTAATGTGGCACATATTGTTGATGTTGACTACAAGGCCCTGCATGCTCAGTTTTCCTCAGGACAATCTCTTGATGTATATTAAATTGGTGGGGAGAACATCATCCTTATAGTGTGAGCACCAACGTATCGGTGGCAACACGGGAGGAGATTCTGATTGAGTTCCACGCATCCCAATTGTTGGTAAATCTGGAAGTGAGTAATATGTAATAAGATCTCTAATGTTAGTACTGGTGGTTGGGGAAGAAGAAGGCAGTGGCAAAGTTCGTTTTGCGGTGCCCCACTTGTCAAAAAGTTAAGGCAAAACATCAGGATTAAGTAAGCCTGACTCAAACACTCGAATAAGTAGAGTGGATATGGGATGGTATCTCTATAAACATCATTACTGGTTTACCCTGAACATCCCGAGGGCATGATACCATTTGGGTAATTGTTGACATACTCACCAAGTTGGACCATATCCTATCCATCCATGAGGAAGGTTTTGTAGAGAGCATGGGATGCCTCTATGTATAATAGGTAGTGCGGAATTATAGAGTGCATTCGATGATGGTGTCAGACCATAATATTCACTTCACATCCCTTTGGTGGAAGTTTTTTCAGGAGTCATTTATGACTAGCCTTCATTTGATCATGACATTTCATCCCTATTATGATGCTCATATGGAGATTACTACTCATGTTTTACAGTAAATTCTTTATTTTTTATTACGGAATTCCGTCACAGTTGGGTGGATCATCTACCTCTAGTAGTTTTTTTTTACCAAAAGAGATACCACTCCACCATCTGTATGGAACCATTTGAGGCTCTATGTGGGAGACCATACAAATAGTCATTATTATGGAATGAACTAGGGGAGTTAGCACTCATTGGTCCCATGTTAGTAACAGTTACCACTTCGAAGGGGAAGTTCATCCGAGAATGGTTGAGGAATATACATAGTAGACATATGTTTTATCTTGATAAGGGATATATGACCTTGGTGTTTGAGGAAGGATACCATGGGTTTCTACGGGTCTCAGCTCAATGGGAATAATACTGATTGGTCTAGGGAGACAAGTTGTCTTTGAGATTCATCAACCATTTATTGGTTTTGAGAAGAGTCAATGAGGTGGTGTACCACATAGCTCTTCCCACCCAAATGCACTATGTATATAATATCATTATCATAACTCTTATGAAGATGTTCCTACGTGATCCATATCACATAATCTACTGTGGAGACTTTGACATTGATGATGGGGAAACGTTTGAGGATATTACAATAGATATTGTGGATCGACATGAGTGAGACCTCTGGGGGCATTCTATTACCCTAGTGTGTATTTGATGGATGTTCAGGAATATCATTGAGAGAACATGGGAGGGGTAGTATCATTTCCATGCTCTTTACCCCCATTTTCTTGTTTATCAATACTAATAGCTAATGAGGATGTATAACTATAAGGTGAAGACAATTTTGTATCTCAAAAATTAAAAGAAAATTTAAAAATTTTATGGAATTAATTTGAGAACAATAACATAGATAAAACTATAATCTTAGGCCCGGTGATCCTAAAATAAGTGTTTGATATATTCTATTTTTTTTAAAACAGTGTGTGTACACGGTTTTTTAAATATATAAATGGGTTCATGGAATAAATTTCTAGGGGCACTGTTGCATCAAGAATTTATACTTTACCTAAGGAAATACATAACCTCGAACGACAATGATCGAGGGTGAATGATTTTATTTCGCAAATTTTAAGAAATATATACTAAAAATATCATATGGAGAAATTAAATATGATTCCAATGTTTTTAATTTTAATTTAATTTTTTTGCATTGTAATTACTTTTCAACCCGAGTAAAATATAAAAATTGTTTAATAAATGAAACTATGTATCGACGCTACGACTCAGTGTAACAGATACCCTGTCATTATATTTCTATATTTAATTTGTTTATTGAATACAGTAGCATGGGAACATTACAGTATTGCTCCAAAACCTTGTAGATTTGGTGTTGGTGAGCAACAATCAACAAATTGACCCCAACAACAGATTGCGGAATGATGAATGAAAACATTTTGATCTTCACTAGAGAATAATCTAACCTATAGGTAGGGGTTTGATTATATGTAAATTACCTTTTTACACATTCATGGATATGAGTGATGAATGATGGTCACCCTACGAACATGTGACCTACAGATCGATCAGTTATTTGGGAAGGATACTGATATCATGGATATGAATTGGAGTTTTCAAGGTTAGATTCATATATCTACACTGATGAATGTTACATGGCCTATGAATGAATTGACCAGTAGGCAGGGAACAACGTCGGCATGAAACGATGGCGCACCTTGGAATTTGAGGTCCCAGTGGAACTGTATACGAGCCGGTGACAGGGGAAACCCGAAACTATCCATGGAATGACTTTAGAAGACACAATCAGAGGGTCACGGCACAATGAGACAATGATTGGTGGGCCCGTTGCATCCAATGGTGTATTCATACGGCGAAACCACCTGGTTGACTGTGAGTGGAAGAGACCACCAATACCAAATCCCAGTATGGAAAATTGGTCATGTCATATAGGACCCAAGTCATGATAGTGACTCTAGTCTTGGTTGGTTCATGACATCCCGACTTGGTCAAACAGGACTAATACCCTACCACCCCCTTTTCAGTAAAATGGGTATATCGACCTATATATGCATCTGATAGATGAGAAATTTTTGTCGTTGGGACTCTCTTGTTGAGATGGTCATTTAAAAAAATTATTGTGAGTTTTAGTGGATGTTGAAATAAAACCATTGTCATTAGGTGAATATTCACCTAGAATCACGCATGCCACGTGTGGGAATCCAACAGAAATTATTGAAGATTACATCGCAGTAGCCTAGAAAATGAGCAGCAATTAATGGATCAGTAAACTAAAAGACCTTAGTGGCCCCACAAAAGTGGGGTGTTCAGTTTTCCAACATATGATAGGTCCTCAGTGGCCCAGTAGACATGTAGACCTAAGTGTCCCAGTAGACGAGCATAGCCCAGTGACCCAATATGCCACTGTGACAAGTGGACCTCAGTGTCCCAGTAGACCATAGTGATGAGCTGTCCTCAGTGGCCCATCATGGAATAATAACTCATCAGCAAGGAGTCCCTTTTGAATTAAAATATTTATAGCATTAAAACTAATAGTATTAATTTTTATACATTACGTTATACCTATGTGAGGTGACTCTAGAGACCCTCTCTCGACTGTACTTCATAGAGGCTATGCTTTATGTACCTCTTTAGTAGTCTACATTATGACTAAATTCCTTTGTGGTATAACGTTTTTTGGGGTATTTACTATGTATTGTGTTTTCCACCCCTGAACATGCCCCACCCGCATGTGTTTTGTCCAGCGCAGATGTTAGACGCTTCTACAGAGCCCTTGGTTGTCCAGTAGTATATAGTGCCTAATGAGATACATTATATGGGGTGTTCCTCTACGACTTCAGGTAGTTCCCCCTTCACATACCCTTTAGGTAGGGTTTATCATAGATTTATTTCAACAGCATGTAATTTACTTTTTTTACTTTTCTTATATTCTTTCCCCATTACTAAAATTCCGTACTTTTAATTTTTGTTGTTGGATAAGTGGAATGCTTGTTTAATTTTTAACATAGTGGGTTTGGATGTGTGTGTGATCATGCGTACATATACTCAAGAAAATTACTCACACATATGGGATAATAAATTAGGTGATAGTTTCCATCCCCAAGCTATCCGGAGGCAGCCTTGGGGTAGTCATGGCACATGCCCTCGGTGACGGGTCATGGCCATTATTGTCAATGAAAATGATTTATAGATGATTCATATTTTCAAAATTGATATTCAACAATGGTTTATTTTAAATAATAAATATTTCATATGACAATTAAAAATACTCATCAATATAATATGTCATCATTTGATATATTTTATTATTTACAAGGTATATAATCCAATGTCAGCATTCACATTCTATCTTTTAATGGATTATATTTATGAGGAAATTTTTATATAAAATTAGTTTCACATCCAGAAGTTATATAATTATGAAACCTAATAATCTTCATGAGTACTGTTATGATAAAATTTATATGATAACCCTTTCATGTCATGGGTTAAGATATGATTATTTTTTGTGACTTTGTTATACATGCATGTATGTTAGCCTAATGTGATGGGTGGGACATATATCTATATCTAATACATATTATAATGATATATATATATATATAATTAGATAAAATAATAAATAAGACAATGGGCTTGATCCATAAGGTAATATATGTCTGTCCGGCTCCAAAATGGGAAACATGTGTGCCCCAATCCATTATGGGAAACATGAGTGTCCGGATCAACAATGAGAAACATGTCGGTCCTAATCAAAACTGAGAAACATGTGTGTCCCGATACACAATAGGGAACATGTGTTTCCATATCCACTTTATTGATGGTATTTTTAGTTCTCCATGACTCATGAAATCGTTTTCTATATTTATGAGGGTTCTAAACATATATGAAATGAGTTTATAGTTAATGATTTACTTACAATTATTTAACCCTGTTATGATTTATGACTTCCTAACTGCCATTATTTATTACCTGACTCAGGTATAAGATTTTTGATATGTCGCGTATGATATTAAAATGGTATTATGATGTTCTATTACCATTATTCTCATGTTATTTTAATCATAATAATTGTTTTTTACCTTTATAGAACTAATGATACCAATATTTATAATGTTTTTCCCAAGGTTCGGATGAATGGTTTTAGGTATGTGTAATGGAGGGGAATATCATTATGAGAGATGTTAAATATCTTTCAAAAAATTTGAAGAAATTTATCCATGTTTAATATGAAACTAAACTATTATGGTCCACTGGTATGTAATTTTTAAATGTGATGAAAAGTCATCAAATATGATGGAATATCCATATATGTTATAACTATGTCTCAATAATAATGCCACCCATTTCAAGAAATTTTTATACCCATTTTGATGTTTTCCATCATGGGGACTACTAGAGGAGGGAATCAATGGTCATTATTTCTCTTTCCTTATTTTTGAATCTTTTGTTGGTATGGGTCCTAACTCTATGGTTCCTTATAATTTTATGCAAGGGAGTACATCCAAAAGAAGATATAGTGGTCCAAACTGGGATCTATTATTTCATACATTTTTCATCAAAAATCATACTACATAAATGAGTGAATAATTTCATAATTATTAATTAAATTTTCAAATTCTAATATAAAATTGGAATATTTCTTTTATTCCCACCTCAAACAAAACCAATCTTCGAAAATTTCTATTGTGTTACATATAGACAATTGAATTTAGAAGGGATGTAATAATTTTTTCATAAACACCATAAATGAACTATTAAAGGATGGTTTTTAATGAATAAATACAATACATAATAAATTAATAATATTATTAAAATATATTCCAATTATTACCCCCTTTATAAATTATCTAAAGGAATGTATCACCCATACATATAAAAATACTAGGTCCTCCATTAATGTGTCAAATTTAAATTTTTATATTGATTTAAATTGTTTATTTAAATCCTTAAAAATATTATTGACCACCTTAAAAAATACTAATAATAACAGTTAGATAAATTTATTATTATATTATTCCCAATGAATTAATTTATTATTTTACTCAATAGTAGATTATATTTGGTTCTTATTTGGATATTTTAACCGCATCTCCAAATAATTATATATGTTTCCATCATGGATAAATATTAATAATAAAATAATGGTTTTATTAGATATAAATAATTAATTAAAGACTATTGTATTATTTGTGAATTATTATTTTAAAATTAATCTTACTATTAATTTTGTTCATTAATTAAAAAAATTAATTAAATAAGATATTCTCTAATTAAATAATTATAAATCATAACCATAATACAATGGATATGAAATTTTATCGTTTAAATTAATTTTAGATTATCTAATATAATACCTGAAATTATATCATATTGATTATCATTGAATATATATACCCAAAATGACCCAACCATTATGAAACTAGTATTAATCAATCAATCAAATAGAAAAAAATCTATGATTAAAATCGAATATAAAAAACAAAGGTAACTATATAAAATTATTATAATAAAAAATTTAAATATGAATAAGTTATGTATAATGTCTTGAAAAATGCGATTTTGATATTTAATTTTTTAAATAGGAGGTTAGAAGATGATTATCAAATCAAGATTTATGGTAAGGGGTTTTCTAGGATCAACTTCATTTTATATGTAATAATGATTCATTTATTAATATAGCTATTAAGAGGTATTTTTCATATATTATATGATACTACTATTACTTTTTTTAACATCTTTATATTACAAAAATATTTTTTTATAGTGTAGACAACCCACATCAACAAGAATAATAAATCAATGAAATATTATAATTTTAATGAAAAAATTATAACATTTCCATTAAAATGCTTAGTATTATTAGTAATGTATATATAACTGCAACTATGTCCAAATGTTTTGTATAATAAATTTTTATGTAATTAAAAATATTAATTAAATAGTATTAAAATTAATTTATACTTCAATAATATTTTATCTCCAAAAATTATATTTTTTCTTTTTGTGCATAAGTAGTATAATAACATCTCTTACCCTTTTATAAATTATATTTTATTAAAACAATTTCATTTATTAAATCATTATATAATAGATAACATAGGGTGAAATTTTATTATTTTTTGGAAAGGTTCCATCATTTAGTAAATTGTGAGAAATACTTATTATTTTTAAAAATCCCATTTATTGTTCATTTATATGTATCGTTATGATTGTAATTTTATCTAAAAATAACATATTTACTATATAATTATGTATTTTATAATTAATTAATTTTTAATCACCATTTTACATTATTATTTTTTAATTAATTTTTTTAAATATAACTATTTTTTTACAAAATTCCTTTTTTTATGATTTATAAATTAATCTTGAAAAAAATAACCTCCACCTCAATATATTTAATATATAATAATTGATTCCAAATTTCCAATTTGGACTTTCAAATTTAGTATATACATGACAATTTTTTAAATGACTATTATTAGTAACCATGAAAAAATTCATTTGTAATGGTAAAATAAGTAAAACATGTTTAAAATAAATTGTAAGACATTAAAATTACCAAAAAAACACACCCTCGTATAGTTTTATTATTTTTATTTATCTATATTCATATAATTAACTTAAATATTATAATTTATAACAATTTAATTTGATAAAGTTATATATTTAATTTATATAATGTAAGAAAAGTCAATGCCACTTTTTTATTGTAATAAATATTAATATCTTATCATATAATTTAAAATTAGTTAGGAATTATTTTAAAGGTTCACATTTACTTTGATAGTATTATATTGATGATAGTATATTGTATTTAATTTTTTTTAAAATTATATATTTACATAAAATTCTTACACATAGATACTGCAATCATTGTACAAGCTAGCAAAAAATTAAAATAAATAGATTTAAAATAATAAAATTTGATGTGTTTTTGATAATTTATGATTTGGAAGGTATTAATTTCGATAAAAAACAATAAATAATTGGTTTTTTAAATTTTTCATAGAATTTATTTATTTTCAAATATGTTTTAAGGTTAAATTTTGTGGAATAGTGGAAAAATATATTTCATATGATCTTGAATATATTTTATGATATTACCATCGAATAAATATGATATATAAATTTAGAAAATATTTATATTCATTGATGTATAATTATATATGAGATATATCATCCAAATTAATTATAAAATATAAATTATAAAATTCTTCATGATCAATATTTTATTCACTTTCAATTATGATGTATTGTTTACAAAAATAATGGAAATCTCTAATTTGGTGTCAAAATGATATTAATTGTGAGGAAAAAAAGCATATTCAGAACATGGTTATTCAATATTATATATAAATGATAACATTATATTTATAGTTAATATCATTAATGTTATAAAAATTTATTATTATCCCAATAAATCTTCAATTCTTGTATAAATGTTCATATTTTTATATAAAATTATGTCGTCATGATATGATTGTGAATATAAATTCATGGAGAATGAATATAAATTAAAATAATTATGTATAATATATTATTTATTTTTGATAGGAATATTAATTGGTAAAATACTGTTAGAATTTTCATAAACAATTATGCCATGATGGAATTACTAAATAATGAAAATACCAAAAATATATGATTTCCAAAAAATATTAAAATTGATAATATATATAATAGTGAATAAAAATAATTTAAAAGATATTTTATATGATAAAAATTTATATATGTTATTTTATCTTAAATTTGTAGTTTCAATGATGTTTTTAATGTAATATATTTTAAATATTGATTAAAATTACCAAAAATAGTAATTAAATTTAAATTTTCTTAGATTAGTAGAATATTATAAATTTATATAAGATATAATTTAGATAATAAATTTTGAATCATATTATACAAGATCCAAATATGTTCAATTTTCAAATTTATAATTACTTTATTAATAATTATAATTGAAAAATTGTGGACACACAATTGATTTTTTCCTATACAATGGGACATACTTCATTATTTTTTTACAACACTATTATAACTGTTTTCTATAACACTTATAATAAAAAATCTAACTAAAAATCCATTAACATGTCCTCTATTGACTACAATTATCATAAAACTATCTTAAAATGTGTTTATGATCAATCGATGGGAGGAAACAAAATTGGAATGAAAAAGGTTTTTTGATTCAATTTTTATTATTAGGGTAATAAAACATCTTTATTTATAACATTATAGAAATAGTATGAGTTAAATCACTTTCTTGACTTTTCATTTTATTTTGACATTTTATTATGGTAAATAAATTTGTTACACAAAAATCCCTATTAATGAATACTCCAAATAATGAAAATTTCATTATCATCCTTATGTTCCACTAATTTTATTTCAATTTATTATATGTTAATGATATGAATGTATATTCATTTATGAGGTTTATATACTGAATCTTTGAAAATTTATGTAATTAATATCATTATGTTCATTATACTTAATGATTAATTTTATTTTATTCTTTTATTGATCATACTATTCAAAAGCTACCAATTTTCTAAACGGTTTTGTAAACACAATTTCAATTAATTGGGTTTTATATATACATAATAAACTATGTTATACCATGATTATGTGTTAAATATAATAATATTTAATTATATTTTATTTCAACTTTTCTATGTAGATTTAATGTTGACACCCTTAATAAAATCATTTATTAATTCTCACTTAAGTAATAGTATCATTGTAAGCGATTTTTCCTTAATGTCATAATTATTCAAGATTATCTATATTTTTGTGTCCACTAGAGTGATTATATGGAGTTTCTATATAAACCCCCATAATATTTAGTCTTATTTTGTTAGTTGTGTTTATTAAATTTTTTTCATTTTTAAAATCATTAAAACTCAATGGAACAAATGAATGTTTTATTATAATGATGATTTTTTCCATTTTGTCAAGAATACTTTTCTTCCATTTCGTAATTATATATTAAAAAAATATTTTTATTATTCCAAAATTATTGATTAATTAAAATTTTAATACTTTTGTCATTATTTAAAATGTTTTAAAATTGGTCATATTTTAATTTAATGAATAAAAAAATTCTTATCAATGTTGTGAATAAAAAAATTATATTAATTTACACTACATGCCCATATTTTACCAATAAAATGACCACTAATTTATTTAAATATAAATTTATAAGTCCCTAAGGGTTTTCTCAATGAAATTTTATCCCATTATTACATATATTTTTTTATTTAAGTACATGCCATCTCAAAATGTGAGGTTAGATATAATTAATATATATTCCATTGAATGGTACAAAATATTTATTCCTATTTAAACATCATTTGTTGAATACCATGCTTTAATGGAGACATTCCACGAAAATAAATCTTCCATATTTCTTGGGGAGGATTATGGACAAATAGTTATTTTTATGGATGTAATAAATACTGACATTTCATATACTAGTTTTTCAATATGGAAATTTATATTGATTTGGATTTAATTGTTTATTAAACTCTATATTATAATTAATGAATTATACTTATAAAGTGATATTAAATGACTATTATTGACCCTCAATGTATTTTTGGGTATCATTAGGAAAACTAGTTTGGATATTTAGTATACACTATACTTGGTTATGTGATATTTTTTATCCCAATTCCATGCTAGTAATATTTTGATGTCTACGATTTCATGATCCTTTATTGTTAAACAATTTATTGATGCCCATTGGATTTTTATGTTGTTTATTCCATTTATTAATCCTTAATTTATTTCTATTTGTTTATATAGAGTATCTATTTATTTATCAGCAATATTTTTCATGTAATATTTACAATAAGATATGTTTATATTTATATTATCGCTCACTAAGAATTTGACATCACCATTATTATGATTTTAATTTATATTGTTCTTGATTAATGTCTCCATGAATGTCACTATATATAGAATAAAAATATGGATATGATATAAATATTTGTGAAAAATTTGTTCATGAATCTATGATGTTATGTAAGTGTTTATCATAACTCATTAAAAATAAAATCCTAAATGTACATTGGGTATATATTTGATATGAAAATTTACATTTATTTTATATGTATTGGTGGGTATTAATTGGTTCTTATTTTGTGATACAAAATAAAAAAATGTAAAAAATATGTTTTTGCACCATATATAAGAGTTCTTATTCTGGGCTGTAATAGTTTGTATTAGGGTATAGTTTAGAGAACATTTGAATCTTGGATGTTTTCATTTGGGGATAAATTAAGAGTTATGGATGAAAAAACTTGTATATAATCATAATATTGATCTTATTTTGAGTATAGTAAACACGCAAATTTCTGGGATTATGTGATTGAATCATATGAAGATTAAGTTTATTTTCGAAGGTATTTATTATAATACAACCATTGGGATTGGTATATAGTTTAGTGAAATTGTTATCCAAAGAATAATTATTTATGGACATAAGTCGAATTGTATTGATAAAATTTAGGGTTGTGATGCTATTTTATGTTTAAATATGTGTGGTTAATTGAGATAAAATGGTTGTTAAATGCTTGATTGTGTAATTTTTTAAATAGATAAAAAATTTATTTTTAGGGATTTGGTGACATTGTGACTAATAATATTTTTTTAATAATTTATATAATATGTGGAAAGATAATAATAATGTAAAAATAATAATTTTTAATAATATCATTTTTATTTAGTAATTATATTATGATTTAATAATTGGGTGAATATTTTATTTTTTTAGACATTACAATCTATAAATGATGAGTAAATTTTAGAGAATTTATAATTGTGAAATGTGTATTTTTGATATGAAAAATTAAGAGTGATAATTTCTTTTTAGAGATAATTTTTAGGTTTAACCTCAAATAAATTGTGGTAATATAATTATAATATTTGAGGTTCAATAATTGTATGAAATAGTAAGTGAAGTTTAAGTGTTTTTAATTTTCTATTGATTTAATTTTTACATTGATTATTTTAGTTGAGGATTTCGTGATTAATGTAGTAATTTTTATCTAATTTTATATTCATATTATCATACTATATAATAATAATGTTTTTTAGTAAATGTATAAATATTGGATGGAAAAATATTTTCATATTTTGGATCCTCTGATCTACTAAAATATTATTCTTTATCTTAAATCCTGAAAAACTCATCTGCAATGAAAATTAATTGGAGAAAAATAAGATATCATGTAGAAATTGAAATAATAATGAAATTATTCACATCATATTTGTATATTTCCTACGGTTTTAATTTATCTTTTTTTGGAAATCATCAACAATTATAAATGAATCATCAAAAATATATCATATTACATTACTTTTTGATATATATTTTTTGTCTCTACAACTCATTGGTTTTTGGTTTTGAGGTCATTGACTTACACATAATCATTCACATACTTGAGAACAATTTTATTTGTCACTCACTATAATAATATTTAATTTAACATTCATTAATATCTATTTTTTCACACCACGCTAATGTTAATTTTGATTGAAATATAGATATGTTTTATTTCATATATCCTTCAGGTTTTTGATTCCTTCTTCTTAAGAATAATTTTATAAATTCTATTTATGATTTATGTTTTTAAAATATGAATTTAAAATTTTCATAACATATATCAAAATGATCATTTTAAAATTTATAGGTTAAAATTAATTAATAATTAGTGATTGAAACCCCTATGTAATTTAAAATGAACACATCGTTTGATAGAGGACACAATAATCAAACCCAATCTTAACGAAATAGTGAAATAATTTAATTAAATGAATTTTATATAACCTACAACTAAATTGATATATTATGAACTCTAGTAACCATATTATGAAGAATATAAATAAATGTTTTAAATAATTAAAATATGTTTGCTAATTCCAATGAAATAATATTCAATTTTAAGTATGGTCATGTTATTCTTAAAAAATATATATTCGTTAAAAAATATTTTATTCATTTTTTAAGAAGCTAATATAAATAATTTAATCCGATATTGGAAATTTTATTTTATAAAATATAATATCAATTAAATCAGGTGGTACTTTTGGAATATTTATAAAAAGATTTATTTTAATTGATAGTGAAAATAATGATCCTTTGAAAAATTGTTATTCATTTTCTTTTAAAAATCGCATTATTGATTTAATCTTATTTCTAATTGATATAATAATAATTTACATATATATAATAAAAATTATTACCTTTTAATGGGAATTATTCAATGTTTTTGTATATATTATTTCATAGGTATAAAATAAAAAATTTTAAAAACATTTTTATATTAAATTTTATGCAGTAATTATAAAATTGATTCATTCCACTTTTTGAAATTGAATCTTGTAAAAATATTCTATATTTTAATTTGGGAAATAGTTACATATTATTTTGAGTCATTATGAATTGTAATCATAATAAAAATTATGACGTTATAGAGTCAAAATTGGTAAACCAATGATAAAACAATTGGGATTGCACTTAAAATCACCAAAGGATCCCTAATTCTAATAGATGATTATAATTCAACTATATTCATAAATGAATAAAAAAATATGATAAATTTATTACATTTTATTTTATAGTGACAGAAATATTAATTAAGTAATATATAAATTCGAAACATCACAATCAATGTTTTAATAAACAATTATATATATTAATAAGAAATAAAATATGTTAGTAATGAACAATAATGGTTAAAAAGAGTATTATAAAACTATATTTATTATAATTATTATAATTTTAATTAATAAAAATGATATAATTTCCTATAATTCGTACACTAGTTTTGGGGAAACAGATGTATAAGATCATAATTAATTCAATATAAAACTATTTTAAGTATCAACTAAGTTTTATTTTAGTTAAATTATGATGTTATGTGATTTATATAGATCAAAATTAGTGTTAATTAATTTTATAAAAATTTACATTCAATTTTACTTATATACTTGACGTGTTAAAAGTGATCTTTTATGGAATTGTGGTAAAATTAAATTTTTATACCTTACGGTATATTATATGTATTTATCATAATATAAATTTGATATATGAATTTATGGAAAATATTGAATGAATAATGTATTATAATATAATATAATAATTATATAAAATTATTTAAAAGAATAAAAAATATTTTTTTTCATAGTAAATAAGATAAATAGTTTCAGTATCGATAGAGTGCTTACATAGAATTAGAAAAGTGACATTTTGATTCCTAATGATACTAAATTACTTGAGGAAAGAATTTTCATGAAATTTTATTATATATTTTGTATAAGTGATTATATTTAATGCTAGTTTTATAATTTGGATCAATATATAATAAATATTATCCAAAATATTTTACTATGTTTGTGTTGGTAACAAAAAGTCAAAATAACATACTAAATATAATTTAATGGAATTAATGAGAATAAATATTAATTATGAATTTGATAATAAGATAAAAATTACTTATAATAATGTTTTATTTCATTAAATTTTTAAATTTATTATCAATGTCTATAACATTTATTTGTTGATGGTTCCATATATTTGAAAATATTAAAAAAATTGACAATTAATATTATTTTTTTTAGTATCCCATCAATTTTATAGATAATTAATATGTCAAATAGATGATATTAGAGATTATAATATAAATTTGTAGTTTTCTTGATTTATATAAATTCATATATATAAAAAATTGTTTATTCATTCTTATAAAAAGTGTCTCACTTCAACGATTTTTACAAAGACCAATATTTTGTTTTCATAGATATCATATACCAATATCCCTTGGTAAAACCGAATTCTCACACCCCCATACACTAGGGGGATCAAATATTTAATATCCTATGATTTTAATGGAACACTTTTTGGATGGTTTATACAAAACAGAACACTCCTGTTAAACGGATTAGGAACTATTATTATTTTTTGAGCATTATAACAGAATTACTGAATTTATGGGTATGTATAGAAGTAGATATTAAAAATATAAATAATTATCATTATCAATAAAAAAATTGTTATTATTTATGAAATTTATAATAATTTATTTGTAATATCATTTTTTAATAAAAAATACATTTTCATCAAAAATAGGGTTTACATATTTGAATGATTGAATGTATTAATAATGTTTTGAAAAAAACTAAATTATATTTATTTAATATATATAATTTTCCGTATCATCATATCAACATTATCCTAGGTTTAACAGTTTTTAGTTTTCTTTAATACTATTTTTCATGTGAATGGATAAAATATCAATGTTTCATAGAAAATTATATTATAGTTTCAATAATTCACAAAGCATAATTCTATTTTAGGAATTAAAATTTAATTAATTTATATAATATTATGAAAAATATTATTATTCTCATTAGGTTCAAATATAATGAATATTTATTAAAGAGTAATTTTTTATACAAAATTATATTTTTATGAAGAAACTTTTAATTGATAATTTTTTTTTCTGAAAGTAATTTAAATAGTATATATAGATTTAATCCTATAAAATGGTTTCAATATTTTCATCAGGAGGTCAAAATATAGAAAATTAGTGCCTTCTTTTTTTCACTCAGAATTGTAACTGTGGAAAATATTTCGTGAATCATTGAAGGTAAAATGGTTAACCACGGTGTAGAACCTGAGATATTGTCATCAAATCAATCCCGATGTATATGATATTTTATTTTAGATATGAAATTAGACCAAATACATCCATATTTAGAATATATGTTTATTAACAGCTTTCTATTGATGCTGATGTTTATATTTTTTATGTAATTAGTACTTCGACATGTAACTCTAATTAATTTAATATCTATAAGATATTTACATGATTATAAAAAAGATTAAAATTTTAATTATAATAGTTTATTAAAAATAAGTATAATTTTTTATCTTAATTAATTAATTAATTTTGGTGATTTAATAATTACCTTAAATACATACACAACCACTAAACTATTTTTATTCAATTAATAGAAAAATGAGCTTTAATTAATTTAATTATAATCAATATATTACAATTTGAGTGAAATGTTGATAATCAAATTCAATAAATCTCATAATGTAATTAATTTCAAATGAAATGAACAGTTTCAAAAATTAGATTAATAATATGTTATATTAATGAATATTTTGATAAATTTTTTAAATAAAAAAATTAGAGGAAAATTAAGATAAAAATGGTTTTATATTACATACCTTATAAATGTTTGAGAAAATTTTAAATGTATATAAATAATTATAAGCCTTTAATTATGATTAATATATAATTGTGGTTAATGTAATAATCAATTAACGATGGGGATAAACAAAAAGATAATATTTAAATTGAAACTGAAACTTTTAAAAACTTATTTATACAAATATATTTGTTCATTAGACTCTTATTATTTGAATATCAACCCATTTTGAAAGAATGATATTTATAATGACTATGATATATTTTAATGTTTTTTGTAATTCTCAGTGTTTCATTTTTCTTTTATATAAATGGGCACCCCAACTCTCATTTCATTACACCACATTATGAAATATAATGAAAATATCTATAAAAATTTCTATTCTAATTATCCCAAAATATTAAATACATGTTATGTTATCCATAAAATAGCATTCTGATGTATTTTAAGAGAAGTATTGAAGGGGGTAATACATCAGAAGGGATTTTCATCATATCTTACCTCATTCAATTTATTTATTTCTCAAAATCCTTTTAATATATAGTATATATCATTAAACATTTATATAAATATACTTAATTTCATGAATTTTTTTTATTATTATGTAACCACCAATATCAAACAACTATTATAGAGAATGGAAAGTGAAAGTATTTCTCATCCATATGTATGGACTGCCACCACCTTGTTGAGATATAATTCATTTTTTATCACTATATTCTATTTGTTGACATTTGGATTGGTTTGAATTTTATATATAATATATATATGAAATATTTATTAATCATGATTTATAATTTCATATATATCATCTTATATTTCAATCCATTGGAAGAAAATACCTATTCTCATTTTTAAGTGTGGCATACCTATATTGTAAAGTATTGTGATTTATTATTCAATTTTGCTCGACATGGATTGTAATAAGGATTATTATGATGATTAAATATCATAAATATGATATAATAATGATTATATAAGTTTTTAATATTAGTTACCTATCTTTATTTCGATGTGTCGAACTGTATATATAGAACTCATGTGTTTTTATAACCTACTATCATATTGAATGTTGTAATTAATCATTCTATATAAACCTTGTACATATCACACTTAATATATATATATATATAATATACTATATTTATATCTAAGTTATACTTCTATAAATTATGAAACCATGATCAATTTACAAGGACTAGAACTACCAAACTGAGATTATATTTATAAATTATATAGTCAACACCCAATATAATGATTTTAACACATAGTTTTCTATAAATGAATTTTAAAATTTCATAATTGTAAAAATAAAAGTACTTATAGACTAATTTTTTTATATATGTAATTAAATATTAAAATTCACTATAATTTTACAATGAAATAAGTTTCATTTTAAAAAATTAAGGATTTCATACCAATAGAAGAGTGACCCGACCTTATGAATAGAAACATGTCCATTAGAAATAGTAATATATAAAAAATAGTAACCACACCTATGAAATAAATTTTATTTATCATATATGTAAAAATATAATAGATTTATAAAATTGAAATTTTTGATAATTTTTTTGAAAATGATAAATCTGGTGTTGGTATTTTTTTTAATAGAAAACATATTATTTAAATCATGATAATAAATAAGAATGATTCAAAAGAAAATTTATCCTCATGAAATATATTCATAAAATAAGATATTATTGCCTAGTTTTTTATGGTATTTTTATGACACATAATTTATTTCCCAATGTGTTATAAAATTTGTTATAATTTTTTTATTGGAATTAATAGAGTAAATGAATAATTCAAATAAAAATTATATTTATCAAATCTAGAAAGCAATTTTCAAAAATAGTGTTCATTTTTTAATAATTCATTTTAAAAAAAATTAGGTGACTTAATGTTAATTTTTTAAAATACATGAATATTTAATGATTAATAAATTACATTAATTTACTGTATATATACGTTGTAATTAAAATACACTATTTACCGAGTCATCAGTAACATAACGATCATAATCAAGAATCTGAATTCATTTTCAAGTATTTATTGATAGTTCTAAAACTATTCAATGTCTGGAACCAAAATAATCCACAAATGAATAAAATAATCCAAAAACACTCCACTCTGCCACCTTAAATGCCACACCTAACCACCTATTACCTTCATGTATCAATCTCTTTTAGATGCTGGATTTCAGTCCATTTCCATTCCCTATTAACATCCACTTGTCCAAGATATGTTGTTATCACCAAAATTCAAAAACCAACGTCCTCAATGAGGTTCTTCGGGGGATGAATTCTAGAGGTAAAATCCACTTTCATTTTCATACAATTTCATTTTAATTTATTTTGAAATTTATGTCTTCAGATAACTTTATCCATGTTTTCTCAAAACATAATTATCTAATATATACTGATATTTTATCTTTTCTATGGGAATATTATTCATTATGCTTCTTATCCACTCCGTTTTATTTTAAACATGAGAACAACGTCTCTGATGTGCTGATTTTCAATCATCATGGATGATACCCTTTCATTTTCCATTACCACCTTCAATGATGGCCATAAACACATTTTTTTGGTAAAATAATATTTTATTATACATATTATATGTTATGTTAGTTTTTGTAACCAATATTTAAGCATGATATGAGATAAAAGAATATATGGCCATGAATGTTTTAAAAATAACTAAAATAAAATAAATAATTTTTTATTAATATTTTATCAAATTAGTCATACACATTAGATAAATTGTATATGTTATCATTTAAAATTATGGAAACATTTTAATACCTTTTTATTCAACTTTTGTAGTTTTTCAAATTTCTAAAAAAAATCATAATGTACCAACCATAGAATTCCTAAAATAACTGCACCTAAATAAATTAAAATAACAAAATTATAATAATAAAAAGGTTTAAATTTGATATAAGAAAATTATATACGTAATAATAAATATGAATATGGTTTTTAAATAAATCAATTACACTCATTAAACCATTATATAGTATTTTTTAAAACAATTTATCTAAGATGAACCCAATGTATGTAACTTTTCATTAAAAATATTCTTTTAAATATATATTTTTCAAAAATTCAAAAGAAACATTTCTATTGTGTTTTTATTTTTTAAGTTTATGTTCTAGAACCCAAAAAAGTTATTATAATTTGAGAGACCAAAATCTAAATCAAATTAAATCGGTAATTTTATATCATACAATGATCATATACTTACCCAAGTTGTAACTCTAATGGTAAAACCAAATGATATCTTTAAGGGTCACATTGTGAGGTGGATGTGATGACTATGTTGTATGGTATCCGTGAGTGCTTCCAATAATATTTTAAACATCAGGATTTCAATATTATGTATATAATTCCCCATATTTCCTTTTTTGATTTTTAATCTTTTCTATGTTTTATGGAAATATATTATTTCCACAACATAACATTACGATACTTATGGGGGTGAATAATATCTTTACTAAAACAATTTCACATCTTAATAAATATTAAAAAAAATAATGGTTATTGTCCTTATTTTTATATTCCTTATTGATCTTTTTTGCATCATACCATGTTTAAAAAATTCACAGGGTTTAAGGGTTGGTAAGCGAAATATAAGATCCAAGAAAACTGTTGTGAAAAATTTTCATGAAAGGATTTCATGTATTATAATAAACAGTGGTATTAAATATGAAATATATACTTTTTTAGAAATACACAAATTTTATTATTGTTAGGTTATATGAATGAATTATTAAATAATTATCTAAATATGTAAACCGAAATTATCTATTGGAATATTAGAAAGTGAGTTCTAAAAACATTTATAGATTATATAATGCTCAAGGTGAGATACTAATTGTTTGGTATCAGTTCAAAATTTAGATAACATTAGTGATTAGAGTTATGTTAATGAAACAAAATAAATTTAATTTAAATTATGTTTAATTTGAACTAATATATATTTTAAATATTACCATGTTTCTTCATCTAAGATAAATCTGTTCAGAATGGTTTTCAACTGATGAAATAGGGAATATAATATAGAAATTCACAGAGAGGATGATATCATATCAAATTCAAAATATAGAATGGTCGGAATTAGAACCATATAGTTTTTTATCAGGATGTATTAGTTAACAATGGGTACAAATCATGGTGGAATCCATGAATGTGAATTACTAGAAAAACTATAATGGAACATGATGATAGTGGAAAAATTTATGAGGCGAAACACAACATATTTAATTTGTCCATTTGAACCATTGATGGTAGAATCAAAGATTATATACCATTAAAATATATTTGATGTCACTAGGTACTTAGATAATCCAATGTTTATTTTTTCTATTTACCATTTTAAAGGTGAATCCAACTAGAGGGGGTCAATCATCAAGAAATATGAAGTATAGTAATGTGATTGACACCTTGGGATGAGATGAATTTATGAATATATACCTTGATAAATATTTTCATATGATGGTTTGAATAAGGGTGAAAAATAAATTCCATTAATTGAATGAAAAAGAGGAATACACTAAGGATTTTCATGATGAAGACTTTAGCGGATTGGAGTGGTATTCTCCAAATATTATTTGATATATCCATATTAAAATTAATCATTTATACTCAGGATTAAATCCAACATAACGGAGGGCGTTAGACACCCATGAATTCAAATTTTATGAGAAACGTGTTCTACATGTAGAAATGTTATAAATGTAGTTTGTTGATGATCACCTGTAATTTTATAACAATAAAATGATATGGTCCTAATGGATTCCGTTTGGTAGTAATGATTAGAATAAATATGATTTTATGAGATTCTTGTTTTCATTTTTTGAAATTTGTTGCAAAAAAGAAAAATATGTAATTCCCTAACAAAAAAGGAAATTGATTTTATTATGGTAGTTTTGGATATATGCCCTAGGATTTTGATGAAAATGATCCTAAGATTAATTCTGATAAAAAAATTATACAATGTTTTAAATGTAGTGGGAGGTGTATTTTGAATATACTCACCTATTGGATGATTTCAATGATTGAAATTAGACAGATTAAAAGCGGAATCATGTAGTGAGATCCTTTGTGACTACTTTATTAAATTTTGGGTGATCTAATGATTGGTTATAAGGTACAATAATGTTTTACTAATATTGTGATAAATTTCTGTTTTAATTGATTTCATGCATTTATTGAATTTAGAGAGATTTACTTTTAAATAGTAAATTTCACCTCATGAAAATAATCTTGATCTTATGGATAAAACTCTATGAGAAATATTACAAAAAATGGAATTATAATAATATTCCTATTGTGTTCTGTGGAAGGACATAACCTAAAAAAAAAAATTTGGTTTTCCCTAGTATAATATGATTTTATTATCGATAGGGATATGATTTATTTATATCATATTAATATTTAATATACTTATAATATATTTATATTTTCGAAAGAGGATTGGTTATTATACAGGAATGATCCCATACCATTTATAACTAATCAAGAATCAAATAAATTGTTAAAAGATCGAAATGAATGTTATCTATAAAATTTTGTTTATAATAAAGTAACTATTCAGATTAATGATGTTTAATTGGTAAATTAATACCCTGATGTTTTGTATAACGTGTTACATAGTGCTATAACTAATCCGGATGATCAATTTACTATTTCCTTAGTTCCTGATGCTAATAAAATTATTATAACCCTCTATCAAAATGATCAAGTGAAACTTATTGATTGAAATATTAGTTATAGATATTTCCTGATAAACGACTCATTAATCCTAGAACCTCCCCATGTGAGGATCCTATATATATTTTTAAAACGGAACATGGTTCAATGATACTCTGTATTGATTGTAGATCTTTGCATAACATTACTGTTATGAATTTATATCAAATTCAACATATTGATGATTTATTAGATCAACTGCAGGGAGATCAGAATTTTCATTTATGTAATTAAGATCTATGTACTACTAGATGAAGGTGAAGGAGGATTAAATTTCCAAGAATAATTCATTACTTGATATTGAAACAATGAGTATAATGGTATTCATTTGGCTTGACAAATTATGTTTCTATTTTTATAGACTTATCAATAGAATCATCCTTGAAAATTTAGATTTGAGTTATTTGTTTTAATATAAGATATTTAGGAATTTTAAAATATTTATAAAGATCATAAAAAATATATGTATTTTCCTAAAATCACTATAATTAAATTATTAATATAGGAAACAAATAATATGTGATTCTTTGTTGCTAAAAATTTTCATTCCTGGGATTCCTTTAAATAAGGATTGTATAATAGTCAATAATTCCAAAAAAATAGTTGAAAATATATGGCCAAGACCTATATAAATTACTCATATTCATTATTTTCAACTATTAATAGAATATTTAATGAATATATGTTATGAATATTAAATTTTTTTCTTTCTTTATAACTATAATATCATGAACAAGATAAATATATTGACAAATAAGATTGTGATATTTTATTGGTTGAACTGAAGGGAAGATTTCTGAATGCCCTAGTTTTTTATCTGCCTTCTAGTACCAGTTATTTTTTCACCTATAGCGATGCATAATTAAAAGGACATGTTTTAATTCTATTGCTGAATGGCCATAAAATTTCTCTTGATTGTACAATATTTGATCATCACGAATTAAATTACCTCACACATGAATTATAATTACCATCTCAGGTTATTTGCATTGAAAATTTAGGGGCATCATTTTTAGGGATCCAAAAGTGATATATTAACTCACCATAATAGTTTTGAGTAAATATAAACTCAAAAGGAATTGAATATGAGATAGAGAATATGGATTGAACTGATAAATGATTATGACTTCACAATAAATTACCATCCTAGAAAATAGAATGATTTGAAAGATGTATTCATTTGAAAACATCATGGTACGTTAAGCTTGTTATGATTGGAACATGTACCCCAGACTAATTAGTTGATGAATTTCAGATTGGAATATGATTATGCAAAAAATTACACTATTTTTTTAGGTGTCAATGTAGTTCTCTCTATTAGAATGAATTAATCAACTATCTAAGTATGATAGTGAGTTACATAAAAAGGTACAATTTTTTAAAATGGTATATTTTACTGAATATAACATTGATAAGGATTATGTTTTTAGATTCAAAAAGGGATTATGGCTGCCTTGTGATCCCCATATGATGTAATAATTGTTATGTGAAGCTCATAGTTATCCATTTTCTGTTAATCCATGAATCACCAGGATTTATTATTACCTTCAATAGTATTACTAGTGTTATTGAATGAAAAGAGATTTGATAGTTTTTACAAAGAAATGTTTTAATTTTCAATAATTAAAATTAGATATTAAAAAAATGGTATGATTCACCCTTCTCTATTATTAGAGTCTAATTGAAATAATATATCAATGGATTTCATTGTGGGACTACCGAAGACTTCTTGTGGTTATAATGTGATTTTTGTTATTGTTGGCCGACTAACTAAATCTGCATATTTAATTCAAATTGGAGGTATTATGTATTAATATCATGGTTATCAAATTTACTATAAGATATTGTCTAGTTACATGGAGTTAATCTCTCTATTGTATCTAACCATAATCTCAGGATCACATATCACTTTACAATTGGCCTTTAAATTTGTAGGTAACTAAATAAAATTTCAGAACCGCCTTTCATCCTCAATCTAATGGATAGACTGAGAAACCGATTTATACATTAGAATATATGACTCAATAATGTTTAATGAATTAAAAATTAAATTGGTATCATCATCATTATTTATTTTAGTTTTCTAATAATAATAGTTTATGTTCCACTATAATATTGTCATATATTGAGGCATTATATATTAAGTGGTCTCGAACTCCACAATTTTGGGATGATGTATGGGAAATGAAGTTAATGAGACACTAAATAGTATAGAATGTTTTTGAAAAATTAAATATGATCCAACAACAAAAGGGGATTACTAAAATGAGTCAGAAAATCATTGTAGATATCAAGAGTATTGAAATTTCTATTGAGATTGGTGATTATGTATTTCTCAATGAATCTCCAATAAAAATGGTAATATGATTAGGTGATTTGGGGAAACATATTCCAATAATAATTAGATCATTTTAAATATTAAATAAAGTTTTACTAGTATAATACTGAGTATATTTGAGTCTTTGTTTGTATTAGGTTCAATATTTTTCAATATTTTGATGGTTAGAAATTATTTTCTATATTCATCTCTTGTTTTCATACTAGATGATGCATATTTTTAAGAGAAAAATTCTTATAAATATAAAAATATTCATATTCGTCATCATAAAGATAAAGTATTGGAGAAAACGATAATTGACCAGGATATGGTTTTGTAGAGAATTCAGATGGTGGAAGAAGAATCTTGGGAGTCTGAAAATGCAATGATGGAAAGACATCCTCACTTGATCAACATGTAATTAAAAATGAAGAGGACACAATTTTTAGAATTTCTGGAGAATTAAACAACAAAATTTAATATAATTTATTCTATTTTAATTCAGTAATTAAATCATTACATTCAATATAAATGTGTAACTAAATAATTGGAATTTATATAAATTGTTGAATTCATACCAATGAAAAAGTAACATGACATTAATAATAGTTACATGACCATTATGAATAGTAATATGTCAAATAAAATAACCTATCCTATGAAAGTGTAATTTTTGTACCTTATAAGTGAATATATGATATATTAATATAATAGAAAATGAAAACAACTATTTTATGAAATATAAATTTAGTGTTGGTATTTTGGTGGTAGATAAATTTCTATTAACAATTTCATAATGAATATTAATGATTTAAATGAAAATTTATCTGCATAAAATTGATTTATAAAATATTATTTTATTCTCTTATGATTTTAAAATAATTTTATGATACCTTAATTAAATTTTCAATGTCTTATAAAATAAGTTATATTTTTAAAATGCTTATTGTTTGTGTCATGGATTAATTTAATTAAAAAATATATTTATCACATGTTTAAAATTATTATAAAAATTTTTAGATAATATTTAAATTCTAATCATTCAAAAATAATTTGGGTTAATTCATTGGATTTTTCTATAATAGATGAATTTTTGGTGAATAGTAAAATACGCTAATTTACGGTATACATAAATTGGAAGATAAATACAATTTTTAAAGAGTCATCAGTGATGTATAAATAATAATAATCAATAATAAATTATTCATTAATGTATTTTGTTATTATTTTCAAATGATTAATTTTCTGGAAAAAAATAATAATCTAATGAAAAAAATAATCTAAAAGTGCCCCTCTACTCCACTAAAAATACTACCCTACACTATCTATTCTCCTCACACATCATCATCTTGTATAGTGGTTATATTTTCCCCAAATATAATCCCAGGACTCATACCCAAATATAAGAAATAATTGTATCATGAAATGTCTAAAACTGTTGTCCCTAAAGAGGTTCTCAAGGTGAAGAAATCAAGTGGTATAATCCTTTTTTAGTTTAATTTATTTTCATATTCATTTTATTGGTATTATTTTTTCTCTCCACCTCCAATTATCTGGGTGAAATAAAAATCCATTATACTATATATATTTCAATTTTATCATGTTTATTTTAAAATTAATCATCACGCACTTTCAAAAAAATTTATTATTTAAAAAATGAGAACAACATATGTGATGTGTCAATTTACCTCTATTGTGGATGATATAGTTTCATTTTTCCTTACCTCATTCAAATTTTTTCATTAAACCATTATTATTGTTCAATACATTTTTTGAATATTTTATAATAAATATAATGTTCTATAAACAATATATTAGTGTGATATTAAATAAAAATGTATAAGTTTGTGATGGTGGTAAAATTTCCCAAAATAAATTAAATCATTTTCATTAATGTTTTCTCTAATAAATCGTACTATTATTAGAAAAAAATTATACATTGTATCATTAAAAATTATTGAAACATATTAATTCAATTTTATTCCAATTCAATAATTTTTCATCCACTCAACAATAAAATAAACAATTAATAACCATGGTTAAAATGATATATATGTACCCAGAACAGTGAAAATAACAACATATTACTAATAAAATGGAAAAAATATGTTACAATATGATCATGTATGTAATTATAATTTTTAATATGGGGTTTTAATTTATTAGTAAAATGCTTTAAACAATTACCAAATAGTTTTGAAGAAATTTTATATAAGAATAACCTGAGGTAATGGACATTTCTTAAAAACCCCATCTATAGAATGTCTAGTTTTAGAAAATTTATAAGGGATTTATTTATAGAAGTATTATTTTTCATGATTTTGTTTCATTTATTAGGAAATTTTTATGATTAAGGTTTGTAACTATATCTCCCTTAAATTCATTAGATATTTTTATGTCAGATTTTGGCCATTTTCGTAGTCCAAGTGTAACTACGATGGTTACACCATAATATAGCCATGAGAGTTATATAGTAAGGTATAAATTAGGATTATACTCTAATGTATCCATGATGGATACAAACCATATTTTATTCATGAGGGTTATAATCCTACTTATTTCATCCCCCATATTATGTTTATGGTTTTTTTTATTTTATTAATGATTTATGGAAATCAATTATTTTCACAAAGTAACATTATGATACCTATCGGTGAAAAGTATTATTTAAAGAAAATTATTTAATACACATATATTTATTCCTGGAATAATGGTTCATTTGAATAATTTTATGTTTCTTATGGATATTTTTGTACTAACCCCATGTTTTGAAATCCTTTTCTACGTTATATGGAAGGGTAAGAGAAAATTATAATCCAATATGAATCTAGTGACGATTTTCATGAAAATTATTTCATGTTTTGTAAATTTTGTTATCGATGAAGTGGAAACAATTTCAGATGTTCATATTTTTTATTCTTTTGGGATGATAATTATATATTCTATCCAAATTTTCAAAAAAACAATTCCAAAATTTTCTATAGGAATATAACAATGTAAATTATAATCTAATTAACAATATTATGTAAATATTGAGGACTGTTCTTATAATAATACAATCATATATGGTATAATAATTATTTAAAAATATGGTTAATTGAATTTAACCAAAATATGCTTATTAGACATGTGATTAATGTTATTTCTATGTAATTCAAACTCTTAGTATATGATTTCTGTCTTTATTGAATTTCTATTAAACACATATCATATTAAACACTATCTTATTTTATGCGGTGTCTATACTATATAGGAAAATCATTAATGTGTATTATAAAAAAATTAAAGGATTTATATATCTGTATATGTTTTTTTCTTTTACGGAGATTTTTATTCAATCATTACCAAAGTGGTTATGGATTTATTTTATGATTTCATTATTTGTAAAGATTATTTAAAATTATATTTTTTATAATGAGACATCATGATTCTTCTCCAAATAATACGATGTAATTTATTATAAATTGGATAATCCATGAATTAAAATTTTATTAAAATTTTCACAAATTAGATACAAACAAGTCTGAAGGATCATTTATAATAAAATCCAATATTATTTATCTATTTACTAAAAAATCATATTTCACAAATTTACATTATTCCTTAAATGTGTTTTTTAAAATGTTTTTACAATTCTACTATTATTTTTTAAATTAATTTTCTTCTGTGTTTTAAAAAATGAAAACAAATATTAAGATGAATTTTATTTTCATTTCTTGAATGATTCACTATTTAACTTTTTCCAAAAAGTTGAATGATAATGTTAATTAAAAATACTATGAATGAAAAATATTTCGTGAATTCATGATCACTATATTATCAGAATCATCATTCAAAATTTTCAAAGTATCTATACAAATAAAAAGATTTCCTTCATAATTAGATTTTTTTTAGATTTCGATATATTATATAATAATTAATATGCAACATTATTCGAGAAATATTCATGATCTATTTTAAAAGATAATTTTAGTCATTGATAACATAATTTGATGATACTTATTAATTATAGGGATATGATGAAATAACACCATATATATTCCTTGTCATGATTATTTATGATTATGGTGATGAAATATCAATGAATGTTGCCTTGGTTATAATTTTTCATGTTATGATGATTGTTTTTATGATAATGTGGGATACATATGAATGGATATATGATTCACTAAAGGGTTATCCTTGAATTGTATAACCATAAAATTCATTGGATCAGTATGAATGTTAGGTATGATTACATGGTGCATGTGTGGATATCACCAACCATGAAAATATAGTGCATTAATGTTTATCGTAAGCCTAAATGTGGGTACATAGGAGGTTATTTCTATCCTGAAGTAGTTAAACAAATGCCTATACCATTTCAATGATATTATGAAGTCTTGGTGGGTCGTCATAATATAATATTTATATAATTATTAGTATTCCAAACATACGAAAATCCTTTTTTATCTTGATCTTATTCCAACATTTTGTTCTCATGTATCATATTCTATGATTGAGACATTAATAATGTGTTATTAACAACCATGATTTAATCTGTGAATCATTATTAGTATATATTCATTATTGGGGATGATTTTCAACGGTTATGATCACATAATCATTCCAATTATTCTTATGTTTTTATTTAATGGCCATTCATATCTCTATATTCAACCTTTAATGATTATCATATATAACCCTTTATCATGTTTTATTTTCCCAATGATATAATGAAATTATATAATAATGGTGTTTATAGGAAGGGTGATTCTTATAAATAACTATGTGAATGTCAATTTATATTTTTTTATGAATCATTTATTTATTATCCTAGTTTTTAAAGAGCCAAAACCATTATGTTTCTAGATTTTATAGTAATGTAAATTAATGAATATCCATCTAATGTTATGTTATATTTATATATGAAAATATCGGGTCACCATATTTGGTATCATAGAATGTTTTAGTTACCTTTGAAATCTATGATGAGAAATCATTAATGATAAAAAATAGGTCATTATTATATATATTATAACATCTAATGTAATGGTAAATAAATGAGTGTAGATCCCATTGAAAAAAATCATCCTCTTTTCAACAACATGTGGATATATATTTGGTATATACTAATTTTGGTGAAATGACATAAAAATAGTTATTCATATATATCTCATCCATCATTTTATTAAATATGGAAAATACCCGTATTGTTCACATTGTTTTACACTATTGTAGGATATATATTGGTTAGTTCACATTTTAACTATGAACCATAATGATCTATTTGAATATAAGATAACCTTGGGTGATTGAGGTGAATACTAACATTCATTTAATTGGAAAGAATGTCTCATGATTTGAACATTATATAAATGATTATAATGATATCTCATTATGATTATTTTTTTATACATTGTTGTTATGGGTATTATACAATGAATGGTACTAGTAAGATTATTGTTCGTGTTGAATGTGAGGTACAATGAAATGATTGATCACTGGAGAAACTAAAAAATTAGGACTTGGATGGTGAATCATTGTGAATATTCTATATCATCTGTCATGACATATGATAAAAAATGTATACATTAGTCCATTTATTATTTTCTTTAATAATTTGGATATATAGTTTTGAATGTTCATTTTGTAATTACTATAGAATAATTAAATTAAAACTTCCATTATGTCATGAATGTGAGTTATTGAACTTAAAAATGTCAAAAAGTAATTAGATGATGTTTTTGTGTGTGGAAATGATGGATATATAGAAATTAATTACTGATGAAATTAATGATTTGTGGATTAGGATATTAGGAATTATCTAATACATTTCTCTAATTCAACGGAAAAATTCAAAACCATGGATGCAGTTATGTAATGAATATGATTTATGTTAAGTAATTAGTGTTTTAATATATTAACAATTGATAAATTTTTATCTAAGAGTCATTTAAAATATATTCTAATTTGTTTAAAATATATACAATTACGGATTGTTCAATATTAACTTTATTTGATTGACATTAAATCATATTTTCAATGGTATTTTTTTACATGAATAAATATTTATTGTAATGGTGATAATGAATATTTTGGATGAAGGGGTGAATAGAAATGTTGATTTAAATGTTACGTTATTGGTGACTGTCGTAATATATAGTGATTTTATAACAATGAAACTTGGGTCATCATTGATAATGTTTAATTTTTTTGACTTTTTTGTATATATTATTGGATTTTATTTTAGGAATAAGAATTGTTTCCGACTTTGTATTAAAATATCGTCCAATGTATGGTTAATTTATGTTATAGAGATCCCATATTTGGTTTATATATTTATGGTGGATCATAATATCAATGTCATTGGTACACATTTTGAGGATTTATATTATTGTATTTTTAAGTGATATGAATGTTTTTAGGTTTTATGATGAATAATCAATTTATGTTTAAATATAGATTTTGTGTTAATATATGATTTGATTATATAAATATGATTTTCTAATATATATTAGGATATATAAATTATTTTTTCTTGAAATGGGGATCAATGATAATTGATATATTTATATATATTGTTTTTCACACTAAGGATTATCATGCTAGTTAGAATCTAAATTTTATTCAAGATATTATTTTGACTATATCTATATTATAATATTATATAATTAATAATCACGGCGGATAATTATATTTTTTATATTATCATTGGGATGGAATATATTTTTCTTTTTGTCCAAATAAGTTTTTTAATATGAATGATTATTGAGAAGGAATGATTTTTTTTATTCATGTCAAAGTATTTGAGAATAAATTTTAGGATAAAATGTACATTAATAATGAAAATGTGAAAACCCAAGATGGGTTGTTATCTAACTAGACACCTGACCCAACACGTGACACGGGTTTAAGGGTGTTGCTGATTCCCATGGGTCGGGAACTTATTCTTGGGGAAGAAAAAATTTGGGACTATTTTCATCTTGGAGAGGCAAACACAAAAAATGATATTCAATATAAAATCACATAATAACCAATATATAGAACCCAAATTTTTTTGAAATATCACAATTTAAACTGTTCCAAAATTTAAAATAATTACTATAACAACAAAATAGAAAAGGGAACAAACTACAGAACTATTCCTCCATAGAACAAGAGGGACTTGACAATCATGCCACCTCCACAAACACATTTATAAAGAGGAAACACTAGTAACTGCTTCCACCATAACCACTAAAGAACATCTTTCCTTTACACATGTCAATGATAAAATGAACTACATACAATCGAGGGTGTATTTAGGGAGTGAGGAAATATTTCATTAGATACTACCCAAAGAAATATTATTTACAAAAAAATTATTAGGAAAACAAGAAATCATGTTTTAATGGAATATACATGAACATTACTAAATAAATCCTAATGTGAAAATTATAATCAAAATATTATAAAATACTGATCCAAGCCCCATTCATCTAATCGTATGAGAACCACATATAATTTATAATCACTAGTTTTAATGGGACCCTCAGAACATCATACCATGTTAAATATTTTATAAAAACCACTACCCACAATGTCATTCTTCATGAGACACTTTATTTGGACACATCTCGAGGTATAGTGGTAATCAATCATCATCATATTTTTTTAGTGTTTTAGTTTCGAACATAATGTTGGAATCATGCCTCGGAAACACCAATCAGGCAAGATTACAATTACCTGTCCACCAATTTTGTCACATAGGATTCACCTTTATCTCAATATCCATTCCATGCATCACAAGAACCACCACTTTCATATTAATATTACCAATATTATATATTACACATAAAAAAACCACAACATCCAAAATACATATCCAAAATTGTGAAAAACCAATCCAAAAAAAAAATTTAGTTTGACAACAATTTTTATAACCCATTTCACTATTTAGTTTCCAAACTAGGATTCTTCCACGAAATAAAACCATTTTATATTTAAAATCGTCATTCCATCCATACACAAAACCAAATCCTTGAAAAACATGATTCAAAACACAAAAAAAAAATTATTGAACCATGTAATAATTAAATACAATAACTAAATCATCTAAATAATCTAAAACATTGAGACAACTACCTCAGACATGTAATCATATGGAATTGCTTAGAAATCCACAATTGGAAATCATGAAGGCCGTATAAAAGTCGCATTATACAGGATCCACCATGATAAAACCCAAGAAATCATGATTGAACCATCATTATAACAAGTAATATACTAGATTAATAAATTCCCATGAATGAATGATAAGTAACCCAAATGAATGGAGAAGAATAATAACATATGAGCTTATATATCATTTAGTGAAAATTCCATAACAAAATCACCAAATATTTGGGGATCCAAGGGTGTCAAGAGGAAAATGAGAGGTTCCTTGAGATGAGAATAATTTTTGGAATAATAAATGTGTATATATGGGATAATATCAAGGGGTAGGGATTTGAAATTTCAAATTTTTTATGAACATAATTATTTGCACATATTGGTTGAATTGATTTCCAACCCATGTAGAAACCATACATCCCAATATATCATAACAAAATAAAGGTTTCGTGGTTTATTGTAGTTGATGAAGACCCCTAATGTCATCAGGTTACTCATAAAGACCCATAGGTCTAGGTACATGGTTTTCCACTCACTTATGTGGAAATGATGTGTATGTTCCCTTCCTTAAACAATACATATTCATGAATTAAGTTGATAATTTGAATTGAAGATCTTTTTTTTGTTTAAATTTTTACAGAATTAGGCAATAACATATACATAACAAATTGAATACTACAAGTTGGAAATTCTACTCACTAATCATTTTTTCCTAAAACATAAACTCTTAAAAAACATGGAGAATTAAATGTTTTAGAGTACATGAAAATTCCCCGATCCCATCCTTTAACATATTAATATTTAATTCTTGTGAAAAAACATTTCAAAACGTGGGATGATCATATAAATATTATTCAGCAATACATATAGAAGTAAATATGTTTGTTTTTCAAAACAACATGTCAATCATGAATATTTAATCATAAAGCTAAATTTTTCATTACAAAAAAGTAACAAAAACATATCACCAAATAAAATCTCATTAATTATCCTTTTTGTAATCCAAATGTTACCATAATTCCCATAGAAACCATCATATATCATATAAAGGTAACATGGTATATAAACATACTTAAATAGAATAACCATATAGTTTACTTCCCCACATATCAATAAATGGAATAGCCATATGGTAGACATCAATACGTAATGCCGTGGAGGATATAATGTAACAAAAAAAACCATGGTTTGTCATATAACCACAATTAACTTGTTTTATCACATATCCACTCATCAAATGGCTAAGTTCCATTATATAATCATCACACAGAAAAGATTGCAAATATCAACATTTCAATCATAAAATTTCATTTTCATGCACAAAAATTAATATGAAGATATTAAAATAGTAAATCCAATTTAAATAACATTTTCAATACCAAAATTTGAAATAGGTTATATGGTATTTATTTACCATTTAAAAACATCAAATCTTGTTAATGATGCCAAATTTCAAATAATTCTTGCAACGATGGAAAGGTTATTGTCGATGCATATGATAAAAACATTCCATTTCACTTTCAGTAAAATGATACAGAGAATAAGGATTCCCTTTATATAAAAGTTAATTTATATGGGGTTTAATATAAAATGTGAAAATTAAAAAGGTGTATATTATGAAACTTGCATCAATGAATGATGATTAAGAAAAAATTTCTTAAATTGTGTTTGACTTGACTCATTCATCTTAAATTTCCAAAATAATAAACTTACATTATTTTATACCATCTTAAGAACATTTTTATTTTTTATAATTCATTTTATATAACTTATTATCATGTTATAAAAATTACCTAATTTTTTAAGTTAATATCGGTCGTTTTGTCGATATAGGGTACTTGAGTCAAAAATGATCTTATTATAATTACGAATCATCCATGTTGTAAAAATTACATTACATCCAAAAAATTATTCATATATATATCACATATATCAAGTATATATGTATTTATATTATTCCATAACATATGGAGATATGAAATTGAATGCACTGTTCTTGGAGATGGCAAGTCGTATGTAATCATGAACACTTCATTCATTCATATTTCATATTTAATGGAACTAAAAATTAATGGTATATAGGTATATTATAATTCCATTATAATAACATATTTTATATGTATTACAGAATTTCATTAACTCCATACTTTTTACGTTCCATGTACGGCATGAACGAGTCATGTTACATTGAGGTGGTGGTAGTCCGCTCTTCCTGAAATGAATTTATCGGGTTTAGACATCATGAAAAGAGTAAAGCTATGTTTTTAAAAATATTGTGGAAAAATAAAGAAAATATAAGCCTTATATATATCATATAAATATTTTTCTATAATAATGTCCATCATTAGAGTCTATAGAACGTAATTGAACCATCATCGTTTCGTGATATATTAGTTCATTGTCTAAAGATACAGTATGTTCTAAATCGATTATATAGAGGTTTGGGTAAGTGTTGTTTGAAGACCTATCATAAATACCTCCTAGTATATTTAGTATTATTTTGTTGTTATTTATTCATAGAATAATAATATAAAAGGGGGTGAAGAGGTAAAATGTAACGTCCCGATTCTAGAATCCACCAAGAGGCGCCCGTACCTGCTTGGTCGCATGACCTCAAGCGCATTTCCCCAAATGTCGGAGGCTTCCGACTAGCAGTGAGGGCCTTGGGTGTGATGGTGGGGAATCTATGCCCTCATTGGCAGAGTAACACAGTTGAAGGAAAACAAATACGGAATATCAGAATCAGTAAATATACCAATGACAATAATATCAGAAGACTAGAATAACACACAACTAAATAACATATATAAATAATGCATGGTAACCTGTTTCTAGGAACACATCCAAAAAATTCACAATGATGTAATACAAATAGTACTAAACAAAAGTATAAAAGGAAAACATATAACAACTCCTCACCATCACTAGCCTCAGCTTGGTACCATGCTCTCCAACTCCATAGTAGGTCCAGAACTTGAAGTAGAAGTACACTTTACCTTGTCTATATCTAGAGAAATATATTCAGTTTGGGCCCAAAATCATGACCCAAATACGGTGTGAAACTAAATCCCTGAAGGTATCGAACCAAAGATAATTTCCTAATAGTCAATGAATATATGTAAGGTAAAAGTAGAAAAGTATAAACAAGAAAGTTCTAAACAAAAACAATTACACATATCAAAAGTAACTAATCAAGCACAGTAACCCTCTAGGAAATTCACACAGCCCATCCCCTCTGGTTCATTTATAATAATATAGAAAGACTCTCTAAGGAATTTCTCATAGTCAATTCCCATTATAGTCAAAGTTAATTCATGAGTCTTGGAGAAATCTCACACAGTCAATTCCCCTTATAGTATAAGGTAGTCAATGACTCTTAGAGGAAACTCACATGGTGAATTCCCCTTATATCCCCAAGGTCACGGACTCTCTGAAGAAGCTCACATGGTTCATTCCCCTTATATCCCAAGTCATTCAATTACTAAACTCTCTGAGAAAGCTCACAAAGTTAATTACCCTTATTGTCTATAAAAATTATGTAATCTCTAAGAAATATCACTCGATAAATTCACCCTATATCCCCATGTGTTCCTACGCTCTCTATGGAAGCTCACTTGGTCAGTCCCCCTTACAGCCTAAAGTGCTCTGAGACTCTCTACGGATGATCACTTAGTCAATTCCCCTTATAGACTACTACACCAGGTTCTCATGGCGTTGTGCAGGTCAATGAGCATAGCATTACAATATGTCCAAATTAAACCTACAGAACTACTTTGTTAACCAGTGTACAACATATCAAGCTTGTCAAAATAAAAACTCTCCACACTACAACAACATGCATGGAAAATATGGAAGGAGTCCAAAAAGGCTAAGCAGGACCAGCAGTCGTAAACATAACATGCCTGGGAAACACATTCAAAACATAGTAATCAACCCTATTCATATCCAAATTAATTCTACATAAGCATACAAGCACGAAAGGAAAATAAATGTTGTAGAACTAAAAACACACAATACCCCATTCAAAGGTATTGAGAATAATATCAAATAATACTCAAATACATTCAACAGAAACCCACAAACCACCTACTTTGGCGTTGTGAGATCGATATACACTAGCGTCGACCATTGGATTGACTAAGAACACAGTAGAACTACAAAAACGTTTAAAACGTTCAACGAATGATAACATGAGGATGGAGATGAATCATGAAATGAAACTCAAAAAGAAGATAGAGCTTACCGAGGCGATCCTAATGCAATTGACAGCGGTCAAATCAAGGATTGGATGGAGGTTCGGGGGGTTGATAAAAATCAGTGGTCGTGCGGAGGTCTCGGTCGAACGAGACCTAAAATGAGAGAGTTCAAGAAATTAGATGCAACCATAGTGCATTTAATGAAAAAAGTATATGGTGTGAACTTTTGAAGTTTGCGGTATGAAATCGCCTTTTTCGTACTCTGCTTTAAGTGCCCTATAGGTAACCCCCACACGGTCATGTGCATGGCCGGTATATAGCCCGCATCCGACTACCTGCGGTAACCGAGTACACGGATTGTACTCATAAAGTACAAGGCGTGTACTTCGAAAATTTACAAAATTTTCATTTCTTCTAAAAAACAACTAGAAAAGGAAAAAACCCCTAAAAAGGTCTGAGTTCTTAAAATCTTCCCCCCTTAATTAAATTCATCCCAGAATTTCCATATCGCGATGTAGAAGAAGAAACCTCGAATAGTTCTGGGCACTGTGCTCGTACATTGGCCTCCCTCTCCCAAGTCTCGTCCAACACCTGCATGTGCTGCCATACACTCATACCAAAGGAGTAGACCAGCCACTGAGAACCATTGTACTTTTATCGACAATCCAGATATGATGCTCCTCAAACGAGGCATCCTCTTTGAGCTCATACTCCACAGGTTTAAAGACACGAGACAGGTCTGAAATGTAACGTCGGGGTTGTGAAATGTGAAGAATATCGTCCATATCTCAGTACCTTTGGGGTAACTACAACAAATAAATAACCATCCCAACTCTCTTCATGAACTCAAATGGACTAACGTCCCTTGGTGAATGCTTACCATGACATATAATCCTCATATGTCCCAACCTCAGTGTGACTTGCATAATAACCCGATCTCCATCCTCGAACTCCAGAGGTCATCTCCGCCGATTAGCATAAGACTTTTTTGGATAATGTGTATTAGTCATCCTCTTCCCAATCAACTCTAACTGCTCCATGGTCTCTAGGACAAGACAAGGTCCCATCAAAGCTGCCTCTGTAGCCTCTAGCCAACAGAAGGGTGATTGGCATGACCTACCATACAAAACCTCACAAGGTGTCATCTGAATAGTTGTTTGAAAACTATTATAGTAGGTATACTCCAAAAGTGGTACATGTTTCCCCCATGAACCTCCAAAATAAAGGATGCATGCTTGTAGCATGTCCTCAATCACCTGAATCGTACACTCGGACATGCCATCTGTTTGGGGGTGGTAAGCTGTACTCCAAAGTACTTATGTACTCAAAGCTGTCAAAAGTCCCTAACAGACCCATGAAGTAAAATTTTCAACCATATCTGAAACAATGGAGTGTGGAACTCCATGTAGACATACAATATCATGGATGTACAATCGTCCCAACACATCAACAGTGAAAGTATCCTTGATTGGAATTAAGTGGTCAACCATCATGACTAAATCTATTACAACCCAAACTGCATCATTTCCTTGAGGCGACCTGAGCAACCCTGTTGCAAAATCATTCGTGACATCATTCCACTTCATCTCGGGAAAGGGTAACTACTGTAAAATCCATTCTCCCCACTAATTCTCCACCTTCACCTACTGACAGGTGGAAGACCTCATGATGAAACCAACAACATCATTCTTCCTACTTGGCCACCAATATTGATGGTGTAGATCATGATACATTTTGGTGACACAAGGATAGACTTCCCACACTGAGGAATGAAAATCCTACATCAGCTACTCACGTATATATGATTGCACCCATACGCGCCCCTTGAAACACAAGATCTCATCATCACCTATGGTCCATCATGTAATACGGTCTCCTCCATGCACACTCTCCCAAAGGACTAGGCCCTCTGAATCTTATAGATGCCTCATTCACACTCAATCATGAATTTTAGTGGTAACAAACACAGAAGAATGAAACGTCTTCCCCTGACTATCATGAAATTCCAAATAAATCTTATAGAATAGAGCCATAAGCTGCCACTCACAACTGGCCTCCTGAGCTACCTATATCTGAGTCTTTATTCTCAACACATCAGCCACTGCATTTCCATTACCAGGTATTTAAGAAAGATCATAGTTGAATGACTGAAGGTACTCAACCCACCTTCGGTGTCTCAAATTTATATCACACTGAGTGAATATGTACTTGAGGCTCTTGTACTTGGTGAAAACCAAAATTTTCTCTCCCTGATGATAATTCCTCTAGCAATGTAAGTCATGAACAAGTACAGCCAACTCAAGATCATGTGTCATGAAATTCTTCTCATGTGTCTTCAACTGCCGAGAACCATATGCAACAGCTCCATCAACCTGCATAATCACAGCTCCCAGTCCGATACTTGATGCATCACAGTAAACAATATATCTCTTCCTCGACTATAGAATGACTAGTATCGGTGCTGAAGTAAACCTAAAATTCAGCACATAGTAGGTTGTCTCACAAGAATCTGACCACAAGAACTTTGCAACATTCATAGTCAGACTCATAAACAGTGCTTCTATGCGTGAAAAGTCCAGCATGAAACGTATGTAGTAACCACCCAGACCTAGAAAACTCCGCACCACAAAGACATTATTCTAATGTTACAATGAAAATACTTTCCTCACATTCTATGGGTTTGCTGATACTCCTGCCTCCGAGATTACATGAGCCAAGAAGTAAATCTGATCCATCCAGAAGTGGCATTTTGAGATCATATCATATAATTGATGATCTATCCGTGTAATGAAAATGATCTCATGATGGGTAGCATGGACGTGTCAATTATGAGAGTACACCAAGATATCATCAATGAGGACCACCACAAATGAATTCAAGTATGTATGGAACAGTCGGTTAATTAGTGAAATGAAAATTAAAAGTGTGTTCGTAAGACCGAATGGAATCACCATATACTCATATAGACCATATATACTCTGGAAGGCTGTGAGATCTATAACAGGTGGTCTAACATGAAACTGATGGTAACCAGATATCAGGTCAATAATCAATAAGACTCGGGCTCCACGAAGATGATCAAAGAGATCATCAAACCTGGGTAGGGGATATCGGTTCATGACTATTAACTAGTTCAACATTCAATAATCCACAAAAAGCCTGAGGGTTCCATTTTCCGTCTTCACAAACAGGATATGCGAACCCCAAGGGGAAGTACGGGGTCAGATGAAACCCTTTGCCTGCAACTCCTCCAACATGTTCTTGAGCACCTGCAACTCATGTGTTTCCATCCTATAATGAGGAATGGACACCTGATTTGCTCCCAGATCATGCTCAATAGAAAATTCAACCTCTCTCTATGGAGGCAAACCAGAAATTTCCTCTTGAAAGACATATTCGAAATGATCCAACACTGGAATAATTTCAAATAGTTAAGACACCTAGTCGTGATGATATAGATTAGAATTAAGGGATATAAATCTACCCATCCCATGATGATCGAGTCCCTCTCTGCTCGCCTAGACATCCCATTCGCCCATATGAGGGAAAGATTAACTTTCTAGTGATGTGAAACTCACATTATGGCAATAGAAATCGACAACTGGATGTAAGAGAACTATCTAATACATTATGAGAAAGACATCATAGAATTTCATCTATAAGATATAGAGATCCCATAAGAAGTGACACCCACCATCTTGTAGAAGGAACTACCTGAACTGATGAATTATAGTCTTTCTAGTCCCAAATAGAGTGTCTAGCATCAAGATATCAGCAAAATAAATGATGTAGAGGCCATGGATCTCCACGACATCAAAATAATTTCATCTATGGGAATCCCGCATATCGAAAATTGTAGAAGCTAAAATAGAGGCTACTAATGTCGTAACTCGAACGGTAGAGGTTCTGTGATCCTGCTCTTGCTTTGCCTACTACACTACAAAAGTCTGAATTGTAACTCTGCCTTGTGACCCTGCCTGACAACTCTGAGCTAATCCAACCTGATGTTTTTGAAGCCCAGGTGACTGGCTACCACATCCATGACCTCCACCTCGGCATGAACGACCAGAAGAACTCTAGCTCCCAGACTGGTGAAAAACAGGTGGTCCTGCCCCTAGATACAGAGTCATGGAAGAACCCATGTCACCAGCTTCTAGTGAAAAGACATGACATAATCATTAAAGGTAACCCATCTAGATACAATATCTGTACTCCACTGGGTCCCTCGGGAATTGTTTCCTTATATTCCCATTGTTCCCGCACTGGTATCACACCACCTGGCAACCAGAATATGCATCCCACCTACTCTGATCTCCTCGTGCTGTCTCCCTACACTACTTCTTGCTATCAGTAGGAGGAATAATAACTCTGGATACCAAACCGCCCTAGCTCATAGATCCATAATCCATCATATTACGCTATGTAATTAGCTCCTAGTTGATGACAGTGGATATCAAAGTCACCCCTGAAGATGATCACCAGAGATCAGATGTCGTGCGTCAGACCATCCTCAATCATCCGTGCAAGGAACAACTCATCACCTCCTAGAATAGGCGTGAAACATTGTAGCTCTATGATGCAAGAGGAATACTCCATAACAGTAAGATTACGCTGCTACAAACTCATAAACTCCCAGGCTCGATCGACCCTCAAGGTCCTTGGATAGAAGTAATTATAGAATATGTGCCAAAACTCATCCCAAGACATATTCTGCTAGCATCCCACCTAGGAAATCACATCCCACCTCCTCAAGTCAGAGTCCCAATGCATGTAGGTAAAGTGCTTCGCCCTCTTATTTAGAGGTATCTCATGATTCTCGAAAATCTTCAGCGTTGCTTCGATGAAGCCTGGGGTCCTCCGGGCCCTTAGCAAGTTGGAGGATGCTTTTGTTGAAAGTCATCTGTCAATTCTTCAATCGATGCTATAGGAGGAAGAACTACCAAAAAGGTTTGCATAATCCTCAAAAATCCATCTCTGAACTTTGAATCATCACCTATGTCAGGTAAAATGGTCGGTGCCAAGACTGGCATGATAGGAGGATCTGCAGGTAGTCCCTGGTAATACATGTCTAGTGTTTGATAACTGCATGGCCATAGGTGTACATCTTCAGGACGTTGTAGTGGCATTACTATGCAAGGTAAAGCACAAACATTTGATCATGTTTATCAAGGACTGAAAACTAGAAGAGTATTAAGGGATCATGAGAATGAATGAAATCATGTTTTACAAAACATGACTACACTGCGTGAACAATTCCTACATGGCGTGTTCCCTTAAGTCATTTACATGGGAATGCACTCCTACATAAACAGGCAGTGTAACACCCCAAACACATGGCATATTGTCTTAACACACGGCGTGTACCTGAATCCTCTTCCCCTACCCGAGCCCTTCTACATGGTTAATTCACACGGCTCTCCAAATACAAGATTACATAGCGTGTTCATGGTAGACATGACATGTACTAGACAAGCTTCACTTGACCCTTGTTGTTAGTGAAACAGCCTGGCACATGGCTAACACTACACAATATGTTCAAGGAAGGGAAACATGTATTTGATAGGATAACACTTACCCGTGTTGTTCATGACATGGCCGAGTACCTGGGTCAGACAACATGGTGTGTTGAAGTCACACACGTCCAGTACGTGAAAGGATAACACTGGCCCGTGTTGTTCGTAACATGGTTGAGTACCTGGGTCAGACTACATGATGTGTTCTAGGCGGAAACAATGTATACGTGAAAGGATAACACTGACCAGTGTTTTTTGTGACACAACCGGGTACCTGTATCAGACTACATGGCGTCTTCAAACCAGACATGTCTTGTATAGCTTGAGGTTTTATCTGTTAGTGTTGTTAGTAACCCGAGCGGACACTATGTCAACAATATAGGTCATGTTCAACTGGTACACATCGTGTTTCCACAAGACATTCCCCATCCCATTTCTCTACCCACATGTCCTATGACATTGTTTGGGACTACATGGGGTGTACATTAAGTACACGGAGTTTACTTAAGAAAAATAGTTTCTTCCTGAATAGAAGAACACATGGCATGTACTTAACATTACATGGAATGTATTCTGGGGTTTTCCAAATATAATGCCTCAGAAAGTACACTAGAACCCAGAAAAAAAACTGAATCGATCATTGAAAGTGCCAACTTCCGATTTTTGAGGGCCCATTCTCCCCGCGAATCAACTTTTGGCATCTTATACACGCTATAACATGGAAAACAAGGCAATGATCCACCAAATTATGATCCATGTGGGCCCATAAAACCCGAAGAACTGATTTTTGGTGTTATTCAAACAAAACCTTACAGTTAAATACCCTATCAGACAACATGTATTATTATCACAACAACTATCACAATAACATGCATCTCTTGCACAACACCTATCACAACAACATGAAATTGATAATGCACCATATTGTATGGAAAAAATGCATGACATGCGATTACTAGAATGTTCTTATATGATGCAGGAGATGGAATACCCTCATCTCATTGGGTTTCAATAGAAATAGAACCTCGATAACATCAAAAGCAGCAACACAAATAATGTGAATCACTCCTGGGGAAATCAAATCAACTCTAATAATTGAAAAACCAGATAAAAGTTCATTAAACGATGTAGATTGTCTTTTCCCTGTAAATGGGTTAGCTACTCACGAGAACATCTTTAAACCAAGTACCTATTCCACCCTATCCCTGGCTAAAGGCTCCAACCAGCAAGTCAAGAGATAAGAGTTCCTCTGATACCACTTTCTAACGTCCCAGTTCCGGAAGCCACACAAATGTCACCCTGTACTCAGTTGGTCACATGGCCTCATGTGCATTTCACCAAATACCAGAGGCTTCCAAATAGTAGTGAGGGCCTTGGGTGTGATGGTAGGGAAACTATTCCTTCATTGGCCGAGTAACACAGTAGGAGGATAACAAATACACTATAGAAAAAGTAGTAAATATACCAACATTAGTAATAGAAGAAGACTGGAATAAAAAACAACTGAAGCACATATATAAATGGTGAATGGTAACCTGTGTCTTGGAGCGTATCCAAAAAAGTCGAAATTTTTGAATACATCCAATACTAAACCAAATTATCAAAGTAAAATAGATATCAAATCCTCAGCATCGTAAGACTCAGCTTCGTCCCATACTCTACAGCTCCACAAAAAGTCAGGAACCTAATGTAGAAGTATGCTTTCCCTTCTATATACCAGCAATAATATAATCTGTTTGGACCCAAAAGAATGAACCGATCATTGTGTGAGACTAAATCCCTATAGGTAAAAACCCAATGATATGTTCATAACAGTCTGTGAATATATGCCAGGTAAAAGTACAAAAATAGTATACAATAAAGTACTCCGCAGAAACCATTCCACATATTCGAAGTAACTAATCAAGCACAACAACCCTCTAGGAAGTGCACACAGCCTACCCCCTCGGGTTCAGTTATAATAATACATATAGACTATCTGAGTAAGTTCTCACAGTAAATTCCCCTTATAGTAAAAGATAAATAAAGACTCTATGAGGAATCTCACACAATTAATTCCCCTTATAGTCTAAGGTAGTAAAGGACTCTCTGAGAAAGCTCACATGGTAAATTCTCCTTATAGCCCCATGGTCACTAATTCTCCAAGAAAGCTCACAGGGTCAATTACCCTTATAGTCTAAGTCGTTCAATTAAAAAGAAGACTCTCTGAGGATGCTCTTATGGCCAATTACCCTTATTCTATAAATAAGTAAAGGAATCTCTAAGGAAGCTCACTCGGTCAATTCCCTTTATATCATCAAGTGGTCCTAGGAACTCTGAGGAAGCTCACTCGGTCAATCACCCTTATAGCCTAAAGTGCTCAAAGTCTCTCTGAGGAAGCTCACTTGGTCATTTCCCCTTATATTCTACTACACCAGGTTATCACGGCCCATTATAGGTCAATGAGAATAGTAGTACAATATGGCCAATGTAAACCTACAGAACTACTTCGCTAACCAGTCTACTACATATCCTGCATGTCAGACTACAACCTCTGCACCCTACGGGATCAAGCTTGGAAAACATGATGGGCTGCCAAATAGGCTAAACAAGAACCACGGTCGTAAACATATTATTCATGGGAAACACATTCAAAGCATATTAATCGACCCTATTTATATTCAAATTACATCTACACAAGCATACAAGCATGGAAGGAAATGTACAGGGGTAAAAATGTAAACACCAAAACCCTGTTCATGGGTATTGGGCATAATTGCACATAACACTCAAAGAAATTCAACAGAAAGCCACAAACCACCTTCTTAGTCAATGTGATATCGATATACTCCTGCGTCGTCACATGGATCGACCTAGAACATAGTAGATCTACAAAAACATCTAAAACATTCAACGAAGGGTAACCTGAGAAAGAAGAGGAATCATGAAACAAAGCACAAGTAGAAGAGAGAGATTACTGAGGTGATCCCAACACAATCGATGGCAGTCGAATTGGAGAGAGGATGGAGGCATGGGTTCTCGTTAAATATCCATGGTCGTACGGAGCTCCTGGTCAAACGAGACCAAAAAGGAGTGAGTTCTAGTGATTAGACATGACCCCGAAACATTTACTGAAAAAAGTAATTGGTATGTACTTTTAAAGTAAACTACTTGTACTCGCCTTTTCTATACTCTTCTTTAAGAGACATCTAGGTCACCCCCACAAGACTGTGTGTATGGCCGGTACACGGCCAGCATCCGGTTACCCTTGGTAACCATGTACACAGTGTGTACTCATTAAGTGCACAACGTGTACGTCGAAAATTTCCACAATTTCCACTTTTTTAAAAAAATACTAGAAAAGAAAAAACATAACTAAAAATAAGTTCCTGGTTCTTACATATAATATTTGACTGGAAATTTAGTGAAGAAGGTACATTTTAAAATGGGTAACTCCCTTTTATTTTAGCCAAAATGCATTCATTAATTTCATTACTCCTTAGGTAAGGCTTATAAGATGAATCGAAGAATTTTGGGAGCTTAATTGAGTATAGGATTGACGAGCCAAATGCATGAGCAGTGTGTGTATGGGGTTATAGGTGGTGGCCATTTATAAGAGGTAGGGTTACTTTTGGAATATCTTGAAATAATATTATATTATAAACTGAATTTTTATTTTCAAATGGAAAAAACTCATCTAATTATATGATAAGATCAGTATTGTTCTAATTCCTTTCTAATAATTGTTTTTAGACTTGTTTTGGTATCAAATATAACCTTATTATTTAGCTTCAACACATTGTTAATTATTTTAACTATTACCATGTCTTCTTTTATATTTCTACTATATGGTTAATATAGTTAACATAAATTTCCAATAGAACATAATGTAGTTCATTAATGACCTTTTATCATTATCTAAGTCATTTGTTAGAATCATTTATTTTTAGGACTATTAAATAATTTAATAAAAAATTATTTCATTTTAAACCACATTTATGTCAATTGTTATACTATTCAAATCATGACTTTTTAAAAATTCAAAGAAATTTGATTCGTTCGAGAAAACAACATAATATAATTTATAACAAGTAATAATCATCCCTAAATCTCATGGATGGCATAAAATGTTTGAAAATAAATTTATTTCAATATTTATAATCTCATTTATTTTAATCATTCATAAATAATGAAATCACTACATTATCATTGCGTCAAAAATTTATTATTTTATATCATGTCTAAAATTATAAATAAAATACCATGATTTAGGGAATATTTTTATATATAAAATCAACATTTGTTGTTGAATAAACAACATACATGTCCCCATATAAAAAAATTATTTTACTAAAAGATACAATTTTAGGTTTTATATTCCATAACATTAAAGTAAATGTAATTATTTGTCTTTTTCACAACCAAGTGGCTCCATGGGGTCTTAAAATCAACCCAATGATTTCCACGATTGGAAATTTCTCTTCCAATATGGTTAATACAATTTTTAATGAAATTTAATATTACTATAATATTATTTCATAGCCTTATTTACCTGATTTTCCCTTAAACCATTGTCAATAAAATATTTATTGAAGTTACTTTTTATAATGTCTACAAATAAAAGGTACATATTTTCAAAATTTTAACTTTTTAGCTTCCAAATATTTAATCAAATTTTAAAATACTAAAACACATAATTGGAAATAATTAATTTAAAATTATTTCTCATTGTCAAAACAAAAAGCCTATTTTTGAGAAGGGAAAAACTACAAAAACATTGAAATGCTTTTATATCCAATTTCAAAGTGAAATTAAATAAAATGATCAATATTCAATTAAATGAAAAAAATATAATCCTATTACACTTTAATCCCAAAAAAGGTACTATATAACAATATAAATTTATTAAATTATAAGGATGTTTTGAATAAAAAATGCAGTATTTTCATAATTCAGTAACAAATGAACTTTAGCATACAATACCAAAATTTTATCCAACGTAAGTTTTGATGTTCCCAATCTAATGAAGAATATTATTTTTTCAAACAAAAAATATAGAGGTGTCAAAAACACGATTTCTAAATATTTCACCATCAAAAGGCCGTAAAACTGAATTTTTATATAAATTCATTTTTATCCCCAAAAATTGAATTTATTCACATATAATATATATAAAAAATTTCAATATGAATTTAAAAAATTACATTGAAGATATATCATATATTTTTAATTAAATAAATATCCATAATGAGTGATAAAAAAACAATTATTCTGTATTAAATAGATTTTTTTAAAACACATCCATTATATTCCATTGGTTTTTTATTTCAATGTCGAATAAAATTATCAATCAATGAATCATAATTTAATAATATTTTATTCATATTTCAAAATTAATTTGATTATATTAATTACATTCATTTAAAAATATAGGCATTAACAAACATTTAAAAGAATAATAATATTTTCGTATAATTTTTAAGTATAAATCAGTGTTGTTGGGAATGTATGATTTCAGAGAAGCCCATTTTTGTGTGTTGTGTACGCTATCTGAAAAAGCTTCCCCATTAACTAAAAATTAATATAATATTCATAAGTACTAATATAAATCAAAATGTACTATTCTATAAATACCTAGTTTGTTACATCGCCCCTTTTGGAAATTGTTTCCTCATAATTTAAATTTTTTTCTTAAAAACATCATTGAAAGACCCACAATAGAAAAATAGACAATAAAATAATCACATTAAAAGAAGGAACGAGAAGTAAAAATGTCACCCGAGATATACACATACAAGGATTTCATGAAAATATGTTTACGAAAGAGAAAACAAACCATCATGTTCTGATTGATAGATATAGAAAACATGATAATGGTAAATGTGACCACCATAAAACCACAACCTTATGATATGTTATATTGTCTTTGATTGCATAATAGGAAAAGTAAATGGGAAATGTTTTTTGGTTTTAAGTTACCTTTAACAAACTTGGATACTATTTTATTATATTGACAATTAACATAAAAAAATATAATTACATTTAAAGGAGAGTTTCTTCATTAAATAATTTTCTACCAAAAACTCATCTTTTCACTAAACGATGAGTATTCAAGAGGACTTCGTTACACAAGAACCACTAGAATAAAATTATAGAGAATAATATAACCCAAAAATGATGAACCATTTATTTCCAATATCATTATAAATTAACAAAAACCAAAATGTTTAGTACAAGATCAAATAATCCCCAAAAGGATAATCTTTTATAATAAGAAATACTACTCTTAATCTTTTATATTAAACAAAAAATACCCAAAACTCAAAAATATTCATTAAATAGACAATTGTCTTGAAAATTATTCAAAATAACACCAACTATGAGTGAAATCCATTGTTCAGAAGGATTTGATCACATAATCATCCAACAAAATCCTAACATTTACCATCAAATGATTTCGGCTAATGTTAAAGTCTCATACTGAAAATTAATTAACCTAATCACATATTCTCTATGATAGGTTAATCATTTCATAACTAACCCAAATCTCCCAACTTCAACAATAATTTTGTAGATTCATATTAAATAAAATTACACCATTAAACCTCAATTGAAATCCAAATGTATTCCATCTTCCGTCGACAAATAGTGTTCCCAAAAAAGAAAATGTCTTCAAAAATAACGTTTATCACATAATCACCAAATCATATTCCTATACATAGGATACCTATTTGATAAAAAATTATATCCCAAATCCACATATTCTTGACCAATAAAATCATTTAAATGAAAAGAATAAGTTATACAAACCATTGACATCACATATGCCAGTGGTAGGTGATAAATATCAGTAGAAGTTTGGTTGTGGGTTCGATTCCGATGGCCTTGTCAGACGTAACAGGTTATCACCTTTCCTATGGTTTTTTCCATTTTTTAAAACAACATCAATATTAAAACATTTTCAAAAATAAAATAATTTCACCTGAATAACCATAACTTATCTTATCCTCAATGGTTATCTAATACTTTTTTTTGAATATTAAAATGTAATAACCATTTAAAAAATCCAAAAAAGATCATATGAACCCCTTATGTTATCCATTATGTCAATATAAGAAAATATATTAGTTTCATGAATAATATTTTCACAAACCAAACATCTGGGTCACACAAACATGAAAAATTATTCCCATGTATTCCAATCATCAAAAGACACTTATTACATTTAAGCATTACATCATCCTAAAATATACTATAACAATTTAATCCATTATATGTATACTTGTTAATAATTAAATGTTATTGAGGATCCATTAACCATTATTTGACAACTTATTATGTAATAAAACTTTCTTATAATAAAAATCATGAATCATTTCTTATGATTAATTAATGTCGGAACATCACCTAATAAATAATCCATACATTTCAGTAGTCGTTGTCACTTTTTTATTCCTCAATTGGAATTGAATTTGTTATTGGTAAACATATATTTTTACGGTCCCATTGATGGAATTTATGATCCTTCTTCATTAGAAATCTATCTGTATAATGACCATGAACACCACATTTAAAAAATTCAATTGATCCCTCAGAAAGAACATCTTTCCCTTACCTATATTCAATTGGATGCTTACTTTTTCCAGGGAAGGTTCGTGCTTTATGAACATCATTACCACATCTATAGTATCTTCTTGTCACTTTGAATAATTTTCCTAGGTGTTTCATTCCACATCCATAACACCTAGGTTTTTAAATATACATTCCGTTATGGTTATTACCTGAACATCATTGTGATATGTTTCTCACATATATGATGCCTTATAAAAAACACAATGGTTCATGTGGTCAATAATGATTCCAAATAGTTGGTTGATAATAACAAAAAGAGTTATCATTGTATCTCCTATTTAATTCATCTTCATATTTAGAATATTGTCCCAGATTTATTCATATCCATTGTTACATTAGCGTAGGCTTGATCTATCAATTTACTAAATAAAAAATAGTCAGTTTGAGTTTATCAGTAAAATCACCATATAATATCTAATGATGAGGGTAAATATTAAGATATACTTATTCATGTTATTTTAATCTCCTTTAATTTTTCTAAAATAACCATGTCTCTTTCTATTATGATAATCATAATGGTTATGTCACTTGTTCTTAAATAACACGCTATCCTCTAATTTTATATATACCGACCTCTGATAACAATTGTAAGGCCCACACCTTAAACATGAAATAATCTGGAATTATGATAATAACCTCATTGAGGATCATTTCAGCTTTATATATTTAGACAATGAGGGCATACATTATACATAAAATCATGAATATTAGAAGTAGACACCTCTATTCACTATACCATTTTTCATAATTCTTTTTAATATAAACATGTCTAGTTTCATGTTTTTGACTACATGAATATTCCATGATCACATCCATGAGTATATTCTTCTTTATGACATGTGAAAAACATTAAAAAAATATTTGATGATCAAAAAAAGATCTGAAAGGGACAAATAAATAAGGAAACAATTTGTTTTTAAAAATAACATGTAAAACATGAATACTTTATCATAATGTAATTATTTTCACTGTAATGAAGTAGGAAAAACACTACACTGAATATATACTCATATCTCAAAGTTTTTAACAAAATGGTTAACATAAATCCCATATAAAAAAATATATAGCATGTTAAAGTTTATTGGTACATAGACATACTTAAATGGAATAATTTTACGGATGACTTCTATACATATCACTAAATTGAATAGCCATATGGCTGACATCTATACCCAACGAATTGGAGGTTATAACATAACCACAAATCCTTAGTTTATCATGTAACCACCCACTATTTGTTTTATTATGTAACCACCTATAAAATTTTAAGCTACCATTATATAATCGTGACACATATATGACTACAAATATCCACATTTAAATAATAAAATTTCATTTTCAACCACAAGAAATAATTTAAAGATATTTAAATAGTAAATCCACAATAATTTTTTTTCAATACCAACTTATGTAAAAAGGGTATATGATCATTAATTTCAACATAAAAACATTATATCTTTTAATGGAATACAAATATCCAATAATGCTCAATGTGGTGTAAAGGACATTGTCGCCACATATGTTAAAAACATTTATTTGATTATTATGTAAAATTCCACATATAAAAAATATTAATTTTGATTGAAAGTAAAACTAAATGGTTTTTATTATTAACTGTGCAAAAATAGAGGTGTATATTATGAATATATGCCATAATGAAAGGATTTTTAGATGAATTCCCTTATCTCGTGCCAAATATGACTCGTTCATTCAATAATTTCTTGAATAATAAGATTATATTAATTTGTACATTCTTCAGAACATATAATTTTATTTATTTACTTAATATCATTTAAAACTATGTTAATAAATGACATAATTATTTAAGTTAATATCAATCATTTTGATGATATTGGGTACTTGAGTCGAAAATGATCTTGTAATAATTACAATTTTTCCATTTCATAAAAATTCCATTATATCTAGAATATTTTTAATATATATATATATATCATGTATATCTATTATATATTTATTTATAATATTCAATATCATTTGAAGATATGAAATGAAATGCACGGTTCATGGAGATAGTAAGTTGTACGTACGAATAAAACCTACATTCACTTATATTTCATATTTAAATGAATGAAAACATAATGATACATAGGTATATTATAATACCAATATAATATAATAATTTATATATGTCACATAATTTAATTAACTCCATCCTTTATATATTCATTTAATTTCAGGAACTAATATTATCACTTTGAGTGGGAGGTAGTCTGCGCTTCATCAAATCAAAATATCTTGTTTACACGTCATGAAAATAAAAAAGGTATGTTGTACGGAAAAATAAAATAATAATAATAATGATAGTATAAACATTATATATATCTAATATATAAAGTTCCATAATAATGCCGACCCTGAGAGGAGGTAGGAGATAATTGAACAATAAAGGTTTCGTGAGGCACTAGTTCGCTTTCCACAGAAACAAAATTTTCTAAATTCCATAGATAGAGGTGACTATAAAGGTGGTTAGAATACTTCTAAAAAACACATAATAGTACATTTAAGAGAAATTTTTTTATGAAATAAAATAATAATAATATAATATTTAGTGGAGTATTAGAATATTGGAAATGAACTTTAGAGAAGACACAACCTCTTAAAACGGGTAACTCCGTTTGATTTGAACCAAATGATTTTACTAAATTTCCTTATGCCTAAGGTAATGCTTATAGGATGAAGATATATATGTTTGGCGAGTTATAAGTGCTGGCCTTTTATATGTGAGTGGAGGAGTACTTTAAGAATCTCTTGAAATATTATATTATTATACACTAAATTAAATTTTCAAAATGTCTGAAACTCATTTAATTAAAATATGTGATGAAGAATGTTCTATTTCCTCTAAACCAATAGATTGTAGAAAATTTTGGTCTGTAATATAACCTTATCATTTAGCTTGAACTCTTAGTTAACTAATTTATCAATCACCATGTCTTCTTGTATATTCAAACTATATGGTTAACATAGTTACTATAAAATTCCAATAGAACCTCGAGTGGTTCACTAATGAAATATCCAACATTATCTAAGTAATTTGGGCCAATCATATACTTATAGTACTGTTATATTATTTCATAAAATAGTATTTGATATTAAAACCCATTTATGTCAATTTTTTAACTTTTTATATCATGGTTTTTCAAAAATCAATAACATTATTAATTAGAAAAAACATAATAAATAAATATATAATAAGTCATAAAGATCACAAAAATTCAGGGATGGTATAAAAAGTCTCAAAATAAATTTAATTTATAATTTATAATCTCATTTATTTATATCATTCATTAATAAGGCAATCACTACACCATCATTTTGTCATAAATATATTTATTTATAAAATGTCTAAAAATTAAAAATCTAATACCATGATTTAGTTAATCATATTGTATTTCTAATTATTATTTATTGTCTAAAATATATCTTATATAAGCCCATAAATAAATGTTTTACTAAATTATGCATGTTTAGATGTATTTTCCTTAAAATTCAATTAAATGTCATTAAATGTCATTTTCATACACAATTTGCTCCATGGGGTCCTAAAATTGACCCAAGGATTACCATAGATGGACATATCTCATCCACAAGGTTTAGGACAAGTTTTAGGGTAATTTAATATTTTCAAAAAAATTGCCCTTATTTACCAAATTTACCCTTTAACAATGGCTAATAAAATTCTTACTATAGTTACAAAATAATAATGTTTAAAAATAAAATATACCTATTTATACAATTTGAACCTTATTATTCTAAATATAGAATCCAGTTTTTCCAAATTAAAAACACATAATTAGAGGAAATTACTTCAAAATTAATTTCTGATTTCGAAACCAAAAAACGTGCTTTGAAGATGTAAAAACAACCAAAATATTGACTTACTTTTATGTCCAATTCCAAAGTAAAATTACTTCAAATAACAAAAATTAGAATTAATGATAAAAATATAATCCAATTACACATTAAAACTGATTATGAATACAATAAATCAATATAAATAAATTATATTAAAAGGCACTTTTGAATTAAATGCATTATTTTCCACTATTCAATTAAAAATGAATATTAGTAGAAAAATACAAAAATTTCATCCTGAGTAAATTTTTATGTTCCTATTCTAAAGAAGAATTAAAGTTTTTCATATAAAATATATAAAGGTATAAAAAAAGGTTTAAAATGGATCTCCGTCAAAAGGTTCTAAAACTACATTTTTAGAAAAATAATTCTTTTACCCAAAAAATGAATTTATTCTTATATAATAACTCGAAAACATGTATGATAAATTTAAATATTAAATTGGATAATTATCATAGATTTTTCTTAAATTGAAAATCCATTATAATTGTTATGAAAACACGATTATTAATTTTAAATAGGTTTTTATAAAAATACATCAATTATATTCAATTGGGTTTTACTTCTAATGATAAAAAATTTGGAAATCAATGAATCATAATTTAAATATGTCTAAACCATATTTCAAAATTCAGTTGATACTATTCATTCCATCCATTAAAATGGCTAAGCATTAACTACGATTTAAAATAACATTAATATTAATGTATTATTATTCAGTATAACTGAAGGTTGTGTGAAATGTATGATTTCAGAGAATCCTGTTATTATGTGTTGAGTACCTTATCAGAAAAACTTGCCTCGTTAAATAAAAATTAATATAATAATATTATGTATTAATAGATATCAAGAAATATTATTCTATAAATACATGGGTTGTTACATGTCTTGTGGCCTGGAAAATTCCACTATCAATGGTTCCTAGTAACTCTTGGGTTCTCAAATAGTTTCTACTAACCATGAAGAAATTATTTTCCGCCTACTGTTAGGTCCAAAAAGTAATTTTACCAAAATATCAAAATCATTATATTTAACCTTGATATGGAGAAAATAAAAAATAAAAAATCTCAAAAATAAATTATAGATGTGAAATTTCTCCCAACCATTAAAACATTCCACCCTTGAAAATTTGAATTGATGTATAATCCTTGAACAGAAATAGATACTCATCTTAATCATGATATATCGACTCCCAATGATAATTTTTATCAGTCCATTACCTCAAACTACATATAATAAATTGTATGTACATCCGCCAAAGATCTTTCTCATTGTAATCCACAATCTGAAATGGTCTCCCAAGCCTAGACAAGTACAACACTATTTTCAAACAAATTGCTACTAAAAAATGATATAGATCAATATTATACATCATAAACTGAGTGACCTAGAACACACAATAAATTTTGGTTAATTTAGATAGAAATTATAATGGTTATGACACTTTCACAACTCGTTTATTAAAAAATAATGTTTTAAAATCCCTCGAATTTATCATTACATTATAATAAGATTATGGTGACCCAAGAGTCATTTTAGTTTGTAAATCATTTATTCGTTGAATATGAATTTTAATTCTCATTGTCCTTAATCTATAGATAAATTATAGTGGCTCAACACTATCACAAAATTATACTTGATCTACTAGGAATTATTATAATTCTCCTTTATGAGACGCGGTCACAAAAAAGAGGTCTAACTCACTACTTCCCATCACAAGGGTGACCTAAACAGCTTATCGTAATTATCCTAAAGAGGATCCATATTTACCAAGTATTTTTACATATTATTATATGATAATTTCACCAACCCTGAATGGTAATCCTCCAATCTATTTAATTCCAAAGAACATTCCTATATATTTTCTCCAAATATTTGATTCGCTCACTCGGTCCAATGGTATGTCTAAATATGGTATGTGATTCTCAAAATTCGCCTGGAACGAGTGAAATTATAATGAAATTAAAAAAATCACATCTAAATTTAGGGGTTTATTATTAAATAATAGATGATATCCTACAATGAATTTTCAATTTCATTTGAATGTACAACTGTCCCAACTCATCCACTCGGGCTGAATCCATTATTAGAATAAATTGGGCTGATTTGGTCTAATGACCAATCCATGCCCTAATTTATATCCACCCACATTGTGTTTGATGTAATGAAATAATTATATCCATTGAGACCACATCCTATTTCCTAGTGCAAATGGGTAATAAATGATGCAAACAAGTTGTATTTTGGATCTCAACTTTGAACTTCTAGCATGTATAACCTTGAGATACAATGTAGTCGGTATTACGACTCATTACAAATCACTAGAACTATATACACACATTATAAAACATATTAGTGGTCCCTGGATGTATTTCCCACTGATACCGGAGGCTATCCTACATCACCACATTCCTCAACATTAATGTCACTACTTCATGAACTTTTATGAAAAATGCTAAATTGAAGATGATGTCCAATATATAGGAACCTACCTTCCATTTGAGATTCCATAGAAAACTGAAAAAACTCATCTCTAGGTTTCTCCTACCAAATCAACTATAATAGGTATGGTGTTAGTGGATAACTACTAATGAATACACCCATTACTAGTTTATTTTCGATATTTACTGAGAATATTCTTACTCAAATAATCGTGTACTAATTACATATGCACAATGTTCATATGATATTAAAATAGAACACCTTATGTTCCTAGATCCACTAATTCTTCCTCATATTCAGATACTTTTAAAAAAATGTTTTCCAAGAACATATGATTCTAGAATACCAATATCTTCTCCCTAAAGTTGTAATGAAACCAAGATATTCAGTAATGAAAAAATGAAGCTACTTCCTTGTCATGGGTTGTATTTTTAAATTCATGTGGACAGAGTTGGGGAGAAACATAATTCATCACATGCTCAGATAACATCAACACACAACCAAGAACCATACGTGAGGCATCATTGTAGAAAACATATCCATTTCTAGATTTTGAAATGTTTAAAATAGGGGATTTCTTCAACTAGAGAATATCCTCATTGAAAGATGTTGAAATCTCTGGTATCCATTCAAAAATAACCCTTTTAGGTATTATTGTAGCCATGGATGAATAAATAGCAGACAAATATTTATCAAACCTCCAATATAATCTTACTAGTCCCAAAAAACATATAATCTCAAAAACAAATTTTTGTTAATCCAATGAAATTATGATTATGATCTTAACAGGATCCACGAATACCCCATGCTCTGAGATCACATGTACCATGAACATCATCTCAATAAAGTATAAGGTATATATAAAGTCAATTTCCTAGAGGAAATGATCTCAATGAGTTCCCAAAATAATTCATAAATTTCATTCTAACTCTACCTTGGTCAAATGGAATACCATGATGTCTTTTATAAAGTCTACAATAAGACATTCAAGGTACTGATGGAACACAACATTCATGAGATCCATGAAAACTATGGGAGCATTCATCAGTCTAAAAAATTGACCATAAAATCAAAATGTTCATACTTACGACAAATCATTATTTTAAAAACATAATCATCTGTAACTATGACCTGGTCATACCGGGATTCATTCTGATCATGGAGGACCCCCATTCCCCCTTGAGAAGATAAAAAACTATTTCTATACAAGGAATGAGATATATGTTCTTAATCATTAACTTATAAAATTATGAAAATTAAATCACAATCGGAGAGATCATTCAACCTTGAAAGAAAATAGAACTAGGACTTCCCAAGGTGATATTATCATGTGAAATAATATTTTTATTCCAAAATATCCAGAAATATATTTAATTTAATCTATTTATGTGGGGCCTAATGGGTATGAGGTAAGAGATATAATTTATGTTCACATCATCTTGTTTATGGTGAACTATATATAAAAATTTATAGGGAGTCCAGAAAGATCTTTTAGATACACCTCTAGGAACTCATACCCCTTGAGAGTTAATCAATCCTTATTAACAGATTCATATTTCTCCTATATTAGAGAGATGATAAGAAAATAGATCACTTCCAAACTCAAGAAGAGGAGATTCAACATGTATGACATGAGAATCCCAATCTCCTTGGAATACTTAGTTAGTCCCATCATGTGATATAAAAAGCTATCACTATTGATAATAAAATATTTGTTAATAGAATCTCACCATCCAATCTGCACCAAAGATCATGTCATAGAGGTCTATTTCAAAACCAGCAAATCCCATTTGAACTCGACCCCTAACATAGTGAGTGTGAAATATGAGAACCTAAAACTCTTCCCTCTCTTCTTAAAATGTGTCATCACCAACACAATAACATATATAAAATTATAATTGGAATATTCCAATAGGACAATAATATGGGATGAAATTATAGAAACAATGGAAAATATTTAAAAGAAGAAGAAAACTATGTATGATGCAATAAATACATTACCTCTAACTATTGTAGGTATTGAATTTAATTACAGTAGATATTTATATATTGTATAATGATTCCATGTCTCTGGATAATATTGATAATGACTAATAACCATTATCTCGTCTTAATGATGAATCTATCTAGAAGAAGATTCAACCATACTTCCAGGACCACCAAATCAGGAGCCCACTATCATGTATGATTATGATTGGGTTGACATTCCCTAAAGATTTTGGAACCTACAATACAATGATATGGTAATGATACATTTCAAAACCATTGCACGACCTATATGGATTCACACCGATGGTAGTGCCTGTGTGGAGATGAACATGCCAACCACATATTCACCACCTTCCCACACTAATGGAGTAGTACTAATAAAATATCTGAAGTCACAAACACAATCTATTTGGAATTATGGACTAAGATACAACCTCACCTCCTCACATTCTATTCATAAATCCTATTCATCTTAGATGAACTAACACTACACTATCCCACTACTGAATCTGGTATAATGAAACCATACATTACATTATGAACAATCTGTCCCACTAATGCTTAATTGAACCCCTCATCATATGATTTCAAATTTACCAGGAATATGTGAAATATAATGTATAGTCGTAACACCATTTCTATACATTAATCCTTTATATTCTTATTGGATACAACATTGGTTGAAGATTGAACCAACCTAAAAAATTGTTTGAAAAAACTAAAAAAATTATTCCCCTAGGTGGAGATGCCTGAAATAAAATGGATTAGAATTTACCAAGGTATTGGGGAAATACGACTCATTTAATATTAACATGAAGTTTCCACAACCCATCGATTCATACATCATTGTCTAAACCACTATGTCCCACAACATTGGACTTAGACATTCCAATAAGGGTGATTAAAATTTATATTCAACTTTATGTAGATTGTCATCAAACCCATACATAATTTAAATATTTCCCATCCACACAAATTATTATTTGGGGTAAGTGTTACCCCGTAACGAATTAGTATTTTTCTTGAGGTACATTGTTTCCTTGTCCATTATGGGACCTATTTTTGCTTCCCTGACATATGTCTGATTAGGGACAAAAATGATTCCCAAGGATTGAACTACCTGAAAGACTTCTTCTACTAGTATCTGATCAATAGGTGATGTTGAACTCCCAATGACCTCTTATATTGGTTGCATTTGAAGCCTAGCAGATGTCATTTTTCTACATATATATACGAACACTCTGAAACCATAAATGAAACCCTCTAAAATGATTTCAACAATATAAATTTTAAACATCATTATAAATCAAAACCAAAACCAAAACCTGAATAATATAATGTCTAAAAACTCCGCAACAACTCAATGTCCATGTAGGGTTTCTATTCTTTATGTCTCACCATGAATAAGTGTCAAAAACATTTCAAATATCCCTCGGTTTTTCACGGTGATAAATGAATTGTGTTTTCCAGAATCCGAAGTAGAGAAAATCTTTATGCCCCAAAAGTCGAATAGTTCATCTATTAAGATATTAAAATATAACCTGACCTATTTTAACGGTGTTACCTATCCCTAATACAACTTTTTCATGAACCATGTTGGGATTTCAGGCCACTTGAAACCTGACCGAGCCCGTGATATGGCTTGGATGGAGTTTTGGGTCACCACATTTAGGAAACTAGGGCCATTGAAATGAAAATTTAATTTTGGAATGGTTTCGTCGAAGGAAACCAATAAAAATATCCCACATTAATAACTCATTATATCATCACAAATATCCCTAACCAAAAGAGATAAAATTATACAATGTTACATTGTTATGAGATTTAGATAAATGAAACAAGGGAGAAGAACCAACTACAAAACTCAACATCCATTCCTTAAGTGGAACATTACACATGTTCCACCTCTACCGACAACTATTATAAGAGTAAAAACTAACCAACAAGATCCACCATAAATACTACTAAACATCATTCCATTACTATTATTAAATATTACATGATCTACATATCCCTGATAGTGTACGTTGTGTGTAATCTATTACCTAGTTGGATACCACCAAAAGAGAAGTATTCCATTCCAATATATTATACGACAAATATGAAAGATTATTTTAATTAAAATAGTGATTAAATATCCTATAAAATATTCTTGTGAAAATAATACATATACACATATACATAAATTACTAGACAAATGCATGTCATCACATGATCACTACATGTAAACCCAAATCACTAGAGTTAGTGGGACCCTACGAATCTCTCACCTCTGGGAACATGGGTTTGAATCCATTTCCCCAAGTGTCCTCATTTCCAATCTACTATAATGGAACAAATCTTATTAAATAGTGGTCATCGATAATCTTCATAGACTATTTATTGTTGTATCATCTATCCTTATTGTGGGAATAGGGACCTAGACTCACAATTCCGACAAGTGTACTATTTCTATTCCACCAATTTAATTATGTTGGAATCCTATTATTCTAAATCATCAATACTCATCACACAAGAACCACCACATACACATTCATGTAATCTAAAATAGATGTCACAAAAAAATCAATACATTACCAAAAACAAAACCATCATTGTTAACTCAAAAACTAAAATTCAATTTATTAGTAGATAAACCAATTTTTGGCACAATTATTCCCAATGTTGAAAATATCCTTGAAACATAACTATTTTAAATTTTAAAATTATCGTTATACCCATTCAAACTCCAAAAGTCCTGGGAAAACATGATATCAACCACAAAAAAAATCCACAGACACATTTTCAAATCAAGGTAATCATAACAATATCATCACATAAATGCTAATGAATGGAATAACATATTAAATGTTTGGAATCTCTCGCAATCCACTGGAAAACAAAAAATGCAACATAAGGGGAACCTATAATGGAATAAGGATAATAGAAAATCATTATTCAAAAAATGAAATTAATATTAACCCCTCATTGGATCTACCAACCCACTAGAGAATGAAGAACCTAAGAAATAAGGGGAATGATCCTTGAAGAAGAAAAAATATGAATAATGGAGGAGCATAATAAGAGTTTCATGAAGCTTCCACAATAAAACCACCAAAATTCAGAAATCCAATAGAGATAAGTGGATATGGAGAGATGAATAGTTATGAGAATCCCAAATGAGAGAAAAATTAGATAATTTTGATGAAAACATGGGTGATAACATATCATAAATTTCACAATTTATGTAAGAATGACAGATCAAATGGTTTATTCCTAAATTTTATCAAGCTGTGTTCCAACCATCTATCCATATCTATCCAAATAGAAATGAGGATGCACAATTTATGGGATAGGTAAAACACCCATGCAGATGATAGATCGACATACCTAATTCTACTATCAATGGAACATTGTATCCCCTATTTAGGTTCATAGTTTTTACGAACTACACATTAACCATGCACCACCAACAATTGAGTTCAAAAACTACATTTTTCATAATAAACACATGTTAAATGTATAGGAAACAAGTTAATACTAAAATAATCAATAAAATACCTTGAAAATGAATCACATATTTGGGAGGATTAATTTATGGTAATTGGGATGAAGATTTTTTTTATTTTTGGAATAATCAATGACCAGCCATTGAAATTATTTTTGAATATTTTAATGTAATATGTACTATTTATTCATATAATGGTTAATTTCTTCTAGATATTATCGCACATTATGGACCCAATTTATATTTTATATAATACATAATGGCATATGTAATAATTTTTTATTCTATTATAGATAATGTGATCTATTAGATGTTGAATTTAATTATTTAGGAATAATAAATTAATACTAAATACTCTTAAATTATAGAGAAAGAAGACATTATTTTTAAACTGAATTTCGTATGAAATTAAACTTCTCAAAAAACTATGCATCCCTATGTTTTCATTCAAGATAGTGAAATAATTAATAAATTATAGAAAAATATTCATGATACAAAAATGTTGTCCTATTTAATTTATTTCTGAGGAGTCGTTGGTTGTTTTCAAATATTATTGATTTATGGAAATGTGGTCATTAAAATTTTCATGATCATTTTGTTTCACATGATACTAGTTATCTATCACTAAAAATCATTGCATGGAATTTAAATTTTCTTCAATGTTAATATTTTCAATATTAACCATGGTTTTCGTATTACAAAACCCAAGAATATGTTATTCTACATGACCCTCATACTTCTCATTCTCTCTTTTTAAGAGAATTTTTTCATAACCCTTTTTATTATATGAGTTTTCAAAAAATGTAATTTTATATTTTAAAACCCATGAATAACATGAAAATGTTAAAATTACTTGGATTATCTATAATAATTTGTAATGTAACACCCCATCATTTAAAAAAACTCTTTTTTTAATATCATATTCCACACACAACAACTTGATTATGAAATTCAATAATAATGATATTATATTATGACCATTATAAAATTTCTAAGGATTTTTTTATTGAATAGAGGTAACCAAATAATGACATTTATATATTTTATAACCAATATAAATGTGTTCATTGAATCATTGAATATTAACACTACCTTTTTAGCAATCTAACATTATCATTCGATATATGTTATCATGATAAATGATTTTTCATTTTTTGTGTGATTTTATATGATAAAAAATTATAAAAAAATTTTAATTTATTTTTAATAAATACTATCATTTTATAATCATCATATAAAAATTATATTTGTTTTAAATTTTTGTATGATTATGAAATATTTATTTTTTACTGAATAATGAGATATATTTGTTTTTATACAAAGCTATATTTTTTTGACTCATCAATTCACAATGTAATTTTATTTATCATATTAGTAATATTATTTCTCTTATATTATCAAAAATACAATTATGTTCTTTGGAATAAATTTAGTGTATTTTTTTAGTGAAAAACTTTTTATAAAAAATGATGAATTTTATAAAAAACTATATTTCTGTATGTTTTTTACTTTTTTATTAAATTTAAATTACAAGATAAATAAATTTAATTAGATAAAATTAATATAATATTTTAAATTAAGATTACAATATACAGTAAAATGCATATTTTATTTTGATGGCCATACTGAATAGTGACATTTTAAAATATGTGTCATCTTGGTGAAAAAAATGGTAAAATGGGGATAAAACCTAGAGATAAGCTTTCAAAAATGACTCAATGATTTCCTATATATAATTAAATTTGAATAAAGTCTAACATATATTTAAACAATTTCATTACACATCATTCTGGTGCCATTATACCTCTATAGTGTTGTTTATATAAATTTTAGTTATAAAATTGCAAAATGTAACTCTCTTGAGTTGAGTACCACTAAAATTTTTACATAATTATATAAAGAGTATAAATTTAGTTATATTTTTATATTTGGAATTAAAATTTATTTTTTATAATTTAAATTTAATTTTAATTCTTTTTTCCTTTAATATGTACCTTAAATTGTTATGGAAGACCAACACACTATTTTTTAGATTAATGAGAAAAATAAATGACTTCATATAATTTTTATTTATAATTAATTTAAATAATGGGTGTAGATTACTATTAATGGATACTGATGTGTGAATTATTTTGATTTGAGTTTCATTATTGATATTTTATGGTAAATATTATTCTATTAAATTATATTATTATAATTAAAACATTAAAATAAAAAATGGATGATAAATTTATAAATTTCATTACCTTTCAATTTGTGGGATAATTTTTATCATCTATGTGTAATTATAACACTTCAAAATTGATTAATCCATTAATTTGATTAATTTTTAATTGTGTTACTAAAGGGGTAGAACCAAAATATAAGGATTTAAATGACACCAAAACCCATATAAATTATATATTATGCTGATTTTTCATATATATCCTATTATTTTTCATATATCTTTCTATATGGATGCATTTTTTCGTATAATTTATATATTATATTTTAATATTTTTATTATGTTCATTACCAACCATGTAAAAGTACCAAACATCTCACTGTTATTTATAATGCATTGAAAAATATATCATGAACAAAATAAGTACAATTATCATTCAACTTCACTAAAATGATTTATTGGTTTAGATATTCTTATAAGATTATTAATTTTCTCTATATGAAAAGTTATAAGGAGGCCTACTAATGAATGGGAAATCATCTTACCTGAACTCTTCTAATTTATTTCATCTTCTACTACCTCTTAATCAGAATTAATTATCATAAAATATAAAATTATATATCTTGAATATAATAAAATGTTATTATATCTATGTACAACTAATATCTCTGATCTATTCTAACAAATGGGAGATAAATATATCGATCTTCTATAAGTATTGACAACTTCTTACACAAAACTATACAATTAATATTCTAGAACTATCCAATGTGTATTATAATTATGAGGGAATTAAATATTATATTTTAAATTTATGAAACATTATTCTTATAAAATTATAATAGAATATCTAACTTCAAATAATAAAATCTATTGGAAATCAATAATGTTACACTTGTATACATTTGGACCACTACTATCAAGATGATAAGTGATTAAATTTTAATTTATATAGGAAATGGATTGTAAAAATTTGATAACTATTAAATGAATATTAAATTGAAGATATAAGATTGATTCTATGGTGGGGAATGTTTTTTCATTTTTTTTCATCCATCAATAAATGAAAACGACATTCTTGGATACTTATTCCTACCATCGCCATCGATAATGTAATTAATTTTTTATGACATCCTTTTAAAGGGAACTACAAATATATAAATATATATAATATTTATAACATAGATAATGTTCACTATATTGTAAGATGATGATACAGGTATAGTGAACATTAACAGCCGAACTAATATTTTCATTAATGTGAAACAATAAACATTCATGGTGATTCAATCACGAGTTACAATATTCTTATCAATTTTATTTCTATTAGACACAACACATATTAATCATTTTTAACTTTTGTGTGATGAATAAATAATTCCCCTATGTATATAAAAATGATTATCATGAAAAATACATGATATGAATTTCCAACGTTTTTTCATTAATGGTGCTTTTGATTTATCATTTATAGAAGCGATAAGGGATTTATTTCGCAATCTAATTGTATATAGGGATTATTTATGATTATGTATTTGAATAGGAAATTTACTAAAATATCTATTGTGCTCAAAATGAATTTTTTTACATCTAGTGAGTTATTTATAATTAATGTTTTCCTATAATGTTTTTCATTATATATAATAAATTGAGAAAAACATTTTTAGGTAAAATTGTCTTTATATCTATCATTAGTAAAACATTCATGTAATATATATCCATTCCGTAAAAAAAAATTTCTATTGAAAATTTTGATAAATCTATTATGACTATGTAATATATTTCTTCCACATTTTTTTATTTTTAATATTTATTCAAAATAGAATAATATTTTAATTTTATTAATGATATACTTTTTACTTACTTACTATATATTTTAAATTATTTGTTTTTATGTACATGACATGAATGAACCTTCCATGCATCATAAACACTAAATGATTTTTTTCCGTTATATTTTTAAAATCCCCTTTTCATAAAAAACATTTATCTAAATATTTTTATTTTTTTTATATTATACAATGTGGAATTAAATAGAAAATCATATTTTCCTGAAGAAATTGTAAAGTTATCATATAAAAGAAAATTTTAACTATGATATCATCCATCAATTTTACTAATTTTTTACTAGGGGTATGATTCAACGATGCCACATTTCTTCCTTTGTTGGAGGATTTTGGTTTATGATTATAAAATATCAATGAAACACATTTTATTATACCATGATTATGGTTTTATAAAAACATTAATAGTCCTCTGGCATATATATGAATTATTTTATGATTTTTCTAATTGATGTAAATAAAATAATATAGGAGTATGATGCGTTGTGTAAATAAATTTTTTCTCTGAGAATAGAGGGTATATTGGAGGATGTCCAAATCCCATAAAAAGGGGGTATGTGAGAAGTTATCCCCATCACAAGAGATGGTACATGATATTTTATCCCTTTCCCAAAGATGGTATGCATGTTTTTATCACAATAACTACATGTTATTAATGGCTTAGTGGGTATCATTAACATATGATGTCCTTGATTTTAATTCATCCACATCTCTACCACACTTTTATGACATGATCATATGTCAATATTATGTTATCATGACTCATGTTCATTGAATACTTTAAGAATCATGTCTGTTGAAGTACCATGATTTTTATCATGACATTTGTTTTATGTTTTCAGCATTATATAAAATGATTTAAAATATTTACTCTCATTTAATGATACCCATTATGCTCATATTATGTTTAAATACTCATGGATATCTATATTGATCACAATTACTAAGAGTGTGAGAACACACTCTTTATTAATTATCTTCCCCATGCAATGAATAATTTCTTATTATTATGATTTCTTTAATAAGGGTTATTGTTTTAGTGAACTATGTGTTAGTCAGGGTAGATATTTTTTAATCTTGTTGATTATATGTATCGATTTCACAAAAAGCTAAACATTTTTTTATTCTGGATTGGTTTGTAATGTTACGTAATGAATATTCATAAATAATATTGTGATCTTCATGTACAAAATATATGCATCTCTATAATAAATCACTCATAAAATTATTATAAAATCACTAACAGAGGTGATACAAATGGGATAATAAGGGTTTAATAACACAATATTCTAAAAATTGGTTGTGTCACTTAATTATTGATAAAAATTATAGAAAATTATCCATGAAAATAACTATTATTTATGATTAATTCCCACTTTTATTATTTGTTTATTTTAATTTGTTAAAGTTGACCTATCAATTAGGATTTAAATAACATTCATTGTGATTCAAACCTGAGTTACAATATCCTCGTCGGTTTTATTTCTCTTAGACACATCACATATTCACCATTTGTAAGTTTTGTGTGATGAATAAAAATCCCCTATGTATATAAAAATTCTTATCATGAAAAATATAGGATATGAATATCCATCATTTCTTAATTCATGGAACATAATATTTATCATTTACAAAATCGATAAGGTTTTTATCTCACAATCTCATTGTTTATTGTGATTGTTTATTATTATTTTTTTGAATAGGAAATTTATAAAATATCTATAGTGATCAAAATGAATTCTTTTACATCTATTTTGTTCATTATAAATAATTGTTTCCTATAATGTTTTTTCATAAATGTAATCAATGGAATATTTTTTAGGTAAAATCATTTTCAAATATCTCTTCAGTCAAAAATTCATGTTATATATATCCATTTATTCAAAAAATAATTTATATTGAATATTTTTTGTGTTCTATTACGACTATGTTATATATTTTTCCACATTGTTTATATTTTTATAATTGTTAAAAATAGAATCAAATTTTCAATTTCTGAATGATCTACCTTTTACTTCATTACTGTATATTTTAATGTAACTGTTTTTATGTATATGAAACGAATGAACCTTCCATGCATCATAAACACTCAATGATTTTTTGTTTCCCTTATTTGTTTAAAATATCCAATTCAAATAAAACCTTTATCTTAATAATTTTTATTTGTTTATATTATATATTGTGGTCTTAAATAGAAAATAATATTTTCCTCAAGAAATATTATAGTTATCATTAAAATTAAATTATTAACAATGATACCATCTATCAATTTTAATAATTTTTATATATATATGATTCAACGATGCGACATTTCTTCCTTTGATTGAGGATTTAGGTTTATGATGATGAAATGTCAATGAAACCCATTTTATTATCCCTCAATTAAGGTTTTAAGAATACATTTAATAGTCTTTTGGAATATATATGAAAAAATTTATGATTGTCTTATTGGTGTACCTAAAATTATATCGGAGTATGATGCGTTGGATAATGAAATTTATTCTCCAAGAATTGAGGGTATATTGGAGGATGTCCAAATCCCATAAGAAGAGGGTATATTAGAAGTTATCCAAATCATAAGATATGATACATTATATGTTATCCCTTTCACAAAGATGGTACACATGTTTTAAACCCATCAACTACTTGTTATTAATGGCTTGGTGGCTATCAGTAACATATGATGTCCATTATTTTTATTCATACACATCTCTCCAACACTTTTAGGACATGATCATATGTCTATATTGTGTTATCATACCTCTTATTCATTGAATCCTTTATGAATCATGTCTGTTGATGTACCCTGATTTGTGTCGTGACATGTTTGTTATGTTTTCCGAGTTATTTTAAATGAATTTAAATGTTTACGCTCATTTAATGATACCCATTATTCTTATATTATATTTAAATACTCATTGATATCCTTATTGGTCACCATTACTATGAATTTGAGAACACACTTTTTATTCATTATTTTCCCCATGTTGTGCATAATTTTTTATTATTATGATTTCATTAACAATGGTTATTGTTTTAGTGAACTATGGGCGAGTCGAGGTTGATATTTTTAATCTTGTTGATTATATATATCAATTTCTCAAAAATCCAATCATTTTCTGTTCTGTATTGGTATGTAATGTTACAAAATGAATATTTATAAATTATAATGTGATCTTCAGGTATGAAATATATGCGCCCCTATAATAAATCTCTCATAAAATTGTTATAAAATAAATAATTCAGGTGAGACAAATGGAATAATTAGGGTTTAATAACTCAATATTCTAATAATTGGTTATGCCACTTAATTATTGATACTAATTATATAATATTATGCGTGAAATTAAATATTATTTATGATTAATTCATAATTTAATTTTAAGTTCATTTTAAATTGTTATAATTGACCTATCTATTAACTAACTCTCAAATCAACTTTATAATCATATTAATGGTTATTTTACTCAATTTTTATCTCTTTTATAAATATATTTATATTATGCACCTTTATTTTTTGAGTTGTATACACTACCATAATACCATGTTTTGTCTTTAGTCTCATTCTATTAATCATATCTAATGCTTAATTTTTGTATTCATTCATCGGAATACAATTCAAAATTTACCAATGTTGTGATGATTTTTTAACATATTTTCTACTCATTTAGATATACTGCCACTACTATATTATGAAATTATTATATGTAAAATTACCTATGATAGTATTATATTGTTTTCTTAGTTTTTTGTGGATATACATTTGTAATACATAATACAATAATTTATTATTTCTCAATTTAATGAGACTATATTTATAATGGTTTACATTACAATGTTTGAATTTTTCTTGATTGTTAACATTTACATTTATTTTGAAACATTTTATGAAATATATATAATTAATCATATCAATATTCAAAACTTATTTTAATTTTTAGGGTTTCCTATATATTACACATTTTGACTATCTTTGTCCCTCAAAAAGGCCAACTGAATGTTTTAGAAAACTATTATTGTTTTCATTTAAATAAGTATTCTTTTATATCTATTTATATATTTTCATTAAAAAATTATATATATATTTTTTATTCTTAAATATTATAAAATGTTTTTACCATTCCTTTAATTTATTTAATTATCTAATGCAATATTCTTTTAACATTACAAAGATTGTACTTTTTAACGAATGTGTAAAAAAATAATATTTTTTTCATTCCTACATGAATAGATTTTCCACCAATATTGACTAATTTGTTCTTTAAAGGATCCATATAAGGTTTCTATAGTTATATATATTGTAAATGTTTTCTTAATATTCTGGCTATGATTAAATTATAGTACATGTGATCTCAAAATAAAAATTTAATTTTTCTCAGTAAATCATTTTGTGATATTTATAATAATTTTTTTATATCAACCACCCTTGATTAATCATAACCTTTACTATGGGTATAAGATTTTAAAACTAGTTTCCATATTTTTTTGGGTGGATTAATATCATATTATTCTATTTATTTAATTGGATAACTATTAAAATTTTATATTTTACCTTTCCAAAATGATTATTATGGTAATTAATTGTTGAATTTTTAATCATAATATTTATGTGATTCATGAATTTTACATAGTATGTTATGGGTAGTAAATTTCATATCTCTTCTATATATCGAAATGTCTCAAGAAACAAATTATTATGGGTATGTTTAGGAATCATTACCTATTTTTAATCATCTTATTGGTATATTCCATTGATTATAGGATTTCCAATTGATAAATTATGTAATAAATTGTTATTAAATTAATTTTTGTTATCAATGAAATTATTTATGTTTTTATTATCACTGTGGGTATAATCATCTTTATTACGATATTAGATAAATTTCATCTTTAATTAATATTCATGTCATCCATATTATTAATTTTTTATTTACATGTTGATTTATGTAGTTATACAATAGTTATTATTTAGAATTTGATCCCATCATTACAATGCTATCAGTTTCTTCAAGGTTTGATGAATTTTAGAATTTATGTTATCATAAATTATGAACATATATGTATAATATTTATACTTCTATGAACCGATTATTTATGTTTCATGTTTTTATGTATGATTTCTGATTAATTGTTCATAAATATATGCATAAATGGTCAATGGAGAACAAAGTGATCTAGTATTTTAGTATGGTGATATATTTGGGGGGTTATTACTGTTCAATATTATTTGATATTAACGAATGGATTGTATTGAATATGATTTCAGCATTACATAATGGAGTGAGGAATGGGGGTTGTCATACCTTTCTGGATTATTTTCTATTAAATTACATTTAAATACATATTAAAAAAACTCAAAATTATTTTAAGAAAAAAAAAATATTTTTAATGGGTTTCATTTCCTCGAAATATAATTTATGTTTTTCAAATAATATTATCCTATCAAATTTTATATCCAATAAATGTTTTATTTTTTTAAAAATAAAAAATTCTCCTCAACTCTTTTGAAATGAATGGTTTCCCTATATCATTGTTATATGGATTTCAATAAGGGTGTTTTCAATGAATACAATTTTGTTACTGTTAATTTTTATATATTAAATAGTCACACCACATTTCCAATGTGAATAATTTATTTTATTACCATGAATCCAATCATTGGATATAAGTTAAAGTGTTTTTCTAAAAAGGATTTCTTATTAGCATCTTAAGTTTTATTTTTTATTGTGATTCATAATTTAAAATCATTGTGTGAATGCTATTAAATATTTTTTAAGTATTCATTTTCATGGATTTCGTTCTATTTGGGATATGAAGTATCTGATTCATAGTCAGTTATGTTTTAGGATTAATATTTTAAATTCCAAAATGAATTTTCCTTTTGGGTTATTTAATTATATTTTTCCAATGATTGTGTTTTGATATCATATTTGGATATGATATTTTCAAATTATTTTAATCTTATTTTATTCCTATGAGTTTTATCATATGTTTTATTATTGATGTTATATGAAAAAAATGTATAGTTGATAAATGGTGTGGTCCTATGTCACCCAAAAATGATTTGGTTTATGTTTTATATATATTGAGATAGTTTATTGTGGGACATCATGGATATTCTCAAAAAAAATATAGTTATTCTTCCATATATATGTGGTCAAATTATAATTTTATCATACGCTTATATATTTTCAAAATATATTTATTATTATATATTTTTATGAATGTTAGATTTCCATTATATATGTTTTATATTAGTACCCATGGATCTTATTCTTTATCTCACATTTATGTGATCCTATATTATGGAATATATTTCTACAATTGATATTAAAATTAATCTATTCATGACTCGTAGTAACTCTAATGGTTCCATATTTATTTAATAAGATATTTATCGTTTAATAATATTTTATAATATTTTTATTCCCGTACCCTAGAAGACATTATTTATCATACTATATACATAATATTTATATTTTAAATTTTCTTTTCTTTTCTTCTAAAATATTAACATTCTCATATATTTTATAGGGAATTTATATAATTTTAATAATTATGCTATATATTGAAATAAAAAAATAGAATATTAATGTAGTGGAGAAAAAATAATTTTTAATAAGAAATACATGGGACATAATTCTAAAATCTAATAAATAATATGTTCAGGGGATTATTATTATTATTATGAGATATAATGTATTAATTATTGAAATATACATATGTGGGGGGGGGGGGTTGTGTGTTTCTAATGAAACATATAAATTTGTGTCAATGAAGGTGTTCAGTTATTTCTGTTTAGCACACATTCCAATGTTGTAGGACCAGGGTTCCTCATCTAACGCATGGAATGTAAAGTATGTATAGGAATTTGATTAAATAATGATTACATGTAATTTGTGTAGTGATTGAACAACATGATATAAGATCAAAAAAGATGGGATAAGTTACTATCTCATGGATGGATCGTCATTTAATGTGAAAAATACTGATTGTTTTTAAGATGATTTTAATATTCAATTATATGAAGCTTCATCACTCTCTATGGGAACCAGTGCAGCCTCTTGTATCACATGACATGGCCACTAAACATATTATGAACCGGTTGATTACAATACATTTTCCAAGGGAGGGAATGTCTGTGACGTTTTATGCCATTCAAGTCCCCTAGTGGATGGAGATCATTACCATTAAACAAAATTTTCGAAGGCATATTTATAAATATTTGAACACAATAATACCATATTATTTTCTCATAGGAAAGATTATTCATACTTGGTTCCATACTTCTTTGGAATGTGTTAAAAATATGCAGAGGAAAAAAAGTAATATCTGATTTTCTATAATGTGGGATATCTCAATGGATTTCTATAGGATATAGTGGTGCTCTAGGTTTTTCAATTCTTAGGATGTATGGATTATATAATCATTTAATGAAGAAGGTCAATAACTGTTTTAGTAGTTCCTGAATATTCATTTTTATTAATGAGTCAACCAAAGGATACATTATGTGTACAAGGGGGTTAGACAAGGGGATCCTTATTTTGGAATTAGTTTTCCTATTTTGGAGTATTATCTTTGTATTTTTTTATTGATATTGTGTAGGCTAGTTTATACATTACAATAAAGGTTTGATCTGATCATTTTGTTCCATACCACATTATATATGCTGATAATATTATTTTTTTGTTCATCGTGATAATGTTATTATATCATTCATTCATAATTTTTTCACAGAATATGGAGATATATGTGGTCATGTTATAACCTAGATGAAATAATTTTTGGTGTTTTATATTGGATTGATTATATATGTGTAGAATAAGATTTCTAGGAGGACTTGTGTAAAGAAATAAGTAATACCTATCATTTATTTATGGATAGCTAAGTAATGGGGTAATGATTAAAAGTGAATCCTTGACCGAATTTCATTTAGAAATATTTATCAGATGGACATATGGGATAAACATACAATCTATCAAACATGAGGAATTTGTCTGGTTAAATCACTGATCACTTCCATGTTTGAATAATATTTTCCCACAAAACAATGTATTCAGGATGTAATTAAAGAGATTATAGTTTTAATATGGGACATTATATATATTAGATCAATTAATTTCATGAAACATATCAGTATTTCTTGAAAAGATTATATTAATCCCATTGCCTTTTGTGGGAATGGTAATTGTTGAATTAATAATTTTAAATGATGATCTCTTAATAAAATTAATCATGAAGAAGATGAAATGGTATTATATTTATATGGATTTAATTCTTCATAGATTTATTTCCATGCTCAAAAACTATTAATCCTTGTAATTATCTTATTCCATTTGACATTCTATTAGGTATGATTATTATGATATCATGATCAACTAAAAATGGTTGGTCTATAGGGAATCTATTTTAAATGTATGAAACACACAATTTATATAGGGTTATCTTAATGAAATAATGCAGGTACCACCTCATCTAAAGATTTTGTAGATTTCTAATTCTCATCACAAAATAGATTTTTACCATTATATATCTTATCAGATCAGGATAAAATTAAAAAACAATTGTTACATTGAATATGATAATTTGTAATAAATGAAGAGCTTAAATGGATATTTTGTATATGTAGTGTTTTATTGAAATTTAATTTGTGGGAGTGTTTTTATTATAATGTGGCGTTCATGATTATTAATTTCTTTTTTTCTATCCTATTTATTTCATTATTCATTATAGAATCTGGAAATATTGGATTTGTCTCCATGATCATCTTTAAAAAATGGGTATTCAACATTCCTATGCCTATGATGTATGTCTAGAGGATGGTGAATAAGTTTCAATTATTTTCATTTACTTATGCCTTTCATTAATTATTTTAAATAAAATTCAATATGTTTTTTGGATCAAGTTGAACTCAATAACCTTAAATGAAATTATGATCTATATAGTATGTTACAAACAGAGTGATTACATTCAATAGATGATAATCATAGTTGTTTTTACTAATGTTTCATAGATCTCATAATCACGTAAGGTTCTAATTATTTGAGAATAAATGACTTTCTTTTCATGTTGGTCTCAATACAGATTACAGTGATGTCATGGACGCTTCAAAAAACGTCACAAGTACAATGTATAATGTGAAGTATGATCTGGTCATACATAAATCTTTTGGTGTGATTTTTTATGAGTAGGAGGCCTTTTAGGCTCGATTATATAAAATGTATCCCACCTATCTAGACTCGATTGAGTGTGAATGTGGATGGGGAGATCTCAGGTGCACCAAGATATTCTAGAGGTTGTGGCGATTTCCATACACTTAATGGAATCATAGATGGATGTGTTTATCATTACATTGATATAAGATCATCCATTGAAGCTGAATAATGGCTAATCATTCATGCTATCAGATATGTTACCCATTATTGAAGGCATTACCTCTGGATTGAGTCATAATCTATTACATCAGACCATATATTGTAGAATATATCTTAGAATGTTCAATAGATAGTGCATCCATAATTGTTATAATTTCATTCTCTATCTAATAAAATTCATATGGAGGTTTTACATCTTCAATGAAAGGACAATCAAGTCGATGATGATCTATCTAAAAAAGATGTTATGGATACATCCACAAAAAAGATGTTTGATACTTCAAGCTTCTAGTATTATTTTTATTTTGGATTTGGATATGTGTGGTTTTTATCATTTAGTTATTTGTAATCCTATTTTTAGTAATACTATTAATATTTTAAAAAAATTAGCAATCAGCCTCTCCTCGGTGCTACACCATTCTATTAGGAGGCTTCCACAATCAATTTATTTATGATGTTGAAAAAATTTGACCACATGGTTTTCTAGTGGATTGCATCATAATGATCATATCACAAGGAGATATTTTCATGCTTTTTATCCTGAATATGAAACTCAAAGAATTTACAATTCATCCAACTTAATATTTAACCATTATTTACCTATGAAAAATGTTATGGTTTAAAAATATTTATGATAATATGATAGTTATTGAAATATTATATAATTATTTATACCATTTTACCCCTCATTGTCTTCATATGTTACATATGTAATCGAAGAAAATTATTTTGAAGAAAAATAGCTGATAGTGATGAGAAATTGATGATTAGCCATTTTAATTTATGCTTCATGCATGAGTGATCCACACAATTTTGAATGATAAAATATTGTATTGAGATATCCTCAAATGTGATTCATATTATTGTTAAATAACTCGACTTTGTGGGGATGCTACTAATATGCCATTAATGATGAGTGACGAATTAAATCATGTGATCATTCTATCATTGACTTGATAATGTGTATGGTATTGTGTAGTTTAAGGATTGTTACAGCTTTAATCAATAAATGTAATGGGAATTAAATGGTTTTTGTTATTATTATTTCACTAAACTAATAATGAAACACCTCTTAAGTGGTCTACATGATTTGGTCAAAATACAAAATTGTCTCTAATGGGGATATTTTTAAGATTCACGAAAAAATTATGGGCATTTATGGGATATATTTAAATATTCATTTATCCATAATTTCTATATGATTAAGATTATATTTTAGTATGTGGGAGTCTATATTGGTCATGACCCCTCATTTACAATGTGGTTATATTTTATATTAATATAAGAATTCTTTTTTACAAAAACGTGGTATTTGTGAAGAAAAATAAATAATTTATATGTTTTAGAAGCATTAATTGGTTTTAAACCATATACAAACATCATAGTATTTGGATGATCAAGGAATTGAATATCTATATATTGAACATATATAAGAAAAAACAATTTAATTTTTTTAAAAAAATACATCATTTCCCAATATCCATTATCTCTACTAGTGCTTTGAGAATTACTTGTAGATGTTTCAAAATATCATTATATTTTTTATAATACATTAATATAACATATATAAATTGCATAAAATATTAATCAACATATCATTTTAATAATATATTCATCATATAAAAAACCCTTATAGTGAATTTGTTAATATGAAGAAATTTCTATGGACTCATAGTACTTATAACTCATGTGAAAATATTTTTCTATTATCTAGTACTTAATGAAATAAAATCATAATAATGAAAATTATACAGTGGGATGAATTTTTCTCTGTTAAGACGAGTAGAGAAATCTCTATGTCATAAAAACGATAATTTTTTTAATAATAATGTTATTAATTACAGTATAACAAATTTAAAATCACATTAAATCATAATATTTATTATAATATAGAACATATAATCCCCGTGAAGAGACACATTGTAACAGTAATCCTATGTAAAGCTTACATTTTTTTGACTTTAATATAAAATAAGATTAATAAATAATATTTCATCACAATCTAGTGGAAATCAAAGTATTACATTGTTATATACATAAATTTAGTCTAAAAATCATTACATTAACAATTATTTAGATTAAATTTTATTTAATGTGATATTATTCTTTCCAAATAATTTAATTAACTTGATTCACTAGTGGTGGTACAAAAATATACATAAGAAATGAATTCTCTATTTTAAAAACAAATTATTTTATTACAACAAAAAATATTGTAATCCTTTTATCTTTATATAATAATGTTTCAAATTTAACTGAGAGGCAAAACACTCAATAAATGTTATCAATGTTAACCATGTGTATAACTATAAATCTTATAACTATATTTATTCCTTGAGTTTTATTAGGAAAAACATAATTTATTTTAATTAAAATAAGATATTCATTTTTTTCAACTAAAAATCATTCCAAAATGCATCTTTGGATGAATAATGTTCATTATAAATTTTCAATTTATTTAATTGGGTAATATATAAAATAATATATTTATCATCTATCAATGATTTTATGATCAAATAACCTTCTATTATATTGATTTGGATGAAATAATTTTTCATATAATTTGTATAATAATGTGAATACTCTCCTGGACACTTTAAAATAGAATTCTTATTTGTTTTAGAAAATTTATTAGAATTGTGTTAAAAAAAATATATTATTTATTTGATATTTTTAAATTATTAATTTTTCACATGTGATATTATTGTACAATATATATATATTATGATGTAAATGGGAATCTAATAATTGGTGATTTGTGGTGATTATTCACAAAAGTATTACCTTTTATATATTTTAGACTTCATTTATTCATTTTATCCACTTTTCTATATTCATGATTATCATTCATCCATTTTTCACTCTAGTGTTTCATTGTAATTAAATGAATTATTGAACTAAATTTCAATAATTATGAATCATGAAACTATATCATCTTATTATAAAAATATATAGTACGATAATTTTCATTGAACATATGGCTATAGTACATAATCTAGGTGAACAACTATCCTCTATGATTATGTATATATTTAAAAATCTGTATCACAAGCCATTAATATATATTCCCAAACATATTAATTATTTTATCACCATTTTTTATGAATTTATAAATTTCCCATCAATAATCTCTCATTTCCCTGACGGAAATTATTTATCATCGAAGTCACATTAAAATCATTACATTCCATAAAATAATTATCTTCCTCATTATTAATGTATAAAATAATGGACCCAAATTAATAATCCCATTAAATTATATGATATATGCACCTGGGAACTTCTCAACTTTACTACATCACATAGGGTGGAATATCAAAACTATATACATATTTTTTTTATACAAATGCATTTGTAGTTTAATTAAATTACCAAGGAGGTTACCTAATTAAATGGTCAATTGTTTAGTCTTATTGTTTTGGGAAATAAGATTTTCTATATATACTAAAATATTTCCCCTAACCTATATTTTCATCCATAGTAGAATGATAATTTTCATAGCCACTACACCAGTATTTTTGGTTTTATATATTTGGATATCCCTCATTTTCTTTTTATTTTTGACATGATTTATATTTTAAAAATTAAGTTCCATAAAAAAATAATTGTAAATTTTTTAATTAATAACACTATGGATTATTAATTATATTATATAACTCCAATAAATTTATATTATATTCATATAAAAATTTAATCAATTTTTTTAAAAAAAATAATTTTATAATAATTTATTTAAATGTTTTATTCTCTAGAAATGATCTTCTAAATCTTCTTCCTATGTATTATAAAAAAATATTCAGTAATAAAATTTTTTTAAGACTATAACACCAATAACCCAGACCTAGTTATTTTTAGATAAAAATCAATTTATTTTGATGAACCTAATACAGGTGATTTCAATTTTATTATTTTAAGTGGATTAAACACTAACTTTATTTATTCATAAATGTAAAAAATTATATTATACTAAATTAATAAATATTCTAACAATAATTATTCAATTATTCATTCCAGTGTTGAAATATTGAACCTTACTAAATTAATAATGGAATGGTGCAATAAATTAAAATTGTTTTCATGGATTCTCTATTAGTGGTAGAGTTCAATGTATTGTGAAGTGGAATAAAATTGACATACATAATATGAAATAGTATCCTAATGGTATTTTATGATCCTGACCTTTTCTAATTGTGTATAAATATATTTTTATGTATTTTATAACTTGTTTTGTGTATAACATGTTTTTCTTATATTGGTGATATTTTGGGTGAGATTGGATATTTTTTGTGTAGTTTTGGGAAGTGCATAGTTTTCAAATAGTTTTCCCAAAATGTATTCCCAACCCTAAAAGATAGTGCTACCCCAAACAGAGGAGGAATTCATAGATAGATGAATGGTTAGAGAAAATTCATACTCCTCAAAAAATAAACCATAATAATGGAACATTACAGACCCGTAAATTTTTAAACATTATAATCCCATAAACATATACCCAAAAATACATCATCTCAACCCAAAATAATATCAAATCAAATTGCAAGGCTCTATTAAAATTTCTATGGAATGCCATCGTCTATTCATGAAGAATCATTTATCTATTTGACATGTCTTCTCCTTTCCTAGTATATGATTTCTCCCCAATTATATTTCCTTCTCTAATCTCTCTTTATAAATGATGTAGAAATAACATTTCTTGATTGTATTGGTTTTGATTCTAGGGTTTGATAAATCTAACGCTTTTTACTTTTGGATGTTGTTTTTATTGTTTAGATCAAGTTATTCATTCTTTATTTGACCAATCCACTTCAAATTAGATTTTTGTGTGGCTGAGTGTCCATGAATGGTCTTGAAATTAGTGCTCAAAATTTGAAGTCCAACATTCTTGATTACAATTGTCTATATGGATTACTAATATAAAAATTTCAATTATTTCAAAAGAATCTTGAGTTATATTTATTAATTGATTATTTAATCAATCTGATAATTTGATTACAGAATTGATGGGTCATTAGGATTATTAAATTGGTTAATTGATGGGATTGGTTATTCAATTGATAAATGTGATGTAGGTAATTGGTTAATTATGAGAATAAAGGGACAATTTTCATAAAAAAAAGTGTCACTAGAGTAATCAATTTAATATTAATAAATGGTATAATGGTTAAATAATCATATTTTTTCATATGATTAATATGCTTAAGCTTGAATGTTTGGATAATTTAAATCGTATACCTTGATGTGAATTGTTTATGAGAGGGATACTTATTATTAATAATTTCAAATGTGTTATATAATATTTATTTTGAATATTTTATTTGTTGATAAATGGATTGTTGGACATGGTTGGATGATTCAAAAACCCATATGGTCGTAGATTTAGTGTTAAAGGATCAAATTCAAGCATGTGAAATTTTTTTGGTACATAGACCGATGAATAAAAATTAATCAAGAAATTGATAGATACATGATTTTGGGCCATGAGATAATGCTTCGAAATCCCACATTTGATTGATTAGTAAAATGGTTGTAGTAGAACAATTGATACTTCAACTACCCATGGGGTCCTTGCCAAGGACCTCTAGGGCAAAAATATTTTCATTAGACTTTGTTCTAATTGGCCATCATTATGAAATTGAAATTATATGTATAATTAAAGGACGTTTGATATTGATTTTTTATTCCCTATATGAAATGGGATATCCCATTTGGGATTTTTTAGAATCATACATAGGAAAAGGAAATTAATTATGGGTTGGGTGTCTTTGTGAACCTAAGAAATGATATTATTAATTAATGAATAATTAAATCTAATAACTATTTACATAATTAATTTTACAATATTATTTATATAACCTTATATATCGATATTTACTCGATATTGTTTTATACGCAGGGGGTGGTGTTCTTCAATTTTGTACTCACACTATACTCAGGATGGATGATCATTACCTGAATAGATATAATTTTTTTTGTACATGATAAGGAAAATATCCATGTGTTATATAGACGAGTTGAAATTGTTTATTGATGAGGAGAGGAGACATGATGCTGGGACCCTATTAGGAGAGTTTTTAGTTTATTTATTTCGGGATTGATATTAAAACTTTACATGAATTGGGAATGATATTTAAATTATTTAATTTTTTATATTACCCACTCCATTGATTCGCCATGCATTACCAGTCAGTATTGTTTATGGAATTATACAATTTTATGTTTATTTTCTTTTGGTTATATCATTATTAATTAATCTATTCTTTCATAAATATTATATTAACATATAATTTTATACATATTATACCCTCATAGATAGTCAACATCATTTTTAATATGGGGAGGCAGTCCTAAGGTCACATAATTAACTTGATTGGGATACTAATATCTGGAATCAGTGATTGGATTATACAAAATGTAATTTGAGTAGATTTAGGTTAATTTATTTTGTATTACTATTATTTATTAATGAATCGTTAAATAGAAGAATCCAATCATTGGTTATGATGTCATGAATGGAAGTAGATAACGCATGTATTGTGGTAATATCCCAGTAAACATGGAGATAGTTTAATTATGTGTTTTGTTAAATACTGTTTTTTCTTCACCCATACTAATACACTTTTTGAATGATGTGATAATTTATTATTTGGTTTTTTTAGATTTGACAGCAGTATTTAGTAGGACTAGAGTGTGAATATGTCATTATAGGCACTCAAAAATTAAATTAAAATGTATCGTTTTTTTCATGCATGGAATTAAAAATTGTTTATGGGTATGTTTTTAGAAAAGATATTTTTTTCTATGAATTTATAATTAATCAAAATAGGTTCCTAATATGCATTTATATTTTCAATCATATAAAATCATTGGAGAACATTTGTCCCATTATAATCATATTTTATGATAATGTGTTTATACATTGTTAATTATTATGTAGATATATGAGGTTTACGGGTAGTGATTGTTCCATGTTTTAAATAGTGTATTTAATAAAGGGGGATGACTTTTTAAATAATTATTTTTATCCACAATGTTAAATATTTTAATGTTGTGAAATTTTAACAAAAACATGTGTTTCTAATTGACGTTATATTTCATCATTATTGATATTAATGATATGAATATAGGAGAACAAGTCTAAAAATAATCCTCTAGTAGTGTAACATGAATCATTGATTGTTTCATTCAAGGATACATGAGAGAAATTCCTTGATGGCAATACTCTATTTATGAAATTTATATAATGTGACCCTAGGAATGTTGTGAAATTTATGTCAGACATAACATTTTAGTTTTTGATATCTCTCCCTCTAATAATAAAAAATGAGGTATGACCTATGGTACATAATTTATTGATTGAGTATAACAATTTAATCCTTCAACACTATACGACTCCTATTGAAAAATAGTAAAACTCAAATCAAATGTGTAATGTTCCCACGAAATATTTTTGGGATTCATTTAGACACAAGATGGACTACTAGATAATATTTAGGTGAAGGATATTACAGAGAAGTTTGCAAAATAAATTAACCTTGAGAAAATCATAATGGGGATGGAAAATTATTTTATGAGTCTGACTCGAGGGATCATGTATTTGAATGACAATGGTGAATAAATCATGTAATTTCAGTGCATAGATCCTTTGTTGGTAGGGGAAGATTGTAGTTTTAAAAAACAACATTTAATGGGATTAGATTCGAAATAATTCCTGTGTGACGAAAAATAATAAGGATCTTTTTTTAGAAGTGGTAAATCAAGATCTCATTTATGAGGTGATCCGGAAGGAGGATTCTAGTGATACACATGTCGTATCATCTTGAGGACCATGTTTTAAATATTCATTGATTGGGGAGAAATTAAATGAGATTTTTAACCCTTAAAAGGGAATGTTGAGTGGTCATGGGTAAGGGTAATTAATCCCGGACATGAATAGAGTGATCTTCTACTAGTGTGGATGTCCTGGTCCCCTCCGTGGATAGTGTCCTTAACCAGTGATAGAGTACAGAGATTACTAGAAGATATGACCCCTACAATGTCTCTATAGGACCCCATGATAGATGGATATTGATGAATCAATTAAACGGAACTAGAGTATGTTAAGGTTGTATTATAAACTGTACAAGTTTATAAGGTATTGTTCTACATGACATGGGGGTTATGATTGAAGATGTGATACATCTGAGATAGGGATTATGTATCAGAAGAGTGGTGTAGTGTAGTAGACATAGCCTACATCATAGGGGATATGGGTAGGGTAGTTTCATTTCATTCAACAAGAACTGCTGGATATTGAGGTTGTACTATCAATAGTTAGATGAACCTTCTTTTCGAATACATTTATTTTGGTTCCTTAGTTGATAATGGAACAACATATTCTTCTATATCAACTCAACGTGTTAAATGGGTGAGTTTATTAGTGACTTTTTTCTGGTGGGGTTATGATGATCAATACACCATTGGGGGTACGGTCAAGAGACATCTATTTGGGAAAGGGGTGTTATATAAAGGATGGGGATTACAATTAAATTTGGGGTCATAAATCCTCAATGTGTTAAGAGATGACTTGATTTTTTGGGTAAGGATTTGTTTGTAGTATACCAATAACAAAGATATTGTTATCACAAATGTGTGACTTTTACATATCCTCATCGTTAAAAATATGTTCATCATTGAGAGCGGGATATCCATGATGTCTATACAGGGAATGTTCATCAGTAACTGGGGGAGCTCACAAACCAGGTTTCTAGAGTTTTTCAACATGATGAGGATGTGAATCACGATGTCCATCCTCGCAAATTTGAAAAATTATATTTCATTTCTACTAAGGAACTATTAGGTATACCAAATGAGATGTATATGTATTTTACTTCTGAGCTCACACCTATTGAATTGTTAGATTCCATTCCACCTTACCAAATGGAACCTATAGTGCTGATAGAGCTTAAGACGCAATAGTAAAGTTTATTGATAGGGTATTTATCTATTTGATGACATCGCCTTGGGATTCTCTGGTTTTTTTCTCAAATATGGATGAACAAATATTTTGATTATGTGTTAACTACCAGATTTTGAACTAGATGTATGTGATGAATCAGTATCCACATCCAGGTATTGAATATCTATTTTAATTAAATATAATAGGATCTATTTTTTAAAATAATGACCCAATATTAGGTTATAAAAAATTTAATGTTCAACATTATATTATAACATAAACATCATTTATATATAATAAGGAACTATATAAATTAATTATAATTCCATTTAGGATGAGGACTAATACTACTATGTTTATGGATATGATGAATATAATCTTCCACATGTACTTTGATCAATTTGTGGATGTTATTGTATATTAATTTTTTTTACTCTAATACTAAAGATGATAATTCAGAAAAAAATTAAAATTCCTTAATTAATCATACAGAGCATCAACATTACACCAATATATCAAAGATTAATATTTTTTATCAACCATGAACATGTCTTGGGCCATATCATCTTAGAAGAAGGTGTATTTATTGACACATTGAAGGTGAAATAAATTTTTTACTAGGATAAGATCATGAATGTTCTCGATATTTGTATATTTCTGAGATTATTATTATATAATCAGAGATTCATTTAGGAAATATCTTTCATTGAAGAATAAATTTTCACAATAAATGATAATTGAGTTATGTTTGAATGGTCTAGAAAATTTTACACATCTTTACAAGAGAATAGTAATCATTAGTGTACTGCACTAATCATTGTCGTACCCAATCTCGGCGGAGTTTACAGTGTCACATGATAAATTTGGGATCAATTATAAAGTATTGTTGATATAGGGAGATAAATTTGTGGCATATGGGTATAATATGTGAGGCTATATGAAATGAGTTACCATACGCATGACATCAAGTTATTTTCATTTTTTTATGATTGGCTGTGTTGGTGGTATTCTCTCTTTGATGAAAAATTTTCTATCTATACCTCTCAGAAGAGGATAAAATAGGCATCTTAATAGTGATATTATAATATCTAGTAGTTGAGTTTGGTAATGCATATGCATTAAATTTTTTGTGATCTTGCATTCATGCCTTAAAAGGGAAGGAGTGTTCATCACTCATTGAGTATGAATAAACATTTACATGATGTTTAGGATTCTCACTCAAAGTGTATGATTGTGAATTTTATGACCTACATGAATATTCTGGTTCAATAGGGAGAGTAGAAGAATACAACAATATCTATTTTAGTAGATTCTACACATTTGAGAAGGATCGTGTTGAGGCCGTATGAAAATTTAGAGTATCTAGACTTAATGTATAGCCATGAAGGTGGAGAGTCACATTCAGATTGGACTATATATGAGTATGAGATCATCTATGTCCATATTCTTATTTATTTTCATATGCTTAATAATAAATAAATTATGTGTTTATTTTAAGACTCAAACTGTGCAGAACATCCATTTCTGAAAAAATTGTTTCTTGACCTATGATGGAAATATTACTATTCAATCATATACTTGGAGATTGAACTATTCATGAAATCATTCTACAACATTCATCTGGTGAAGGATGAGCATACATGATATGGTGGTTCACTACTACACATTCTCGTTTTAGAATGGGATTTTGAAGACGTTACCGTGTAATTTATGATGGGTATCCCCATGATACATTGGATGAATGATTCTATTTTGGTGTTATTGGACGTTTTGATGAATGTATCACATTCCTTTTCGATATGGGAGACATTATCAATGAACCATTTGATATGACTGTATGCACCAAATATGGTCCATATATACTGATTTTGATGGTGTATTTTTTCAGAATGTTATTTAAACAATACAAATTTTTTTTAGAAATGATTGCAGAATGTTATTCATATATATTAATTTATTATTAAATATTTCCACCCACATATCGATGTAAATTTAGATTGTACAATACATATTTTAGAGGATATTTAATGGGTGTGTTCCATAGATGATGTTTGTTATTTTGAGAAGAACCAATCACATTTGGAGTTCAGTTGTGACCATAATTATAATAAAAAAATTCAACATGTATGTATATGATGATTTTTATGATAGTCATTGAAAGTCACCAGTACGTTGTGTGGAGGTCGGTGAGTAAGTGTTGTTGGGGCCAGTCTCTAAAAAACGTTTACATAAAGGTTCATCTAATTCAAAAATGTATGTATATGGAATAGATTACTCATAATTCTTTTGATGATACCCGTCAACAAACCCTATAGTTTACTATGGTTGTCCATGTGTTCTTTTGGGTGTCTCCTAGATTGGGTGACCATAGGATTTAAATGTAGGGACTATTGAAAACTAGGTTTTCTCTACCAATTGTGTTTGTGGAGAGAATCATGTAAATGTTGTATTGATTGGTTTTTACACAGAGGTATAGTACATTGAATGTGGTTATTCATCATTCACAACATTAGAGGTATCTCCATGACCATTAACATTGGGTTTATATTGATTATATTAAGCTTGTTACTGAGATTTCCATTGAGGAGAATTTGATATTTGAGTTTGATTGCAGTGAGAAAGTGTTAAGGGAAAATAATGTTCTTATAGTCTTTGTATTGTGGAAACCTAGGCTTGTTCAATTGTATTCAAGGGAGAGATAAGTGGATATGAAATCATTGAAGACTAATATTCTACAATTTTATATTAGAGATTCTAGGGTGTACAACATATGGATGATCTATAATTAGGTTGGGATATTATATGAAAATGACATATTATGCTGATGTATAGTTCTAATTTTTTAGGTAATGCATTTTTTTGGTATAAATTATTTTATTTTTTATTCAGGGTCAATCCTATTGAAATTGGTTATGTTTTTAGGGGTTCTGGGATGTACATATTTGGTGCGTTGAATTTAAAAACCACATACCCTTCCTCAAAAAACCATTGAACACTAGATATATGTTGATTTCAATGTTGGAACTATGTTTTTCAATCCATTCCACTTATTATTCGTAATAATGTGAACCCTAAGAGGACATATCCAATTCGTTTCATGGTTAGGGAAAATTGTGCTCCCTAAATATGAACCCATGTAGTTGGAATATTATATTCGTAATTATTTAAAAAAATATACATTAACCCCTAGCTTAGATCACTAAAACACCATATATCAACAATATATTGTATTCATTCAAATTTTGTACTCCTCATTATGAAATCAAGGGGATCCTGACCACTATTATTGATTAATACATAATTTAATTGATGGGTCATCAGCATTCCTAGTATGTGATTTATTTATCATTAGATTTCTCACTCTCTTTTATATCATTATATAATCTGAAGAAAAAGTTTTCATCCATTATTATGGGAATGTATCTAGTTTTTGATAGATCTGTATTTTTTTATATTGTTTCTATTTTTGGAATATATATATATATATAATTATTTGTTTTGAAAGTGAATATCCTACATAAATTTGGGGTTTTTAGGAGAGTGTTCATCGATGATCTTGTGGTAAGATGTATAAAATGAAAATAAAAGTGTATTTGTTATAATTATTTTAATGGGATTATGAAATAATTATTTAAATATTGGTAGTTTTTATTTGTAATTGGATTTATTAGTTGATTAATTAATTAATTGTATAATGTAATTATAGTATTGATAGGATTTTGGAAATTTGAAATTGGGAAATTATTGGGAATATTTATTTGAGTTTTAAACATGAGTTATGGTATTGATTTCTTATGATAATAATGGTATTTTTTGGATTGATTAAATATGAATAATAGATTATATAATATAATGTTGATAAATTATTTAATGTTGAATTTGTTTATATTATTCTATGTGGTTAAATTTATGAACAAAAAATGTTTTTGATAATTGAAATTGTATACAATGATTTAAAAAGTCAATGAGAGGGTTAAGTTTATAAACATTTTTAAATAGGATAAATATGGTATTTGTGATATATTAGATTTCTTGATTAAAAGTTTTTTGGACATTAACTGATTCTTTCGATACCCATTGGGTCCTAACCATGGTTTTTTGGGCCAAAATTGTGGCATCCCTCCTTTTTATCACATTAACATTCATTACATTATACAAAACCGAGGATCTTTAAGTTTTAGTGTCTTGGAAACCTGGAACTTAAAACAGGAAAACATAAATCATTCTTTTTAAACACTTAAAAGGCTTCTTAATACTTGTTCATCCTATGTTCATTACTGCATCTCATAACCTGGGGTCATAAATCAATGGAAAGGGTGAGCAGAAGTCCTAGTAATGGAAACATGGGATGAATTTTACATGTAAACTTCAGATACATCAATAAAGTCATGATAAAATAACTATAAGGCATGAGAAAGGGATCATGAAGAACATCAGAATAAAAAAAATTCATAACATGAAAATGTGGCTACAAAATTTAACTTATAAAAACATGAACATATCACCATGGTCCATCTGCAAGGTGTCATTTACAAAAAAATACAAATGTTATTCACTAAGGTATCGTTAAAAGTGTAATCCCTAGAGATTACATCATTACCCAATGCATTTGAGTGCTATCAGGGAGAACCTTTAATTTGAATTTATTATCATGTGAGTCACATATATCATCATCAAAAATTTCATAAATAACCCATATATCATAAAATAAATGGGGTTCATTTCATAATCATAACATTTTAAGAACTTCTTTTAAGACATTATCTTTGTGTCCCTTTAAACCCATGGAAAAGGAAAGCGGGTTTCAAGTATGTATATACCAAAATTAAAATAGAACATTTTGATATATATGTTAATACCCCTTTAGAATAATGATCATTGAGTAATAACATAATAAAATAAAATAATTTTATACAAAGAGAGACATTTTGAGACCCAATTTCTACAGCATAACAGCTATGTTACAGGGTTTTAGAAAACACTGAAAAGAGAAGGGACATGAGTCAAACACTCATAAATGATCCATAAAAAAGTATAGGGATAGAATATAAAGTATATAAGATCATGGTAATAAAAATTTTAATGACATACCATATGAAATGAAATACTCTAAAGTAGACTAAAATGAGATTTCACTTACGAAAAATTCGGCAACCTAACAGCGTCACATAAAACATCAAAAAATGAAGTGATTAGATTAAATAGTGTCTCTAATCATGTGAACATAAAATGAAAGCATGAATAACATATAGATCATACCCCAACATGGGAAAAAGTAACATTAAATACTTGAAATGAAAATAGAACTTTGAAAATGGGAAGAGTGAAAGAATCCCTTGCAAAAATTCGGCAACCTAACGACGCCAATTAAACATTAATAAAATGAAATTATGAGTGCAAGAGGGGGTCTCTCATCATATGGAAATGAAAATAAAATTAATATTAATATAAAATAACACCCCCATAAAAAGAACATGGGGATTAAAAGAGAGACATAAGCGAGAGTACTTGAAAAGAAAGTGATAGGTAGGATCCCTTAGCTTAAATATTAACTTCAAAATCATGATGTTAGGAACCTTGGGAGGCTTTTGGGAAACTTGGGAGGACTCTTTGGGAGGTAAGGAGACCAGAACTTTGTTGAGAAGGATTCTGGAATGGAAATTATAAGATAATGTCTTGGTATTTATAGGGGAAGTGAGGGGACAAGGAATTAATGGCCAAGGGACGCCTCATTGGTGGTATTGGAAAAACCATGTCCGTTCCCATGGTATATTACCATGGTATTGTCAACATGGGACACATCATACCTTATATAAATATTCATAAGTCGACCATAATAATTAAATAATTATTACATCCTTAATGCTGTCATTAAACATCCGAAACTAAAAACTGTATTTTCACTATTCACCGAAAATTCAACTTTCTCAAAAAAATCCGAAAAAATTACCTTAAAATAATATCGATGATATGAATTAATAATTAACTCCATTTTATAAAAATAAATTTATTAATATTTTTAATTTATTATTTAAATAAATACACTATTCACTGAAAATTCATTTTTTTAGAAAAATCCCCAAAAATTACCTTAACATAATATTGATGCTCTAAATTAAAAATGAACTCAATTTTATAAAAAAAATCTAAATATTTTTAATTTAATTTTTATTTAAAAAAATATTCAACCGAAAAAACTAATACTTGAGTAAAAAATTCTGAAATAATTATTTACCTATTTTATTGAACCACATTACATAATCAGGGTGCCTATATTATATCAATACTTTCTTTAAGTGACATTAATAATCCATTTTGTCACATTACTAATCCTAAGGTTAAAATCACTATTCATAAATTAATATTCACAAAAAATTAAGTTGATATTATTAGACTCTAAATTTCTTTCTGAACACATTTGTAGAAGACCATTTTTTGAAAATCATTACACATAATTAATTATTTAAGGTTTACATAAATATTTTAAAATACCATTTTTCCAAAATTCATCAATATACATCCTATATTTGTTAGAACATTTGAAAAATCACAAACATCGCTAAAGGAGGAAATAAAAATATTATTTATCTCAAAGGATTACAAAAAGTAGTTATGCTCTCATTACACAGCCCCATATAACCCCAGCATTGGACCTAAGTGTAAGGTGTGTTAAAGTGAGAGAATCTGAGGGCGGCTAGACCAACATTGACCGACTAGGGATTTCTATCAACATGAACTTCTCGTGAAGGCGATTATGTTCCAGCTTCACATAATGAAGTTCAGCTAGGGTTTCGTCCAGAGTAAAGCCCAAAGGTGCTACCTCATTCCCATGTTCCGTTAGATGGTTTTCAATCAGACCGAGACTACTGGATGGGGCCATCAAATATTCATTCTATATGAATTAATCAAGATCACTGGTATTTAGAGACAATAATCACAACATTTAGTTTCCAATGGTCATATTGTCCAACGGTCCTATAACAGTAAAAAACCCAACGATCTTATTTTAATTATACATATTATATTAAATGAAATAGTTTTGTTGACTATAAAATAAAATAACACTCAAAGTTAGGGATCAAAATTTATTCAAAATTTTGGGTCGTTACAATATTCTCCCTTTAAGAAATTGCATCCACGCAATTTTAAAATTGGGAAAGGAAACTTCATTGAATGTCCCCCATCGGAAAAAGAGTCAGTAAAACTATTTCTTTAAAAGAAAGAAAGGGATGTAGAAAGGTCACCTGAGTTAACCCATACTAGGATTCTATGTAGGAAAACATGGATATGGATGAGAAAACAAATGGCCACATTCTAATGGAGAGTGATACAAAACATGATTAGGAGAAAATTAACCACAAGAAGATCACAAACTTAAGATGTGTTAAAAGGTATTTGATTACCCAGTAGGAACCGTTAACAAAAAATATATTTATTTTATGTTCCTTTTCATAATTGTGAGGAATTCATTTACTACATTGAATAAAAAAATTAGGAAATATACTTACCATCAAGTAGAGTTTCATCCATTAATATGTTTCCACCAAGACTAATCATTTCTCTAAACAATGAGCATTCAAAAAGACTTGGTCACATCAAAACCACAAGAATCATCTTCTTAAGAGTCACATAATCCCAAAAGAATAACTGTATTTTTCCATTTTCTTTAGTAATCAACAAAAACTAAAAAGGTTGTTTTGAGATCATATAATCCCCAAAAAGGATAATCCATTGTAAAAAAATATGTCTATTATTCTCTAAAATTATATCAAAGTACCCAAAGTTCTAGAAAGACCATTCAATGCAAAATCATCTTTAATATTATTCAGAATAATCCAAACTATGATTGGAACCCAAAACTCAGAAGCCTATAAACACATAATCTTCCTCAATAAATCATAACATTTATCTCCAAATAACATCGACTACTGTTAATGTCTCATAGAGAAGTATAATTAACCTATTCACATATTCTCTATTCTAGGTTCATCATTTTCCAGAAATAACCCATATCACCATATGTTCATAATAAATACATAAATTCAAAAAAAATTCAACCATTCCTCCTCAATTTAAATCATATAGTATTTTATCTTCCATAGGCATATAATACATGAAAAGAGATAACGCCATCCAAAATAACCTTTATCATTTAATAACCAAATAATTTTACTATACAAAGGATATCCATTTGATAAAACATATGTTTCAAAAATTAACTTATTCTTGATCCATAAAAATAGCGTGTGAATTATTCAATCTAAAAGGCATAAAACAAACTCATAATGCTTGTATCTTGATTGGAAGTAATTTTTTGGAATATCATCATTCATCACCATCAATTGATGATAACTAGAATGAAGATAAAGGTTAGAGAAAAATTCAGTCCCACAAAGTTGATCAAATAAGTCATTAATTCTTGGAAGAGAGTATTTGTTCTTTACTAGGATCCCATTCAGTTCTTTATAATCAATGCATTGTGGCATCGATCCATCCTTCTTCTTCACAAAGAGGACATGTGCCCCCCAAGGAGACACACTTGGTCGGATAAACCCATTCTCCAAAAGATCTCGGAGCTGTATCTTTATTTCCTCTAGCTTCACATTTTCCATACTATAGGGGGTCTTCAACATCAGATGAGATCCAGGTATGAGTTCAATGGAGAACTATACCTCTCTTTCTAGAGGTGTACTGGGTAACTCATCACAAAATTTGTCAACATATTCTTAGATGATGGGGAAATTTTCTAAAATAATAAATCCTTTGTGAGAAACTTATTTCATTTAAAAGTTTTTTAAATAAAATGGATTTTATGTCTTAAAACCTCAAGCTTATAGAATTACATTTTTCTATAATTCCTTCATAATGATTCATAAAAATCTTGTGATTGACAACACATATCCCCCGGGAGTATCGTAACTAACAATGCAGCAAGGCCCGTTGTCGTGTACCAATTCCCGATCGATTCTAGCTCAAAGAAGTGTTTTTGAGTTTTACCCCTTATGTATATATGTGTGAGAGCCACCTCTACTTGTTCGTATCTAGACATGGATTTATTTTTTTGGAAACCACGTACACAATACTTAACCAAATTACTAGGATGATTTCCTATATTTAATCATTTCATTAAGAAAACTTTAATGTTTTTTAAATCCTAAATTCCACAAATAACCAGACCATCCTTTGATACCAATTGTGGAATCCCGCCTTTTTATCACATAAACATTCATTACATTATACAAAACTGAGGATCTTTACGGTTTTGTATCTTGGAAACCAGGAACTTAAAACATGACAACATAAAACATTATTCATAAAAATATGAAAGGATTCTTCATACTTGTTCAGCCTAAGTTCATTACTGAATCTCATAACCTGGGGACATACATTAAAGGAAAGGGTGAGAAGAAGGCCCAGTAAGGGAAACAGTGGAAGCATTTTACATGTGAACTTGAGATACATTTATAAAGTCATGATAAATAACTTTAAGGAATGATAAAGAGATCATGAGGCATATAATAATTAAAAGATCACGATTCATAAATTGACAATGTGGATACAACAATTGACATAGACAATCATGAACATATCACCAAGGTTCATCCCCAAGGCGTCATTTCAAAAAATTACCAAGGTTATTCACCAATGTATCGTTAAAATTGTAATCCCTAGCAATTACATCGTTACCCAATGCATTGGAGATCTAACAAGGAGAACCCTTAACTTTTCATTATTATCATATGAGTCACATATATCGTCATAAAAAATTTCATAAATAATACATATATCATATATTAAATGGGATTCATTTCATAATCATAATGTTTTAAAAACTGCTTTTAAGACATTATAATTATGTCCCTTTAAACCCACGGAAAAGGAAAGAAGGATTCAAGTATGTAAATCACAAAATTAAAGTAGAACAATTTGATATATATGTAATACCCTTGTATGAGAATGATAATTGGGTATTCACTTAATAAAATAAAAGAATTTTAGACAAATAGAGAGACATTTTGAAACAAACATTCTGTAAAATAACGGCTATGTTAGAGGGTTTTAGAAAAATTTGAAAAGAGAGGGGACATGGGTCACCCACCAATAAATGATACATAAAATAATAGAAAGGTAGAATATAAATGTTATAATAACACTATAATGAAATTTTAAAGACATACCATATGAAATGAAAAACATGAAAGGATGACAAAAATAAGATTTCTCTTAGGAAATATTCGGCAACCTAATAGCGTCACTTAAAACTTCAAAAAATGAATTGATGAGATTAAATAGTGTATCTAATAAGGTGAACATAAAATGAAATTATGATGAATATAGATACCATACCCCAACATGGGAAAATGGAACTTGAAATACTTGACATGAAAACAGAACATTGAAAATGGGAAGAGGGAAAGAATCCCTTACAAAAATTCAGCATCATTATGACACCACTTAAACATTCAAAAAATGAAATGATGAGAGAAAGAGGGTTTCTCTCATCATATAAAAATTAAAATGACCATAATATGAATATAAAGGAACACCCCCAACATAAGATCATTGTTTTTAAAAGAAATGACATAAACGAGAGTACTTGAAAAGAATGTGAGAGGTAGGATCCCTTACGTTGAAGAGTAACATCGAAATCATGAAGTTTGGGACCTTGGGAGGCTTGAGGGCACCTTGGGAGGACTCCTTGGAAGGTAAGGAGACTAGAAAATCGTTTATAAGGATTTATTAATTCAAAGGATGAGATAATGGCTTTGTATTTATAGGGTAAGTGAGGGGATAATGCATTAATGGCCAAGGGACACCTCACTGGTGGTATTAGAAAAACCATGGGAATTCCCTTGGTATTTACCCATGTTACTGGTCACATGGGACACCTAATAACTTTTCTTAATATTCATAACCCTTACATAAATATTACATAATTATTAAATCCTTAATGATTACATTAATCACCTAAAACTAAAAACTGTATTTTCACTATTCACCGAAAATTCAACTTTCTCAGAAAAAACCAAAAAATTTACCATAACATAATATTTATGCTCTAAAATAAAAACTTAACACCATTTTATAAAAATAATTTTCTAAATATTTTTAATTTAATTATTAAAGAAAAACAGTATTCACAGAAAAGTCGTTTTTTCATAAAAATCCACAAAAATTTACTTAACAGAATATCGATGCTCTGAATTCAAAAATGAACTAAATTTTATAAAAACATTTTTCTAAATATTTTTAATTTAATTTTTAATTAATAAACACTATTAACCTGAAAAAACTAATACTTGAATAAAAAATTCTAAAATTGTTATTTACTTATTTTCTTGAACCACATTACTTAATCAAGGGGCCTATATTATATCAATACATTCTTTAAGTGAGATTACTAGTCCATTTGGTTACATTACTAATACTCAGCGTAAAATCATTATTCAAAAATTATTATTCAACAAAAATTAAGTTGATCTCATTAGACTCTAAATTTCTTACAGAACACATTTGTAGAAGACCATTTTTTGAAAATCATTAAACATCATTAATTATTTAAGGTTTAGATAAATATTTTAAAATATCCTTTTCCCAAATTCATCAATATGAATCCTATAATTGTTCGAACATTTGAAAAATCACAATCTTCACCAAAGGAAGAAATCAAAATTTTATTTATCTTAATGGATTACACAAAGTAGCTATGTTCTCATTACATAGCCGCTTATAACCCCATAATAGTACTTAATTGTATGGTGTGCCATGGTGAGAGAATCTGTGGGCGGCTCAGCCAGCATTGCCTGAGTAGTGATTTCTATCACCTTGATCTTCTCGTGAAGGCGATTCTGTTCTATATTCACATGATGAAGCTCAGCTTTGCTATGGTCTAGAGTAAAGCCCAAAGGTTCTACCTCCATCCCGAGTTCTAATAGATGGGCATCGATCGGCCCGAGACTACTAGATGGGGCCACTAAATCTTCTTTCTATATTAATTAATCATTATAACTTTTATTTAGAGACAATAATTGCAAAATTTTGTTTCCAACTGTCATATTGACCAACAGTCATATAACAGTTGAAAACTCGATGTTCTTTTTTTAATTATACTCATTTTATTAAATGGAATAGTTTTGTTGAGTATAAAATAAAATAACAATCAAATTTTGGGATCATAATTTATTCAAAATTTTGGGTCGTTATAGAAATACATGCATGTGATATATTTTTGTGGGAAATAGACTTATTATATAAAATCCAATGTTTGAATTATTGATATGCATGTGTTGTATACATATTATTTCTTCAATATCCAATGGGTTATTGAATAGTAAATGGTTTGGGGGACAGAATTTGATGGTTTAAATGCCCAAAGGGTCCAAGAAATGGTGATCTAGGACCAAAATGATTGCATGTGACTACAATTCCATATGGAATTAATTATTAAGTTTCATTTATGTAACTAATGGAAGACCATATGATATTTAATAGTGATTAAATGTGTGATATTTGATATCCCTTGGGGTAATTCAAACTCGTTGATGGGATGAAGTTGGTATTGATTGGTTAGTTATCATTTTAATGTTTAGTAATTACATAGTTAATTATAGGATAATGAAATATTATGAGTATTTAAATTATAAAATGTAATTTATTCTATATAAGACTAAGAAAACTAAAATGAACTAGTTATTTTTTAGACATTATTTGTTGAGGCATACAATGTTTTCAATATACCCTACTCAGGGTGATAGATGGGTAAATAAATGTACATCATTTTTATAGGACAATATAAGCGAATGAGAAATAGGTTTTATAACAAAGATGGGATGAAACAAAAATTACAGAACCCTAAATGGTGTTGTGAACCACATATGGTTGTTTTTTGTGTATTTTTTAGGGATTTAATTTTTAAACATGATATTTATTTTTCATCAAAAGTCTAAAATTTTGTTTTGGATGTTGCCTCTTATTATAATTCAGCATTAATTAGTTCTCAAATTTTGATATGGAATTATACTTCTTTTTCATTATTAAATATTGGTTATTTCTAGGTTATTTATACTATTTTGATGCTTGGATAAAGAGGGTATGGTCAACCTCTATTATATATATTATAATCTTTATTTATGTCAGAATCCTTGGGATTATGTGGAGGAATGTATGAGGTCATGTAACCGTCCGATGAAGATCATGAGTATGTGGTTCCAGGTTCTTGATGTTACATCTATCAACATATGATGATGACAATTACATTATACTTGGGTGATATAACAATGTAAATGAATAATTATATATATATTATTAAAAAAATATCATATAGAGATAGAATTTATAATTATTTGAATAATTTTCTTGTCATCATAATTATAATATCAAGATAAGAAAAAAACTGATATGTATATTCAATACTCCCATAATTGTTTTACTCATTATACATATTAATGTGTCGATGAGATATATGATTTGTAGCAACAACAATAAATTTATTATTTAGATTCATCAACCACCTGAAAATTAATGGATGCATACTATTAATAATAATGTTAATAAAAGAAGGTACTGTATATACAACACTTATATTATCATTAATTATAAATACATATATAGTGAGTGTAAATTTTTTCATTATGTAAAATCAAAAAAAAAAACGAAAATGACATATATTTTACTAAATTGGAGTTATGATAAGAATATAAATATAGTAAGCGATATAAATAGAGAAATAGTGAACACAACAATAAGGAATAAATAGATTGGGATAGTTCCCTTAGAAACATTATAACATGGGAACTATACAAACACAATAGTGATAAGAATATATATAATAAATAAATAATGGAAATAATTATATTATAATTCCAAAACATTTTATATATTATTAATTTGATATAAAATTTAAATATATATTGTATAGTTGAATATAATGATGAATTAGAATAGAAACACTTACTAGCAAACTGTGATTTTGGGGGTGAACTTATATCCTCATGAATGATTGATTTTCCCCATTTAATGAATTACTCTAAAAATATTATAAAAATTTATTTTATATATTAAATTCCATATATTGTTATATCATTGACATTTATTGGGTTTATTTTGTTTCCATCATTGTTTGAGGTTGTTCATTTCATCGCTTCACCAAACCACATCAATATAATTGTTATGAATTAATCTCTATGTAAAATATTTCCATATGAAATAGAAGTTTAATGATTTTTTGTTTAAATTAATTATAGTATCATAATGTTTCTATGTTATTATATAAACAAAATTAATGAAAAAAAATTCATTGGATAATCATTTTTTGGATTCTAAAAATTATCATAATTTTTAATTTTTTATATTTGAAATAATTTTTTAATCATATTAGAAAATATGATTTAAATTATTATTCTTGTCCAAATTATAAAATAATATTATTTAGAAAAGTGTTTATAAAATCATGTAATAGAGTTTCCATTGATCACAGAGCTAATATTTCCCATTGATAGTGTAAATAACGATTTTAAAATTTTATAAATGAAATGAAAATTAAAAATTATTTTTATGTAATATTTAAATAGTAAAATAATAATTCTACTATACTTATATTATTATAACAATATATTGGATATTTTTATATGTATATGGAATGACCAACAAAAAATGAGATTATAGGTATAATATGTTCCTTCCATCTTATTTGGTTTCATCTGTTAGAACCCATTTAAGGATTTGATGGATGAATGACTGGTCAGAATAGAGAGTCCAAAATCATGATTAGAGGGTTTAATGAAATAATTTTGTTGACTTTGTAACGTTAACTTTTTTGGAAGATAAATTAGTTGACGTGTAGTTTATTTATTGGTGCACTATGTGTATTTTTATGATAATATTGGTGGAAATATAATTGTTTTCATAAATATGAAAAGTATTGATTATTGTTACTACATACAATGATGTATTGATGTTAGATGCAACCAATGTTTCATTAAAAAATAAAATATAAACTAAATCATGCATTCAAAATCTAATGAAAAATTACATAATTTATCAAATTTCTTTATTAATCCTAGTATTTCACAATATATGAAAATTTTATAAACAACACCCTTACCTTATTTCAATGCGATTATTCAAAAATTATATCTATTTTTAAAAAAATTAATTTATAAAATTATATTATATAATATTTAATTATAATTTAAAATATAGTTTCAATAAATTAAATGAGATTACATTTTATTGAACATTTAACATTATACCAGGATTACAATACAATGAGTTAAATTTTTCTTATGAAATTTCATTTCTTATTTTTAAGAAGTTATTTATTTTTTAAAGGACACATATAATGGTAAATACTTACTTATCATAATTAAAATTTTTTATAATCAAGCATATTAATATGAAATCAAATAGTTAACTATTCAAAAATCCATATTATAATTTTAATTTCATGGTTTTTATTCTAAATAAAATCTTTTAATATTTTAATTATCTTTATTTTCCATCATTGAATATTCAATTAATATAATTTATAGATTCTATATACATCCAATAAAATATTATAAAAATAATATTAATATTATGATTCATTTTTTAATGAATCTATTGTGTGTGATATTTATAAATGATTCTTAACCAATATATATCAAAATTCTCAAAAATGTGTTTTAAATAATTTTATGACATATTATTTGTAATATTAATTAATGATGTTTTCATTATACATCAAATTTAAAATTTATTATTTAATTTTAAGTAATTCTTGTTAATATAGTTGTATAGTTTCATTATAATATGTGGATGAAATAAAAGGACTTGTGTTATAATGGAAGTCATATTTGAATAATATGTTTTTTTGAATAAAAATAATTTGTATTAGGATTCATTGAATGGTTTTTTTGTTGTTTAATTACATGTTATAATATACTCACACACTACATGTACTAAATGTATTTTTGTTATCCTATAGTAAATTATTTAGGTAATGGAAAATAACCAAAATTTATGAGATGAATGGTTCAAGATATTAGAGTCATATCATTTTTCTGGAGATGGGTAGTTTAGAGTAGATAAGTCAATTTTTTTTATATATTGTATAAATGGTAATTCATTAGTATACTAACATATACATGTAATATTTCAAGTTATTTGATGTATATTGTTTTTAACTCTTTATGAAATTGGTTATTTTATAACATATATATATATATTAGATATATTCTATGTAAATTTTGTAATGGTATCATTTACAATATATTGGTAGAAAAATTTATACTTATTATCTTCCCACTATATCATTATTTATCCATTTGTTTTTATTCCATCATATGGATATTTGGAAATGTTCCATTATTCGGGTATAAATTTTTATCAAATGATGTCATTCCCAGAATTTTATCACATTAAAATAATAAAATATATCATATAAAAGTAATTAGTAATTCATAGGATAAAGAATATTGGTGATACTTCAGATGTTAGAATCTATCGAATAAATAAAAATTTTATAATTTCTATATAATTTTTTTTAGATATTCTAGATATTTTAATCCAAAAAATAAGTATTATGTGGTTGTAATTACCAAAAATTATATATTGAAAATTTGTAGATAACTATTTACATTTTGAAAAATATATTATTGTTTAATAAAATATAAATTTTTAATATTTTATTAATTTTCTGACTGAATATTTCATTGTATGGCCAGCCATTACACATTGATTTAACAAATGTGATAATAAAAATGAAAATTAGGTTAGTTATATATATGATTTATAGATTGATCAAAAATATTGATGAATGTACATTGATATTAAATATCTATCATTACAAATACAATTCTTTATTAAATATTTTTATTGAATTTGAAATCATGTTGTTATTATGGGATTTATTCAAACACTATCAACATTTTTTTATTAATAAATAAATATAATCATATGTCTTCTGATAACTAATATTGGTATTATGATATTTATAAATTAAAAAATAGGGAGAAATTTTATTAAACAAATCAATATTGACTCCCCATTTTGAGTGGTTGGGAATCAATAATTTGTTACCTTCATATAATATATGAGTTAGAAATATATTTTTGATCTTTTAAAAATTAAATTTAGATCATGTTTCAACTATAGTATTCATGATTTTTGGGGTTCCAAGTATACTATTGAGGTTTATTAGTTTTTGAAGAATATTACTTAGTTGGTGTCATATCATTTTTTGAAATTTAATACTCTTTATCATTCATATATTCCATAATAAAATGATTTTAATATAACTTCATATTATAGATAAACATTAATATGTTTTGTTGATGATTAATTTTTTTAATAGGTTGATGATTTAAAAAAATATTTTTCTCTAGATATATAATTGGAATAATAATATAGTTAGTTACTAAATTGATGTTTCACTATTCCACTATTTACAAATAATTGTAAATTTTATAGTATATTTAAATAAATTTATGTATTTTCATATATAAAATGTAGATTCCATACATAGAATTATTTTGTTTTACAAAAAATGTGATAAATAATACATGTAAAAAATATGGGTTTCAAAAAAATTATATTTTACTTATAAAAATATTGTGGGTCATGGGAAAGCCGAAAGGAATTAATAATAAAATTTAATGATTTTTATGTTGAAATTGAACTAAATTATATAATTAATTCTAGAGACAATGTTGATCTGTTATCATTTACATTTAATTTAATGGCCTATTTGAATCATACTTGTGAAATATATGATGAAGTCATGATGTATAAAATGTGTTTATAAAAGTAATTAAAATAAATTTGATATTTAATGAACTCTAATTAAATATATGTAGACAATATATATTATTTTTTTATAATATTATATCCTCATGAACATTTTATTTTTATATTAAATTTTTTTTTAGAGGATAGAGTATGGAGAAATATTTTTTCAACATCATCTAATCCAAAAAGGATAGTATAAATAAAAATAAGGAATCTTGTTTTGATAATAAATTAGTATAAAAATATTTAGCAGAAAAATAAATAAGGAACCATATATAATCATTGAAATATTTTTTTTGGAGTTTTAAAACCTTGATATTTTTTTTGACATGATGTTTGGTAGGATGATACTATGGTGCTATACTTCCGAAAATCACTTTGGGTGTCATCAATTTATAAATATATTATGAGGTGTGGAACTGAAGTGCATGATTGCATTATAAATATATTATAGGTTCTATTGTGGGAGATTCATAACCATAATGTGTGGTTGGAAATATATTGATATTATTTTTATCTTTTTCATAGGTGTAATTTTTTTGATATGATGTAGGAATTCTAAAAAAACATTGATGGCAATGGAATACTAACTACTCAAACAAAACATAGAGTCGAAAACGTTTGATGGATGATTTTTTCCTAGTAGAGATACCGGTCATGGATTACGTGAAATATAACATAGATAATATGAAATATACATCCTTGAAAATACTACATAAATACCTTATATACATTATTTATGTTTATTACCGGAGAATAATTAGGATTAACATTAATAAAACATTCCATATTCTATAAATGACCGATGAATTGTAGACATGGAATTACAATAATTATAAAATATATAACCACCTTCAATTATGATACCTTTTAAAATTAATAATACCCTATTTGAAACTCTAAATACTTTTCCAAAATGTTTTATAACATTTCTATTTAATAAAATCTATCTTGATTTATTTTTTAATTTCTCATACATTATTATTTATATTTTTTGGCTTATTCATGAACTAATTTATTTCATTACTTATCATAAAAAAAATATAGAGTTTGTTATATTTTTTATAAAATTATTTTTTATTTTTTATTTTTATCATTTTTTGAAATCTTCTTTTTGAATGATAATTCCACCCAAGGTATTTATTGTCCTGGGGTTCCTTGGAAATTCAAGTTATCATGACTTTTTTACTCATTATATTTTTTTGATCACCCATTAAGAGTAGTAATCCATTTGAGTGTTACTGGAAGTTCATAATGATATCTTAGTGTTCAAATCCCATTGATATATTCTCAAAACGTTTTATGAGAAATTTGGAATGCAATCATATAAAATTGATAGTGGTATACTATAGATGATTAAAAATCTATTAATATAACATCATTAAAGTCACATAAGGGTTATATAATCCATTATTTCTAGGAAATGAACAATCATTGAATTGTGATTCTTGATATCCCATTTTACATCATTTATAGTTTAATTTATTGGATGTATAATGAAAATTTATATATTAATATTATTTCAATTGCATATATATATTGGGAGATTTTTTTTGAATACATATAGAAGTTATGTCACTTTAATTACATATTATAATACCAAGAATCATGAAACATAGTTAGAAATTTCTGACCACGTGACCTAAAACAAGTTTTGTTCTCAAAAACCCTTATACATAATGACGTTATGAGGGAGTATAGGAAAATTTCATCAATGTGGTTAACCTATCAATTAAGTCAATAGTTCATGGTCTTATAGAAGATATATGTTCTTACCAAAAGATGAATTATGATCTTTATTAATTATTCCATTCATTAACCCATATAATAATGGGTAGAATTTATTTTTTAATCATTTATCATATAGTTGAGGATTCTTATTTTACACTATTATAAATGTTTTATAAATTATTTGGATGTAAAATGATGGTCTCCATCCATAATAATTTGATTTCATATTTACTAGTTATAGGAATATTGAATCATTGTATTTCCTCATCATATAAAATATTTGATATTGTTTCCTACATAATAGATATTCCACTATTTTTTCTACCTAGGTTGGTATTATATTGTATTGTCCCAACTATATATTAGTTCATTAAATATACATCTCCTCATATCGAGATATTTCTATTCCATTATTCACTCAAAAGTATTTTGATATGTTAATATTTTTCACTTGTAACCATAAAAATAATTTCACTTATATTATTAGTGAATTTATTAATAACAATAAATCTATGTCATGATTTTGATAATTGTTTTGTTTGACTATTAATTTTTGTTAAATTAATTCAATAACACTATAATTATTCAGAAAGAAATAAACAAATACATTAATTGATGTGTTATTTTATATAAAAACACACATTATAATTAATAATTTTAAGATATTTTTAATTATTAAAATCATATTCTATTATTTATAGTATTTTTTACTTTTTCATTCACTTTGGTTATTTGACCATAGTACGTACAAACATTGTTATTGAGATACATACTGAAGAAATTTTTTAAACAAATATATGGTTGTAACATATTTGAAAAAGATAAATCCATTGTTTGTTTAACATTATATGAATTAAATTATAATTTATAATTAAACATATATAACATATTGAGGTACAATATAGATATGAATTTTTTTTTTCAATAATAAATTCTCATTTCCTAAATTTCCAGTAAAACTATTTTTACTCAAAGAATTTATAACAACACATATGTGGTTAAAATTATAGTCATTGTTGTTAAAAAATAATGAAATTTATAATAAACTGTCTAAACCAAATTTTATGTTAGACAATGAATACTGAATTATTGTGCTCATAAATAGTAAAAAAGAAATTTTAACCTCTTATTGAAAAAAAGAAAAATTCCAAAAAAAATCAGTATCTTTAATAATTAAAAATTATTAGTAAATTATGAAATATTATATTATATGAAAATAAAATTGTGTGCTTGTAAATTTTGATTCTATTAGAATAATTTATATTCTGGTCAAAATATAAATTTTTGTATCAAGCATTAATGAAAATATTTCATTCAATTTTTTAAAACATATTCATAAATTAACAATTTAGAACACATTTATGAAATTATTTTCTATATATTTTAAATGAAGATAAAATTTGGTTAAAATTTAATTTATATAATTTTATAATATAAAATTACACAAAATAATATATTTTAATGAAAATGGAATTGGAACAAATATTTCCATGAAAAAAAGATGAAACAAGGTTACATTTTATTGAAAATAAATTTTCTATATCATTTTCTGTTAGAAATAGTTGAAAATGGAACTAATTCATGAAAATTTTTGTAATAAAATGGATAAGATAAAATATGTGTTATATTATATATAATATCCATATAATTTTCCACAATTTTAATTTACCATAAATAATCACAAGAATATATGATATAGTAACATAAACCCTTTCCTCATCTTTGAATTTTATCATATGAATTATTAACTACATTACAATAAATTTAATTATTTCATTATCATATAAACTTACCAGAGTAATACTTATAACACCAATCATGTATTACTTATTAAAACTACTCATATTTTCAAAAAATTCACTATTAAATTCACTCTTCAGAGTGATAAATGTTTCATTTATCATGCATGTTTCTGTATGAGTTTTATAGTCCTTTCACATTGGTCATATTTACCAAATCCCAAGAAGATTAATAATATCATTAATTTCATATTAATATTTTTTAGAAACCTAATTTAAAATTTCTTAATATTTCATGAAATTAACTTTTTAACATCACTAATATAGATAGAAAATCGACAAAAACAATAGTGTAATTTGAAGACAAAATGAGAAAGAGCATGACAAGGTATAATTTTATTATTAAATTTAAAAAATTAATTTCCAAATAATATGTATAATATAATTTATTTTTATAAAATATCACTATTTTATGTGAATGGAAGAAATTGAAAATGAAATATATCTCTAGTTTATATGAATGTTTACACGTAATCTAGAATGATAATCCCGGTGGATGGAAGAGAAAGTCAGTTTCTTGTGCGAGAAGGACTCACATGCGTAGGTCGGGGATGCATATGTCAAATATAAGGAAAGGGTTGACTCTACTCATTTTGATTTATTTGGGATCATTAATCTTTTTGATCAGTGCGATTTCATGAATGATCGCACTGGTTTTTCTGGGATACCCGAAAAACCATCTAATCTGAATAAGAAATTTGTAGAAGTGATTTAATTAGAAGCAAAAGTGGATTTCCCTAATTTTGGTGTTCCTTATTTCGGAATGATCATTTTAAAAGGTCCAATTATTCACGATTCTTCCAACTATGAATCCATCAATGATAGGAACATTCTTTGTAGTTACACGAAAATCGCATGGGTTTTGACTCCATAGGGTACAAGGGTTTGGGAGTTTACAAATCTGGTGAATAGGATTTTAGAGATCGAGGGTTTTAGGGAATGGGACATAAATTCCATGGGAAAAGGATAATTTCAAATTTATTTCTAATATGATGATTTAATGAGGGGTTCTTCGAGCTATAGATCCATACCTCGGAAACATAATATTTTTAGGATTTAGTAATGGGATTGTAATTTTGAAACATTCATTGGGATGAACACTCATATGATGATATGTATCTAAATATAAAGGCTCCATTATCACTATTTGAATCCCAAGATCTTGTGGGATATTTAATCCTCAATTGGAAACCCCATCATGAATGAAAGACAAATGGATAATCCATGATTTGTGCACCTTACTCAGGTACTGGATGAAGTGGACATGTATACTACTCTAGTTGAGGAGGTGTTAAATACCATATGGGATAATAGAATTATGTTGGAAATTCATTCTGAATGGAAGCTGAAGTTCTGTATAGATTGTAGTTTTTTTGTCACTTGTACCAAGAATGCAATATGTCTAAATTCTACCCTTTCTGTTACATTGGTGTCCTTGATGAGAAGTATTTTAGGAAGAGTTGTGATAAGGATAAGGGTAATCCTTTAGGTGACTCATTCATTTATATGGTGGACTCAATATAAGAGGATCATGTGATGGATCTAGAGGTGGATATTATAACTAGGATTGTTCATATTGCGATGTTTTCTGTAGATTTGAATGTATTTCCCATTGACAGGAAAATAAGGATGGTCGAAGTGGATATGGAATTTTACTCATGTAATAAATCTACAGATCATAAAGACCATGTAGTGAATATTCTAGTTGATAACAAGGAGGAATCCTCTTCCAGCCCTCCTCTCGGGTCTTCGGTTACATCACCATGTAGTGATTCCGTGATGGGTAGAATGGATGAGACAAGTTCAGAGCAGCGGGTTCATTGGGTGTGGATAGACTCTGTTGAGCCCTTTGGGTGGTCATGGATATCCCCTATATGATTCGACCATAAAAATCAATTCATTTAATGAGTAATTTCATGATCACATCCAAGAGGCAGACATGGGTTCTAGGAATAATATCATGGGGGCATCACATCAGCTTGTAGATGCAGGTACCTCTTGAGGTACCTCTACCAAGGACACTTGTGATGAGCAATATCTAGCTCACCTAGAGGACTCTTTATCTCATGTCCCTAGTGAGAAAGCTTCCATGAGAAGAATATCATATGATTCACCCTTGCGTATCACTCATTCAGCCAACAAATTCATTCATCTTAGTGGGAAGCTTTGGGATAATGATTGGGATTCTTTTCCTGAACTTGATATGAATAATGGTACTCTATTAGTGGAAGAGTGGACTGAAGTGAATGGAAATGAGAAGATCAATAACACAATGGTGGATGAAAAATGGAAGGTTGGTCCTAAAACTAGAGGCAAAATAACAATTTTTAAATGACGATTCTATTTTGGAATTGTCTAGGGCCTTAGAAATCTCCCATGGTCAAGGCTATGAGGCATTTCATTGTGACTGGCATGCCATTCTTGATATCTTTAGCTGAATTGAAAATGACTTTCGATAAGTCGATCACCTTTAAATGGGTGAATCATCGTTAATCATTTGACTCCGAGAATCTTAATGATATTGGGGCTTCAAATATCTATATTCTAAAGCATGATAACATTAATATCCTCACATTAATTAGGAATTAACAGGTTTTCTCTGTAGTTGTTGGTATTTAGGGATCTTTTATTACATGTTCATCTGTGTATGAATCCAATTAATACATAAATATTATGGTGTTTTTGAGATATTTTAAATCCATTTCTACTTAGGTGCCTCACATTTGGGTTTCCATGGGTGACATCAATACTGTTCTTCATCCTGATGAGATACTTGTCACTCACATAAATAGATTTTTTGCCACCTATTTCACCTCATGCATCGATAGTTGTCATCTAAATAAAGTACATAACATTCGAGAATAATTCAAAAAGAGAAGATACACCCTCAATGGGTGTCAAGACAGTAAATTGAATAGGTTCTTTATAAAAATTGATGACATGCATGATTCTATTGTGGTCTCAGAGATGACTATACACATGTTCAACTATAATCATAGTCTGATTTTAGTGGGTATTTGTACATGTTAGTAAAGTTCCTCTCCTATTTTTTCAGATTTAACAATTGAGGATTGGTTATTCCAAGTTCTATAGAGATCATCTGCAATGCCTGGATAGTGGAGGCGATTGGAATCTCCCTTGCAATCTAGACTAGAAAGTTGAAACATGTGAAGAAGCAGATCATGTATTGGAGAAAGAAATTATTTTCATATTAGTAAAATAACATTAAGGTGGTTTAAAACACCTATTACATTTCCAAAATTAATTTCATAATCAGTATGTCCCGACTAGGGATGAGATTCTGGCCCTTTCGGTCCTTCATGGACTTCTTACCCTACAAGAAAGAATAAACAATAGCCAATAAAATGATAAATGGATGAAATAATGGAATATGAACTCAAATATTTTCTAATTATTTCATCGAGAGAAGAAGACACATTTAAGTGTCACTACTATTCAAATCAATGGATCATTATACATATCAGAGGCTAAAATCTCAAATGCTTTTGTAATCTATTTTATTGAATTATACTCCGATAAATGGAATTAATACATAACTCAACTACTTGATTAGATGCAGGCCACCATTGGTTCATAGCAATATCAAATGTTGGAGGCATTACAAATAGAGAAGGAAATCAAGGACACACTACTTTCCCAAAATATTGGCAGTGTATCTAGGAATGATAGTTTCACTAACAAACTCATTATGTTCTATAGGGACATTTTGAGCATTGAAGTTATTAGTGTTGTGGGTAAATTTTTCAATCATGCATCCATGCCTAACTATATAAGTACTTTTTTTATTTCCTTACCTCCAAAGACGGAAATATCCATGGATATCATAGAGTTTAGTCCATTTCCTATTGGTAAAATGATACCCAAATTCATCAGCAAGATAATTTTCATAAGGCTTACCAACATCACTGGAAAATAAATTACTCCCAATAAATTCAAGTTTGTTCGGAGTGGAAAATTCAAAGATGTATTCTCATGGAATTAGAAAGTATCATCACTATGAAAATGGATTTTAGGAATGGAAGCATTTCTCTTAATGAAGATACATCCATGGCATTTGACATTATCTATTGTAATTTAATCCCCATCTCTGGACATCTTTTTTCTGCGGATGAAGAGTAACTATGTGTGTGTCTGAATGACCTAGGGTAGGCTGGTAAATACAAAAACAATCTAAAATATATGGGACTAAATAAAACCCTTTTCAACAGTTTTATGCTGATGAAATAATTTGTTTTGGGAAGGCTGATTAAATTACAATTTCTTGTATTCCAATGTTGTTATCTTACTATGAAGTTATTTATGGGAAGGTGATTAGTTGGATGAAATCTATTATTACATTTAGGAATGGTATGTCCATATATATATATAATATATAGTTAGGATCTATGGGGTGAAGATACAACTCTTCATTTCATTTATCTTATTGTGCCTTTTTTGGGAAGAGTCAAATGTGATTATCTTGATGGTATTTACACTATAATAATTTCTCATGTGGTAGCATGGAAATGGAAATCCATATACCAAGTGGGTAGAATTTTTTTGGTGAATTTTTTTTAACATCTATATTTTCAAATGCCTTCACTGTTTAAAAATTGCACATAATCCTTATTAAAGAAAATCACGTTCTGATCTAGAATATTTATTTGGATTAAATCCATTTATGAGAAAATAATATTACAATTTCATAGAATTAATGTATCAATATAGTTGACATGGGAAGTATGGGTGATAAGGATTTGAGCTTATTCAATGGTGTTTTTATTATTATGTTCACATAGAGCTTGGTTTTTAGTAGTAATGTGTCATTATATTTTCCTTACCAATGTTTTTGTCCATGTTTTACAATGTGAATTCCATGTATGTTACATCATATATTTGGCCTACCATCAAGAATGACTTCCACGAATTTATTCAGTGATCCATTTTGATGGTTTTTTCCATGTTCTCATCTAAATATGTGGACAACCCGGTGGCTGGACATACCTATATATGAGATAATAGATTTTCTAGCCCCCATGAATTAACTCTCAATCACTGGTTAATGTCATAATTTTTTTTCTTTATGGATGTTTAATAGTCTAATTTGGTTCCATGTACCACAATATTGTTTAAATTCTTATGACTTTCTGGGATGGACTCCGAGCACGAATAGAAACCTCACTTATATAGAGTATTATAGGCATATGTGTTATCGCTCTACTCTGACTCAGGATTTCCTATGTGGGTTTGGAAATCCAATTATACTTCATACTCTGTACCTTCTCTTATGGAAGGTCTAGAAATATATACTTCTTATGCAATGTATGTTCCAGCAATCTGGGATGCATATTGCGCCTATATGTTACTTGTGTATATAGTATGATAAAACAATATAGAACATTTTTCTATCATGAAATTATTCATAACAATGTTTGAATTAGTTACATGACTTATTAGGCACTTTCTTCCGGACAAATAGCCTTTATAGGTTCATGTGTTATATCCAGGGAGCCAAAAACAGTTAACAAAATAATGTGTTGTTCTTGTCTGCTATTACTGTTGCATATGAGTTAATTTAAAAGGACCTGAATAGCATTTTATTTCACCACCAAATGCCTTCATTGAAGGCTGGGATGAATGTGATCTAGAGGGAAGTGTTATCCACATCTAAAATTCAAACATATATAAGGAATAACACTCTTTCTAACATAATTATTTAGAAGACACTCTGCATGTCTAGTAGGTTCAAGATAATTATTGTGTTAAAATCAATATGATGGATCCCTCTAATCATCCCATGGTTGAATGTGAATGTTGATGGGGGAAGCCTCATGTTCACCAGGATAGATAGATTATAGTGGAATCTTCTGCACGCATCATGGATTAGTTAAATGAATTTTCTACCACATTATCATAATTGGATTCGCAATTGAATCTATGATTTGGTCAATGATCAAGGCCATCAATTATGTGATTCAACATGGTGGGACGCATATCTGGGGGAAATATGATTTTAGAACTAAAGTTATAATTTGTAAGACACATAAATTAAATGAACCATGGAATGTGATTCCGTCATAGAAAACAGGTCTTATTTCCCGTGTACATTTGTGGTTCGATGTCAGTCATGTCTATATGGAGAAAAACCAGGATGCTGATGCTCTTCCCAAGTGGGATATCCCAAAGGTCTGCCTGAGATTTTCCATTATGAATCTAGATTTTTCCCTCATTTTTTTACAGAGATATGCATGGTGTATTTTACATGGGTATTTTGAATTGCTCTTGTTCAACTAATTTTTCTATTTTTCATTAATTTTAAATCAAAGGGGTTTTCCCATACTCTAAACATGCATGGTTATACGTAAGCCAGTTCTATAGATCCATATTCTAATGATAAAAATTAATAGAAATTATTTAAATTTAAAAAATTATATAATTATTATTACATAATGAATGTAATATGTATTCATGTATTCTCTTTATATAACTATACATGAAAGAAGTGATGGAATACTAATAATATCACAACATGTAGGTGGTAGTCTGCATGTACCCACAAGCTATACACTTCATTTCCAATATGAAGAAAATGGGGGGGATATTTTTGTCACATTATAATAATAACAACATTAAAATATTTATGAGGAAATATTTATTATGTTTGGATGGATAAATTATAATTACATGGATTATAATAATAAATATTCATTTAATTAGACATTTATGATGATTGCCAATTCTCTAAGAGACGTCCTTCGACATACAACTTAATCCTTCATATGATTGTTGTAGGGTAAGTCATTGAGACCGATAAAATATCTTACAAATCAAGAAATGTTTATTTGGAATTTATTTTTTCATAAATAGTGTATATATATTATAATTAATTTATTGGTCAAATGATCACTTTTATATGTGAGGGAAGGGACACACATGAAAATAAGAATATGATTTAAATAATATTAGGTCATTTTATTATAAATGTGGTAGATAATGTGTATCAAATAAATTAAAAAATAATATATTGTTTAAATATCATAATATAATGATATTCAGACAAGTTTATGTGTATTTTTTAGCATTATATCTTACGTTAACACCATTGTTTAACCCTTATAACCAGAACCATTTTAACAAATATTAACTGTTTTTAATATTTATTATCCCCAAAAATAAACATGTCCTCGTTATAATAGTTAATAATGAATATTAGAAATATGTTATCGATTCTATAAAACTAAATTCCTATATATGGGAGAAATTAATTTTAATATAAAATTAAAAAATTAAATTAAATTTTTTTAAACAAATAAATATTAAAGCCTAAAATTCAGTTTATATTAATTTATTGTTTACTATAAATAAATTATAATTAAAAAAATTATTGAACATATAGTATAATAATTCAATTTAAATAATTAATAAATAATCATTTATATTATCTATTTAGTTGAAAAAAAATTGTGTCCATATTAATAGATAATCAAAAAATTACATTTTGTTTACATTCAACTGATTTTATCATCATCATAAACCATGAAATAAATTTTTTTGTATAATTGTTAAATAAATAAATTTATTTCAATTAAATATATATTTTTATGGGGATTAACATATCGTAAATATTATAATATATAACACAAAAAATATATTCTAAAATATGGATTTTAATGATGAAATGATTTTATTAATATTTATGATTATATCATAGGAATAAGTCAATAAAATTTAATTTTAGAATATATATATATATATTATCCTATTCATAGTAGTCAATATAATTTCTAGTTGATAACTGTAACATTAAATAATAATTTTTAATAGTATATTGTCGTTAATTTAATCATAGTGTTGCATGAAGAGAAAAGTATCAATGAAATAACCATTTGATAAATGGAAATATATCATATTATATTGGTTTTATATAACTAAATGACCACTATCAATGTACATTTATATACAATAAATGGCTCTAGTAAATACTAAAACTTAGAATACCCCTTTAATTATATTAAGTATCTTTTAGAACGTTACAGACGAATACTCTACATTTTGGGTAGTGTATTTTCATTGATTAAATTTAAATGAAAAAGAGTTATATAATTGATTATTATATGTTGGAAAAATTATGATGAAGTATTTTTTAAGAGTTTATTAGATGTATCCAATCCCCGTAACAAATGTTATAATGCCTGAATTTCATTTAATGATTACGATAATTATATCCGGATTATGAATTTTGCAGAACCATTTATTTATTATAATGAAATATATGTTCCAATGTATTTCAATTTTTTAAGTAGTTTAATGGTTTTATTTATATTAGAAGTTTTTAATGTATTAAATACATTAAGATTAATAATGATTTTAAGATAATGTGGGACTAATGATTTTTAAAGAATGGATCATAGATACTCAAATGATTGATTTTATGGATCAGGGAAGCACATTTGTTAATAGATAATGTAGATGAATCCACCATATGATTTTTCTGGATTGTGAAATATTATTATAGTTCATTTATGTTTTTATATAAAATATATTTGATGTAGTCTAGATAGAATTATTTTTCTAATAGTGTCTATATGAAAATCATATAGTCTGTACGAGACAAATTGTCTAATTAATTCCACAGTGATGAATTCCTCATTAATTTAATATCACAATGCCATGAAATTTTGATTCATGATAAATATTGGAATTTGAAATGTATTTATGAAATGGAGCTAAATCATGATATTATTTTCTGCTCTATAAATTACCCACATCATATTTATACAATGATATTCATGATTCTAATTTACTGTCATTGAATGAAGTGTTTTTTTATAATTGAATATCTATGAGTTCTATGAGTCATTTTTTTAAGAAATATTTATGAGATAACGGTCATATAAACATTAATGTTACAAATGAGCATATTTTGGTTAAATTCATACAATGAAAATTATTTTAAACATTGGTTAGTTCATTGAATAGAGAATCATTATTATTCCATGAGATGAAGAACTTTAGTTATGTAATCAGATAGTGTTCATCCGGTAGAGTTATCAGCTAGAGGTATCAATGCGATGTCATTGGATATGGATTTCCAAATTCTCAGATAAGGTATCCGTGACCTAGCTATTAAATATAGCGCTTAGAATCATTATACTATACAATGTATTACAAAAATAAAAGAAATCATATAAAGAATAAATAAATGTCCTATGATTTTAAAAGATGAATATTGGGAATGTCTATGAAATATTTGTTACATGTTGTCACCAAATAAGAATCAATCATATCTTCATTTGGGAGGAAATTTTGGATCTATTTATTAGAGATAATTATATTGAGAAAGTATAGTAGACCTCCATGATAGAATTAGAGAGATCATATCAGAAAAATATGTGTAATTTCACCTATAAAATCAATGTCAACAATTTTTTCTGAATATATTGGATTGAGGATAATTTAAATGGTTACAAGACATTTGTTAATTTACAAATTTACAAATACTTATTTTATTTTGTTATGAAAACAATATATTTATAATCACTAAAAAATGACTTATTATAGTTATGCATTCAATAATGTATTTTTCATGAAGAAATGATCATGATTATCACCACAATATAATGATTTTTATTATATTACTAATATCATGATTTTTAAAAAAAAACTATGTTGTTTATTGATATATTATATATAATTTTAGGTTTTATAGGTATTCAATGGAAGGTTTTAATGAGAGGGGAATTAATATTTGTGTGTTATGGAATCAAATAATTTTATGTTATTATCGATATTTTTTGGATAAATGATTCTAATAAAAAGGGAACAAGATTCAATAAAACATTATTATTTAATATAGTTGTCATGGAATTGACATTTATTGAATTCATTTTTGATAAAGTATGGTTTAGACCTTTTTCTTTGAGTGTAATTCTATATTTTTTTATAGAATCAAATTAAATGGTACCAGATATATAGTTATTGGATTGATCATTTTATATAATTTGGTAGAGATTGAGGGAAGTAAAATATAAATAAGAGAATAAGGGATTCCATAAATATGTGTTGAATATAGAAGTATATTATAGATTCATATCAATGAAATAATTATCATATTGGGAAATTGCATATGGGCCTCTTCAAGATATGGTCGTTTTGAAAAAATAATATCATATCCATTTGAGATAGTTTGGACTGTTTTCAACAAAAAATATATAAATAATAGGGTTACGAGTTATATTTTCATTTGAATTCAATTAATAATTAATATAGAAGAATGGAAAATATATTTCTGTATATATATATATATATTAGGAAGAAAATAACAATGGAGAATCTTTCTAGTTTGTCTCTATAAAGGGGAATAATATTGTGTGAACTTCATTTCATGTAATTGAAGTATAAATAAGTTTACTTAATACTTATATGAATGTAATGGATGAGTAATTGAAGAATATATACGCACTAAGACATTAAACAAAGGGTGTAATAGTAATTGAATTCTATTTTATTGAAAATAAACTAATGAAGATGATGTATTTAAACATAAGAAATAAAATTCCTCACAAAAAGTTATAGTTGAAATTAGAAATCATCAGTCTTTAGAATGGATATTTATTTCCCCTATTTAAAACTATAAGGAAACAAACATTGGTTCATGGTTTTTTTCCCAACCATTGTAACTGTAATTATGTATAGTGGGAAATATATCTACTACTCACCACAATAAACAATAAGGATTATGGAATGATATTTCATAGTGAACCTTTTAAAAATTCCATGTTCCAACCTTTAAATATTTTCATATACATGGATAAGAAAATGATGAGAGAGATATGTAGTAATGACCCAGATAGTTCTAAGTGGCACATGGATTATAAAGTATTGATTGGATATATAGATTCTCAACACTGGTTCACAGCATATCATGATTTCATATACCCTCATGGTGTCCTATCAATTGGCCAATATGGAGGTTAAACTATATTATAATATCTATGTTATAAAGACTTAAAATTTTAATATTTTGTTTTTTCCCTATGTTTATGATCAAGAGTAGTTTTTTATGAATTCTGTTTATCATATTATATTTATATTTCAAACACGGCCATAATGAATAGTTAATAAATTATGAAATAAATGTTATATTATATGTCTCTATTAAGCTAAGGGTAAGTATAAAATTCCATTTCTTCTTTTAATGATAAAATAATATAGATATATATTTGAAATTGATGGAGATGTTGTTCATATTACAATAAAGGAATAGGAAAAGACATTAAAATAATATCAAATTAGGGAGACATAGTTAAAATGAAGCATGAATAAACAATTTATCAAACATCCCTCAAGAATAAATTCCTAGAATATGTTTTGGGGATCATGTACCCAAAAAATTATCAATATATATCATTTCACTGAATAAAAAATAATATTTATTCTATTCTTAGAAAAATGATTTCCATTAATTATGGAATCATGATAATATGACAGAATAGATCACCCATTATGATGGTGATAGATATAACAAGGATATGTATATTTATGAAAAGTTTAGAGAATGCATAAATATCTTCATGAAATTTATTTCCTTTGATATATGAACTTTGGATCATTATATATGATTGTCAAAATTTGAAAACATTAAATCAATGAAATTTAAAAGAAATACAAATTATTTAATACTCTAGATTTGAGAATTTATGAACATAATTAATGGTGAAACACAACATTAATAACAATGAGTTTTAATTGAATGTAAAATGAATTAATATTTTGGAGCATGACTCATTATTACATGAAATAGTTAATATTCAATAAGAAAACTTTTAAAAAATTAATATAAATTGCGAGAAGAAGGTGCCAATTTTGGAAGATCATAAGAACACCCTCAACATGATGTGTCATGAATTGGAATTCAAATTACTCAATTATGAAAATGAACATATTAAGTATTTATAAAAGAAAGGGAATACTATTTATTCGGAAAGATATATATAAAGAATTTTATTGATATAATACGTATAACATATGAAAATAATATACTAATAATTTTTAAGGATCGTACATATTTTTTTTTAAAGAAATATGTATTATTTATTACTTTTAATAATTAATTTCTATATCCCTAAAAATGTGTTTTACATGATCAAAAATGAAATATGAAAAGGTATCGACAAGAAAAATATAATTCGGTGAAAATAAAAAAAATATAGGATTTATAAGTGATGCGTATTTTATGTTGATTCACTGTGAAGATCGTAATAGGTTTCAATGAAACTAAACAATAACTTCCCATTTTTTAGAAATTATATACACCATGTTGTAGGTATAAGTAGATCAAAATTTGTGCGTAAATGTGTGTGTTATAATATGAATAAAAATTACAAAATAAATATTTTCTACATTCCAATAAATATAATATAATAAAATAATCTCTTTTCATTTAGTAGATAGCCAATGAAAATTATTCATTATTAATATATTAAGAAAACTATACACTTGAAAAATTTTGAATGGATAAAAATATATAATATATAATCAATAATAATGGTCAAAAGATTAGTCCCTTAAAATTTCAACATGTATCAATAGTTTATGGTAATGTATGAAATTAAAAGTTGGTAGAGGATGAGAAAATAAATTTTAAGAAGAAGGGATATGATTAATTTATGAAATAACCATACAATGAAGATATAAATTGTGATAAATGTATGTTCCTTAGATAAAAGAACCATAATTTTGTGGAAGAGTATTATATTCACACAAACTAATGTGAGGAATGGAACAAATAATATTCAATGTGGAGACAAAAAAATGTATTTCAGTGACCCAGATATATATAATTAATTCATCCAGTATTGGTGGAGAAGATAAATTCATACAAGGAACAATAGAATTTCCAGTTTCATAGGAGTTGATGAAATTCCACATTATGAAGTTAAAAAAATAAAAGATATTTTTAATAAATTTCAAAACATTTAATGATTTATTTTATGTAGTGAGATATACTATGATTAGATAAAATCATATATAATTACGAATTGTAATTCCATATCATGAGGAATTTTTAAATAAGATGAATGTAACACAACGAGATACATGTTCATTAATGGGACCTGAAAAAATTATACTTCAACCATAATTAAATTGAATATGTTATAAGATCCATTGTAATGACCAGGACCTCTCTGGTCCATTACATTGTAAAAATTTGGTGATAGAGGTGTTCCGGGAGGTCAAGGTGACATATCCGCAACACGTTGCCAAATATTCCCATTCTAGTGAATAGTTCCAATGGTAGGAAATTGTGAACTATAACATCACATTATGTATTTAGGTACTTTTGATGTTTCTAACTACCTCCATTTTGGATTAGTGACTTGGGGAATGCGTTTGGGTGAACATTTAAGTAGAACTAAATGGCAGTAGCTTTTACACCGGAGGCACACGATTTGTCTAAACCGTGCGGCCAAACCGTGCGTAGTTGGGTTTGGATACAGTAGCTTACACACAGACGGCGCATGGTTTTTCTAAACTGTTCGGCCAGACCATGAATGAAGGGTGGAAAAGAAGTAGCTAATACACAGTTATCACACGGTCTGTCAAACCATGTGAACTAACCGTGCGACCACTTAAATGAGATTCTTAAATTGTGGATCTCACACGGTTATAACTCTATGTTCCTTTTCATTCCTTATAAGAGAACCTAAATCGGTATTTTGCTTCTACTATGGTCAGGAAGGGTTCTATGTTCATTCCAGAGGTGATCTGAAGGCTTCTCTTGGCGAATCAAAGCTAGATTCTCAAGGCATGTGATCGTTCTTCTTCGTTCTTGATCGGTTTCTTAGATCCACATAGATATACTTCTCCCCTTATCTCGGTTTCATACACCTGCATCCGTTATGGGTAGATCTAAGTGTGTCGATGCTAAATATGATGAGTTTTGGTCTTGATCTTGCTAGAAGAGAAGATCTACGGTGGGTTTTTGGAGAATCTACCCGGGTTTATTGAGAGGTCTTTGACCGTCATGGTTTTCGTAAAAAAAATTTGAGGTAGGGGATTCATTGCTTCACTTTCATTTATGTGCAACTGTATTGATAGCATGTTTTATCCCACCGGATTACATTGAAATTAACTTAATAAATATTTGAACTAAATAAATAAATTGTTATCGCTCGTAAGTTGTTGCCTCTTGTTTTGATAGATAGTGTGATATATATGCCTTTTCTTGATGAAAATCAGTAAAGAATGTAAACTATGATTAATTGATATTTTTTTTGCTAAAATTTATGAGGTATGTAAACAAATATCGTTCTCGTTGTAATTTTATGTTAATAAAATTTGAGAAGTAAGAATGTTTGATCATTTATGATATCATACAGTTTTGGTTTCCCGAATTTGGAACCACTAAATTAAATATTTAAATTCAAGATGGATTAAATAATTTATTTTTTGATAATTATTTGAAGGGTTCTGAGTTACCCTCGTGATTGTTAAAGGGCTAATAACCCAATTTATGTGATTTTTGTTTTTCATACTACTTGTGTTGTGACTTGATCATGGATGGGTTTTGTGATATGTGGGGGCATGGGGGCCTTTTGGTTGTGGTAGAAGATGATGCCTATAGTGGTGAGATGCATCATTTTATGCATGTGGGTGTTAGGGAGGACACTAGGGATGATGGAATGGGATGGATGTGATTGTTGGATGCTTGTTGATTCTTAATGGTTGATTGTCTACTTTACTTTTCCCCACTGCTGAAAGAAGCTGGTCTTGCTTACCCTTCTTCCGAAAGAGGAGAAGACGCGCGGGGTATGCCACATGTTATCCATGTTTATCTTCTCATGGGAGGATGGGTATACACACTTCCTATAAGTGGAAAAGACTTGACAGGTAGTACATCTACTCATCGTGTGGATTCCCATGTGTTTAGTAGCATAGAATGTGAATCTATAATGCCTGAGAATGTGGGAATGTAATTCTATAATGAATAATTGAATAAGTGGGGTTAACCCATGGGGATGTAGTTCCTGGAACATAATGATGAGGTTGTAATTTTGAAGGAACCGTTGAATTGGGTATGATGGTAATGAAATTTAATGTGGAATTGTTCATAGTAAATTAATGTTTAAGGAATTAATTAACGTAAAGTGAAACTGATAAATAGGTAATGAAGTAATCTAATAAATCTCTATAAATGGTTGTATGATTATAGGATACCTAGTCTTAGATGTAGCAGCCCGAAGTCTGAGAGACATTAGCTGCAGTTCTATCTATGACTAGGTTATACCCATAGTGTGGTTGTGAGATATAATATATTCTGAAATTTTTGTGTTTCTATATGCCACTCAACCCTGTTAGTAAGGGAAACTGACACCCCGAATATTCTGAGCCATGGGGGTGGTGTTTTCCCCAACATTTCAATGGGAGGGTGAATGGATGACTACCCCCTTTGGCCCCGCTCTCTTCTCTTGGTTGATACTTGTGCTGGTAGGAACAACGGTTAGTTTTCCATATATGTGTGTGTAGAGGGACTTAATGGCTTGTGGTTATTCTCACAAATATATTATAAATATAGTATCCTATGGACTACTATAGGTGTAATGTGTATAGGTTGTGATGTCTTGATGATCCTTAGTCGGTGTATGGGCTCTAATTTCCTTAGGTATAATACCCAACGTATGATACATGTTATGCGAGCTGTGGTGGCTCCAAGAAATAACCTGGTTACTTGTGGTTGTATGGATGGTGTAGTGCTTCGCCCAAGTGTCTGCGAGAAATCCTTTGTGTTCCACGAGGTGCACATTGTGGTGCTTCACCCAGGTGTCTATGGGAAAGCCTTTTGGAGAGAGATGCTCAGGATGTGTGACGTTGGAGAAAAGTGGAAAACTAGTGGGGAAGTAGTAACGGGGTACCCTTGATATTATTTATTATATGATATATTATTGTGTGTGTTACTTGGTGAGAGTATCCATGGTTTGGTTGAGAACTTAGTATACTTGTCTAGGTGATGAGTTAGTTTCACTTGTTTTTCAACATGCTTTAGCATGGTTTCTTTACTTTTGCACAAGAGGATTTGGGGAGTATCTTACTGAGTATACTGCTAAAATCACTCTATGTATATATAAACTATTTTTGAGGTCACTTGGATCTTGTTGGAGATCATGCTGGTTTCGACTAGATAGGGGTCGCAGGAGCTGTTCAGGCTTGTGATTCCTAAACCTTTTACATTCATTAGGGTACTTGTAGTTTTTCACTTCCACTTTTAGTACTTTTGCATGAAATTTCATATATGCACATGGGTTTATTTTATATTCCATATCTGAGTTGGTGTTGATAGGTTTCTATATAATATCTATCTTCCACATGTGTTTTCTTAGAGGGTAATGCCTCCCATTTATGTGTTTACATTACCCTCGGTGATAGTAGACAACCCAGGGCCTACTGAAGGTGGGAATCGGGGATCATTATCTCCCTTCTCACATTTCCAGCCCAAGAGGGGTACACTTTGTGGGGAGGGGTCGTGATAGAGTGTTATCAGAGGTCTGGTTGAGGGATAGGGTAGAGTATGGAGTTAGGAAAAGGTGAGGTTTCATGGGTTGGTAGGGCAACAATGACATTAATGTTTAGCAAGTGAGGTAAACACTAGACACTGACGTCGACACAGGCGTTTAGGCCCCCCTATGAACAGATGTATAGACCTTTATGTTTATAATGGCTACTAAACTAGGTGATACTAGTTGAAGGGTAGATACCTAGGAAAGTATCATGCATCATTCTTCCTTGTTCCTGTGTTTTAATGGGTAGACATTGGGTAAGGTTAACCTAAAACAAATAAAAGAAAACATTTAATAAATTAATGTTGAGTCTTCCATAATCCTGGTTTAGGAGATCTAACGGTTTTTTATTTTATAGGTATGGCTCCAGGTCGACGTCCTCATCAGGTTTGCATTGAAAATGTCTAGCAGGTTGTTCCAGCAGATCGCCACAGGGTATAGGTTGATGACCATGAAACTAGGAGGACGACACACCGAGAGTTTCAGAGCCAGAGTCTATAGAAGTACAAGGGCTCTGTTTCAGATGTAGTGATGGACTATTGGTTAGAGGTGTTCCGAGGCAAGTTTAGGTTTGAGTTTCTTTCTTTGACTACGAAGGAATCTAGTCGCCAGGATGAGGAGGCTAGGGTGAGGCATTTCAAGGAGGCTATGTGTCTAGATATCCAGTTCCCGGTCACCCCATTTATGCTGAAACCATATCTTATTGTGGTGGAGAGGGTAGAGGTTGTCTAGAGGTATTTTTTCAGGACTGTATCATCACAATAGGGGAATCGGCATGATCCCTCATGAAGTAGAGTTGTGGTCCAGGGACCCCGGTTTTCAAGGTAGAAGAGATCCCGTTCATCCGGGGGTAGGTCTCAGCCCTTCACATCTCATTTCTCCAAAGGCCGAAACTCTCAGGCTTCTGCCAAGGGATCATGCACTTTTTTTTCTTGTGGTGGTCGTGGTCATCAGCAGTGGTAGTGCCCGACCATTCAGAGTGGTCATCGTGCACTGGGTGCTACGCTTCAGGTTCCTCCATTGAGGCACTTTCAGCCGAGGCAGCAACAGCTAGTATCAGCAGCTTTAGATTAGAAGAGGGTATATGGGGAAGGTAAAGGACATCCCCATGACGCTCCACATCCTCAGAGAGCATAATGCGGCCGTGGTGGTGGTTGTCATCAGGGTCAATGAGGCCATGGGGGAGGTCGGGGTCAGCTTCATGCTCTAGCATTGCCAGCTCCAAGAAATCCAGATGTCGTTCGAAGTACCCTTTGCATGTTTTCAACCGTGGTGTTTTCCTTTTTTGATTTAGGTGCGACACACTCCTTAACATCTCCTACCCTTGTCCATGGTTTGGGACTTGAGGTTGAGAGGCTTCCAGTGCCCTAGGTGTTGACTACTCCAGTTGGAGGTCGAGCTAACGTTTTTGATGTATGTAGAGACTGTGAGCTAGTGTTGGAGAACACCGCTCTTTGGGATATTTCATATGTTTAAGAATACAACCATATGATTTCATCCTCAGCATGGATTGGTTGTATTCGATATAGGCTATAGTGGATTGCTTCACAAAGAAGGTCGTTTTCATTGATGATGATAGAGATAAAGTGGTGTGTGTCGACGAGCGAGACCCTTGGATGCATCATATGTGCATTACGTCCTTATCATCCATGATAGTTAAGATGATGCCGATTTCTTCAGAGGTTCAACAATTGGGTTTCCTAGGGTCGTAGAGGAGTACCCTGATGTCTTTCCAAAAGATTTTGTAACATTACCCCCTCAACGAGAGATCGAGTTTGGGATCTAGCTATAGCCAAGAGAGTCTTCTATCCCAATCACTCCATATAGTATGGCCCCTTCTGAGTTATGAGGGCTACGTATACTGCTTGATGGTATGATACAGTGTGATTTTGTTCGGCCAAGTGAGTCACCGTGGGGTTCACGGGATTTATTTGTGAAGAAGGCTGGCGGTAGTTTGCATTTGTGTTTTGATTATCATTACTTAAACAATGTGACAATAAAGAATTGGTATTATCTTCTACGGATTGATGAATTATATGAACAATTGAACGGTGAATGTTGGTAGTCAAAGAATGACATGCGGTCAGGATATCATCAGATGCATGTAAAGGATGAGGATATCCCGAAGACTACTTTCCATTGTCTTCATGGGCATTATGAGTTCATTATAATGCCGTTTGGTGTGAGTAATTCTCTATCTATATTAATGGGATTTATGAATGTTGTGTTCTATGAATTCCTAGACAAGTTCATGGTGGTTTTGTTCGATGATATCCTTGTGTAATTAACATCTGAGGAGGAGCATGCAGAGCATCTACACTCTGTTTTGGGAGTCCGTCGTCAACATCAGTTGTTTGGGTAGTTGTCCAAGTTTGAGTATTGGGCACGATAAGTCCATTTCATGGGGTATGTTGTGTCCCAACAGGGAGTAGCTGTGGATCCATAGAATATAGAAGCATTTGTATCTTGGGAAGCCCCCAAGATAGTGTCAGAGGTACGAAGTTTCCATGGTCTCGCAGGCTAATACATGAGGATCGTAGACAATTTCTCACGATTTTCATCTCCTCTAATAGCTTTGACCAAAAATGATCAGGAATTCAGATGGACTGATCAATTCCAGGAAGTTTTCATGTATCTAAATGAGAAGTTATTAAGTTCTCTCATCCTTTGTATTCCTACTAAGGGAGTTCAGATTGATGCTTTCTGTTATGCATCAAATATGGGGTTAGGTTGTGTTCTCATGCAGCAGAGGTCAGTTGTTTCTTATGGGTTTCGACAGTAACGTCCTCATCAGCCCAACTATGCCACCCATGATATTGTGCTGGAAGCCTTGGTGTTTTCTCTGATGTTTTTGAGACATTCCCTCATTTGTTTGCACTTTGTGGTTTTCACCAATCATAAGAGTTTGAGGTATGTTTTCCCCCAAAATGACTTGAACATAAGATAATGTCATGGGATGGTGTTCTTATAGGAATACGACTTCAAAATATCATATACACCTGGAAAAGGGAATGTTGTAGCTGATGCGCTAAGCCAAAAGTCACGTAGTGATGCTGTGGGCGAATCTGGTGATTCATGGAGAGTAATGGAAGAACTGTCAGCATTACATCTTGATATGGGATATGTTCGGGGTAATAGTTGTCTTTTTCAGAAGACATTACAGTCATCCCTGAGGCAGAATGTGGAGGAGTCCCAGCTGGGAGATCGTGAGGTGGAGGTCTGGAGAGAATGATTTTTTTGTGGTGAGGACTCTGATGGTTGGTCGGAGGATGAACAAAACCCAGTGTTATATCATGGAAGGATTTTTATTACCATGAAGATGCATGAGATGGTTCTCAAGGTGTTCCATTCTTCTCCTTTAGTAGTACATCCTGGCATGACAAGGATGCACTGATCCTTGAGGAGTCAGTTTTGGTGGCTTGGCCTGAAGCGTGCGGTTGCAGAGTTTGTTTCTCGATGTTTATTCTTCAAGAAAGGGATGGTCGAACACCGTGTTCTAGGTGGTCTTCTCCAACCATTAGTGATTCGTCAATGGAAGTGGGAGGGCATCTCAATGGACATTTTTACTGGTCTGCCTTGATCTCTAGGAGAACATGATGATATTTGGGTTGTAGTGGATCGATTAAAACTATAGGCCCACATTATAGTAATCAAGGAGTCAATCTCAGGGGAAGTTTTATCAAGGTAGTATCTATAGGAGGTGGTGAGACTTCATGGAGAACCTAGGACGATAATTTCTGATCGAGATCCTCATTTTACCTCCAGGGTGTGGAGAGATCTCCAGCATGCTTTCGGTTCACAACTATGATTTAGCAATACTTTTTATCTTCAAATGGATGGTTAGACAGAGCGATCAATCCAGACTCTTGAAGACATCTTATGCTCTTGTGTTCTTGATTTTGGAGGGTCATGGATGAGTTACTTACCTTTGGTGGAGTTCTCTTAAAATAATAGTTTTCACTCCACAATCAGTATGGTTTCATTTGAAGACTTGTATGGTTGGCCTTTTCGTTCTTCATTATGCTAGAATGGGGTTGGAGAGTCAGCAATTCTCAGACCGAAACTAGTACAGAATACAACAGAGGTGGTTCAGGTGATTCGTGAGAGGATAAAGACAACACATAATCATCGGAAATCATATGCCGATCAAAGAAGGAGCCCCTTAGAGTTTAATGTTGGGGATCATGTGTTTCTGAAGGTGACTCCCCATCATGGGAATCAAAGGTTTGGTCATGGAAGTATGATTTCTCCCCAGTTTGTTGGGCCTTTCGAGGTGTTATCTCATGTTCGAGTTGTGGCATATCAAGTAGCACTTCCCACAAAGATGAGTCAGATACATGATTTTTTCCTTGTTTCACAGCTTTGTCGTTATATTCATGATGAATCTCACTTCATCAATTGGGGTGAGATCGATGATTACGATGATGAAACATTTGAGGAGTGACCTGTGGAGATCCGAGACTGCAAGGATAAGGTGTTGCATGGGCGTTCTATCCCCTTAGTTCATGTCTTTTGGTGACACGGTGGCATGGATAAGAGTACCTGGGAACGTTAGTTATAGATACATGATCAATACCTAGAGTTGTTTGATTTTTAACTATTTTCTTGTAATGATGTTCCCTTTTTGGTTAGACCTCTCATGTTTTTTTTATGTTTTATTTCTTTTGTTGCTTTTGTGGCTTCCTCTCTTTTGAGAGGTATCTGGATGGGTGGTTGTTCAAACCCTGTTTCGCTTTCACTTTAGGTGGGTTTTGGATTCTCGGGAACGATAATGTTTTGAGAGGTATCTGATGTAATGGAACGGACCTATCTGATCCATTACATTGTGAAAATGTCATTTTAGAGGTGTTCCATGATGTCAAGGTGACTTATCCCCTACACTATGCCAAAAAATCCCATTTAGGTGAACAATTTCAATGGTATGAAGTTGTGAACTGTAACATCACCTTATATTTTTAGGTACTTTTGTTGTTTCGAACTACATCCATATTGGAGTAGTGACATGGGGGTGCGTTTGGATGAACTTTTAAGGAGAACTAATGAGAAATTTCTTTTTCATGGGAGTCGCACAGTTTTCAAAACCGTGCGGCCTAGTCATGCGTAGTTGTGTATGGAGGTCGTAGATTCATGCATGGGAGGTGCATTGAATATCTATTCTGTGTGGCCAAACCATGCAAGAATGGGGGCCAAGGAATTAGCTAACGTACGGTTAGCGCATGGTTTCTCAAACCTTGTGAACTAACCATGCAGCCACATAAATGAGATCCATAAATTGTGGATCTCACTCAGTTATGCCTCTATGTGCTATGTTTTTCCTCCTAAGTGACCCTAAATCAGGATTTTTCTTCTCCTATGGTTAGGGAGGTTTCCCCTTTCGTTCCGGAGGTTATCTGAAGGCTTTTATTGGAGAATCAAAGACAGATTCATGAGGTATGTGATCGTTCTTCTTCATTCTTGATTCGTTTCATAGATTCATATAGATCTACTTCTCTTCTTCTATCGGCTTCTTAGACCTACATCCGTTATGGGTAGATTTATGTGTGTTGATGCCAAATATGATGAGTTTTGGTCTTTATCATGCTAGGAGAAGATATCTAATGTGGGTTTTTGGAGAATCGACCCGAGATTCATGAGCGTTCTTTGAACATTATGGTTTTTCTCAAAAACAATTAAGCTAGGGGATTTATTGCTTCTCTTTCTTTTATGTGAAATGTTATTGTTAGCATGTTTTATAACACTGGATGACAATGGAATTGACATAATAATTATTTTAATTGTAAAATTAAATTGTTATCGCTCGTATGTCGTTGCCACTTGTTTTGATAGATAGTGTGATATATATTCTTGTTCCTGATGAAAATCGGTAAAGAACGTAATCTGAGAGTAATTGATATTTGTTTGGCTAAATATAAAAAGGCATATAAACGAATCTGGTTCTTGTTGTAATCTGATGTTAATCAATTTGGAGAAGTAAGAATGGTGGATCATTTGTGATACCTTACTGATTAGGTTTCCCAAATTTGGCACCTACGAATTATATTTTTTAAATAAATATGGATTAAATAATTGATTGTTTGATAATTACTTTAAGGGTTCTGTGTTACCATCTTTATTGTTAAAGGGAAAATAGCCTAATTGATGTGATGTTAGTTTTTCCTACTGCTTGTGTTGGGATGCGATCTTGGAAGGGTTTTGTGATATGTGGGGGAATTGAGGCCTTTAGGTTGTGGCAGCAGATGACACCTAGAGTGGAAAAATGCATCGATTTATGCATGTGGGTGTTAGGGAGGACACAAGGGATGATGGAATGGGTTGGATGTGATTGTTGGATTCTTTATGATTCTTAATGGTTGATTGTCTGTTTTACCTTTACCCACTGCTCAAGGTAGCTGATCTTGCTAGCCCTTCTTCCGAAAGAGGCGAAGACGGGTGGGGTCTATCACATGCTTTCCGTGTTTATCTTCTCAAGAGAGGATGTGTCTACACTCTTGATATAAGAGGAAAACACCCAAAGGGTAGTATATCAACTCAACGCGTTGAGCCCCTTGGGATTAGTACCATAGTATATTTTTCTAGAATGATTGGGATTGTGGGAAAGTAATTCTATAATGAATAATTGAATAAATGGTGTTAACCCCTAGGGATGGAGTTGAAGGAACATAATGATGAGGTTGTAATTTTAAAGGAACATTTTACTTGGGTATGATGCTAATGAAATTTAATGTGGTATTGTTCATAGTTTATTAATGTATAAAGAATTATTTAACATAAAGTGAAACTGATAAAAAAGGAATGAATTAATCTAATAAATATATTTAAATGGTTGTATTCTTCTAGGATACCTAGTATTAGAATTAGTAGCCGAGAGTCTGAGAGACGTTTGCTGCAGTTGTGTCTATGACTAGGTTATTCCCATAGTGTGGTTGTGAGATATAATATATTCTGTACTTTTTGTGTTTCTCTACGATACTTCACCATTTCAGTAAGGGTAACTGTCACCCTAGGGATTCTGAGCCATGTGGGGTGTTTTTTCCCACATCATTATGGGAGGGTGAATTGGTGACTACCCCATCTGGCCCCGCTCTCTTCTCTTGGAAGATACTTGTGATGGTAGGCACATCAGTTAGTTTTCCCCATATATGTTTGTAGAGGGATGTAATGGATTGTGGTTATTCACAAACATATATTCTGGATATAGTATCCTATAGAGTACTATATGTGTAATGTGTATAGGTTGTGATGGCTTGAAGATCCTTACTCAATTTTTGGGCTGTAATGGCTTGAGGTATAATACCCGACGTATGATACACGTTATGTGAGTTGTGGTGGCTCCCAAAAACTACCTGATTACTTATGGTTGTGAGGATGGTGTACTGCTTCACCCATAAGTCTCTGGGAAGCCTTTGTGTTGCACGAGGTGCACATTGTGGTGCTTCACCTAGGTGTCTACAGGAAAGCCTTTTGTAGAGATATTCTCAGGACGTCTGATGTTGGGGAAAAGTGGAAAACTAGTGGGGAAGTAGTAGTGAGGTACCTGTGATATTATTTACTGTATAATATAAAATTGTGTGCATTACTTGGTCATTGTATCCATGGTGAGGTTGGGAACTTATTATACCTATTTAGGTGACGAGTTAGTTTCAGTTGTTGTTCACTGTGCTTTAGCATGATTTCTTTACTTTTCCATGAGAGGCTTCGGGGAGGATCCTACTGAGTATACTTTTAGACACACCCTATGTATATATAAACTATTTTTCAGGTCACTCAGATCTGGTTGGAAATCAAGCTGGTTTCTACTACTTGGGGTTGCATGAGTTGTTCGGGCTTGTGATAGCTGGTGTTTTTACTTTCTTTTGGGTACTTGCTGTTTTTCCCTTCTAGTATTAGTACTTTTTCATGACATTTAATATATGCACATAGATTTTTTATATTCCAGTTATGAGTTGTAGTTGATAGGTGTCTATCTTATCTCTCTCTTTATCATGTGTTCTCTTAGAGGATAATTCCACCCATTTATGTGATTACTTTACCCTCGGTGCTAGTCTCCAACCCAGGGCCTCCAGGAGGCGGTAATCAGGGGTCATTATCTACCTTCTCACATTGTCGGCCCCGGAGGGGTACACATTGTTAGAATGGGTTCGTGAAAACTATTATATACTAATAATATTTATTAATATGTGGTTTAATAATTAATATATAACTGATAAGGAATCATTTCGGTGAAAAACATCTGAATCCAACTTTCACAGTAAGAAATATGAAGACACAGCCTATTTCCATCTTATTTTTTACATTATTTGTATATAAAATATAGTTAATTTAAGGTAAATAATAATATAATGGGGAGAACATTATATAATGGATGGTATATTAATATTGAAATAAATTCCCTAATGAAGTTAGCTTTCATTGAATATTCAAAAACTTGTATTCTTAAATCTAAGAATATATTCCATTTTTTCTCTACATAAAAAACATTATATTCATATGTTGAATAGATAATACATTGTAAATAGCATAATTAATACATCCATTTTAAGTAAATAAATGTTGAATGATTAATAATCTCTCAAAAAAATATTTCATAAAAACATTATTACATTGGAATGTTCAAATAGAGTTTCCTTGAAGAAGATTCATATTTTTTTAATCTATTAACCAATATTAAAATTAATAATAAATACCACCAATGGTTAAAATATAAATCATTAATGATGTTTGAAAATAAAAGGATTTAATTTCTATAAGGAGTCATAACCTAATTTTTTTTCACCTGAATTATTTTATCAAAATTTAAATTTGAGAGTATTAGTTTAGGGTTGATTCATTTAAAAACTATTATAAATACAAATTTGTATAATGATTATATAATTTATATTTATCCAAATTAATAGAATACTTTTTCTTATCATTTTAGTTTAAATCACTATATTTTATTAGTGATAATTTTTCTGTCAATATCATATCCCATTATTTTCAGTATTGATCAGGGATATCATAGCAGAATATATAGTTTATTAAGGTCACATTTTTAAGAGTGAATTGATAACATATTATAAAATAAAATATATTTATATTTTATAAGGGTAAGAAAAATTGAAATATATATTTTAAAATAAAGGGAAAATAATGATAAAATGATTCACATATTAAAATATTAATTTTCAAGGTATTTTTAAAAATTAAAATGGGGTGATTTTTGTGTTAGAAATATTTATATATTATTTTTTGAAAACGTTTCGAAATACTTTCTAATATATTTTATATATATCATTCATGATTATTATATGATGTTATTTTTATGTATCTAAAGATGGTAATGGTGAATATATAACATGAAAGGTGAATAAAGATGACATTGAATATGAAACCAACATATAATGATTCATAATAGATAACAAGAAACTTAGTAGATCGAGGTAATTATATTAACACTAAATGAATTAAAGTATAGATATTATTTAGTCTACTATTTTTATTAGGGACATATAATTGTGTGTTCTTAATATATAATATCATTTGATGCATTGTGAAATAATACTCATTAATTAAATATCACAATTAATTTGTATATGATAAAATATGAATAATGGATAATGAAATCTCTATTTGAAATAGAGTTAAATATGGTTATGATTAATTTATCTCCACGGTTCCAAACATTTTTTTATAAATTTATATTCTTGATTCTAGAATATGTTCAATGAAGTAATACTTTTTTGTAAGACAAGTGGATAGAATTTTTTTTTTAATTTCAAAACATAATAAATAATGAAGAAGTAATTATTAATGAATCATGTAAATTTTGTATGATGTTTCATGTGTCCAAGGTATACATAGTCCACTAGAGTAAATTTATTAAGTACAATAAAAAATGAAAGATCATGCTCCAAAAAAAGACTAACATTTTTAATGACATCATATGTCCTCTATAATATTATTTCATTAATCATTTGATTCTATGTGATTTCATTAGATATAGTATTTTGAATGATTGAGTGTATTATTCTGGATAGATGCTTTCGATGGAGATATGTGGATGTTTCTATTGGATAATATATTTCAATAAAATTAAGTAAAATGTAGAAGAACAGGATGGGGATACATTGGAAGGTGATAGATCGAGGATGAAAATGAATGATGATGATTCTAATTTTCCTTATATATGTATCAATTGACTTCATCTAATATCCATCATAGGTTTCACTAGAAATAGGTGGCATGGTTGACCTCCATGTGTGGATCAATCAAAGGGTTCTAAAAAAATTATGATTTCACAGGACAACGAAAGGAGGATCAAAAATTTAAACCATTAAATGGTGGAATAATGTAATGTATATAAGGAAAATCATTTTGGATAAACCGAAAATTAGTGTGGTTATCATATAAAGTAGACATAATTATTAAAATCTCTATGGAATTTGATGATTCCGAGTTGTACAGCTAATAAATAATTATTCATGGTGGATGTAATTTGAGTATATTTAAAAAAATAAGTATCATATTATTATTTATGATTCCCATATTGTAGAAAATTTAATATTTCTTTTAGTAATATCCAAATATTCGTAGGTTTTGAGGCATTAAACTGAAAGCCGTCTTATTTGGGGAATTCAAATTTTTATCTCGGAAATACAAATTTGACATTATTAATCCCTATATTTCATTTACATAAAAAATTATTTTATAAATTGGAGTATAAAAATTGATACATTGTTTTGGAATTTAATTATTTAGTGTGTAATAATTTTTTAGTTAATGTTGTGTGATATGAAAAATGGACAGATAAGGGGGGATAATTGATAGAATTAAAATTATTGGGTTAAATGATATAATATTATAAAATATAAAACTATATATTATAATCATGTGATATTGTTAATTAAACTGGATGCAGATATCAAAATAAATATAATTATGAAAATGATCTTTTTGAATATGAAATATGGAATATAAATAGACAAGCCACAAATTGATAATTTAGTTCAAGAAAAGCACACAAAGTTTCCCTTAGATGGTCTCCATAATTGAATGGATTTTATGGTATTCAAGACCTAAATTTATATAGGAGACATCATCTAAATAATACCCTCCCAACTGAAAAGAGAGATAATGAATCCATGAACACTGTATTTTAAAATGAACTATGTAAAAAATAATCCATTGCAATTTAACAGAGAAGAAAGAAACCAATAATGAGAAGTGGGGATAAAATAGATGGTATTACTTTTTTTAAGATCATTTAAATTCCATTTACACCTATATTATAATATTTCATATAAAAATAATGTATGTTTATAAGTGATAAATTTTTATTATAGAGGGATCCAAGGGGTTATAAAAAAAGAACATAGGAAAAATAAGTGATAGATAATGGGAACTCGTGGTATAAATTATATATAAAATAATGCTAAAAGGATCATGATGATAATTTTTTATGATAAATTCATTGGATTACGTAAATTGATATTTATAATTGCAATACATAGTGGTCAATTTAATCTTATTTTGTAAAGGAAGAGAGAAGACAAAAAATTCATGCTATTTGGAGATGAAATGTTTTGTTGGATTGAATATCATTCAATTTCAAGAACCTAAAAATTTAATAAACATACAATAATCCTTAGTATTTTTTTTATAGCCTCCATGTATGTCTATGTTTTTTAATATTATGTCAGGAAATTAAGATCATAGAAGGGTACTTTGTGAAATTAATTAATTAATAATAAGTTATATAACTATGATGTCACTAGATACCTAGTTTCCACTAGGGAGTAGTCAATACCAACATTGTGCTGCTTGAACCTTTCATTCTTCCATTTTTTTCCATGTGAGATAAATATGCAATCATGTTGGACATATTTATGTTTATATTCAATTACTCATTATACCAATTGTCATAAAACAGTACAATAGATTTCGGTTTCTTATTACAACATTTAAAAGGAAACATATACAATTAATTTACATGTGATTCGGATTTAATGTGACATGTCATCCAATCATAATAACGTAAATTATATGAAAGCAATAAACGAGATTTTTTTTTAATAATATAGAAACAGTTGTATTTTTTCAATATCATCGATACAATTAAAATGTGATGTTTAATAATATCATTATTTTTTATTATCCCAATAGAATGATAAAAAATAAAGATATTGAGGAGAGACATGATTTAAAAGGGGATATAAAATATTAAATTGACTCATGTCCCCCAGTGTAAAAATTTATAATCAATGTTATACCCCATAAAAATCACCATTTGAAAACATCATCATATTATCATTTTCTTCTCCAATAAATACCTCCACCATTGTGATTATCAGAAAATTTCCTTCAATATATGTGTTTTAGAGATCTAATAATATAAATATTTAAGATAATTTCAAAATAATCATAATGAAATACATAAATCACATATATGAAAATAACAAAAAAATTATAATAGTAGTTTTTTAAACATTCATTCATCAACATCTGTATATAAATTAACATATAAAAAAATAAATACTATAATGCTCAGGATGATATTGTAAATACACATGAATAATGAATTTTGAAAAATATATTCAAATAAGATAAAAAATGATTTGGAAAAAAAATTAAGAATAATTCAAATATATAGACTATTAAAATTATATATATCGATTATATATTAATGATATATAAATAAAAATATTCATGGAATAGAATGTAAAGAGTTTAAAAATATAAATAAACAATATTTTAAAAAATGAAATAATACAGTGAAATAAAAAAAACTCATATATTTTAGATTATCCAATTTTTTAATTTATTGAATATCCACCATATGAAAACTAATTTATGTTTCATGGTAAATCCTAGTAAGATATTGTTTTTTCATTTTGGTACCCTTTATGGTCGAATAGTGTTAGCACATGATGATTTTTGAATAGATATATTTTTCTATCGACAAAATTGGTATTTTTTAGAACCAATATATATTATATTTTGAAAAATATTTGATAAAATATTAATTGAACTTCTATTACAATATTTATAATTTTTATTACCATATTCATATATATGATGCATCAATTTTTGAAAATATTATTAAAATTTATCATGAGAAATTACATTCACAAATGTCATAATTTATGAAGATATTTCAATTTTATTTTAAAACCCAACACCGACATTATTTGAATGGAAAAATTTAGAATCAAGTATACTATTCAAGAATATTAATCCATGGATGAACGTAGAATGATATATTTTGAGATCCTTGATTTTAATTTTGAAATCATCAACATCCAGTTGTTTTCCATTTCAAAATAAAATAATAATTTACTTTTAAAAAATAACTATTTATTTAAAATATTGATTTATATTATAATACACAATCATACATTTCTATTCTGGAAATTGATATAATGAATATATTTTATGTAAACCATTTAAAATTATACTATGAGAGTAGTTTAGTGTTTCATAAGATACATGTCTTCAAGAAGAAGAAGTGAATAATGAAGAATTAGATGATGTTTCAAAATAAAAATTTCTAAAAACATCTATATCCTCTATAAGATATTCCAGAATTGTTTTATTAATATGGATTATTTACTCTTAGTCAAAACATTAATAAATTCATTATATTTTTAATTTATTTTAATCCATTTTGTATAATTTGAATTACATTATAAAATGAAACTTAATTATAACATGTATCCTTTAGATCTTTAATATGTTCTCTTATTTGAAATTTATATGGTTTCATTTTCATTATTAGTTACTAAAAAATATTGAAAATACATTCATGTTTCCCCTCACAATTTTTTCACTATTGAATTGTACATTATCTTGGATTACATGCAACAATATGTTTCAGATCTTTTTTCAGGGACTTCATTCATTCTATTATTGATTATAGTTTTTCAATATTATAAATTTCCTTTTATTATATGTTTTTTCATCTAAAACCATACTATTGATGTTGTTGGACTTTTGGATCATTCTGACATTAAGATACAATGAACTAGAAAAAACTCATACGATTTTTTTCATTAGAGTATCTATGTCAATGTCGACATAGGGAAGAGTTCTATAGTTTAAAATTTTTTTGAAATGAAGAAACATGATTTTATGATATATTTTTAGATTATTATTTAACCAATAAATACTAGATAATACATATCAAATATTTCATTCATTATATTATTTTATCCTTTATTTTTTTATTCTAAAAATTTACAATTTTTGTTAGCATTTCAATATATAGATATTAAATTATAGTAATTTTATCTAAAATATAAGGAAAGGAATTCATAGACCTATTATTAAGATAAAAATTATTAATATATTCAAGAGCTTATTTTTCCTCATATTCGTTACTTTGAATATACAAAAAATTCATAATTTCCAAAATTTATATCTATTACTACCATGAAAATAATAACATCTTATTTTTTCATCATGGATAAATTAAACCATCAATGAAAAGAACATGGGTATAATAAGTATATTCCATTTTAAAACTAAAAATTTAAAATTAGTTAAACATTTAAAAATAAAAATAATTTTTGATAATAATTATTTTAAAAGAAAATGATTCCCTGTAATATAAAGTATTATTATTAGGGGTAACATTTATCTTCAAAAAAATTATTTTTAAGTAAATTGAAAGAAATATATGAACATAAATTGTTAGTTTTTACCAAGGTAATGAGTTTTTATTTTCATTTTTTAAATTTATGAAATAAATAAAATGAAGATTTTAATTTTATAATGATGCAATACTAGAAATCAATAACATAAATTCAAAGTGAAAATGAAAATATAATAAACAGATTGTATGAAATATTTTATGAAAAAATAATGTAGAATCAATGTAGGAAATAAACACATTGATAATATAGTGATAAAATTGAATATAATGGTTCCCTAAAATGTCCTCCCCTTACGAATGCATGATAGGGTATGAAACCATGTCGTTTCTTTAATAATGAATAAGAATAAAATTCACTCTCTTATAAATGGACAATTAATGAAATAGGAAAACCATCGTTTTAATGTGAAACATATTCCAAACAAATAAAAACATCCTTTTGAATATACAAGAAGAAACCCAATGATAGTTAGGAGGTAAAATGATATGGTTTTACTTTTTATAACGATTTTTATAATGTTGTCCCAACTTATACTAAAATACACTATGAATAAAGAATTTGTATGATATGGAGATTAAAATTATGAGAGAGATGGAGATAAAGTGTTTTTGAGCAAAGGAAAAATTAAAAAGAAGGGAAATATAACGGGAAAAATTGATAAATTTTTTAAAATATTTAATGATTAATGGAACTTGATTATAGTCAATGAATATGGAACAGTAAGATTGTTCCCTTCGATTCCCATCACTCCATTAGATAATGTTCACATTTATCTTCATTTAGAATGCAAGAGAATGTCTAGAACATTGAATACATATTGATATGAGAAGTAATGGAGGAATTTAGACTGATTTATTTAAAGAATATTAAAATTTTATGAACATCCATGAATCCCAAGTCCTCGTTTTATATCCTCCATGGGTACTCATGTGGTTCATGGTATAATCATGAAATTAATAACGAAGAATGATGTTTTTAATCCCTGATTAATTATTTCTAGGATGAAATTACTTTATTTCACCAACTACATGATATCCACCCCTTGGTAGCCTATGGCCGACATGTGACACCTTCACATTTCCAATAATCATTACCTTTCCCATGTGATCCACCATCTACTTAGTGGGACTTCTCAATGTATTGATCAATTTCCACACTCTAAGGGGTTGACTATATTTCAAATTATACACAGTTTTTAAAAAAAATCCATTGATCCCACTATGATAGAGATTTTAGGTTATATTCTTTCTTATCATAATATTGTACAAGAAACAATGTAATGTAATTAGAAATAAATTGAAATAGGTTATAAAAGAATCATGTTTTTGAGATCATTAAAACAATTACACATTCAGGTATAATAAACACTACAACCAAATTAATGTTTTAACACCAAATAAAAAGTTTCAATCCATTTGGGATGAAATAATAAATATAATAATACAAGAAAGATAGGTATTAGATGAAGTTGTTATGAAAAAATTGGTTTCTTAAATTCAAGGATCCATTTTATGAATAAAAAATGTATCTTAATAATTGGTGTAATATAGATATGAATTTAATTTACATTTTACGTTGGTTATGTATTATGTAGATATATTTTGGACATACTACTTCCCAATATGGATTTTCTGACTGAATAATATTTGTGTATTAAATAAAAGTTTATATAACATTCACCAAATCAATAAAAATTTAAATAATATTAATATGACATATAGACTATTCACATTCATGTAATAATGAATATAAATAAAAAATATAATGTGATCTCCATATATATTGTATATGAATAAGATAAGGAATGATAATCATTCCATTATTATATTGTAATGGGGTATAAGGTTGTGCGAACATGGTCAATAAAGGAGAAAAACAAGATTATTTTCATTCCAAAATATGTGTAAGTATGGAAATACGACGAGAGTAATAAATAATTACAATGAAATTCAAAGTATAAAACATTAGTGAAGGAATTTATTGGCGCTTCAATGAATCTAAATATATTTATCTTTTTATACATAGTGTGTATAATGAACATGTAAGGATATATAGTTTTACTAGGAAATTACCATTCAAAATAATTTATATTTTTTTATATCTCCTGATAATTTATACAAAACCACACATTGTTGAATGATTATTTAAGAAACACAATGATATATCTATTATACATCCTAGTATAGTATCTATGTATTTGTCACCACTATAAAAAACATGAACTAAATATTATTATTGGATTAGAAACCTTGTATTAATACAACATTACATCAATTAATTCATATTATACACATACTTATGAGAAAATTGAAAGAAAAAAAATAATAATGATCAATATTTTTATATGAGTATGCTGAGGGAAAATAATTTTTTTTTAATATGATATCCTTCTCTGATTCACTACCACCTAATACTATTAATAATATAAATAGATGGTGATACTAAAATACTATATAAATAAATTGGCCCACATATTTTTATCCCCTGAATTAAAATTAATAAAATGATGAACTACTATATTAAAACCCTAAGGTGAAATATGTGTTTCTAATTGGAAAACTATGTTGATAATATTTTACCCTAAAAAACTCAATTTGGAATATTTGATTTTCTCGAATAGAGTAGAATATATTATGCAACCTCATCAATGAAATTCTGTTATGAATTGTATGTATTACATATGTTATAATCTATTGATTTTTTATATTACAATATTAAAATTATTTGATTTTAAAAATATTATCGATAAATATTCTTTGACAGATATTTTATATAATTTTATAGAAATACATTAGTTAAATTAAAACTGTTGATCCATTGAACAGAATTATCCAATCACTCTTTTTCATGAACCAATCTAGGATTCTTTCCAAACTAAAATATGATGCAGTTCAAGACATGGAACGATGAGAGTTATCATCCCAAAAGGATGAGAACTACTATCGATGGATGATTTAATCGTAATGGGAAATTTTTCTCCAATGTAAAATTGGATAAATTGAATTAATTAAAAATGAAAAAATTCAATCATTGTACATAAATAAATATACAAATGATTCAAAAAAACAACTAATGAACAAAGAATGAACTATAAACAAAACTAAAAATGGAAAATTCCAATGATATATTCATATGACCTATTGGTCACCAGCACCCACAAGAACAACCTACTCTAGGAGAAACTCATACAAGAAACGAGTACCTAAATCCAGAACCTGTATATTAGATTGACCCACTGACACCATGTGGAAAAATATGTGTGTGAGAATAAACAACCTTATAGGTAATCACCAAATATTCTATACATATAATTTCTCAGGTCAATATGAAATCAATGGATAAAAAATTCTTTTTAGAATACTGGATTTTAAATAATTTTTAGAAATTAAAAATGACATTCAATAAATTACATTTCTTTCACAACACACCAAAACTTCCATTTCAATAAAATTTTATATTTGAAACCCAATTTCAATGTATTATCTCTCATATAAAAACAAGTTAGAAAATGAAATAGGGATTTGTATATACTATAAGAAACCAAAAAACATGCTAATATAAAAAATAAATCATTGAATGAGCTGTTGAAAATGATAGAAAACTATAACGCAATCAACATCATTTCCTAAACATATCTATAGTGATCCCTATTTATTCTATGATTTTAGTCACCTTTGTGTATCTGGTGATTCTTTATAGTCAATAAAAAATTGGTCACTCTAAACTTCCCATTCTAGTAGAACAATCCTCCTTGACATGTCATGTCAAGGGGGTACTGACCCATTTAATCAGTTCCAAAAACAAACTATCAATACACCCAATAGATGACACAAAATAATCCCTGTATAATAATAGTACTAATTATAGATTTATATACATAGTATAGAAATAAGAAATAGTTGGCTTCTCACACACAGTTTATTAATAGGGATCACATTCCCAGGTCTAATGGACTCAATACCACAATGTTATTTTGCATGTGCCACTAAAGAGGTGTTCATCCATAGATCTAGTGGTCTAAAAAAATAGCACAGCCTTTTTAATATCATGGATATACATTTATGTATTGGTCATTATAAACACAAAACATGTCTCACACAACCTAGGTTTTCAATAAATTTTCTCAACATATGCCAACATTCTCTTTGACCCAAAAATAAGAAAATTCCATATTTTACTTCCAAAATGTCACTAACAACCAACAATAAAAAAACTCAAAAACAATTTTTATTAACAACACAAAGTTATTACTGGTAATTCAATTTTTTTTAGATTAGAAACAAAACTATATAAATATATAAAGTTCAAACTGGGATTCAAATTTTTAATAAAAATTGATTTAAAAACCATTTCTAATACGTCACAAAAATTATTACAATACTCAATTTTGACATGAATAATGCCAATCATGCCATTAAATCTGAAATACAAAACTCTTCTATAGTCAATAAAAAATACCAAAACCTGGGAAGTGAAAAACACAGATTTATTCGAATTTTTTTCACAAACATATCTCAACGTTCCAAATGGTCCTCAGAAAACATTTATGAGAAAAAATTATGAATCCAACCATCATAATGGGAAAAACTCTTTTCCAAATTTCATACAGACACTAAATCCATTTGGAAATTATTTTCTCACCACATTCACAATTTAAAAAGCCCATTTTAAAACACAACAAGAATAAAGAATTCTCCTACCAAGCACTTCCATGGGAATAAACCCTTTAAAATTCATATTCACATTAAAAATCACATTATCACATGCTTCTCAAAACATTCTGGATTTCGAATAAACATTTTTAATGAAACAAAGGGGAAATAAATCTATTTATTTTATTGATAGAACATCTAAATACCTTTTTAAAATATAATCATTGGAAAACACCACTTGAAGAACTTTATTTTACATTAAAAAACCAATTGACATTTAATCAAACATTACTCATGTATTTAACAAATCCAAAATTTGGTAAACCCTTTAGAAAACAATTTATCACCTGTATTATATCATAAAAACAACAAAAAATTATGCTAGCACCTAAAAATAATGAATATAGGATTTTTAAATTACTCATGGAAGCTCAATCCTTTGTGGAATGTGCAGAAAAGGACATGGACGAAAATACCTACCTCAATGAGATGAATGTTCTTCCAAACATTATGGGAAGTAAAATACATTCACAAAACACAATATTCACACCCTACCTTCCATAAATGAAACCCCCGCATAATATATTGCTTATATGGTTCATCGATGAAAGAACTCTCACCCAGAAACACTATGAAACCACGAGATAAGGGATAAGAGAAATTGGAAATTATCAGATATATTAATAACTCAATATATGATCCTTCTAGAAGAATTATAGGCTGATGATAAAGAGGGGAGGAGGGTTTTAGGGATTCACCAAGTGTGACTCGGTTAGTCGAGGGGTGAGAATAACCTTAATATGGTCAAAATAAAAGATGGGAGTGATATGAATTTCACATTTTTAAATGATTTAGAAAACACATACATTTTGACAAACCTTTCACCAAATGTTTACCCTCTTTTAGTGATAAGGGAACCTCACATTTTCTAGACTCAGGGTTTCTCAAATAATTCACCAACCAAGATAAATATCACTTCTTGATTCTAGTACCAAATTTCATGCTTGCTGCTAAGTTTCTCTATCCTTCTATTGGTCGTACAAAATGTCTAAGGAAATAAAACTAAACCCCCACAACTACCTAGGTGAAGAAAAACTATTTCCCCAAACAATACACTAATATTTATATCTATACTTCAATTTCCTAAAAATTTATTTACTAAAAAAACTCAAAACGTTAAACCAGTTCTCAAGTTGAACACCCACAAGAAAATCCATAGAAATAAAGATAATAAACCTACAAGATTTAAAAGGTCAATGTGTGATAATTGTTCCAAAAAAAAATAAATTCTTCTACTAGAAATTCACACATATTAAGGATAAGTAAAACTCAATTCCATTCTCATCCAAAGTCCAATAAGACCTCAATCCTTAGTGTGACTATTTACTCAATAAGTCACACCCTACCATTTATAGAGGAAACCGATGCATGATGAACAATGATGTAACATGAAATATTTATCCACAAAGAAATTACTCAACTAATTCCACAAAAGTAAAAACCCAATCACATTCACACTGACTTGAAAAACCCACCACAATGTAATCTCAGAACTCGTCAATTGAGGAAAAAACCCTTAACACAAGGTGAAAGACCCAAAATATATCAAAAAAAATAGTGAACCAAAGCACATTTAAAATGTATTAAATAGTTCTACACTCCATTGAGAACCAAAAATAAAATTATATCTAATATCACAAGGGAAAATATCACCTAAGAAAAAACATTAAATTTATGAACGACATTTAGAAACACATTAAAACGTGGATTATAAAATAATATGTCCATAAAATTTTACAAATGAAATTACTAATATAAAATAGTATAAATAAAATTTGAATTAAATTTATAATTATTCACCTATCACGGGAGTCATGATGGTTCAAGGATCCCCACACCCCCAAACAAGACCTCTCTATGCATGAGCATCACGATGACACTATTGGATGGAGTCTTGATATCTGTAGTATAGGAATCCTCCATTCTAGAAGATGACATCGTTCTATCAACACCCCATATTTAAAATATGATTCTTAAAAAAGAACACAAAATTACCCTTGCAGCGACAATGGAGGGATGTTTTGTAGGTTTTGTTGTTGACATCATTAAATTCTCAAACTGACTAAACATAAAAAATTGAGTGAATGGTGTGACAGACAGGAATATAGAACCAACAAAAGAGGATTCTTATGAAGAGGTACCCCTAGAAAACACATCTCAACATATAGAAAACCATTAGGATCACCACTAACCAATGATTTCACCCTATTAACTAACTCATCTAAGAATGCCTCATTCTCCAAAATCTCAAATCTAAAATTCTATAGAATAATGAACCCCCTATTCGATCACCTGATGATGTACCAAAACAAAATGAGGTTATATCAATAGATCCTTCCATTATATCATAAAAATAATGAAACGTGCTCTATGAAATGAACCACATAGTACTTTATCGACCACTGGCCTTACTGAATACTCGTGACCTCTTCCCATATCACCATAGTCAACTCTTAATGCATGATAAATCATACAAATACAGTCTTAAACATATAACACATTGTCAAATATTCATTTATGATAGTGTAATAATGATTCAAAAATCAATATATAGACCCTCATAGAAACCCAGAATAAAATGAACTCTCAGAGAATAGAGAGTTCCTAACAATCTGAAGACACTCTAAACATCCTCAAGTGATTATAGTTCCTTCTATAGACAACAATCAGAAACAAATATTTGCATTAATTAAGAATATCTATAAACAATGAATACACATAAATAATTCCTGGGAAATTTCATTGTGGAATATTATAAATTACATATGAAGAAAATAAAATAAGATCCACATCATCCCAAAACATATCCAAAATAACATCAAGCACAAAAAATAAACACTCTCACAAGAAAAATATTATAAACAAAACCAAAATCTTCTTATTAATGAACACCATTTCCATTTCAATTTCAAAACTAATTTCTTCCACTGTCACTTATGAATAAAAATGTTCATTAATTTTCAAAGAAGTAACCACATTACAAAGGAAAATGAACCCCAAAATAATTTTGATGTCAAATACTCACCCACATCATCCTACAAACAGTCGCATTTTCATTCATCCGACAAACACCATTCTCAAACATAAAATCATCACAGAATTCACCTTTTATATATACCTTCACATATGAGAATGTTAATCATGAATACCACGGCTCACACAAACCACATAATTATAAAAAACTTGAATTTATAAAATTGTATTTCACTTTCCTATTTTAATTTTTTTAATTTTTAGAATTCAAAATCAAATTCTCGTTTTAAAAAAAATTCCTATCGAAAACCATTTGAATCAAATAATTTCCTTATAAAAAACATGTTCATATTATTATATCTCTTTATCCAACAAAAATCAAACAAAACCACATCTCACGTCAGATTATTAGTTTTAGTGACTAGTGTCCATGCATAACATAGTGACACGATTAGTGGTCCATGCACCATGTAAAAATTAACAACTATGAGGGACATCACTTGTGAATTCAGATTCATCCTTGATCAGTACTCCATGTATGATAAAAACATGACAATAATTCACATCTATTTTCATTCCTCAATAAAAACAAATTCAAAAGACACAAATCACAGGTGTCGCCTAGAAAATGGAGAATTGGAATGAACAAGGATTCATGAATTCCTAAACATACATTCCTCCTAAGTACTGACAGTCCTAATCATTGACTAACTAACACACCAAATAACAAGAATAATTTTTACACACAATTTTATGAACTAGAATGAGCTCTCATCTAACTCGACATTTGACCTCGTCCAATACATCCCTATAGGGTATTCCCCATCCACATGGTATGACACATTATTATGATCATTAAATAAATAATTATGGTAATGATTATTTATCATGAAAACCATGATAAATTGATCAAATTAAAAATGATGAAAAATCAACGACACATCATGAATAAATATACTACAGATTGAAATAAAACAACTACTATAAACTGAATTAAAAGATAAAACTGGACCACACCAATGTTATCTCCATGTTACCACTTGGTCATTGCAACCCAATAGACCAACCCTCTCAAAGGAAAACACGAAACTCAATTTAATACATGAAGCCTGAACCTACAAAAATGATTGGGTCTACCAATTCCATGTGGTCAAAGTAGGGTGTGACTATAAATATCCCAGTATGTAATCAACATAGTGTCCAAAAATTTCATTTACTAGGATTTTTATGAATCACTATATTGAAAATTCATTTTAGATGTAATCAAAAAGGTTTTATTCTTAATGGAAAGGAATCCAATCAAACTGACATACATATGAAATCCATAATCTAATGATCAGCTCAAAAACAGAAGAATTAAATAGTAGCTCAAGAGAATTTATTTTACAACCGTAGGGAAATCCCTGTATGTACTCTGATTAGACTCACCAACCGGAATATGTTACATCTCTATGGTCAATAGCAAACTAGATTCTATAAACTATAATATACATTGGTTATTCCCACAAAGCCATATCAAGCAATGGATCTACCAACCTGTCTACTCAGGGTAGAAATGATATTGTACCCTTATCCCCAAGATTATTTCCATGAATCCCTTGATAATTATAATAATTTAAATCCATTTGCAACACGTGTTATAGAAACAACAACAAAATGCATTCACAGACATGTTTCATTAGAGGGAATCCCATCCCAAGGTTAAATGGACACAATAAAAAAGTGTTCCCAAACACAATCTACAAGAGAGGAGTACATCCATTGTTCTATTGATATTAAAATTAAACCCTTGAATTTCAACTATTATAATGTTACACTTATTTCTCAGTCATTATTAATCACCAATGAGGTCTATCATTATTCCTGTTTTCAATATTTTTATCCAAAACATTGCCTACATGGCCACCGAAACCAAAATTCACATTTGATCCAATGATATAACGAAATTAAATAAAATTTCCAATGATTTATTAACATCCAAACCACTTTTAATTGAAATAAATAAGATCTAATATGTAATTCACATCATATTAATTTTTTTAAATCCTCTAAACAGATTTTTTACAACTGAGAAACTCATTTTGAATCCCAATTCATATACTAAAGCATTTCCAATACATTACCAAAATCCTTATAAAACACCATTTTCATATGAAAAAATAAAAATATGCCATTATAGATCAAATAAAAATGATTTTCCATGTCAATGATAACATACCACTACACGAGAAGTTTCAAACAAAACATTATTCAAATTGATTTCCTAGGATATATAAATTTTCCAAATGGGACTCAATGGACAATGATGAGAAAAAATATGAAAAGTAATAATTATCATGGGAAACTCCCATTTCCCATTTTCATAAGTACATATAATTTTTTGGAAATACATTCTATACCACATGCATGATTTAAAAATTACATTTGAAAACAATACAATATGAACACATGGAAGAAAACGAAACTTTTCTATGGACATTGCACATTTTAATTTAATATTAACATTAAAACCACCTTATGACAGGATTCATATCCCTTAAACCATTTTTAGGATACATTTATAATAAACAATAAGATTGTACCCAATATATTTATTTTAAAAAAAAAAACATATAAAACCATTATTAAAATATAATCAATGTCCCAAACAACAAAGTGAAACCTATTCTATTTAAAAAATAATACATATTTTGTAAGACACATTTCATTCGTTTCACATTATAATAGTCAATGAGACCCTTTAAAAAACATTCCAATCCATAATTCCATCCAAAAACAACAAAATGATTAATGATATCACATCACAAACACTATTATATCAAATTTAAATAATTAATGGATATCTCCAGAAATAATGAAATGTTTCAGAAGTAAAATGGACAGGAACATTTGCCTCAATGACATGTGGTTGTAAAAAAATATTGAGATGGAATAACCAATCTTAAGAGGTAATCTGAACAACCTAATAACCAATAAGACTACCCAACCATAATCACATTCCTATAGTGTTAATCCATGGGATATTCCAAACCAATAAACACAACAATCCATGATATAACAAAGTATATGAGAATAAAAAAATCAAAAATAACATGTACTCAACTTACGAAACATCATGAAGCATCCGAGGAGGTTGTAGAGAAAGAGATGAGGATCTAAGAGAGACACCATGTTTCCCTTGGTCAAAGGAGTATAGAAAACTTGATATATGTTCATAATAACTGAGGGAAAGATGTGAATTTCAAAATATTAATGAAATGGGAAAATCACATGGTCTTGCCATGCAGATTGACCATGTATGCAACGACTATGCACATTCTACTAGAGATTAGGGGACCCCTCATGGGATGGCCACATAGATTCCCAAACAGTGCCACAACTATGCTAAACTATACTAATAGATTGTAGAACTGATCCGATTCAGGTAATTCAGTTTCCCTAACTATGTGATAGTCATGCTCCAATCCTTAATCACAACACTGAAGGCACTCGACTAACTGCATTAATCAACATGGTATCTCCTAAATGTGCGCTAATTGTGTTCACTTGTTGCCAAGTGCACAAATGTCACTTCTCATCAAATATTGACAATTTTAAATTTATGATCAACTAGAACCACCAATTTAGTTTTCCAATCCCGAATAATAATAAAATCAAAATAATCCAATTTTAAGGGTGTGAAATTCTTCCTAATAGGTATAATTAATCCAACCCAAAAATCATCCTGTAGAAAGATAAACAAACCCTGATTCCATGATCAGTTAAAATAAAAGAATCAAACTTGGGTTGACTATTCAGAACACAAGTCACACTCAATAATTTATATAGGAAAACATTTTTATAAGGATCAATGGTAGAACAAAAATGGGTTCTAGCCCAAATAAGTTTTTAACTAACTCAAATAACATTAAAACCCAAACATGGTGGCCCAAACATGGGAAAACTACACAAGTGAAACAATTAACTTCTAACCATATCCAAAACCCCCAAAAAATAAGTGGAAAACAATAAATGTTATCATTTCCGAAAAAGGAACAAAAAACATAATTAAATTGAACCTCATGTTTCAAAATTCCCAATGAAAAATAAAATAAAATTAGAACTACCAACACATTGTTTATGGAAACCCAACAAACAACAAAAATCAAAGACCCATATTCAAGTAAATATTACAAATAATATTATAAAAAATCAAGTCCAACACACTATTAAAATGAATATATGATCTTATAATCGAAATAATTTTAATAAAAGGAAATGTAAAACATCCCCACCCAACACAGTAGACATGATGGGTCAAGGTTCCCAACAACCCCGACGATTCCTAACTGCAAGTGAGCATTACATTAGGGAATATTTCTAGAGAACTAATATATGAATCATCTAATTCCACATATCCAAATGCTGACATCCATCGAATGAGATTCATTATTTTGGAAATTATTCTTAAAAAAACATTATCATATAACCCATCTGGCAATAATTTAGACGTGTTTTTAGAGGATTTCTAAAATTTGACTTCGAATACCCAAAAAGAACTCTAGAATTATTCTTGAGTGACATTACAGATGAACTAGAAGACAGAATAAATTAATGAGGTTTCATAAGAATATGTTCCACTATTAGACAACACTCACCAAATGGGGGTCCTTAACGATATCACTAATTATATCCAAATACTTAACAGAGATAAGAAGGCCTCATCCAACAATATCTTAAAAGAAAAACATCAGAATAATGGAAAATATATTTTATCGTTCGAGGATTAACCCAAAAAAGTATAAGCATTTAATATATATTGCGATGTTATATCAAATGAGAATAAAAAACTCTTTGATTTGATCAACATAATCATTTACCAACAACTGTATGATATGAATACCCAAGTGCTCTTCGATCGTCCATACCATCACCACCTCTAGTATAATATATCAAAATAATGTGGTCTCAAACACATACCAAATCATCCTATCCTACATGGATGATGGATAATTCACCATCGACTAATCAAAAATTGGACTTTTAGAAAAAACCATAACATTATGCACTCTCATAGCATCAGGGGTTTCTAATGATCTAAAGACGCACTCAAATTCCCAAATCTATTTTATTTTATCCAATGGGACTCTATTGCAAATAGATATTTGAAAAAACTAATAAGTTCAATAAACTATTAACGACTTACTAGAAAAAATTGTTATTTTTTTGGTTGGTATATTATAAAAAACTAATGAAGAAAAAATTTAGCATCATAAGCTTCCACGGTACACTTATCTTGCAATTATACAATATCTTGTGTTGTATGCAACATTATGTTCTAGCACACCATGACCAATCACGCAAGCTATTATGAATAGTAATACCCACTTTTTGAAATTTTATATGTTTTCTCCAAATGGACTTCATTTTTAGATTTGGAATTTCAAAATAAGCCTATGGGGAATTTTTTATTTTATTCTCAAAACATTCAATTTTGAGGAATATTCAATCACACTGTGTTATGGTTTAAAATTGACTTTTTCATTAAATAATTATATATTTTATTTACATTTATTTTTAAATAGATACATAATATATATAAGTTAAATTTAAATCACTGGAGTCATTTTATAAGAATGTTAGATGTATAAATGTTTATTAAACTTGTTAACGTCTTTTATCCACCTTGTAGACACATTTTCAAATTTTCATAAAACATAATTTTACCACCTTTGAGAATTGAAATTGAAATATATGGGAGACATTTTTAACATTAGTATGTAAAATGTGGTTCTAATACGAGGAAAATAATTTTTTATATATAGAAAATTTTTAATTTTATTTTTTTTCGATTAAAAGTAATTAGGGTAATTAATGCTAAAAATGATTTTAGAATTACCCAAACACATGACCTATTTCTATTAGATAAGTTTATTTCGACTATAATAAAACTTATGAATAAAATTTGATCCTCTTTGATTCACATGGATTAGATTAGGACATTTATTATTATTTTATTTAAAGTAGAGTTAATAGTGATGAATTCAAATTTTAATAACTGAAACATTTTTTATGTAGGGTAATACATAAGATAAATTAGACTATAAATATTCAATATAAATCTAAAAATATTTCATATAGAATTTTATTTTATTTATAATTATTAAACATTAAGTTAGTAATTTTATAAATTACCCAATGATGATGCAATAATTAACATATTAATGAATAATTAAAGTAATTGATATTATAAATATCCAAATAAATGTAAATTGAGAATTTTGATTCATTATAATAATTTTAATTGTTAATATGACATGTTAGTGTTGCTTTAATAATTTTTTTCAAAGTGATAATGTTTTTCTTACTTTCACAAAAACAAAATACAATATATTTTCAAAATGGTCATAAATGAGTTTTTAAAACAAATACAATATTATTAAATGATTAAATTTTCCTAAAAATATATGTTTCGGATAAAGGAAATATATAATGATATAAATGTTATAAATTAACTACTTTACATTCTCTATGATTTTTATAGTATGTTTATAACCATTTATCCTTATAATACAAGAATCTATGGTAACAGTTAAACAATATAACTAAAAGATATAAATTAAGGATAACATTAATATGATGTCCTAATCTATGGTAAAACCAATTTTTTTAATGGATTTATCCTTGCCTTTAATTAGCCACAAAATTTATCCCTTTCAGTTCATTATATACTGAATAAGATTGTATAATAACTTAATATGTCAATATTTTCTTAATGTGACCCTCCCCTCTCTTATAAAAGGGTACATCCCATTCTCTCAAAATAACAACTCCAATGCCATTTGGATAAGGCAAACACAAATCAAATATCCTTCCAACTATCCTCACTTTATCACAGAGGCCTTACATTGATCAGATTCCATCCTACAGAGCCATTTTGATCAAATCAAAAAGAAGTAACCGAAGAGGAGGTAATTAATTCATCACCTCTTTAAATGATCTTTTGTAATTTATTTTCTATTTAAATAGATAAATAATAACTATATTACCTTCATTATACTATAATTTTATTATAAATATGGTACAAAAATATACAATATTCAATCCATCCTATGAATGACTAAGTCAACACACGCGAGTACGTACGGCTTACTATCCCCACATCGTGGTGTTATTTCTCATTCAACACAAAATTATTTTTATGGGTATAATAATGAGTATAATTAATGTAAATAAAAAATATAACAAGTTAATTATTCTGTATATATGATATACCATCCAATTAAAAATTATTTTCCCATCACTAGATTTGTATTGACCCTCGTGCGTACTTATAGAATACCATCTCCACGAAAGTGATGAGATTAATTCCCAATCATAAACATTAATTAATTATTTTTATTTTATAAGTATAAATAAATTTTAATAAACTTAATATCATTCCGGATATGAATAAAATTCATCCTATCAATAAAAAATAGGTCGTACATAACAAAACATATAATGGAAAACGAATCAGTTAACTCCCAACACAAAGATACTACGGAAAAATTTAGAACAAAAAACTATTAAGAAGATAATATATAATATCATATATATGTATATGGTTATAATATAATTTAATAAAAATTATTTATCTATTATAGATGTGGCTATCGTACCCTCTAAAAATGAATTGTACAAATTATAGTTTTATTTTACAATCTCATTTTTATCCAAGGTGGTTTATACGTGAGTATCTAATGGGACCTCTTTATCATCCACATTCGTGTTTCTCAAAAATCTATTTCAAAACATTTTTTCTATTTCATATAATAAAGACTAAATTTATTTATTCCCTATTTTTAATTTTTATAAATTTTTATGAATGTAATCTTACCGTCGTTTTCCAAACAAGGCACTTTATGATCTTTTTGACATATTTAAGTAAGAATGATTTTTTTGTCTAATATAGTGGGTGACAATATTTTCCTTCATTATAACATCATTGATTCTTACCATAAAATATTATAAGAATATTATCAAAATAAATGTTTTCTTTTATAATTATGTGAATTTAAAATTATTTCACTATAGAAAGATATAATATTCTTTAATAGTTTTTCTTCCATCTATGTTAAGTCTAATGAAGGATTTTACGGTTGTATGAAGAAGATTTGTTATGAAATATCATTCATATTGTATTGAGGGTTTTTTTTAATTTTTGAAGGTGTAAGTGTTATTTTTTATACCATTCAATGTATATGGTTAAAGTATTATATTTTTTGTATGCCAGTTTTAATTCAAATGTATGTGTTGTGATTAAATCTTCTCATATAAGAAATGCATTGAACTTAGTAAGTGATGGGTGGATCATACTATAGCTACTCAATGCATCGTTATATCTCATAATGAAAACTACTATTTTGTCACAAGGCCTTGAAAAAATCATATTTATTGTCATAGCATGAGTGTGGCATCCTGCCTTTTTATAACATAACTTTTCATTACATCTTAAAAAACAAGGGATCTTTAAAGTCTAGTGTCTTGAAAATTAATTGATTAGAATAAATAGTGTCTATAGTCATGTGAAAATAAATAGAAAGTATTATAAAGGTAGATATTATACCCCAACATGAGAAAAATGAACATGAAAGAGTTGACATGAAAATAGAAGTTTGAGAATGGGAAGAGTAAAATAATACCTTACCAAAATTTGGTAGCCTAACAGAACCACTTAAACATTCATAAAATTAAATGATGAGAGCAAGAGGGGGTCTCTCATCATATGAACATTAATAGGAAAGTAATATGATTATAAAATAACACCACCAAAATAAGAACACATGGATTAAAAGAAAGTACAAGAAATAGGGTACTTGAAAAGAAAGTGAGAGGTAATATCCCTTACCTTAAAACATAACTCTTAAAACTCGAAGGTGAGACCTTGTATAAGGCCCCAGCCGTAAACCATACTTAATATTCAGTTATTACAATATTACACATTGAGTATCTTTTCGGGTTTAGAGTTTTAGAGAATTAAATCATAAAACATGCATTACATTCCACATATAAACAAAGTGGTTACATAGAGAGAGTATTCTACTTTCCCATCAATGGGAACATATTTAAAATAAATCATGGATTCTTTCTTGACACTTCCATGACACTATCATCATATCATGTACCATTCCATTGACCTATGAAAAACATTTCAAAAAAATATGGTATGACCGTAAAAAGCTCAGTAAGGGATATAAAAATATGGAAAGGAAACATGTGTACATATATACATAAGAATGAAATCATACTTTACCCATAAAACATAAGCACTTTAACATACCTCATAAAATCATGAATAAATCATAGAAATCATAAGACATAAAGGTAACTCGAGGAATTCATAACATTCTTACCTAGGGAGTAACCCTCTTGGTTACGTTTGGAATACCCATCACAGTATATTCCGTAAATCTCTTTGGAGAAACCTTAACGTTTCACTCCTTCGCGCTATCCAATGCATTGGAGAGCTATATCGGGCTTACCCGCCCTTAGTTTATCATGGAACCACCCGTCTTCATAATAATTCCCAAGAACCTCAACATAATCATAACATATAAAACATGCATAAAGGAAACATAATATTTCCACCTTTCAATCACAAGATATCAATAAAAAAAATTGATATAAAAACATTATTAAAACCATTTTCAATACCAAAATAAATGAAAAGTAAAACATGGTATTTATTTTTCTTTTAAAAAAAAGGTATGGCTTGTAGAGGAAGTCGAAACTCAAATAATGGGCACGGCGGCGGAGAATTCGTTGTCACCACATACGTATGAAAAAGACATACCCTATTGTCATTTAGTAAAACGCTTCGTATAAAAAATATTACTTTTGGATAAACGTAAAAGTCAAAGGGGTTTATACACCGTATAAAAAAAGGTTGTGTATAAAACAAAATATGCCTCAATGAAAGGAGATTGAGACGAAGTCCCGTACCTCGGGTCCGACATGACTCGATCATTCTTTAATGTCCTGAATAATAACCTTGAGTTAATTTCTAATTGCTTAAGAACCTTTTTCAAGTTCATTATTCCTTTTATATCACTTATTTCTATGTCATGAACAATATGTAGTTATTTAAGTTAATAACGGTTGTTTTAACGATCAATGGTACTTGAGTCAAAAATAAACCCTTTATAATTACAAATTGTTCATGTATCCATTATATCCAGAATTATAATCATGATGTATATATCATATATATCCATTATATACATGCATCTATAACATTACATAATCATTTATAGGTAAGAAATGATATGCACCGTTCATGGAGACGGTAAGCCGTACGTACACATGAACGCTACTTTCATTTCTATTTCATATTTTATAGAATGGAATCATAATGATATAAATTTATATTATAATTTCAGTATAATGTCATATATAATATCATATTTCCATCCTTTATACGTCCCACATATGGTATTTAACGAATCAATTCACTTCGAGGGGGCGGTAGTCCGCACTTCCTTAAATGAAGATATCACGTTTATCCATAATGGAAACAATAAAGGTATGCCCAAAATAAAAAATACAGAAGCTTAAGGAAAAAGTAAACATATTATATATCATATATAAATATAGTGACATCTTAATGGCCACCTTTGAAGGTGTTAAAATAATGTTGAACAATCATCGTTTCGGGAGGCCTAAATTTTCCATCCACGGAAACAGTATGTTTTTTAACCATTAGATGTAGGTGTGTGTAGGTGTAGCTCGAATACTTCTTATAACAACATCCCCGTATATTTAAGATACTGGATTTTTTACAAAAGAAATGAATAAAAAGAGTTTAGGGTGTTGGAGAAGCAAAATAAAAAAAACGGACTCATGTGAAGACATTACCTTAAAATCGGGTAACACCCTTTGGATTGAGATCAAAGGCTTCCTTGGGAAGACTTACGCCCAAAGTGAGGCTTCAAGGAGTAAGATAGGGAATTGGAGAGACAAAATGGGCAGGGGTTGGCAAAGCCAAAGGCTTTGGGAGTATGGGTAAGGAGGTAGAGGTGGGGGCCTTTTATAAGAGGAGAGGAGGGGCACTCTTGGAAAGTAAGGAAATGTTACGTTATTTTAAAATGAATTTCGGATATTAATGGTCCCACATTGATGTGTTTCGAGGATACAGTGATAAGGGTTCGAAATACACTCATCCAATAGGTTTTAGACATGTTTAGGTCTTATATTTTACATTATCTTTCCATTTTATTTAAATCTTTTATTAATGAGGTAATCGCTGCATCATCATGATGTCATAAATAATGTAATTTATTTAATGTCAAAAAATTATGAATCAAATACTATGATGTAGGAAATATTTTTAGCTTTCCAATTAATATTTATAGTCTAAAATATAATCTATGTAGACAAAATTAAAAATGTATTAATCAGGTGATACATTCTTGTTATATTTACTTTCTTTAAAAAAATAAAAATATAACAAGTCATTTTCTACAAAAGTTATTCCATGGGGTCCCCATGTTTGGCACAAGGAATACCATGGTCGTACATGAGACAAATAGTATAATTAGGACACATGTTGGTGTAATTTTTTATCATTATGATATTATTTTATTATCCTTAACTACCCGATTACTCATTAATCAAGATAATTAAAGATAATTACCGTCGTTACTATTCATAATGTCCAAAATCAAAAGAGTCTTGATTACATAATTTTTACCTTCTGATTCCAAATATGTAATCCATTTTACCAAATTCCAAACACATAAATTGCAATAATTTAATTAAAAATAATTCCTGTTGTCAAAAAATAGCGGGGTTTTTTTAAACAATATCTATGAAAAGTTTGGCATTAGTTTATGCCCAATTACAAAGTGAAATTAATCCTAATGACCACCATTGTATTAAATGGTAAAAATCTATTCTAATTTAACTTTAAAACCAATTCAAAAGACAATTTAATCATATAAATAAAGTATATTAAAACGCATTTTTGATGAAAAATGCAGTATTTTTCACTATTCATTAAAAAATGAACTTTGTCAGAAAAATAACAAAAATGTATCCAATGTAAATTTCAATGTCCCAATCATAATGAATATGTTTATTTTGAAAAATATAGATTATAAAATTTCCAATGGTTTGATTTAAAAAGGGTTTTCCATCAAAAGGCAGTAAAACAAATTTTTAAGAATATTAGTGTATTCCATGCATAAGATTGTATTTATTTTCATTTAAACCTCTAAAATACTATCATAATCATTAATAGACATAGATAAAAATATCTACTATTCATTACTTACTTGGGATGTTACATCCTTCCCCCCTTTAGAAAATTGCGTCCCCGCAATTTATTTAGCCATCGAATAAATGGGGGTACTTATCCCTCATTGCATTTTCAGATTCCCATGTTGCCTCTTGCATCATGTGGTTTTTCCACAAAACCTTTACCTGATTAATCACCTTATTCTGTAACACTTGCTCCCTGTGGTCAAGAATCTGGACCGGTTGTTCCTCATAAGATAGGTTCTCTTCCAGCTGAACTACCTTTGGACTCAAAACATGAGATGGATCTGGCATATACTTTCTCAACATCGAAACATGAAAAACATTGTGTACCCTGAGATAAAATCGGAGGTAAAGCCATCCGGTATGCAACTGATCCAACTCTCTCCAGAATTTTAATATGGCCTAATGAACCTTGTATTCAACTTTCCTTTCTTACCAAATCTCATCACACTTTTCCATGGTGAGACTTTGAGAAAAACATGATCACCTACCTCAAAAGTTTGATCCTTCCTCCTGTTGTCTGCATAACTCTTCTGCCTACTCTAAGTTGATCTTATGTGTTTTTGAATCAGCTGAACTTTTTCTGCCATCTCTTCTACCCATTCTGGTCCCATCAACTTCCTTTCACCCACTTCATCCAAGAAAGCTGGAGTTCGACACCGCTTCCCATATAATGCCTGAAATGGTGCCATCTGTATACTGGAATGAAAACTGTTATTATATGAAAATTCAACCAAAGAAAGATGTTGGTCCCAACTTCCCTGATAATCCATCGAACAAGATCGTAGCATATCCTACATGGTCTGAATTGTTCGTTATGACTTCCCATCTCACTGAGGACGAAAAGATGTACTAAAATTTCATTAAGTGCCCAATGACTTCTGAAGGCCTTTCCAAAGGTTAGAAGTGAGTCTGCGATCACGATCAGATACAATGGAGAAGGGAACTCCATGTAACCTGACTATATCTTTAAGATACAAATGGTAAAGTTGGTCTAAGGAAAAAGTATCTCGTATAGCAAGGAAATGAGGAGATTTAGTCAAGAGATCAACAATAACCCAGATTTCATTATTACCTCGAGATGTCTTCGGTAATCCCACGACAAAGTCCATGGATATATTCTACCATTTACACTCTGGCACTAGTAAAGGCTGAAGCATCCCTTTCGGTAACTGCCGCTCTGCTTTAACCTGTTGACATGTCAAACACTTCACAGTAAAATCAGCAATATCTCTTTTCATTCCATCCCACCAGTAATACTCTCACAGATCTCTGTACATCTTAGTACTTCCAGGATGAACTGAAAACACAGAACTATGAGCTTCACATAACAACTCTCTCTTCAATTGTGAATCACAAGGCACACACAATCTCTTCCCAAATCTCAAAACGCAAACATTATCAATGTTGAATTTAGGCAACTTACCTTTCTGAACCATCTCTGCCTTTTTCTGCAACTCACTGTCTTTCTTCTGTGCTTTCGTGATTCTATCTGATAGGTATGATCTCACTGATACCTGAAACAAAACAGAAGAACTTCCTGCACCAAAAACTTCTATTCCAAAGTTCATCAAATCCTTAACCAAAGGATCACGTTCCAAACGCAACATTTCTAATGAAGAATTACTTTTTCGACTCAAAGCATCAGCCACTTTATTTGATTTTCCCGGATAGTAATGAATTGTACAATCATAATCCTTGATTAATTCTAGCCATCTCTTCTTTCTCATGTTTAACACTTTATGAGTGAATATATACTTTAAACATTTGTGATAAGTATATATTTCACACTTTACTCCATAAAAATGATGCCTCCAAATTTTTAAAGCAAAAACAACAGTAGATAATTCCAAATCATGTGTAGGGTAATTTACCTCATGAGTTTTCAACTGTCATAAAGCATAAGCAATTACTTGATCATTCTGCATTAGGACGCAACCAAGTCCTTTCAATGAAGCATCACTGTAGATAACAAAATCACCATTCATGGAAGGTAGTGCCAAAACTAGAGCATTCACCAATCTTCTTTTCAATTCCTGAAAACAATCATCACATTCGTTTGTCTAGATAAACATAACACCCTTCCGAGTTAGCGTAGTCATTGGACTAGATAATCATGATAAATTTCTAACAAACCTTCGGTAATAGCCTGCCAAACCAAGGAAGCTACAAATCTCAGTTACATTTGTGGGTCTTGGCTAGTCTTCCAAAACTTTGGTTTTTGCAGGATCAACAGTTATCCAATCTTTAGAAACAATGTGACCAAGGAAAGAAATTTATTGCAACCAAAACTCACAGTTGCTGAATTTCCCATACAATTTATTTTCTTTTAAGGTTTTCAAAATAACCCTTAAATGTCTTTCATGCTCCTCTTTACTTTTAGGAAACACCAAAATATCATCAATGAAAACCACCACAAACTTATCCAAGAACTCATGGAAAATTCTATTCATTAAGTCCATGAATATAGCAGGTGCATTGGTTATCCCAAAAGGCATTACTACAAATTCATAATGGCCATATATTGTACGAAACGTAGTCTTCAGAACATCTGCTTCCATTAACTTCAACTGATGGTACCCCTATCTCATGTCAATCTTTGAAAAATACTGAGCTCCCTGGAGCTGATCAAACAAATCATCGATATAGGATATTTGTTCTTAACAGTGATGTTATTCAAGGCTCTATAATCAATACAAAGTCTCATTGAACCATCTTTCTTTTTAACAAATAAAACAGGAGCACCCCATGGTGATGTTCTAGATCGAATGAAACCTTTCTCTAATAAATCTTGCAATTTCTCCTTCAACTCTAAAAGTTCAATTTGAGCCATTCTATAAGGGGGTTTTGAAATTGGATTAGCATCAGGAACTAATTAAATTGTAAACTCAACTTCCCGATCTGGTATTATTCCAGGAAACTCATCGGAAAAAACATCAGGATACTCATTTACCACTAGCACATCATTAATCTGAACAGTTACCTTGTTTTCAACGATGTGTGCAAGGTAACATTCATTTTGATCTTTTACAAGTTTCTTGGCCTCTTAATAAGTTATCAATAGTAAGGGTTCATTCTTGTACATAAACCGAATGTCTTTCTGAAAAGAATCTTCTTTAGCTCTACAGTCAATCATAGCATGGTAAATAGAGAGCCAATCCATACCCAGGATAACATTAAACTCTACTAGAGGTAGAACAATAAGGTTTTCAAGTAGGTTCTATCCACAGATAAGGATAGGAAGATTCTTATAAATTCTTTTTGCCTCAACAATTCCCCCATGTGTTTTTACCAAAAGTTCAGGGGTCATTTCTTGAGATGGTATTCCCATTTTACTAGAAAATGTTTCAGAGATAAAAGAATGTGTGGACCCCGAATCAAACAACACACTGGCATAATCTGAAAAACCAAACAAAGTACCTGATACAACTTCATTTGATGGATCGACATCTGCTGAAGTAGTTGCAAAGGATTTCACCACCCCTTTCTGCTTGTAGTCTAACTGCTTCCCATCACTAAATCTCTTTGTCGGACACTTGTTTGCATAGTGACCCGTCTCATTGCACTTAAAACATTTCACTAACTGTAAATCAAATTTGGTCTTACCTTCACCTTGATATTTTTCAGTGCAATCACGATCCTTATGTCCCATCTTACCACATCATTAGCACTTTCTATAATTCAGAAGACATTCCCCAACATGCATTTTTCCACATTTATCACATACTGGAAACATAGATTTCTTACCATCAGACTTTTTTAAAGAATTCTTCCCTTTCTCCTGCCACCTTTGTCTCTTCTTCTGCTGGTTGTTATAGAACACTTGATCATCGGAAAAATCCATTTCCACCTTCTCAGCACATCGAAAAAGCTTTTCATAACTTTTTAACTCACGAGATGCTAATGCCCTTCGATATTTTGTGTTTAATCCTGAGTAAAAACGATTTATTTTACTATCAAGGTCTCGGATAAAATTTTGAGCATACCTTGCCGATCAAGTGAACCCGTCTTCATAGGTAGCCACTGAGTCTTCCTCTTGCCTCAATTACATGATTTTTTTTTCCATTCTATGTCTAATACCTTTAGGAAAATACTTTTCTAGAAACATACCTTTGAATTCATCCCAGTCGAGAGCATCAATCTCATCAGCGTCCCAGATAATTTTAACCATCGACCACCACAGATCTACTTCACCCTCCAAACGGTAAATATCAAGACTAACCTTTTGATTGTCTGAACACCCCATGACATCAAAAATCTTCTCCAGTGCATTAATCCACCCTTCAACTAGAACAGGGTCAGATGATCCTTTGAATGATGGGGGATGTTGCCTCATGAAATGTTCCACCACTGACATGTTCCTCTGTGGTTGATATGGCTGATCTCGTGCATGGATACCACCACCATTTATCTCTTGAGTCAACTGTGCCATTACTACAACAAACTGTTCAGTTCCAATTTCGACCATCTCAGGATGCTGATTCAGAAGGTTATTTCCTTCTGCATGCCTTCCTAGCACTGCTTCCATGTTTCCTATGTGGAAAACCATTCTGAACAAACATTTCTTAGATGAAGCAACATGGTAATCTTCAAATACTATATCACTTCAATTTGACTACAAAAAAAATATTTTTGGATAATCATTTAATATAATTCTAACTCCTAAAGTTATCTAAACTGACCTCTGATACCAACTATAAGTCCCCAGCCTTAAACCTTACTTAATCTTGAGTTATTACAAGATTACACATTAAGGATCTTTTCGTGTTTAGATTTTTAGAGAATTAGATCATAAAACTTGCATTACATTCCACATATAAACAAAGTGGTAACATAATGATAGTATTCTTCTTTCCCATCAATGGAAACATATTTAAAATAAAACTTGGATTCTTTCTTGACACTTCCTTGACACTATCATCATATCGTGTACCTTTCCCTTGACCTGTGAGAAACATTTCAAAAAAACTTGGGACGGGCATAAAAAGCTCAGTAAAGGATATGAAAATATCGAAAGGAAACATGGGTACAAAAATACATAAGAATTAAATCATACTTTACCCATAAAACATAAGCACTTTAACTTACCTCATCAAATCATGAATAAATCATAGAAATCATAAGACATAATGGTAACTTGAGGCATTCATAACATTCTTACATAGGGAGTAACCCACTTGGTTACGTTTGGAATACCCATCACAGTATATTCCCTAAATCGCTTCGGAGAAACCTTAATGTTTCACTCCTTCATGTTACCCAATGCATTGGAGAGCTATATCGGGCTCACCCGCCCTTAGTTTATCACAGAACCACCCGTCTTCATAATAATTCAGAAGAACCTCAACATAATCGTATCGTATAAAACATGCATAAAGGAAACATAACATTTCCACCATTAAATCACAAGATATCAATACAAAACATTGATATAAAAATATTATGAAAACCATTTTCAATACCAAAATAAAAAAAAGTAAAACATGGTATTTATTTTTCTTTTAAAAAAAGGTATGGCTTGTAGAGGAAGCCGAAACTCAAATAATGGTCACGACGGTGGAGAAGTCGTTGTCGCCGCATACGTACGACAAAAACATTCCCTTTTGGCGTTTAGTAAAACGCTTCATATAAAAAAGATTAATTTTGGATAAATGTAAAAGTCAAAGGGGTTTATACACCGTATAAAAGAAGGTTGTGTATAAAACAAAATATTCCTCAATGAACGGAGATTGAGACGATGTCCCATACCTCGAGTCCGACTTGACTCAATCATTCTTTAATATCCTGAATAATATCCTTGAGTTAATTTCTACTTGCTTAATAACATTTTTCAAGTTCATTATTCCTTTTATATCACTTATTTCCATGTCATGAAGAATTTGTAATTATTTAAGTTAATAACGGTCATTTTATCGATCAATGGTACTTGAGTCAAAAATAAACCCTTTATAATTACAAGTTGTTCATGTATCCATTATATCCAGAATTATAATCATGATGTATATATCATATATATCCAGTATATACATGCATTTATAATATTACATAATCATTTAGAGGTATGAAATGAAATGCACCGTTCATGGAGACGGTAAGCCGTACGTACGCATGAACGCTACTTTCATTTCTATTTCGTATTTTATAGAATGGAATAATAATGATATAAAAGTATATTATAATTCCAGTATAATATCATATATAATATCATAGTTCCATCCTTTATATGTCCCACATAGGGTATTTAATGAATCAAATCACTTTGAGGGGGCGGTAGTCCGCACTTCCTTAAATGAAGATATCGCGTTTACCCATAATGGAAACCATAATGGTATGCCCAAAATGAAAAATAGAGAAGCTTAAGGAAAAAATAAACATATTATATATCATATATAAATATAGTGACATCTTAATGACCACCTTTTAAGGTGTTAAAAGAATGTTGAACAATCATCGTTCCGGGTGGCATAAATTCGCCATCCACGGAAATAGTATGTTCTTTAACCATTAGATGTAGGTGTGTGTAGGTGTAGCTCGAATCATTCTTAAAACAACATCCTAGTGTATTGAAGATACTGGAGTTGTTACAAAGGAAATAAATAAAAATATTTTATGGGGTTGGAGAAGCAAAATAAAACAAACGGACTCATCTGAAGACATTACCTTAAAATCAGGTAACTCCCTTTGGTTTGAGCTCAAAGGCTTCCTTGGGAAGACTTCTGCCCAAAGTGAGGCTTCAAGGAGTAAGATAGGGAAGTGGAGAGACAAAATGGGCTGGGGTTTTCCGAAGCAAGGGCTTTGGGAATGTGGGTAAGGAGGTAGAGGTGGGTGCCTTTTATAAGAGGAGAGGAGGGGCACTTTTGGAAAGTAAAGAAATGTTATATTATTTTAGAATGAATTTCGGATATTAATGATCCAACATTGATGTGTTTCGAGGATATGGTGATAAGGGTTCATAATCCACTCATCCAATAGGTTTTGGACATGTGTAGGTCTTAGATTTTACATTATGTTTCCATTTTATTTAAATCTTTTATTAATGAGGTAATCGCTACATCATCATGATGTCATAAATAATGTAATTTATATAATGTCTAAAAATTCTGAAAAAAATACTATGATGTAGGAAATCATTTTATATTTTCAATTAATATTTATAGTCTAAAATATCATCTATGTAGACAAAATTAAAAATGTTTTAATCAGGTGATACATTCATGATATATTTACTTTCACTAAAAAAATAAAAAGATAACCTGTCACTTTCCACAAAAGTGATTCCATGGGGTCCCCAAGTTTGGCACAAGGAATCCCATGGTCGGACATGAGACAACCAGTAGAATTAGGACACATGTTGGTGTAATTTTTTATTATTATGATATTATTTTATTATCCTTAACTACCCGATTACTCATTAATCAAGATAATTAAAGATAATTACGGCCATTACTATTCATAATGTCAAAAAACAAAAGAGTCTTGATTACATAATATGGACCTTCTGATTCCAAATATTTAATCAATTTTACCAAATTACAAACACAGAAATTTAAATAATTGATTAAAAAATAATTCCCGTTGTCAAAACAAATAGTGGGTTTTTTTGAAACAATATCTATGAAAAGTTTGGAATTAGTTTATGCCCAATTCCAAAGTGAAATTAATCTTAATGACCACCATTGGATTAAATGGTAAAAATATATTCTAATTTAACTTTAAAACCAATTCAAAATATAATCTAGTCATATAAATAAAGTAGATTAAAAATTATTTTTGATGAAAAATGCAGTATTTTTCACTATTCATTAGAAAATGAACATTGTCAGAAAAATACAAAAAATTTATCCAATGTAAATTTCAATGCCCCAATAATAATGAATATGTTTATTTTGACAAATATAGATTATAAAATTGTCAAAAGTTTGATTTAAAAATAGTTTTCCATCAAAAATCAGTAAAACAATCTTTTAAGAATATTAGTGTATTCCATGCATAAGATTGTATTTATTTTCATTTTAAGCCTCTAAAACACTATCTTAATCATTAATAGACATATATAAAAATTTATATTATTCATTACATACTTGGGATGTTACACCTTGAGGGCTTGGGGGAACCTTTGGAGGACTAATTAGGAGTTAAGGAGTCCAGAAATTCGTTTAGGAGGATTTTGGAATGTAAAGGATGAGATAATGGCTTGGTATTTATAGGGGATGTGTGTGGACAATGCATTAATGGCCACGGGACGCCTTGGTGGAGGTATTGGAAATACTATGGGATATCCAATGGTATTTGTTCATGGCATTGGCCACTTGGTACACCTCATACCTTACCTTACTATTCATATGTTGACCAGAAATATTTCATAATTATTACTTCCTTAATGATGTCATTAAACACCCGAAGCTCTAAAATAAAAATTCACTATTCACCGAAAGTTCATCTTTTTCATAAAAATACCAAAAAATATCTTCACATAATATTGATTCACATAATTCAAAAATTAAATCCATTTTAAAAAAACAATTTTCTAAATATTTTTAATTTGATTTATATATATATAACACTATTCACCTGAAAAAACTAATACTTAACTAATAATTTCTGAAACAGTTAATTACCTATTTTATTGAATCACATTACTTAACCAAGGTGCCTAAATTATATTAATACTTTATTTAAGTGAGAATAATAATAAATTTTGTCATATTACTTATCCTAAGCGTAAAATCACTATTCATAGTTTACTATTCACCATAACTTAAGTTGATCTTATTAGACTCTAAATTTCTTACTGAACATATTTGCAAAAGACCATTTTCGAATATCCTCACACATCATTAATTATTTAAGGTTTACATAAATGTTTTAAAATATCCCTTTTTTCAAAATTCATCCATAAGATACATTATATTTTTATACGGACATCATAAAATTCACAAACATCACCATACGAAGAAAACACAATTTTATTTAAATCAAAGGAATACACAAAGTAGCTATCGTATCTTTACATAGCCCCTTATAAAACCAGCATATGACCTAAGTTTATGATGTGCTAAGGTGAGATAATATGAGGGAGGCTCAGATAACATTACCCTATTAGTAATCTCCACTATCATGAACATATCCCATAGGCGGTTCCATTCAAGCTTGACACGCTAGAGTTTGGCTTAGGCTTGGTCCTGAGCGAAGCCTAAAGGTTCCACCTCCTTTTCAAGCTCTGATAAGTGGGATCATATGGTTCGAGTCTACTGGATGAAGCCATCGAATATTCTTTCGGAATTAACCACTAACATCTCTATTAAATCATTAAGAGTAAATTAATATACTAATCATAATGTTTGGGTCATTACATTCTTCCCCCCTTAAGACATTTCATCCACGATATTTTAAAACAAATTCCTAGTAGAAAATGTGAGGGTACTTTTGGTTCATTGTTTCTTAGGCTCCCATGTCGCTTCATCATACATATGATTCCTCCACAACACATTCACAAGGCGGGTAGTATTGTTTCATAGAACCTTGTCTCTACGGTCTAAGGTCTCCACTGGCTGCTCCTCAGAAGAGAGTTCAGGTTCTAGCTGTACCACCTCTAGGTTCAGTACATGTGAATGGTCAGGTATGTACTTCCTCAAGAGAGATACATGGAAGACATCATGAACTTGAGATAGGTTCAGTGTAAGTTCTAGATGATAGGCCACTGCTCCTATGTGATCATGTATTTCATATGAGACAGTGTACCTAGTGCTGAGCATCCCTTTCTTCCCAAACTACATGACGCTCTTCCATGGAGAAATTCGAAGAAATACATTGTCTCCAACACCAAATCCAAATCCCTTCGACGATTTTCAGTATAGCTCTTCTTCCGACTCTGAGTAGCCTTTATGTGTTGTTGGTTGGCATGAAAATTTTCTATCATCTCTTGCACAAGAGCAGGCCCATGAAAATTTATCTTACTAGATTCATCACAACAAGTAGGAGTTCTACATCACTTCCCATAAAGAGAATCATAGGGTACCATCTGAATACTCGAATCGAAGCTTTTGTTGTATGAGAACTCAACTAATGGGAGGTGTTGATACCATACACCATTAAATTCCATTGAGCATAATCTCAGCATGTCCTCAAGTGTATGAATAGTCCATTTAGATTATCCATCAGTTTGAGGATTATAGGACGTACAAAAATTCCATTAAGTATTCAGAGCATGTTGAAGACTTCTCCTGAATTTTGATGTGAATATTGGATCATGATCAAATATGATGGATAGTGGTACCCCATACATCCCTACCACTTCCTTTACGTATATCATGGAAATTTGATCCAGATAGAAATTTTCTTGAAAAGAGATAAAATGGGTAGTCTTCGTCAGACTTTCTACTATTACCCATAGCGCATTGTTCCCTTTGGATGTTTTAAAGAGACCAGTGACAAAGTCCATAGTAATATTATCCCACTTCCATGTTGGTATGGGTAGTGGTGGTAATACCCCCTTAAGAAGTTGTCATTCTTCCTTTACATTTTGACACACGAGGCACCTTGTAGTGTAATAAGAAATCTCCCTCTTCATGTTATCCCGCCAATAATGATCACGAAGGTCTCTATACATTTTATTGCTTCCCGGGTGTATAGAAAAAGTAGAGCTATGAGCTTCATCGATCTGTTCTTTCTTTATATCTAGAATAGATGGAACTCATAGTCTTGTCCAAATATTCAATACACCTTCTTGATCAATATTGAAACTTGGAAAGTACACATCCTTCACATCCTCAAACTTCTCCTGCAACAAAAGATCTTCTTTTTGAGCCTTCTTGATCTTCTCTTGTAATTATGGTTGAGAACTCATTTTCGATATGGTTGATGAACTCCCTTCCCGTACAATTCACATATCTAGTTTTACTAGATCCTTAATCAAGGGATCTCCTTGGATCCTCATTGTTTCCCGAACAACATGGTATTTCCTTCATAATGCATCCACGACTTTGTTTGATCTTCTAAGGTGAAAATTAATTGAACAATCATAGTCTTTAATAAGCTACAACCATCTCCTTTGTCTCAGGTTCAATTCTTTCTGCGTGAAAATATACATTAAACATTGGTGCAAAGTGTATATATCACATTTCTCTCCATAAATATAATGCATCCATATATTTAGAGTAAAAACAACTGCCTTCAGCTTTAGATCATGTGTTGGATAATTTTTCTCATGTTTCTTCAGAGGATGAGATACATAAGAAATTACCTTTTCATTTTGCATGAGGACGCACCCATGCCCTTTTAGAGATGCATCGCTAAAAATAATGAATCCTTCTCTGATAGAGGGTAGTGTTAACACATGTGCAACAACCAATCTCTTATTTAACTCTTGGAATCATTCCTCACATTCCTTTGTCCAGATAAACATAACCCCTTTTTTATTCAAATTGATTAGTTGATTATAAAGCTGTGATTTTTATTCACAAACCTCCTATAACATCTTGCTAAACCAAGGAAACTACGAATCTCAGTTACTATTCTTGGTTGAGGCTCCACAACCATTGTCATTGTAGGGTCTACTGAGATTCCTTCATTGGTTATGATGTGTCCCAAGAAAGCCACTTGTAGAAACCAAAACTCACACTTGATGAACATTCCAAAGAGCATCTCCTTCCGCAGAGTCTGCAAAATAACCCTCATATGCTCTTCATGCTCCTCATGAATTTTTGAATATATCAAAATATCATCAATAAAAACTACCACAATATCAAGGTAGTCCTTATATACTCTTTTCATCGAATCCATGAAAATAGCAGGAGCATTAGTCAAGTCGAAGGGAAAAACAAGAAAACTCATAATGCCTATATCTTGATCAGAAAGCATTCTTTGGAATATCTTCCTTATTAACCCTCTATTGATGATAACCACATCGAAGAAAAATCTTTGAGAAGAATTAAGCGCCAAGAAGTTGGTCCAATAAGTCATCAATTCTTGGAAGAGTGTATTTATTCTTCACTATGATCCCATTCAGTTCTCTAAAATAAATGAATAGATGCATTGATCCGTCCTTTTTCTTCACAATGAGAACTAGTGCTCTCCTAGGAGACACACTCTATCAGATAAACCCATTCTCCATCAAGTCTTGGAGTTGATTCTTTAACTCATCTAGCTCCACATTTTCCATTGAATACGAGGTATTTGATATCGGTTGAGATCCATGTATGAGGTCAATGGAGAAATCTACCTCACTTTCCGGCGGAGTTCCAGGTAACTCCTTAGGAAATACATCCATGTATTCATGAACAATCGGAACATCTTCTATTTTTATACTCCATTTTCCTTCTTCATCATCACCGATGAACTACATAAATAAGGCAATAGGAGGTTCCTCTAGACAAGGATCAAGTAGGGATATCTCTCCTTGGAAGATAATTGTAGGTTGTTCATTTAAGACTACTGAGATTTCCTTACTTCTTTATATGATCCTAGAATTATGATTTGAGAGCTAGTCCATCCCTAGTATAATGTCAAATTCTATCATGGGAATTACTACTACATTTTCTATAATATTTTTCTCACTAATGTAAATACTAGAGTCTCTAAACATTATTGATGCATGGTTAATCCCACTTGGAGTCTTGACTGAAAAATCTACCACTAGCAGCATGGGGAATGATTATATATTCTTTGAAAACTTGGAGGAAATAAAGGAATGTGTAGAACTAGAATCAAACAATGTACTTTCTATTTTTGAGGGGACAACTAGAGTACTTGCTACCACATCATTCGGAGCTTCAACTTCTGTTGTTGTGATAGGAAAAGAACGACCTTGCTCCCTTGGCCATTGCAGAGGTTGATGGTGATTCCCCTCCACTACCCTCAGATTTGGACAGTTATTAGAAAAGTGGCCAAGTTTCCCACACATAAAGCATTGGACTTCGGGCTGGGCCAGAACTATCTTTCCTCTTTCGTTAGTGTTGGGGAGTTTATGCTTAACATCACTACGAAAATTTCAAACAACATGGCCTTCTCTTCCACAGTTGTAGCACATACCACATCTGATCAAGTAGGTCCCCGAATGCTTCTTCCCACATTTATTGCATGTGGCCTGTTTCATTTTCATTCCACCTCTTTCCAGATCAAAGAATCTTCCCTGGATTGGTTCTAGAGCTCTCTTTTCTCATTAGAGAATTGAGACCACTATGTCTCACTAAACTATAGTTCGACTTTCAGAGCAGATCGAACTATTTCTTTGTAGCTGTCATAGTTCCTGTTGGCTGGATTGTTCCTCAGATGAGATCGTAGTTAACCAAAGAATCTATCAACCATTGCATTAGGGTCCATGGCAACGGTAGAGGTGTAATGAGATTGCCTTGTGATGTTCATCTCATAGATTCCAATATATTCATTCTCCTTCTGCTTCAGCTCGACAGATTCTTTCTACATTCCCATTCTCATCGAATGAGGGAAATACTTATGGAAGAATATTCCCTTGATCTCTTTCCACTCTATAGATTCCACCAATTCTCTTGGCTTGATTTTTTTTTATTAGTGACCACCAATGATCTTTTTCTCCCTCTAGGCGGTAGACTGCAAGGGTGACTTTTTCTTGTTCCGAAGAAAGATGTAAAGAAAAGATCATCTCTATAGAGGTGGTCGATTGCTCAGAAATCAAATTGGTCAGTCAATCCACTGAAGGTTGGTGGTCTTTGGCGCATACAGGACTCAACAGAATGTTGTTCCCTCCGTAGTGAGATCGGCCTCTCAGCCTGATTTATGTTGTTACTCATAACTTGAGTCAGTTGGTTCATCATTCGCATCAATGTTTCCATTCCGGCTTCCATCGGAGGGCCGTTAGTGCATGGTCCATTGCGGTCACCATTTGCATAGTTCCTCATATTTCCCACCATTTTCTTAAATAAATAAAAATAATAGTGAGAAACTCATTTCATTTATGAATATTTTAACTATAAAGGATTATATATCGTAAAATATAATTCTCAATCAATTATATTTCTCAATAATTCTTTAATAATGATTCATAAAAATCTTGCAATTAACTAAACATATCTCCCAAGAGTGTCGTAACCATGAGTGCAGAAATTCCCATTTTCGTGCACCAGTTCCCATTCGAGTCTATCTCAAAGTGGTGTTTTCAGGTTTTACCACTATGTATATCTATGCTAGATCCTCTTCTACCTGTTCGTTTCAAGACAAATATATATTTTTTTGATAAACCACATACTCAACACAGAAAAAAATACCAGGAAGTTTTCCTATATTTAAAAATTTCTATAGGGTTCTTCTTATAGTTTTCATTGCTTAATTTCCATAAATAAATAACCTATCCTTTTGATAACAACTATGGCATCCCGCCTTTTTATACCATAACATTTCAATACATCTTACAAAACAGAGGATCTTTAAAGTCTAGTGTCTTTGAAATTAGGAAAATAATACATGAAAACAACATATAACATTATTATCAAACACTTGAAAGGATTCAAATTTTTTCATCCTATGTTCATTACAGAATCTCTTAACCAAGGAGCATACATTAAAGGAAAGGGTGAGTAGAAGGCCCGGTATGGGAAAAAAGAAAATTTTACATGTGAACATGATATACATCAATAAAGTAATGATAAATAGTTTTATGCCACGAGAAATAGACCATGAGGTATATCAGAATGAAAAGAAAATTACTCATAACATGAAGATGTGTCTACAACATTTAACCTAGTCAATCCTGAACATATCACCAAGGTCCATCCCCAAGGTGTCATTTTAAAAAAATTACCATGGTTATTCACCAAGGTATCATTAAAATTGTAATCCTTAGAGATCAAATCATTACCCAATGCATTGGATCGTTATCAGGGAGCACCATTAATTTGTCTTTATTATCACATGATCCACATATATAACCATAAAAATTTCATAAATAACCCATATATAATAAAAGAAATGGGTTTCATTTCATAATAATAATGTTTTAAAAACTTCGTTTAAGACATTATATTAATGTCCCTTTAAACTGAGGGAAAAGTAAAGAGGGTTTCAAGTATGTAAATCCCATAATTAAAATAGAACATTTTGATATAAATGTGAATACATCTATAGAAGAATGATCATTGAGTATTCATGTAATAAAATAAAAGAATTTGAGAAAAATCGAAAGACATTTTGAGATGAAAATTCTGCAGCATAACGGTGTTGTTACAAGGTTTTAGAAAACAATGAAAATAGAGGAGACATGGGTCAAACACTCAAAATTGATATAGAAAATAGTTTATGGAAATAATATAAAGGATATAAGAATATTGTAATAAAATTTTAAAGGAATACCATATTAAATGAAAAACATGAAAGGAAGACAAAAATAAGATTTCTCTTATGAAAAACTTGGTAGCCTAACGACGTCACTTAAAACATCATAAATGAACTGATGAGATTAAATAGATTATCTACTCATGCGAAAATAAAAGGAAAGTGTGATTAAAATAGATATCATGCCCCAACATTGGAAAAAATAATTTGAAAAACTTTACATGAAAATAGAACTTTGAAAATGGGAACAATGAAAGAATCCCTTACAATCATTCGACAGCCTAACGACACCACTTAAACATTCATAGAATGAAATGATGAGAGCTAGAGGGGGTATAAAATTATTTAAACATGAAAAGTTATGTTATATTAATATAAAATAACACCCCAATTATAAGAACATGTGGCTTAAAATAAATGATATAAACGAGAGTACTTGAATATAAAGTGACAGGTAGGATCCCTTACCTTAAAACGTAACACTTAAATCTCACAGATCGGGACCTTGATGGCTTGGGGTCACCTTGGGAGCACTCCTTGGGAGGTAAGGAGGCCATAACAGAGTTGAGGAGGATTTTTTAATGCAAATGATGATAGAATGGCTTGGTATTTATAGTGGAAGGGAGGGGACAAAACATTAATGGCCAAGGGATAACTCAATGGTTGTATTGGAAAATCTATGGGGTATCTAATGGTATTTGATCATAGTATTGGCCACTTGGGACATATAATACATTTTATTTATATTCATAAGTCTCCCAGAAATATTTCGTAATTATTACTTCCTTAATGATGACATTAAACACCGGAAACTCTAAGCTGAAAATTCACTATTCACAGACACTTCAACATTTTCAGAAAAATCCCAGAAAATTATCTTAACATAATATCAATGATCTGAATTCAGAAATTAAATCCTTTTAAAAAAATTAATTTTCTAAATATTTTGTAATTTAAATTATAAATAAAAACATTATTCACCATAAAAAACTAATACATAACTAAAAATTTCTAAAACCATTAATTACCTATTTTATTGAATCACATTACTTAATCAAGGTTACTATGTTATATTAATACTTTCTTTAAGTGAGATTACTAATCAATTTGTTCATATTACTAATCCTAAGTGTAAAATTACTATTCATAATTTAATATTCACAAAAAATTAAGTTGATCTTATTAGACTCTAAATTTCTTACTCAACACATTTGTAGAAGACCATTTTTTGAAAATCCGTACACATCATTATTTATTTAAGGATTCCATAACTATTTTAAAATATCCCTTTTTCAAAATTCAACCATAAGATACATCCTATTTTATATCTGGACATTAGCAAATTCACAAACTTCACCATAGGAAAAAACCAGAATTTTATTTATCTTAATGGATTACACAAAGTAGTTATGGTCTGGTTACATTGACCCTTGTAACACCATAATATGACTTACGTGTATGGTGTGCTATGGTGAGAGAATATGAGGGAGTCTCGGATAACATTTCCCTAGTAGTAATGTCCAATTACTTGAACATCTCATGTAGGCGGTTCCATTCAATCTTGACACACAGGAGTTTGTCTTGGGCTTTGTCCAAAGCGAAGCCCAAAGATTCCACCTCCTACCGAAGATCTGATAAGTGGGCTTCATATGGTTCGAGTCTACTAGATGAAGCAATCGCCTCTTCTTTCTGTATTAACAACTAACATATCTATTAAATAATTAAGAGGAAGTTAATATACAATTCATTAAAGTTGGGTCGTTACATTCTTCCCCCCTTAAGAAATTGTGTCCCCGAAATTTAAACCAATGGACTAGTCGAAAAGGTGAGGGTACTTTTGCTTTATTGATTCCTCAGGCTCCCATATCGCTTCTTCATACTTATGATTACTCCACAACACTTTCATAAGGTGGGTATTCATGTTGCGTAGAACCCTGTCTCTACAGTCTATGATCTCCCCTGGCTACTCCTCATTAGAGAGGTCATGTTCCAGTTGTACCACCTCTGGGTCCAGTTCTTGTGAAGGGTCGGGTATGTACATCCTCAAGAGAGATACATGGAAGACATCATGAAATTGAGATAGGTTCGGTGGAAGTGCTATATGATAGGCCACTGCTTCTATGCGATCAAGGATTTCATAGGGGGCCAATGTACCTAGGGCTGAACATCCCTTTCTTCCCAAACCACATGACTCTCTTCCATGGAGAAATTCAAAGAAATACTTTGTCACCAACACCAAACTCCAAATCTCTTCGACAGTTGTCAGCATAGCTCTTCTGCCGACTCTAAGCATCCTTTATGTGTTTTTAGATAGAATGAACCTTTTCAATCATCTCTTGCACAAGATGAGGACCAAGAAGATTTATCTCACCAACTTCATACCAACAAGTAGGAGTTCTACATAACTTTCCATATAGAGCTTCATAGGGTGCCATCTGAATACTGGAATAGAAGCTGTTGTTGTATGAGAACACAAATAATGGGATGCGTTGATCCCATATAACTTTAAATTCCATTGATAATATTCTCAGCATTTCCTCAAGTGTCGGAATAGTACTTTCAGATTGGCCATTAGTTTCAGGATGATAGGCCGTACTAAAATTCAATTCAGTATTCAGAGCATGTTGAAGACCTCTCCAGAATTTTGAAGTGAATCTTAGATCACGATCAGATACGATGGATAGTGTTACCCCATGTATTCATACCACTTCCTTTACATATATATTGGCATGTTTATCCAGAGAGAAATCATCTCGAAAAAGATAAAATTGGTGGTCTTGGTGAGATGGTCCACTATAACCCATATTGCATTGTTCCCATTGGTTGTTTTCGGGAGACCAGTGAAAAAGTCCATAGTGATATTATCCCACAACCACGTTGGTATGGGTAGAGGTTGTAATACCCCCTTAGAATGTTTTCATTCTACTTTGACTTGTTGACACACCAGGCGCCTTGTAGTGTAATCAGCAATACCCCTCTTCATGTTATCCCACCAATAATGATCACAAAGGGATCTATACATTTTAGTGCTTCCTTTGTGTATAGAGAAGGTAGATCTATGAGCTTCATCCATCAGTTCTTTCTTTCTCATTGGAATAGAGGGAACACATAGTATTGTATGAAATTTCAATACACCTTCTTGATCAATATTGAAATCAGGAAACTTCCAATCCTTCACAACCTCAAACTTATCCTGCAAAAAAAGATCTTCCTTTAGAGCATTCTTGATCTTCTCTATTAATGATGGTTGAGAAATCATTTGGGATAGGGTTGATGATGTACCTTCCCTTACAATTCCCTTGCCCAATTTTACTAGATACATAATAAAGGGATCTCATAGGATCCTCATTGTTTCCAGAAGAATAGGGTCTTTCCTACTTAATGAATCTGCGACTTTGTTTTCTCTTCCAGGGTGATAAACAATTGAACAATCAGAGTCTTTAATTGTCTCCAACCTTCTCCTTTGTCTCATGTTCAATTCATTCATCGTGAAAATATACATTAAACAATGGTCGTCTATGTATATATCAGATTTCTCCCCATAAAGAAATTTCCGACATATATTTGGAGAAAAAACAACTGCCCCATGCACTACACCATGCGTGTGATAATTCTTCTCATGTTTCTTCAACTAACGAGATGAATAAGCAATTACCTTGTCGTTTTTCATGAGGACACACCCAGACCTTTGAGATATGCCTTGCTAAAAATAATGAATTCTTATCTGATAGAGGGTATTGTTAACACATGTGCAGTAACAGATCTCTTCTTCAGCTCTTGGAATCATTCCTCACATTCCACTGTACATATGAACGCATCCCATTTTTGAGTCAATTTGGTTAGGGGATTAGAACGTTAAGAATATTTTTTCACAAAACTCCTATAATATACTGCAAAACCATGGATACTACGAATCTCAGTTACTATTGTAGGTTGAGGACACTCCTCCACAACCATTGTCTTTGCAGGGTCAACCGATATTCCTTCATTGGATATGATGTTCCCCAATAGATCCACTTGTTGTTACCAAAACTCACACTTAATGAACTTTCCAAAGAGCCTCTCCGTCCGCAGAGTCTAAAAAATAACCCTCAGATGATCTTCATGCTCCTCATTACTTTTTGAATATATCAAAATGTCATCAATAAAAACTACCACAAAGATATCAAGGTTTCCCTTAAAGACTCTATTCATCAAATCCATGAAAATAGCAGGAGCATTAGTCAAGCCTAAGGGCATAATAGTAAACTCATAATGCCCATATCTTGATAAGAAGTCAATCTTTGGAATATCTTCCTCTTTCACCATCAATTGTTGATAACCAGATCGAAGATCATTATTTTTGAAGAATTGAGCCCCACAAAGTGGATCAAATAAGTCATCAATTCTTCGAAGAGCGTATTTTTTCTTCACTGTGTTACCATTCAGTTATCTATATTCAATCCATACCTGCATTGATCTATCCTTCTTCTTCACAAAGACAAATGGTGCTCCCCAAGGAGACACACTCGGTCAGATAAACCCCTTCTCCAAAAAGTCGTAGGGTTGTTCTTTTAACTCCTCCAGCTCCACATTTTCCATTCTATACTCAGTATTTGATATCAATTGAGATCCAGGTATGTGGTCAATGGATAACTGTACCTATCTTTTTGGGGGAGGTCCATATAACTCCTCAGGAGATACATCCATGTATTCCTGAACAATAAGAAAATATTCTATTTATATACTCCCTTTTCCTTATTCATCCTCAATGATGAACTCCATAAAGACGTCTATAGGAGGTGCCTCTAGACAATTATTAGGTGAGGATATCTATCCTTGGAAAATAATTGTGGGTCGTTCATTCAAGACTACTAAGATTTACTTACTTCTGTATTTAATCCTAGCAATATAATTTGAGAGCTAGTCCATCCCTAGTATAACATCAAATTCCTTCATGGGAATGACTACTCGATTTGCAATAAGAATTTTCTCACTAATGTACACACTAGAGTTTCTAAACACTGTTGATGAATGGATAATCCCACTCGGAGTCTTGACTGAAAACTCTCCCTCTACCAGTTCGGGGATTGATTCTTTATTTTTTGAAAACATGGATGAAATAAAGGAATGCGTAGAACCAGAATCAAACAATGTACTTGCTAGTTTTGAGAGGGCAACATGAGTACCAACTACCACATTATTCGGAGCTTCAACGTCTATTATTGTGATAGAAAAATAATGACTTTTCTCCCTTGGACTTTGCTGAGGTTGATGGTGATTCCCCTCCCCTACCCTCAGATTTGAACAGTGATTAGCAAAGTGCCCAAGTTGTCCACACATAAAGCATTGGACTTCGGGCAGGGCCAGAACCATCGTTCCTCTGTCGTTAGTGTTGGGGAGTTGAGGCCTCACATCACCATGACAATTCCGAGAAATATATCATTGTCTTCCATAGTTTTAGCACTTACCACTTCCGATCAATCAGTTCCTCGAATGCTTATTCCCATATTTATTGCATGTGGAATGTTGCATTTTCTTTCCACATCTTTCCTGATCAAATCTTCTTCCCAGGCTGGGTTCTAGAGCTCTCTTCTTCTCATTAGATTTGTGATACCATAGTGTCTCACCAAACTCCAGTTCTACTTTCATAGCACTTCGAACTATTTCTTTGAAGCTATCATAGTCCCTGTTCTTTATATTCTTCCTCAGATGTGGTCGTAGTCCACCAAAAATTCTATCATCCTTCCCATTATGGTCCATGACAAATCTTGAGTTATAACTGGAATGCCTTGTGATGTTCATCTCATAGATTCCAACAGATTTATTCTCCTTCTTCTTTAGCTCGGGAAATTCTTTCTCCATTCTCATTCTCATCGAACGAGGGAAATACTTAATAAAGATTATTCCCCTGAAATATTTCCACTCCATAGATTCCATCTATCCTCTTGGATTCTTGTTTTTGATTAGTGACCACCATTTATCAGCTTCTCCTTCTAGGTGGTATAAATCAAGGGTGATTTTTTCTTGTTCCGAACAAATAAGTACAGAAAAGATCATCTCTATTGATATGATCCATTGCTCATAAATCAATGGGTTAGTCGATCCACTGAAGGTTGGTGGTCGTTGGCACATAAAGGACTCAAAATAATGTTGTTCCCTTCGTGGTGACATCGGCCTCTTATCCTGATTCAAGTTATTTATCATAACATGAATCAGTTGGTTCATCATTCACTTGAATTTAACCATTCTATCTTCTATTAGAGGGTCGTCAGTGCATGGTCCATTGCGGTCCCCATTTGCATGGTTCCTCCTATTGCCCGCCATTTTCTTAAAGAAAAAAAATCTTTATGGGAAACATGTTTCATTTAAGAATATTTTAACTATAAAGGATTCTGCATCTTAAAACATCATGCTTAAAGCATTATATTTATCTATAACTCCTTCCTAATGATTCATAAAAATCTTGCGATTAACAAAACATATCCCCCGGGAGTGTTGTAACAAAGAGTGCAGCAAGACCCGTTGTTGTGCACTAGTTCCCATTCAAGGCTAGATCAATGTGGTGTGTTTGGGTTTTACCCCTCTGTAGATCTGTGCTAGAGCCTCCTCTACCTACTCGTATGTAGACAACGATTAATTTGTTTGATAAACCACTTACTCAATACTCACCAAAATACCAGGAAGTTTTCCTATATTTAAAAATCTCTATAGGGTTCTTCCTAATGTTTTCATAGCTTAATTAATAAAATAAGAAAACTATCCTTTGATACCAACTGTGGCATCCCGCCTTTTTATAACATAACTTTTCATTACATCTTACAAACCACAGGATCTTTAATGTATACTGTCTTGGAAATTTGGAACATAATACATGAAAACCACATATAACATTATTCTCAAACACTTGAAAGGCTTCTTCATGGTTCATCTTATGTTCCTTATAGAATCTCATAACCTAGGATCATATATGAAAGGAAAGGGTGAGAAGAAGGCCCAGTAAGGGAAAAAATAAACATTTACATGTGAGATTGATATACATCAATAATGTCATGATAAATAGTTTTAAGGCATGAGAAAGAGATCATGAGGAATATAATAATGAAAAGAACATGATTCATAACATGAAGATGTGGCTACAACATTTAACTTAGACCATCATGATCATATCACCAAGGTCCATCCCCCTGGATTCATTTAAACAAAATGACACTTCTTATTCACCAAGGTATTGTTAAAATTGTAATCCTTAGAGATCACATCATTATCCAATGCATTGGAGCGCTATATGGGAGCACCATGAATTTTTATTTATTATCATGTGATCCACATATATCATATTCAAAACTTTTATAAATAACCCATATATCAAAAAAGAAATGGGTTTCATTTCATAATCATAACATTTTAAAAACTACTTTTAAGACATTATCATTATGTCCCTTTAAACCCACTGAAAAGGAAAACGGGTTTCACATATGTAAATCCCAAAATTAAAATAGAAAATTTTGATATATATTTTAATATTCCTGTAGATGAAATATAATTGGGTATTCACTTAATAAAATAAAAAATTCAGACAAAAAAAGAGACATTTTGAGAAGAAAATTCTGCAGCATAATGACTATGTTACAGGGTTTTAGAAAACATTGAAAAGTGAGGGGACATGGGTAAAACACTCATAAATGATACATAAAACAGTAGAGGGACATAATATAAAATATATAATAACATGGTAATGAAATTTTAAATACATACAATATGAAATGAAAAACATGAAAGGAAGACAAAAATTAGATATCTCTTACAAAAAATTTTAGCAGCCTAACGGCTTCACTTAAAACATCAAAAAATGAATTGATGAGATTGAATATCATATATAATCATGTGAACATAAAGGGAAAGTATGATTAACATAGTGATCAAAACCCAACATGGGAAAATGGATCTTTAAAGAATTAAACTGAAAACAGAACATTGAAAATGGGACGAGTGAAGGAATCACATACAAAAATTTGGCAGCCTAACGGCACCACTTAATCATTAATAAAATGTAATTATGATATAAAGAGGTGGTATCTCATCTTATGAACATGAAGAGAACAGTAATATGAATATAAAAGAACACCCCCAACATAAGAACATGTGGGTTAAAAGAAATTACATAAACGAGTGTACTTGATAAGAAAGTGAGAGGTAGGATCCCTTACCTTAAAATGAAACTCTTAAAAATTGAAGGTTGGGACATAGAGGGATTTGGGGAACCCTAAGAGGACTCCTTGTCAGGTATTGTGGCCAGAACATAGTTGAGGTAGATTTCTGAATGGAAAGTATTAGAGAATGGCTTGGTATTTTTAGGGGAAGGGATGGGACAAAGCATTAATGGCCAAGGGATACCTCAATGGTGGTATTAGAAAAAATTGTTGGCTATACAATGGTATTTCCTCATGGTATTTACCACTTGATACACCTCATACATTATTGTACTATTCATAAGTCGATCAAAAAATTTCATAATTATTACTTCCTTAATGATGTCATTAAACACCCGAAACTATAAACTGAAAATTCTCTATTCACAAAAAATTCAACTTTTTCTGAAAAATCCCAAAAAAGTATCTTCATATAATATTGATACTCTAAATTAAAAAATGATATAAATTTTAAGAAATAATTTTCTAAATATTTTTAATTTAATTTTAAAATAAAAAACACTATACACTAGAAAAAACTAATACTTAACTAATAATTTATAAATTACATAATAACCTGTTTTATTGAATCACATTACTTAATCGAGGTGTCTAAATTATATTAATACTTTCATTAAGTGAAATTACTAATCCATTTGGTCATATTATTAATCCTAAGCATAAAACCATTATTCATAATTTACTGTTCACACAAAATTATGATGATCATATTTGACTCTAAATTTCATACTCAACACATTTGTAGAAAACAATTTTTTGAAAATACTTTAAAATAATTATTTATTTAAGGTTAACATAAATATTTTAAAAAAACCATTTTTTTAAAATTCATCCATTTGATACATCGTATTTCTATACGGACATATGAAAATACACAAAAATCACCATAGGAATAAAACACAATTTTATTTATCCCAATGGATTACACAATGTAGCTACGGTCACGTTACATAGCTCCTTATAACACCAGCATAGGACCAAAGTGTAAGGTTTTCTAAGGTTAGAGAATCTGAGGGAGGCTCGGATAACATTTCCCTAGTAGTAATCTCCACTAACATGAACTTCTCCCATAAGATGTTCAATTCTATCTTGTCACGATGGAGTTCGGCTAGGTCTTGGTCCAAAGTAATGCCCAAAGATGTGACATCCTTCCTCAGCTCTAATAAATGGGCTTCATATGGTTTGAGTCTCCTGGATGAAGCAATCGACTCTTCTTTTTTTCATTAACCACTAACAACTATTAAATCGTTAAGAGTAAATTAATATACAATTCAAAAAATTTGGGTCGTTACAATGATGACTTGCCTATGTGGTTATGAGGTCTGACATTAAGAATTTCATCATTATATAATTATGTATTGATATTACATGTGAATATTCTTCTTGTAGAATATACAGGAGAATATATTAATGGAATTATTTGATTTATCTTTTCCATATTATGCTAATGATTAATTTTAAAAGGATTATGTTTTAGTCTTATAAATTTCCTTCAATGTTTATGCTTATTTATGAATGTTTGCACTATATTGTTATCCTTAATGAGCATCTGAACTCACCCCTTTCTTTTGATTAATTTTTCCCATGATGTGAAATATTATATTATGATTGACTCCCATAGATAGGCTATGAGATATGAGTGTTTTCAAAGGATACAAAATGATTTTTTATTTAATAATGTAATGTAAAACATACATCTATGTCTAGTATTTGAAAGGGTACTAAACTAATCGGTATTTAGAGACATGATTTGTTGTGATCCAACCAATGTTATGTAATAATGTACTGACTTTCTGTAACAAGGGTCTAGGCATTATAATTGGTATTAGAACATTTTTTTACAATCCTTCAAAACTAGATTTAGAAAAAAAAACTCTGATTAGAGAACATTACACTATGATAGAATTTGAGGTTTATTATATAAGATCTTCCTAGAAATTTGATAATATATTGATTTTGGGTATTTTCCATGAAATACATTCTTGTCTAGATATGAGAAGGTTGAGGCGGATATGGAACAGATGTACATACGAGTGAATACTCTGAAAAGGAGTTTCGAGCTGGACCCATGGTATCTCAGTACACAACAATATGTCTCACATCAGTATTGGTTACGAAACTCTTGGAGGATATGTGTATGATAATTTATGTTTTATTTAGAGACTATTATGAATGATTTATTAGTAAATACTTCTTCTAAGATTTTTTTTATAAATATGGAATATATTTATAAAATGTTCAATTTATTTTAGGTGTTTAACTAGATTGTAATTATATATATTGATTGATAAACTAATCTAGTATATTCCATTATGTAGAAATAGTTCTTAGTGAAAATAATAGAAACTCTATCAATGCACATAATCCATGTGAGTGGTTCCATCCTACTAATGAAAATTATAGAAGAGATGGTGATCCAATCGGTTCTGAACAATATATAACCATACTAGGAAAACTCACTCGAGTTGTGAATAAATAACAAACCCGTACGGAGAACCCTGATCCACAACATAGAAGATCACTGTTAATCCTCTTCATGAGGAAAAAACCACAAATTTTCATTGCGACTACAAATTCATATTTATATGAGCAATGAAAAAGTTCCATAGATAAAATATTTCTTGCTTTGTGGATTAGAAAAAGGGAAGAAGTTTTCATTGTAGTTTATCACCTCAATGGAGATGCAGATCAATGGTGTTCATTAATTCCAAACACAATGTAAAATTAAGAATTATAAAATATGGAATTGAGGGATTTTAATGGGATTTTCATAGAAAAATAAATTCCCCATGACCATCTAATGGATATGGAATGAAAAATTTTTGAGTCTAAGGAAAAAGGTGGATGAGAATGTCACAATGTATGAGTCAAACATTACATGGATAGAAAGGCTTCCTGCAGATTATATATGTATCCCACGGAGTAATATTGATTGATTATTTTATGGGTTACAACCATTTCCCTATCTATTATTTTTACGAAAATACTTCTCTACGTACAACGAAATAGTGTCATGTGATATCAATATATGAAATAAATTCTCTATGTCTTACAATATTAATGTAAAGAGAGAGAATTAGTGATCGGTTGGACCCTATGAAAATGGAAAATTAGATGCAGAAGGGAAAAGTCGAATTTCCATCCTATAGTAAATTTGCGATGAAACACCCTTGTACTTTCCTGAAGTGAATATGAGTCTATTACCAGTGTCGAGAAAAAGGTCACCAAGCTCATGACTGGAAGGGAACAAAAGATGTTTTCAATGTTGAATGCATTAATTTTATTGAAATGGGGCAATAATGAAATGAATATCTAAAGCACTATGGAAACTTACCTTAGAAAGGAAATGGTAAAAAGTACAAGCTGAAGTGATCACTACTTCTGAGGTTGAATCTTTGAATGACATGGTGGCATGTAATTTTATGGTTTCCTCAAATTTAGCCGATGATTGAATTGATTCTGGATCATTGCATTGTTTTGATAACCCCATTTTTCAATGAAAATTATCTATCTGAAATTTGGTTTAACAAGGGAGTTTTATTAAAACTACCAAAAGAAGTATCATTGTTACAATGATTTTTGATTCAGTTCCCATTAGGTCATATAAACATTCTTTATCTAATTATATCATCATCATGACCATAATTTAATTTGATATAATTGACTTTGTAGAATGGATTTTGGACCATGATGTGAATATTTATTTAAAGAATAAGGAGTTCAAACTTTTCGATGATGTTAAATAGTACATTATCATTTGAGTAGAAACGTCACTATATGATTCTTAACTAGATCTACCCCTAGTATCTCTACTAAATTCCATTATTGGGGAGGAAGGGAATGAAATTACTACGGGATATGAATTGAATGTTGAAATAGAATATTTACATATTTTGAATAAATATTTTGATGAGTTTCTAGAGGATTTACATAGAAATACACAGGAAAAAATAAATTTAGTTTTACATTGATTTAATTTCTGGATCAAGGCCCATATAGAAGAACCCTTATAGAATGGCCACTCTAGAATTAGAGGAAATAAGAAATAGCTCAAATAATTGAGTAATAAATGGTTTATTATTGTAGTGTTTTTCTATGGGGAACCTATATTCTTTTTTATAAGAATAAATATATCTATATATGGTTTTTTATTGACTATAAAGACATCAATTATAAAACAATAAAGAAAAAGTATCCCCTACCTCATATTGATGATTTATTTGATCAATTTCATGGTTCTCAATATTTATCAAAGATTTTCCTTCGATCTGGATATCATCAGTTTTGTGTGATGAAGGAAGACATTCCAAATCTAGCATTTCATACTAGGTATGGGCATTATGAGTTTACAATATTTCCTTTTGAACTAACTAATGCTCCCTCTGTCTTCATGGATCGAATGAATCAAGTTTTCAATGAATATCATTATGAAATTTTTGAATTATTTATTGATGATATATTGGATTACTCCAAAATAATTGAAGATCATCAAGATCCCAAGTGCAATATTCTAAATACTCTTAAAAAATGAATTATAAGGGAAGATTAGATAGTGTAAATTCTGGATTCAACATATTTCTTTTCTGGGATGTATTGTCTCAAAAAATGGAATATCTATTGACCCTTCTAAGATAAGATAAATACAATAATTTACAACACTAACGAGTATAAATTAGGTACACAATTTTATTAGATTAGTAGGTTATTATCGGCATTTCATCTAGAATTTTAACCGATTGGAAAAACCTTTAGAAAATCTCACACGTAATGGTGTTAAATTTGATTTGACAAATGAGTGTGAAGAATTTTTTTAATAACTGAATAAAAAATTAGTCAATGTTCCTATTTTTACTCGACCATATTGGAATGATTTTTTTTATTTATAGTGATGATTCACAAAAAGTACTTGGTTGTTTCTTTATGACGAATGATATAGTTACTACCTATGCATCACAACAGCTAAAAATTTACGAACTAGACTATCCTAGTCATGATATTGAGTTACCCGTTGTAATATTTTCATTGATGATATGGAGACAAAATCTCTGTGGTGAAAAATGGGAGATATATACTAATCACAATATTTTGATGTATATTTTATCCTAGTATGAAATCAACATGTGGAAAAGGATATGGCTTGAAAAACTCAAAGATTATGATTGCACTATACACTACCTCTCTGGGAAGGAATATATGGTGGTTGATGCTTTGATTCGAAAGGATCATTGAGGTATGAACAATATTAGTGTTGAATGTGATCATACACTCATGGATCTAGTAAATATCGATATAAGAATAATAATGGAAGGTGAAGAATTAAAACCATTCAAAATGGTTGCCAAACCATATTTACATGAACGGATAAAAAGTTATCAGACTAATGATGAGGTGTTTCAAAATAAAATTAAAGTTGTGAATGTTGGAAGATTGATTGACTTTGTAAATGATGATGGAATTTTAAATTTGGCAAGAGACTTTGTTTTCCTAATATACCCGATCTGAAAAATGACTTGTTGGATGATGATCATAGCTTAAATTTATATATACACCCTGGTCTCACTAAGATGCATAAATATTTGAAGGAAAATTTTTTGAGGGACAACATGAAGAAGGAGATTTCTGATTATGTGTTCAGATGTATGGTTTTTCAACAGGTGATGGTTGTAAGACAACAACTTAGAGGATTCATGAAACCTCTTCCAATAGCTGAGTGCAAATGGGATGATATTACGATGTACTTTTTCATGGGGTTACAAATGAATCCTAGAAGGAATAATGCAATATGGGTCAGTGATGATCATCTTACTAGGTCAACACATTTTCTGGTTATAAGAGAAGATTTACCACTTGAATGATTAGGGATTTTATATATTAAAAAAGATGTAATACTTCATAGAGTACAACTATTTATTGTTTTGATCGTGATCCCCATTTCACAACATGATTCTGGAATAGTATTCTGATGGCGTATGATATCGAACATTATTTGAGCACTACCTCCCACCCTCAAACTAATTGACAATCAGAACAGACTATTTAATCCTAAGAAGGCATTTTGAGATCACGATCAATTCTCTTTCAAGGAATGTGGGATCATAATTTACCTCTGGTATAATTTTTTATATAACAATATTTTCCATTCAAGTATTCATATGGCACCATATGAAGTGTTATATGGAATGAGATGTCGCACAACAAGTTGTTGGGTTGATATTGTACAAAGAAAACTAGTCGCCCCAAAACATGTTTTGAAAACAATGGAAATGGTGAAAATTATCAAATACCACATCACAGCATCTCAAATTAAGAAAAAGAGAAATGCTGATAACCTAAGGAATGATTTGGAATTTAATGTATATGATCTTTTTTTTTATGGTATCTCCATGGAAGGGTGTTACATGATTTGGTAAGATGGGTTAATAAAGTCCCATGAATATTAGATTTTTTGTAATTATAGAATGAATTGGAGTTTTATATTACCATTTGGAAATGCCTCTAAGTCACTCCAAAGTAATTGATGTGTTCCATGCATCATAATTAAGAAAATACAAGCAAGAACCAATGCATGTATTCGCCTACGGAAAAATAAAATTGGAACTCATTCTATGTAAGTTTGAAGATCCTATCAAGTTTCATGATACTAGAGAACACGTGTTGAGAAACTGGATGACTTGTCTGGTAAAAGACTCATGGAAAATAATAATATGGAAGAGGAAATGTGGGAGCTCGACGAAGTTTTGATTAATAACCACCCAAATCATATTATACAGTAATTTCTAGAAATTTTTAGGACCAATTTATTTAAATGAGGTAATAATGTAACAACCCAATCATCAATGGTATGCCTCTCTTTGAATAATAAAACAACATGTGCTATATGTATTACGAATTCTAACACACCCCGACCAAAAAAATTAGTCGTTCGTAATAATAATACACTCATTTTATAAATTTTATAAATTTTATTTTTCAAAATTAACATCATTTTTTGAATTAAAATATCAAAATTACCCTATAGGGAATTTATAGTATTATTTCTGAAGACATTAATTTTTTAATGAATAGTGAAAACAATGTGTTTTTTTAAGCCATCTTTTTATTTAAATAATTATTCTTTTAAAGATGGTATATTATTCTAATATAAGTTCATTGTAATTCAATGTATTCATTTTATAATAATATTAGATGTATAAAATTTTACTGAAATTTTTAATAAATTTCACCGACCTTCTAGAAACATTTGTGAATTTTTTTAAAACATAATTTTACCCCATCTGTGAATTGAATTTCAAAAATCCGAGAGAAATAATTGACATTAGTAAGTAAAATGAATTTAAATAGGATGAAAATAATTTTTTGTAAAAATAATTTTCATAATTAAAACATTTTTCATGTAGGGTTATATGTAAGATAAATTTGGCTATAAATATTTATTAGAAATATAAAAACATTTCCTATATAATGATATTCTATTTATAATTTTTAGACATTAAATAGTTAAATTTATTTATGCATCAATTATGATGAAGCAATTACCTTATTAATGATATATTGAAATAATTGATATTATTAATATTCAAATAAATGTAAATTGCGATTGTTTATTCCATACACATATTTTATTGGTTAATATGACATGTTTGGGTTGATTAAATAAATTCTGTTCTAAGTGATAATGTTTTTTTGACTTTCAGAAAAACAAAATACCAAATATTGTCACAATTGAGATAAATGAGTTTTTAAAACAATGATTATATTATTAAATGATATAGTATTCTTAAAAATATAAGGTTCATCAAAGGGACTTATATAATGATAGATATATTAATAATGACCAACTAGAGGTTCTCTTGGCTTTTTATAGTATGTTTATTAACCATTTATTATAATAATACAAGAATACATGGTAAATTATCAAATAAATAACTAATAGTTATATCTAAATGATGTGTTTAATATGTTGAACTAAACCTATTTAAAACCTATCCATTGAGGTGTTTTCTACCTATACCCACCATATTCTCGATATAAATCATTTTGGATTCATTATAAACTGAATATGATTGTATAATAAGATAATATTTCAGGATTTTTCTAAAGTGACCGTCACCTCTCTTATAAAAGGGTAATTCACCTTCTCTCAAAAACACACCTCCAATGACATTTGTATTTTCCAAACCCTACTCAAATATCCTTCCAACAAATGTCAATTCAATTTAGTGTCCTGTTTTTTGATTAGAAGCCAACCTAAGGTGCCATTTTGATCAACTAAAAAAGGAAGCACCTAAAGAAGTGGTAATTATTTCATCATCTGTATCAATATTTATTTATTTCATTAATTGTTGTTTCCATACAAAAACAATAACTAAAATTCCTTATACAAACTTTGATTTTATTATAAATATTATACAACCATATTCATTATTATATCTATCCTATGAATGATAAAGTCAGCATACATTATTACACTAGTCTTACCGTCTCCATGTCTTGGTGTAGTTTGTCATAAAAAACTACATTTTTTGGATGGTTATAATAATGAGTATAATTGCTTTAAATATTAAATATAACATGTTAAATATTATTTATATATGATATACCATCCAATTTCAAACAATTTCACTATTAATTCAATGGTATTTTCACTCGTACGTACGTACAGATTACTGTCTCCACGAACAGGATGAGATTCATTCCCCATCATAACCATTCAAGAATAATATTCATTATATATTGTAAAATAATTTTTAAATAACATAATACATAACAAGACAAATAAATGAAAATGAAATAGTTAACACATGATACAAGGATATTACTGAAATATTATTAACAAAACAATATTACAGGATCATATATAATATAATATTTATGTACATGGATCTTGTGTGATTTAATAACACTGATTTAATAATTATACAATAGTTTATCGTGCCTCTGACCAATAAAATGTACAAGGTTAGGGTTAAATTTACAAACTTGTTATTATCCGAGGTTCCTTATACATGAGTATCCACTGAGACAACTTTATCATCAACATCCATTTTTCATAAAAATGTATTTCATATCATTTTTACTATTTCCTAGAATATTGTTTAACATCATTTATATCCCTGTTTTAATTTTTATAAATTTTCTTTAATGGAATCATTTCGTTTTTTCCTACCAAGGTACTTTATGACCTCTTCGATGAATTAATGTAAGAATTTTTTTTAGCGTATACGATGGGGGTTGATATTTTCACCCGTTATAACATCATTGAAGCTACCCTTACGAGGTTATTAGAGTATTTCCCAAATAAATGGTTTCTTTTATAATTGTGTGACTTTTAAATGATTTCAAAATAGAAATAGATATTTCTCTTTAAGAGTTTTGATTTCATTTAATTCAACATCCTTTGATTGATTTTACACTTTTTTTAAGTTGATTTATTATTATATAATCATTCATATTGTATTGAACGTTTGGTGATATTATTGAATATGGATGTGTTATTTTGTTAATATTCATGGTCTATAGTTAATGTATTAACAATTCGTATGCTAGTTTAAATATGATTGTTTATTTTATGTTTCATCCTTTTCATATGTATAATGAATTGGACATTGTAAGTGACATGAGGTGCCTGCTATAGATCATTGATGAATCAGTATGTCTAATTAGACAAACTAGTGTCCTATCCCATGTCCTAGAAAAAATATTATTTGAAGTCTTGGCACAGGGCCTTGACTATCTGGTTTTGATATCTAACATTATGCATTTCGTTATTATGAAATTAATTATTGATATTACATTGTATTATTCAACAATTAGAATATCCAATTGAATATGCTAATGGAATTATTTGATTTATCTTTTCCATATTATTCTGATGTTTAATTTTAAAAGGCTATTGTTTTATTCATATCAAATAACTTCATTGTTTATGGTTATTTATGAATGTTTCTGCTATATTTTTATCTTTAATGAGCCTCTGAGCTCAGCCCCTTCTTATGTTTTATTTTTTCCAGGATTTGAATAAGTATATTATTATTAACCAGCAGTGATAGGCTATGGGATATGAGTGTTCTCAAAGGAGATTTAATGATGTCATTTTTTATTTCATAAAGTTTTGTAAAAAATATGTATATATCATGTACATACAACGCTACTAAAAAATAGTTCTATAGAGACAAGATCTCTTATGATTATGCCAATGTTATGTAATAATGCACTGAATCTGGGTAACTAGAGATGAGGAGTTACAAAAACCATAATCCACATCAAATTGGAACCAAAAGAAAAGAACACCAAAATCCAAATGAAAATGATCATAATCAAAACATTATAAAAAACCAGTATCCTCTTATGAAAAATCACCATTTCTATTTCCATTTTTATTTCAAATACACACCCAATACATCCTACAAACCATCACATTCATGTTTATCCAACTTCTACTAATATAATACATGTATTCATGCTAAAATTATAGCTACCCAACCTTTTTCTCACATTAGTATTACATTATTTTAAAGATAAAAAACATAATAGTATTACACATAGAGGATCTGATAGTTTAGTGTCTTGGGAAAACTAGGACCACACATAACAAATACAACATCGAGCAAAAACAATTATTCAACTTATTCTTAACTATCTTCTTATTGGCACATGATCTCTCCTTATTACATGTAATAACTTAAAGATATATATAATAATGGGTGAGATAGAAGCCAAATAAGGGTACATATAAGAACAATTTTTCATGGGTGTGCATAATTATAATATAGGCAAAGGATAATGAACATAAGAGGAAGCATAAAGACTTTAAATGTGGAAATTCATAAAAAATTAAAAATCAGGTCATTGTTGTTAACTACCACACATACTTGTGAAAATATCTAGCATCGTGTTCAAACATAATTTTACATTTACTCATGAGATTAATAAATTTTACTAATTCATTGGATTGCTGTATAATTATGAGCCCACCCATCACATTCTAACATTCATATTGTGCTATATAATTCTGGGGGTACCTGTCACATCATAGAATTATCATTATCATGCATGCCACATAGAACATATATCAATAATGAAAATAATAAACCAATGTAAATGAATGAGTATCATCTCATAAGAACACATTCGTAAACATTGGGTTCCCAATAAAAGGGAATAACATACTTGATACAAGAACCATCATCATTGAATTTGTGATAAAATGTCAGTTCTTAAAAGAAGAGATCTTTTGGAAAACATTTTGATTGTCATTAACTTCAGTATAAAACATGTATATAAAAAAAAATATAATATAATGACGAACAAATGATTTTCAATGAGTGACCAACCAAATTTGGAGTGAAAGAGGTAGAACTAAAAGAAAAAAAAATTGGGCTCTAGATTTTCCCCATGCCTTATATCTGAACGATTACTTTGCATTAATGTCATGTATAATGACACTATATTCATTGATTAGAAATTAAATATCCTTTTATACTAGAATGAGTTTCATTTTGGTTTCATTATGTTATTTTAAGGGCCTTTTTATTTGTTATAGATTTCAAAAACATTGCTCAGGAATGTTTGTTTTTATTGTTGTCTTGAGCGTTTCACATTTATTCATGAATTGAAGTTCAGGTAGAACATCCGTAAACATCCAGAACATATATTCCATTTTATTAGTGATATTAAAGAAGTTAAAATGATCTTATAATAATTTTCATTGTTTTAAATGTTGATGAATCATTAGATAAAAATTAAGTGATGAATGTTTGAGTAAATTTGGGCGGTTTTTCGACCCCAACAAACTTGTTTTGATTAATAATTTAGTAATATTAACATAAGTTAGTACCAAAATAATAAATAGGACTTAATACATATAAAATATTATGTTTCAATCATAAAAATGTTTCCATGACCATATCTGAAGGAATAAATGAAAAAAACATGTCATTCTTGAATGTGATATTTAACACCTCAAGAACAACGTTTTCTTTTATAAAATAAATGGATGAGGAGAAGGTGGTTGGAAGATATAATATCCTATTAGTATCATAAAATTAAAATATATGAATAATAAGTTTTTTACCAAACCATTTAGACAATGATACATAGGTTTAGAATAAGAAAAGAACTTGAAATTAAAAAGAATTTAATGGAAAAAAGGAGAGAAATTACCTCTTGAATCATCCTCTTGAGATCCTCCTTAAGGGGCCTATGCAAGGAATTATAATGAGAGAAGAAGCTCTTTAACAGGTTTAATGGAATATAGAATATTGTTGTGATGATTTTAGACAAGGATTGAAGCTTGAGAGGTGTGGGGGATGGAAGGAGTGAAGGGTGGTATTAATAGTGGCGGGGAGAGGTGATTTCTTAATATAAAATACAATAATTTATTATTTCCCCACCATTAAAGTAATAGGGAGTAACATATGACCAATAATAGTAATTTTATAATTCAATAACGAACCAAATGTTCTTACATCTGCTGAACATCACACATGACTCTATAATTAGCTTATTTAGCTTATTTGTGTAAATTACTGTATTTCAGTATTCATAAAAATTTCATGTATTTCATAAAAATCACAAAATTTCACCCCAACCATTTTTCGAAATATAGAATCCAAATATGAAGTCAATTTTTCAGAAAGATGTTTCTGTATATAATTAATTTAATATTTTTTAAAAATAACAATTTACTAGAAAATTACAGTTTTTAAAATTAAAACTGATTTTATAAATCATTAAAAAAATTGTAGGGTCTTATGAAATTAACTAAAAATAGGAAGACATATATTTGTTAATTTTTAAAATCATTTTACCACAATATATTTTCTTTTAAATTAATTAATTAGTTATTATTAATTATTTATGACTTACAAAAATACCAAAACGTTTACAATGGTCAAATTGTCACTGTCTAAGATTCATTAATTTTATTTAATTATTCATGGTTGAGGTAACAATTATTTTGTTGAAATTACTATTCATAATGGTCATAGTACTACTCAGAAGGGTATGTTACTATTCATCAAAAATTATTTTTATTTAATTACTCTCCAAAAGTCATCTTGAACAAAACTGTGTATTTTGGATTTTCGAAATTCAAAACATAGATGTGGAAGAATTATGTTTAATGGTCACATAATATTTATTATATTTATATGTCCTTGTGATTCATATTGTGATTATACTATAAGGAATAATTATAAGATGGGAATTCCATTAATAAAACATTGAGTCGTTACAATCATCCCCACATAGGAAATTTTTCCGTCAAAATTACGTTTTACAGAAATAGGTAAGGGTACTTCTCCCTAATCGCCTCCCCTGGATCCCATTTAGCTTTTTCAAAAATATGGTATCTACACAAGACATTGACATGGTTGGTGTACTTGTAGCGTAAAACTTTATCTCCCAGGTCTAGAATGTCTACTGGCTGCTCCTCCTAAGATATATCATCATCCAGTCGTACCACCTCTAAGTTTAGTAAATGTGAGCGGTCTGTTATGTACTTCCACATGAGTGATTTGTGAAAAAAATCATGAACATGAGAAATATCCAGTGGAAGTACAAGTCTATATGCCATGGAACTTATGCGGTCATGGATCTAAAAGGGGACATTATACCTTGGGATTAACATCCCTTTAATTCCAAACCACATGACACTCTTCCAAGGGTATATTCGAAGGAAGACATTATCTCCAATATCAAACTCCAACTCCATTCGATGGTTGTTAGAATAACTCATTTTACAACTCTTAGTAGATATAATGTGTTTCATGGTGACTTGAACCTTCTCTATCATCTTTGGAACAAGATCATGTCCATGTATATTTATTTCTCCAACATCATCCCCACAAGTTGGAGTTCTATATCAGTTACCTTACAGAGCATCATATTGAGCCATATGAATACTCGAGTGGATGGTATCGTTTCACGAGAACTCAACCAATGGGAGATACTAATCCCATCCCCCTTTGAATTATAGAGACCATTATTTTACATATCTTCATGCTTCTGAATTTTCCTTTCATATTGGCCATCAGTTTGGGGGTGATAGGTCGTGCTAAAATTTAACTCAGCACTCAAAGAATATTGAAGGCTCCTCCAGAATTTAGATGTGAACAATGGATCATAGTCAGATACAATTGAAAGTGGAACACCATTATGTCTCACCATTTCCTTCACATATATCATTGTATGTTTTTATAATAAGAGATCTTCTCGGATAGTGATTAAATGGGAAGTCTTGGTGAGTCCATCAACCACAACCCATATTGAATTATTTCCTTTCGACGCCTTCGAGAGACTCATGAAAAATTCCATAGTAACATTTTCCCATTTTCTGCATGGGTATAGGAAATGGCCACATCAACCCTTTAGACTTTTTTCACATTGCATTACCATACTGACATAAGAAGAACCTATAGATATATTCTCTGATCTAAATTTTCATATTACCCCACCAGAACTGTTCTCGGAGATCATGGTACATCGTGGTACTCCATAGATAGACCATGAATGTTGAGCTATGGGAATTTAACAATAGTTTCTTCATTATATCTGGAGATGATGGCACAAAAATCCATTTTCCAAACCAAATCACACCAACATCTTCAATATAGAACTCTTGAAACATCCCTCCCTTTAATGCATTCACTCTCTTTTTTTCATTCCGCACATCATTATTCAGATTGGTATATTAATTAGTATAATTAATTTAAATAATAAATATAACATGTTAATGATTCTGTATATATCATATACCATCAAATTAAAAACAATTTCACCGTCATTAGAATGGTATTATCCATAGTGCATACGTACAGATTACCATATCCACGAACACGATGAAATACATTCCACATTGAAATCATTAATGAATAATTATTATTTTATGAGTAAAAATAATGTTTAATGAACATAATATCATTCTGGATATGAATTAAATAAAACCTATCAATAACAATTTGGGAATACGTAACATAAAATATAATGGAAAATGAATTAGTTGACACCCTAAACAAAGATACTACAGGAAAATTCAAAAGAAAACAATATTAAGAAGATCATATATAATATCAAATTTATGTATATGGTTCATTAATAATTTAATAAAAATTATTTAACTATTATACATGTAACACCCTGAGATTTTATGAGAAATATTTTTTTTATATATTATGTTATACGCAACACCAAAAAAATATTTTACTACACACAACTCTTTCTTGGTTTGCGTTACACGCAAGAGAAACCTTCCTCGATAGCTTGCATTGTACGCAATACAAAGTATCACTAAATAGCGATATGTTATTAAAATATTATATAAACTAGTAGTTATGAATAGTAATACCCACTTTTTGAAATCTTATTACTTTTATCTTTCTAAATCGGCTATATTTTTTGATTTGGAATATTGAAATTAGCTTACTGGGAAATTTTTGTATTTTTCTAAAAACATTCAATTTTTGATGAATAGTGAAAAACACTAAGTTATAGTTTACAGCCTAATTTTTATTTGAATAATTATTTATTTTAATTAAATTTATTTTAGGTCAAAACAGATACTTAAAAACTATATAAGTTCAATATAAATCATTGGAGTCATTTTATAATAATTTGAGATATATAAAAATTTTATTGAACTTTTTACAATAATTTACCCACCTCTGAGAAGAAATTGAAAACTTACATAAAACATTACCATTTAGGTCCACTTGGATTAGATTAGGACATTCATTATTATTTAATTCAAAGAAGAGTTAATATAATTAACATCAATGTTTAATAAGTTAAAAAAATTTAATATAGGGTTATACATAAGATAAATTCGACTATAAATATTCATTAGAATGATAACAATATCTCCTACATAATGGTATTTTATTTATAATTTTCAGACATTAAATAATATAATTTATTTATGACACAATAATGAAACATTAATTACCTTATTATTGAAATATTAACATAATTGATATTATTAATACCCAAATAAATGTAATTTGAGACTTTTTATGAATTAAACTAATTTTATAGATTAATATAACATATTAAGGTTGGTTAGATGAATTTTTTTCGATGTAATAATGCTGTTATTAATTTAGCAAAAACAAAATACCGAATACTGTCAAAATTGACATAAAAGTGTTATTAAAACAAATATTAAATTATTAATTGATATTATATAGCTAAATATATAATGATCTGCCAAAATACTTATATAATAATATATATGAAATTAATTGACCAATTGGGGTTTGATTGGTAGTTTATTATATGTTTATTAACCATATATTGTAAGAATATAAGAAGACACAGTAAAAGATAAATTACTTAACTTAGAGTTAAATCTAAATGATAAGGTTAAAATGGTAACCTAAAGTTGTATAAAACCTATTGGATGAGAGAATTTCGACCCATCCCCACCCTATCTGTGAAATAAGTCACTTTGGCGCCATTATAAATTAAATATGAATTTATTATAAAATAATATTTTATGTTTTATCCTAAGGTGCCCCTCACCAATATTATAAAAGGGAACTCCCCTTTCTCTCTAATTCACACCTCAAAATTCATTTTTCTCGTCCAAAACCTGCCCAAATACCTTCAAAACTGTCCTCCCTTAATCCTCGTGGCCTTCCTTAGTTAGAAAGCCATCCTATGGTCCCTTTTGATCAAATCAAAAGGAAGAACTTGAGGAAGATGTAAATATCTCACCACCTATTTAAAGTTCATTTCCTCTTCCAATTCCTCCTTCTTTGTTGTATCCAATATGAAATAATAACCCTAGTATATTCTATATATTTTTATGTTATTATAAAAATGGTACAACCATATTAGTTATTTTATCCACCCTATGAATGAATAATTCAACACACTAGCGTACGTACGACTTAATGTCTCGACATTGTGGTGTAGTTTGTTATTCAAAAATTTCATCATTTGGATGGGTATGATAATGAGTTTAAATTTTATAAATAATAAATATAAAATTATTATTATTCTGTATATATGATATAAAATCCAACTATATACGATTTTAATATCAAAAGAATGATGTCATCGCTCGTGCGTACGTACGGCCTACCGTCTCCACGATGTGATGCAACTCGTTCTACATGATCTTCATTGAATAATGATTATATAAATGAATTGAATGAATAAATATGATATATATTACACTAATACCATTCAATAAATGAGGTATCTATAACCTAAAAAGAGGAGTAAGAATTTATTTGACAAAACATGCATAATAACATAAAGCAATGAACACCAGAATAACAAGTAACAATGAAATATTACTTATAAGAATATAAGAATATGACCATATATGATATCATAACAATGAATATGATTATGTAATAAGTAAATGACATTATTTCAATCATTATACATGATTTTTGGATACATACAAAGCATATCAGACCTAAGGAAAGGGAAAATCTCACAATCTCATTTTTTTTCGAGATTGTTTGTACTTCAGAATTTTAGGGAGCATATTTATAATCCACATCCATATTTCCTAAATGTGTAATATTATTTATATCGTCATACAATTTTTTAAACCCAATTTTACCTATTGGTGAATTTTAGTAAATTTTATGGAAGGTATCTTTTATCGTTTTTAGTATGAGATACTTTTTGTCTTTTCCGACCAAAGTACGAGAAGAATGTTTTTTAACTAATACGGCATGAATTAAATTTTATGATTTCGTAGAACATTATTTCCATGAAGCATCCTTTACATGTTTACATGTTTATTTTTTATAAAATTATACTAATTTAATATTATATAAAATGTTAAGAAATGGAAAATGTTTTTGCAGTATAAATGATATTTTCCTCAAGAATGGAGTTCACTTATTTTATCAAAAATATTTTCCATCTAAGATAATATAGGATTATATTTGTATACCTATTTTTTCATTGATTTGATTATGTTATGATTGAATTATTTTTATGAATTCCTTTTATCATATATGGATTTTGTTATGATGGCATGATGTTTAAGAATCCCATTTTTATTACATGGGTTATGTTACGTTATATGGTTTATGATTTTGTGGAAGACCTAAGAATGGTTTCATTATGCGAAGGGTGGGACCTATTTATCTCTCCAATTCATTGGGTAATGATTTATATATCATGAGATAGAAATGGATGGAACGACAAGTTAATCATGTTCAGTGATACATGAGTTGAACGAGGGGTGAACTCAGTTCAGTAATGGACTTCATCAGTTATGATAATCATGGAAATGAGTCTTGACTAATATTAAATGATTTTCTTTGATTATGTGTGTATGCCACAATGTTTAATGTTTTATGTTATTATTATTGGGATTAAATTTCACTTCTATGATTTATCCCATGTTGTGATATTATGATCTCTTTTGCAGGATAATATTTTCAAAATTTTATGTTCTTATAAATTTGATATGATTTATATTTCCTTTATTTACACTTACTGAGCATTTGATCTCAGCCTTTTGTATGATTTTTCCCCAGGTCAGGAAGAATTGCATTACGTAGGATATGCCAAAAGGGACTCTAGATATGATGAAATAAACGGGAGACAATTTAGATGCTTTATAAACCAGTTGTTTATGTTTCCCAGTTTCTGACCACACTATACCTATATAGTCCTATAATGGATTTTTTATATTTTGAAATAAGTATGCTTCAATTATAAATAAATAACAACGTATGTAAATTATGGGTCGTTATAGTTGGTATTAGAGGAAAGGTATAGTAAACATTTGGAAACTAGGATGTGAATGCATTAATAAGACCATTATAGATATGTATAAGCATAGAACACAAAATTACCGTTTTAGAAATGTCCATGAATAACCATTGATAAGACATAAGGTGTGATATTTTATTCTTAATGTTGTGATTTTCCAATTATGGTTAGTGTTTCTCACACTATGCATATTGGTTGTAGTCAATGGATGGAACCCAAAGGATCTGTGTTAATGATTAATGTTATGGGAAATGCAATGATTTTCCCCATGAGAAACCATACATTATGGGAGATGGAATGAAAAATCATGTAGCCATGCTCACACAACTTTCTCAAGCTATGAACCCTGCAGGACTTCCAACCGAGAAAAAGAATGAGCATCATTCTACTGAAACATTCAAGAGGAAGTGTCTACCCTCATTCAGGGGGTCTACTGATCCATTAGTGGATGATTAATGGTTCAGAACCACTGAAAATGTATTTTCAGTCTTCAATGTTCTGAACATGATAATTTCATCTTATTAGTATATCGTTGTGAAGGTGAAGCTGATAAATGGTGGAATCTTATCAATATTATGAGAAAAAGAGATGAAATTGTGTCCGAGGAATTGGATGAGTTCAAGAACATGTATTTCAATAATTTCATACCACGTATTATTTGAACAAATATGGAGAAGGAGTTTCCTGAACTAAAGAAAAAGGATAATGAATCTGTTGGTACCTACGACGAAAATTTTACAAGACTTTCAAGGTATGCTTCGAGAATTATTATCTAACCTGAGAGTAAGATTGATCGATTGTTTAGTGTCTTAAAAACAAGTCTTCGAAGGGCGTTAGCCATAAGGGACTTTAATAGATACAAGGAAATTGTTCGATCTGCTCTCAAGGTTGAGATGGAGATTGGAGTAACCCATAAGTCATATGGGTTTTATAAGAAGAGGAAAAAGGAATTCAGAGGGAAATATGAAGACCACACGAAAATGAAGATGAGTTTTCCCTTATTCTAAAAGTGTGGAATGAAACATGGAGGGAATTGTCATAAAAGGAAAAGGAAATGTTTCAAATGTGGAAAAGATGGTCATCAGGCATTTGAATGCCGCAATGAATGGAAAAATATGTCTAGTGATGTGAACCAAGAAAAGGCTTCACAGAATGCACCTCTTGCACTTCAATGTTACAAGTGCAAGGAAATGGGAAATTATTCTAATCAATGCCCTAATCCAAGGGTTCTTTATGATGATTGACGTCAACAAAATCATAAGGCCAAATAAAAAGGAATGTCACATGAAATTTCTACCAGCAATGTGGAGTACGACAACAAAGTGGTGAAAGGTACACTTACCATACACTCTAAAGTAGAAAATTTTTAATTTGATTCTGGATCCACCCACTCTTTTATTTCTGAATAATTTTATAAGGGTATCGACCTACTACCTCAACAATTAGCTATTGCATTAGCTGTGACAACTAATAATGGTACAAAGGTTGCATAAAAAGTTTATAATTATTCTTTAATTGAGGTTTGTGGGAAAGTGCTTCGAAAATCATTTGATCCTTCCTATAGTGGAATTTGAAGTGATTTTTGGCATGTATTGGCTTTCCTTATATAGAACTCATATCGATTGCCAAATAAGGGAAGTAACAATTCATATTCCTGATTAATCTATGATCATCTATCAATTCAAGGATGAATATAACCTTCAAGTGGAAATTTATTCAATATTATGGAACTTGATTCCAATAAATGAAGGTTACTTATCTAAAATGGTTGGATAGAAACTCATGATTATGAATATTCCCATTATACGGGAGTTTGATGATGTATTTCTAGAGGAATTGCCATGTCATCCATCAAATACAGATGTTGAGTTTTCTATAGAACTCATACCGGGTGCTATGCCCATTTCAAAGACACCTTATAGAATGGCCCTAATTGAGTTGTAGGAATTGAAGAAGAAACTCAATGAGAATCTTGATAAGGGATTCATACGCCCTAGTGCATTACCTAGGGGGGACATGTTCTGTTTGTTAAGAAGAAATATGGATCAAGGAGACTCTGCATTGATTATTGAGAAATGAACAAGATCACTATCAAGAACAAATATCCTCTCCCATTTTTAATGACTTATTTGACCAACTACACGAAGCTCAATACTTTTCCAAGATTGATCTTCGCTCAGGGTATCATCAATTAAGGGTCAAAAGGATGGATATAAAAAAGATGGATTTTCGTACAAGGTATAAACACTATGAATTTATAGTGATGACATTTGGTCTTACTAATTCCCCTTCTATCTTCATGGATCTAATGAATAAATTCTTTAGAGACTATCTTGATCAGTATTTGGTAGTCTTTTTATACGATTTTCTTTTCTATTCAAAGATAAAGGAAAAACATGAAGATCACTTGAAAATTGTATTAAAGACCCTAAAAATGAGATGCTTAATGTGAAAATTATCATGTTTTAATTCTGGTTTCAAAAAGATTCGTTTTTGTTTCACATAATTTCAATAGAGGGGATATCTGTTGATCCAGCAAAAATAGATGTTTTCAAAAGATGGTCGAGACCAAAAATAGTGACTTAGATCTGATGTTTTCGTGGTTTGGCTGGATAATAACGATGTTTAGAGAATTATTTCTCATGATTTTCTAATCCACTCACCAGGTTGACTTGAAAAGGAGTTATGTTTGTTTGGATGGAGGAGTTTGAAGAGAATTTCAAGGAGTTAAAAAGAAGGTTATACATTGAAACTGTGCTCACACTGACTTGTAGTGGAGAATATTTTGTGTTCTACAGTGATTCTTCCAAGAAGAGATTGGGGTGTATTCTCATGCAAAACAACATAGTGATAGCTTATGCCTCATGACAGTTGAAAATCCATGAGCAAAATTACACAACCCATGATTTTGAATTAGTTGTGGTAATTGAGGTATTAATGATTTGGAGGTATTATCATTATGGTGAAAGGTGTGATATTTATACTGATCATAAAAGATTAATGTATATTTTCACACAAAGGAGCTGAATATGCGCCAAAGAAGATGGTTGGATATGAATAAAGATTACGACTACTCAATTCATTAACACCATGGGAAAGAAAACAAGGTGGTAGACACATTAAGTCGACAAGACCATGCACACTTATCCATGAATAGGATCACAAAACATCCAATAGTTATGGATTTAAAAAGGACAGATCTTGGAATTATAATGTAATGGAAAAGATATTATCTTTCTCAAGTTAATGTTTAACCATCTATACATGTAAAAATTAAAGAGCCACATAATGAAGATGTACAGTTTCAAAAGAAAGTGAGAAATTTTCCTAAATTCCACGTTTATTGTGATGAAATAATAAGGTACATAAATCTGGTTTGTGTTCCTCCCATCAAAGAATTAAAGATGGAAATATTGGATGATGCTCATAGTACTAAATTCTCTATTCACCTTGGATGCACGAAGATGTATGGGGACATGATGGAGTACTTCTGCTGGGATTGCATGAAAAGAGATGTTGCTGAATATGTCTCTCAATGCTTGGTTTGTCAGTAAGATAATGATGAGAGACAGAAGTCTAAGGGGATGTTACAATCATTACCCATACCAGAATGGAAATGTGAAAACATTACTATGGACTTTGTCACTTGACTTCCAAAAATATTTAAAGGCAATAATACTATCTGTGTTATAGTTGATCGTCTTACGAAGTTGGAATACTTCATTACTATTAGAGAAGATTTCTCTCTTGATCATCTTTCCAAAATATATGTGAAGGAAGTGGTAAGATTTCAAGGAGTACCACTTTCCATTATATCAGATCAGGATCCCATGATTACTTCTATGTTTTGGAAATGTCTTCTGCATACTCTAGATATAGAGTTGAGTTTTGTCACTGCTTATCATCATCAGAAAGACGATTAGACTGAGAGGAAAATTCAAACTCTAGAAGAAATGTTGAGAGAATTATCTATGTATTTCAAAGGTGATTGGGATCAACACCTACTGTTGGTAGAATTTTCTTATAATAATAGATTTCACTCTAGGATTCATATGTCTCTTTATGAAGCTCTCTATGGAAATAAATGCAGAAATCCAACTTTCTGGGATAAAGTTGGGAGAAATAAAGCTATTAGGACCTGATTTTTTGATAATATGGTAGAAAAGGAAAGATCTATTCCACAACAATTAATAGAAGCTTAGAGTCGACAGAAAAGTTATGCCAACAACTGATGAAAAGACCAACAGGTTGATGTAGGTGATAAAGTGTTCTTACGAATATCTCCTTGAAATAGAGTAATGAGATTTGGAAAGAAGGGTAAGCTGAGCCCTAGGTATATTAGAACTTTTGAAATACTAGATCATGTTGGGATTATAGCTTAATGATTGTAACTTCTTCCGAATATCTCTGAAGTTCATGATGTGTTCCATGTATCTCTTCTGAGAAAGTACATACTTGATCCTTCACATGTACTAAGATCAGAAGTCTTACCGCTTGAACAAGCTCTTTCTTATGAAGAACATCAAATAGAGGTTCTGGATTGTAGTAAAAAATTACTACGAAACAAGAACACTCCCCTGGTCAAAGTTTTATGGAGGAGCCACCAATTAGAATAAGCTTCATTGGAACTTTTGGATATGATGAGGTAGAGGTATCCTAATCTATTTGTTACGAAGTGACAAATTTTGATGGTGAAATTCGTTTTAAGGTGGGTACAATGTAAAACCCTGAGATTTTATGAGAAATATTTTTCTATTATGTTATACGCAACACCAAAGTAATCATTAACTACACACAACAATGTCTTGGCTTGCATTACATGCAAAAGCAACCTTCCTCGATAGTTTGTGTGGTACGCAATACCGAGTTTCACTAAAAAATGATATGTTATTAAAATATTATATAAACTAGTACCTATGAATAGTAATAACCAATTTTTGAAAATTTATAAATATTATATTTTAAAATGGACTACATTATTGGATTCAGAATATAGAAATTAGCTTAGGTTGAATTTTTGATATTTTTCTGAAAACTATTAATTTTTGATCAATAGTGAAAAACACTGAGTTATAGTTTAAAATCGAATTTTTATTTATATCATTATTTATGTTATTTAAATTTATTTTAGGTCAAAATAGATACATAATACCTTTATAAGTTCAATGTAATTCATTGGAGACATTTTATAATAATTTTAGATATAAAAAAATTTATTGAACTTTTTACCGTCTTTTACCCTCCTCCTAGGAGAATTTTCATAATTACATAAAACATAATTTTACCACTTATGTGAGTGGAATTTGAAAAATCCGAGAGACACAGTTGATATCTGTATGTATAATGTGGTTCAATATGATAAAAATAATTTGTTTATGAATAGTAACTATTTACATTTATTTACCACGATTAAAATTATATAGTGTAATTACGGGTAACAATGATAGTTTTATTACCCTGAAACATGTCCGAATTCTATTTTAAAAGTGTAATTCGACCAAAAAAAACCTTAAGATTAAAATATGACCATTTAGGGCCACATGGATTAGATTAGGACATTTACTATTATTTAATTCAAAGAAGAGTTAAAAGAATAAAAATCAATGTTTAATAAGTAAAACATTTTTAATATAGGGTTATAAATAAGATAAATTTGACTATAAATAATCATTACATAGATAAAAATATTTCCTTCATAATGGTATTTTATTTGTAATTTTTAACATTAAATAATTTAATTTATATACGACACAATGATGATGCAGTAATTACCTTATTAATGAAATATTAACATAATTGATATTATAAATACCCAAATAAATAAAATTTAAGACTTTTATGAATTAAAATAATTTTATATGTTACTATACTATACTAGGGTTGGTTATATGAATTTTATTAGAATTAATAATGCTGTTATGAATTTATAAAATAAAATACTAAATAGTGTCAACATAGACATAAAAGAGTTTTTAAAACAAATATTAAATTATTAATTGAAATTATATTCCTAAAAATCTGAGGTTCTTCCAAAAGACATATATAATAAAATATATGATATTAATGAACCAATTGGGGTTTGATTGATAGTTTATAGTATGTTAATTAACCATATAGTGTAAGAATACTTGAAGACATGGTAAAAGTTAATTTTTTTAACTTAGAGTTAAATATATATGATATTATTAAAATGGTAACATAAACTTGTCTAAACCCTATTGGATGATAGTATTTGGACTGATCCCCACCCTAGACTAGAAATAAGTCTCTTTTGAGCCATTATTAACCGAATTTGAATTTATTATAAAATAATATTCTAAATGTTTCATAAGGTGCCCATCACCGCTATTATAAACGGGCACTCCTCCTTCTCTCTAATTCACACCTCCAAAACCATTTTTCTCAGAAAACCCTACCCATATACCCTCTAAACTGTCCTAACTTTATCCTAGTGGTATTCCTTTAGTCAGAAAGCCATCCTAAGGGCCCCTTTTATCAAATCAAATGGAAGAACCTGAGGAAGGGGTAAATATCTCACCAACTATTTTAATTTTCGTTCGTATTCCACATCGACATTATTTGTTTTTTCCATTATAAAATAATAACTCCAGTATCATATATATACAGTGATGTTGTTATAAAAATTATACAACCACATTATCTATTTTATTTATCCAATGAATGAAAAAGTCACCACACCCGCGTACGTACGACTTACCGTCTCCATGTCGTGGTGTAGTTTGTTATTACAACATTTCATCATATTGATGCATATGATACTGAGTATAAATGATATAAATAATAAATATAATAATATTAAAATTATTTATATATGATATACCATCCAATTATATATGATTTTAATATCAAAAAAATGAAATCATCGCTCGCGCGTATGTGCAGCCTACCGTCTCAACAATGTGATGTGACTCTTTCTGCATGATCTTGATTGAATATTAATTATATACATGAATTGAATGAATAAATATGTTATATATTACTATAATACCAATCCTTAAATGAGGTATATATAACCTAAAAATAGGAATACGAATTTATCAGACAAAACTTGCAAAAGAACATAAAGCATTGAACACCCGAATAACAAGTAGCAATGAAATATTACTAATAAGAGGATATAGATATTACCATATATGATTTCATACCAATGAATATGGTTATGTAATAAGTCAATGACATTATTTAAATCATTATACAGTAGGTTTGGATATGTAAGAATCATATCAGACTAATGGTAAGGGAAAATATCACAATCTCATTTTTTTACGAGATTGTATATACTTCAGAATTTAGTAGGGAATAATTATCATCCAAATCAATGTTTCCTCAATATGTAATATCATTTCAATACTCATACAATTGTTTAAACCCAATTTTACATAGTATTGAATTTTTTGTAAAATATATGAAATGAATATTTAATCATTTTCAGTACGTGATACTTTTTGACTTTTCCGGCCAAATTACGAGAAGCATGTTTTTTTAACTTATATAGAATGAATGGATTTTATTGAATTCATATAATTATATTTCCATGCAGCTTCCTTTATATGTTTTCAATATTATATTTAATTAAATTATTCTATTTTAAAACTATATGACATGTTAAGAAAGGAAAAATGTTTTTGAAGTAGAAATGATATTTTCCTCAAGAATGTAGTTTAAGTGTTTTATCAAAATTATATTCCATCTAAGATACCATAGGGTTATGTTTGTATCCCGATTTTTACTTTTATTTCATTATGTTTTGATGGAATTATTTTTATGAAGTCCTTCTATCATATATGGATTATGTTATGATTACATGATGTTAAAGAATCCCATTTGTATTACATGGGTTATGCGATGATATATGGTTTATGATTTTGCGGTACACATAAGAATGGTTTCATTATGAGATGGGTGGGACCTATATCTCCCTTCAATGCATTGGGTAATGATTTATATATAATGAGATAGAAATGTATTGAACAAAAAGTTAATCTGGTTTAGTGATACAGGACTGGAACGAGGAGTGAACTCGGTTCAGAAATGTTCTTTACCTGCTATGATAGTTTACCAAATGAGTCTTGACTAATATGAAATTATTTTCTCTGATTATGTATGTATTCCACAAAGTTTCATGTTTTATGTTATGATTATTGGGATTACATTTCACTATTATTAATTTTCCCATGTTATGATATTATGATCTCTTTTACAGGTTATGATTATCAAAATGTTATGTTGTTATGAATATGATATGATTGATATTTATTTTATTTACCCTTACTGAGAATTTGAGCTCACCCTAATGTATTTTTTCCTTTTCCTAGTTCAGGAAGAAGGGTATTAAGTAGTATATGCCAAATGGGAATCTAGATATGATGAAATAAACGAGTGATATACAGATGATTTATGAACCAGTTGATTATGTTTCTCAGTTTCTAAAGACACTACACCTATACAGTCTTATAATGGTTTTGGTTATATGTAGTAATAATTAAGATTCAATTTTGAAGTAATAACAATGTATGTAATGTATGAGTCGTTATAATACATGAGGCTCACGTAACCTTGACAAAGGAAAATCACAAGGAAAGGGTTAATTTTATGATCTCTTTATTATCAGAGGATGTTTATACGTGAGTTTCTAATGGGACTTCTTCATCATCCACATCCATGTTTCTTGAAAATGTAATTGAAAATATTTTTACTATTTTCTAGAATATATATTCAATTCATTTATACCCTCGTTTTTATTTTTAAATTTTTTTGATAGGAATCGTTCCATCGTTTTCCAAACAAGGCACTTTATGATATTTTCAACCAATTTACGTAAGAATGATTTTTATCTTATAAATTGGGTGATGATATTTTCTACCGTTATAAAACCTTTGATGCTTCACGTACAATATTATATTAATATTATCAAAATAATCTTTTTTCTTTAATAATTATGTGACATTTAAATGACTTCCAAATAGAAAGATATGATTCTATCTAATAGATTTGATTTCTTTTTTTCAAATCCATTGATGGATTTTACACCTGTATGAAGATGATTTTTTATGAAAAAATCATTCATATGGTGTTAAAGTGTTTTTTAAATGTTTGAAGGTGGATGTGTTATTATTTCTACCATTCATGTTTTATGGTTAAAGTAATAGCATTAGGTATGTTAGTTTTAATTAGAATGATTATGTTGTGATTCAGTATTTTCAAATGAGGAATGATTTAGACATAGTATGTTATTGGAGGAGTCTACTATAGATCCTATTTTAATCATTTGGTCTAATAAGGCCAACTACTATTTTGTCACAAGGCCGTGATAAAATCTTATTTTTTGTCTTCGCATGAGGCCCTGTTTATGTGGTTATGATGTCCGACATTATGCTTTTACACATTATGAAATTACCTAGTGATATTACTTGTGAATATTCGTCTAGTAAAATATCGATGTGAATAAGAAAATGGAACTATTTTTATTATCATTTCTATATTATGCTGATGATTTTTTTAAAAGGCTTGTGCTTTAGGCTTATTAATTTTCTTTCAATATTTATGCTTATTTATGAATGATTCCCCTATATTGTTTTACTTTTTTAGAATCTAACCTCACCACTTTCTTAAGTTTATTTTTTCCCATTATGTGACAAAATATATTTTGATTGACTCCCATGGATAGGCTATGGGATATGATTGTTTTCAAAGAAGACACTATGATTTTTTAATAATGTGATGTGAAACATATATATATATTTAGTACTTCCAAGGGTACTAAACTAATCGGTATTTTGAGAAATGATATATTGTGATCCTGCAAATTTTATGTAATAATGCATCGACATTGGGTAACTAGGATCGGGGCGTGATAATTGGTATCAGAAGAAGTTTTGTAAAATCATAAAAAACTGGATTTAAAAAATACACCTACTAGATAACATTACACTAATATAGAATTTGAGAATAAATATAGAAGTACTTCCTATAGATTTTTTATGTGGATATTTTGTGTTTTTCCATGAAATACATCCTTGTTGTGATACGATCAGGTAGAATATTTCATTGTTTATAAATGGTCCTTAGTATAAAGAATGGAAACTGCATCAATGCACATAATCCATGTGGGTATTTACCTCCTACTAATGGTAATTATTGTAGAGATGGTGATTAAATCGGTGCTGAAGAAGATATAAGAATTCTAAGACAACACTCTCTGGTAATGAGTAATAAACATACCCATATGGAGCACCCTGATCCACAACATAGAATATCAATGTTAGACCTATTAATGAGGCAAAAACCACAAATAGTAAATGATGCTACAAATACTTATGTAGATTAGAAATTGAGAAATTCATTTGTGAAAATATTTCATGCTTTGGGCATTAGAAAAAGAGGAGAAGTTTTCATAGTAGCTTATCACCTTACAAGAGATGTAGATCAATGATTGTCATTAATTGAAAACAGAATTTAAAATGAAGATTTACAATATATGAAATGGAGGGATTTTTATGGGATTTTCATAGAAAAATTCTTTCCTCGTGACCATCAAAAGAATTTGGAAAGACAATTTCTGAGTCTAAGGAAAAAGTAGAATGAAAATTCTAAAATTAATGAGACAAACATTACAAGGGTAGAAAGGCTTGTTGCAGATTATATATGTAACCCAAGGAGTAATATTGATCGATTATTTTATGGGTTAAAACAATTTATCTATTGATAATTTTTCTCCCAGTACTTCTCGTCATACCTCGATATAGTCTCATGTGCTATTAATATAAAAAATAAATTATTTATGTATTATAACATTAATGTAATGAAAGAGAATTAGTGATCTATTGAACCCATTGAAAATGGAAATACTAGGTTGAATGGAAATGTTGAATTTCTATCCTATAGTGAATTTGGGATGAAACACACTGGTACATTCCTGAAGGGAATATTAGTCTATTATAAGTGTGGTTAAAAAGGCCACCAATCTCGTGACTGAAAGGGAACGAAATATGTTTTCATTTTTGAATTATTCAATTTTAGATAAATGGGGAATTATTGAAATGAATGTCGTATGTGCCACGAATACATACCTCAAAAAAGGGAAAGGGATAAAGGAAAATCATATGTGATCACTAGTACAGTGGTTTAATCTTTGAATGACATGGTGGTGGGTAATTTAATTATTTCATCAAATTTAGCCAATGATTTATTTGATTCTGGATCATTTCATTGTTTCATATCATCCCAGTTTTCAATGAAAATTATATATTTCAAATTTTGTTTAACAATGTAGCTGATAGTAAAAACACATAAGATAAATATCATTACAATAATGTCTTGTGAATTAGTTCCCACTAGTTCATATAAACATGCTTTATCTAATGATCTAATAATCAAAACGATAATTGAATATGATATAATCCTCGGTATGGATTGTATTTTAGAAAATGATTCATAAAATTATTGTAAGAAGAAGGAGGTTACACTTTTAGATGATGATAAATAGTAAAATATCATTAGAGAATAATCCTCACCATATGATTTTTATCTAGATCCAACCCTAGAAGCTCTCATAAATGAAATTATTGGAGAGGAAGAGAATGAAATAAATGCGACTAATGAATGGAATTTTCACATTGAGTATGTACATATTGTCAATGAATATGTTGATTTGTTCCAGAGGATTTACCTTGACATCCTCTTGAAAAAGACATTTAGTTTTACATTGGTTTAATTCTAGGATAATGGCCCGTGTAAAAGAACCCTAATAGAATGTCCACCATATAAATAGAGGAACAATATAAATAAATAAAATAATTGTGTAATACAGGATTTATTATCCCTAGTGTTTCTCTAGGGGAACCCCTATTCTTTTTTATAAGAAGAATGATAGATCTATGAGGTTTTGAATTGACTATAGGGATAACAATGATAAAACAATAATGAACAACTATCCCCTACTTCATATTGATGATTTATTTGATCAACTTCACGGAGATCAATATTTTTCGATGATTTTCCTTCGATCTGGATATCATCTATTGTGTGTGATGAATAAATACATTCCGAAGACAGAATTTCATACCAGGTACGGGCATTTCAAGTTTATAGTAATTCCTTTTGGACTAATTAATACACGTTATATCTTCATGGATCTAATGAAATGGGTTTTCAAGGAATATAATTATGACCTTCTATTATTATTTATTGTTGATATATTGGTTTACTCCAAAAGAATTTGAGATCATGAAAATCACTTGTGCAATATTCTAATGACGCTTAAAAAAATGAATTATATGAGATGTTTTGGAAGTGTAAATTATGGCTACAATATATTTATTTTCATGGACATATTGTCTCTATGTATGGAATATATGTTGATCTTTATAAGAAAAGAGAAATACAAAAATTTTCATCACCAACGAGTATAACTAGGGTACACAATTTTCTTGGTTTAGCTATTTATTATTGTCATTTCGTCCAGAGTTTTAACCAATTGGATAACCCATTATACAAGCTCACATGTATGGTGTTAAATTTGATCTGACAAATGAGTGTGAAGAATTTTTAAAATAATTTAATAAAGGATTAGTCAATGCTCTTATATTGACTCTACCATCAATGAATGGTCTGTTTTTTATTTATAGTGATGCTTCACAGAAAGGGCATGGTTGTGAGATTATGCTGAATGATATTGTTATTTCCTATTTATCACAACAAAATAAAATTTATGAACCAAACAATCCTAGTCCTGATCATGAGTTAGCAGTTGTTATATTTTCATTTATGATATAGAGACACTATCTCAATGGTGAAAATTGTGAGATATATACTAATCACAAGAGATTGAAGTATATTTTATCGGAGTAAGAACTCAACATCTGGAAATGGAGATGGATTGAACCACTCAATGATTATTATTATTGCCCTATACAATGCCATTTGGTTAAGTCAAATAAGGTGGAAGATGCGTTGAGTAGAAAGGATCATTGAGTTATGAAAAATATGAGTGTTGAAATGGATCATATTCTCATGGATCTATTAAATATCGATATAGGAATAATCATGGAAGGTGAAACATAAAAACATTTTAAAATGTTTTCCAAACCATATTTACAAAAAATGATAAAACGTTATCAGACTGATGATGAGGGGTTTCAAAAGAAATTTAAAGGTGTGAATGATGGAAAATTGATTAACATCGTATATGACGATGGAATTTTGAAATTTGTGAAGAGACATTGTGTTTTCGATATACCTTATCGGAAGAAGGAATTTTTGGATAATGCTCATAGCTTAATTTTCTATATACACCCTAGTCTCACTAAGATGTATAGTTATTTGAAGGAACATTTTTGGTGGGACAAAATGAAGATGGTGATTTCTGATTATGTGTGAATATGTTTGGTTTCTGAAAAGGTGAATTTTGGAAGACACCGTTTTAGATAATTCATGAAACCTCTTCTAATAGCTGCATGAAAATGGGATGATATTATGCTGGACTTTGTCATGGGGCTACCAGTGACTCCTAGAAGGAATGATGTAATATGTTTCATTGTGGATCATCTTACCATGTCAACACATTTTCTGGACAGAAGATAATATTTACCACTTGAATGATTAGGAATACTATATATTAATGAAGTTGTAAGACTTCATGGAGTAACCCTATTGATTTTTTATGATTGTGATCCCCATTTGACAATATGATTCTGGAATAGAATTCAGATGGCCTATGATTTTGAACATCATTTGAGAACATCCTGCCACACTCAAACTAATGGACAATCATAATAGACTATTAAAAACTAAAAAAACATGTTGATATCTTGGTCAAATGACATTCAATGTATGTTGGATCAGTATTTACATTTGGTATAATTTTCCTATAACTATATCTTTCATTCAAGTATTCATATGGAACCATAGGAAGTTTTTTATGTAAAGAGATTTCACACACCAACATGTTGGGATGATGTAGGATAAATTAAACTCTTAATCCCAAAACAAGATAAGAAAACAATAGAAAATGTGAAAATTATCAAAAACCACATCAAATTAGATCAAAGTAAAAAAAAGAGAAATGCTGATAACCGAAGGAATGATTTTGAATTTATTGTAGATGATCAGGTTTTCTTGATGGTATCCCCATGGATGGGTGTTACATGATTCAGTAAGATGGTTAAATTATGTCCCAGGTACATCAGACCTTATGTAATTATAGAATGAATTGGAGTTGTCAATTACCATGTGCCAATGCCTCCATGCCTCTCCAAAGTTCATGGTGTGTTCCATGTATCAGTATTAGGAAAATACTGGCCTAACCCAACACATGTACTCACCTTTGAAAATATAAAACATGATCCCTATTTTTTTTATTGTGAAGACCCTATCATGACTCATGAATGCCTAGAACAAGTATTGGGAAATTGTATGACTTGTCAGAAAAAAGATCTATGGAGAAACAACAAGATGGGAATAGAAATGTGGTAACCTGATGAATGTTTTATGAATAACCAAAAATGTATTTTTTTTCAGTAATATTCTAGAAAATATTTTGACCAAATTATTTTAAGGAGGGAGTAATGTAACACCCTAGGGTTTAATGGTATGCCTCTCATGGAATATTACAATAGCTTGCGCTATACATATTATGAGTTCTAGCACACCCCGACAAAAAAAACTTGCGGTTATTATTAGTAATACCCAATTTTTTAAATTTTTTAAATTTTATTTTTCAAAATAAACATCATATTTGGATTTGGAATATCAAAATTTTCTTATGGGGATTTTTTGGTACTTTTATGAAAAAAATATATTTTTGATGAATAGTTAAAACAATGCATTATTTTATAAAACCACTAAATATTTAAATAATTTTTTTATTTAATATTTTTCAATGATGATATATAATATTAATATATGTTTAATGTAATTTAATTCATTTATTTTATAAAAATATTAGATGTATAAAATTTTATTTAACTTTTAACATCTTTTACCCACCTTCTAGGAAAATTTCTGAATTTGTATAAAACATAATTTTACCCCTTCAGTGAATTGATTTTAAAAAATACAAGATAAATGATTGAAATTAGTAATTAAAATGTAGTTCAGTAGGATAAAATTAATTTTTTTTGAAAATAATTATTAAAACTAAAACATTTTTCATATATGTTTATACATAAGATAAATTCCACTATAAATATTTATTATAAATATAATGATATTTCCTACATAATGATATTTTATTTATTATTTTTAGAAATTAATTAATTAAATTTACTTATGACTCAATTATGATGCAGCTATTACCTTATTAATGATATACTAAAATAAATGATATTATTAATATACAAATAAATGTAAATTGTGATGTTTTATGCATTCCCTTTATTTTATTTGTTAATATGACATTTTATGGTTGATTAAATAGTTTTTTTGAAGTGATAATGTTTTTCTTACTTTCACAAAAACAATAGACCAAATAGTTTCAAAATTTTCAATAATGTGTTTTCAAAACAAATATTACATTATTAAATGATATAATATTACAAAAAATGTAACGTTCAACTAAAGGACTTATATAATTATTGATATGTTATTAATGAACCACTTCAGGTTATCTTGGATTTTTATTGTATATTTATTAAGAATTTATTATAAGAATACAAGAATACATCGTAACATATAAAATAATTAACTAATAGTTAAATCTAAAAGATATGTTTATTTAGGTTAACTAAACCTGTCTAAAACCTATTCATTGAGCTGTTTTCTAAATTGAACTACCTTATCCTAGATATAAATTCTTTTGGAGACATTATAAGCTGAATATGATTATAAATAATATAATATTTCAATCTTTTTCAAAAGTGACCCTCACCTCTCTTATAAATGTGAAATTACACTTATCTAAAAAACACACCTCCAAAGATATTTGGATCATCTAAACCCTACTAAAATATCCTTCCAACTGATATCAATTAAACAAAGAGGCATCTCTTTGATCAGAAGCCACCCTCTATAGCAATTTTCTTCAAATAAAAAAGGAAGCACCCGAAGAAGAGGTTATTATTTCAACACATGTTTCAAAGTTTATTTCTTCCTTCATTGTTGTTTCCATACAAAAATAATAACTTCAATAACTTCTACAAACTGTGATGTTATTATAAATATGTTACAACCAGACTCATTTTTATATCTATCCTATGAATGACAAAGTCACAACACATTCCTACACAAAGCTTACCATATCCACGTCATGGTGTAGTTTGAAACTAAACACTAAATTATTAGGATGGGTATGATAATGATTATAATTGATGTAAATAATAAATATATCATTTTAATGATTCATTATATATGATATACCATCCAATTACATATAATTTCACAATAAATTTAATGGTATTTTCACTCTTGTGTACGTACGAATTACTATCTCAACGTGCATGATGAGATTCATTACCCATCACAACCATTCAAAAATAATATTAATTTTAAATTTAAAAATAATGTTTAAATATCCTAATACGTAATGAAACATATAAATAAAAATGAAACAGTTAACTCCCAAAACAATGATAATAATAAAATATTATTAAAAAACAATATTAGAGGATCATATATAATATCAAAATTATGTATATAAATATTGTATGATTTAATAACAATGATTTAACTACTGTATAATATTTTAACATACAACTAAACAATGAAAAGCAATAGGTAAGGGTTAATTTTACCAACTCTTAATTATCTGATGTTTTTTATACTTGACGATCTACTATGACCTCTTTAGCATCAACATCCAGGATTCATATAAATATTTTTCAAATCATTTTTACAATTTTCTATAATATTTTTGAATGTCAATTATACCCTTGTTGTAATTTTTCTAAATTTTTTTGAATGGAAACATTCTTTCATTTTCCAAACAAGGTACTTTATGACCTTTTTGACAAATTTTTTTAAGAATGTTTTTTAACGTATATGGTGGGTGTAGCTATTTTCCCCTAATATATCTTCATTGAAGCTTCCCTTACAAGTTTATTAAAGTATTTTCAAAACAAATTTCTTCTTTTATAATTATGTGACTTTTAAATGATTTAAAAATATAAATAGACATTTCTCTTAAATAGTTTTGATTTCAACTTTGTCAATATCCTTTTATAGATTTTACACTTGTTCGAAGTTGATTTATTATTATACAATTGTTCATATTGTCTTGATCATTTGGTGATATATTTAATGTTGGATGTGTTATTTTGTTACCATTCATGGTCTATGATTAATGTATTAACATTTTGTTTTCTAGTTTTAATATGAATGTTTATTTTATGTTTCATCCTTTTCATATAAATAATTAATTGGACATAGTGAGTTATGGGTGGAGAGATCTATAAATCCACAATGCATCGGTAGGTCTAATGAGACAAACTAATTTTTTGGCACAAGTCATTGAAAAAATATTATTTGATGTCTTAGCACGGTGTGTGGACAATGTGGTTATGATATCCAGCATTATACATTTCATCATTATGAAATTAGCTAATGATATTACATGTTATTATTGGACTAGTAGAATATGACTTTTGAAATTTTAATGGAATTATTTGTTTTATTTTTTCCATATTATTTTGATGTTTTATTTTAAAAGGATTTTTCATAAGTATTATACACATCCTTAATTGATTATGCTAATTTATGAATGTTTATGCTGTATTTTTATCCTTACATAGCATCTGAGCTCACCCCATTCATATGATTTAATTTTTCCAGGATCTGAGGATGTCTATTATGATGGACCTGTAGGGATAGACACTGGTATATGAGTGTTCTCAATGGTGAAACAAGGATGTATTTTTTATTTCATAATGTCATGTAAAACTAATTTATGTATCTACTACAGTCAAGGTTACTAATAAAATTGTTGTATTAAGAAATGATCAATTTTGATAATTCCTTTGTTATATAATAATGCATCGCATCTAGGTAACTATGGTTGGAGAGTTTCAAAAAAACAATAATAAACAACAACCTTGAACCTAAACAAAAGAACACCACAATCAAAAATAAAATGATCAGAATAAAAAAATTATAAACTAAACTAGTATACTCTTATGAAAAATCTCCATTTGGATTTCTAATAAACACTCAATTCATCTTAAAAACCATCACATTCGTGTTTATCCAACCTCTAATTATATAATACTTGTATTTATTCTAAAATTATAATGACCCAAAATTTTCTCAAATTTCAATTACATCATCTTATAGATAAACTACATAATTGCATTAACCATAGTGGATTCACCAGTTTAGTTTCATTGGAAAACTATGTTCATAAATATCAATTAAATCATTGATCATAAACATTTATTCAATTTATTCTTCTTTAGCTTCTTACGGGCTCTTTGTCTATCTTTAGTACATGTAGTAACCTAAGTATATACATCAAAAGGGGTGACCTAGGAGCCCAAACAGGGGACAGATAATAACAAAATTGCATGAGTGATCATAATTATAACATAGGTGAAGGACCATGAACATAAGGGGTAGCATAAACAGAATACTTTAAATGTGGAAATGAATAAAAATGAAACAATATTTATTATTGGTTAACTACCACACATACTTGTGAACAATGATTGTATCTTGTTCACACATAATTTGAAATTTACTAATAAGGTTAATCACATTACCCAATGCATTGTAGAGCTATCTCATTCCAGGTGCACCCGTCAAATTCAAAAATTTTTATTTCACAATATAATTCTCAGTGCACCCATAATATCATAATATTATCATTATCATGCATGCCACATAGATCATAGATCAATAAGGAACATAACTGACCCATGTAATGGAATGTTTTTTATCTTATAATAACACATTCCTAAACATTGGGTTCCCAAAATAATAGGGAATAACAAACATGATACAAGATCCTCGACATTGAATTGCTGATAAATGATGAGTTCTTAAAAGAAGAGTTATTCTGGAAAAGATTTTTTGTCACAAAAATTAGTAGAAAACATTTATATCCAATAAAAGGTAATATAATGTTGAATACTTTTTCATTAAGGTGTGATCATACCAAATTTGTGGTGATGAAAGGAGAACCTGAAGAAAGAAAAATGGGTTCTACATTTTCCCTTTACCTTATATCTGAATGCTTCCTTCACATTAATGTACTATATAATGACATTATAATCACTAATAATAAATTAAATAACCATTTATACATGAACTGGGTTCATTTTGGTTTCAGTTTGTTATTTTTAGGTTCATTTTATATTTTATAGTGTTCAAAAACATTGCTCGGGAATGTTCATTTTTATGGTTTTCTTGAGCGTTTCACATGTATTCATGAATTGAAGTTCTTGAATATCATGGGTAAAAATAAATAACATATATTCCATGTTATTAATGAAATTAAATAATTTGAAATGATCCTATAATATATTACATTTTATTTCATGTGGATGAATCCTTAGATAAATATTACGTGATGATTTTTTGAGTTAATTTGGGAGGTTTTCGACCCCAAAGAGCTTGTTTTGATTAGTCATTTAGTAATATGAACATAGGTTATTTAAAGAACCGTAAATAGGAAATAACACATATAACATATTGTGTTGCATCCATAAATTTTTTTTCATGACCAGATCTCAAGGTAGAAATGAAAAAAAGAAAGCATGTCATTCTTTAATGTGATAGCTCAACTCCTCACGATCGACGTTTTATTTTATAAAAATAAAGGAAGAGGAGAAAGGGATTGTATGATATATTATAAAATTAATTTCATAATATTACAATATTTTTATATTACTGGAGTTTACAAACCATTTGGACAATAATTTTATGGGATAGAATAATAAAAGTTCTTGAAATTGAAAATAATTTAACGGAAAAGAAGGAGAGAAATTGCCTCTTGATTCCTCCTCTTGAGGTCCTCCTTAAGTGCCTAAGCATATAATGTTGGTGACATTAGAAGATCTTTGAGTTTGGTAAGGTTCTAGGGACAATTCTTGTGTAGTTTTTATAATAGTCTTGAAACATTAGAGGTATTGGCGAATGAGGGGGTGAAGGGTGGAATTTATAGTGGAGGGTAGATGGGATTTCTTTATATAAAATAAATTAATTTATTATTTCCCAACATGAAAAGAAATAGGGATTCATCCATGAACAAGAATAGTAATTATATAATCTAATCCCAAACCAAGTGGTCTTACATCATTAGAACATCATACATGACTATATAATTAGCTTATTTAACATAGTTTTAGTAAATTGCGTTATTTCACTATTCGTAAACAATTCGTGTATTTCAGAAAAATCCCAAAATTTCACCCCAACCATTTTTTGACATGTATAATCCAAAAACTATGTTCATTTAAGAAAAAAATTCTAAATATTATTAATTTAATATTTTGTTAAAAACATAATTTACTAGAAAAATACAGTTCCTAAAATTAAAAATGATTTGTAATACATTCAAAATTTATATAGGGTCTTATAAAATTTTCTAAAAACAATAAGACATATATATGTTATTTTATAAAAACATTTTAAGAAAATAAATTTTATTTTAAATTAATCTATTAATTATATTTAATTATTTATGACATAAAAAAATACAAAAACATTTACTATGGTCAAATTGTCACTTTCTATTATGCCCAAATTTTATTTAATTTTTCATTGGTATGGTTACTATTATTTTCAAAACATTATTATTCATAAGGGTCATACTACTATTCATAATGATTGGTTACTATTCATAAGGCTATTATACTATTCACCAAAAATTATTTTTGTTTCATTAGACTCCAATAATCATCTTGAACACAACTGTGTATATTGGATTTTTGAAATTCAAAACATAGATGTGGAAAAGTTATGTTTAATGGTCACAAAATATTTAGTATATTTATATATCCTAGTTATTACTAATGTGATTATACTATATGGAATTATTATAATAAGGTAATTCCATTGATTAAACATTGGGTCGTTATATTCATCCCCACTTAAAAAATTTCCCCTATAAATTTCGGTTAAAAAAACATGTAACGGTACTTCTCCATCATCACCTCCTCCAGATCCCATGTAGATTCTTCAAAATAATGGTTTCTCTAAAAATAAATGAAAAGGTGGGTTGTCTTGTTGCGTAGAACCTTATCTCTCTAGACTAGAATCTCTATTGGATGCTCCTCATAAGAGAGATCATCTTCAAGTTGTTCCATTTATGAGTTTAGTACATGTGAGGGGTCCGGTTTGTACTTCCTCGGAATTGATACGTGAAAAATATCAAGAACATGAGCCACATTTGGTGGATGTTCAACTCGAAATTCCACAGATCCTATGCGGTCTAGGATCTCAATGGGGACAATGTACATTGGGATTAACATCCCTTTCTTTCCAAACCTCATGAATCTCTTCATGGGGATATTAAAAAGAAAACTTTATCTCCAAATCCAAACACCAAGTCCATTCGATGGTCGTCTACATAGCTCTTTTTCCGACTTTGAGTATATTTGACTTGTTTCATGATGACTTGAAACTTCTCTATCATCTCCTGCATAAGATCAGGTCCATCGAGATTTCCTTCTCCAACTCCATCAAAAAAATTGGGTGATCTATATCGCTTTCCATATAGAGCTTAAAATTGCGCCATCTGAATACCCGAGTTAATGATATTGTTGTATGAGAACTCATACAATGGGATGTTCTGATCCAACAAAGCATTGAATTCTAGGGAGCATGCTCTTAACATATCTTTAAGCTTCTATATAGTCATTTCAGATTGGATATCGGTTTGGGGGTGATAGTCCGTGTTGAAATTTAATTCAGTACACAAATAATTTTTATTAATCCTCCAAAATTTATATGTGAAACTTGGATCACGGTAAGAGACAATTGAAATTGGAACTCCATACAATCTCACCCCTTCCTTCACAAATATCGTTTCAAGATGTTCAAACGATATATCTTACTAGATAGTGATAAAATGGGAATTCTTGGTGAGTCGATCAACCACAACCCATATCGAATTATTTCCCTTCGACTTCTTCGGGAGACTCGTGACAATGTCCATAGTAACATTTTCCCATTTATGCATGGCTATAAGCAATGGCTTCATCAGCCCTTTATATTTTGGTTGAACTTCTTTGAATTATTGACATACCAAGAACCTTAAGTTATATTACACTATATATTTTTTCTTGTTATCCCACCAGAAGTGTTCTCCGAGATCATGGTACATTGTGGTACACCCTGGATGGATAGAGAATGTTAAGCTATGTGAATTTTCCAATATCTCCATTTATATATGGGTAGATAAAGACACACAAAGCTGTGTTCCAAACCAAATCATACCATCATAGTTGATATGGATCCTGTGAAACTTCCATTCCATTACTAAATTCTCCCTATTTTGGATCTCCACATCATCGCTTTGTGCTTCATTAATCTTATCTTGGATGTATGGATGCACAATCATTTGGGCATGGTAGGATGTATCCTTGCCATTATGATTTCTAAATTCATCCTTTTCATACCAAATAAGATAGGATATTTTTCAAACCATATCATGGAAAGAGTATCATGTTCTTTTCTTCTTAGAGCATCATCTACCATTTTTTTCTTTCCATGAAGTTAGTGAATAGAGAAATTGTAATCCTTGATTAGCTGTAACCATCTCATTTTATGCATGTTCATCTACTTTTGTGTGAATATATAAATTAGGCTCATGTGGTCAGTGTATATGTCACACTTCTCACCATAAAGTATGTGCATCGAGAATTTGAAGGAAAAAAATCATGGCTTCCACCCCTAGATCATACGTCTGGTAGTTCTGAAAATGTATCATCAGCTGTAGTGAGGCGTATGCTATCACAATATTCTTCTTCCAAATTACACAGCCCAAGCCATTATTTGAAACATCACTGTATATCAAAAAACATTCTCCACATTTTGGTAGTGTGAGTACATGTGTTGTGATCAGCCTAGTATTTAGATTCTTGAAGTATCCCTAACATTCTTCCATCCAAACATAAATTACCACTTTCATTGTTAATTTAGTCAGAAGGCTTTAAAATCATGATATTTTTCTCACAAAATATCAGTAGTACCCGTCTATTCCAAGAAAAATACAGATTTCTTTGACACTTGTGGGCCAAGTCCATTCCTCAATTGCCAATGTTTTTGAATGATCCACCAATATTCCCTCACTTGTGATCACATGTCCCAAGAACGTTACTCTCATCCCCCAAAAGTCACACTTTATTAACTTGGCAAACAACTTCTTCTTTCTCAATGTTTCCAACACATGTCTTAGATGTTCTTCATGTTACATTTTTCTTTTGAAGTAGATGAAAATATCATAAATAAACACTACAGAAAATTTGTCGAGGTAATGTCTAGAGAATATACACATCAAATACATGACGATTTTAGGGGAATTAGTACGTTTGAAGGGAATCACGAGAAACTCATAGTACACGTACCATGTACGGAAGGCAGTCTTCTAAATATCTTCCTTCTTCACCTTTAGTTGATAATATCTACAATGAAGTTCCACCATTGATAAATATTGATATCCTCATAACTTGTCGAACAAGCCATCAATCATGGGAACATGATACTTTTTATAAATGGTGATCTTGTTGAGTTCCCAATAATCGATACACAGTAGCCTTGTTCCATCCTTATTCGTCACAAAGAGCACTGGGGAATCCCAAGGTGATGCACTAGGGCGTAATTACCCATTGAATAGATTCTCTTGAAACTGCTTCTTTAACTCCTCCAGTTCAATAGGAGCAATCCTATTGGGACACTTTGAGATAGGAGTAACTTTAGGAATGAGTTCTATTGAGAACTCTACCAAACTATTTGTGGGAATTGTGGGTAACCTTTCGTGAAATACACCAATGTATTCCCTCACAATGGGAATTTACTCACGGTTGGAAGTTTCCATTGACTCAACCATTTGGGTGAGGTATTCTTCATCATAGGGAATCAACATCTACACCATTGAAGGATTTTTCAATAGAGATTCATGATCATACTTACATTTTTATAGAATCATGGGATGGTTCCGAATAAGAAAATATATTCCCTTTTCTCGACAGTTGATATGTGGTATATATAACGAGACCCAATCCATTCCCATTATATTGTCGAATTCCACCAACAAAAGTATTACAAGATTCATTGGAAGAATCTTCCCACATACACCAACTAGAGAAGAGTAAAACAATTCTTTTACAATGATTTCACCACATGGTGTTTTTACATATATCTCTACATCAAGGATTCGAGGCTTTGATTCTACAGTTTGTGCAAACTGGAATGATATAATGGAATGTGTAGAACCAAAATCAATTAATATTTCTTCCATTATTGAGTGATTATGAATTTTACCTTGTATGACTTCATTATAATTCTCTACTTCTGCAGTAGTGATGGCGTATGCATTTCCATACTCTTTTGGCTTTGGTGGATGCTGACACTGATTAACCTCGGGAACTCGAGGATTAGACCATTGGCTTGAATTGTTCTCTATATCTCTACATTGGTAGCATTGAACCCTAAGTGGTTCTCTCCTTTCATCTTCTACATTCTACTTCATTTTTATGTATATTTTCCAATCTTGAGCATGGTATACTTCCTTTCAACACAAGAAGCATTTTCTCTTCTCTTTAATGTAGTTCCCATGCTGCAACTTCCCACATTTTTTGAATGTGTGTCATTGAGTTTTCCACACACCATTTTCATTAGATGCACCGGTTTGAAACTCCATGTTTCATTTCTTATCACCATATCCATGGTACCATTCTCCCATCTCTATCTCCACTTTTACTGAACATCGAACAACTTCTTCATAACTTAAAAATTAACGAATTGAAAGAGCCTTTTGAAGGCATGGTTTTAATCCACAAAAGAATGAATCAATTTTTATGTCATTGTTGATAACAAAACATGAAGCGTACCTTGCTAGCCTTGTGAAATTCGCTTTGTTTTTTTTGATAGATTCTACTTATTTTTTCTTTAGCTCTATGAATTCTATCTCCATCTTCGTGTGAAGAGTTCTTGGGAAATACATGATAAGAAAAATTATCTTAAAGACATCCCATTCCTCCTCTTCAATTTCCTCCCCTGGCTTGGTTCTCTTATTCAAATCACCCCATTGATTATCCTCTCTATCTAGACGATAAATGGCTAGATTCAACTTATCCATCTCAATATTTTGAAGCACAGAAAAGAACATCTCCATGGAGTTGACCCACTATTTTGCAACTACTGGATCAAAAGATCCACTAAACGTCGGTGGTCATTGCCGCATAAAACATTTGATAGATAGCAGCTCCCTCTATGGTGAAGGAGTAAATTCCCCATTATTATGGTTATTGTTCTTAACCTAATATAATTGGGTATGCATCGCCAAGAAGTTTTTAACTCCACCTACAAAATCATTGGGTATGTTGTTTGGGAATCGTTTTATTGGCCCTGTATTAGTTGTTTGCATGGTTTCTCCTAGTTCCCACCATTTTCTAAAATAGAAAAGGTTAGAACAATGTATAAGTCAACAAGTCTTGAATAACTTATTAATTTAAACACTTTATATTGAAATTATAACATATGGGTTCTCTATGTAATAATTAATGTGTGCATATTTGTACTTAGTCACATGCTAGAGGTTTTCTATAGGGTTTACTAATCCTAATTCCCAAATTAACTAAACCATTCCTCTCATAACAACTATAGAGACCCATACGTTTCTTACATTACAATTACTTCATTTTATAGAACAACAACATAATATTATTACACATAGATGATCCAATGGTATAGTGTCTTGGGAAATCTAGGACCATACATAACGATTACAACATTGATCACAAACATTTATTCAATTTCTCATTCTTTAGGTTCTTATACGAACATTACCTCTCTTTAATACATGTAATCACCTAAGGATATACATCAAAAGGGGTGATATAGAATCCCAGTAAAGGTAAAGATAAGAACTATATTTCATGGGTGATCATAATCATAACATAGGAAAAGGATCATGAACATAATGGGAAGCATAAATATATGAGTTTAAATGTGGAAATGCCTAAAAAAGAAACATCATGGATTAGTGGTTAACAACCAGACATACATGTGAAAAAACCTAGAATCTTGTTCACACATAATTTCGAATATACTCATGAGATTCATCACTTTACCCATTGAATTTGAGAGCTTTATAATTCCGAGCACACATGGCACTTTCAAACATTCATATGGCACTATATAATGTTGGGTGCACCTGTCCCATTATAACATTATAACTATCACGCATTCCATATATAAAAATTATCAATAATGAACATAACTAACCCAAGAAGAGGTATGGGTTTAATCTCATAAGAACACATTCATAATCTTTGGGTTCCCAAAGGAAAGATTGAATTTCAAACTTGATAAGAGAACCATCATCCTTGAATGAGAGGTAAAAGGCGAGTTCTTAAAAGAAGAGTTCTTTTGGAATAAATGTCATGTTCATTAAAAATAGTAGAAAACATTTATATCCTCAAAAATATTATATAATTATAAAAAAATTATTTTCATGTAGTAACTATACCAAATTTGGAGTGAAAGATGGAGAACCCGATGATAGAAAATAGGGTTCTAGATTTTCCCCTTACGTTATAGTTGAACACTTCTTTCGCTTTAATGTCATGTATGATTACATAATATTAAATAATATAAAATTACATAACCTAATATACATCAATTGGGGACATTTTGGTTTCATTATGTTATTTTATTGTAATTTTTATTAGTTATATAGATCAAAAACATTGCTCGGGAATGTTGGTTTTTTATTGTTTTCTTGAGCGTTTCACATGTATTCATTAATAAGGTTTTTTAGAACATGTATAAACAACGAGAACATACATTAGATGTTATTAATGATATTACATAAGTTAAAATCATATTATAATTAAATAAATTTTATTCCATGTGGATGAATCAATAGATACAAATTAAGTGATGATTATTTGAGTTAATTTTGGTGGATTCTTGACAACAACGAACATGTTTTGATTAATCATTTAGTAATATGTATATAAGTTAGTTCCAGAACAATAAGTAGGACTTAATACATATAAAATATTCTGGTTCAATAGTAAAATTTGTTTCATGACTCGATGTGAAGGTAGAAATTAAAAAAATAAAACATGTCATTCTTGAAGGTGATAGATTAACTCCTCACGAACAACATTGTCTTTGATAAAATAAAAGGGCGAGGAGAAAGGGGTTGGATGATATAATATCCCATTTGTATCATCACATTAAATTATATGTATAATACTGTATTTAAAAAACCATTTTGACATATATATGTTGGGATAGAATAAGAAAAGAACTTCAAATTGAAAGGTGTTCAATGAAAAAGAATGAGAGAAATTACCTCTTGAATCATCCTCCTGAGATCCTCCTTAAGGGGAATAACCTTGGTCTTTTATTGCGACCAGAAGCTCTCGGATATGGGGAAGGATATATGGAATATTCATGGGCATAATTTAAAAAAATTCTTGAAGATTGAGAGCTGTTGGGGAATGAGGTGGTGAAGGGTTGTATTTATAGTGGAGGGAAGAAGGGATTTCTTAGTATAAAATCCAATAATTTATTATTTATCCACAAGACAAGGAATATGGAGTCTTACATGACAAAGATTATTAATTTTTTAATTTAATCCCAATCCAAGTGATAAAAAATCTACAAAACATCACACATGACACTGAAATTACCTTATTTATCTTTTTTTTTAAATTACGATATTTCACTATTTATCAAAAATTCAAGTATTTTAGAAAAATCACAAAATTTCATGACAAAAACTTTTCAATGTGTAGAATAAAAATATAATTTCTATTATTCCAGAAAAATTATAAATATTAATAATTTAATATTTAATTTAAATCCTAATTTACTAAAATTATACTGTTTTTAAATTTTAACCTGATTTTATAATTCTTTTTAAAATTATGTAGGTACTTATAAAATTATATAAAAACTAGAACACCTAGATTTTTTAATTTATGAAATAATTTTAAGATAATAAATTTTATTTTAAATTGATTAATTAAATATAATTAATTATTTATGACTTACAAATATACAAAAATGTTTACTATGGTCAAATTGTTACATTCAAAGATGCCTAAATTTAATTTAGTTATTCATGGGTAAGGTTACAATTTATTTAGAAAATTTACTATTTGTAAAGTTCATAGTACTATTCATAAGGGTAGGTTACGATTCATAAGGGTATGCTACTAGTCACCAAAAATTATTTGTATTTAATTAGACTCTAAAAATCATCTTGAACAAAACTGTGTATGTCAGATTTTCTAAAATTCAAAACATATAAGTGGAAAAATTATGTTTAATGGTCACATAATATTTAGTATATTTATATGTTATTGTGATTCCAAATGTGATTATACTATAAGGAATAATTATAAGAAGTGATTCTATTGGTAAAACACTGGGTTGTTATAATCATGAACCTTACAAACATACCTACACTTATGAGATCATTTATATAGAAAACTGAGGGTCATGAAAAATATTTCATTATCAAAAACCAAGTGATTTCATAATGTAGAATTCCTTTTTTCCACACATTTCCACAAACCTTTTATAATTCCAAATATACTTCTCATATAAGAACTAATTTTTAAAATGTAAATGTACTTGAAATAAATCATTTCCATTTCAAAAAAACATCATTTTAAAATATAACATACACAAACAAAAATTAATCTAACAACCAACTCACATCAAAATAATAAATTAATGGACAGGTGGACATACCGAACCTCGAAATATGGTTAGAGGTTCACTCCCTAATTAATCATCAATAGCTATGTTGTATTTGAACTATCAAATCAAATTTAACATCGGTCACTACTCAATGTCAGATCAAAACATGACACCACTCCACCTCCATATAAATTCATTAATCCAATAAAACAACAAAATACCAAAATCAAATACTAGACCTAACAACTCGGGGATCTATATAAAAAAGGATTTATTATATAATTCTTGTACCAACCTTATGAGTCTTGATTGTCCTAGTATATTTATACCCGCTAACCAAAAAAACAAGAACCTTGTTTTCCAATTTTTTTCACCATCATAACTTGTATTCCTTCCAACCCGTCATTCGACAGAGTCCATGACATGGCCTAATGGGTGTTATCGATCCCCGTGGGATTGAAACTAGTTTAGGACATTGATGTAATTATAATGGGATGGATTTTATCCTATGTAATCCAGGATCAAATAATCAAATTGAAATCATCGAAATAACATTAACTGGACCAATATAAATATACATCTAATATAAACACCTCAATTTTTGAAAATAATATAAACTGAAACAAAAACTCAAATAGGGCTGTTCCAATGATATTTTCACATGTCCTTAATGTCACCACCAACCATAATAAGAACCTACTCCGAAATAAATAAGATCCAGATAACATAACATGATGCCTGATCTACAAAATAACTTGTGTCTTCCAATAATTACTGGAATAAATAATGTGTGATTTTAAATATCCTAGTTTTTAATCACCTCATAGTACACGCATTTCCTTTCATTGGATAATCCATAGACACCCGTCTGAAAATACATTTAGATTGTAGGATTCTAAATCATTTTCATTAATTAGAGATAGGTTTATTTAAATAATTTTCTGTAATACAACATATGTAGATTTACTTTTAAAAAATAATTTTACATTATCAATCCAATTTAATAAAGATAAATCACATATAATTCCCTAATAAAAAAATCAAAAGTGGTTATTCTAGATGTAATGATAACCAAAAAAATAGGCACACTTTGCAAGGCCATCATCCAATGAGCAGTGGGAAAAGAAAAAACAAGTATATAGTAACTTAAGAGAATTTCATGATTATCCCATGAGTGATCCCTTGATATAATCTATTTGTAATCACAATATATAATATTGTTCAGCCCCATATTTAATAATATACAAGACACTCTGGACTCGACATTCCAGTGGATGTCCCACCTAGCCCTGTTAGGTCAAAGGTGTACCACCTAAACTAATCAAGGACAACAAAAAACCATCACTTGACCATCTAGATGATACCATGAATCCCATGATTATAAAAATAATTGAAATACCAGGAAAAATAAGGTATATAAAGCACAAAAAATAGTGTTTTAAAAATGGACCATTATAGAGGATCCCATCCTAATGTCTAATGGTCTCTATAACACATAGTTTTCATAGACGAGCATGTAGAGAGGATAACATCTCAGGTTCCAACTATCTGAAAATATATACCAAGAATCACAACTGACATGATGTTTCCATTATATCTCAATCATTTGTAAACATCAAAATGATATGACAATACCAAGGTTTTAAATACATTATTCATAAACAAGATAACATGCCCACCAATCCCACAAATCAAATAATTTCAAAATCAATTTCCAAAATGTTACAACATTTCAAATAATATTTCACATAAATATACATTCTATTAAAAAAAGTTCCAAATGGTCTTTCAAATCATTTTTTTAAAACCAAACTCTAAAAAAACATCATGTTCTAACTAGGAAACAAATTTCTATTTTCAATTTATTTAAAATATCGTTGATACCTACCAAAATCCTTATGAAACACATTTATCATATTAAGAAATCAAAAAATTAAATTAAATTTAAAATAAAAAACTCTTCCCATGTAAACCACTATATTCCACAACACAAGAAGTGGAAAATGAGCCACTATATAAACTATTCTCACAATCTTATTTGAAATTAATTAATTTTCCTAAAAATATTTATGAGAACACAGATGAAAATAATTTATTATAATGGAAAAATCCCAATTCCCAAATTCATAAAAATATATTATTTGTTAGGATATACATTTTATAGAACATTCATAAACTAAAAAGTACATTTGAATACACAATATGAAGAACTAAATTTCCGACCGGATGATTACAAGGGAATAACCTCTTCCAATTTCATAGTCACATTAAAAACAATAATAATTTTCTTCTCAACCATTTAACAAATATAATTTTCAATTAATAGAGTAAAAAATGTTGAACCAAATAAAATATTATTTTAAAAAAACATCTAAAATAGTTTTAAAAAATTTTCCAAGGAAAACACCACCCAAAGCACTCGGTTTAACTTTAAAATGAAATTAGAATTTTATAAGACGTTTCATTATTTTAATGTAACAATAATCAATGAAACCCTTTATAAAAAAATTTCTCTCCAATATTATATAATGAAAAAACCTTAACAATTTATTCTACAACATCCCAAGCATTGATATAAAATTTTAAAATTATTAAAGGAAATATCAAGTGTAAATGAAACATTTCAGAAAAGAAAAGGATTGAAACACCTACCAACTTAATGTTTGAATGAAAAAAAACATTTGATCAAGGAATATCCCAACCCAATACCCAATCTTCACACCCTAACATTCATAAATACATCCTACATGTCATCTATTTATTTCAGGGTTTTTCTAAGAGATAACCCTCAACAGGAAGAACATGGAAACCATGAGATATAAGAGAAAATAAGTGGAATGAAACAAAAAATAAACATAACTCAAAATTTGATCCATCAAGACACATTTATATATGTTTTTATTCAAGGTAGAATAGTTTGGGAGATCCCCATGGTGCGTCTTGGATAGAAGTAGGGAAAAAACCTAATGTATTGTTAAAATAACAAAGGGGAATGATTTTAATATCATGTATTCAATTATATGGGAAAATAAAATGGTTTTGTTGCATGATTTTACAAAATGATTTCCATTCAAATTCCTTCTAATTGATTAGATGTGATTCAAAAAATGGATGGACAAACTGTTTCCCAAACCATACGCCACCTCTACAAAATAACACAACCTGATTCTAGATCGAAACCACATGATTTCTGCATTGTTTCACTAATTTTTCATCTATAATGCACCAATACACATGAAATAAATTCATGCTATATAACTACATGGATGAAGCCACATGGTTTCCCTTAACCATGTTCTAACTGTGTGCTCCTTGTGCCCAAGTCAAAAACATTCATTTCTCTACAAAAACACAACAATTAAACAGGGGTTGATCCTTAAACTCACCAATAATGTGTAAATCCATTAAAATAATTAAATAAATTAATTCACAATGTATAGGGTATGAAAATTCTCCCCATAAAAATAATTCCATTCTGTAGAATGCCACCAATCAAAATGGTAAAAAAAACATTATTCTATTATCTATATAAATCATAGGAAAACACAAAACTATAGGTGACCATTCGATACACATGTAAAACCCATATATTTAGCGGGAAAACCATGGTAAGAGGAGGAATGATTAACATTAAATGGTTTTACCCCACCAAAATATCACAAAAAACACCACCAATATAAAAACCCAGACATGAGAAAACGATATGGAAAACCCTCCATAAAGAAAACTTAAGAGTCCTATTCCATGAAAAAAATACACCAAAAAAATTGGATATGCATGGCAGATATAAAATAATAATTGAAAAAATAGAAATTATCTTGTACCTTATGGTTCAACATTCCAAAACAAACTCATACTAAAATAAAAACTACATTCAAAAGTTCCAGGAATACCCATGAAACAACAACCAATGTAAGACCCACATTTAGATAATCATAACCACTGAAATAATAAAAAAAATTATAATATGAACTTATAAAGTCATACGAACATAAAAAACATTCCCACCAAACATAGAGACATGATGTGTCTAAGATCCCCACACACTGATCAATTCTTGACTATGCACAAGCTACTCTCTAGTGCATCTGTTTGGAGCCACGATGTCTAAATTATCTACTTAATCATAGAAAAAATATAACAGCCAATGATAAATGATTATTTATGGAGAAAATTATTCTTACACAACATTATCAATTGACCCCGGAATCCAGAAAAGAAACAATTTTTTGAAGGATTTTTAGAAGTGGACTTTGACTTCCCAAATTGACCACATTGAAAACCCATGACTGACTAGCCTAATAGATTTAAAAAAACCAAAAATAGGATTCTAAATAATATGTTCCTCTGGCTCACACCTCTCACTATATGGGTACACTTCAAGAGCACCACTTACTAACGATTTCACCAAAAATAAACTGATCTATATACACCTCATCCATCAACTTCTCGAACTGAACTTCAATGGAAGAATGTAGTCACCCATAGATTTTTTTATGAATTATCAAAATGATTTTATCATATATCAATAGATCCTCTGAATCTATATATGAAAAGAATAAAACCAAATCCTTTATGTGATCAAAAAAGGCCTTTACCAACTGTTGGCCTTACAGAATTCTCATGTGCATTTCCATGATACTCATATTTACCACCTTTGGTATAGACCATTAGATAAAGGTACTGTTAAACACTTCCAAAATCACAATAACTTAAATATCAAATTTATAAATCACCATACATTGATCCCTATATAGACCCTCAAACAAACCCATAATACGCACACACTCAGTGAATTAGGAGTCCCCAATGTTCCAGGGTTATGATCAACTTATTCAATCTATTAAAATACCACTAACATTCCTTCATCACCTTCAATGATAGTCAAATACAATGAATATCTAGAAACAATGAAAAAGAATAGAAATTTTGTGGAAATTTCTTAGTGTAATATTTAGAACATCATATGGACCAAAAACAATGAATCAACATCAACATAAATGGTTACAAAAACAACACGTAAAGACAAAAGAACAGTCTCATAATCCATAATATATAAGCAAAAAAATCCAATTATAAAATATAAAAATTTCAATTTCAATTTCATATCGTCTTTCATAAAAGTCTACATTAAAATAATTATGTCCCATTTTGCACAAACAAGAACCCTATTTTTTTATTGAAAACCAACCCAAAAACCATTTTCACTTCATATACTCTCTAAAGACACCCTAAAAACTATCACATATGAATTCCTCCAACATTCATCAATGTCATACTTGAATTCACGCCAACATGTACCTTTCATTGATAAATTCATGAATGCGATCATTCATAAAGAACACCACGGTTTAGACAAACCATTTGATATTAAAAACCAAAACATTTACTAAATTTATTATTTAAGTCTCTTCCACATTACTGAAAAATATCTGAATTCTAAATCACGTTATCCATTAAAAACACATTTTACCAATTTTAATTCATTTGAACGAAATTGTTCCAATTTCAAAACCCCGATTCACTTTAAAATCTCTCTCACTAAAATAGAAATCTATCAAAAACACCACATTTATCAAACTATTGGAATGAGGGACTAATGTCCATGCATAACCAAGAGACATAGTTAGGGGGTCAAGCATTATGTATGAATCATTGAATATGTTGGCCTTAAACCATGCATTACTGTTTCAATTTTTTATGTAATCTTTATGAGATCATAACATGGAATTGGTTCCCCTCCCTTGTCACTATTCAATCCAAAACAAAGAAAAAAGACAATAATCTTTGATTACCCCAAGAAATATAAGGAAAAAATTATGAAATGGTTCATGAAGATCATCCTATATAAACCTACCGAGTCACTAATATCCTAATATTCCAAAATCTGGAACCTCATATAATAAGAAACATGTTTATTGTATTTTTCATGAACAATATTATGATTCCTTCAAATTTAAAATCGAACCTGGTTAGGGACACGGTCCAATGATATTTTTCAATCCCCATAGGAGAGAAAATAATACCAAGAATCAATTTATTTAGAATGGAAATTATTTTTTCTTTTGTAAATAAGGATCAAAAAACTAATTTAAAACCTAGAACATCCAGCCACATGACATAAATAGATATACAATTGATAAATATACAAAAAATTATGAAAATAAAGAATCTAAACACAAAATTAAAACTATAAAATGATAATGAGATCTCCACATGATCTCTCCATCACCATCACCCACTATAACAACCTACTCCAATAGAAACATGAACATGAAATGAGAACCTAAATCCATATCCTTCAAAACAGATAGGGTCTACATCAAATGTGAGGTACAAGTTGGGTATGTGATTAAATATACCAGTTGGTAATCACCAGAGAGTCTACAAATTTATGTCCTAGTAATAGTCTACAAACACTTGTTTTAATTTATAAATAATATATTTTCTTTTAAATAATTTTTATAAAGTATGAATAGATCTCCACAAATTCTTTTATTAAAACAACATGGGTTCATTTCCTTTTCAAAAATAATTTGACATTCTAAAACCCATTTAAAATCCATGACTCAACTTTGAAGGAAGGATGAATAAAAAAAATTGGCTCGTATAATGTAAAGGAATCCAAATAAAATAGGCACAACTAGAAATTATAAAATGCATTGAGATGTAGAAAAAGTCAAAATAATTGATAGTAAATCATTATTATTTCTAGATAATCCATATTTTGAACCCTAGATGTACTATGATCGGACTCACCTTCCAACATATAATAAAACTCCAAATTTTACAACCAAGTTTCTACTCCCTGAAAAAAATCATGTGGCATGTTTTACCTATCACTATCATGTCATTGGGGGTACCATCCCATCATATTGGGGTTAACAAAAAACCATCACTCGACCATAAAAATGATGCCTATGAATCCCATGATAATAATAACAATATAAATACATTTATATAAGAGTTATATCAACCATAAACTACAGTACTCTCTCACAAGTTCCATTATAGGGTATCATGTCTCAATGACTAATAGAATCTATACCCAAATGCTTCAATGAATGCGCCACCATATAGGATAATAACCCATGTTCTAGTTTTATTAAAATATATTCATAGAATCACAACTAAAATAAATATCCATTCAATTCTCAATGTTTATTACACAAAAATGGGGTCCCATAGTACTTTTATTTTCAATAGCTTTCCCAAAAACATGCTAAAATTCTTAGTAGGCCCAAAAAGACATTATTTCCCAATAAATATCCATAATGTCACTATCTGACAAATAAGAATTCATATGAAATTTTTTTTATTATCAAAAAAAATTACAAACAAGGATTTCATATCATGTGATTTATAAAACAAAAATAATAAAATATCTGACGTTCCAACCAGGTATCACATTTCCAATCTGAATGATTTTACAAAACCATTTCAGTTCCAATGCCAAAGTCATTATAAAACAACATTTTCACTTGAAAAAAATATAATGATACATTTACAATTAAAATCCAATAAAACTACAATGACAATGACTATATACAACAAAAGAGAAGTTACAAATGGACCTTCAGGACAAGTGTTTAACTAAACACGTCTCAATGATCCAAATTGGCATCAAACAACCTGTTTATGGAAACATATGAAAACTAATCACTCTCATGAGGAAATACCCTTTCCAAAATTCATACACACACGTAATTTTTTTTGGAAATTCATTTTTCACCAATTTCACATTTTACAAAACCCTTTTGAAAATAGAATAATTAGAACACACTAGTACAAAAACCTTTTTTACGTTGTTTTTTTGCTTCTTATCGTCGGTTTTAAGTGACATTATTGTGATAGGCATTACGAATATGATTTTTTACGTCAGTTATATAATAAACTACATAAAAAATTTGCTAATATATTTTTTAATGTTACTTTTTGAAAAACAGACGTGAAATACATTCTGGAAAATGGCGATAAGAAGCCATTTTTAACGTTTGGTTTTTGAAAAAACCGACGTTATATGTTATTTTTAACGTCAGTTGTTAATTAACCGGTGTAAAAAATGTTTACTATCTTGTAAAAAAATTTCTATGATTTCATTTGACACGTCATATAGCTCAAACAGATTTACGGATCAAAAGTTATGACCATCAGACGTTTGATATTTGTTTCAAGGAAAGATTGAATGACCCAACTGTAACTTCATATTAGAAGGAAATTTTGAATCTGTAGGGGGATTTATAGTATTATCATGATATAAAGAATCATCCATCATTATAATAAATTAAAAATCATTAAATGGTATATTAATTACGAAAACTACTCATTGAAAATATAAATCATGGGAAAAAAATTACAAATACATTGACGAGGTCGTGGAAATAAGAAATCGTTGATTCACGTTGAAGATAAAACAAGTTGATTCATTGGAACGATGATGGTTGATTGGAATGATCATAAAATGGTATATCAATTAAGAAAAAAAATCATATAAACCATAAATCATGGATGTATGATTAAATATACCCTGACGAGATCGCAGAAAGAAGAAATAATTGATTCACGTTCGAGAGAAAAAGAGCTGATTTGGGGGAATGATAATGGTTGAAATAAATGATCGTCAAATTATGATGGGTGTATAATGGAAAAATATAATTGAGATTCTATGAGTAAACACGGTATTATAAATTTTAGGCGGCAATTCAAAATTTCGATGCCGTGATGTAAAAAAATTGAAATTTCGCATTCGCGGGATATTAAATATATCATTCACGTCGGTTTTATGATAGCCGACGTGAAAAGATATTAAAATTTTCAATTATTTTTCACATTTGTTATGATAAAACTGACATGAAAAATCAATCTTCGTCACTATTTCACGTCGGTTTTTAAATAACTAACATGAAAAATCAATTTTCCTGACTTTTTCACATCGGTAATTTAATAATCGACATAAAGAAATGTTACAAAAATGTACTTCATTTTCCAAGATTTAATTTGACAGGTCACAGAGCTCAAACAGAGTTACGTATTAAAATTTATGGCCTTCAGAAGTTGGACATCCTTAAGACATCATTTAGAGATAATCAACTTCTGAAAGCCATAACGTTTAATCCGTAACTCTGTTTGAGCTTCGTGAGCTGTCAAATTAAAGCTTGAAAAATGAACTACATTTTGGTAAAAATTATTTACGTCATTTGTTAAATAAAAGACTTGAAAAATACCTTTTAACGTCGGTTATTAAATAACCGTCGTGAAAAAGTTACGAAAATCGATTTCTCACGTCGGTTATTTAATAACCGATGTGAAAAATAAGTGAAAATTTTAATATATTTTCCTGGAAAAGGATTTTCACATCCGTTATTTAATAATTGACGTGAAAATTTGATTTTTGTGACTTTTTCACGTCGGTTATATAATAACAGACGTAAAAAATCAGATAAAGTAGACTTTTAACGCCGGTTCTTATATAACGGACGTGAAAAATCAGAGAAAATGTAATTTAACGTCAGTTATATAATAACAAACATGAAAAATCAATTTTTAGATATTTTCATGTCGTTTCTAAAAAACCAACGTGAAAAATGGTGACGTAAAAAAAGGTTTTTTTACTAGTGACACATGAACAAAAACAAATATTTCCATGGTCATATCCACATTCAATTTCATATTCACATTAAACCCAATTTATAACAGGCTTATCAACCATTTATCCATTTTAGAATACATCTATAAATCAGAAAAATGGAGAACCAAATCAATATATTTAATAAAAAAACCTAACAATGTTATCTATATAAAATCATGGTACTACACTACTAAAATCACACTATTTCATATTAAAATCACATTTAACATTTTATCTAACACTATGAAATCACTGAACATAGTCATAAGAAATCAATAACTTGGGAAAATAAATTTCACAACCACATTCTATCATTGAAAAATGAAAAATTTTATTCGAGCACATGAAAAAAATGTTTATTTTATTTTGAAATGATTAACGAAATTATCATGAAATAATAGATTATACTGAAATGGAAATGTAATGAAACATATATCTAAAATACATGAATACACTACCATTCATTGGGAGATGGAAGATCTAAGACCGCGACACAATCAATACTCTCTAACATCAAATAAAACAACCCACTCATCTACTCTTTCCTCTGGGGTTTATCCAAGAGGGAACCCTCACCTAGAAACACAATGAATCCGAGAGTGATGGGATAAAATAAGAGGAAAACTACCATAAATCACATGAAATCAACTATGGAACCTCTATGAAGTGTCCATGGAGTTTTGGGAGCATTGGAGGAGGGAATTGGAGATCCCCTTCTACACCTTGAATATAGGAGGGAAGGAAAACATTAAATAGGTTTAAAATAATATAGGTATATGAATAGAATTTTTCATTTTAATAATTGTGGATACTCATAGGGTTTGGAATCAAGGTTTGTAAAATAGTTAACATACCTTGTTAATTATCCTATTCAATAGCAGAACAATTAATAAACTAGCTAAAGGTTTCCCAAAACGTGCTCCCATTGGTTTAAACACTATAACCTTATTCCAGAACTGAACTGCACGCCTCTAATAGGGTTTCCCAAACAATGTCTTTGTTATCTGACAAGACCTAAAAACTAAACTCAAACTACATAACTACCTGGGTGAAGGTACGTGATTTACCATAACTATATGTTAACCATGCCCTCTTTGATTCCAAGTTCAAAACATCCATTTCTCATTAAAAAAACTCAAAATTTAAAGTGGTTACCAACCTGAACCTACAACAATATATCCAATCAAATTCCATTGGATAATATTTTTACTATTTTAATATACATATGATTAATAATTCATTTTATCCTTAAAAATTTTATTATAAAATATATAGTTATATTTTTCACATTATTCGTGACATAGAAGTTATTTTTTCATTAATAATATCTAATAAGATTTCTCGAATATGATTGAATATTTCCTCAACATATATTTATGATGACCATAAAATTAATGCATTCCAATTATAATATATATGTTATTGGCTTTGTCATGATATTCCACCAAGTAAAATGGTCAAGTATTCATTCTCTAGAAATAAAATGAATATTTTTTTATATTACTGAAGGATGATCCATTATATGAAAAATTCGACGACCATTAAACACCAATTTCTTTTTTAATAAAATGATGATAGGATGTACCTTATTTTTTAATTTAATATTATTTATTTAATTTATCAATATATCTAGAAAACATTCTATAAATAATATTTAAATTTATAGAAATAATTAAAAAATCATGAAAAAGAAAATGACCATTATTTTTTCATCAAAATCTATAAAACGTTCATCCCATTGAAATTTAAAATGATAAATAAATGTTCACAAAGAAACATAAATATAAATTCCATGTATATTTATCCATTATATTATCATCCTCTACACTAAATATTTTTTTCCATACATTTCCTTGGGTAATAGTTTTAAACTACCTTTGTATGATTCTATGATAAATTTTGGCCATTGAGGGTAGAAATATAGATTCATCTCATATATTCACAATACCACTATTAGATTTATAAAATATCATGATGTTATTAGTCATGTTGATTACATTGATGTGAATCGGCATAGTGATGCAGATTTATATTAATGATTTGGTTATATATATGACATCATATCAACTTCTTATCATTTTAGTTTGTTGATAGATGGTTGTGAAAAATATTATTTAAATGATGGAAGATTTATTTTTCTGATATGGTTGGTTCATGTTCTTTATAATTCCTCCTAGATAGTTTTCTGAATCATTTTTATGATATTTTTATATATAGTATATTATGATAACCTTGAATATTACATCTTATAAAAAATCATTTATGTTTAGTATATAATGTATTTTCTTTTACACAAATATCAATACAAATATTTTTTCATCATAAATGTAATGTAAAAAAGAATTTCATTCTAAATGTAACATGTTTAAAAGTTTTATGTTGTCTATTGAATATTTTATCTCCCATAGACATTTTTTCGATAATATAATAAATCATTATAATACAGATATCAGAGTAATTGGTTTTTATCCATGGAATTGTGTTCAATAATCATCTTTATATATTTATACAACACATTATTTTATTTTAGTGGTTTTGATTCCTATATCTTGATTTAATTCATCATGATAATAAATTATATTAATAAGAAAATAATGAGCCAGATTATATCATGGATTATATATAATTTCAACATGTCAGATCAAGCATGTATAATATTGATTAAATTTATAATACTTCCAATGTTATTTTATTTCTATATACATAATTGTTATCACATTTAATTACTTCACACATGGACAGTAAATCTAATCTTTCTTACCAAGATTTTTTATTGAAAATTATAAAAAATTATCCACCCATTTCTCAAATTTTTCATGAGTTCAACATTCAAATTTCCAATTACGACCCATTAATTACTAAATATTATAAAATAGACCATGAAACCCTTAAATCAAATAACCAATTAATATTTTATACTCAAATAGTTTAATTTTAAACATGTAGATTCAACATATATATACATTAGTAAAAGACACATAATCAAAAAAAGTAATCACATTTCCACATATTAATAAACATTTATTTTAAAAAATATTCCAAAAAAATAAAATAAATTAATTAATAAATTAAGATAATAAATAAAATCCCCATTTATTAATTAAAATATAATAAAAAATTATTTTAAAATATATACTATAATATTGTATATATCTAATTATAAATGAATAAATTAATAAAATATTTATAAATATAATAAATGAATAAATAATTTCTATATATTATAAAAATTTAACTAATTTTCTAACCAAATAAAAAAATATTAAAAAAAAAATAGATTACATACAATTAGATGAAACGACAATAAATAATAAATGAATTAATTGAATATAAATAATGAATATATAATAAAATCTAAATAAGGAAAATAAAAAAATAGTCACACTACAATTACCTAAAAATAGTATATTAGAAAAAATTATGAAAAAATAATAGTAAAAAATACTTAGGAGGAACATAGTTATTTAATAGCATAATAAAAACATAATCTATCGAAAATGATAATGGAAGATGATTTAAACCCATTTAAAACAACATAGAAATCAAAATGTGACAATAGATAGTGAAATGACAATGATATAATAGAAAAATTGAAAAACAAAAGAGTAAAACACAAAATGATGAATCATTATGTACAATTCAAGGGTGTTTTTTACATGTTACATATCTTAGGGTTTGAGTTTTTTTGGGTTGATAGAATCGAATTACATAGAATATATTTTCTTTTTTTATATGTTTATTATGTATTTAACAACAATTATTATTATAGCTAATGTTGAAACCTATATTTTCTCATTGTTCGTTATATTAAATGTTGGTAATAAATAATCTAGATGGCTCTTTTGGTGGATTATTTTAATAACTATCATAAAAACAGTAGAAGATACATTTTTCATTATGAATATATATAAAATAAAATAAATAAAATAAATCAAATTTTTTTTGATATGGTTTACTAATAACTTATGTGAAATCCATGATGAGAAAAATAATATTTTTACTCGTATATGAGAAGATAAATTTGGAAATCCCAATTGCATATCAATAAATATTATTATTATTCTTTTATTAAATACTTCTATTTTGTCTACCATATTTAAATAATCCATGAATCTACTCCCATTGATGTCTACAAAGAGGAATCTCCATTGACTGAATCACATTTTAATAGAGTCCAACGATTACCTAAACTCAACTTCCTCAAACTATTCCTCATGCATCCATATAGATGGGAATCTATTCCGAACATTCTCACCCACACATGAATAACCTCCATTGCACCACATCTTACTGGCACCTATCATCTCTAGGGTTTGATTCCATTATATTATATTTTGAAGATGATGCTATATGATATATGAGAGGAAAAAAAGGGAAGATAAATGGCCATATAAGAGAAATAAGGAGTATAATTTATAACTATGATTAACTATATTCTATAGGAATGAATCGTCGGTAATCCACATGGAGAAGTACTCCAGAAATTGAATGATAAAATACACACCAACAATCCAAGACGACCAAGGGTTCAAATCATTTATTCCTAAATTATTTCACAATGAAACAAGAAATACAAAATATTAAATCTCAATTTAAAGTGATCCTTGATAATTTTTGAGTAATTATTCTATTTTTACATCATTTGAATTAACTCAAAATCTATCATCAATAACCCGTATTCCCTATGATCTCAGGCCAGGGACTATCTAGTGTTGGATCATCATCAATCCCTATTGTTTCTATAGATGATCCTAAATATTTCATCATATCAGATTAAATATGTTTTTCTGGGGATACAATAAAAATTTAATGTTTTAATTATTTATTTGATTAAGGATCATTTTAATCATGAAATGACTATAAAGATCTAAAAAACTAAAGAGGGAAACTATTGCATCATGTCAAGGAAAAAACTCAAATTCTAGACTTAACCAAGATATCAATTTCTTTATAAAATGACCAAAATATTATTTTGTAAAAAATTCATATAAATATGTTTCTATTTTGTAAAAAAATAAATTTTTTATACTAGGAATATTTATTTTGAACCCCCAGACACTCATAATTCCATACCATCTCATCGTGATGGTGAAAACAAGACCTAGTAAAAAAATATTTAACATATGTTCCTTGCTTTTTTCATTTTTGGTGTAAATGTTTTTTCACCAGAGAGGTCTGAGACTATAGAAATCAACTCTTGAATTTTTCATCATCTAGAAAACTCATGTTCATTTAATCCACCCCACCCAAAAAACTAGGTCTTAATGAAATGTAAAAAACTAAATATATTATAAATGTAATATCTTGAAAAATATAATGTGAAAAATGAACCACCATCTCAATAAAATCCTTCAGCTCCAAAATAATGTGATCCAAACAAATTTGGAACCTAATTTCATGGACGGGGAGATTATCATACATCCATAAATATTTTTGGATCTATTTATCGTAGATAGTAAACTAAGTTGAAACATTCATCCACCCCCTGTGATTATTTCCATTTGTCACCACCCAAACCATAGTTAAATAAACGGTATTACATCGACATAGAAAAAATCTAATCCATAATCCATCAACACCCATCTTATGCAGGGAACACACTTACAATGTAATCCCTAGTTTATGCACATAAATACTAACCGTAATGTGGATTATATTATTAAATATTTTCAGTAAAACTCTTCTAGGTTTTATAATTCACTAAAAACATTAAAATATTTCGCATATACATTTGAGGGTTATTTAGTAGATAGATACATAAACCCCATATAAGATTCTATTATGTGTCCAACTAGCATTGAACAAGCTATTTGTTTTTTAATAATTCAAATGTGATACATGGAATCTTCCATAACATCAATATTCATTAAAATATTGAATCAATATATCGATCATCAATAGGACTTCAAACCACTCTAAATTATATCTTTACATAGTTATAGTATCTAATATGTGAATGATACAGCCATAAACTATCGGAAAAATACCATCCATGCCCAACCACTCGACATCACACTTAGTCAAGTTGGGTTAAACAGTAATACAAATCTCTAATATATTATCTTGACTTTTCATATGGTCCTACTATGTAGACTCCAGACCCCAGTGATACACATACCGCATGGAATAAAAATATAAAACGTCCTTCCCAAACTATATTTGTCATCATATATATTGTTTCTGATATAATATATACACTAAAAAAATCAACTAGACATACCAAAATATGGTATTCTGTTTACTAGTTAGGTCACTTCATAGAATTGGAATATAAATATTCACCATTAAAGAAAAAGAAAAAACGATAACCTAATTGGTATGTGGATGAAATTAATATTTATTATGAATATTCTACATGTTCATATCTTGATAATTCTTGATTACACTTGATCCCACCATCCATATGATTAATATAAGCTCTCACAAAATTAATAAAAATTTATTGAAACCATAATTAAATTATGGATTGAGAAATCCATATCAAAATGATATGACCATAAACCCATATCTATTATATATTTTTTCTATTTCATGGACAAATCTACATTATCAACTATAAGAATTTACTACATAGAAGGAAATATAAAGTCCAGATAATGTAAAATCCAAGTTATTCCCAAAATTAAATTCAATAAACCAATTCATGTATGTGTAACGATCAATTTCCCAATAGTGGATATCGTCAACCGTCATAATATTATTACAAAATCATCCTCAGAGTGCATGTTGATGAATATATAAACATTTTAACTGAGTTCAACCATGATTTCCCCTTTAAAACAATCCAAACAATGATATAGACGATTAAAAATAGATCTATCATATGAATATATAGTAATGCATGGAATGTTAACCCATTGAAAATATGAAAATATTAAAAACTAATTTGTTTTTATTTCTATCAATCATACATGGGGAACACTTTGTACTGAATAAACATCCCAACTAAATAACCCAATCTCTAATAAAATAATTTTATAGTAAAATTAAATGTAATCATTATCAATGTGGGTACATATACTCCTATTTTTAACCGGAGTAATTGCATAAACATTAATCATTATATTTCAATGGTAGACATCATCAACTAGAATGTGTGTGTGAATGAAGTTCATAATAAAAAGAATCTATCATGATTACCAATTACTAGCTAGGGGTTCAACTAGAATTTCTAATTATTGATCATATCATGATTTATTATTAAATAAATCCAACATAGATATGTACTGTGATATGTTAAGAATGGGAATAAATTATTCCATAAACCAAACCTTCGAAAACATAACCATTCACAAATATTTCAAAAATCATCTGATTGATTAAAAAATCAACAAGTCATGTTTGAAATGAATTTTCCAAGGGTTTTGATGATGAAAATCCATTATAAATTGAAAAATACCCCTTTATAATCTGAACACACCACAATGTTTATACAATTACAATTTTTATCATGTCTATAGAACCCCTCTAGAGGTTCATAGTCTTTGATGAACACACTATCATTGATATAATTCCCTATGAAGGGTTTAATATTCACATATAAAACATTTTTCGATGTCAAAATACCTAAATATATCCTTATATACGAGCTCGTTCATGATATATAAAAAAATATCCCTCTATGTCCCACTATTTAATTTTAGAAAAAGATATGATAATAAATATCTAGATGGTAAAAATAAAACCCAGTGAGAAATAATAGTCTCTTACTACTACCAATTCTCATGAACATGAGGCTCACTATCCCAAAAAAATACAACTCCCCCTCTTCATGCCGGACATGACATATCAATATTTTTATTGTTCTCATAAAATAAATGTGAAATATTATCATCCTGAAAATAATTAACTTAATAATATAATATTTTTAGTGAAATAATCATTGATAAATAAAAGTAACATCTATTATTATACTCTTGAAAAATAATGAATTATCATTAATTCACTATAAGTTATCAGTATGACAACACATACATTCCCATCATGTCCTGTAATCTATATGAAATATGGTTATCAATCGGTATCACTCATTATTTTATAGAAGAATCCCACAAATTATATATCATATTTGGAAGAGATGAAAATGTAAGGGCATGATAGATCATAAATATAGTATCTTTGTTTTTTATACCAGTTTACTAGAACAAAAAATTTATATCTCATTGATATTATTTTTTTAATATATTATCAATTTCTTAGAGAATGGATATGTTATCCCCTAAACCAACCGATGAATATGTAGTATGATAACTCATCCTAAGGCCCACTTAACTTCATTTCCCAAATGATCCCAATCCATTTTCAATATTTTGAATAACACTAAAATATATTCCTCATAAAACCCCCTTTTATTACAAATGTATATCCTATTATTTTTTAAGACGTTAATTTTTTTGATAACATATAAAACATGGAATATCAAGTTTAATCTTATACTGAAATATAATTATTTTATTATTTCTTTTATAACCAGGAAATATATTATTTATGTATTAATAGGTGTAAATATATTATGAAATATAAGTAATTGTATTATTATAATAAATTTCCTTCTTATAAAAATACAATTTCTATAAATTTCAATTTATTAGAAAAGAATCATTAGTCTGAAAAAAATTTTTTATCTCCATCGATGAAAAAATAAATATAATATAATTTCCACAATTTTAAAAAATTTATATTTTAATGTGAATTAAAATTTTTAATTCATCATATAAATATTTCCATATCATAAATTTCATGCATTATATAGAAAAGATTTATTGTTATATGAATACTAAAAAATGTATGATTTTTATCTGAAATTGTATTTCATATTTGATCCTCATGAAAAGATCCTTTTTATTTGCAAAAAAATTGAAAAGGAAAATATTTTATTTATATTTATATTGATCCAAAAATGTACATTGGAATCACTTTAATTGTTTTCATTTCCATGAAAAAATTTCTAAACATTATGTATAATTTATTTGAAACCTATTTCTTGTTTGAGTTTTTCATTTAAATTTTAAATGTTTTTATTCTTTTTTTATTAATATTTTAATATTTGGCATCTTACATGGAATCATTAGGTCTATATTTTTTTTAAATGTGTCATTATATTTTTAGACAACATTAATAGTAGCCATTTTAATTTTTGTTTAAACAATTGTGGTTAAATTAGGATAATAATGTTTAAATTTAAAATATAATTTCTAGATTATAAACCTTATAATGACCAAATTTTTAATTGATGACTAAATTTAAAAAATTCTTATCCATTAATTATTTATATGTCATATTTTTGGAAATTGGAATGATATTATGAAATTTATTATTTTAATTTCAATGAAAATTAATATATTTCAAACTCTTTTTTTAATAAAAATAATATTTTTAAAATGAAAAGGTTATAGACCCGATCCAATAAATCATATAGCCAATGACATATTAGCACAGATTTTTCATCATTACATGGATTAAAACCATGAAGGGATAGAGTGTTTTGATGTCTTGGTAAACTAAGTATACACATTTGTATTATATTAAAAATTAATGCACTAATTAGAACATATTTTTTGACTTTGGAGGATTAATTTAATTCATCTATTATATCCCCACAAATAATTAATAGTATGCTTCATGGATTCATATTGAATGGAAACATAATAAGTTCAAACTAAAATTATTCGTAAGGGTAAATTATTGTGGAACAATACTGAACCAATGAGAATAAACATTTTTACCTGGAAAATTACTAACACTTTTAAAATTTAATCAATATTCTAATATTTTATTTCATCCTAATATTTTTTCATTATAAAAATATCATTTTTAATAAATACTAAATCAAAATGAAGGTAATTATTCGGGATTGAATGTGAATACTCAGGAACGTTAAATCAACTCATTTCATTATAAATCCTATAGTATTTTTAAAACAATTGGTAGAAACCCATAAAATTTTAACAATTTATATTTCTCAATATATCATATTACTCCTTCGATGGTCTACAAGATGATTGATCCCCACCCTTCATTTCATGTACAGATATTTACTCATATCTAATAATAAATTAAATCAATAATAAAATAACCATGAAAAGGGCCATCAATGAAAACACCATATTAAAAATTTTATATGTTACATGAAATAATAATATCCCCAATAATATATATTTCAATAGATAGCGGTAATTCAATGTCAACTGCTCAAATGAAATTGAATATTTAACAAGAATCTAGATGAATCATAAGGTTTAATGCGAATAATAACCTTTACAAATCAATTCTAAGACATCTAGAGGTTGGATATTGATTTTATCAATACCATATATCACATGGGATGTAAAAATAAACGGATGATTAGGTTTGAGAATAGAAATATCATAAAAATATGTTTTGAAAATTTTCAGGAGGAGAATATCATATTGTTTTAAAAAAATATTAAGTAATTAATTTGGGAAATAATTAATTCAAAATTAAAAATTTAAACACGAAAGGGGTACTTCATATAATCGATGTATGGTAAATCCACATATGTCATACAAGGTAAAAAGTGCATTATTTTTTCATTATAAAACATATATGAAAATTATTTATTTAGATTAAAAAATGTAGATTCCATCAAAAACCTAGATAAAAGAAAAAAATGAGTATAATTCACCAAATAATTATTTTTGGATGGTTACAAACATATTTTAAATTAATTATAATAAATTAGGGTTTTAAAAAAAATCTAGATTCTCAGACTAATGAGCTAATGATTTAGGGGTTTCTTAAACAAAATTTGAGTACTAGTGAGTGGTTAAATGGTACTAATACATTAAAATGTAAATAGGTAACCATGTAAGGTAAATATTAAATGGTTTAAAGAAAAAATTTAACACAATTTTCCCAAATGGAAATAAAATATCATTAAAACATTTCATCATGAAATTAATCATTATATATTAAAAGTTGTCTGAAAGGACACCGAATCATTTTAAATAATATACCTTGTGATGGAATAAAATTAAATAAATGTTTTAAATACCATGAAGAAAAAAGTATTAATGTTATTATATTTCAAAAATGGGATGTAGACACACAACCCAAATGAGCTAAATGGTGAAAAATAAATTTATCCCAATGATGTGAGAAAGTTAAATTAAAATCCCTTACATTTAGTCTAACTAGTATCATGTGTCTTTATGTTCATGAATATTAAAATATAGTTAATTATTTACTTATATAAGAACATTTTTTATTTTTTTCATTACAATAATTTCACTTATTCCCATGTTCTATAAATCTAATTGAAAAATTATTTATAGATTTGGTGTTTGGACCTAATTTGTTTTATATGTAAAAAAACTTTCGATCGTAAACTTTGGTCATAGGGGACATTATAAATCATCTAAAATTTAATAATAATGAAATAATTATAACATTTATAAATAAATTATAATTTTAGATCCAGTCATTGAATATAAGTATGAAAAAATGAATAAATGTTTCAATCATAGAGATGGTAGGATGTGTGTACGCATGAGTAAAATTCACCTTTTTCAATGATCACTATTAAAAGAATTTTTGTAAAATTAATCATTCCAAAATGATCATTATTAAATAAATACCACAATAATTAATTATTTATACATATATATATATATATATATGTAATTTTTAAATGTACAAGAATTATCATAATGTCAAGGAGGTCGTAGTCTATATGTCCCTGAACAATGTTTTCCATTATTATGTGTGTGAACATGTAATAATGATAATGATATATAATTTATTTATAGAAAGATAATTATCTAATAAATATCATATTGATATTTTTTATGTCACAAATTTTATTTAAAACCATAATTTATGTATTCCCAGAATCATGTGGTAAAATACCATCTCATTTAAGATACACAAACAGTATTATCATATTTACCCAAAATAGTATGAATTTAGGTATTTTGAGTATCCCACGTTGTGTATGCATTATATTTGAAGTGAAATGATTGTTATTGATTTTCAATAGTTATTAATAGGAAAACAAAATCAATTTATGGTAAATATAATGACGTAGATCCAATGTAAATAGATATGTGAGGAATTCTTCAAGTCAATAACATGAAATAATGATGTGAATGCTTTTAAGACGCTGATATTCATGATGATGGATAATGAAATTTTTTTAATGATTGAAGATGTTTTCCATGAAATCACAATCATTTTTAATAAGAAAGACCCTCTAATAGGTTTATCAAACTCAAAATTGATTCGAAATGAGGTTCTAGTTGTAATGTGGATGAAAAGTTCATTCAATATGAATTTGATATAATTTTGAATGTGAATGGTTGAAGGAATGGGGATATAGTTGGTCATAACAATCGTATTGAGCATAAATTAGAAATATGTGTTGTTGTTCTAGCCTTATTCATGATTTAGAGGAGAGAAATTATTTTCTATAATTATTTAGATAATTCTATTATATATTTATTAAATGTAAATATATAACATGAAGAAAGAAATGTTATTATAACAACATTTGAAAATATGATGACTCATTTTTCGTTTTTATTTCATAAATAACACAAGTTTTTAAGAGAACTTGCGTTGAAATAAACATGAATTTTTTTGGGTAGAATAGGTTCCATCAATCATTTTCTGAATTTATTGGAAGGGAAATGTTATTAGATGAATTTAAATAACTATTTTTTGTTTTGATAAAGCAGAATTTAAGGTCGCTCATTATCCCATTGTTTGGAAAATTTATGGGTACAAAATTTGGATGATGAAAAGAATCGTGAATCATGTGTTTTCTATAAGGACATTTAAAATTGTTGAAAATACAAGAGTTTCATGAATATGGGATTCATTAAATGAATTTCACTAATGATCAATGAAGGTGGGTGGAGATCAATATGTCAACAATATATATCACAAATAGCCATAATGAAGAGCATTACAATTAGAAAATTGTAGTGATGTGGTGTTTTTGATACCAATATATTATATTACAACAAGAACCATGAACTCTATATTTCCATGGAACTTTGGGAAGAATGTGGATTTTTGGTAGAAAAGGGAGAGAATTTCAAAAAGGTGATGATGTGGATGGAAGCTTTTGGAATTAGTGGAAGGCCTATAAATATGCATCCACATCCCTTCAGAGAAGTACCGAGACTTAACAAAAATATTATGTCTCCAAATTCAAAATTATGGTTCATGAAGGATGTATGGGGTGATGTTCACGAAGAATATAAGAAAACTGAATGTTCTGATAATTTCAAAATTGGTTCTCGAAGGTGTTTCATAGAATTAATTTCTTGAATGCTATAATCCTACTAAATATTCTGATAATCCTAAAAATAGATTACTAAAATAATGATATGTGATCATCGTTAAGGAAATAGGATCCGAAGGTATAAGATAGTTTCATGAGTTAGTATCTAATGGTATTTTCACATGTGAGTTTTGTAAAAGAAATTATTGAATCTATAGTTATGGTGAACCAATTCGTGTGAATAATAGCCCATTGTTTTCAATAATGAAGAATATAGTTGAAAATATATATTCAATTAATCAGTCCATATTAAATGTGATAATGATAATATCAGTTGATATTTATTTATTTAATAATGAAAATTTTATTATTTATCTCAAGAAAGAAGTAAAATAAATGGTGTTTGTTTAATTAAATTTTTAATTAAGAATGATGTGAAAATAAGAGAAGGTGTGACTGTCTATATTGATATATGTTGATCATAATTTGGGTAATATAGAATTTCAGTTCATCAATCTACCACATTTATATTTTTCTGACTGATAGAAGATGAATTCTATACATATTTTAGATTGTTACTAGGAAGAGGTAAGAATGACTATGTGCATGCAGCAATGTATGTAACCTATGATTTGTGGAAGAAAAAAGGAGAACAGTTACATCATACAAGACTCAACAGGTGTAGATCATTCTTGGTGTTGCAAACCCTTATCAATCATGAAAATATTTTATTGGAAGGTAGTATATGGATCCAGATAAGAAATGTAAAAGAATCAAAATTTTCTTTTTTCAATTTTGTTTATAGTGTAAGAGAACAACGTACTCATTATAATCTACAAAAAATCATTGTCTTCCATTGGATTTTGTGGTCAAGATTATCATTGACCATGCCAAGGACTAGATAGTCTTATTAATTAGTGAAACATGTAAAAAAATAATGTTCTAGTATTTACTAATTTAATATTAAATAATTCTATATGGAGAAGATAAAAAATAAATTATTCCCTAACATGTCAATAAGGTACATGGATAAATGGTTTAAATTATATTAAAATTTCCATAATACCAATTCAACCGACTCAGTGTTATTTGCATCACAAATAGTTCCATAAATATGTTGAGTTTGTTCTTTAAGAAATAATAATTATAAATATCTTATATATAATATATATATAATTTTTTAATGAGAATTCCCACTATTATAGGGGTTACATGAATTATGAACTATCATCATTTCCTAAGGTGTTTTTTTCATATACATAAACCCTAAGATAATTACCCATTAGTTAGAATTTTGAGTAATTGAATATTTAAATCACAAAAATCCAACGTCTTAGAATATTAGTGATAATTTTTTTGTTTCATATGCTTGGAATTTGAGAGTTTAGGGAATGTACAGTGGAAATAAAACCACTATGCCAGAGTCATGATGTTACCTATTCTTTGGGGACATCCTTTGAATTGAATCAAAGGTCTTCCTAGGATGTATTTTTCCGAAATTGATGAATCTAAGATGAGAGGAGTAATTTTGAGGAGATATTTTGGAAGATCTTTTATAATACAATATTACATGAGAAGTGTGAGGACATGAGTGTTGTGAGTTCTTTTTTACAGTGGTGGAGGATTGGCGCTAATATAATTTTACGAAAAGGGCATTCCACCAAAAGTTTTCCTGTTTAATATGAGAACAATAATAGATAAAATACGATAAAATGTGGTTTAGGGTCAAAATATTACAATTCAATGTCTTCATAAAAAGTGATTGTTTATTTTGGCCCTTATGATTATGGTTTAGTCCCTTGTTATGAATCATATCATGTTATTCATTATACTTATTTTTAATTAATTTCAATAATTGTTTTAGTAAAAAATTAGTTCTATGTTATGATATATTATAAATAATTAATACTAAAAATATGGGATCCATTTTTCAAATTACAATAACAAATTCAGTAGAAATTAATTTAAAATTAATCCCATATTTGGGATGATGAGGGGTGTTTTAAAACAAAAAAAATGATTAAAAATTTCTAGGGATTTATATTAAAATTCAACGGGATATTAATACTAAAAATCTAATTTGTACAAATTTTTTTAAAAAATATCTAATGAAAAATTTATAACAATAAAATTTATAATTTATCTTTATAAATATATTAGATGAAAAATCAGTTTTGAATTAAAATTACGTATTTTTCACCATTCATTAAAAATTAAAGCATCTGATAAAAATACCTAATAACCACTTGACCTAAATTAATATTTACAAAATTAATTATTAATATTATTTAAACATATAATGTATATTAATTTACCAAAAAAGTTAATTAAAATTAGTTCTCCATTATGATATTATAAAAGTACCTTTATTAACATATATGATTTTTTGTGAAATATTCAGTTTTATTTTATCATCTGCTTATAAAATATATTGGATTAATGTAAGAATATTTGATTAAATATAAAATATATATTCTGTTAACATGAAGAAATAATTTTAATAAACATCATTTATTAGGATACAATATAATTATGATATAATGAATAGTTTTTTATAAAAACATATGTTTTATATTCAATAAATTCTTATATTTATTTATTAATAATTAGAATCCAAGGAATTAATTTCATGTTTTTTAAACATATTTTTAAAAGATATTTAATCATATTTTTAACCATTAATTTAATGGCTGGATTATAGGAAATTATATTAAATAATAAAAATTTATCAAGATATTATTTTTCGGAAATAACCTGTCTACCTGTAATCAAATCCATTTAAGAATCTCAATATTTCATACAATGTATGCTAACTAGGTGTCATGTGAATAGAAATATGTAATTGAATTTTTATATATTTAAAATAGTGAGATATTACAAATTATTGTGATATAATATTCCCTAATTCACTTAGTATTGCATATCATACACAACATAGAATACAATGTTCGTACAAAAGATTTATTATAGAGTTATATTATCCCTGAATAAACTAAATTGTGTCCTCCGATTTTAAAATGGATCTTTGTGATATATTGTTTTATATTTAATTTGATTAAAACACCACTTCATGATAAGGGTTCAAAATAAATCATCAGGGAAGTAGATAATGGGACGTACATAGGTGACATGGAATAACATATAACAATATCACTATTTTTGGGAAAATTATTGGGAAAAATAGATATGTACAAAGAGGATAAGTGTAAATATTTTTAGTGATTTATGAAATAAATTACAGTCATTATAATAAAATATTTATTATTAAAGGACTCAGATCCTTAAATATAAATTGATATAGAAGACAATCAGTTATTCAAAAATTATGTTATTATGAAAAACAATTTTTTTTAATAATTTTCTCTTATGTTGGGAAATTCATTTAATGATTAATAATATATGGAAATACAATTTATTGATATTATTTGATTTTATAATTATAAATTTATCTTTAGTATTTACTTTTGTCAAATTATAATTTACACCATACTTCAAGAAATGGGTATCAACAATTTAGTTATGACTATAAAAGAACTATAATAAACATTAAATATATCATAAGGGCCTTAATAGAGTGAAATGTATTTACTTTTTTTAATACCTTTTTTCAAAAATTGATATGTAATGAAATTTATATCTTAACCAAAAAAACACTATTGGTTCATCATAAACATTTATTCATATAATATTTTAACTAAAAATTGACATATTAACCTCGAGATAATGTAAGAATGTGGTTGGTATGATACCCTTATCATCTTTTAAATGCAGATTCAAGGGCAGCAACCATTAGAGAAATTATTGGATGGAAGCCAACATTAATGTTTTCTTTTTATAGAATCGTATTTATATAATTTTTAAATTAAATATGATGGATATTTGTGAAATATGTTTAATCACTAAAACCATTTTATATAAGGTTTTAAATACAATCATAAAAAAATACATAACAAAAATATTTCACCAAATTTATTTCCATGGACAATGATCTAACATAGGACATTTTTTTCAATATCTATTAAAATACTACAAAATAGTTTACAATAATAATGTGAATTATTATTTGAATATAAGCTAGGAGTGTCAAACCTAGACTGCAGTAAGGCATGTTTATGTGTAACATGTTATTCTATGTAAGGCGGAAATCATAATGTCAATGTTGGTTCTCTATATATATTTATTATATAACCATGTCCACTTGTACTATCCAGACATGGGTGCATTTCTAGGAAGACACATATAATCACCACATTTCAAATATTATATGGTGTTCTTTTATACGTATCCCCAAATTATACAGTAGGTTTATTTATCTAGTCAATTTGTTCCTTAATCCAGTTCCCAATGTTGTAACTAATATTTATCATAGACCATGTGTAGGGACCTTACCCTAAAATCCTAGAGTTGGTGTCGTGCTACTATTAAATTGGAATTATTATAAGGGATCAAATATTGATGTAACGAAAAGATTAATAGTCATGTAAAACTAGATACATATATGAGCCTTTTACTAAAAATGAATAAACTAATTACATCCTAATTTTTATCTTTTTAGGATAAAAATAATCTATCTTTTATATCCCTATATATATGTCCTAATATTCTTATTATATTACTATAAATGGGATAAAAAATGATGATCTCAAATTCTCATTATGGGTATCATATAAAAGAATAAATAACAAATCAATGATAGAAATAATTATGGAATGGTAAATAATTGATAACACATAAAATTTTATCATTAAACATAGAATGAATTGAGACTATAGGAAATATTATACATAATATGGGATGGAGAAAAAATATTGAATCAAAATCATCGAAATGGATAATTTTAGGATGTCGTGTATCATACAGATGTATAATTCTACACTTGAGATCCATCCTACATAATATTGAAAAATACATGTGGGATTAAGTTTAATTAGTGAAACATATTTGTCTCCTGAAATCCTATCAATGCATAAAGGGGATAAATAAAATATGTGGAGAACCCATCATTTCTTGTACAAGGCATTCATCTTATCGAATAATGAATTTAATCAATTGATAATACGCCATAAGAAAAATATATATTAAATAATGGATACATATTTATCAGTATTTAACCAAATAATAAAATAAATTTCAATGAATATACCATATAGAAATTGGTATACAGTTTCATAAATAATAATATCTATTAATAAGGATATGGATAATCTAGGGGAATTCAATGTCAAATGATAAATAAAAATTTAATATTTCCGAGGGAAAAATGGAATCAATGAAGTGAATGTTTGTACTAGTCTTGTCGAAATAAATAATAGTCCTTCTAAATGAGGAATTAGGATTTTTTCATCACAATATATCCCAATTTAATTAAAAACAACTATTTTTTGTCGTTAATAAATTTATGGACAAAATGAATTTTTTTTGAAATCATTTTTGAGTAAAATATACATATTCATTCAAAAAACATTTAAAAACATTTTTTGAAATTAATATTTGAAAAAAATACATAAAAATTATCGATTATTTATGTAATGGAATATACAAATAAATTATGATGGGTAATTCTTTACATACCATAACATTACTTTTTCATGGTAAAATTGATAGAAAAATGGCTATTAAAGATAGTGACAATATTATCCCTTTGAAAAAATTGATGAAAGATAAAATGGACCTAAAAATATTTTCATATAAATTTTAAATGTTAAAAAATATTTTTTTTAGTCTTTTTAGAAATTAGGTTATATCGAAGAGAATATGTTCTCAGTATAAAGGGAGAATGAAGTTGGGTTTCATAAAAACATTTTGTCGATCATTTTTAGTTTCCCCGAGATGGAAAGTGGTAAAAATTCATGAAAATGTTTTCAATAACCATTGGAGGGGAAAATTAAACAATTTATTGAAAAAAATTAATATAATTTACTCAATTCGAAATGAGATATATTTTAAATTATTCTTGAGGAAAATAATAATTAAATATTCCATATTGTCTCATGGTTGTATGAATCTTTTTATATCAAATGTGTCATGAAGGAATAAAATTAAAAAATAATTTAAATACCATGAAAATGAATGTATTAATGATATATTATATTAAAATGTGAATTTGATACACCCAAAAAAACTATTAGGTCGTGAATATGACATTTTTCTCATTAATGTAAAATTTGAGAATAAAATTTATTTCCATTTATTTGATATTTATCATCTATATTTAAATTCCTAAATAATAAACATCTGTAAATTATTTATAGGATTCATAAGCTTTTTCAATTTTATAAATTACCTCATTTCACTTTTAAAAATATCATTCAAACAAACTTATACAATTGAAGTTACATCGAATGACTTATCGAAATTCGATTTAAGTATCAATAAATACTTTTTTAGCTCATGTATAGAAGAAGTTGTCTCTATATATCATCTTCAAAATAATAATAATTAAATAATTATAATATTTATAAATATAATATATATTTTATCCAAATAATTAATTATGTGTATGAAAAATGGACCAACATTATAATCCTAGAGATGATAATTTATTCATACGCCTGAGTAATGCTCTCATTTTACAACGATTATAATGAAATGAAGGTAAGTAATAAAAATATTCCTATAACCAATTTTTTTCAAAATTACCATCTTATTTATTCATAAATAATTATGTATATAATTCTTGAAATGACCATGGAATCACATCAGGTTGTGGAGGTTGTATTTGAAATGTATTTTGAATAACGTTATCACTATATAGGTGTGTGAATGTATAATAATAAAGATGATTTATATTATATTGAATGAGATAAAATTATTTACTTAATATCACATATTTTTTATAATATTTTTAATTAAATTATTAATTTATTCATTCCATGTATCATTTGATAGAATCATATTGATTTTAGGATGTGGTAGTCCACACTTCTACAAATAATGTTGTCATATTTTACAAAAAAAAAAACTTAATGGAATGTTATATTGAAAAAAATGATTCATTAATACATTATATAAATAATTTATATACAATTTTCCATCATAATGCACATAATGTGTTTTTTTAATGTTTGTACTAAAAATATCCATTTTGTGATGTCGTAGATTTTCTTACACATAAAAAAAAAGTAAGTTTCCCATTAGATGGAAGTGTTTTTAATTTTAGGTAAAAACATAAGTAATAAAATTAATTTATATTTAGGATAACATTTTTTATATTATAATTTGATAATGATATTTGAGAGTGTTGAAAATGATAATAAAGTAAAAGATCATGAGGAATATTTTTACCACTTCTATCGGTAAATATTTTTGGAATGTACCAAAGGAATTTCTAGGATATATTTATGCCAAATTAATGATTTTAGTATGATGTTTGGTATTATGAGGAGGTATTTTTGGAGATCATTATCATGAAAAAGATTCTTGAGATGTTTGAGGATATATAAAGGGTGAGTTCGTTTTTATAGTTGAGGGGGAGTGGCGCTCATGTAATTTTGTTGAAAGTATATTCCCCCGATGATTTTAAAATGTCATATAGATAATATAATGGATGAAATTAGATAAAATTGTATATTGGTTCCATTTTTTAAAATATTTTGATTTTGGACATTTTCCAAGGATATTTTGTCCTTTAGGATAATGATTTAGTCCCTTATTACACTAAATTTCATCTAAATCATTATAATGAATTTTAATTACATTCAATGATATTTTTCGTCCAATACAATATATAAAATGAAAGTAATTATTTATTATTATTACTATAAATATCTAATGCATTCTCTTGATTTTATAATATATAATTATCAAAAATCAAATAAAAAATAATCTCGGAGATATGGAGACACTATAGGTTTTTAAAGTAATACTTTTGAAAACATTTCAATGTTTTTATTTCCAATTTAAAACACAAATTTATTAATTTTACATATATTTTATTAAATTATATTAAATCAATTGTATTAATCATTAAAACTAATAAATACGCTTTACTTTATCCTTATAGATAAATTATATGAAAAAAATTGTTTTGATATAGAATTTAGTATTTAAAAATATTTATTAAAAAATGAATCTATAGAGAAAAATAAAAAAAATTCAATATAAAATACTGATCATGTTAATAATTTATATATCAACATTATTTCGACATATATTATTTACAAAACATATAAAAATATTATTTATATAAGGTTCTCCCTTAAAAGTCATTGAATGTTCCATTATAAAAAATATAGATTCTAGATAAAATTTTGGGTTTGATCTTATATCAGTATTATCAAATCCATTGAATGAAGGTTAAAATATTAAAATTAATTAAATATATATAAAATAATATCACTCGCTTATTTTAAATAATTTAATTTATTAGTATAAATCAACTTCATGAGCATAAAAATGGTTTTCTATAAATAAAATTCCTTCAACATTCTATATATTATTATATTTATTAAAAAATAAGTAGTAAAAAATAAATTAATTTTATATTTATTTTAAAAATATATTAATATAATTTAGTCAGTCATATAAAAAACCACAAATTGAAGTGATATTTTATATCATATTATTAAAAATAATACTAATTTATTTATATAGTATTGTTCAGTAAAACATGGTCATACATGGAATGCATGACATTGAAGAAACTCATTTTCTCATGTGACATATGCTAACTGAGTGTCTCATTAAGTCAAGGTTATAAATGATATTGAATTCATCTAACATGTAAATTATATTATAATATCTCTTGATATTATATACCCTAACACGGATGGTGTTTCATGTCATACACAATATCAAATATAATAATTGTTTATTATATATTTTGTTTGTTAAAAAATTATATATAAGATATCATATTAAATTAATATTTTTTAAAAATCTAAATTATTTATATATTTTTTTATTTTTTATTTTTTGGAGAAATATTTTTCTTTAATTCATATAAAACACTACCGCAATATTTATTCAATTAATGGAAATATAAATAAATGACAATTAATGTATTGAAATTATTATAATTTTAGACAGATAGTGTGAACCATTGATTTTTAGATGAAAATGATACTTTAATGTTATAATAAAATATTTTGATCGAATACAATTTTTTTCATGATATTATTATTTAAAATATAATTAATATATGTAGAATTAAATTTTTTGATATTTTGTAATAAAAATTAGTTTATTAAATACATAAAAATATTTAATTTTTAAAAATAAAATGTATATAGATAAATTTAAATAACATGGTCTGTTAATGTGAATTTGGAATTAATGCCATAATACAATGTATTTCTTCAATAATAAAATTTATTTCCCATATTAATGATATAATACAATGTATTTCATCCAACCTGTTAAATTATTATCAATTCTAGGTTTCATTATATTTTTAATATTATATAATAACATTTATATTCAGTTATATTCAAATATATTTCAATTGTAATAAATTGATTTTGGAAACACTATAAATTTTAATAATGATTAATCATATAATTAAATGTATTAATTTACTATTCTCTATACATATAAAGGGTTCCTTTATGGAACATCATGATTATTAATTTTTCCCAAACATTATAAATTGATTGATGAATAAGTATTATTATATTTTAAATGAGCCAAAAAATTCATAAACCCCTTTATTCCTCGGTTGGGCTCATGATACAATTTATCAGAGGAATTTAGTCCATGCACTACCCATTTATGTGTGGTAGCATCTCAAGGGTCCATTATAGTTTTTTGGTGATGTACACAATTATTTATTCACTCAAAATGAAAAAAATTACTATCCATGTGATTATATATTTCAATTTTAATGTAATCCAAGGATATATGTCATGCTCATGTTGTCATTTTTGTAGATTTATTAGATTATTACATATTTGTTCAAAATTAACTATGCTATTTCATTCCTTGATAGAAATCACTATACTATACACATTAAAAAGATTCTGATATACCCTATTTATTTATTTATTTCCTTCTTCCCCATGGAATAATGCAATGCAATATATGTGATCTAAGGATATCTTTTGAGGAATAATAATTTTTATATTGAGTAATTTTTTACCATTTTCACATTTCCAAGGTAATTTATGGATAATGTTTGTTTATTGAATATAAATAATAAAAAACTATTTGATCATATTTTTTTGTGATCTAATTTTTAATATAATATTGCATTAAAATGACTATAGGGTCTAGGTTGTTGGATTTTACGTGTTATAATTAGCTTGATAAACAATTTAATAGAAATTTCATTTACTATATTATAAATAATATACTAATAAAACATTATCATGTTTAATGAATATATCCTAAATAGAAAATTAGAATTTAATTATATTATTTTAGATAATATACAATTTGTTATGATATTATAGTATAAATTCCATTTTTTATAAATGGTTCATAATCAATAGAATGAAAATCATGTAATCCCCACTAATAAATTAATGGATTTCCCTCAAGATCTTATCATTGAGGGAGTAGTTGGGGATAAGTGTATAATTGATATATTTGAAAAACATAATCTGATTCTGACCAATTCAAATTCTCTTATGTAAATAACTATCACAACACAATGTGGATTATTAATACTGGATTTATTTATGAGATTAAAATGATCATCCTTATATAGAGCCACCATTATTTTAGTATAAGATAAATATTTTGTGTTCCTCGAGAATCTATTCCTTCTATGGAATATAGTTAATGAGGGAATGTTATACTTTTATTATATCATCTAGTGACATGTTTTTATCATTGGTATTGGTTTATTTTTAAAAATAATTGATATTTTGAGATAGATAGGTCAAAATGAATGTTCATAAAGGTGATAATCATATAAAATTAAATTCCTCCTTAGAAAAAAGAATATAGGGAATTACAGTTCCTAGTATTATTAAAATTGAATATGAAAGAATTAATAAGTACTTGGAAAGCACTAAAAGGATTAATAAATAGGTACTAGTCAATGTATATGATCCATAATTATATAATGGTCACTAATTATAGGGTGTGATGTTGTTCCTCTTAAGGGAATTATTCGATAAATTATAGTCGACATATCTGTAGATAATATCAACTAGCATGAATATAGATAATTTATTTTCCATTAATTTTCTTTCCAATGTAAATAATGATTATAAGATGATGGTTCAACTATATTAAGATATAAAAATAGAATCCTTGATGAAGGGATTAGTGTAATTTATAATATTTTATAAATGTGGAAATAAAAAAACATCAGCATTTCTATAAGGTAAAAGAGTGGGATACCATGTTTGACATATGAGGTCCTAAATAACAAGAACGTAATTAAATTATTAAACAAATAAATGTCTAATTGTAACATAACACCATTATATATCAACATCATTTGTCTTATTCATCGAAAACCTATATTTTATGTTGTATTTATTATAATTTTCAAAGTTCTTTAATGATTTTTTGAATGAGTCTTTGGTTAGGAATTGTGTGTAGATTGCTAGGTAATAATATGGGGTTTTATTCATTCAAAATAGTGAGCCATGTATTGATGCACTATATGGTAGAACATGTACAATGAATCCCATTTTTACCTATCTAATATTTACATCCATATTCAATGGTGTTCCAGACATTGAGTTAATTGGTAGTCCAATCAAGAATCCAAACCATCACCCGATATATAATACTAGTAAGGGCACACTATTAGTATTCTCTATGAATACAAAAAAAATTATATGTTCTAATGAAATCGTAATTTCCTAAAAATTATAATTTTATAAATGAAACCCCATTTAGGACTTATAAAAAACTCAATACCTACAAGAATTTCATTTATTGAAATTTAGAGGCTCGAATTTAAAAATTTCAATCCTAAATCCTATATTCTTGTCAGATAGAAGAACCAATCAATGAAATTGGAATCCCTATAGTATGTAAAACATGAATAATTTTTAAAATTATATTAATATAATATAAAAATAATTGGGATCAATTGATCCTCTTGTTTTTAGTGAGTCTATAATATTTTTTGATGAATTTATATTCTATGGATTCCTATTAGATCACACTTATCTAAAATTTTTCATTAGTGGTTTATTTTGTGGACATTAATTTCATAATAATGTTATATATGGAATGTATATCCATAATGATTATCCAAATCCTTGAATCAATGTTGATCATACTAGAAGATAAATTTATTTCTAGTTGATTTAATTGAAATGGAGTAGATATGATGTTCAACTTTCTTGGGGCTGAAATAATGAAATAAAATCTGCTTCATAAAATTTATGATTAAATATTATTATTTTTTTAAAATAATTTTTTTAAATGAGAAACTAGTTTTATGTAATGTTATATGGTTGAGTCTAGTTAAAATTCTATCAAATAAAAGACGATTTTGATGAGAAATAATTTTTTGAAAACCCTAAAAACATTGTTATTGAAATATATTTTTTAATCTTGGATTTGTGCATTAGAACATTGAATTAGGAATTCTAATTTTAATGTATGAGGTTTCGATTAATTAATGAATAAATAATTAAAACTTGATATAATATAGTTATTCTATTAGTTAGATAAGGAAAATTGGAATTTGAATCCCATGAAATGAATTGGTGATAAAAGCAGCAACCAAAAAATTTTGAACATAAATTTCTCATAGTGTGTGATTATTGATTCTACCATGATTGCTTAACCATTAGAGATTTTTGAATAACATGGTCCATGATTATTGATTATGAAGTAATATAATAGAATATAATAGAACTAACTAATTGAAAATACTATGACAAATTTATTGTCTTCATCTGATAATTTCAAGCTAGTGATTATGGAACTGTTTTTTTCATTTCCCATATATTTTATTAAAATTTTCATTCAATCAATTGATTATATATAATTTACAATTATTATATTAAAAATAATTTTTTAAATAAAATAATAAAATTCTTTACAAAGAATTATTTTATTTTAAATTGAATCTTAAATAAATTATTTGTTCCAAAAGTACATATATATCACATAGTTTGATCATACTAAGATATTTTACCACATCATATGTTTTCCTTCTTGAATTTGTATCATATTTTTTCATGGTATTTCAAATTTCTATGTTACACTTTGTGGTGGAAATCATTATTTTTTATGGTAACATCAGTTATGGGGTGACTGGAGGAGCTGTGATCTACCAATATTGTTGAGACATGAAGATATATTCTTGATTGATGTACTTTCTTATTAGAAAAAATATTATTTTTTTGTAAATATAAACTTGTTGTAATATATATTTTTTTTCCTTGGAATACCATTATTTATTTTTCAACCAATATTATGTTTTTATGGTTTGATTCTTGTTTCATAATTTTTTCCCTCTTTGTGTTTTGTTTCATGGTGATAGTTGCCAACATTTGGGGATCAGGAACACCCTACACTCTTGGTAATCAAATGATCATATATTAATGTATATTGGTATTCATTTTGGTAAATGAAAACCCAGTATCATTGGGGCTAGTTTAGATTTATTCATTGATACCAATATGTAGTCTTGGATTTCCTATTATATAGATGGATTGATAGTTGGCACATAAGTGGAATTTGTGACTGTTTTATGGATAACTCTCATCTTAAAATTCCTGATTTTACATCAAGTCGTTAGGAAAATGGTTGTTCATGAAAATGATAAACTGATTCAAGTTTATTTTAAACTATCATTTTAGAATTTTGAAATTATATATTATTGAATTATATTTTATGAAATTAATATTTAGGTATGTCTTGATTTTGTAGGTGATTTGATTACCCTTGTGGATGATTTCATATTTCCTATCAATGTCATGTAGTACCATTCCCTAAATTAGTAGTTTGAATATCCCTAAATATTGGTATAATATTGAAAAATCTCAATAGATACTTCTAGTTGAACTAAACATCATTGATATAATGGTGTGTATAGTCCAGTTTTCGACATATTTATCCCTACAAGATTCCCATTTAAGAACTAGTAGTGTAGCCTAAATGGGTAGAAGAAAGATATCATGCTTAGGAGTTCCATCAGTATTAACCATTATATTTATATGGATAAAAATATATGTAGAAGAAAAATCAATGGATGAAATGTATTGAGATAAATTTTTGAGTTCATAGAAACACATTACTCAATATAGGTGAAATTTTCAATTATTATATTTCGATGTCCAAGGAGGTGGTGATCAATTGTAGTTATAGTGTAGAAACATTAAGGATTGTATAATAATGTATTTAGAAATATTTTCATGTATAGGTGATGTCTTGAATGAATGGTTTGGTTAAATTTATGGAATATTAGGTCCATGAAAAATGTTGTAGGACAATGAATCTGTATGAAAACCGCTTTACAATACAATTTCATATTTGATATAAGGTAGTAAAAATTAGATGATGAAAGAACCATTATTATATTGTGGTTTTAAATATAATATTAGATATTATGTTTTTATGATGAAGGTCACTTCTTATGAAAATATGTTATATTGATAGTTGATGGATGAACATGTCCTAAATATTATGTAATGTCAGATGATTTTTCCCCATACTAAAAAAGGAATATTGTTTTCCTCTAATATAGTGAGTATGTAATATGTTTTTCATGGTGGATCATGATTGAAATAATCATCAATACATTTTGTGGTGCTTATGGTATCCAGATTAACATTTTTTCATTATGGAATGTTTTGGAACTCAATGCTATATTATACTGATACACCTAATATCTATGGATTGTGTGGTCATTTCTGAAACATATAAATGTTATTTAATATTTTTCTCTTTATTTTAGTAAAGGATCATCATCTCTTAATATTACTATGTTGCAACTAGTATTTTTCAGAACAATGGAGTTACAACGACATATATCTAGAATAATGCTTATTCATACAGTGGATGAGAGTCGAGAGGTTGTTATTGCTAGTCCAACAATAGTGAGAGTTCCCCTAAATATAAAATCATTTTTATTTAATATATTATTCTATTCTAGTGTGTCGTATTCATTCATTTTGATTCATTTTATATATTTCATAAAAAGTTTTATGGAAAATATGCCTTATGTGAGTGATATTTCAACACTACTCAGAATTAAGAGAGGGAAGGTTCATGGATTAAAATTTAGTTCTTCCTCTAAAAATAATAGAGATTGGCATGAATTTTGATATACTCAACATGAAATTTTTTTATTTCATTATCAGGAATGATTAAATGATTTCCCATAAATCTCATATTGAATTTCATATCTATCTAGTCTCCTTTACTACAACACATGAGAGTTCCATGTGTTTAAATGAGAATGGTACCTACGTTTGAGAAGAGTCAGACTATGTTTTAAAGAGATATGTATTAAGATATTTTTTTAATTATAAATGAACAATGAATCCCTTTTTGATGATGTTTTTCACTTTCTCACTACGTTTTCTGATGCGTTTCCATCTATATTTTATATATTCGTTCAAATGAGGGATGTAGAGTTCATGATTAATATTTTATCAGATACTAATCATATATATATATTCCCATATATTGTACGACAGTATATGAACTGATGGAGAATTTTATGGATGATTTTGATGATATATATTTTTCCAACAGGTTGTATCACATTGGGAAGTGACAATTATTTTTTAAAATAATGAAAATGTGGAAATTCATCATTTTATTAATTATTCAAAACTAAGATTATATATGTTATTGAAATAATATCTCTAACATATTGATAAATATATGTTTGAATGGATAAAGTGGTAGACGTATTTCATTAGGATTAATCCTTAGATTGGTAATTAGATGTTGAGAATCAATGAATGTTACATTCCAAAGACCACCTTCATCAGTAGGAAATGTTATTTTGAAAAAATTATTATTCCATTTGGTCTCACTAATGATAACAGATTTTTTACATAAATGATGAATATTATATTCCTTGACTATATCGATTCATTCATATAGGGATTTTTAGGTGAAATATTAGTTTAATCAATGACTAAAGAAGATCATGTGCATAATTTTAATGAATTTATGATATTTTTGAGATATTACTGACATTGGTCCATGTTTTAAAAATTTTATTTATGGATTCATGAATATAATTTATTTTTTGAAAAATGGTTGAAACATTTTATTTAATTTATTCAATATTTTGTAAGGCTGTTACGATCTAGGATCAACCAGATAATGTATTTTATACATTGATATTTTTATAATTTCATCGTATTATTGAAGGACCATCAATGAATTATCCATGATTCCATTTCCAAGGATAATTCTCACATAAAAAATAGTAATGTTCTTATATGACATGAATTTTCGAAATTATATTAATGAATTTATTAAAATTTTCACTTATCTATTGGTATTGAGTTTTCTAGATGATTTGTAGGGATATGCTTCCTTTTGTATGAATCTAGTTCACATTTGGGAATTATTCACTTGAATGGTGATCAAGTTACTGGTTATGGTTCTAAAAACATTTTCCATACACCAAAAATATTTAATCATGACCATTAACTCATTAATGTGATTAATTCACTTAGTACAGTTTCAAAATAAATTTTTAATGAATTTATGGTTACTTATTCAGATCAAAAGATATTTATTTATGATTTCTTTAAATAACATTTTAATATCCATCATATGTGTTATGAAGAGTTTCGATAGTCATTAGATTTTGACATTTCTTTCACCACAATTATGTATAATGTCTATGTAATGGCTTTATAATTATTCATGTAACACATGATTTGAATGAATAATCAGAACAATGGAATTTTATGGATCACATGGCTCATATGTAACTATGATTTTATAAAGATTGAGATATGTTAGTTTTAAAAAATGTTAAATTTACGTCCTCTATTCACTAAAAGTGTCACGGCCCGCCCCCTAGGCCCTGTTTCTTGACTACTCGAAAATCGCCTTCCATAGGCCAAGGGCTAGTGACTACCACCAAAGGCATAAATCCCTAAACTGGTAAGGCATTTCCTTTATAAAAAAAAAACACAAAAAAGTACACAACTGGGTGTAAAACAATAAGTAAAATTGTATTCAAAAGTGTGTGCTGAATGTAAAGGGGCCGGAAATACAATCCCAACAGTAAGGTACAATACAACTAAAATGCTTGAACAACTGAAGAAAAGAGAAACAACTACTAGATCGTCCTCCAGTGTTCCTACCTAAAGGGTAGGTACTGATGGCCTCCTCAGCAGTCCACGTCCGTCTGTCCGCTCCATGTAACATCACGCCGAGCGGTCTACCTCTGGTTACCGTCATTTCCTACTACTCTCTACGTTGATCAGCGTTGTCCGTCGTTTACAACCGACACAATGTGGTACAGGCATATCCCATGCAGGGATGAGTATAACAATACTCATTAGGGAACCCAAGACCCTCAAGGTCTCACACCGACAAAGATAAACCACATCGTATGAATTCAATGGATTACCACACTTAGGTATATTCCCATACATATACCTATGTTATCTAGTAACCTATATCAATAATGATGAAAACACAAAGTCATTGACTCATCTCAAAACCATTATTTTACTCTAAGGGTGGTAACATGTAACACTCCCAGTCAAATTGTCAAAGTCTTGGCTGATGGTGTACTCCTCCTCTACAAAGTATTGTGGGTTGTCCGCATCCCATAGAAGCACTTCCCACTATCCTAGATGGTTGTGGTACCCCTCCTATCAAGCGTTGTGGGTCTACAGTGTCACAAAGAGGCGCTCCACACTGTGGGTTTGCCGTGTCACATAGAGGCGATCCCCATTGCGGGTTTTCCGCGTCACATAGAGGCGCTCCCCCTTGTATCCTGCTATGGTACTCCTCCTATCGAGTATCGTGGTTTTTCTACATCACATAGTGGCTCTCCCCACTGTGGGTCTACCGTGTCACATAGTGGCTCTTACCACTAGTATAATTGAAACACTCCGTGTAGAATGGTCTATAGTCGTCAGGTCTCAGCCAGCTACTAGGTCTCCGTACTCTACTTGCTCGTCTCTGGAAGGATCTGCTCCACGAACTATAGGATGATACTCCAACTGATATTAAGTTCCATGTGAAAGTATCTCAAAAGGTATGCCTCATCATAGGGGTCTCAATGCAACAGACGGTGCGTCAATCGGACGCCCGGTCTGTGAGTTATTGGCATATCCGTTCAAGAGGTCCAGTTGGTTTTTAGATTCCAACCGACCCGACCATATCCCATCTGTGTCCAAACCTAATGTGGGGTATGGAAAAATAACCTTCTTACTCTAAGTATAATGTCACCATAGAAGGTTTTTTGATCAGACACTCGTAGCCCATGTTATGGCTCAAATGTAAAACCTGGCTGTAGCGGGACTGGGTCCTCTCCGACCCAGTCGGACTGACATGGCACGACCCGATTCCGGATCGGGGTCCGACCAGGTCCATGGGTCCGACCCATCCCGAGGGCGGCCTGGCACAAGTGGGAGGTCTGGCCCGACGATGGTCTGACCCGAGGGGCGGCCCGGTAGAAGTCGGCCCGAGCCGAGGGCGGCCCGGCCCGGCCCGACTGGCTTCCCGTGCGGCCTGACTGGTTGGAGGCTCGCGTGGCTCGGCTGGCTGGCGGCTCTTGTGGCCCAGCGAGCTAGTTGCCTGCGTGGCCCGGCTGGCCACTCGTGGGGGGGGGGGGGGGGGGGGGTTGTTCCCCTGGCTTCCGAACAGACCAGCTCTATGCACCGATTCAGTATCTCGTGAGACTCATGGGGTCATGGGGTCCTACCTTGTCCGGCTGGCCGAGAGGCCAGCCGATTCCGCACCACCATCGGTCGTCCCGACCCCAGATGCCCCTTCGCCTCTGTCGTGTTGCAACGACACCTCGATTATATTCCTCCACGTGGAATGATGGGCCCACCCTTTTGGTGACCTAGCGGCCATGCGCCTCCAATTTCATTGCAGCCACCCCGATGCCGATGGCAATGCTCTGCCTCCATCATCATCATATGAGAACAATCTAAGGTGAAGAGTCGGGCCATGTTTCTGTTGTCTGAGCCATCCATGTTTTGTTGAAATCACATGAAAATTCTCAATTCATAAATTAAACAATGTATAACGGGAAAAAATTCAACACAAACACCAACCTCGTATGATGGTGATCGTTTGACGAAGTCACAGAAAGGTGGAATCTATTCGTCAATGTCGGAAAAGGAAGAGGATATCCATCGTAATCAGATGAGCATTCAAAGGTGACGAAGTCGAATATGGCGTTCTTCACGTTCCACTCTTTCTCTTTTGGCACGGTTGAAGATCGCTCTTCGTTGGTAGAAGAGGCATTTTTCATGGGCGACAATTCTTCGTTGGAGATTTCTTCTCCTCCCCAAGATCCACCAAAATTCTAAGCCAACAATATTACAGGAATCGTCTATTATATGTTGGCACAAAAATAGAAAAAATTGTGTTTAATTTAATGAGACAACTCATTTAAATAATGGTGGAATTGATTCAAATTCAAAATTTAGGGGAGGTATATAGTTCGATAAAATGAAGAGAGGTTTTCAAATATATAATGGGGAGTTAAAGGGGGTTTCAAACCCGTGTGGTCCCCACCTAGGATATCCTCCCAAGGGAGGTTATTTGTGGGTAGGCCACACCCCCATAACCTCTCTTAGGAGGTTAGGGTGTGGTGGCCCCCACCACTAACAACCTCTTGGTGGTTTAGCTACCTCAAAATCAAAAATATTATAACACTTATTTTTATTTAACATTATTAAAAAACACCAAAATATAACATCCATTATCGACCATCTTCCTTCAAGGCGAAAGTCTTCTTAAGAGAATATTGGCTCTGCAAGTTCAATGGTGCCCTCTGATTTCAATTCCGAGAACCCGTTCAAAAGATATAAAATCCCACTCGTATGTTTACTGAATGCACCTAAAAAAACTTCAGAAATTGATTTTGGGTGCACCGGGTCTCAAAATCAAGCACCGTAAATATTTTCGGACTCATAAAATTCCCATGATTTTTTAAAAAAAAAATCCACGGAATTTCTGTGTCTTTAAATTCTTCCCACATCAAGGATTTACATCCCCATAAGAAAAAACTCGAACTATGGGAACAAATGGGTTTACTGAGCACACATTTGAGCCTCTCGCTCCCATGTGATCTCCTAGATGTTCTCGTGCTTCCAGCGAATGCACACCAGAGGTATCGATCGTCCACATATGACCCGCTTTTGTCGATACTCAATCTCTACTAGGACCTCTGTGAAAGTCTCCCCATCATCCATATCATTCTCCCCATGGTCGATGATGTGGGAAGGGTCGTGCACGCATCTCCTCAACTAAGATACATGGAAGACGTCGTGCACCCGGTGAAACTGATATAAATGTGCTAAGCGGTAAGCTACCTCTCCTACTCCGATGAGGACATAGAAATGTCTGATGAATCACATTGATAACGTTCCTCCTAGGCCAAATATCCATAGAACTCATCGAGGTGCGACTCGTAGAAAGACGTGGTTGCCCTCCTCCAGCTCCAGAGGTCTCTGCCTTCTGTCAGCATACGACGTTTGTCTGCTATGTGCAATCATCATCCTCTCCTAGATAATCTGCACCTTCTACGTGGTAGCTTGTACCATCTCTTGTCCAACTAGTGCTGACTCCCCTCGGTCTGACAACATAGTGGCAATTTTCAAGGATGGCCATACATGGCATTAAAAGGTGCCATACTGAGGGTGTAGTGATATCTATTGTAGTATGAAAACTCCACCAATGGAATGTGATCCTCCTAGTTTCGACCGATGTCGAGGAAACATGAACGTAAAATTTCGTTGAGTTTCTAGATGGTCCTCTTGATCTGACCATCTGTCTGAGGATGGAAGTCTGTGCTCAGTTGTATCTGCGTCCTGAAAGTCTCTTACAACCCCTTCTATATCCTAGAAGTAAATTGTGAATCATGGTTGGGGAAAATATAATAATTTACTCCATGTAAACGCACAATATCCTGCACATAGAAGCGTCTTAAGTTCTCACCTAATCCCTACTCTCTGATCTGTAGGAAGTGGGATAACTTTGTGAGTTGGTCAATTATCAACCATATCGAATCGTGACTCCTAGATGTACGTGGAAGACTCGTCACAATGTCCCTGGATATCCCATCCCACCTCCACTCTTGAACCTATAAGCGATGAAATAACCCCGCTGGTAGCTGGTGCTCCTCCTTCACTTGTTGACATGTGAGGCATCGTGAGAAAAACTCATCCACTGCCTTCTTCATTCCTGGCCACCTGTGTTGTCGTCCACGGTCCAGGTACATCTTTGCCACTCATGGATGTTCCGCAAGAGTCAAAGTGTGGAACTTACTCCAATCTTCCTCATGAAGTGCTACTGATACCAAATTATCTCCTATGAAGAGAATCATGTGCTCCCCACCTTCATAAAATCTATCAGGTGACTTCCCTATGTATATCTAAGCACATCGTGTTTCACAGTCAACCTATCCACATTGTGCCTCCCTGACTTGATGATGAAGTGGAGGAGTGACTATAAGAGACTGAAGGAAATATTATTCATCTCAGTCTACATAAGAAACCTGTAAAGAATCCAGATGCTCGATCACCTCTCCTAACAGCTGTATACCAGATCTCCAACTGAGAGCATCCGCAACATCTTTCCCCTTCCCCAGAGTATAGACTATCTCGATGTCATAGCCCTGGATGAATTCATGCCAGTGATGATGTCTCAGTTTCAGGTCCTTCTGGGAGAAGATATACCTAAGACTCTTGTGATAAGAGTAGACAGTGAAACTCTCACCCATCAGATAGTGCCTCCACATCTTTAAGGCAAAGACCACTGCTGCTAACTCCAAGCCATGGGTAGCATAGTTTTTCTCGTGTTGTCTAATCTGTTGAGAACCATACATGATCAAAGCTCGCTCATGCATCAGGACACAACAATGTCTCGTCCCTGATGCATCGTAGTAAACAACGTACCATATGCCCTCCTATAGAAGCTTCAAGATGGGGGAACTATTCATCCTCTACCTCAGCTCCAGAATTCACTGTTGGCATCTCTCCGACCACACGATGGTTTACCCCTTCTTCCTCATGGCTTATAGTGGAGCTGCAACTCTGGAGAAGTCTGGAACGAACCTCATGTAGTAACTTGTCATGTCCAAAAATCTCTGTACCTCCGTCACACTCCTGGATGGCTCCCAATCAATTACCGCCTCAATATTCCCATGATCCACTACAACTCCTGCCTCCGATATGACATATCCCAAGAAGTGAACCACTCAAATACAAACCTCACACTTCAAGATCTTACCATAAAGCTAGTGATTTTGGAGTGTGTCTAGTACTACCTACAAATGGTAGGAATGCTCATCCTTTGTAGTCGAGTAAATCATAATGTCATCGATGAAGACCAAAACAAAATGATCGAGGTAAGGCAGGAAAATCCTGTTCATGAGACACAAGAACACGGCTGGAGAATTAGTTATGCAAAAGGGAATAACTAATATCATGTAGTGTCCATACTGACACCGTAAGGATATCTGTTTCCCATACCTATCTCAAACATTGAGCTGGTGATAGCCTGATCTGAGGTCTATCTTTGAGAACCACCGTGCTCCTGTTAGTTGATAAAAAAGGTTTCCAATCCTAGAGAGTGGGTACTTTTTCTTCACGGTCACCTGGTTCAAGGGACGGTAGTCAACACAAAGCCTGATTCTCCCATCTGCCTTATTGGCAAACAGTATCAGGGCTGCCTCGGGAGACACAGTTGTCTGGATGAATCCCTTCCCCTGAAAGTCCTCCAGTTGTACCTACAGCTCGTGAAGCATAGTTGGAGCCATATGATATGATGGAGTTGATATCAGTGTCATCCCGGGTTATTGATCAATGTAGAAGTCCACCTCCCTGTGAGGAGGTAGTCCTGAAACAATGTCTGGGAAAACATTCGTGTATTGATCCACCACTACAGGATAAGTCAGACTCTCCACATCAACAACTCCGAGGGTAAGACAGGCCATCTAGTGAGTGATAGACTACACCCACTTACGAGTAAGTTTTTCCTCTGCTGAAAAGGTTCCCTTCTAACAAGTGAAGGTAAACATGGTCTTATCCTTTTATACTCACCACACTTTTCTCCTAATACATTCAATATGATCATGGACTATAGATAAACAATCCATACCCAAGATGACGCTGTAAGGTCTCGACGTCTCTACTAGGAGATCCTAGCCGAAGCTCTCACCTCCTAGAGTAAGCTCACACTGCCGGCACCAGTGTGTAATCATCGAGTCTGCTCCCGTATGAGTATCTAGTCATAAGGATCGAGCCAACGGCTTCGTCCGAATCTCTGAGCTCCGAACGAGGGCAGTGGAAATTAATGAGTGACTAGAACCTGTGTCTATAAGAACTGCAGCTAAGGTAGAGTATACATAGATCATACCTTGAATCATCTCTAGAGGTCCACGGTCATATGCCTCAGCATCTTAAAGCTTTGCTCTCCCCTATCCACCTGCTCCCTATAGTCTGTGTGGACCTCCTGGTGGTGGTGGATGTAGCACCATGTAAGGTCATCCACCACCAGCTGCACGACTAGCTCATCTACCACTTCCGCCTGCTCCCTACGAACTGCCTCGATCGAACCTATTCCTCTTCTTGGGAGGTCCCTCAACTATCTGATGATCATCTAAATGGTGGTTCAGACAGTCAAGATCCTTGTGACCCTGCCCCCCCCCCCCCCCCCCGCATGAGTAACATTGTCTGCTCCTGGCATATTTTTCATTGCCCCGGGTGCCCCGCACAACAGTTCCTGAGTCCTGCTGTCCTCCACTCGTGGTTCTGGTCATCTTGGATCTCTGCATCATCTATATACTTCTATATGTAGAAGACTCCACTGCAAGTCGACTAGTTGTGGGTCTCACTGCCGGAAATAAATTGGCAAGGAAACTGTCTACTAGAAGGGCTCGCTCCAACACTCCAACCTACGTCAAAATGTTGAGGGAGATCATCGATGCCCTGATCTCTCACCTGAGCCCCTGCTCAAAGGTCCGGGACCTGAAGAATGGTTCCAACACCATATTTTTGGAGTATCCAGAGACATCAGTGAACCTCACTGATTACTGCACTACTATAATACTTCCCTGCTATAGATGAAGTAGCTCCTGTATCCACACCACATGAAGGGTGGCTAGTACACACTTTTCTCAGAACATTCTCTCAAAGTCATCCCATAGAAGTGTCACCTAGTTGTGGACCTGGAGCATCAAGATCCACCATATTTCGGCTACATCCTGAAGGAGACTGCCAACAAGGATAACCATGAGGTATGTTGGTGTCTCTACTAGCCTAAAGACTCTCACTATAACCTACTGCCTATCCCAATCTTCATGTGGGTATGTATCTCCTCGTAACCTGGGTTGTCTCTAGCACTGGAACTCATGAAACGCGCTCAAGGGGAGTGCATCTTCTGCTACTAGGGCGGGCGGCATTGGTAGCCCAACAGAAAGTGGTACCGCTGGTACCTCTGTGGGTAAAGGGCCCTACACCGAGGCCTCATCGCTCGGTGGGATATCCGAGCGTACAACTCTTGGAGCTATAACTAGTCGTCCATGGGGAGGCATCCTATAAGAAAAAAATGTGACACTGTCAAATTATTTATACCTAGTGAGTTGACCTAGTTGAGATGACTTAAAGAATAGATTTTGAAGACATGCACACAATCAGTGTTTTATTACAGTGAGTTGGAAATCAGAAGTCAGGGTCCTTGTGTATGGATACGTCGGTCGCCCGTACAATCACTGGACACCCTGAACTAAAAACCACACTTAATACCCTTAACAATATTGCTTCACAGAAAAGAAATATTAGAGTCCAATGATCTGTAGTAGAACTAACTCCTTTGATAGCTATTTGTCTGGAACCGTCCCTCGGGGCCCATTTCATTACTACACTAATCCCTACATTAATAGACCAGGGGATAATAACTAGAACCAATGTCATAAATCCCAAAACTGGGAAGATATTTCCATTATAATATAAAAAACACAATAGAGTACAAAACAGGAAGTAAAACACTAAGTACAACGGTATACAAAAGTGAGTGCTGAATGTATATGGGCCAGAAATACAGGACCAAATGTATTGTACAATACAACTAAAATTCTAATACAATTGAAGAAAATAAAACAACTACTTGATTGTCCTCCAGTGTTCTTTTCTGATGGGTAGGTACTGATTGCCTCCTAAGCACTCCACGTCCATCCGTCCGCATTGTGTATCGTTATATCGAGTGGTCCACCTCTAGGTACCATCCAGTACTACTACTCTTTTCCTCGATCTGCATTTTCCGTCATCTACAACCAACACAACGAGTTATGGGCATTGTCCATGCAGGGGTGAGTATAACGATACTCTGTAGAGACCCTGAGACCCTCAAGATCTCACAAACTATACAAGGATAATCCACATAGAATGAATTCAACGGATAAAAATTCCATAGGTATATGACCATACATATAAATAAGTAATCTAGTAACCCATCTTAATCATGAGTAAAACACAATGCCAATAACGCATCTCAAAACCAGGATTTTTTTCTAGGGGTGGAATCATGTAAAAATCCCAGTAAAACTGTCAAAACTGCAACTGTTAATTCTCGTCTATAGAGTTTTCTGGGAATACTACATCACACAAGGAAACTTACCACTATCCTGGACTGTTGTGGTACTCCTCATATTGAGCATTGTGGGTCGGCTGCGTCACACAGCGGTGCTCCCCACTGTTGATCTACCGGGTCCCACAGAGGCGCTCCCCATCAAATCCTGCTGAGGTAGTCCTCCTGTCGAGTACCATGAGTCTTCTGCATCACACAGAGGCTCTCCCCATTGTGGGTCTTTGGCGTCACAAAGAGGCGCTTCCCAATGGACGAGTGGAAACACTCTGAGTCGAATGGTCAGCACTCGTCAGGTCTGAGCCATCTACTAGGTCTTCATACTCTCTTCTCTCATCTTTGGAAGGTTCCTCTCCATGAGGTACTGGATAATACTCCAACTAACACTAATTCTCATGTAGAAGTATCTCAAGAGGTTCGCCTCATCATAGGGGTCTTAACGCAATAGACGGTGCATCAATCGGACGTCCGGTCTGTGAGTTATTGGCATTTCCATTACAGGGCCCCATTTGGTATTTAGATTCAAACCAACCCACCTATATCCCAACTAAGTCCATTACTCATGTGGGTAATTCCAAAAGAGCCGTATCACTCTAAGCTTTCTATCACTACAGATAGTTTGTAGATCAGACACTCGTATCCCATGTTATGGCTAAAAGGTGAAAACTGGTTGTAGCGGGTCAGGGACCGGTCCGACCCAGTCAGACTGACCTGACCCGACCTAGGTATAGTCCTGGATCCGACCTGGTCCACAGGTCTGACCCCGCCCGAGGGCGGCCCAACCCATGTAGGAGGCCTGGCCCGAGTGGGTGGCCCGACCCAAGGGGGGCACCCCGGCCGAAGGCTGCCCATCCTGAGGGGCGGCACGACTAGCTGGCCGCCGGCGTGGCATGGTTGGCTGGCGGCCTGCGTGGCCCGGATGGCTGGCGGCCCATGCAACCCGACTGTCTAGTGGCCCACGTGGCCCGGATGGTTGGCCATCGTGGCCTGGCATGCCATCCATGGGGGCGGGGGGGGGGGGGGGGGGGGGGGTGGGGGGCAGTTCCATGCCCCTAGCTTCTGAACAAAACTGGATCTAGGCGCAAGTAAAGTATTCGGTGGGACCCAGGGGGTTCCGCCTTGTCCGACTGGTCAGGCAGTTAGTCGGTTCTACACCGACGCCGGCTGGCCCGACGCCAACCGCCCCTTCTCCTCCACCACTACGTGAAGGGTTCGTGGTTCTGGTACTCTGCGTGGTGTGACGGCGCCGCGCCACCTCCACCGTGGCCTGGCCTGGCCACGACCCCCTACTCCTCCACATGGCACGACGGTGCATTTCCATATCAGCGACCCGGTGGCCTTGCTCCACCGTTTTCTTTGCGGCCTGCCCGACACTGGTCGTGTTTCTCTACCTCAGTCATCATCAAACGAGAACAATTAAAAGGGAACGGTGGGGCCATGTTTGTGTGGTCCGAGCCCACCACATTATGTTGATTTCCAACAGAAATTCTCAATCCATAAAATCAACGACATTGAGCAGGAACAAATTCCATTCAATCCCCTACCTCGTATGATGATGATCATTTGACGAAGTCATGGAAAGGCGGTGTTGATTTGTTAATGTTAGAATACGAAGAGGATATCTGTTGTTGGTAAATGAGCTTTCAGAGGTGGAAAAGTTGAAGACGGTGTTCTTCGTATTCGACCACTTCTCTTTTGGAACAGTTGAAGATCATTCATCGTTGGCAGAAAAGTTGTTCTTCGGGGGGGACGATTCTTAATTGGAGAATTCTTCCCCTTCCAAATATCCACCAAATTGCAATGACAATAATAATAGAGGAATCGTCTAATATTTGTTGGAAAAACAACTCAAAAAGATGTGTTTAATTAAACAAGACAACTAATTTAATTAATGGTTTAATTCAGTCAAATTAAAAATTTACGGGAGGTGTAAAGTTCAATTAATTGAAGAGAGGTGTTCAATTAATTAAATGGGAGTTAAAGGGGGTTTTAAACCCCTGTTATCCCCACCAAGGATAACCTCCCAAGGGTGTTTATGTGCAGGTGGGCCCCACCACCATAACCTCCCATGGGAGGATAGGGTGTGTTGGCTGACACCACTAATGACCTCTTGGAGGTTTAACCACCTAAAAAATAAAAACAATCTAACACGTGTTTTTATTTAACTTAATTTCAAAAACCCAAAATCTTACTTCCATTCTCAACCATATGCCGTCGAGGCGAAAGTCTTCTTGTGCGAAAATTAGCTTTGCAAGTTCAATGGTGCCCTCATATTTCAATTCTGAGCACCAGTTCAAAATATTTAAAATCTATCCCTTATTTTTACTGAATGTACCAGAACAATACTTGAGAAAATGATTCTGGGCGCACCAGGTCTCTGAATCAATCACCCTAAATTTCACGGTCCCATAAAATTCCATGAATTTAATAAAGAATCCACAAATTTTCTAGGTCTTTACAAAAATATAAGTCAGGAGAATAATCATGATAACGAGTTCAATATAATTAGAAACTCTATATATGGAAAGGATACAATCAATGAGTGATAATTATCCTTTGAGAGAATCCTATGATTTCAAAGCATATAGGTTGCCCATTTTACCTTGAGAAAAGGATTTCGGGGGGATTATGCTAATTAGTTATTGGTGTTGATATATATAACTAAATAGGTATTCTATAACATAATATTAAAATCATGATTTCTAAACATGATTTGAGAAATGGTTGATTTAAATTTTCATTGTTATTTATATCCCCATTTCAGGGTCCAGTGCCTAAAAACTTCCAGAATGCATCATTCCCTTCATCTTATAAAATAAAAGTGGGATAGGATTTGGATAAAATTTAGGATTGGGGTAAAACAAACCCAATGATGGAATAATTAGAAATTTTTAATTATTAATCGTCTGACCAAAGAAGCTATCATTATTTTCATTCATGATATAACCATATTCAAGGTTATGTAATCACCATATTTCAGGGATTTATATTTTATAAATTTTTTGAAAGGGATCCTTGGGCCCACATATCATTTTTTATATTCCCCTATGTGGTAATGAGATCAATGTTTAGTTTGAGACCCACATATCTCATGGATATTTATAATGATAAAAACTAAAATTATTATTCATTGTATGCACTAATTTTTAATTCTTTACATGGGTGGATATTGGGATTGCCAAATAAATCTAATTGAGTCTGAAAAACTATTTTCAATAAATATATATGAATTAACACATTTGAGTCCTTATATGGCTTCCAATATTAATTTAGTTTATTTGGGTCGATGTTTGGTGAAGATTCATGGGTTGGACATCATTTGGTCCAAGATATGATGCAATATATTAATTTTATCTCTTAGAAAATTCATACAGAACATAGATGGTGTAAATTTCATTCTAATCATATATAGCCCCCTTTGATATTTTTAGTTAGTTACTTAGTATTCTTGATTGTTTAACATTTGTTAAGTCACCAAAAGATTTGGAAATAAATAATTTTAGTACTAACAGACAGGGGACCCTTTGAGGTTATTAAAAATATTTACAGTGTAGATTGATATTTTTTATTCTCCTCCTTAGTTAAATAAAAATTTTAATTAGCTTTGTATGTTGTAGTTCAGAATGTAACATTATATCCCGCAATATTTTTTGAGATAGGAGTAAATCAATTCATAATCTAGTTCATCACTGGATAAAAAGAATGTTTATATTAATGATTTGGAGAGATGGTTTATTCATTAAAATTCAATACCATTGGATTTAGTTCAATGATAACATAGTTCTAAATCTCATTATACAAGGGAACATTATTCAATGGTGTAACAGCTATGGGATCATCTATTTAAAATATGAAATCATGGGATTATTTTCAGGGGAGAATTAAATTATGGTGGGGATATTAAAACATCTTATTTACATGTTTTATAAACTGTTGAATGTTTTTAAGGATATTTTTATGTCATTTATGGCTTCAGTAATTGTGTTTTTTGGGGTTTTTATATGTGCATTACGTTTCTCCTTATTGGATAATTTTTATTGAAAAATATTTAGATTTTCAATCAAACTGTATTCCATATTTCAAGATACACAAGGTTGGAACATGGTTAGTCAAATAATTAAGGCCTATCATATGAATAGTGTTACAATGGTATTTGGATTTAATCATAGTTGGTGAATGGTCAGTCAAAATATTGGAATAAATGTGAAACTGTTCTAGAATCCAAGTGAGGGTACACTGTTTGGTGAAATATTATTAATAACTATGAATCCTAGCCATGTAAAAAATTCCTAAGGTGTTTTTAATATTAATAAAATATTATTAAATTCACAAATTCTCCCATTATAAGTTATATAATAACTCCCATTAAATCCTAATATTATCCTTAGGTCTTTGTAAAATTAAAAAAATGAAATGGACCACAGAAAAATTCATAATACTCATATCTAAGAACCAGTGGATGCAATTTATCTTCCTATGGTATGTAAAAATTCTCATGATTTTAATTTCACATTCATATTATCTCACCTTCTCAAATAGATAAGCATCCTCATGATGTTTTTGGATCTATTAATGGATTTCATTTATTGAAATTCATTGGATTCCTCATTGATCTTCTTCGTATATAACTTATCATTGGTAGTTCCAATTTTCTATGATTTATTTATTCATCATATGATAAAACGTATGTGGATACTAAAATATATTCATTAAACATTAATCTATGAGTTCCGTGACTAATATGAAATTATTTTCTGATTAATTTCAATGGTATTTAGTATATTATATTTTTTTTCCAATGATACGGTATTTTGAAGAAAAATAATAATTTTTCAATATATTAAATGAATTTAGTAAATGTTGATATAATAAAATAATTTAAAAAGATAAATTGATTTTTTTACAGGATATAATGTTGACGTCTTTGTAAAATTCCAACACAATAAATTTTTGTTTAAAAGGAATAAATTTAATGAAATGATATAAATTTCTTTTGAAAATGAAATGAAGGAATAAAACCTACATGAGTAAATTTTAAATATACATTTATTCTATAATTGAAATGATTGGTTTTAAATTTATTGAATGATATATTGATTAAATTTGATTATAGCCTAGGTTTTTAGTGGATTAGTTGGAAAATAATTATTTGACTTTGAATTCATGTTAATGAATTATATTGATAGTACTAACTAAAAGATGTTTGTAATGAATTTCCAAAATTTGGTGTTAAAGGATTATTTCCTGATAATCTATGAATTACAGAAAAGTGAACGACAAGTGTAATGAATATTTACTGAGTAGTGAGAGGATCCCTAATACTGAATCATAATAATGGCATTTTTTGTGATAGTGTTTTTGTGCTGATTATATAATTCCATGATTGTGATTATATAAATATATTATTCATTCCCTATTAATATATTGAAATTTATATCTAAGATAATGTTTTTTATAATTTCCATCTATTTTATTATATGACATAAGTTTATTGATATTAAGAAATTATTTTCCATTCAATATAGACTTTTAAAATTGGTGGATAATTGGTTTTTTATTGAAATGACTTACAGAACACTTGGTGGGATACTACTATGACATATTTCCCATAAAATACCATGACCTTATGTTGATTGTATATTATGATATTAGAATTATACTAAAAAGGAAATGGTCTACTTACAGGAAGAAAATATTCAGGATCATTATACATTGAGTGAAAATGATGGCTAATAGAATTGTAATCCATCTTTTATAATGAAACATTGTGACATTTTACTTATTTTCATTATCGTTTAATTGAAGAAGTATTAAATTTAAATATCAATATACCTATGATACAAATTTAAAAATGGGTTGTTTGTAATGAATAACTAATAAATTTTCTTTTATCGTAATCTTTTTTATGGTTTGTCTCTTGGTATAATTATTACATCTAAATGATAATTAATGTCATCCAATAGTCATCATCATATAGAATTTAGGGATTCACTTTTTCCTATTTCAGGAACAAATTTTTCATTATCATACAAATGTATTTATTTTAGTTCATGAGACAAAGGATTCAATATCTTAGATAATTGACACCATTTGAATCAATATAACAATAATCAGGTGATTCTTCCACAAAAGAGGAAAAGTGGAAAAGAATGAGCATACAAAATTATGACAAAAGATATTGAATCCATTATGAATTTTTAGTAGGTAATTTTTTTATAAATTAAAACTATGCCTAATGGATTATTATATTTTGGATCCATAAATTATTTTATAGCATTAAATTTTAATAACATTTAATCATTCTGTGAATATTTAAGAAAATAGTCTTAAATCAAAACACATATTGGTAATCTATCTCCAAGGGGAATATATCTGGTGGTTTCTATATTAATTGATTTCTATATTTGATAAAATTATTATTAAACTTATGTTTAAAATATATTTAATTAATTGGTTAAGTTAGCTCTCAATGAATGGGGAAAAATGATTCTACTGATAAAATTATATAAATATTTTTTAGGGATATAATCCACTTTACTTTGATGAGATATATAGTTATCTGAGTACACAATACTGGTAATGAATTCCTTTGAGGACGTGAAGAGAAAAATAAATCTATGAATGTGGTGGATATCATAAGGGTTATACCAATTTTTAATTAATAAATTATTTTATTTACTAAATAATTACATGGACATTCACCCAATTATGACATTGAATTTTAATATAAAATCTCCCCTAATGAAAAATTGATATTTATGAGACCCAAGAATATTATACATAGGTGAATTGGTGTAATTGGACAAATAACCCATGTAGATATATGATAGAGGATTCATATTCCCTTGTGCATTCACATAGTGAGTCATTATTATTTATTTAAACAATAAGGATGATTCTATATGTTTTTTCAGTAATTGTAGTGAAATTAATCACAATAAAATAATTCATTTTTATTCATTACTATTTTTAAATGAATTTTAATATATATAGAATTGTTATTAAAACATCTCCAAATTTATCATCATTCTTATCATCAAATACTATGATTACATTTGGATTATATAACAACGATAGAGGTTTTAAGATTTGTAGACTTTATGATTGTATATTGAATCTGGTTGGATTAATAAATGAACCATTATTATTTAAAGATTATATTAATAAATTTATAATTGACTATATTGATAAATTTATGGTGTATATTATTTTTAATAGCATAGTGTAATAAAAAATATATAACTTTTATAATAAAAATTTAAAAAATATTTATGAGACTCTTTTTTAAACCATATTTAGTATGAAATCATTTTAAATTTAATATTGGATATAAAAACATTCAATTATGGGATATATTAATTACATGTAATGAATATATTATGGAACATTAAAGGCCAAGGTAGTCAAATATTGTACAATAATAATCAATATAATAAATTCTTGAAATTTGTTATGGTTTAAATGTTTATGGTAATCTATTATTCAAAAAACAATACACTCACACCACACGTTTTAATAGATACCATGAAAATGGTTAAAATTTCCAATTTCAAAAGTAGGAAAATATTATTGTCGGAACTAAATATGATATTGGATAATTTAATTAAATTAATATTACCATTTTGTAATGAAATATATATTATATATAAATATTTATTCAATAATATATGACCATCATATCTTAGGAAAAATGATAACATTAATACATATACAAAATTAAAATTAATAAACTATTAACAAAACTATGAAACCGAGGGACTATAATTGATTGATACAATAAAAATCAATAATGGGAATTAAAATGGTAGATGCGTTTAGTATTAAGGGGCATGGTCTTAATTCAATTATGATAAAATAAAATTATCAGATATTCAATGAGGTAATTGATCTGCATATAGATATTATTAACAAATGTGAAACATCAGTCCATTCCCATGTAATTTCCCACTAATTTTATTTTAGAATGACAAATAAGTTATGATTAGATAAAATGAATTTAAAAATGCATATTAAAAAATGATTTATTAGGAATAAATTTATTTTTTTTATCAATCCATAGAAGGATAATATATATATTATATTTACCATTATAGAAAATAGAATTCCAATAAAGAGCTCATAGATTAAAATTATCAATATATCGTTGAATCTCTACGATTTATATGTGTTTAAGAATCAATTTCCAAAAGGAAAATAAAATGTAGCAATTTTTAACTTTATCAAATTATTCATGGATTTTACCATTGTTCGTGGAAAATTTTCTAAGAATTAACGCATCCTTAAAATCATCCTTATATACATCCATGTGCATATCCTTAGAAATATCTCTATATATTTAAAACAAGTTTTCTCATCCATGTTAATAATGGTGGAATAAACATTTTCTTTTGCAGAAAAATATGGAGACATGAGCTTAAAATAAATTAATATTAAATCTTTTTTTTTGAAAATTCCCCACATTACAAAAACAAATTCCCAAGTACCATACTTGATTACTATCACTGGAAACATGTAATACATAATTTTAGTACAGTTAATGATCATTAACAGACTATTTGAAAATATTCACTTATAGTAGACCTACATAAATTTTTTTCAAAACATCTGGAAAAGAAACATAATAAAATTGTGATCTAGAATTCTCAGTACGTCTAAATAAATGAAATGTGTGGGAATAACATGAACATGAATGTATGATATCATGACCCTAAAATTTCAATATCATGACCTACATAAAAACATTATAATCACGAGACATTTAATTTATATTGGATGTTCATAAGGCTTGGACATATATGATATTCAGGAACATGAACCATGTGACCATATTAAAGGAATTATAAAAACAATTTTTTGTAGACACCTAAACACGTAAAAGAATTCCCAATAAGTAAACACACATTTCCAAAACATAATAGGGAAGTTCCTGGGGACTACACCCACTAGGTAAGAAACACAAAAAACCCATATCACATTGCATTCCTTTTATGGGATCTGATGTACACATCATCCCATAAGGGACTGGGTCACCCTATCTTCCCATAGCGAATCATATTTCTCCATATTCCCTTAGAATATTTGTTTCCCCATTTTCATATAGTGGATCTAGTTACCCCATATTCCATTATAGATAAATCATGTAGGCATTATTCCCATAATTATATAATGGGAGATATATCATTACAGAAATAATTCGAAGGATCTATAGGTCCCACCCATCAAGTAATAAAATCATAAAAACATGTTCCACTAGAGAATAAAAATTTCATCATAACACGAACAACAAAAATATATTGATTTCATAAATAATAATATCATAACCCATCTAATGAATTGGGCACTTAAAATTTTTTATCATAACATTACATAAGGGAATGAGATAAGATTACTATTTATTTCATAAAATAATAACCTTTGAAAATATATGGGTTTCTAAATCCTATATCCATTGGAAAAAAATCAATGTCATAAAAATTATTCAATCAAATTTTAGACCATTCATGAAAGAACATGTTTTCTATTCTAGGATAATTTTCCATTAGATCAAAAACTATAATAATGTTTTTCATCTTATATGAATAATGATTTTGATACATCAGATAGATCATTTCATAATTTAAATATCCTTTCTCTAAAAATACATTTGATAAATGCATTTCAAAAATCCCTATCTTATAATTAATTAATTACTATTTTTTATGAAAATAGTTCATGAGATGAATGTCCTTTCTTCTTCAAAATCAAATTTTAAAAAAGAAAACCATTTGAAGACCCATTTTATTCGAAAAAAATGATAACAAACAAAGGATGATAAAACACATTTATAACCCTTTTAAAATGTAATACATATTTGAAATCCATTATCAGGGGAAATGTATTAGGAAAAATCTAAAAGAGGATTTAAAAATAATATAATACAATTACTGTAATAATAAATATTTTTATACCTTTTATTTCAACAACATACAAAAAAAATTAGTGTACATAATATTTAGAAAATAATTTTTCATAAAAATATTTTTTGTATTCTTGAACTATAATTTTTAATGAATGGAATACCATGAAGCTGTAGTAATCACAATGTGACAAACATTCCTTTTGAACTATTGGTGTTTTGGAAGATTCCTTCATTATAAAATGACATTTTCAACCAATTTTAAAATAAATTTATAAAATGGAATCAATGTGAAATTTTTTTCGTGAGACATTTTAGGATAATAGTAATGATATTTTGAAATATTTTATAGAAACACATATTTTTAAAGAATACATATTTTCATCCGCAATGAAAAGTATTTTTTAATTTTAATCTAAAAAATTCATAATCATAATATGTACCAATGAGTAGAAATATGGAGCCATTATGTAGATATAACATGAATTACTAGTGTATCAATACATAAAAGGGGTGCTTTATGAATTTGGTCAAATGATTCCATCAATTGATGTATAATTGAAATCAATCACAATAAATTATGAGATTGTTTCAATAAATTTTTACCACATTGGTAATGATGAATAATACTTCAAATAAAATAACAAAATTAAATGAATCAATAAGAATCATGAACATTAATATATTCAAGTTTTAAAATATAAATACAATTTTCATGAACCTTCCTGGTTTGACCCTGTACCAGTCACTCGAGCCATTCTATGGAATGGATAGAAGGGTGTTCCAAATCCCCATAAGAAAGAAACTATTGTCAGGCGTCATAAAAAAAATGTTGGGAATGATTTGGCCTTTAAAAAGACAAATACGTTATCATAAAATGAAAAAACATATAAAAAACATATAAACAAAAAAACTAGAAGTAGAATAGATATAAATGAAGCAATGAGACATACATAAAGGTCCCTCGTGGGTCACCATAGAACATACAATACGCTCACACAAATAGCGATTCCAAACTAGAGGAACATGAAATTGAAATCAAAAGTAGGTGGGAGAATTGATATTCCTAGTAGGATATCCAAGATACAACAATGCCCTATACACTTTCCATTTATATAAAATCTGATACATGATATTTTAAAAATATGACATAATAAAATAATGTTTTCCATTATATTCAAATTCATTTATCATGTTTTAATTTTCATGTTAAGAATTTAACACCCTGTACATTTATAAAATAGGATCCACTCATTGATTGACATTTAATATATAAGGAACCCAATTGATATTAAAATATGGGTTTCACAAATAAGGAATCATGTATGAAACCACTGAAATGGAAAACACATTATAAAAACCATGGTTAATCCCTAAGTAGTTTGTGTTAGTAGGGGGCCTAGGATCTGCGCACGTTAGTGAATTGTAGAATAGGATCCACAATTATCTATGTTTTCATGCACGAGATTATAGTATGGAACAAACTCATAACCTAATGGTATACAATCATCACAAATGTTTGGTTTGTGTTGAATTGAAAATCCTACTAGTCAAAATCATGATGAACCACTTATGTATCATCTATAATTATAGTTCGAGTCCGCCCAACTAGACTCTTAGGTCTCCCATTACTCTCCAATTCACATGGTGGTGAGATTAAATTTAGAAAACATAGATTTTATTATCATATTCATTACATGAAAACACATCCGACCTGTCACCCTCGATATACCTCCTTGAGTGCATCCCACATTTTTCCATTATAGAATAATGTAAAATTGTCCATACAAGGCACAGATCACAAATTGTATATTCAATAGACACATCAATTTCATAAACATGGGGGCATGCCTCAAGAGAGGCTTTTCATTTTTGTAAAACATTTTTATGGTTCCAAACAATATTAATTACATATAGGGAACACTTTTAAAACTAACCTCATGAAAGCCCAAAAGAATTTAGAAATACACATTAGAAATTAAAAACCACATGGGAAATCATTTTTAATGAAAATTCCCATAAGAACAGTTGATGTTAGAAATACATTTCAATTTCCAAAACAAATGTAGAATCATTTCTTGAAAACTAATTTAGATTTCACAGCATGATTATATATAAAAAATGTAAAACATATTTCTAAAACAAAAAATCAATTACGAAATTCAAACTAAATGCATAATTACAGGGGACCTACCTCAAGGTAGAACTATTCCATCCACTTCGGCTCTTGGGGATTTCTAAATTAAATTTTTCTCACCCCTACTATGTATACAAACCATTATATAAATGTAAGGACACCAAGTTCCTATGTACAAACCTACATGGCCATGAACATGTGCAAGAAGATCCTTACCCATATTCTTATATTCATATACTAATCATCGCTCACAATCGTATGCATATATATATGGGAACACCTAGACACATACATATATATTCACTTCCATGGATGACTATACATGTAAAGGGTGAAACCTCACATATATATATACTTAATTATGAAGGTGCAGGTGAGTCACCTTAGACCTAGTGACTCCAAACAATGAAGTAGAGCTCAACACACTTCAACTCAAATACTACAAACCATGAAACGAAAAAAGGCGAAAATTAACATGGTACAAAACCAATAAACGACATAAAATCCATTACAAAGATGGAGGTTTCAAACCAAAATATACCAAATCTCCTCCCCTTCGTTTCTGGTTGATGGAGTTCCCATGAATAAGTCTCAGGGGACTATTCACACAACCTTAAACCAAAAGAAATCACAAAAACTAAATCCACCCCCAACCTAGTTTATCAATTAATTAATTAATTAATCATTCTAATATTTAATAAATAAAATGCACCCAAATGAACAATAGGAAGAGATAAATGGAACTATAATCAATCACATAAACAACATAATCCTTGTATGAAACAAGGGGGTTCAATAAGCGAAAACGAATATCACATCACAAATTCCAATAATACCTTCACTCAATTGATAAAAATTTAAAAATCCATATATATAAAATATGAAATATCAAACACAATTTCAAAGGAAGGAAAAAGCATATTCAAGCATACAAACATAAATCCATGGAAACTCCATAAACATTTTATAAAATCAAACAACATTTTTATATTAAGGAAAACCATCGAACACCAAGGTGACCCACAGTAAAACCCAATTTTCCTAAAGTATAATAATCTACTTTAATTCATTCTGAAATCTTTTATTGTAATATTTATCAAAAATATTGAATGTATAAAACTTAATTTCAAAACCAAGTTGTATTTTTGAAATTCAATACACAATTTTATCGAAGGAAAAACTAAACAATGAATTAAAAGTATAGAAAACCAAGACCCACAAATGGGAATCATTTTTTGAAACCCAATACAAGTCCCAAGAATTTCCATTTCCATCCAACCATTTTTAATGAGGCCAATCAGAATTCCTATAAAATGGAAAATCACTCATAGATTCCAAACAACAAATTTGAATTAATGTGAAAACACCATTTGAAATCATTTGATGTCACCCAAAAATTTATAATAAATCTCCATTTTTAAGAATTCATTTTCACCCAATTAAAACTAAACCGGTCCAAAAGACATTGCCTTACTTTAAAACCATTAAATGGGCACAAATTCATTTCATATAAATCTTAGCACAATTAAATGTTGAAAATTAATTCAGAAAACAATGACTTAAGAAACAAACAATTTATAAAAAGGCTAAAGATCACAAAAATGTGTTGAAATCAACACAAGCCTATCAAATATATTCTATCTTGCATCAAAGGGAAATAGTTCACAAACATATCATAATTCTATAGGAATAAAATTTTATTGAGACATGTACTTCAAAGAAGAGAATATACAGCATAAATACTTCGGCACATGAAAAACATGATAAAGACTTCACCTCACATATGCACATATATATTCTTATATATATTTATATAACCTCATTATATTATACATTATTCTAGTACCATGAAGGGAAATTCAACTTGAAGGAATATATATCCACATGTAACTATAAATGTTAATTGAACAACAAATTAAGACATCAACATTCTAAAACAATTATTGGAAACATAAATCACTATAGAACCCAAATAATGGATGATAAACACAATAGAGGAATAAAACACTTACCCTGGATGACAATGACCAGACAGGATGAGCAAATACACTTCACATTTGACAGCAGATACTAGAATATGCCCTAAGTCAACCAAAGAGAAATTTTCAAAACCAAACAATGGATGAAAAAAAATAAAATCAAATTAATCTAAGACCAAGGGTTTGGCTGAACGAAATGGGGTGATAAATTGGGGAAATCCTACAAAATTAAATGAGATCAATACGGTAGATGGTCCTACAATGATTAACCGAACAATATTGGCCAAGTAGGAAACATCACACAAAGGAGAGGACATGCTGGAGGGGAGGCGTGCAAACATGCGAGGGGAGGAGCAATGTGCACAATGTAGTATGGGGGAGAACAAAGGGGGAAAATAATTAATGAAATAATATATAAAATAAGGAAATAAAAAAATAAGATAAAATATATAATAGATTATTAAATAATAATAATCTTATTAAGAATTTTAAAAACCTCCAATTATAATAATCATAAAATTCATAATAACATAATAATATTATTACTAAAACCCATAATATTATTATTATTACAATTAAATTGTTTTCCATATATTTAATCTTATTTCATTTCAACATTAATATGATAATTTTCATTTTACTTTAATAAAACTCAAAACACATATATAGATAAGATAAATAAACAAAATAACCCTGCCCACAAGATGTTGTGTCGGGGTGTGACAATTCATCGCAACAAAAAAACTATATGTCCATAGAATTTCAACCAACAAAATGAGAAATCAATGTCTTATATGAAACTAAACAAGGCTAACAAAATCACAAACTCGATGTGACTTTTCACTCCATTAGTCACACCCGAGAAAATCAATGGAAATATGAGAAAAAAAAGAAGATCTATCAGGAAATGAGGAGGTTTCTTCCCACCACAAGAATGCGACTAGCACGACCAAAATTGAGACTCTCAGCACGGGCTATGGTTGGAACGTCTCCCTTGATTCGAAGAGAAAACTACCATCATATACCAAAACACCCATAAAAACCTCTCTCAATGATGGAAGAATAAGATAAATGATGTATCTTCACACTAGTTAAGAACCAATGAGTGTAAAGAAATTTATCTCATACTAATACGAGAAACCCCATGAAAACAGACCCACAAACACTATAAAAAACCAAATACCTACCACAAGTGATTCCCAACGAAAGACCCCAAACCGAACGGAAGACCATACCCCGATTCCTTATATCTCATGATGCATGTATCACTAAAATGATCACATCCTAAAATAATAATTTGTCACCAAAGGAGATAGAAACTCAAAAAACTATCATTTAGAGATGCAAATCCAAATAGAGACCACATTCTATGCTCACATATGAGGAGGAAAAACTATTGGAATTACAAGAAGATGAGATCGCCTTGCCTTCCTAAAACGAAATTTATGTATTAAAATAACAAATAAAAAATGAAGAAATTATAAATATATGCATCTTATAGTAAAATAAAACCTTCAACAACAAGAGATCTACATCATATAAATTTAAACCATCCATATTTCAGCACTGTAAATAATATTAGACCAGGGTTTCCCACACCCAATAATTCTTGATTGTGTCAATAGTATCACTCCTTGATCTGTGGCTAGAGCTCTGATGTTGTGAAGTATTAGTTACCCCATAGTTACGAGCATATATTGGTCAAAAATCTGTCAAATTTTGTTGCTAGAAGATCCTCTATAAGTTTCATAAATGGCAACATCAATGACATGACTTTAGAATATAATGACAAGGAATTTTAAATTACTCAATACTTCCACAATAGAAGAAAACAATTAGTGGCCTGATTAATATATGTTGGAATTGACAAGAACACATGTTTGAAATTGGTTTGTCCATCTCACCCTCCTCGCTAGATAGGGAACCATCCCGAAAACAAAAAATATTTGGTCCTTGAACACTAGATGAAGACCACACTCATGTGAATCATTAACTGATTATATCACATTACCTCCAGAGAATGTTAATAAACCCCGTGAAAATGCATGACATTAGCTTTTAATATTTGTTGGCTTTTCATGGGCACTCATGAGCTCTATCAAATTCCTCACTATGACTTCCTCAAGATTAAACCAGCAGACAAGAGTGGTATTAAACACATTCTCTCAATCATCCCATCATACCCGACACTGGGATTATCTCTTCCACCAATCCAAATTTGAACCATCAAATGAATGCGAACTAGCATGATATCTTAGAGGGTTGAGAGTTTTTAATATCCTAAAAACAACGAAGAATTCACCATGATGGTCTGCTACCTTCAACAGATCTTGATAACTATGGAATATGGACAAAAACCAAAACACATTCAATTTCACAACTCCGCTACGAGTTTAGGTAGAACCCCCAACTAGTTGAGACACACTGGAATCATATGGGACTTTTCTTGGTTTCATAAAAAAAATAAGCACAAATCGGAATAAAAACTCACCATAAATCATAATTCCACACATCAATCACAATATAATCTTCAAAATCAAACCAACATTCTAACCAAAATCCAGTATCACAATACCAATAACCCCTTAAAAACGATTCCAAACACAAAACTAGAACACTATATAATTTCTTATTCAATTTCCAACATTTAGATTTCCTAATTGAGAACCATTTTTCTATAAACAAAACAACTTAATTATCTTCCATTGGTATCCCATGAAGTTGCATATATACATATACCCTTGTTATAGATAATCCATCCATCCACACATAGCACAAATTTTCCATGTTCCATTTTCATTCCTTTATATATGTGATCTATCTTAGGAATACCAAGGGATAATTCAAAATATATAACATTTTCAAAACAAATCATTCAATGTAATGCACAAATTATCAACCAATTTGAAAATGTCACTTATCATTAGAAAAGTACATTGACAAATTACAAAAAAAAAAATTCAACTCACCTTCCCAAAAGTGTTACTATGATCACAAAACAACTTCTAAAAAACCTCCCATTTTTCCCTTGGAAATAAATGTATCAATTAATAGAAAACAATTTCCATTTCAAACCCACTTTTCCACTACAATCCCACATGTTGTTTTAAAAAAAACCATTTTCTAGGAAACATTTTCATATTTGAAATCCTCTCAAGTCATTCAACACTAATCTCAAACATAACTCACAAAAAAACATCCAAAAATTAGGGACTATTGGTTTTTCCAACCCGATAAAATGGATTTGTAGACCATGCCCTGAGCTAGCATTAACCATAGGAACCTATTTCAATAATTCCTTCTTTCCATGCACGAGCCATTAGTTAGAATCACACCCAAAACCTAGTGGACTCCAATCATCCAAATTGTTTAGTTACTATTGTAGCATCAATCCTTCTAGGAAAAACTAGGATGAACCACTTACGCATCATCTAGTGTAATACTTGTTTTCTACCCACCTAGATATATAGGTTTTCCATTGTTCTCTATTACAAGTGGTGGTGTGTTTTTATTAAGAAAACTTATATGTTATTATCATTATAATTTCATAAAAACACATCCATCCACCCTCCACCAAGCTCCATCCATGTGCACATCCCCACTGTTTTTGTTACACAATAATGCACAATCCTCCTTTCTATGAAAAGATCCTAGATCATATATTCAAAACACATATCAATTTTTTAAAAGACGGAGTACGTAAAAACAGGGTTTTCTTTTTCATAAAGCATAATTAAGGTGTAGTATGGGTTTTATTACATAGAAGGAACACTTTCTATAAATAAATATCTGAAAAGTTAAATTCCATTATAAATACACATTACCAATTAAAAAATACTTGGGAAATCAATTTTCTCGAAAGTTCACTAAAGGGCAATGGGCATTAGAAATACATTTTAATTTCCAAAACAATGGCATAATCAATTCCTTCATCCAAAACCATATTTCATAGCATGTGTATATAGAGTAAATGTATAACATATTCATAAAACAATAAAAAAATTTGAAATTCAAATTAAAGGCATAGGGAAATGGGATCTACCTCAAGGGGGATCCAATCCTTCCACTTTGGCTCTGGGAACATTCTAACTAAATCTTTCTGCTCCACCATTATGTATACGCACCATCACATACATGTAAGGACTCCTAGACCCTATGAACACACCCACACAACCATGGAAATATGGGAGGGGATCCATACACATATGCTTAAATGCATATACTAGTCGCCACTCACCTATGTATGCATTTTCATATATATATATATATACATGGTCACACCAAGACACATACATGTATATTCATTATAATGGAACACTATAAAAGTAACATGGGAACCTATATATATATATATATATATATATATATATATATATATGTACACACACTTACATATGCACATTCTGGTGAGTCGCCTTAGTCCCGACGACTCAAAACCAGGAAGAAGAATTCAAAACACAACACCAAAACTACTACAAACATTAAAAAGAAACAAATAAATATGTTAATAATCATGTAACAACATAAAATCCCTACATCTGATGGTGGTGATGAACCTAAATATTAAGAACCACTTTTCCATTGGTGGATAAAAATTGATTTTACATGAATAGGTCTGAGGGTAGCATTCATATGACCTTAAACCATATAAAATCAAAACAAACTGAATCTATCGCTATCCTAGTATTTATATAAATTAATTAATAAATCATTATATTATTCAATAAATCAAGGGATCCCAGAATAACAATATGAATATATTAATAGAACAATAATCCATCAAAAAAAACTACATAAACCTCAAATGAAACTGTGGGGGTTCAATAAAGGATGAAAAATATCACATCACAAGTTTCAACTGGGCCTTTACTCATTTCCTACACATTTGATTATCCACTTCTAAAAAGATCATAAATTTCATACAAAATTACAAATAAATGAATAATATAACTCAAGGGTACCCACGGTAATCCAGGCAGACTCTTTTTCCTTATAATAAAACCATACACCCTTTTTAAATTAAAGAATCCAATCAAACAGAATGATAGTCCATGCAAAAACTCATTTGGCATAATATCCAATAATAATGAGTATTTCATACTAATAACACGTGTTAAAATTTTTATCAAACTTTATTAATTTAAAAACCACAATTTCAATACAATATTTTATTTGTGAAAAGAAATCAACCATTTCATCCAATGAAAAACATTCCAAATCATTCAAAAATATTACAAAACCAGCTGCCTCATGTGGAACTCATTCTTTGAAAACCAAAAAATCCCCATGGTTTCCCATTAGTATCAAAAAAATTAATGAGGCCAAAAAAATTCCCACAAAAAGGAAAACCATTGACATATTCCAATCCACAATTTAAAAAAAAATATAAAATCACATCTGAAATCATTTGAGGCCACAACAGAATTAAAAAAAATATTCTATTTAATACGTCATTTAAAGTGAAAAATCAAAATCGGGACAAGGCCAATTTCCCCACATTAAAACCATTAAAAGATCCAAAATTCATATCATGAATTCCTAGAATAATTAAATATTGAAAATTTAATCATAAAATGAGGTCTCATGAAACCAATCATTTATGAAAAGGTTGAGGAACACAAAAATGGATTCAATTCAACACAAGGCTATCAAATATATTCATACTTGAACCAAAGAGAAATAAAGAACCAGCATATCAGAATTCCAAAAGAAATGAATTTCATACTGACCCCTACCACAATGAAGAGATGATAAAGCCGAAAGACATTAGCACTTGAATCCCTTGATGAATAATTCCTTGTACATTCACCCACATAAATTATTATTATATATATATATATATATATCCTTAATACATTATACATTTTACCTACACCGTGAGGGAAAATGTGAAAGGAAGTCAGACACACACACACACACACCCATATACATGTGAGTGCAACACCTAAAAAATCCATCAATAATATATAAAAATTCTACAAATCCTAAATCACTATGGAATGAAAATATATGGTTTGAAACACTGCTTTAGATTCAAACAGATACCTCGAATGAGTGCAACAAGCTAGGATGATCCAGCCCACTTCACATTTGGTGGTAGATGATAGAATATGAATAATGTAGACTAGAGGGAATTATGCATACCCAAACGACAGATGAACCATAATGAAATTAGATTAATGTCACGACCCGTCCCCCGGGGACCATTCCAGGACTACCCCATGACCGCCTTCCTTAGTTCAGGGGTTGTAGACTAGCACCAAATGCTTAGATCCCTAGGAATGGAATGGAAATTATTTTATGTCCTTGAAACACACAACCAAGCACACATCAAGATTCAAACTCAAGTAAACTGAATAGAAAATATAGTGAGTACTTTTACGAAAGGGGGGGGGGGTCAGAATACTTGTCCAGCTAGAAAGTACAAGGAAAACTGGAAAGTATAAGATAGCTGAATGTACATGTAACTGGAAAAACTCTTATGATCACCCACCAAGGATCCAACTTAAATGGTAGGTATAGCTCTCGATCAGTCATCTATGCGAAATGCCTCGTCTTTGTACACCTCTCATCTACCTTCAGTCCTGGTACCCTCATCCTTAGTCAGCGATGTATATTGCATGCATCAACACAATAATGTTCAAGAATAGCCCATTCTAGGGGTGAGTATAACGATACTCAGTAGGGATCCTGAGACCCTCAAGGTATCACAAAATCCACCAAGGATAAACCACAAAGTATGAAATAAATAGATAATCCTACATAGTTATATGCCCATACATATACCTAATTTATCATGTAATCCATCTTAATCATGAAGAAACACATAGGTTCTAACATAGCTCCCACCATGTATATCTTTAGGTATAGTAGTAGAGATGATTAGATGTAACTACTAAATCATAAAACTCTATTAAGAGGCTTTTCTACGAACTTTTATAGAAACACTAGGAGCTGAACCATCCAAGGTCACTGGAGCTGACCTACACAGAATTGCTAGGAGCTAACCCACAAAGGATGCCAAAGAGATGACTCGCATATGATCACTAGGAGCTGAACCACATAGGATCGATGGAGTTGACCCACATAGGATCACTAGGAGCTAACCCACACAAGATATATAGGAACTGACCCACACAAGATCGCTTGGAGTTGACTAACTCAGAATATTTATGAGCAAACCAACACAGGATCGCTAGGAGCTCACCCACACAGGATCGCTAGGAGCTAACCCAAACAGTATTGCTTGGAGCTGAACCACACAAGATCATTAGGAGTATACCCACACAGGTTCTCTAGGATCTAACCCACATATGATTGCTAAGATATGACCAACATAGTAATTCTATGATTTAACCTGATCTAGATATATAGGAGCACACTTCTCATCACATCCAACTACTGGGTTTCCTCACTCGGCTATCTCGTCTCTGAAAGAGTCTGTTCCCCATGCCACTGGTCGATTCTCTAACTACCATGATTTTCCATGAAGAAGTAACTCAATGGTATTCCACTTCATAGTGGTCTCATCGGAACAGACTGTGGGTCATTCAGACGCATGTTCTGTGAGTTATTAGACATTTAGTCCCGAGGTCCCAGTTAGATTTGTGCTCGATCCAACCCAACCATTCCCCAATTTTTTTACAAAACTGCAGTGGGTTATACCAAAGGGTCCATATCGCTCCATGATTTCCAGCTCCGCTAACGGTTCATTTAATGGATGTTTGGTGCCAACGATATGGAAAAAGTAATGTCAATGGGTTGTAGTGGGCACTTGTCTGGTATGGCCCAGTTGAACTGACCCGACACGTCCTGGATTGGGTCGACCCTGTTTGGGTCAACATAGAATTACCTGCTGGGTGGCCTGACCAATTGGGTTTGGCCTAGCCCGTTGGGTGGCCTGGCCTACTGGGTCTGGCTCGGCAGGCCGCAAGGGGCTGTGCAGGGCCGCAGGTGGCCACGAGGTTGTGGAGGGTGTCGTGAGGGTGCGAGACCGTAGAGAAACTCATTTATGGTTGCCTGGTGGGCGTGAGGCCATGGGGTTGTTCGGCCGAAAGGGAAAAAACTGCTCGAGTGACGGCTCTTCCCTGATGGTAGCAGTGGATTAGACAAAGGATCGGCCCGACGCCTACAGATCGGGCAACGGATTGGCCTGGACGGCAGTAGCTGCTTGTCCCGGACGGCCGCGGAGGCTCGCCACGGATGGAGGCAGCGGCTTGGACAATGGTGGCGGCTCAGAAGATGGTGGAGACTAAAACTGACAGGGGCGGCTCGGATGGAGGCAACAGCTCGGCCAGATGGCGGCATCTCAGATGACAACAGAGGCTCAGATGGCCGCGGCTATTCGGACGGTGGTGGTGGATCGGCCAGACAGCGGTGGCTCAAAAGACGGCAGCAGCTCGGCCTGACGGAATCATCTCAGACGGTAGCGGGGGCTCAGACGGTTATGGCAGTTTGGGTGGTGGCTCGGCCGCAGATAGTGGTGGTGGCTCGGGCGGTGAGGTGGCGGGTGGCTACAGCGGCTCTAGTGGCGAGGCCGTGGATGGAAGGGTGTCATACCATCACCAGCAGCCGGTTTAGCAGGCCTCTCTCTTCATTCCTCATCATGGTGTAAGACACATTCTTCTATCGTGAAGAACACAAAAAATTATGAATGGTGGAGGGGTCAGGCCATGATTTTTTGGCCCGCACTCTCCACATTAGAGTAGTAAAAAGCGTCTCAACAAAATTAGGAGTCAAGAATGAAAAAAACATCAATTTAAAATGAATAGTGGATCAAATCATTTGGGTTTATCCACATTCTCCATGCTTTCTACAATGATAAAATTAAAAGAGAGAAATCAAGAATTTAATATAACCCCTACCATGGATTTTTCATTAAATTTGACACAAGAAGGATTTACAGACATAGATGAAGTCGTAGACGAATTTGTACCATGTTGGAGGATGTCAAAGATATCAACATTCACCGCTCCTGCCATATGCCTCCAATCTCAGGCTCGTTCATTTGTTCTTTGTAGAAGATGGCATTCTTCGTCAGCGAGATCATTCTTTGTTGGAGAAGCATAATGTTTCTCCATGTTTTGGGCATCACGACACATTTCCATTTCTTTGTCGCATGGTGAAGCCATCCCAAATAATCTTCCCAAGCTCCATAGAAATAGATGATGGGGGAAGGTATGTAATGATCGTGGAATTTATGAAATTTTATTTATTAGGAACCTTCCTAAATTACAACTATGTTGTTATATAATATTTTAAAAGTGTCATAAAAATTAATTTATGTTATCACAATTAATTGGGAGGATTCCAAGGGACTTCCACACATTTAAGAGGGGTCCGGTTGGTCCCCACCACCATGAATTCACAAAAGGGCGGTTTTGTTTATGTGGTCCCCACCTATTTTACAACAAGATATAGGTTTCAACAAAATAAAATGTTAAACATTTTAATTTTAATATTATTCTTTCATGAAAATCACAAAAACTATTTTTCACCCTTGACCAACTGCCATCGAGGTGAATGTCTGCATCAGCAAAAATTGGCACTGTGAGTTCAAGGGTGTCCTCAGATTTCAAATCGATGAAGTAGATCAAAATATAGAAAAACATGATTACACGTTTACTGAAAGTACCCAAAAAGAGATCAGAAATCCATTCAAGGCATTTCGGGCCTCGTAATCACACGCCCTCAATTTTGGCGGACTCAAAAATTTCCCATTTATTTAAAAGAAATTACATACAAATTCTAGGTCTTTAAATTCTCCCCACCTTAGGGATTTGTGTTCTTGAAAGCGACATCACAAAAATTATGAAATAAAGTTGGGAAATTGAGCACAAATATAGGCCTCCCTCTCCCATGTTCTCTACAATAGGTTCTCCTACTACCAGTGAAGGCACACTAGAGGTATCGACCACCCACGTAGGACCTGCTCTTATCAATCATAAATCTCAAATAGAACCTTCGAAAACATCTTTTCACTGTCGATGTCTAGCTCACCGTGGACGATGACTTAATATGGGTCATTCACGTATCTCCTCAGTTGGGATACATGGAAGCGGTCATGCACCCGGTGCAATTGAGGTGGAAGATATGTTCAATATGCCACCTCACCAACTCTGTTGAGGACCTGAAAATGTATTATTAACCTCGAAGATAACATGCTACCTCGGCCGAATATCTGTATACCTCATCTCGGGGAGACCCGTAGAAAGGTTTGGTCACCATTCTCGAACACCAGAGGTCTCCTTCTCCTGTCGGCATAAGACTACTGCATGCTTTTTTCAGTCTTCATATTCTCCTGAATGATGTAAACATTCACCGTGGTAGCTCGTACCATCTCTGTTCCCACTAGTACAGACTCCCATGGGCCAGTCCTGCACAATGTTGATCTGCAGGGTGGCCCGTAAAATGCCTCAAAAGGTGTCATCTCAATGTTGGAGAGATAGCTATTGTTGTATGAAAACTCCACCAATGGGATGTGATACTCCAATCTGTGACTTTTGTTGAGGACGCAAGTATGCAGAATGTCCTCAAGAGTCTGAATGGTTCTCATAGTCTGGCCATCCGTCTAAGGAAGGTAGGTGATGCTCAAACGATGATGTGTCCCGAAAGCCTCCTGAAACCCCACCAATAGCCGGGAAGTAAAATTTTCATCACGATCAGAGAAAATAAATGAGGGTACTCAATTTAGTTTCACCATCTCCTACACAAAAAAAAAGCCTCCCAATCTCTCTTCTAAACCCTGCTCTATGATCAGTAGAAGGTGGGACGACTTGGTGAGCCTTTAGATGATCACCCAAATTGAGCCACTTACCCTATATATATGTGGAAGTCCTCTCATGAATTCCATGGATATTCAATCCCACTTCCACTCTAGGACCACTAAAGGCTAAACCAAGCGTGCTGGTACCTGATGCTCTCCCTTCACTTACTGGAAGGTGCGACACCAAAGACACATACTTTGCTATTACGATCTAACTTTACAGCCAACAGAGATGTCGTTGGAGGTCTTGGTACATCATCACCACTCCAGGATGTACCTCTAGAGGGGATGTGTATAAATCCCTCAACACTTACTTCTGAAGTGTCACTGGTACCATGTTATTTCCTCTAAAGATGATGACATGCCCCCACCTTTAGAAAACCAATCAGGTGCCTACTCTGTTGATATCTGAGCACGTCGGCCTCGAAGTCAGCATCCCAAGGCTGTGCCTACCTAACTCACTGAAGAAGTGGGGGTGTGACTATAAAATACTGAACGAATGCAACTCCATCTCGATCCACAAAAGATATCTGCAAAGCGGCCAACTATTCTGTCTCCTCGCCTAGAAGCTATATACTAGTCATCTTGTTGATTGCATCGACCACAACATTCCCCTTCCCATGAGTATAGACTATCTCAATGTCATAGGTGTAGAGGAACTCAAGCCATTGTCATTGAATCATGTTTTGGTCCTTTATATAGAAGATATACCTGAGACTCTTGTGATCAATGTACATGGTAAGGTGTTCCCCCAAGAGATAGTGTCGCCTCATCTTCAAGATGAAAACCACAACTGCTAACACTTGGTCATGAGTAGCATAGTTTAGATCATGTTGTCTCAGCTGTCAATACCCATATGTGATCACCGCCCAATCCTACATTAGGGAACTTCTGAGCTTTGTCCCTGATGTGTCACAGTAGTCTTTGTACCCTATTACCTCCTATGGATGTATCAAGATGGGGGAAATAGTCAGCCTCTACCTCAACTCTTGAAAACACTATTGGCCTCTCACCAACCACATGATGTGTAGTCTCTTATTCGTCAATTCTGATTATGGTTATGCAACTCTGGAGAAATATGGCACAAATCTCTCGTAGTATCCAGCCAAACCTTGGAATCTTTGTACCTCTTTCACACTACTGGGTGGCTCCAAAGAGCGTACCGACTCAATCATTGCTGGATCCACTGAAACTCTAGCATCTGATATGACATGTCCCCTAATGTGAGCCTCTTGGATCCAAAACTAGCACTTCGAGAGCTTACCATAAAGATGGTGCTCTCCGAGTGTGTCAAGTATCACCTACAAATGGTAGGCATGCTCCTCCTTAGTAGTAGAGTAGATCAGAATGTCATCGATGAAGACTACTACAATGCGATCACGGTATGGCTGAATGATCTTGTTCATGAGTGTCATGAACACTTCTGAATCATTGGTTATACCGAATGACATATCCAAGAACTCGTATTGGTCATACAAACATCTGAACGCTATCTTCTGCACATCCTCGTCTCTCACTCTGAGCTGGTGATATCCTGATCTGAGGTCTATCTTCAAGAACCACCGTGCTCTCATCAGCTTTTCAAATAGGTCATCAATCCTTGTAAGTGGGTACTTGTTCTTCACGTTCACCTTGTTCAGGTGCTGATATTCGACAAAAAGTCTCAATCTCCCATCTGCCTTCTTGGAGAACAGAATCAGGTCTACCCATGGAGAAACACTAGGCTAAATGAATCCCTTCCCCTGCAAGTCCTCTATATCCTCCCTCAGCTCATGAATCTCCTCGGGATCCATACGATATGCTGGTGTAGATATCGGTTCTATCATGGGGTACAAGTCAATCTAAATGTCCACCTCTCTATGAGGCGCTAGACCCGGAACATAATAAGGGAAAACATATGTGTTCTAGTCCACCACTACAAGATAACTCGGACTCTCCACATCAACCGCTCCAAGGGTATGGTTAGAAAACTGATGAGTGATCCACTGCACTCACCTCTGGGTAAATCAATCTTGTGCTACAAAGGCTCCCTTCACTTCGATAAAGGTAAACCTAGTCCCATCAGTGTGGACACACTGCACATTGTGCCTAATAAAGTCTATATAAGAACAGACTGTACATAACTAGTCCATACCCAAGATGATGTCATAAGGCCTCGACGCTACTACTAGGAGATCCCAGCTAAATCTCTGACATCCTAAAATAAGATCTCATGGCCATCACTAGTTTGTAATCATCGAATCCTCTCATGTAGAAGTCTCTAGCTGTAAGGATCGATCCAACGACTCCATCAGAATCTCCATGCTATGAATGAGGGAAGTAGCAATAAAAGAATGACTAGAACCCATTTCGATAAGAACTATAGCTTAGTTTGTGTACACAGATAACGTACAAAATTTCATCATGAGAGAACTATGATCATAGGCCTCAGCTTCCTGGAGCTGAGATATTCCATGTCCACCTACACCAAGCGGCCAGGGTGGACCACCTTATGGTGGTGGTGGTAACATCTCGAATCGTCTCCCACCACCAGCAGCATGACCAGATCCTCTGCCATATTTGACTACTATGTGTGGACCTCATTAGTTGAACCTTTGTCATTGCCTGCGCTGCCCTTCGACCATCTACAGTTCATCCATATGACGAGTCAGACAGTCACGAGCCATGTGACCCTGCTCCCCACATGTTCATCAATGCCCACTCCAGGTATGACTGGCTCCACCTCGGTTGCCCCATACTACCGATCCTGAATCATGCGGTCTTCCACCTCCAGGTTTGGTCCTCTTAGGCCTCTTTGACATCTGTCTACAGCCAGTTGTAGAAGACTCTGCTATGTGATGACTGGTGGGGGGTCTTGCTGCATTTTACTACTCCTTAAAGAAACACTCCACTAAGAGGGAACTCTCTAAAACCCCAACCTGAATCGGGATGCTGAGTGAGATCATCGAAGCCCTTCTCTCCTTCCTATGCCCCTGCTCCAAGGTTCAGCCCCTGAAGAATGGGTCTTGTGCAATATTTGTGGAGTAATGTGAGAGGTCAGTGAACCTCATAGAGTACGGAGCTATAGTCTTGCTGCCCAGCTTCAGATAAAGCAGCTCTTATATGCGCACTACGCCAAGATTCGCTGGGACAAACTCTGACAGAAATAGGCTCTCGAAGTCTGCCCAGAGAAGTGTCACCTCATCATGAACTTAGAGCATCAACCTCCACCCCCGGACTATTGAAACCTATAAAAAGGCTAGCGTCAAGGATGGCCATGAGATCGGTTTGTGTTCCTACTTGTCTAAATACTATAACCACAACCTGCATCCAATCCTGAGCCACATGTGGTTTTGTCTCTCCCATGAACTTGCGTAGCCTCTAGCAATGGAAATCCTGAAACACACTCAAGAAATGTGCACCTTATGCTGTTTTGGCTGGTGGAATACGTGGCCCAATGGGTAAAGATACCACTATTTCCTCTACTGGAGCCTCTACTGGAAAGGGGACCTACACTGAGGCCTCTTCGCTCGGTGGGCTATCAGTGCATTCAACTCTCAGAACCCTTACTAGCTGTCAGCGTGGAGGAATCCAAAAAAGAAACATGTGTTCCACAGTCAATAAGTTATACCTTGTGAGATGAATCAATGAGATCATAGAAAAATCATCAAAACACACACATAATTAGTGTTTTCATGCACTATATCGGAATTCCGAAGACTAGGTCTATGTGTATAGATACGTCGGCAGCCTCACCAACATTGGTTTCCCTAAAATGATAACCACACTCACTACACATAAAACTATTTCTGTTAAAAAAAGATCACAGTCTTATGATCTATGGTAGAACCAACTCCTCTGATACCAATTTTTCAGGACCCGTCCCCCAGGGCATGTGCTGTGACTACCCCAAGCCCACCTTCCTTAGGCCAGGGGCTAGCGACTAGCACAAAATGAGTAATTCCCAAAAACTGGGAAGACATTTCCCTTATGACCTGAAAACATGAAACCAAGAACGAAACATGATATGAACTCAATTAAAGTGAATAGTAAATAGAGTGATTACAGTAAGAAAAAGTGGGGCTAGAAAATATTCCCATCTATAAAGTACAAGGAAAACTGGAATGTAAAATACAAATCAATGTACAAGTAACTAGAACATCTCCTATGATCACCCGCCAAGTATACTACATGAATAGTAGGTACAACTCTCAATCATTTGTCTCTATGGTATGCCTCGTCTAGGTCCGCCAACGAGCTACCTCTAGTCCCGGTACCCTCTTCCTCTGTCTGTGATGTCTGTCGTCCGCATCCTACAAAACAAATTTTGAGCATATCCCATGCATGGATGAGTATAATGATACTCAGTAGGGACCCCGAGACCCTTAAGGTTTCACAAAATACACCAAGGGTAAACCGAAAAGTATTAAATCAACTGATAACCCTACATAGGTGTATTCCCAAACATATACATAAGTTATAAAGTAATCCATCTCAATCATGAAGGAACATAGAGGCTCTGAATCAAATCACACTAGGTATATCATTAGGTAAAGTATTATAGCTGATAAGATGTAACTGTTAAATCATCATACTCTGTTAAAAGTCTCTACTCCTTACCTGTACAGAATCGCTAGGTTCTGAGCCACCCAGGATCGCTGGAGCTGACCCACAGAGGATCTCTTGAGTCTGACCCACACAGGATCGCTAGGAGATGACCCACACATGATCTCTAGGAGCTAACCCACACTGGATCACTAGAGATGACCCACACAATATTTCTAGAAGTTGACCCACACAGGATCGCTAGGAGCTGACACAAAAAGGATCTCTTGGAGCTGACCCACATAGGATCTCTAGGAGGTGACCCACACAAGATTTCTAGGAGCTAATCCACACTGAATCACTAGGAGTTGACCCAAACAGGCTCTCTAGGAGTTGACCCACATAGGATCACTTGGAGATCACCCAAATAGGATTTCTATGAGCTTACATTCACATGATCGCTATAAGCTAACCCGCACAGGATTTCTAGGAGCTGACCCGCATAGGATCACTAGGATCACTCTTCTCGTCACAACCATCTAATGGGTTTTCGCACTAGTTTTTCTCGTATCTGGGAGAGTCCATTACCCAAGACACTGCTCAATTCTATACATACAACTATATCCCATTAAGAATAAACTCAATGGTTTTCCACGTCATAGTGGTTTTAATGAAATAGACGGTGCGTCAATCAGACGCCCGATCTATGAGTTATTAGTCTTTTAGTACCGATGGCCTAGTTGATTCGTGATCGATCCAACCCAGCCTTTCCCCAAAATTATCCGAAACTCTAGTGGGGTATACCAAAGCGACCGTCTAACTCCAAAATTTATAGCACCACTTATGGTTCATCAAATGGATATATGGTTCCAATGTTTTGGAAAAAATTATGTAAATGGGTCATAGTGGGCCTGGGTCTTGTCTGACACGGTCAGACTGAACCGGCTCGACTCGGCCAGAGCCGACCCTGTTTGGGTCACCCGGCCGGTCCCGCTGGGTCCGGCTCGGCCAGTTGGGTAGCCCAACCCATTGGGTTCAGCCCAGCCTACTAGGCAGCCCGACCCGTTAACACCGGCCCAACCGGCCACGAGGGGCCGCAGAGGGCCATGGGTGGCTATGAGCCCACAGAGGGTGTCACGTGGGTGCGAGACCGTTGATCGACTCAGCTGGGGGGTGCTGCGAGGGCGTGAGGATGCAGGGTGGCATGACCGGGGCGGTTTGGCTGGAAGGGTGTCGACCACTTTGGTGACCGCTCCGCCCAGACGGGGGTAGAGGCTCGGACGGCGGGTTGACCGATATGGTGGTGGTAGCTCAAATGGAAGCTCGGCCCGGTGGGGTCAGAGGCTCAGAAGACGGCTCAGATGGTGGCTCGGATTGTGGCGGTAGAATAGCCCGGATGACAACGGCGGCTTGGACGGTAGCGGCCGCTCAGTCGACGGTAGTGGATCGCCCTGACGGATGCGGTTCAAATGACGGTGGTTGCGTGTCCCAATGGGGGAGGCTTAGATGGCGGCGGCAGCTTGGAAGGCAGCAGTGGTTTGGGTGGTGGCTCGGTCGTGGATAGCGGTGGCGTCACAGGAAGCGAGGCCGCGGGCGGCGGTGGTTACTCGAGTGGTGATGCCGCAAACAACGGGGCGTCATGCCTTTTCTGGTGATCGGTTTTTCCGACCTCTCTCTTTTTTCATCTTCGTGGTGTAATCCACCTTCTACCATTGCAAAGAACACAATAATGAAGAACAACATAGGGGTCCAACTATGTTTGTTTGGCCTGCACCCTCTACGATAGAGCGGCAGTAAGGAGCTCAAAAAAATTTGGATTCATGAACAACAAAAAAATCATTTTTAAACTAATTGTAGATAAACACATTTTGGATGATCCATGTTCTCCATTCCTTCCAAGAATGAGGAAATTAAACAAGAGAAAAAAGGAATTTAATAATAACCAACTATGTTGGATTGTTTACTAAAATTGGCCTGAGATGGAAGTACAATCATAGATTCGTCGTATATGAAGACGTCCCACATTGGAGGAAGTCAAAGATATTGTCATTCGTCACACCCTCCACACACCTATGATCCTAGTGTCATTCATTGGTTCGTCAAATTCGAAGGTGTTCATCAATTTTGAGAGAATTCTTTGTTGGAGAATTATAATGTTTCTCCATGTGTTGGGCGTTGTGACACTTTACCAGTGCATCGTCGCTTGGGGAAACTGTCCCAAATCCTCTTCCAAAGCGCCATATAAATAGGAGTGAGGGGAAGGTATGTAATGATCAAGGAATAAATGAAAGTTCATTTATTAGAATAATTTTTAAATTCCAACGATGTTGTTAATTTTTATTTAAAAAGGGTCAATCCAATTAAATAACATTAGCACAATTAATTGGGAGGATTTCAAGGGACTTCCCCCATTTAAGAGTGGTTCGGATGGTCCCCAAATCATGAATTCATAAAAAGTTTTATTAGTTCAGGTGGTTCCCTCCTCTTTAAAAACATGTGGGAGTTTTCAACAAATAAAAATCTTAAACATTTTTTTTATTTTATTATTTCAAGAAAAACAAAAAAAAAACTTTCACCCACGACCAACTACAGTCGAGGTGAACGTCTCTTTAAGAGAAAATTTCCATTGTGAGTTCAACGGTGTCCTCATATTTTAATTCCGTGCACCGGTTCAAAATTTACAAAAACTCACATGCATGTTTACTAAACGTACCCAAAAAAATTTCATAAATTAATTCTGTACACTCCATGCCTCAGTATCACAAGACATCAATTTATACGGACTCGTGAAATTACAATATATTTAAAAAAAATACCTGTAAATTTTTGGTCATTAAAATTAATCTACAACCTAGGGTTTTTCCAAACATAATGGAGTGACAGTGTGGGGTAAACCTTCCATATTAATGGAGAAGAAAATGGAATAAATTCTTACCTTATACAATTGAACATGATTCATAAAGGAACCTGTAAGAAACATCAAAGGTAACATAAGACATGTGGGAGGGGAGGTGTGTGGCCATAAGAGGGTATGAGTTTCATGCACGAAGTAGAGGTAGGAAGGACAAGAGGGAAAAAATAATTATATAAATAAAATAAAAAATAAAATATTAAATGAAAATAATATTATATAATTAAAACATTATTTAATAATAACAATGATAATAAGAATATAAATAAACTCCCATAATAATAATAATGATTTTCATAATAAAATAATATTAATATTAATAGTAACCATAATAAAAATGGTATTATTATTAAATTGATTTCCATTTTTTATGAAATTTCATTCTGAATTAAATTTCATAATTTTTTTACTTTAACTAACAAAAAAAATATAAATAAAACAATAAAATGAAAATGTGACCACATGATGAAAATTAATAGCGTTGCAGAAATTTTTATGCACCTAATAGAATAATATCAGTTCCTAACCTCGTATGTATCAAGAGTTATGTAGATTGAGACATAATTTCTTTACCGATTTTGAATCTTTTGAAACATATATCCAATGAAATAATTTTCATAAAATGGATATTAAAATTATGATATGTATAATTATAAGAATAATATAACACATTAAGGCGGATTATATATACAACACAAAATAATTTAGTTGTGAACTTGTTATGTATCTAAAAGATATAAAATGTGACATGAGAAAACACTTACATTAACAATTCCCTTTTCATTGTACACATTTAATCATTATATATTTTAAATATAAGTTTATTTTACATATACCACATTACCATATTATTATATATCATAAAATATATTATTCCAGTTGGACTTTATATTACTAACTTTTTAACAATTCCTTGTTAAATAAATATATTGTGAACTAACGACTTTGTTTATCGTAATTTTCTGTAGTTGTTATTCTTCATTCATTTAAACAAATTACCATTTTGTTATTCAACTACTTTAAAAAAATGATTAATATTATATATATATTAACTATATAAATATTAACAATAATATATAACTTATAGATATTTGAAATTGAATACACCATTCACGTAGATGACATGTCGTACGTATGCATGGCCGTTTTTTTATTATTATTATCATAGTGAATGAAATGTAAATGACATATTGATATTCATATGGTCACTCCTGTTGCATAATTTTGTAATATATATAATTTAGTTTCACTAATCCCATCCTTAATACATTTCATATATAGAGAGATTGAATTACAACCATTATTGGTGGTGATAGTCCACTCTTCCCCACACAATGTTATCATATAAACACCAAATGGAATGAATTGTGGTATTTATTATAAAATATTTCCAAAATAATAAATAAATATTTATTTATATATATATATATATTAAAAATAGATTGTACATCATAATTTCCAACCATGAGAGGTGGTAATGGAATAACGAGAAACATCATTTTGTGAGACAATAAATCATCGTACACCAGAATTGTTGTTCGTCAACCATTAGAAGGAAGTATGCATATGCGATGGAAGGACCCTTATAATAACAATATATTGGTATTTTGATTAAACGAAATGAAATATATAATAATGGATTAATAATATTGTATAGTTTGTGGAATGTAAATAAAACGTACGAGTATGACGAAAGATATTACATCTTCCATAGGTAACTCTTTTTGTTTGAGACAATGTGATTAATTGGAAGAATTAATTCACACATTGGGGTTTCTTGTATGGCATGATGCATTTTAGATGATTATTTGGTAATATTTTGATTGAGTTAAAGGGAATAAGTGTTCTGAAGAGAGAAAGAGGTGGTGATACCTTTAATAATTGGAGAAAATGACAAATTGGTTATTTTTGAAAGAGTTTGAATGAGCCCTATTTTGTACTTGTCCAAAAATGATTAATATGAATTATTGAAGATACTAATAGGACTAATGGTCTATATAAAGGCATTAAATATTTTTAATTCATTTTATTTTTAAATTTACAAACATATTTTTTAGTTTTAATAATTAATTATGCTAGATTTTTAATTTAATCATTATAATTTTTTTAATCACTTACACTAGTATTTTTGATCAAGCACTATTTTATCCTAATTATAAAATTTAGGTTCTTATGATTAAAAATATCGATTATATTTCCATAAATTATAATCACGTAAGTGGATGAATTTTTTTTAATTTATTTATATAGACGAGATACGACAACATATTTTTTAAAGAGAGACATAATATAGTTTTGTTAGTTTTAATATCTAATGTCAAATTGAAAATTTATAGATGGTGAAAATTATACAAATTGATGTGTAATTGTTCAGTTTTACATTTAATAGAAATAAAAAATGTTTTATATATGTAAATAAATTATAATAAATAGTATTTTTAAATGATAATTGTGTATTATTCATTATTTATCAAAAAATTAAGCGTCAAGGAAAAATACAATAAAATCATTTGAATCTAATTTTATATTACTATTTAGAAACTTAATTTTATTTTTTCAAATAAAATTTATAAATATTATAAAATGATATTAAACATAGTTTTTTTATTAAAAGGATCTAAAATTACTATTTAAGGGAATAAATAATTTTATTTATAACATTTCATTTATTGTTAACATGTATAAATAAAATATATTAGAAAAGATTCACAAATATTTGTTGAATATATAATATATGAATTTTGTTAAAAAAAATTATTCATAATTGGGTTGTTTAATTTATTTTGATGAAATTATTTTTCTTAAAAAACTGTATTCATAGAAATGAGATATCATTATTTTCATATAGTTAATACACCCACTCATTAAAATTAATAACAAAAGTATTCATATTATATTCATTTTGTGATCATATTTTTACAATTAACTTCATCTTATTCAATAATTTCATTCTAATGGATAGGTGTATGTTATAATAATATTGTAATTAAAATATTAAAAATATATTGTCGTTCAGAAAAATCTCAACCTTTAGTATAACACAAGAAATCAATGAGACTCGGTATTGTGTGTAATAAAATTTAAACATTATTCTATAATTTACAGTAGAAAATATAGGAATTTCTGGTACTATATGATTATTTAGGATTTGGGTGTTAAAAATGAATCTATTTTATTTGAAAGAAAAAATAATATTATGTGTTTCATGAAATTTAAAATATATAAAAAATTATTTCGATAAAAAAATATTTCCCATAATATCACAGTGTAACCATTTAAATGAAATTAGGGATCATATACTAATTGATAATATTATATAGATCAATATAGATTAATATTTTACAGTTTATTGTTTACCTATACCAAATAGATATGATCCTGAAATCATTTCAAAATAAAATTATGGTGGAGTCATAAAATAAAAATTAATACTTAGATTGATTTGAAAAAAAGTTTATTAGAAACAACCCAATGAGCTACGTGAAGAAAAAAGTTCATCATGATAATTATTTTTTATATCATTCTCACTTATCTTCAATGGAACATGGGAATATTATGTGAAGTTTTTAGAATTTTCATAAAATAAGAGTTTCTATTCCATTATTAAAATGTCTCGTATAAATCCTTGTGTGTATTAATACCATATTCTATCATATTATGATGATTTCGGAGAAAGGAAAATATTTACTAAAAAACCCATTGGGAAACAATAGAAATTGTTCAAGAAATTGTTAAATATTATAATGTAGATCCATGAAGGCAATATAAATATCTTTTTAAATGGTTGATGTAAATGGATTTCCCGTAAGGGGGTATTGTATAATGGAATGTATATCAATGTAGTGAATTATAAGGTTTCCTAAGAATGGGAGTTTAATTATATAGTGTATTAGGAATTTTAAAATAATAGAGAGTATTTTAATTAAGAATTAAAATTCATATATGCCTCCAGACCTCCACAATGTATGGGAAAAGCATCCATGTTTCATTTTTGATAAGGTATATAGCAGACCCTTTGCATGTACAAAGAAAAATTGACATAGAGATAGATTTATAATTTTTTTTGTGAATATTATATCTATATTATTGTCACAAGACAGAAATTGTAATTAAAACATATAAATTATCTTCAAAATATTTATTGGAGGAATCACAAGTAAATGTAATCAGTGAGGGGGGGGGGCAATGAAATTAGGAAAATTTAATCAAAAAATGTTTTAGAAATATTTTTTAAATAAATTGCGATATTGAACTTTTTTTAGAGAATTAATATAAGACATTATTATAATAATTATGAAATACAAAATAAATGAAAAAACAAAATAATAAACAAAACATTATTACATCGTAGTTGAATAAAAAATAAAATATTATAAAATTCACTATAATATTTGAATCTATTTCATTAGAAAAAATAACTATATAAGGAAACCCAATATTCAAGAATTTTGGAAGATCAAATGATAAAAGAATAGAAATTTATATAAGAAGAATTTCAATTATGAATATAACAATAAGTAGTGAAATAGAAATGTAAAAAACTATTATAAGGATATTAATTATTTTAGTTGATTTAATGAATTGTACATATATGTTCTAATATGTTTATTGGAAGGGTGAGGTGACTATTGAAATATTACCAGGATAATCAAACTATTGTTATAGTAACATCATATATATAAACATTTTGATTGTAGTGTTACACTAATAAAAATATGTTTCTAATAAGGATATAAAATATATTGGAAAAAATATGATTATTAATATTTATATACGTATATTTTTAAATGATTTATAGTATAATAATACATATATAGATTTAAATAAAAAAATATTTCAAAAGGAGAGTGGTAATAAAATTATTGAAAAATTTGTTTTCTTAAGCTAACTAGATGATTATATTTCAAAGGAATGTAATTTATTTTAAAAAAATATATTTTTATAAAATTTAAAAAAAAGTGATTCCATAATTAAAATTTAACTATAGGTGAATATTTATGATTTTTATTATATAGATGAATTTTATGGTCAATAATTAAATAAATTTTGAATATTAAGTATATACTAAGACAACAGAATGACATTAAAATGGGGGAATAAATAATCTAGTCTCTTTTAACGTAAAAAAGTTTAATATTAATTTAAATAATGTAAAATAAAATAATTAAGTTAATTGTCTGAACCTATAATAATGTTTCTAATAAATAATTATTTAATTTAATATTTAATAAATATTTTTATTGATTAATATATTTTTTATTACCAAAATATTATTGATTTAATTATATTTGATCTTTAACTATTTTATTTAAAATACCATGAACTAAAAAATATTTAACATGGTTCAAAACCATCATAATAAAAATGGTTTTAAATTTTCCTTGTGTCCAAGTTAATATAATCACCCTTATATTATATCAATGCATATAGATAACCTCGTTATAATCCACTAAAAAAGTCAAGTATATTTTTAATATAATTATATAAACTAAAAAAATTGGAATATCACATTCAATGATAATTGTTTCGAACATTGTTTATCTTTCTCCCGAAGAAGACAGAAAAAATTTGTATTTCTCTAGATATTTATTTTGGAATGGGTTCACAAACTCTAATATTTATTTTTATTTTAAAAGAACAAAAAATAATGATCAGTAGATTATATTTTTAGTATTTTTTTTATATATTTGTAATGTTAATGTTATCAATATAATTCTGTTAGAACACAATATTTTATGAATTTTTCTCAAATAAGTTTAAATCAATTGATAGTACGAGTTAGATGTGACACCGAGTTAAAATGATATATGATATACAATTAATATAATTTTTTAAACACATCTATTATAACATATTCAGTAAACATGTTAGTATGAATATTAATAATCATACTCTTAATCACTTGATATAAATATTTTAGATAAGGAAAATTTAATGATAAATTAGCTATTATATATTAGTACAAGAACAATATGATTCAAAAAATATTCATTCTTTAATATTTTTCTAATTGGTTTGGTGAATAAATATAAAATTAATAATTTATATATATAGTAAATTATTATGATAAAAAAATAAATTTTTATTTGAAATATACCTATCAGAAGAATAATTTATTCATTTTGAGAATTTTTTACAATTAATTTTTGGATGAATGGTAAAAAAATATAGAATTTTTAATAAAAAATGAATATTCATTTAAATAATTTAAAAGATACATGTTAGTTTTATATGCTTTTAAAATTCATGTTATTTTAATTGTATATTTTTTAATCAAATTTAGGTCATTTGAAGAAATTACAAAATAAAATATTAAATTAAATCAATGTACACATATAAAAGTTCTCTCTTTGCAAAAAATCTCTTTCCGTAATTTTGGGATTAATTTTATATTATAATTTTCAACATATTCAAATTTATTTTTTTAAAAATGATTAAATTTTTTTAGTCAATATTTTTGATAATATATAATATGATAAAATTATTTGTCTTCAAAAATTAAATGAAATTTTTTTTAAATTATTTTGTATCATTATAGTTGAAACATGATTAAGTGTGGGTAAAAAAATGGTTAATGAGTAAAATGACTTATAAAATATCCTAAATCACATTTTAATGGATTATATAGACAGTATATAATATGATGTCTTATAGTGAGTCATTATGGAGCGTTGTGTCGTGTTTACAATTAGACTATGTATTTTTTATTTCAATCTATTTTATTCCCCAATCCAAAATTTTCTAATGGAACCACATCTCCACTATAATTGACATATAAAAAACAATGCAATCAGAGAATATATACCAAAATATATTAATTACTTCCCAATTAATATTTCTTACACATTAATTATGGTTTTAAAACCTCATATATACTATTTTGGTGCTAATATAAGTCATGCTTTCAAAGAATGTAAAATTTTATTAATTCTTAATTTTTCATTTTATTCCACATTTTTAAGAATTAAAATCATAATAATCCGTTATAATATAATTACAATTATTTCACTAATATAAAATTATATATTTTTTTTAAATTTAATGAACTAAATCTACCTCTTCTTCTATAAAGTTGGAAAATAAACAGTTAATAGTGTAAAAAAAGGAATGCCACCTCAGGAACCAATTTAAATAATTTTTTAACCAATTTAATTCATTTTTTATAATTCCTATTGCATTCCATTTTGTGGGAATATTTTAAGGCCGCTCATCTATATAGTGGACTACTGCCTCATAAAGAAATGTGATTCAATATACACTTAAACATAAAAACAATGGAAACATTGATAGGATTGATATAATTATGTGATCTATATGAAATATAAATTCTGTTGTAATGGTAATTTATTTTTTTACATATCATTCATGTTATACATTGAGAAAATGGATACAATATTCTTACGTAAGTACAACCTACTATCTCCATGTATAGGCGAATTCATTTTTTATCCCAAAAATTAATATATAACTAAAAATATTTATATAATAAATATATATTATATTTATATATTTTAAAAAATTATCGAGATTACATAATAATTATCAATTTACAAGTAATGAAAAAACAAATGCAAAAAATAGAAGAAAAAAGAAGTATTAATTTCATGAAACTCGATTTTAAAAGGGAATTGTAATAATCAGGTATAAAATTTCATAAATAAACAAATTATAGTTTCATAAATATTCATATGGTTCATTAATTTATTATAATAAAATTCTTTTTTAATAATTTAGTTTCAAAAATGTTTGAATAAATTGATGTTATAGTGCAACAGATTTCTACTATCTTTTAAATTTCTGGGAGACATATTCCATATTCACTACTCTATTAGTTTGTGTTGAATCTATAATGAATGTTTTATATGTTATATCATCAATGTAAATATATTTAGTATATTTTTTATTTTAATTTATTTCAATTTTAATTTTGTTTTATCAATAAAATTCCTCTAATATGTTATGGAATTACCATCTGACATTTATTTCTTTGGGACAGAGGTCTTAAAACCAACCTGTTTTCTTGGTGTGGTATATATACTTACCATGATTGAATTTTATGATACTAATATTCATAAATATATGATATTAATATCTATATATGGTTATTTAGTTCATTATTATTTTAACATAATGTTTATCAAAAGTGAAATAGTTTTGTGTAACTATATCACTATATTTAGGAATTTTTATATTTTGGTTTTAAATTATAAAATATTATTATTAAAACTCAATAATATCAAGTATTCTATAGTCCTATTTTTATTTCCCATTATTTAATTTTTTCCCTTCACATATAATTTTTTATGAAGACAATCTTCCAAACTAATGTTTTTATGGAAATTGAAAATTTAATTCACACTTTTTTAAAAAACTCATTATATTACAAGTCAATTTCCTCTAAAATTCACTTATGGTTATGATTATGTAATCCCCAATGCTTTATATGTATATTTTTTTCAATGTAATTTTTTTTAGAAAATTTTATTAATTTAATCCTCTATTTATATTTTAGTTAGTATTCTTTTGAATTTTTAATGATAATGTAAAATAAATATTATTTTTATTGAGAACAATATGTCCATTATATTCTTCAATAATGAAAAATTAATGATATTTAACATTTTTTACTATATTCCAAAATTAGTAGAATTATTAGTTTAAAAAATTGGAATATGTTTTATTATTAAATCAATTGATTTCAATTTCCAATTGAATTTTCCTCATTATATATTCCAAGTGAACAATAAAAATATTTTTCATAAACTTGTCAACCTAAATTTTTTCTTTAAAATTTCTATGGATATTTTATAATTATACCATCATTATTTTTATTTAGATGTTTTGTGATTAAGATAAAATGTTATTTATGAATCATATTTCTTTCCAATGGTTATTCTATAATGAATTCATTGTATGTTTATGAAACATTTACTTTTACAAAAAAAAATCTATGATGAATTGATGAAATGATTATAAAACACATTATAAATCTATAGGTTATACTATGATGAATTAATTATATGATTATAAAATCAATTTCTTTTTCATGGGTAATTCTATAATGATAGTTTTATGAAACCAATCATATTTCATATTGTAGATATAATTAATCTTATTTGGTCATATGGAACACATGAAAATTATTCTCATTATGTGAATGGTGGGACATATATCTCTATCTAATAAATTAGTTCATGATAGATATCTCATGATTGATAAATAAATATAAAGGGGAGTGAAAAAAATCATTTAGAGAGATTTTCAAACATGATATTAATGGTAGGAATACATGACTACTAAGATGGTTTGGGATGTGAACCAATTCCACTAATATAGTATTGTTGATAAGCGTTGTTTACTTAGGAAAATATTAAAGTTGTATTCCCTCATTGAATGGATTAATATTTCCATTGATAATTAAATTTCTAGGAACTATCAAGCTATACTCAATGAATAAATTTTATGATCTATGATATGTATAAATTTTTTTGGCATCTCATTCTCAAATTATCTTACACATATTCCCATACTATATTTAAATTGCAATGTTTTCCCATTATGATCATTATAGATCACCATTATTTTTTTCCCTTCCCTAGATAATGAAGTATGGTTTTTTGTATAGTATGTTATAATGCATACTGGTGGAATTATATTTAGGCATATTTTTAATATCAATAATTAAACTTGAATTTTTGGTATCTATTATCCATATACACTAAACTATTATGGTCGTCAGATATAAATTTTTGATATGTAATAAATGTTAACCTAAATAATATATTATATCTGTATGTAAATCATGGTTCATCATATTTGGTGTGATAATAATTTTTTATATATCCATTAGAACTAGAATCTAAAACCCGTAGTGAGAACCATAAGGATATGTCTATGAATAAATAATGATATCAGATAATGTCGAGAAATTTTAATCTTGGATAAAGGGTATTCTCAATGCATATCCAATGGTAACTTCTTTTCCACATTCTCTTGCTCACTACTGATTGAAAGGATCATTGTATTCCTCTTACAGTACTCACTCCACATTGAAGGTATTTTCTCATAGTTTATGGACATGCATGGCCATTTATTGGTGTGAAAACATGAATCCCCAACTGAAAATAGATGCACTTTTGAGGTCCCTTGTTCTCTTATAGATGAAATCAAATTTTCCTCATACTATTAGATAATGGAAATTATATTCACAAACTGTTTAATTCCCTTAAAAAACAACCTACTTCCTCCATAAAATACACTTCCATGTTTAGAACATATGCCTCATGAAACCCAAAATTAGAGAACTACCTATTGTTCCACTACTAAATACCACCCAAGTGTACCACCACGATGTTCCACATCCATGTACCACCTCCCAGTACAACATTCACTTCTACATTCGCTTCCAAAAACTGTCTCTACTCCATGGACTTCCATAAATTATTCTAACATATTCTTCCCCATGCACCCCTTCCCTTATGTGATCCAAATTCCACAGTGAGCTATAGTGCTAAAAAATTAAAATTCTCGTTCAGTTCTCCAAAATCACATCACCCTTGGAAAAAAATTCATCATGGTGAACCAATTTCAGAATTTGATAAATTTCAACCTGGAGAATATATTTTCACAAATTAAAGTCTCTCTAAATAATAATTGGATTAACATTCATTATATAAAAAATAGACCATAAAATCATTTTAATATGATCTCCATAAATCTACAATGTGTTACAACCTTCAAATCATACCATTAATCCCACAAATTGAAGTGGTCATGTGATCCATTTTCCCTACGCAGTACGAGTAGCACCATTGTTCATTCCTCAAAATGGATGACTCCTTTTGGAAAAAAACCGTTCATAGATCCCCTTATAACTATTAACTTACATCAAATGATGATCAATCCCTCATAACTGAATCTTTTTATGAGCTTCAGATATTCATAAAAACAATATTATGCCTACAAACCATTTAACCAATTTGGTCAGTGTTCTGAACATCATTGTCCACATACGATATCTCATGATATGTATACAATGAAAATGTGAAATCCATCGCTCTGCTAATTTTCACATTCATTATGCGTACCTCCTACGATTTTTTTGAACTATGGTTCACCAGCTATACTCATTTACGGTCTGCTGGCCTTGTTAAAAAATATATTCCCACCAAAACACCTTAAGGATTCCATGTTATATTTTTTCCCAACAATATTTCCTTTTGGGATAGTTGAAAAGTATTGTCAATTTGTAATCCCATTATTTATTATTCATCGTTAATCAATAATTTGATTCATGCGATTAATATTGTGATAAAGGATATAATTAACTCATATTCTAAGACTATATGAGAAATGCTCTGCATGAGAAACTAGATTATAACGCAATATTCATCAACGAATCAGTATAGTTCATTATAAATCCCTTCATTTTAATTCATACGAAACCTCATCTATCATGATATATATCCTTTGATCATTCAATTCTATAATCATCATTTTTAAAAATCCTTCTATATTGTTTCTCCACCTATCTCACTACACCACTTATCAGTTTATCCCAATGTTTTTACTATGACACATTATCCATTTTATTAACCACAATTTCTCCCCCTATGTCAACAAACCTAATGGTCACTTCACGGTTTTCTAAAAATGGTATACTGCATATATCAATACATAAACAAAACTCACCATACCTCACATATTAGGGTTCCCAAACCATGATTTTTCTATATGCATGGAGTCAACTAAATTTCCATATCCTGTTGATGCCATTTTAATTCTTCTTTATGTACAATCATTGTCTGAATATCAAAAATCTGTAGTTCTATAGGAACATACACCAACATCACAATCCCATTGATCCACCTACTACTTGATAAAATGAAATTTTATTTTAATGAGATTTTACCTCGAGTGATTGATAATATTTTTTATAGGATTTATAAAACCAAAATTATCTCAATGGATTCTAATTGAAAACATCACTTCAACTCCCATGTCCTCAAGAAACTGCTTCATCCACCAAAATTTTATACATTCTTGAGTTTCCACAATATATTGACCTAATGTAGTTCTTACTTAAATGAAATATCGTTTAATTCATAGCTAATAAATATGAAATCAGTCTTGATTGGATGCATCACATGATGTTCATTTTCCATCATCTATTTAGCCAGGGAAATATGCATCTGTATGTCGAAATTACACTTTCTGAGTATTGTTATTATATATTAACATTATGTTCACCATGCCATTGATATACTGATGTAATATTTTCAATACAATCATTTGAGATTCCTTGGGATTCCTTTTATATATAGCTCTTTGGAATCTGGAAATAAAATATCAGTTCTTGTTACTGTCCTGATTAATTTACTACCAATGATTATCATGTAATCTATGACATTGACTGCATTTCCATCACCTTCCCCTAATAGATTATCCCGATTTGAAACCATAATTTTCATCTCTTCAAATAATTTATTCATATTTATTTTTAAAATATTTCTATCATATTTGTATTGAGAAATAAATGCTCAACTCCTTCCGTATGTCACCTGTACACCTAGGAAAATTTTCAATTAACCAATCATTATCATTTCAAATTCACTTTTCATGATTTCAGAAAATTTGTTTGAATATGTTTCAATTGGTCCACCCAATATTATGTCATAAAACTACCATAGTACAATGATTCTTTTATAACGTTCATTTATGAAATATTCACTGCAAAAAAATCAACAATGTTGGTAACCTAGATATTTATAAATCAGATCTTATCTTGAATACCATGATCTTGGTGATTTTCTCATCCCATATAGAGCCTTCATCAGCCATTAAACACTATTCTCATAATTTTGAATGAGAAATCCATATAGATGCTCAATGTGAACTTATTCTTCTCAAACCCCGTTTAGAAGTGCTGACTTGACATCCATTTGTAAAACATTGAACATTCTTTTCACTTTTATGGCTATGAAAAATAATATTATCTCTAGCATTAGAATAAATGCTTTTTTATTAAACATAAATACCCTCTATGTGAGAATATAATTCATACTTAAGTTAATATTTGTTTTCAATCACAACACCATAATCATTCATCTTTCTCTAAAAGGTCCCATTTTTATATATGATACAGTTTTTTTATTTTTCATGAAATAATCTTCTATTCTAATTCGTCAAAATTTAGTTAGAAAAATAATTCATATACTAGACCCAATTATCATATATAAGTAATTCATCGAAACATTTTTGGAGTACATGTGATATATAAGATTTATACTGTAGGTCCTTCATCATCCATGTCTGCATGGGAGTTTTCTGATCACCGATTATTATTTTTTCTATCAATTTCTTATCGTTTATTCTCTATTTGTGCAAATACAGTATTCTGCTACTTAGTTTTGATATCGAAATGTTCTTCTATCTGGGACATAACATTATCTACTTATCTCTTCATAATAATCCTCCCATGATAGATAATTTCTTTTATGAATATTTTTCTCATTTTATAAAATAGTTACATCATGGAATGTAACAAATTTTCACAAACTATAATTTAAAAATTAAAATGATTCTATTTTTAATTAGTAGACATGAAATATCTCCTCATCACCTTTGGATTCCATCTTCCTATGATTTTCCTTATTGAAAATGAACCACTCACTTATAAAGACTCGAATGTTCTTAAATGATGCATTGTTTCCATACCATAGCTCATATTTAGTCTTCTATTATTTTAGACACTAAAAAATCTATATTTTTTTGGATATTATGATGTCAAAAAATCATATTTCCATAATATCTCTTTTTGGAATTTATCGATGAGAATTATTTTAGGCATGTTGTGGATAATTCTCTTTCTTCTATCATTAAATATATTCTACTATAGCGTTAACCATATTAAAACATAGAACCTTAACCAATGTTTCTATTTTTCCATATATTTATTTCGAATGATCATCCCTTGTTAGAAGTCATCACAAGTATTGCTATGGTGATGTGATAATCTTTGCATATCACGAGAAGCATAATATTTCTCCATATCTTCCAAAGGTGTTTGGCTCGTGTGGATATGATGTATATACCAAAACATTTTTAATTATTCCTTGGACATGAAGAATATATCTTCTTCTTTAATCGGAATTTAAATATTTTCTTCTTTATACTTTCACTATAAAAAAACATCACCATATTCTTCCGTGATGAAACATAATATCATTGAAAATATAATGCAAGGTCATGAGTAACATATTTGAATATGAGTAATCATATTTTGAATTAGAAATTCAACAACTAAGACATCATAATGTCTCAAGACTTCTCCCCCAAAACATTCTTTTCCCGATCCAACAATCTTATTTCCTTCTTTATTTCAAAATATTATGATAGATTCATTATTGTAACTGATTATGGTCATTATATTAGTATTAAGTATCATATGAGAGGTGAATCAACTAACAATAATCCTTATTCAAGTGAAATTTTAAAATTTCATATAAATATCATCGTCCTCTACTTGTTCAAATAACTTCTCCTTTTTCATCCATGTTTTTAACATCATACTGAGTACTGATTGATAAACTTATTCTTCCCTAAGGATTGATGAACCAGATCTATCAGGCAATACAGCAAAGTGATTAATAATTTTCAAATAATTTGATAGTACATTGAATTACATATTATTACCATATTCTTTATGTTTCATCATATAATCAACCCTATTGATGAACAATAACTTTCTTTGGTCCCGAACCCTCCACACATGAAATATTGACTATCAAAATATCTTCTTGAATGTAATTTTCAATGTGGATGACATTGCTAACCCTATTCCCCACGATTCCTCTTGGATATGAAACAAAAATATTTTGAGTATCCCATGTTTCCAAAAAACAACATCTCATGTGGGTTTCATTCTTCTGAGGAAATTGTAAAACACATTTTCACCCATGGGTTCTCTAAATTTTCTGATTCTAGTTCATTTCTAAATAATTATTCAGTCTCAAAGTGAGAGATTATGGTATAAATTCTACCATTACTAATTTATATTTTTGATTCAACCCCATTCCAGTTTTATTGTTCTGAAAAATCATTTTACGTTCTATACACTCCATTGTTTTCTTCCCTGGAGCTTTGTACTCTACTTTCCCTTTTTTTCATTGCATGTGTGTCCTGATTTTCTAGAAACAAGAGTTTCTCCAACTCTTTGACATTTACTCACATACTAGAGACTTTCTCTTCAACCTCATGTATATGTTAGATTTGATCCTCCCTAGTATCTGTTAGACAATTGGTCTTAAATTTTTTTCTATAATTTTGAGTTTGTACTCAATAAATTTTTCTAATATTTCTGGTGTTGACATCTTTAGTTTTTCAATTTCATCATATATCTGAGACTTATCTTCTTCATGATACTGTGTATAGTGTTAGTAATTAGGAACTACATTATTGGATTTATTTATTTTGCCTCTCCAATAATCTATTTATTCAATATATGCTTCTATACCATACTAAAGGTAAACTTTTTCTTCTAATTATTCCTCATCATGGTCACATTATTTAATTTTAAAATATTTTCACCCAACTTTATCCATAGCCTCTGATTTATGATCCTTGAAATCCTCTAACTAATATACCTGAGATTCATTCGAAATGTATTCCTCTTTTTAATGTATATTATACTGTTTGAACAAATTTATCTTTTGTACATCTCTTAAATTTCATATTGGATGAATAATTCTTATTTAGAATATAATCAATGTCTTTATCATCATCATAAATATTATTAGGATACTTTTCTCCAAAATAAAAAATCATTCCACATAGAAATCATAAATTTTAAGGATTAACTTTTAAATTTCTTGTTCCTCATTGTTTAATTGATGGTAGAAATGACATGAAATCATCCAAATTGTCTTTATCCAGACAATCTTCATTAAATAGAATTCTCATGGACATGAATGCCACTTATTTGGAATTTCCCTTTTCCATAAAATCATTATCAACATTCCCTATTTCATATGCAATAAGAATATTATGAATGTAATCCAATTCCAACTACTTTGTTTTATTATCTTCTAATTGGTTAATCATTGGGTTAAATTGAGGTGTTTATTTTCTCATTATATGCTTTTTAATCATTATATCATTAATAATTTTTTTGAGACTATGGTTGGATTCCATGAGAACTTTAACCCATCAAATAATGTATCCAAGAACACAATATAGTGCATTATGAGATCCCCATATTAGTTCCATAGAACCTTCTTCATTGAGACTCGGAATTTTGAGTCACGCTCATAAATGATCAATATCTTTTCCTTCATAGCATGTAATGTTTTACATGACATCACCTTTGTATATATTTCCTTGGATAGTGACCCTAATTAATTAATATCTTTAGAATAAACATCTACTTCTATTCTATCAGCATTTGATAATTCTCTATTTTCGTTATTTACAGATATTTCATTCATAAATTCTGTAAAGATATCCATTCATATTGATTACAATTAGTTTTGTATGATATTCTTCCATAATTGAAAATTTTCTATCGGCCATTGGAATATCATTGATATTTTCAAACATCATTTCATCTATCGAGAGAGAGCCACTAATCTTCATCATTTCCCAATAAAACACTTTTTTTATTACAATCAGGTTAAATACCCTAAAAGGGATGGAGGTGAATCATGGTATGAAAAATTTAAACAAAATCCCCATTTAGATTTTTTTCTTCATTAAAAAACAATCATATCAATTTATCATATAGAAATATTTAAATTAAAATGAGTCCATGTGTGAGAATTAGTGAACTAATATTCCATGGATCACTACCTTACATGATTTATGATCTTCTCACAATATTACCTAGAGTCACTCTTATGTATCATTTATTGGCTCACTACCAACTATGAAAACCCAACTCTTTATTTCATAGATAAACATGATTTATTACATAAAAATCACTCGATACAACATATAAGATCAAGAGGTATAGTGTCCTTCAAATTTAGGATCATTACATAACAACTTAAAACATGAAATACAACATCTTTATTAAAAACATCCTTTACATGACCACTACATTTCTTTGTACTTAGCATTGCACGAGATAACCTGAGGACATGAATAAGAAAAGGGTAAGCTATAAAGCCCAGTAACTGAATTAACAATTAATAAAATGTGGGATAAAATAAATGTTAGACAAGAGGCATATCAATTGATCACATGAGAAACATGAACATGATGTAATGTTAATGATTGATAATCAGAACATAGAAATTTGGCAATAACACTTACCATGTAATTATCAAGAGTCAAGGATTATTGCACGTGGAGGATGATTAAACCTCCATTTCACATGAAGCATGATAAATCCCTCATTGTACTTGAATTATCATGATTAAACAGTCATTTCACATGACGTATCATGATATTATACTTTTTCTATAGCATTGGAGCACTATCTTGGCACTCGATTTCTTAAACAATTCATTCCATGCATTAGTTTGCCTCATGGATCATACGACCTAAAATCGATCATCATCATTTATTCCATTATAAAAGGATGTGGAATACATACATGATTATTTGTAATCAATAAGTAAATTTTCATAAAATTGAATACCCTTGATATATAAATGGGCATAGTATTCACTACACAATGACATTGGCTTGGAAAATCGTTGTGCAATTTCGGCAGCATAATGACAAGAAATAAGAACCAAAAAAATGGTTGATGAGAGATAAAGGGGTATCTAGTAATATTTACATGAGATTTACAATATTTTAGTTATAAAGATACATTTCCCAACAACAATAATGGAATTTAGACGCATAATACAATAGAATATCTAGGATGTAAAAGTGGAGAGTGAAATCCCTCACGGAATTTCACCATGGTAACGAGTGTAAATGAGACACATTAATGAGAGAGAAAGGGGTCTGACATCATCCAAAACATAAATTGGGAAGTATTGGGTGGTGAGAAGTCATACTCAAACATTAAAAATTGAAAACAAAAGTTCATAACAACTTGATGATAAATTGGAAAAAAACGGGAAATAATGAAATCCCTTACATGGAAGTGTGACCCCAAAGGCTTGGGATAGGCTTGAGAGAAACTCCATGGGATCTTGGGTCACCTTGGGAGGATTCTAGAGAGATTATGGAAGGTTCTGGTAAAAATACAAATTATTTTAATGAAAATGAAGTGGGAGATGGGGGGGATTTATAGGAAATGACACAGAATTCATTGTTATTTTGGTTTGGGACACCTCACATTAAACAAATAAAACCCACTAACCATGCCATGGGTTTTGCCCATGGTTTTTTTTAAAGGGGTGTGGAAAAAATATTATATTAGAAAAATGGCAGAAAATCTTAAAATAATAGGGTAGCTTATGTGGAGGTGAGTCACACTCTCATGGAAAACAATTTACAAAGAAAAAATGTTTTACAAACCTTAATGGGTCCACAAAATATCTGTAAAATAAATCTATAAAAAAAAATCACATTATTTTAATGGTAAAACTTATATTGGCTGAATATTACATTTATATTATTTTATTACATCACTATTGGGTCATTATGAAGTCATTAAAACACATTATATATTAATAGGGTATTTAATTTTTACCAAAAAATTCGACTATCTTAGAAAATTAAAAAAAACTCACTATTGGATTATTTCGACTTAATGATTCCAAAAATAATATTCATTTTATCTAAATAATATTATAAATATTTTAATTTTTAATTTTAAAATAAAAACTGACATTTACCAAAAATTCATGGGTTTTGACCAAAACATCGATCAATCCTTAATAAAAATTACATTTGCATTCATAAAAATTAAACGATCATTTTTAATTAATAAAAATAAATTTATTAATATTTTATTAAAATAATATATGATTAAAAATCCATTAATTCATCAGAATATATTTCTTAGTTTGATATTAACTTATAATACTATTTGCGCTTTAAAAACTATTTACAAAGTAAAAATAATAAAATGAATATATATTCATTATTATATAGAAAAATAATGAACATAATCATAGTGCTAATTACATGTTACATAACCCCTTATAACTCCCAAATAAGACTGAGGGGTAAGGTGTGTGATGGTGACAGACTTTTGGGGTGGCTCGTATAACATTGCTCGAGTGGTAACCTCTATTAACATCCACTTCTCATGTAGTTGATTCCGCTCAAGCTTAACGTGTTCAAGCTCAGCATGGGATTGATCAATAGAAAATCCCAATGACGCCACATCCTTTATGAGCTCCAATAAATGGGCTTTATGTGGGGAAAGAATGCTGGATTAGTCCATCACTTACATTGTCAAAGTAAATTTGATTTGTTAAAGCCCTATATTTATACTAATCACGTTATCACTGTTCAACGACTATATTAGATACAATCATAATTCATAAGAGTATTTTAAAATCCAAAAACATAAAACCAATAATTTTATCATTTTATATATCCATAATAAGATATTTAATTGGATAAAGAGGAATTTCCATTGATGAAATTTTGGGTTGTTACAATCGTCCACCCTTAAAAAAAATTGTGTCCTCGCAATTTGATTACGTACAAAAACAAATATGAAGTTTAAAAATGAATTCAGAGTTTCGTACCCACCACCATTAGTTATTCCCCAACCCTCGTTATCATGTTGACCATGGAGAGAGAGGGACTACTCAGTGCAATAATAATAAAATGCACATTCAAAGTCACACACTTCCTTAGTACAGATGCAGTACGTGCAACATGGATCGTGAAGATGGAAAATATGATGCACATTTTGAAAAAAAATCTAACATATAGTTTCAAAACATCACCATGTTCCAGATTTTTGTAAAATAGTCATACAGAGTCAGATTTTAAATTTTTTAAATGAGATTTATCTCAAATATTGTATATGATTCAAGAAAGACTAGAAAACAAGACTATATATATAGGCTGCACGGAGGTCTCCCTCTTCAGTAGCTATTCTATAATCAAATAGTGCATCTAAGTATTTGGATAGGGTGAAATATTTTTAAATACTTTGATGGTACCACTTCTTCTTGAAATGTGGTAAAGTTAGGAGCTTAATATTTGATCATAGTTGTTCCATGATCCAGGATGATTCCATGGAATCGAGAAGGGGTGTGTTATGTTGTAGAGAATCTTGCAAGAATGTCTGTCATTAGAAAGGGTTTCTATGTTGTGTGAGCTTAACATTGAAATAATTATAGCTAGTAAGTTCCTAGAAAGGGTAAATAGTGTCGTATGAGGGTTTTCCCCATCCATCTTGAAACTATCCTTTATCCTACTAACGAAACATATCAAATTTTGAGTTACCCTCTAGGTAGGATAAAATTATAATATAAAACTACTTGAAGTCTAGCGATTTATTATTCATTAATGAATGAAAAATTTGGGGTAACACACATCAAGGGTAATCCCAGGACAAAAGAGATGAATTATAAATAACTTTTATTTCCTTAACTTAGGAATGAATAGTCTTCAATCTTTGATATTAATGATCAACATTCTATCATATATTCTTAAGGGAATTTTTTTAATCCCATTAATAACGGTTAATACTAAGCTTGTAAATTTACCAACGCATATCTCCCCGGAGTTTCATAAACAAGAGTGCAGCAAGGTCCATTGTGGTGTACAAGGATACCTCTGGTCAAGCCCGAAACTCCTTGTCAGGGTTTTCACCCCTACATACATCTACACCAGAGCGTCCTCTTCCAGCTCGTATCCAAACATGGATGTATTTTATTGTAAAACTCTTACTAAATAGCCACAAATAAATAGGGATGTTTTAATTATTCTTAGTCTCCTATATATGGATTCACTAGGGTTTGGAAATCATAATCTCTAAAAAATACTAAACATATCCTCTGATAACAACGATAACAACCCAATCACTTCATTTCATACTTAAAAGTGATTTATTAAAAAAACATAACTTGATACAACATAGTATATTGATAGGTCTAGTGACTTTGTGGAATAGTATCATTACATTAAAAGTTAAATATTAAATACAACATCTTTATTGAAAACATCTTTTACATGACCACTACATTCCATTGTACATAGCATTGCATGGGATAACCTGAGGACATTTATAAGAAAAGGGTGAGCTATAAATCCCAATAATGGAATAAACATGGAATAAAATGAGGGATAAAATACATGTTAGAAGTTAGGAATGTCAGTTGAGAACAAGAGAAACATGAACATAAAGTCATGATAAAGCATGATAATCATTACAAGGAAATGTGGCAACAACACTTAACATGGAATTAGCATGAGTCAATGCTCATCGCACATGGATAATAAGTGAACCCTCATAGCTCATATTGCACATGTATACCCTCATTTCACAATAATTAGCATGAGTCAACAGTCATTTCACATGACATATCATGATATTATACTTTTTCCCAATGAATTGGAGCGCTATCAGGTCACAGACATTCAAAAACATTTCATTTCATGCAGATGTGTGCCAAAGGGATCATAAAACATGAAATAAATAATAATAATTTATTCCATGATAAAGGGATTTGGAATTCATAAATGAATATTTATAATCAATAAGTAATTTTTTTAAAAGTGAGTACCCTTGAAAGATAAATGGGAATGGTATTCACTACACAATGACATTGGCTTGGAAATTCATAGTGCAATTTCGACAGCATAACGACGTGATATAAGAACTCTAAAAAATGGTTGATGAGGGAGAAAGTGGTGCTAAATAACATTTACATGAAATGGAATGTGATAGTGAATAAAGATACATGTCCCAACTAACATAATTGAATTTATATGAATAATACAAGAGAATTACAAGGATGTAAAAGAGCAGAGAGATATCCTTCACAGAATTTCGACTTGGAAACTAGTGTACATGGGAAACATTAATGAGAGAGAAAGGGGTATCCCATCATCCAAAACATAAAAAATGCAGTATGGGGGAGGTGTGAAATTGAACCCCAACATTTTTAATTCAAAAAAAAAGTTCATAAAAACTTATGAAAAATTGGAAAAAAATTTAAAAGGAAGAAATCCCTTACTTGAAAGTGTGATACCAAAGGATTGAGAGGGGCTTGAGAGAGGATTCTTGGGATCTGGGGTCCCCTTTGGAGGATTCTAGAGAGAATAGTGTAGGGGTTGGTCGAACTCCATAGGTATTGAGTAGAGAGGAAGTGGGAGAATGGGTCTGTTTATATAGGAAATGAGAGGGAATTATTTATTATTTAGGTTTGGGACACCCCAAAAAAACTAATCAAAACCACCAACCAGACCATGGTTTTTTTCCCATGATTATTTCCAAAGGGGAGATGAAAATAATATTTTATGAGGCCAATGGTTGGACGTCATAAAATAATAGGGTTACTTATTTGGAGATGAGACACACTCTCAAACAAAAAATCACATTATTTTAATGGTAAAAAATATATTGGTCGATCATAATGTTTATATTATTTTATTAAATCGCTATTGGTCATTAGGATGTCATAAAACACATTATATTTTTAAACAATATTTAATTTTGACAAAAAAATTTACTGTCTCGGAAAATTATAAAAAATTCACTATTGGATAATTTCGACATCCGGATTCAAAAAATAATATCCATTTTATCTAAAAAAATGCATAAATCCATGAATTTTTTGTTATAAAATAAAAACTGACATTTAAATAAAATTCATGGATTTTGACCAAAACAGCTTTCAATCCCTAATAAAAATTACAATTGCATTAATAAAAATATAACGATTATTTATATTTAACAAAATGTAATTTATTAATATTTTATTCAAATATTATTTATTTAAAAAATCCATTAATTCATTGCAATATATTTCATAGTTGAATATTAACTAAAAATACAAATTTCGCATTAAAAATAATTTACAAAGTGACAATAAAAAAATTAATGTATATTCATTTATATATACAAAAATATTTCACATAAACATAGTGTTATGGTCTTGTTACATAACCCCTTATGACACACGCATTAGACAGAAGCGTAAGGTGTGCGATGGTGGCAGACTCTTGGGGTGGCTTTGATGACATTGCTCAGGTGGTAATCTCTATTAACATCCACTTCTCTCGTATTCAATTCCGCTCAAGTTTAATGTGTTCATGCTCAGCTTGGTCTTGGTCAAGATTGATTCCCAATGATGCCACCTCATTTCATGAGATGTGATAAATGGGATTCGTATGGAGAAAGACTACTAGATGAGGTCATCGCTTCCTTTGTCGGAGTAATTGGATTTGTTAAAGCCCTATATTTATACTAATCAGGTTGTCACAGTTTAATAACTATATTAGGAATGTTCACAATTATAAATAGTATTTTATAATCCAAAAACTTAATACCAATGAAGTTCACATTTTATATAACCATAATAAGAAATTTAATTGTATATAGAAGAATTTCCATTAATGAATGTTTGGTTCATTATACCAATGGAATGGATCACTGTAATATTATTCCATTTCTAACTTCCCTTGGAAGGGATCCGATCATAGTTTATGGAATTGTAGGCCCATTAATTGGCATCATAAAAAAATCAGTATCAATATACTTATGATCTTTTGCATCAATTTTTCACCATGAGATGAAATACACATTTTCCTAGAATTATTAGTTAGTGAAAATTTAATTCGTGAATTGGTTATGTCCCTTCATGATCAATTTGATTCTTTTTAAACTACACTATAGCTTGTGGTGCATATGATTCGTAAATATTCTCTTATGTAAACTGGCCCATCTTCTAATTATGTGGACCACCTCTCTGTCCCACCTCTAGGAACCACCTCCACGCATCGCCATCAATTCCTCCATTTCTTTTATGAACCATCTCTCTTTGATAGGCTTATTTATCTCTTGAAAATAGTGTCTTCTTTTTTGACTGCTTCTCCCAAAAAGACCACATTACTCTACGAGCTTCAAATCACCACAAAAACACTTTCATGGACTATTTTCATGTACTATATCATCTTTTCTGGAATCCATCCTCATGATACACTTTCATACCCTGAAAAAATTCTACTCAGAGATAATATTTTCTCTATAGAAAATCACTATAAATAATGATTCAATTATTGATCCTTATATAAGAGTATATATTTGAAAATATTGTTAATCAGATAACCTTAGATATTTGATGTGATAAAGCATTCACCATGTACCATTACTGTAACATCCCATGGTTTTTAAAAATAAATTGAAATTCCTAAAACATCTTTTTATGTAGATATTTTAACTAGACTTTAAACATAATTTTCCTACTTCATTATTTTGAATTACAAAAGTTGGCCATCTGTAATTTTGATTTGTAAATTAGCTGGAATCTAATAGAACAAACTAGTTTTTAGGGTGAATAGTTACTAACCCTTATGAATATTAATAATAATTTTAATATAACGCTATTTAATTTTAATTTTTATTATTATTTTATTATATTAAGGATTTTATATAATAACATCTTGGATAATTACTCAATGTGATAAAAAATAATATATATAAATAAAATTGTTAATATTTTAATTAAGTTTCATTTTATTGAAAAATTAAATTAATAATATTTAGATAATTATTTTCAAAAATGGAGTACATTTTTGAAATCTACACGTCGAAAAATGGTTTGGGTGAATTTTTGGGGTTTTAATGAAATTCACTATATTTTATGAATACTGATGTACAGTAAAATGATGTATATTCAAATTATTAGTAAAATACATTATTTTTGATATCATAAGTGATGTATGGACACTTGTTTGAAACTAACATGGGATTATTACTATTATTGGTCTCATGAATTATGATTATTCATACTCTTGGAAAAATATTATAATAATAATTTATATAATGTAAAATACCTCCCCAACCCCACAAAAAATAACACTCATTTACCCTCATCCTCCAACGCCTTTCAGGCCCTCGGCATTGACTATTTTCTACCAAATTTCATCCTCAATCTCTATCCCCACATCTAAGACCTTCTGGTCTCACCCGAAGGAAAAAATTGAAGTCCTTATAGAGGATCTCATGGAGAGGAGATCAAGATATAAGAAATCATTTTCCTTTTTCATGTGTTTTCATTTAGTTTATTTTTCTTTAATTATATTATTTTCCCCTACTATTATTTAAGCGGCATGAATTCTCCATAACTAATAAATATAATAAATGTTCTAATGTTCATTTAAAATTAAACATAATTCTTCTTCTCCTCTCTTACTTATTCAATAGATAACAACATTGCCTATGATGTGTTGAATTACAGACATTGTGTCTGTTGTCATTTTAATATGATTTAATTCTTTCAAGTATTCTCATTATCAATATTTAAGGTTGAACCAAGTTATAATATTTATATTATGTCTCATCCATGGTTCAATAAATATTTTTAACACAAGGTTTTAATTTTTCAAACAAAATGAAGTCGTTATTATCAATGAACCACTAAAATTATCTATTCGAACATCATTAATGTCTTAACATATGAATCATCTTCAGTTCAGAATTCAAAATGATAAATGAAATATTTTATGGTTCTGTAAATATTTGACAACCATTCCACTCAAATTATGTGGTTTCACTTCCAATCGACATGAACATCCATCATTCACCGATCATGGAAAACATGTAAAGAAAGCCCCCAAAACAACGGAAGGAATAGAATAATAATAATTAAAGGGTAATATGATTATATTAAATGATCATATATGGTGTCAACAACATGAATATGTTTCTTATGTATATTATAAACACAATTTTAACCATAAAACAAAAGGTTAAAAAAATTATGTGTGAAGAACCCGACGTAAGGGAATTATTAACCCAATTTCTATTTTTGGGTTAACAATATTATTTATTCATTATGTGGTATTAAGATTATTTAAATGAAGATATTTTTACATTATGTTTCACTATGTGTATTTACAGTGTATACACATATCCATTTAATTCTATTAATTCTCACTCCAAATGTATTTTAATGGAATAGAATTTTAAAATACTTTTAAAACTATCATTAATAAATTTCAAAATGATAGTTTTTATATGTATATTGCATAAGTGGTTTCATCTGATTTTAATGAAACTTTTTAACCATTATATGTTATTTGGTCATAATTTATGTTGGGTTGTGCCCATTATAGCTTACGAGATGCTGGGTTGAGCCAATTATAGCTCATGTTATGATGGGTGAGCCCCATTATTTCTCTCCAATTAAATACGTACTCTAGAGATGGAAGATGATGAAAATGTTATTCCATGTGAAAATGAGGATATAAGAGTTATATAGTAAATATGACCCATGCAATATACCTGATATTTCTATGCATATTAGTTTAATATGATTATGGGTTTTTTGGGTTTTTATGTTATCAACTCACTAACGCATTCATTCTTTATATCCATTACTGAGTTTTATACTCATCCCACGTTCTTAAAATGTTGATCACATCATATAATGATGGATTAGAGGATGAAATGGAAACATAATTTTTGATGTGAAATTGTGATAAATAAATCATTTTTTTATGTTTTATATTTTTATATTTTTTAAAAAAATGGATATTGATATAGTAGTATCCTCTTGTATGAGTGGTGTATGTCGGGTATATATGACATCCTAATTCATTATTACTCTAAACACAAAAGATACTCAATTTTTAATAATGTATAGTATTGTATAAAATTCATGATTAAGTATTATTTTAAGGCTGAGTCCTTATAGTTGGTATCAACGGGTTGTTTAGACAACATTATGGGTTAGGAGGATGTTGAAATAATACCATAACTAAGTTTTACACAATGATTTATTTGAAATGTTATAAAATATAAATATTACCAGTATTTTTCATCTATGATATGTTTTTTGAGAATGGTTTTCCGCAGAAGAAATATGGATACTTCTGTAGGAAGGCACCAAGAGTCATATTTCTGTATGAATCTGCAGAGAAAAATGGTGGGAATCAGAACCGAGCTGTTTGTGATAACAATGGATATGTTGAATAATGAAATAAATGTGTGGTGGTCCCCATGAAATATTTTAACATGATCAACCCAAATGAAACATGTATTTTGTGGATAATTTTATTAGGAATAATCCTCCAACATTTAGGGGAACCACAGATTCAGTGAAGTCGAAAGATGTATCATTTCTGTAGAAAAGATATTTGATTTCAATGGATGTTTAAAACGTCAACTGGAAATACTATCCATTTTTCATTTGTATAGATAATAAAATAAATGGTGGACTCTAGTTGAGAATAAAAAATAAAGTGATGATATTGATGGTTTTAAATGGAATTATATTCTGAGTCTTTTCTTCGAAAAATAATTTCCCAAAAATACATGAAATATAACAAAGAAAAAATTCATGGAACAAATGAAAAAAGATGATGATTCGGTGCCATAATATAAATCAACTTTTTAAATACATTATAGTTATGTACCATATTTTAATAAAGGTTTTCAATGTAAAATATACATTAATAGATTTTACTCTCATTTTAAACCATATTTGCTAAGAGAATCGGCTTCAAGTGATTTTATAAGCTATGAGAAGCTTGTTAGTTGTGCTGAAAACGATGATATGGAGATTTTGATAATTTTATTACTCATGATGACAATAATATGCAGTGGTTATTTAGGAAGTAAATGGGAAATAACTCTTCTTAGAACTATAGAGGTAAGAAAATTAATTTCCATTCTAATGAAAATAGTGGTTAAAGTCATCCTTGTGAATGTCTTGTAAATTTTGGGAAATGCTACTGATGTGGAAATTTTGGAAAAATGTCTCATTAGTGGAATGGAAAATTATTTTGAAATTAATGAGAATTAAATGGTGAGATGATTTAATTGTATGCGATTGGGATATTTTGTCAATGTTTGTCTAAAGCTAGTTACGCAATCTAGGAATTAGAATTATTGGAAGTAGAATGGTTTGACATTTTCAACCACATCAGTAGATGTTGATCTGTCAAATGAGGTGGTATCAGGAAAATTTTATTTTTTTATGGAGTTCACATATGATTTGTTTTATTTAGGATCTACCCATTCCATCATTTCTAACAATTGTTTGGACAAATTATAAATTCAACCTCATGAAATGAAACCAGATCTCATGGAAGAAACACATGGAAGAAATATTTTTAGAAAAAAATTATAACAATCTGCCGAACCTTGTTTGGGGAATGATTTTACATGAAAAAATTATTGTTTTTCCTCTATTATAGTTTTATTATATTATTGATATGTAAAATGCATCGTTTTTTTCTGCTATGATAGATTGCATTGAAAAAGATGATTTTTATAAATAATTTCAGTTTTTACCAGAATAAAATCTTACCATTAATAACATATCAGGATGCTCAGAAACTGATAATGGATGGAAATGAAATTTATATTCCACATATTTATAATGATAAGGGAACAATACTGATTAATGAATTAGTAGTGGTAATTGAATACCTAGATGTTTTTTCCGATAATTTCCTTGGTTTTTTTTCAATCGAGATGATGATTTTACTATTTAATAAGTTCATGATTCCATGAAAATTTCTAAACATCCTTATATAATATCCCAAATGGATCATCTGGAATTAAAAAAGATGTTTCATGAATTATAATATAATGAAATCATCCGACCTAGCACAACACTTTGGGCCTCTCATGTCTTTTTTATCAAAAAAATATGGTTAAATGAGGCTTTACATCTATTATAGACACTTGAATAACATTAATGTTAAAAAATTATCATTTGACTCATATGGATGATTTTTTTTATCGTCTCTAGGGAGAATAGTATATTTAGAAGGTTGACGTGAGATTGGGGTACCATAAATTTAATGTAAAAGATGAAGTCATCTTGAAGACTGTGTTTTATACTAGATATGGTCATTATGATTTTGTAGTTATTACTTTTGGGTTAACTAATTCTCCCACAATATTAATGGATATTATGAATAGAATATCTCATGAGTTCATGGATAAATTTTTGGTGGTATTTATTGATGAAATTTTCGTATATTCAAGAAATAATCTAAAGCATGAAAACATCTAATGGTTGTTTTGAAAACCTTTAAAGAAATTATAATGTATTGAAAATTTAGAAAGTGTGATTTTTCGTTGCACTAGTTTTATTTTCTTGTGAAAATTTTAAATAAGTATATAGTAAATTTTGATCCGGAAAACATTTTGTTGATTAATTTCCAAGACCTATAAATTATATAGAGATTCTTCGTCTTCTTGGATTAGTATGTTCTTATTAATGGTTTGTTAAAAAAATTTCATGGTTATCTTTCCCACTAGCTATGTTAACATGAAAAGTTATTAAATTTGTTTGGATAGAAGAATGTGATGTTTGTTTTCAGGAACAGAAGAAGGGATTTGTGAATGCTTCAGTTTGGGTCTTGTCTTCCAGAAATTGTGAGTTTGTCATCAACCATGATACATAATTGAAGGGACATGGATTTTTTCTGATGTAGAATGATCGGATAGTTTCTTATTCATCCTGAAAACTAAAAACTCATAGGTTAAAATATCCCACACATGATTGGGAATGAGAAGTTCTATTTTTTTCATTAAAAATTTGGAGGAAACATTTATATGGATCCAAATGTCAAATATACACTAACCATAAAATTATGAAGTACATATTCACCCAGAAAGTATGAAACATGAGGCAGAGGAGATTTATTGGACAAATAATGGAATATGATTACATGATCAATTTCTATCATGGAAAAAAACACAATGTGGAGGATTCCTTGAGTAAAAAATATCATGATTCATTAACCATGTTGCATTTGGATAATGATTCATTGATAAATTATTTGATGAATCTTGGCATAAAAGTTTTCAGTGAATTGAATACATCAATTTTGTTATTGGTTTTAGTGTAGTTATCCTCATAAAATATATTTAGGAAACGGTAAAAGTAAGACTAAGAGCTATAATAAAAGGTAGAATTTGTTTAAATGAGTATGTTTCCATAATTTAATATTGATAATGATTATGTTTTATGATTTGGAAAAAGGATGTGTGTGACTTGTGATTCCCAGTTGAAGAAATAATTATTGTTGGAAACTCATTGTTCTTCATTTTCTGTTCATCCTAGATGTACTAAGATGTACATAGTCCTTCGGGACTTTTACTGGTAGGATGGAATAAAAATTGAAATTGCATAATTAACTGTAAAATGTATGGCATGTCAATAGGTTAATGAATATTGAAATTTACCTAAGGGTATGCCTATTCCTTTTCCTACGATTATGGAGAAATTGTAGAATAAATTAATTGTCTTCATTGTTGAACAACCTCAGACATCTGGAGGTAATAATGTGATTAGGGTTATCATGGATCAGCTGATAAAATCTGCACATTACTATACTATTTGAGATATAATGTCATTGGATTATCATTATCGTTTATACCTCAATGATATTGCCAGGTTTTATAGAGGTACACTTTCCATTGTCTCTAACTGAGATCTCATGTTCACTTATAACATTTGGAAGTGCCTTCAGAAGTCATTGGGAATAGAATAAATTATTTTAATATCCTTTCATCATCAATTAGATGGGCAGTTAGAACGAATGATTCAGAACCTGGAGGATATGCTTTGAGATTATTCAATGGGCAACCCTGGAAGATGAGATCAAGATGATACATAATATTAGTTTTCTTATAATAATAGTTTTCATTCTAGTATACTTATGAAACCTTTTGAGAAATTTTATGGGAAGTGGTTTCGAGATCCATGTTTTTTCTATGTCGTCAGAGAAAGGATGTTTATAGACTAGAGTTCGTACATGACGTGGATTCGAAAGTGTAGATGATCTAACCACACATGAGGACGGATCAGAGTAGGCATATAAGTTATGCAGATAAGTGATGGAATGAATTGTTTTTCGAGTTAGGTGACTATGTTTTCCTTAAAATATGTTATTGGAAAAGTATAATGCATTTTGGAATGAAATGAAAGATAATTCTGTGATTCATCTATAATTTTTAAATCTTGGAGAAATATTGAATAGTTTCATAACTAGATGAATTTCCTCTAATTCTACCTCAGGAACATTTTATTTCATGTATCAATATTGAGGATGTAGGTTATCGATTCATCACTTGTCATGATCCGATATGTAGTTTATCTGGAAGGGAACCACTATTATAAAGTTAAACGAGTTCATATTTATGATCAAAGGGAACATGTATTGTGTTAAAAGGTAATATATCAGGTAATGGTTTTTTGGAGAAACCTCCTGGTATAATAAGGAACATGGGATTCGTAAAATGCTATTAGGGAAAGATAGAATCCCTTGTTTAATGAATAAATAATATTGTGAGGACGCATGTTACAGATGGTGGGGATAATGTAATGCTCAAAGGTTTTTAAAAATCGTATCAAATTAATGAAATATTTTTATATAGATATTTATAAAAATACGTTAAACTTAATTTAACAGCTTCTATGTTTTGAATTTCCAAAAATGTTCATCTAAAATTATTATCGATATGTAAATTGAGTCTAATGGAAGAAAATTTTTATTTTGGTGAATAATAACATACCCTTATGAATAGTACTATGACAGTAATGAATATCAAAATTGCATTATAATTTTATTTTATTAAGGCTTTTAGATAATGAAATCTTGGTTGATTTTTCAATGTGATATAAATGTAGTTATAGAATTTAAATTGTTAACTTTTCAATTATATATGATTTTAATTAAAAATTTAATTAATAATATTTTGAAAAATACATTTGAATAATAGAGGTCATTTATGAATTCATAATGTCAATAAATGAAAAGGGTGAATTATTTTATTTTTCTGAAATTCTTGAATTTTTTATGAATGTTGAAATACGGTAAAATACCATATATTCAAATTATCAGTAAATGGAATTATTTATGACATAATAATTGATTTAAGGAATATTTGTTCAATCTCACATTCTATTATTAATTTTCTTGGAAACGTGAATTAATATTAATCATATCCTCAAACAAAAATATTATAATAATGATTTAAATTATGTAATATGCCACCCCTACTCCACTATAAATACCACCCATTTCCCCCTCATCCTCTATCATGTCCCAATCCTTGAGAATTGACTAATTTATGCCAAATTCCAGCACCAATCACCATACACACTTCAAACACTTGTTTTTATCACTCAAAGGAAAAAATCAAAGACATTATTAAGGATATGAAGGAGAAGATATCAAGAGGTTTGAAATCCTCTTCATTTTTTAGGTGTTTTAAATTGCTACCTTTTTCATTTATTATAGTCTCTTACCCTTATATGATAAAAGAAGAATGAATGATATAGATATAATTTATTTTTTTATGCTCTCATGTTCATGGGAAATTCTTCATCATTCTTCTTCTCCTCTCCCACTTGTTCAAGGAATATAATCATTCTCTGTGATGTGTCAAAATTTCGACATCATGGATGGTGTGATTTAAATATTCATTAATTCATTTAGGACTGTTCATAAAACAATTTAAATTATTGAACCATATTATAATTTTTTTATTATGTATTGTCCATGGTTTTATAATTTTTTTGTACAGATGATTTCAATTTATAAAACTACATGATGTCTTTATAATCAATGAATAACTAAAATGATCTAAACACACATCATTAATTTTTTAAATTATGAATCATACACATTTAAGAATTAAAACTCATAAATAGAATAATATTACCTTTTAGACATTTTTAACTACCATTAAATTCCAATTCTATAGTTTCACTTCCAATCAACAAGAGCATCCATCATGAACTGATCTTGGAAATATGTAAAGAAAGCACCCAAAATAATGGAATAAACAAAATTATATTAATTAATGGGTAAAATGATCTTATGAAATGATAATTCAAGGTGTTATAAATAAGAATATTTATCATTAAGATATTAATTACACTCTTTTAACCATGATACAGGAGGATTAAACACATTTTCAGTAAGTAGTACTTGATATAAGAGAATTTTTAACCCGATTTCCATTATTTCGGTAAACCTTCTTCATTTTTAATTATGTGGTATTAAGATTATTGGTTTGATGATTTTTTTATATTATGATTGACTATTTACATTTACGGTGTATACACATATCCATTCAATTATATTAATTTTCACTCCAATTATATTTTATGGGCCTTTTTAAATATCCTATTAAAACTATCCTTAATAAATTTCAAATGGATTGTTTTCATATGTATATGAAATGATTGGATTATTATTATTTTCAGTAAAACATTTCTATAATGATATATTCTATGGAAATTATTTATATTTGTTTGAGCCCATTATATCTCAAGTTATGTTCGGGGATCCCCATTATAGCTATCCAATGCATTAGGAACTACAGAGATATAAGTTGACAAAAAGATTATTCTTTGTGTATGGGTGAATGTCAAAGTGATATGGTAAATATTTCCCAAGGAAAAAACAAGATTTTTCTATGCATATGAGTTTTATGTATATGGGATTTATTGGTTTTATGTTATTAACTGACTAACACATTCTTTAATTATATCCCTTACTGAGTTTTTTACTCAACCCATGATTTGAACATGATTTCCACAGGATCTAAGGATGGGTAAGAGAATGAAGGGAGTCATTATGGTAGATATGAATTGTTGTTAAAGAAATCATGTTTTAAGATTTAATGTTTAATATTTTGAAAATTAATGGATACTATTGTAGTAGTATCCTCTTGTATGAATATTCTATGTCATGTACGTAATAAATAATATTTCATTAAAACTCTAAACCTGAAAATATCATCAATTTGTAATAATTTATGGTCTTTTCTGAAATTTATGATTAAGAAATGTTTTAAGGCTTGGTCCTTATAGCTAATCCCAGGAAACACAACCATCCCATGGACGATTTTCCATATATTGTCTGTGTAGCACCATTGTTCCTTCCAAATTGTGGTTGATTCCTTCACCAATCCAACCCCTTCATGACTCCACAAATCACCACCACCTTTATGCGAATGATGAGCGACCCCATGTCCCAAAATCGTTACATGAAATGTAGAGAAACCCACGAACCAACTTCTCTCTATTATCTATTCCTCCTATGTATAAATTATTCTTTTACCAAAACAAAACTACCAATTTTGAGGTGCAAAAATTTGGTAAAAATGGAAAAATTGTTCTTACTTAAAAAATGTTGTATTCAAAAACCAACTACACTTAATCATAGACATATTTTCTAATAATAAAACATTATCACACCTAAAAACACCAAGAACAATCCATGAGGAATTATTTTCCCAACCAAAAAATATTTATAAACCATTATGTAGTCTATCAAAACATAATGGCCATCAATGACCTTGGTTAATCCCAAATTATAATAGATTTAAAATATGGTGTCATAATTTTGATGTCCTTTAAGTTATTGATATGGTTTTATGGAATTCCAATTATGAATTATTTTTCTCACAATATGTTATTTGGTTTTAGACTACTAATAAAACAAAAATGAATCATATTAATAATTAATCAAATGATTTTAACAATGAGACATTTTTTTCAGTATTGTGAATGAAAAAAGAATATTTTTATTTAGGCACAAATTTTGTGTATCATATAGATCATTTAAAATGAAAAATATGAAACAAAATTCTATTGAGTTATACATGAAAAACATACATCTTCTATTAGTAATTCAATAAAACTAATATTTTTTAACAAATGAATTAATAGAGTTGAAACATTTTTTCCATTATCCAGTGTTTAGATCTTGAAAATTATATTTTTGAAATATATTTGTTTGAATTATTAGTATAAAAATGTGAAATTTAATATACTATATAAGAAAATATGATGAAATTGTCTTTATTTAGTTGGATGAGTTTATGTAATTAATTTTTATTAAAAACATTCATCATAATTTTAACATTAAAATGGAGAAGAAGTTAATATAGTTAAACCATATGGATGATAAATATGTTACTACATTTTATGATGATTTTAAAAGACATTTTAGATACACATCAATTTTAATTATCCACCATGAAATTAATGATTACTAATAATTATGTGGATTAATACCAAATATCAGAATGAAATTATCACAACGGAAATAGATGTATATGAAAAAATAAATATTTTATTAACCTTTCAATATAAATTTTTTGATTATAATTAAAAATCTAATAATATGAAAATACTAACTACAAAGGATTTAAGATGACGAAATTCACTTCATGATAAATGTGTGGATTGAAATGTACATGAAATTTTCTTAGGGGGACTAATAAATAGTTTAAGTATGGAAAATAATTTCATTTATGGGATTCATTTTTATGTTATTGAGAATACGTAATATATGATTTGATTAGAGAGAAATATCCATTGAATGAAAAATAAACACTTTAGATTTTGAAATTCAAGTATTTTAGAAATTATGTTAATAAATTCCTCATTAAATGATATTTTGTAGGTGATAATACATGATATTATATGAGTAAATAGGAAAATAAATCTAACACAATTATAATAGTTTATGAAAATCATGAAAATATGGGTACTCAAAACCTCAACTCCTTAGTAATGAATTTTTGTTCGATTTATCCTCGATGAAACACATGAAAATATTATAGATATTCCTAAAATGAAATTTCATGTAGTTTAGGATTATTAATTCTTTTCCTCTACATTGAGTATTGAATAATGAAATAAAATTATATATCTTATTTGAGGAAGGATTAATGAAATATTAATGGGTTAATTATCTATTCGAATTGTATATGTCTCTATGAAATAATTATTTAAGGGTAATGGGAAAATCACTAGTTTTAGAATCTAAGGTTGATCATAAGTTATATGTCATAGACATCTCATTTGAGGTTTTATATTATTGGTTTCTTCATTATTATTTAAATTTTGGGATATTTTTATGGAAATTGAACCTATTTGTTCGTTATAAGATTTATAGAAAATTAAATTTGCAGGGGAATTCATTTATATTTTGTAGACATATTATTATATGTATTTGAACCTTAACTGATTTAGAATTTATAGGATATTAAGAATGTTATGGGTTATTTTAATTTTTTTATGAATTATGAAATATATTAATATAGACTTGATTTATGATAAATTGTATATCGGGAGAAAAATTCTCTAATCTGGCAATTTTGTAGTTCAACAACACAGAATTAATGGGTGAAAAGGGTATATGGCCTACCATTTTCCTATATGAAAGACTTTATTTGGCTAGATAACCTGATGATAATTATTTAATTTTTTGTATCTCTCTTATTTGTATATTAGCAGGTTATTTAGAATGGATGTTTTTATGTGATTAAATTACCTTTATTGATAGCATAATGTCAATGGGAAAACCACACAATGGATTTTGTCTTTAGACTCTTGAAAAAATATAAATTGAAAATTCAAAATGGGTTCTAGTCTATCAATATAAAAAATAGAAACACATGATTAATATATTAGATATTTTTTCTGCAGATAATAATTTAAATATATTTGTTTAAAATGTTGTATTGTTTCATGTGTACTTATGTTCCATTGTATATTATTGCTATCTGAGGATTACATCAAATCCTTAATGAGGAATTATATAATCTTTTGATATAGATTTTAGTGTTAGTACTCCATATCATCCTCAAAAAAATACTGATTCTGTGAAAGGAATTAAATGGCCATAGGATATGCTCTAATATATTTATATGAATTTTAATGGAATTTGGGAAGAACAACATTCTATATTTGTGTTTTTATACAATAATATATTTCCCTCAAAAGTAGTGATGTCTCATCGTGACTCACTATATGGAAATAAGTGTAAATTTCACTCAGTCAACATAAAAATGGTAAATAAATCTATTTGGAGATGATATAACATATGATATCATAGTTAGGATTTTAGCCATTAAGCAACACAAAATGGGTGTAATAACCTGCAGAATGTTATACATATAATAACCAACATGATCTAGAATTTGACATTGGTGACATGGTATTTATGTGATATTTTCCATGAATAATGTTAATGAGATCATAAAATGAAGATAAATTTAATCCCTACATATATTGGCCACTTTTAAATTATTGATCGTATGGGGATATTATCATATCGATTGGCACATCATCTAAAACTCCTTCAAGTCCACAATGTGTTCCACTTATCACTCTCTGAGAGATAACATCATAATAGATAACATATACTAAACATTGGTGACAAACTGATGGAGCATAAAATTTCATATAAGGAAGAAAATGTACCCTTTTTCAATACCACTATCATTTTTAATTATTTATCTTAATCCCAACTGTATTGGGAAAATACCTTGGAACCAGATCATACAAGGAAGAAAATGTACCCCTAATTATTGGTATTAATTTTATGTAATTTAATAGGAGTAATTTACCTAAAGTGTGGGAAAATTGAAAAGACCCTATATTTTCTTCTATTCTTTCAAAAAATATTATTTCTTTCAACATGTTTCATTACACACAACACAGTGGTTTAACGAACTATGATATAATATTAATAATACTTTTTCTTATCAAATATTATAACATATCCATTAAAAAGGTTGTATGATTATGAATAAAAATTATAAAAAAAATATGTACAATGGTTATATATATATATATAATAATTATTTATAAATCCATAATTGTTTTAACAAATCCCTTATATTCATTTCATCTTTTTTATAAATACTAATTTTGTCCCTTTTTATGTTAAAATAAAAACTATTAGTTTTTCATGTATATGAAAATATAGATTAAAAAATAATATTAATTTTTTATATATACCTTTCATTTTAATATTTTAATGAATTTTGAAATATTTTCTACTATTAAATATTATTTCATTAATAGTAAAAACTAGTTTCTCAATAAAATAATTATATTCATTTAATGAATTTACCTGATCCATTAATTTTCATTTAGTTTTGAATGAAATTTTAGTTAAATAATATATTTTTAAATAAAATTTATGTTATTTTAATGAATTTCATAATAATTTTTTATATTAATACATTATAATATTAGAATGAATTTTCTCTTGGAAAACTGATTTTTCATCTCTTTTAAATGTATAATTTTTTAAAATATTTTCCACATATATGAATTGAATATGAAAAAATGAATTCCCTATTTAACATCATGATAATTAATATTATATAATAGCGCAAAGCTTATTATTATGTAAATTAAATACTAAAAACATCAAACATTATTTATCATAGAAAATGATAAAACTATTTCACTAAGGGGTTAAAAAATGATAATGATTAAAATAACATATAAACATGTAAAAATAAACATTTAGGTACATATATAGTTATATTCTATTATAAGGTTTTATAATCATCCATTATTTGACCACAGTTCCATGATTATGATGTGACTAGACATTTTCCCTTTTAAAACAACCATGGGTGACATCTACCTAACTTATAAAAGGGAACCCACTCTCTTATAATATTCTAACATACAAAACGATTTTTCAAAAATAACTTACAACTAATGCATAATTCCATATCCAAATCATATAGGCCTTTTTTTAATATGAAACCCTCTTTTGAATAAATTTAGTGTCAACATAATGAGGGTATCCAAACAAGTGGAAATGTTCAAAATGAATAGTATTTAGATTATTTCATCTTCCAAGTATTTCAATTATTCTTAAACCATGTTTATAAAATATTTTAAACGTCTAATATATATTGAAATTTTATTATTTTAATTAAATGACCTTCATATATATCAACATCCATCACGTTACAAATGAAACATTCGATCGTGTGACATGCAGACTACCACCTCACAAACTGATTTAATTATTTTTCCATAATAAACATTCATCGGTGAATATAATGATAGATTTAACGTATTAATATGTTATTTATTAAATATGTACTTGTAAATATAAAATTATTAATATAAACTCTTAGTTTCCAGTATGTGGGAGTATAATAATACCGCGCATCATTTTGTTGGATAATAACCTAGAAAATCAACATGGTTCGTTATTAGGATAAGGTTATCATTGAGGGAAATTTGGATAGGTTTCATAAATATATATTATATATTTGGAATAAAAATAATTATTGAATTTTAATATATTACATATATTTATTTTATTTTATTTTTCAAATAAATCCAAACATCATTCATGTATGTGTATATCATACCATCTCAATGAATGTTGTAATTCATTTATTATCTATAAATATTTTTATGTTAATAAATGAATATATAATTAATATAAATATGATATTCATATCAATTGTAACAAAATTAATTTTACCATGATATATATAAATTGTTTGAAAATAAATAACCACGATATGCATGTAAAAAAAGTATTTTATTAAATAAACCATGATTAGTACATATAATAGTCAATTAATAGTTGATATAAGGTCACATGTAAATCATATATATTTTCATAGGAGAAATTATTATTCATTAGTAAATTTATTTTTAAATTATATATATTATATATAAGTTCTAATGTGTATAAAGGCATGTAATACATAAGGTATGATATCTCTTGTCGCACTTTTTTTGTGACTCATATTCTTTATTCACAACACGATTATTTTGTGTGTTGTATATAATTTTTATTGAAAACCAATATAATGTATAAAAATTTTAAATGATATATAATGTTTAATTTTTTTATTCCTTAATGGGACTTATGATTTATAGGTTTCCAAATGGGCACGGGGTTTTCATAAAAATATTATTTCTATAGGACACATTAATTAAACCGAACCTTTTTATTTTGTGTTGTTTATATTGTATTATTTATGGTATTTTATGATCATTTTAATTTAATTTATTGAAAATTAATATCCATGTATGGTTTTCTCTTTCAATGGGTTTATGAATATAATTTTACTAAAATTGTAAATGTTTTCTATTACAATAATATTATTTATCTTGATAGTTTATGAATTACATTCCAATGAATAAATAATATGATATAACTATAAATAAAATTATTTAATTTTATATAATTTTTTTATATAAGGAAATTAAATGATTTAACATCATTTTACTCTCATTAAGTACTCATAATTGGTAAATAATGTTTTTAATGAAATACATAATTTATATCTGTCATTGGATGAAAAATATTTATAATCTATATTATTATTTTATAAAACAATTAAAGAGAATTTTCAAAACACTATATTAATATTTTATAATTTTTTTAGAAATGTTTTTAGCTTTTAATTTTATTCTGAAATGAATATTCTTTCATCTGCCAAAAAAGTGTGTGTTTGTTTTTTTTAAATGTTCATTGAATATTTATTGTAATGTGTATTACATGAATAATATTTTCCATCATCAAGATATAACAATTATTTGAAAAATAAATGAAATGATTCCAATGTTATTTTTAATGATATTATATTATTTTCATTTCATTATTTTTTATATATTATAATAATGATTTTGAAATAAATTAGATATTTTCCTTAATAAATTTTAAAATTTATTTTTTAAAAACATTTATCAATATTATCAATATTTTAGAATGATACATAATATTTACTATGGATATGATCCTATGATACCATCCAAATTATTTTTCATGATGGATTATTTTTATGATGATTAGATTTGTATAAATCCCATTTCTTTCTAGGTGTCATTCTTTGATGAATTGATTAAATGATTATTAAACCAATTATGTTAAATTTTTTTATATTTTGATATCCTACTGAAATGATTATCAAACTAATTTCTTTTATATGGGTTATGATATTATTTATTGTCTTAATGATTATGAAATCCATTTATTTTGGATGTGTTTTCTCAATGAACAAATTATTTTGACATGTATTTCCCTTAAATGGTTTAAATTTTTTAAAAGATATAAGATCCTACTAGATAGATATGTAATATTATATATTTCTGATAGTTGGTACATATATCTCCATCAAATTAATTTTTTAGTGATTGTTTTCTTTTAATATTGACATGATAGTAATTGAAAGTTTACCTTTTTAAGTTAGGAAATTTTTCCACTATGATTTTTTTTGGTATAAACATTCCTACTACGATGGATTTTAGAGTGAATCCATTGAAATAATATATTTTATTTGTGATTATACATGACTATAAAGAAAATGGTTTTATATCCGTCTGTATAAGAATCTAATATATTCAAATGTTATTCTCTCATGCCTTGTGTACTTTTATTGTTTTATGATTCATGTCTTCTGATTAGCCATCATTTATTACATATTTCATGATTATGATCTATGATATTCCATGAATGGTTTTCATATGTTATTATCATTTTTAATACCCATATGATCATTATGTGATGTTATCCCCCATTTATAACCTTACATGGAATTTAAGATCAACCATTTTTAGTTTTTATTTCACTAGGTAATTTAATATTTTCAAAATATTGGATGTTTATAATGTATACTCTGTGGGAATATCATTATGAGAAATGTTATATGTAATTCATGAAATATTGATATTGTGTCTCTAGTATACAAATATAATAAACACTTTGTTCTTCTAGACTATATTTAAGATATGTAGTAAATATTCATATAATATTATGTAATATATATTAATGAAAATCATGGTTATCTATAAAAAATCATTTAAATTTAGGTTTTCATTGAATTCATTTACTTTTTACATTGTAAGGATTCTATTAATCATTATACAATTCAATAATTATAATGTGAATAATAAATCTACATTTCATCATATCATATAACCCTTATAAGAATATAAATTTCAATAATATTCATTAATGATGGGATTATATATAATTTTTATGGTCTATTAACTTTTCAATCATTGATATATTTTAGTTAATAATCTCATATGATGATATAATTTCATTGTACTATAACATTATCAAGGATAATTTGAATTCAATTTTTGAATATCCTATAATTTTTAATCGATTAATTCATTTTCATTAATTAATCCATGTTACTCAATTGATTGGGAATGTGTTGAATATATTATTACACATTAATTTACTATGATAATGTATTGAATTAATATGACATGAATCTATATGTGTGTTATTTGTGAAACATTTTGGTATGTAATATTTTATGAATGATTTCATATGTGGTATTATTTAAAATTATTATTTATTAACAGTGGACAAGAATTGTATATCTCTTTGGTGAAAAAAAATTATCACTTGAGACAAAATATACTCGGTATTTGGAGTTTACTGTTACATTTTTTGTTTTTTTACTTTTAATCTGGCCAAAAATTTATGTTCATATCATTTGACATTGTTCATTATTTCAATATAATTTAATTTTTTTCATAAATGTGTTTTTAAATACTGTTAATATTTTATATTGATATATAATATTATTTTATTATCATTTATATATATTTTATAAATAATTATTTATTATTTCCATTTAAAAAATAGATTCATAATTTCATAATATAATTTTATTTATATTTTCTCCTACTAAGTGTCTTTGATAACCCCTTTTTCCAACTTTCCAATGGACCCATGTGGACTACTATTAGGAATCTAAGGATATCAAATTAATAATTTTAATATTTCAATATTAATGTTCTGATATTTTAAAAATATTAAAATTTATGGTATAGATGATATATGAATCAAATCATATGAAACTAGTTGATTGTTATATGTTATATAATGTGATGTGTTTTTAATATACCATTCTAATAAAATGATTATTTCCACTGTGTTTCTTTAGTATGTTTGTTAGCATAAAAATTACTAATTAAAATTTGGTAAAAATATTATTTACCATGAAAATATTTTATGTTCAGGTAAAAATAAATTCATATATATAACAATTTGTTAAAATAATATTTTCCATTGTTTTAAAAAAACAAATCGATTACATATTTTTTCCCTAAATAGATTTCATATATGAGTAACCATAATCTATTTTTGAGATTTGTAGTGGGCAAGACGATCCATTATTTACCATGTTAAATAATGAATGATTTTTATGAAATAATTTTGAAAATAAAACATTATTTTAGTATTGAGATGGAATCTTTATCCATATAAGAGAAAATCAGAGTAATACATTAACACAGTTCGTTAAAAATACCTCATCCACCGCACATGGATGATAAGAATTAATAGTTCATCAAACTGAATAATGAAAAATATATATTTACAAATAATATTTTACATAAAATTGTTTCTATGTTTCCCAGTCTCCACCGTTAAAAATAATTTCCAATAAATTACTATTAAGTAACAAAAATTAATTTTTCATGACATAAAATAAAGGTGGAAATATCCATAGCTCATTGAACAATTCACAACACTATTATATTTAGTTATTTGATGGAAAAACTATTCTTCCAAAACATTTCAAACCTTTCATTCCAAATCAATTTTTTAAAATAGAATAATATTACAACATGTCACATACTAGATAATAAAATAAAAAATATGTCTCATTACATATATAATAATACATGATCCAATATGGGCCATTGTAATATTCCCATACTAATATATTATAGAGACTCATATTTAGTCTATAAAATTTATTAAAAACATCAACTAGTAGCCCCTATAAAAAATCCAAATAATTATTCTCTGTAGTTAAATATGTAATTCATACATTAAATAATACATAAATTTAATATTTATTAATTATTTTAATAATTTTAAGATAAATAAAAGGAAAATTGCAAAATAAGGGGATTAACAATAATTTTTGTATACTTCATTTTATAGGGTTTTACAATTTCTGAAGGTTTCACTTATATATGAATTGATAAAATTAGAGGTGATAAAATACATATCTCTATTTGGAGGTATAAAAATATTATTAAAAAAATAATAATATAAAAATACATATTGTTTTATGATTATATGAACGTAAATTTCATTAATAATGTATTAATTGTTATGTTTTTTAATTATAAAAATATGTAACGATTCATATTAATCCTAAAAGTCATTAAAACCCTTTAAATGGATCATTTTAAAAATATTTTGAATATTTTCCTACTATTATTCTTGTATTCCAAATGATAAAAATCCATTAATTATATTACATTATCATTGATACATGTAAAAATGTTATAAAAATTAATATTAATGAATCCTTAAACTACTCTAATATCTTACAATTAGCTATTATTTTAATTTTACCATTATTGATGTGGGATTTAATTATTTCAATACTAGAGTATGAGGTAAAAATATTCAAATGAATGGATTTTTTGTGTGGTTGTGGTTTTAGATATTCATTGATTGATTTAGGAGAAAAAAATTAATCATATTTTATGCTTTATATATTATTTATTTCATCAACATTTGTTTAATGAAACTTTTTTTTGTATCTATAAATTGTATTTTTATTTTATAGACAAGGGAAATTATTTATTTATCTTATTCAAGGATTTTCATGAATTGTTCCATATTTATTTTCCCATAAAAATATATTATACATAAAAATAATGTCATTTTATGGTTTGAAAGTAAACTCATATTAGTGTAGACAAAGGCCATAAATATTTCAATATTTAGTTAAAATATCCCATTATTTCATTCTATTCATAATCTTAAAACATTATGAAGTAGTAATAAGTCAATTTTGAATGCAGAATCCAGTAATGGACACATACATATTCAGATTGATGAAATCTATGATGATTCCCACCTTCAATGATATCATGATATTGATTATGACATTAGGTATATACTTCACAAGGGAAAGTTTTATTAATGTCACTAACATCATCAACTTTTTATTTTTTTGGGAATTATATAAATGTAATTTGAATTGATTCAATAAGGTTGGGGAGGATGTGAAATGAAATCCTATATAGTAGTTATAATGTCATTATGTGTAAAATCCTAATAAACCATAAAAAGGTTGTGCGTGAATCTGTCTAGTCCAAGAGTAGTTTCAATGTTTACTTCAAATATGGAATTCTTAATTTCATCCTTATATATTTCATTGAAATATTTTTTTTATCTTCATTAATTAAAGGGGTGTTTGTAATCACCGGTTATGTATTTTTTATACCACTATCTACATATAGGTAAAAAAATAGTCACCCAGTAACATTTATACATAAAAATCATTGTCTTACAAGTTCTCATTGAGGCTGAGGACATTATGTCCATCCAAAAATATCTTTCCCATGTGGTTTCTTTGAAAAAGAATCATGTGTGTGTCCCCTTCTGTCAAACATTTCATATTTATAGGATTTACACCCAGCCTCTCCCTCAATGTTAATTGGTCATCCTATTTTTCGTTGGAACATATTTTCTCTCTATTGGAGATATTCTAATTATGGTTTCAGTCTTTTTAGATTTTATTATTATTTGAATTGTTATGAATATCATGATTAATTTTTGAGTATGAACTCTTTCTCCACTCCATTAATAGTATCATAGTATTTTTTTATTTTTTATTAATCCTTGAAAGTTTTTTCCATATGGGTTATAACATATGATACTCCAAAATTGTTTCCCTTTATCTAATGATAATACGTAATCTATTTTTGGATTGAAAATATATTGGGGTAAATATATCCATTGTATGTCGATATACAATTATTCGATTATGGTCAGATTGATGATTGGCGATAGTGTAGCCTAATATCCCACTTACAACACTATTATCATCAAATTAAATAAATAATCTATCAATGTTTCTAGATTACATTCAATTTAATGTGTTTATGCTCAAGGAACAATATAATCTGACAATTAGTAATTTTAAAAGTATATACAGACCATTTCAAGATAAGATTTTAGAAAATGTTCTCCTATTGAAATTTGATCCAATTTTTTATCCAGTTGTGAGAATTGTTTTGAAATCACTCATTTGTGAATCTCATTATCAGATAATTCCTAAATATCCATCCACATGTCTCTTATAATGAAATATGTTCATGTGGCCTACACAAGAGATATGATGATAGTTTTTCCAAGGTTATTGAATGAAACTATATTGTTTTGATTTCCCGGGTAATATGTATCAATCTGAATGATTTAAATTTTAATAAAAAATAAGTGATTCTTGCTACAATAATTAATGTTTTGAGAGACGCAATGACATGGTTAGGAGGCCCATATAATGTCTTCCTAGTTATCAAAATTTAATTTATGTTCTATTTTCTAATAATATTTTTTTATATTCCATAATAAAATGCATGAGGGATTTGGTCATTAAGGGATTACCAGGACCTTGTAATCATCAGTAAAATAGATTCATTATTTTAGGGAATCATACAGTGTTCTAGGTACTCTATACTAAACTATAATTTCCCATATTCTTTCTTACCTTTAAGGCCTCACTCTTTTGGATACTCATTGATTTATAATTTTTTCCTATGATCATCCATCTATGGAAACGGAAGAGTAACAACAATATCTTCAACCAAATGATTTCCACTCCGAATGGTGAACCGATTATCAATGTTAAAATGATTAGATAATTGGTTTCTTAGGATCTGTTTCCTATGAGTTTGAGATTACAAAACTGGAACAAAGTATTACACAATGAAAAAACCACTAGGATACTAGGAATCATATGTTCCATGTTGTCTAGAATTATGTGATTTCTCCACTAGTAATTCTTGTTTGTCCTTAGTATGGAATGATAGAGACTGATCCCTAGCATCTATTTGCGGATTATTCTCTATAGGTTCATGATGTTTTCTCATATGCATAATTTACTCTATGTAGTCTTCTACAGTCACCTTGGTAATATCATTCTAAAGAAAAAACCAAAAATTCAACACAATTACCTATCATATTCCTTGGAGTGACATTACATAAATAAAAAATTAATTTTTTACACTTTTTAAAATAATAATATTATTTAAAACAAAAAAATCACAGTTATTATATAAATATATCTATGACCCTATTTATTTAAAAGAAGTATTAATAAAAATAGTGATTCCAAAAAATGATCCAAAATATAATTATAACAAATATACTCATTGGAAAAAAACTATTTTATTACACACCCTCCACTTTTAAACATTTTATCATTGAAATTAATTAAAACCGTAGATATCATTATAAATAAATCCATTCATAATAACCATTTGATTAAAAAAATTATTTCACTAGATAACCCAAAAATGTTAATATATTATCCAACAATGTTCATTTTAGAATTATACTATAAAAAATTCTTCAATTTCGATAAAATATATTATGAAATAGATGAAATATACTAAAATATTAATAAATATTATTTTAATGATAAAATAATCATTCAAATATAAATTAGTTGTGAGACATTTAAAGTATTCAAGCCATTGAATGTATCAATACAACAATATTTATCAATGTAAATACACTCATGAAACTATATAAATAAAACATTAAAACCATTTCATCCTCAACAAACACATACGAATTAAAAATTTCACAATACCCAATGTTATTAATTCATCTGAAAACATTGATACCACTACCAACTGATTATGTTAGAGAACATTAAACCATTATTCTATATAGTATTGATATCCTACATTTATTATTGAATTATTGTGATAATCATAACCAATATAAGGGTGTATGATTGTGTTTTCTTAACCAAATTCATCTTATAAAAACAAATTTCAAAAATATACAATAAATATAAGTAAAGTCCAATTTTAGAGAAAACATAAGGCAATGACAACAAATATTAAATTATTATTGTAGCCATGTAAGAAATATAAATTTTGGATTAAGAATTCATTTTTTTTTAAATAAGAAACATATTATTTTATATAATGAAATATTAGAATAATTATTCAACACCTCATGTGATCGCCTATAGAAAATTATTTAAATAATTATTTATATATATGAATTATAACACCCTGAGATTTTATGAGAAATATTTTGTATTTATGTATTGTGTTATATGCAACACCAAAGGAATATTTCACTAGACATGACATTGTCTTGTCATTCATTCCATGCAAGAGAAACCTTCCTCAATATCTTGCATTGTATGAAATACCGAGTTTCACTAAACAATGATTTGTTACTAAAATATTATATAAAATTGCCGTTATGAATAGTAATACCCACTTTTTGAAATATAATAAATATTATCTTTCAGAATGGACTACTATTTTGGTTTCGGAATATCGAAATTAGCATAGGTTGAATTTTTGGAATTTTTCTGAAAACATTCGATTTTTGATGAATAGTGAAAAACACTAAGTTAGAGTTTAAAACCGAATTTTTATTTAAATAATTATTTATTTTATTTAAATTTATTTAGGTAAAAATAGATATATATTACCTATATAAGTTTAGTGTAATTAGTTTGAGTCCTTTTATAATAATTTTAGATATATAATAATTTTATTGGCCTTTTTACAGTCTTTTACACACCTCCTAAGAAAATTTGTAAATTTACATAAACCATAATTTTATGGCTTCTGTGAGTGGAATTTCAAAAACCCTAGATACACGGTTGATATCAGTATGTAAAATGTTGTTCAATTGGAATTTTTTTTTCTGAATAGTAACTTTTTACATTTATTTACAATGGTAAAAGTAAATAGGATAATTATGGGTAAAAATGATATTTTTATTACCCTAACACATGTCCTAATTCAATTGGATAAGTTTAATTCGACCAAACAAAACCTTAGGAATAAAATATGACCATTTTGGTCCATTTTCATTGTATTAGGACATTTATTATTATTTAATTCAAAGAAGATTTAAAAGAATTAAAATCAATGAATAATAATTAATTTTTTTAATATAGGGTTATACGTAAGATAAATTAGACTATAAATATTCATTATAATTCTAAAAATATTTCCTACATAATGGTATTTTAAATTTAGAAATTAAATAATTTAATTTATATATGACACAATGATGATACAGTAATTACCTTATAAATGAAATATTTAACATAATTGATATTATAAATACACAAATAAATTTAATTTGATACTTTTTATGAAATTAACTAATTTTCTAGGTTAATTTAACATATTAGGATTGGTTGGATGAATTGTTTTCGAAGTAATAATGTTTTTATGAATTTAGAAAAAACAGAATACCAAATAGTGTCAAAATTGTCCAAAAAGGATTTTTAAAACAAATATTAAATTATTAATTGATATTATATTCATAAAAATCTAAGTTTCGACCATAAGATTTATATAATAATATATATAACAATAATGAACCAATTGAAGTTCTATTGGGGGTTTATAGTAAGTTTAATAACAATATTTTGCAAGAATACAAGAAGACATGGTAAACGCTAAATTATTTTACTTATAGTTAAATCCAAATGATAAGGTTTAAATATTAACCTAAACATGTCTAAAACAAATTGGTTGAGAGTATTTATACGCATACCCATCTTAGATGATAAATAAGTCACTTTGGAGCTGTTATAAACAGAATATGAATTTATTATAAAATAATATTTTAAGTATTTCCTAAGGTGCCCCTCACCCCTCTTATAAAAGGGCACTCCCCCTTCTCTCTAATTCACACTTCAAAAGCCATTTTACTCGGCCAAACCCTTCCCAAATACCATCTCAACTATCCTTCCTTAATCCTAGAGGCCCACCTTCAGTCAGAAAACCAACCTAAGAATCCCTTTTGATCAAATCAAAAGGAAGAACCCGAGAAAGATGTAAATATCTCACCACCTATTTAAAGTTCCTTTCTTCTTTAACTTCCTACTTATTTTTTTCCATTCTAATATAATAACTCCAGTATCTTCTATATACAGTAATATTATTATAAAAATGGTACAACCATATTAGTTATTTTATCCATTCTATTAATGAAAAAGTCACCACACATGCGTATGTACGGCTTACCGTCTCCACGTCGTGATGTAGTTTGTTATTCAAATATTTCATCATATGAATGGGTATGATAATGAGTATAAATTATATAAATTATAAATATAACATTATTATGATTTTGTATATATGATATACAGTTCAATTATATACGATTTTAATATCAAATGAATGATTTCATCGCTCGTCTATTCGCACGGCCTACCATCTCCACGATGTGATACGACTCATTCTACATGATCTTCATTGAATAATGATTATATAAATTAATTTAATGAATAAATATGATATAAATTATACTAATTCCAATTTTTAAAACATGTATCTATAACTTAAAAATAGGAATAAAAATTTATTCGACAAAACATGCATAATAACATAAAGCAATGAACACCTGAATAACAAGTAGCAATGAAATATTACTAAAAAGAAGATAATAATATGACCATATAGGATATCATAACAATTAATATAATACTATAATAAGTCAATGACATTATTTATATCATTATATAGGAGGTTCACATACGTACGAAGCATATCAGACCTAAGTTAAGGGAAAATATCACAATCTCTTGTTTATCCGAGATTGTTTATACTTCAAAATTTACTATGGAATATTTATCATCCACATCCATGTTTCCCCAATTTGTAATATTATTTATATTACCCTACAATTTTTTAAACCCAATTGAACATATTAGTGAATTATTAGTAAATAATATAAAAGGAATCTTTTGTTATTTTCAGTACGAGAAACTTTTTGACATTTCCGGCCAAAGTACAAGTAGACTGTTTTTTTAACTTATACGACATGAATATATTTTTAGGATTTCATAGAACATTATTTCCATGAAGCATCCTTTACATGATTTCAAGTTTATTTTTAATTAACATCTTTTTGATTAAAATTATATGACATGTTTATAGAGGAAAAATGTTTTTGAAGTAGAAAGGATATTTTCCTCAAAAATGGAGTTCAAGTGTTTTATCAAAATTATTTTCCACATAAGATAATATAGGGTTTTGTTTGTATCCATATATTTATATTTAATTGATTATGATATGATGGAATTATTTTTATGAAGTCCTTTTATATTATATAGATTATGTTATGATGGCATGATGTTTAAGAATCACATTTTTATTACAAGGGTTATGCTATGATATATGGTTTATCATTTTGTGGAACACATAAGAATGGTTTCATTAAGAGATGGTTGGGACCTATATCTACTTCCAGTACATTGGGTAAAGATTTATATCTCATGATATAGACATGGCTGGAATGATAAGTTAATCTGATCTAGTGATACAGGAAAGGAACGAGGAGTGAACTCGGTTTAGAAATGGACTTTTTCTGCTATGATAGTCTTGGAAATGAGTATTGACTAATATGAAATTTTTTTCTTTTATTATGTTTTTATTAGAAAAAGATTCAGGTTTTATGTTATGATTATTGGGATTACATTTTAATAATATTATTTATCCCATGTTATGATATTATTATCTCTTTTGTAGGTTAAGATTTTCAAAAATGTTTTGTTCTTATGAATATGATATGATTGATATTTCATTTGTTTACCCTTACGGAGCAATTGGCTCACCCATTTGTATGTTTGCTTTTCACCAGGTTAGGAATAAGGGTATTAAGTAGGATATGCCAAAATGGACTCTAGATACGATGAAATAAACGGGAGATAATGGAGATGATTTATGAACCAGTTGTTTATGTTTCCCAGTTTCTAAAGACACTACACCTATATGGTTCTATCATGGTTTTGTTGTATGTCTTAATAAGAATGCTTCAATTTTTAAGAAATAAAAATGTTTTTAATGTATATGTCTTTATAGTTGGTATCATAGGAATTGTATAGTCATCCTTTGGAAACTAGGTTGTGAAATCCTTAGTAAGAACTCTAATGATATTTCTATGCATAGAACACAATATTAGTGTTTTAGAAATGTAAATGAATAACCTATGATAAGAAGAAAAGATTGAATTCTTATTCATGATTATGTGGGTTTCGTATTATGATTAGTTCTTCTCAGAGTATGAATATTAGTTTTAGTCAATTGCTGGATCTCAAAGGAATCGTGTTAATGTTGAATGCGATGAGAAATGCAATGATTGTCTCTCTGAGCAACCATACGTTATGGGAGCCGGAATGAAAAATCTTGTAGCCGCCCACACAACTTTCTCAAGCTATGAATCATACAGGACTTCCAAATGAGCAAATTAAGGAGAAATATTCTATTTTATCCTTCATGAGGAAGCATCCACCCTCATTCAGCAGGTCTACTGATCCATTAGTGGAAGAACAATGGATTAGTACCACGGAAAAGATATTTTCAATTCGTCAATGTTCTGTACATGATAAAGTCATCTTAGAAGTATATCATTTGGAAGGTGTATCTGATCATTGGTGGAATATTATCAAGAATATGAGGCAAAGAGACGAAATTGAGTCCATGGAATAGGATGAGTTCAAGAACATATTTTTCAATAAGTACATCCCTCATATTTTCGAACAAAGATGGAGAAAGAGTTTCTTGAACTAAAGAAAAATGATGATGAATCTGTTGGTACCTACAGAGAAAATTTCATTATACTTGCATGGTATTCTATCAGAATTATTATCCACCCTACGAGTAAGATCAATTGATTCTTTAGTGGCTTAAAAACAAGTCTTTGAAGGGCGTTAGCCATATGGGACTTCAATAGCTACGAGAAAATTGTTAGATCTTCTCTCAAGGTTGAGATGGAGACAGGAGTAACCCATCGGTCATACGAGTTTGATAAGGAGAGTAAAATGGAATTCAAAGGTAAATATAAATACCACACTGAAAAGAAGATGAGTTTTCCCTTTTTCTCAATTTATAGAAAAAATCATGGAGGGAATTGCCTTAATGGGACAAGTAAATGTTTCAAAGGTGGAAAAGATGTTCATCGGGAATTTGAATGCCGAAATGATGGGGGAAAGATGTCTACTTATGTGATCAATGATAAGGCCACATAGAATGCACCTCTTACACTTCAATGTTACAAGTGCAAGGAAATGGAGCATTATACTAATAAATTCCCTAATCCAAGGTTTTTTGGATATGATCGTGTCAACAAACTTTTAAGGCCAAAGAAAAAGGAATGTCACATGCAATTTTTATCAGTGATTAGGAGTATGATAAAGAATTAGTGAAAGGTACTAATACCATCCACTCTAAAGTATAAAATGTTTTATTTCATTCTAGATCCACCCACTCATTTATTTCTGAATAATTTTCTAAGGGTATCATCATACTACCTCAACAATTAGCTGTTGAGTTAGCTATGACAATTCTTAATGTCACAACAGTTTCATGAAATGTTTATAATTCTTCTCCCATTGACATTTGTGGGAGAGTGCTTCTTGCAAATCTTGTGTTCCTTCCTATAGCGTAATTTTATGTGATTCTTGGCATGTATTGGATTTCCTTATATGGATCTCATATTTATTTCCATAGAAGAGAAGTCACATATGATATTCCTGACCAATATATGACCATATATCGATGCAAGGATGAATATAACCTTCAAGTGGAAATTTCGTCCATGTTATGGGTCTTTATTTCAATAAATTAAGTTTCTTTATCTTAAATGGTAGGAGAGAATATCACGATTAAGAATATCCCATTGTACGGGAGTTTCATTATGACTTTCCAGAGTAGTTGATAGGTCTTCCACCAAATCATGATGTTGAGTATTCAAAAGAACTCATACCATGTGCTATGCCCATTCCAAATACCACTTATAGAATGGCCCCAATTGAGTTGAAGGAATTGAAAAAGAAACTCCAAGAGAATCTTGATAATGGATTCATACACCCTAGTGGATCACCTTGGGGAGCACCTTTTCTATTTTTTAAGAAGAAAGATGGATCAATGAGACTCTACATTGATTATCAAGAACATAACAATATCACTATCAAAAACAAATATCATCTCCCACAAATTGATGAATTATTTGACAAACGACGTGAAGCTCAGTACATTTCCAACATTGATCTTCGCTCAGTGTATCATCAATTTTGAGTCCAAAGGGATGATATACCAAAGACGGATTTCCATACAAGGTATGAACACTATGCATTTATAGTGATACCATTTGGTCTTACCAATTTACCTGTTATCTTCATGGATCTAATTAATAGTTCCTTTAGAGACTATCTTGATCAATTTTTGGTAGACTTTATAGATGATATACTTTTCTATTCAAATAGCATGGAAGATCATGAAGATCACTTTAGAATTGTATTAAAGACACTGTGAAAGGAGAAGATTTATTCGAAATTTACCAAGTGTGAATTTTGGCCTCAAAATGATTCATTTCTGGGTCACATAATCTCAAAATAGGGTATATCTATGGATCTAGCAAAAACAGAGGTTATCGAAAGATGGTCGAAACCAACAACAGTAACTGAGAATCGAATTTTTCTTGGTTTGGAAGGATATTATCGACGTTTTGTGAATGATTTTTCACTATTATCAAATCCACTCACCAAGTTGACTCGAAAAGGAGTTATGTTCATTTGGACGGAGGTGTGTGAAGAGAATTTCATGGAGTTAAAAAGAAGGTTATCCAGTGCACCTGTTCTCACACGGCCTTGTAGTGGAGAATGTTTTGTGATCTATAGTAATGCATCTATGAAGGTATTGGGGTGTGTTTTTATGAAAAACGATATGGTGATAGATTATGCCTCAGGACAGTCGAAAATCCATGAGAAAAAAATACCCAAATCATGATTTTCTAATTAGCTGTGTTAATCTTTGCATTAAAGATTTGGATGCATTATATTTATTGTAAAATTTGTGATATTTATACTGATCATACAATTTTAAAGTATATTTTAACACAAAACGAGCTGAATATGAACCAAAGAAGATGGTTAGAGCTGATTAAGGATTACGAATGCTCAATTCACTACCACCTCGGGAAAGAAAACAAGGTGGAAGATGCATTAAGTCATCAAGACTATGCTAGCTTCTCCAGGATGAGGATCACAAAAGATCCAATATTTATGGATTTACAAAGGATTGATCTTGGAATTATAAAGGATGGGGAAAAATATAATCTTTCTCAAATAAATGTTCAACCATCTATACTTGTGAAGATTAAAAAGGCATAAAAGAAGATGTAGAGTTTCAAAAAAAGGTGAGAAATGTTCATGAATTCCACATAGATTTTGATGAAATAATAGCGTTTATGAATCAGTTTTGTGTTCCTCCAATCCTAGAATTAATGAAGGAAATTTTGGATGAAGCTCATATTTCTTCATTTATATTTACACTGGAAGCAAGAAGATGTTTAGGGACCTGAAGGAGAACTTCTGGTGGGATTGCATGATAAGAGATATTGCTGAATATGTCTCTCGATGCTTGGTTTTTCAGAAAGTTAATGCGGAGAGATAGAATTCTATGGGGATGTTACAACCATTACCCATAACAGAATTGAAATGGAAAATTTCACAATGGACATTGTCATTGGACATCATAAAACATCCAAATGCAATAATACTATCTGGGTTATTGTTGATAGTCTTACAAAGTCGGCATACTTCATTGCTATTAGAGAAGATTTATCTCTTGGTCACTTTCCAGGATATATGCGAAGGAAGTTGTATGATTGCATGGAGTACCACGTTCCATTATATATAATCGGGATCTGAGGTTTACCTCGATGTTTTGGTGAAGTATTCAGCATACTCTAGATATAGAGTTGAGTTTTAGCACAAATTATCATCCTCAGACAGACGGTCAGTCTAAGAGGACAATTAAAACTCTAGAAGACATTTTGAGAGCTTTCTCTATGTATTTCATATGTGGTTGGGATAAACAAATCCATTTGGTGGAATTTTAATTTAATAATAGCTTTCACTCAAGTATACAGATTGCTCCATATGATGCTTTCTATGGAAAGAAATGCAGAACTCCAACTTGCTGGGATGAAGTTGAGGAATGAAATATATTAAGACCTGATCTTGTTGATGAGATGGCAGAAAAGGTATGATCTATTCAACAACACATAAGAGCAGCTCATAGTCGACAGTAAATTTACCCTAGAAACTGAAGAAATGACCAAGAGTTTTAAGTGGGTGCTAACGTGTTCTTACAAATATCTCCTTAGAAGAGAGTAATGATATTTGGAAATAAGTTCAAGATGAGCCCAATGTATATTTGTCCTTTTGAAATACTGGATCATGTTGGGAAGGTAGCATAATGATTGGCGCTTCCCCCGAATCTCTCTCAAGTTCATCATGTGTTCCATGTATCTCTGCTGAGAAAGTACATTCCCGATCCTTCACATGTACTAATCTCAGAAGTTATACCGCTTGTACAAGATCTTTCTTATGATGAACAGCCAATAGAGATTTTGGATCATACTGAAAATGTTCTACGAAACAAGATCACTCGCTTGGTCAATATTTTATAGAGAAACCACTAATTTGAAGAAGCTACATGGGAAATTGAGGACATGATGAGAGAGAGGTATCCTCATCTGTTTGTTATGAAGTGGCAATTTTGAGGGTGATTTTTTTAAGGGGGGTAGAATGTAACACCCTGAGATTGTTGGAGAAATATTTTGTATTTATGTATCATGTTATACGCAAAAACAAAGGAATCTTTCACTACATACAAAAATGTATTGACTTGAGTTACACACAAGGGAAACATTCCTCGATAGCTTGCGTTGTACGCAATACTGAGTTTCACTAAACACCGATATGTTATAAAAATATTAAATAAACTAGTCGTTATGAATAGTAATACCCACTTATTGAAATTTTATTAATTTTATCTTTCAAAATGGACTTCCTTTTTGGATTCGGAATATCAAAATTATCTTAGGGTGAATTTTTGGTATTTTTCTAAAATCTTTCAATTTGTGATTAATAGTGAAAAACACCGAGTAATTGTGTAAAACGGAATTTTTTTTTAAATAATTATTTACTTTATACAAATTTTTATTAGGTCAAAATAAATACATAATACCTATTTATGTTCAATGTAATTCATTGGAGTCATTTTATAATAATATTAGATATATAGAAATTTTATTGAACTTTTTACCATATTTTACCCACCTCCTAGAAGAATTTGAAAATTTACATAAAACATAATTTTACCACTTCTATGAGTGGAATTTCAAAAATCCGAGAGACACAGTTGATATCAGTGAGTAAAATTTGGTTCAATAAGATAAAAATAACTTTTCGTGAATAGTTACTTTTTAGTTTTATTTACCACAGTTAAAAGTAAACATGGTAATTAAGGGTAAAAATGACAATTTTATTACCCTAACACATGTCTTAGTTCTATTGGATAAGTTTAATTCGACCAAAAACAACCTCAGGAAAACAAATATGACCATTTAGGTCTACCTGAATTAGATTAGAACATTTATTATTATTTAATTCAAAGAGGAGTTAAAAGAATTAAAATCAAAGTTTAATAAGTAAAAAATATTTAATATAGGGTTATACATAAGATATATTCGACTATAAATATTCCTTTTAAATCTAAGAATATTTCATACCTAATGGTATTTTATTTTTAGGCATTAAAAAATTTAATTTATTTATGAAATAATGATGATGCGGTTATTACCTTATTAATGAAATAATTAACATAGTTGATATTATAAATACCAAAATAAATGTAATTTGAGACTTTTTATGAATTACACTAATTTTATAGGTCAATATAACATATTAGGGTTTTATAGATGAATTTTCTTTGAAGTAATATTTCTATTATGAATTTAGAAAAAACAAAAGACCAAACAGTGTCAAAATTGACATAAAAGTGTTTTTAAATCAAATATTAAATTATAACTGATATTCTACTCCTAAAAATCTAAGGTTCTTCCCAGAGACTTATATAAAAATATATATGACATTTTTTAACTAATTTGGGTTCTATTGATAGTTTATATTATGTTTATTAACCATATAGTGTAAGAATACAAGAAGACACGGTAAAAGGTAAATTATTTAACTTAGAGTTAAATCTAAATAATAAGGTTAAATGGTATCATAAACTTGTATAAATACTATGGGATGAAAGGAGTTAGACCCATACAAACCCTAGCCTCTAAATAAGTCACTTTGGAGCCATTATAAACCGAATATGGATTTATTATAAAATACCATTTAAGGTTTTTCCAAAGGTGCCCCTCACCCCTCTTATAAAAGGGCACTCCCCTTTATCTCTAATTCACACCTCCAATGCTATTTGGCTCAACTAAAACCTGACCAAATACCCACTCAACTATCCTCCCTTCATCATAGAGGCCTTCCTTTAGTCAGAAATCCAACCTAAGATCCCTTTTGATCAAATCGTAAGGAAGAACTCAGGGAAGGGATAAATATCTCACCACCTATTTCAAGTTCCATTCTTCTTCCACTTCCTCCTAATTTGTTGTTTCCATTCTAAAATAATAACTCCAATATCTTCTATATACCATGATGTTATTATAAAAATGGAAAATCCATATTAGTTATTTTATCCTTCCTGTGAATGAAAAAGTCACCACACGTGCGTATGTACGGATTACCGTCTCTACGTCGTGGTGTAGTTTGTTATTAAAACATTTCATCATTTGGATGGGTATGATAATGATTATAAATGATATAAATTATAAAAATAACATTATTATTATTCTGTATATATATGATATAACATCCAATTATATATGATTTTAATATCAAAAGAATGATATCATCGCTTGTGCGTAAGTATGGCCTACCGTCTCTACGATGTGATGTGACCCTTTCAATATGATCTTCATTGAATAATGAATATATAAGTTAATTTAATTAATAAATATGATATATATATTACACTAATTACATTCTATAAATGAGTTATCTATAACCTAAAAATAGGAATATGAATTTATTCGACAAAACATGCACAAGAACATAAATCAATGAACACCTGAATAACAAGTAACAATGAAATATTACTAATAAGAAGATAATAATATTACCATATATGATATAATAAAAATGAATATGATTCAGTAATAATTCAATGACATTATTTAAATCATTATACAGGATCCTCGGATACGTACGAGTCATATCGGACCTAAGGTAAGGGAAAATCTCACAATCCCATTTTTTTCAGAGATTGTTTATACTTCAGAATTTAATAGGGTATATTTATCATCCACATCCATGTTTCCTAAATATGTAATATTATTTCTATCCTCATAAAATTTTTTAATCCCAATTTTACCAATTGGTGAATTTTTAATAAAAGATATGAAATGAATCTTTTTTCATTTTCAGTATGAGATACTTTTTGACTTTTTCTCTAAAGAATGAGATGATTTTTTTTAACTTATACAGCATGAATGGAGTTTTATGATTTCATAGAACATAATTTACATGAAGATTCCTTTAAAAGTATTAACATTTATTTTTACTTAACTTATTTTAGTTTTAAATTATATGAAATGTTAAGAAAGGAAAAATGTTTTTGATGTAGAAAGGATATTTTCCACAAGAATGGAGTTCAAGTGTTTCATCAAAATTATTATCCATCTAAGATAATATCGGGTTCTATTTCTATCCCTATGTTTACATTGATTAAAATGTGTTATGATGGAGTTATATTTATGATTTTTCTTTGTCTTATATGGATTATGTTATGATGGAATGATGTTTAAGAATCCCATATTTGATACATGGGTTATGCTATGATATATGGAATATGATTTCGTGGAACACATAAAAATGGTTTCATTATTAGATGGGTGGGACCTATATCTACCTCCAATTAATTAGGTAAAGATTTATATCTCATTTGATAAACATGGATGGAAGGATGTGTTAATCTTGTTCAGTGATACGGGACTGGAAAGAGGAGTGAACTCAGTTCAGAAATGGACTTTGTCTACTATGATAGTCTTGGAAATGAGTCATGAATAATATGAAATGATTTTCTGATGCAAAAATTATGAAAACTCATGAGTCCAGTTCATGAAAACCTATTCTAGTACATTCCATTTTCACTATAATTTAAATATATACATAATATTTTATATTATACTAAATAAACATTTTATCTTGGAATAAAAATTTATACCAATTATGAAGCTTTATATAAAAAGTGAAATAATCATGAAAAATTTAAGAACACATAGAAAAAAATTCCGTTTAAAATAATCCATCCACTTGTAAATGATTATGTAACATAATTTTTCAAATAAATGAGTTACAATTAAATCAAATTTTCTTAATGGAAAATCCATATAGTAACCTTCAACAATAATATTTTTACTTTTTTTAATAAATAGTAACCTTTTTTTGTTCAACTAATCCATATCTAGTTTTATAGGAATATCATACTAGGCTATCTCCCTTTTTTCAACTATTGAAGACTAACCAGTCGTGAATAAATTTAAGAGTTATATGTGGATCAAACATCATTATGATATACATTAGGCTCTGTTATCATCATCTATAATGTAAAATAATGATATGATGAATAAAACCATTAAAAGATGTAATTTTTTTTCATATTACCCTTGAAAAAATAATTTGAATCCGTAATCAAAACAAATTTTGGTTATCTCACAAAATTGTGAAGAATGCTCATCTTCACATGAAAATAATTTATATGAATTTTTCAAAAATGTAGTTTTTTTTAAAGATACCCATCAATCATTATATATGTGTCATGATTATAATGACCCCTAAATTACACACATTGTTATTACTTCAGAATTGAAGCATAATTATTACAACATATAACAAAACCATGATAGGACCATAAATGTATATTGTCATTAGAAACTAGGAAATATAAAAAACTAGTTCATAAAACATCTACATTGCCTCCAATTTATTTCATCATATGTAGAGACCCTTTTGGAATATCCTACTTAATACCCTTATTCTTGTCTCGGGGAAAAGAAAACATACAAATGGGTGACCTCAAATTCTCAGTATGGGTAATCAAAGGAAATATCAATAATATCATATTCATAAGAGTATAACATTTTGAAAATAAAAACCTACCAAAGAGATCATAATATAATTACATGGGAAAACTCATAGTAGTGAAATGTAATCCCAATAATCATAACATAAAACATGAATCGTTGTAGCATACACACATAGTAATAGAAAATCATTTCATATTTTTCAAGACTCCTTTCCAAGACTATCATAGCAGACAAAGTCCATTTATGAACTGAGTTCACTTCTCATTCCAGTCTTGTATCACTGAACTGGATTAACTTATTATTACAACCATGTATATCGCATGATATTTAAATCTTTACCTAATTAATTAGATGGAGATATAGGTCCCACCCATCTCATAATTAAACCATTCTTATGTGTTCCACAAAATCATAAATCGTATATCCAAGCATAACAAATGTAATAAAATTGGGTTTCTTAAACTTCATTCCATCATAAAATAATCGATATGAGATAAAATGTCTTCATAAAAATAACTCCATAAAAATATAATCAAATCAATTTAAAAATAGGGATACAAACAGAACTCTATATTATCTTAGATAGAAAATAATCTTGATAAAACACTTGAACTCCATTCTTGAGGTAAATAACCCATCTACTTCAAAAACATTTTTCCTTTCATAACATGTCATATAATTTTAAACTAAAACAAGTTTATTAGAAATAAAACAGAAAACTTGTAAAGGAAGATTCATGGAAATAATTTTTTATGAAATAATAAAAATCCATTCAAGTTGTATAAGTTAAAAAACATTCTTCTCATGCTTTGGCCGAAAAAGACAAAAAGTATATCGTAGTGAAAACAAAAAAATATTTCATTCATATATTTTACTAAAAATTCACCAATAGTTAAAATTGGGTTTAAAAAATAGTTGTATGATAGAAATAATATTAAATACTGAGGAAACATGGATGTGGTTGATAAATATGTTTAAGTAAATTCTGAAGTATAAACTATCTCGAAAAAAATGAGATTGTGTGATTTTCCATTAACTTAGGTCTGATATGCTTCGTATGTATCCGAACCTCCTGTATAATTATTTAAATAGTGCTATAGACTTATTACAGAATCATATTCATTTTTATTATATCATATATGGTCATCTTCTTATCTTCTTATTAGAAATATTTCATTGCTACATGTTATTCAGGTGTTCATTGCGTTATGTTCTCATGTATGTATTGTTGAATAAATTCTTATTCCTATTTTTAGATTATAGAAACATAATTTAAATAGTTTTATTAGTGTAATATATATCATATTTATTCATTCAATTAATTTATATAATCATTATTCAATAAAGATCATGTAGACCAAGTTGCATCTTATTGAGGAGACGGTAGGTCGTACGTACGCACGAGCGATGATATCATTATTTTGATATTAAAATATTTTATAATTGAATGGAATATCTTATATAAAGAATCATAAAAATGTTATATTTTCTATTTATAGCATTTATACACATTATCATACAAATCCAAATGATGAAATGTTTGAATAACAAACTACACCACGACGTGGAGACGGTATGCCGTACGTAGACACGTGTGGTGACTTTATCATTCATAGGATGGAAAAAATAACTAATATGGTTTACCATTTTTATAATAACATCACATTATATAAAATATACCGTATTTATTATTTTATGATGGAAAAAATAAAGAAAGAGTATGTGGAAGAAGAAACGAACTTGAAATATGTGGTGAGATATTTACTTCTTCCTCGGGTTCTTCCTTATGATTTGATCAAAAGGGCCCTTAGGACGGCTTTCTGACTAAAATAAGGCCTCTAGGATAAAGGGATGAACGTTTAGAGGGTATTGGGGTAGGGTTTGGCCGAGAAAAATGGCTTTGGAGTTGTGAATTATAGAGAAGGGGGAGTTCCTTTTTATAAGAGGGGTGAGGGGAAGCCTAGAAAAAACATAAAATATTATTTTATAATCAATTCATATTCGGTTTATAATGGCTCCAAAGTGACTTATTTTGAGGCTAGGGTGGGGATCGGTCTAAATACTCTCAACCAATAGGTTTTCAAAATTTTTATTTTACCATTTTAAATTTATAATTTATATTTAACTTTATGTTAAAGAATTTATCTTTGATCATGTCTACTTGTATAATTACACTAAATCGATAATAAACATACTATAAACATCCAATTGAACCCCAATTGGTTCGCTAATGTCATATATATTGTTATATATGTCTTTTTTCCAAGCCAAATAATTTTAGGAATAGAATATCAGTTAATAATTTAATATATTTTTTAAAAACTCTTTTATGTCAAATTTGACAATTTTTGGTATTTTGTTTTTAATAAATTATTAAAAAATTATTACTACAAAAAATATTAATCTAACCAACCCTAATATGTTATATTGACCTTGAAAATTATTTTAATTCATAAAATGTTTAAAATTACAATTATTTGGGTATTTATAATATCAATTAAGTTAATTATTTCCTTAATGAGTTAATTACTGCATCATCATTGTGTCATAAATAAATTAAATTATTAATGTATAAAAATAAAATACCATTATGTCGGAAATATTTTTAGCTTTCTATTGAAAATTTATATTCTAATTTATCTTATGTATAACCCTGTATAAAAAATGTTTTACTTATTAAACTTTGATTTTAATTCTATTAACTCTTCATTGAATTAAATAATAACAAACGTCCTTATCTAATACAATAGGACATAAATGGTCATATTTTATTCTTAAGGTTGTTTTAGGTCGAATTACACATATCTAATAGAATTAGTACATGTTTTATGAAAATAATAATATCATTTTTACCCTTAATTACCCTATTTACTTTTAACCGTGGAAAATAAAAGTAAAAAGTTACTATTCATCAAAAATTATTTTTATCTTCTTAAACCACATTTTAATTAATTATATAAACCATTTCTCTCTGATTATTGAAATTCTACTCATAGAAGTGGTAAAATTATGTTTTATGTAAATTTGTAAATTCTCTTAGGAGGTGGGAAAAAGACGGTAAAAAGTTCAATAAAATTATTATATATCTAAAATTACTATAAAATGACTCAAACAAATTAAATTGGCTTTATATGGGTATTATTTATATATTTTGATCTAATGTAAATTTAAATAAAATAAAAAATTATTTAAATAAAAAATTCTGTTTGAAACTATAACTTAGTGTTTTTCACTATTCATCAAAAATTGAATGTTTTCTAAAAAATACCAATGACTCACCCTAAGCTAATTTCAATATTCTGAATCCAAATATGAAGTCCATTTTGAATGATAAAATTTATAAAATTTTAAAATGTGGGTATTACTATTCATAATAGCTAGTTTATGTAATATTTTAATAATATATTGCTGTTTAGTTAAACTCGGTATTGCATACAATGCAAGCAATCGAGGAAGGTTCCTCTTGAATGTAATGCAAGCCAAGACAGTTTTGTGTGTAGTGAAGTATTCCTTTGGTGTTTCATATAACTTAATACATAAAAAACAAATATATCTCACAAAATCACAGGGTGGTGAATTCTACTTCCCTTATAAAGAATTTCACCCTCAAAATTCGTCACTTCATAACGAACATATGAGGATACCTCTCCCCCATCATAACCTCAAGATCCTATGTATATTCTTCTAATTGTTTGTTCCTCCATAAAACATTGACCAAGTGAGTGATCTTTTTTTGTATAGCTTTTTCACTATGATCCAAAATCTCTATTGGATATTCTTCATAAAAAAGATCATTCTCTAGTAGTACAACATCTAAGCTTAGTACATGTGAAGGATTGAGTATGGGATTTCTCAGGAGAGATACATGGAACACATCATGAACTTGAGAGAGATTTGGTGGAAGCACCAATCGGTAAGCTACCTTCTCAACACGATCTAGTATTTCAAAAGGACCAATATACCTAGGGCTCATCTTGCCCTTCTTTCCAAATCTCATTACTCTCTTCTAAGGAGATATTCGTAAGAACACTTTATCACCCACTTCAAACTATAGGTCTTTTCTTCGGTGGTCGGGATAACTTTTATATCGACTCTGAGCATCGCTTATGTGTTGTTGAACAGATATTACCTTTTCATCCATCTCATTAACAAGATCAGTTCCTAATAGCTTTCTTTCCCGAAGGTCATCACATCAAGTTGGAGTTCTGCATTTCATTTCATATAGAGCTTCATATGGAGAAATATAAATATTGGAGTCAAAGATATTATAATAAGAAAATTCCACAAAAGGTAGGTGTTGATCCCAACCACCTTCGAAATCCATAGAGAAAGCTATCAACATGTATTTCGGAGTTCGAATTTCCCTTTTAGTCTAATCGTCTGTCCGAGGATGATAAGCAGTGCTGAAACTCAAAAATGTATCAAGAGTATGCTGAAGACTTTGCCAAAACATCAAGGTAAACCTCGGATCCTGATCAGATATAATGGAAAGTGGTACTTGTAATCTTACCACTTCCTTCATATATGTCCTAGCAAGCTGATCAAGAGATAAATCTTCTATAATCAAAATGATGTGTGCCGACTTTGTAAGATGATCAACTATAACCCAGATAGCATTATTGTCATTGAATGTTTTAGTAAGTCCATGGACAATGTCCATAGTGATGTTTCCCCATTTCCATTCTGATATTGTAATGGGTGTAACATCCCCTTAGACTTTTGTCTCATAACTATAACTTTCTGATAAACCAAGCATCGAGAGACATATTCAGACACATATCTTTTTATGCCATCGCACCAGAAGTACTCCGCCAGGTCCCTATACATATTCGTGCTTCCAGGGTGAATAGAGAATTATGACCTATGATCTTCATTAAATATTTCCTTCTTTAATTCTATGACATGAAGAACAAAAACCTGATTCTAGAACCATATTATTTCATCACATTCATTGTGGAATTGAGGAACATTTCTCACCTTCTTTTGAGGCTCTACATATTCTTATTGTGCCTCTTTAATCATCACATGTATAGATGGTTGATCATCCATTTGAGAATGATAAGATTTTCCCCATCCATTATATTTCTATGATCCATCCATTTTATATCCATAAATAATGGATCCTTTTTTGTCCTCGTCATTGATAATATATCATGGTCTTGTTTACATTATGCATCCACCACCTTGTTTGCATTCCCAGGGTGGTAATAAATTGAGCAGTCGTAATCCTTAATCAGATCCAACCATCTTATTTGGCGCATATTCAGATCTTTTTGGGTGAAAATATAATTTAAACATTTATGATCAGTATAAATATCACACCTTTCACCATAAAGATAATGCATGCAAATCATTAATGAAATGATTACCGCAGCTAATTCCAAATCATGAGTTGGGTAATTTTGCTCATTGATTTTCAACTGTCGTGAGACATAAGCTATCACCATATCATTTTTCATGAGAACACAACACAATCCCTTTGTGGATGCATCACTGTTGATCAAAAACCTTTCTCCACTACAAGGCAGTGTGAGTATAGGTGTACTAGATAAACTGATTTTTAACTCCTTGAAATTCACTTCACACTCCACCATCCAGACTAACATAACTTCTTTTTGAGTCAACCTGTTGAGTGGATTAGATAATAGTGACAACTCTTTCTCAAAACGTTGATAACATCCATCCAAACCAAGAAAACGCCGGATCTCAGTTACTGTTTTTGGTCCCGACCATCATTCAATAACATCAGTTTTTGCATGATCCAGAGATATCCCCTCTTTTGATATTATGTGACCCAAAAATGAAAATTTTTGAATCCAAATTTTACACTTGGTAAATTTTTCATAAAGAGTTTCCTTTCTTAGGGTCATTAATTCAATTATCATGTGATCTTCATGTTCTTCCTTTCACTTCGAATAGACAAGAATATCTTCTATAAAGGCTACCAAAAACTGATCAAGATAGTCTTTAAATACTTTAATAATTATATCCATGAAAATATCCAGGGCATTAGTAAGACCAAATGTCATCACCATAAATTCATAGTGTCCATACATTGTATAGAATGTAGTATTTTGTATATCCTCCGTTTTGAACCATAATTGATGATACCCTGAGTGAAGATCAAATCATGGAAATGTATTGATCTCCACGTAGTTGGTCAAATAAGTCATCAATGCGTGGTAGATGATATTTTTTCTTGATATTGATTTTTTTAAGTTTTCTATAATCAATGTAGAGTATCAATGTTCCATCTATCTTCTTAACAAACCGAATAGGTTCTCCCCAGGGTGATTCACTAGGGGGTTTGAATCCCTTATCAAGATTTTCTTGGAGTTGCTTATTCAATTACTTCATATCAATTGGGGACATTCTATAAGATGTCATTGAAATGGCCATAGCACCCTGTATATGTTCTATTGAAAACTCAACTTCACGATTTGGTGGAAGACCTATAAATTTATCTATCCAGACATCATCAAACTCCCATATAATGGGAATATTCTTAATCGTGAGATTCTCTCCGACTATTTGAAATAAATAATCTTCATTTATAGAATCAAGACCCATAAGATGGAATAAATTTCTAATTGAAGGTTATATTCATACTTTCATCGATACATGATCATAGATTGATCAGGAATATGAAATGTGACATCCCTTCTATGGAAATTGTTATGATCTCTATATAAGGAATGCTAATCCATTATAAGAATCACATCAAATTCCAATACATGAAGGATCAAAAGATTTGCAGGAAACATTTTACCACCAACGTCAATTGGAGAATAATTATAAACTTTTCATGAAACTGTTGTGCCATTATGAGTTGTCACAGCTAACTCAAAAGATAATTGTTGAGGTAGTACGGTGATACCCTTAAAAAATTCATCAGAAATAAAAGAGTTGGTGGATCCAGAATCAAATAAATCAATTTCTACTTTATGGTGGATTTGAAGTGTACCCTCCACCACTTCATTATCGTACTCCACATCAACTATAGAAATCACATGTTATTTTCATTTTTCATTGGCCTTAAGAGTTTGTTGACTTTGATCATCATCAAAAAGACAAGGATTAGGTCCTTGATTATCATAATGACCCATTTCATTGCACTGGTAACATTTAAGTGTATGAGGTGCATTATGTGTATACTTTTCATTGTTCATAGTAGTAGACATCTTTTTCCTATCATTGCGGAATTCAAATTCCTGATGACCTTATTTTCCACATTTGAATCATTTACTTGTCCCATTAGGAAAATTCAGTCCATGTTTCTATCCACACTTTTAGCATAAGGGAAAACTAATCTTCTTTTCAGTGTGGTCTTTACATTTCCCTTTGAATTCCATTTTCCTCTACTTACCAATCCCATATGACTGATGGGTTACTCCAATCTCCATCTCAACCTTGAGAACACATCGAAAAATTTCTTCATAGCTATTGAAGTCCCGTATGGATAACTCCCTTTGAGGAATTTTTTTTAAGCCTCTAAAGAATCGATAGATATTACACTCAGGTTGGATAATAATTCTGGAAGCATACATTGCAAGTCTTGTAAAATTTTCTTCGTAGGTACAAACAGATTCATCATCCTTATGCTTTAGTTCAAGAAACTCATTCTCCATCTTTGTTCAAAGAATACGAGGGATGTTATTATTGAAAAATATGTTCTTGAACTCATCCCATTCCATGGACTCAATTTCCATTTTTTTCCTCGTATTATTTATAATATTCCACCATTTATCAACTTCACCTTCCAAACTATATATTTCTAAGATGACTTAATCAGATTCAGAACATCGAAGAAATGAAAATATTTTTTCAGTGGTACTGATCCATTGTTTATCCACTAATAGATCATAACACCCATTGAATGTGGGTGGATGCTGCCGCATAAAGGATTCAACAGAATGTTTCTCCTTCCTTTGCTCGTTTGGAAGTCTTGCACGATTCAAAGCTTGAGAAAATTTTGTGCTCATTACTATAAGATTTTTCATTCCAGCTCCCATTACATTAGGTTTCATAGGAGGACAATCATTGCAATGCCAATCACATTCAGCATTAACATGGTTACTTCGGGATCTATCCATTGACTAAAACCAATAAGCATAGTGTGAGAAACAATAACAATAACAAGAAAATCACATAATCATGAATAAAATTTCACTCTTTAGGTCTTATCATAGGTTATTCATGTCCATTTCTAGAACATTAAAATTGTGCTATGTTCTTAGATATATCTTTAGGGTTCTTACTATGGCTTTCACGTCATAGCTTCCAAATTTTGACTATACCTTTCCTCTGATACCATCTATAACGACCCATACATTACATATATTATTATTACATCAGAATTGAAGCATACTTATTACAAAATATAACATAATCCATATAAGATAAAAGGACTTCATAAAAATAATTTCATCATATCATAATCAAAACAATTTAAAAATAGGGAAATAAACATAACCTTATATTATCTTTTATGGAAAATAATTTTGATAAAACACTTGAACTCCATTCTTGATGAAAATATCCTTTCTACATCAAAAACAATTTTCATTTATTAACATTTCATAAAATTTTTAAATAAAACATTTTAACTAAAAATAAAATTGAAAACTTATATAGGAATATTCATGGAAATAATTTTCTATGAAATCATAAAAATAAATTCAGGCCATATAAGTTAAAAAAATTTGTCGTACTTTGGCCGGAAAAGTCAAAAAGTATCTTTTACTGAAAACAACAAAAGAATACATTAATATATTTTACAAAAAATTAAACAATAGGTAAAATTGGTTTTAAACAATTTTAGGAGGATAGAAATAATATTATATATTGAGGAAACATGGATGTGGATGATAAATAATCCTCAGTAAATTCTGAAGTATAAACAATCTCAAAAAAAATTAGATTGTGAGATTTTCCCTTACCTTAGATCTTATATGCTTCATACATATCCAAAAATCATGTATAATGAATTAAATAATTCCATTGACTTATTAAATAATCATATTAATTGTTTTGATATCATATATGGTCAAATTCTTATCATAATATTTGTAATATTTCATTGATACTTGTTATTCTGGTGATCATTTATTTATGTTATTATGCATGTTTTGTCAAATAAATTATTATTCCACTTTTAAGGATATAGATAATTCATTTAAAGAATGGTATTAGTGAAATATATATCATAAATATTCATTCAATTAATTAATATATTCATTATTCAATGAAGATCATATATAAGGAGTCGCATCACATCGTGGAGATGGTAGGCCGTACATACCCACGAGCAATGATATAATTATTTTGATATTATAATATTATTTAATTGAATGGTATATCATATATAAAGTATAAAAATAATGTTATATTTATTATTTATATAATTTATACTCATTATCATACCCATCCAAATTTTGAAATGTTTGAATAACTATCTACACAACGACGTGGAGACAGTAACCCATACATATGCACATGTGGTGACTTTTTCATTCATAAGATGGATAAAATAATTAATATGGTTGTACCATTTTTATACTAAAATATAAGTATATTGAAGATACTGGAATTATTATTTCATAATGGAAACAAAAAATAAGGAGGAAGTGGATGAAGAAAGAAACTTGTAATGGGTGTTGAGATATTTACCGCTTCCTCGGATTCTTCCTTTTGATTTGTTCAAAAGGGCCGATAATTTGGCTTTATGAGTAAAGGAAGGCATCTAGGATGAAGGGAGGAAATTTTAGAGGGTATTTGGGTAGGATTTGGCTGAACCAATTTGATTTGGATGTGTGAATTAGAGATATGGGGGAGTTCCCTTAAATAAAATTGGTGAGGGGCACTTTAGAAAAAACAAAAAACATTATTTTATAATAAATTCAGATTTTGTTTATAATGGCTCCAAAGTAACTTATTTAGAGGCTGGGGTGGGGATGGGTCAAAATAATCTGAATCAATAGGTTTTAGACAGCTTTAGTTTTCCATATTAACCTTATCATGTTGATTTAACTCTATGTTAAATAATATAACTTTTTCTGTTTCTTCTTGTATTCTTACACTATATGGTTAATAAACTTACTATAAACTGCCAATAGAACCCCAATTGGTTCATTAATGTCATATATATTATTATATATGTCTTTTTTCCAAACCTTATATTGTTAAAAATATAATATCAATTAATAATATAATATTTGTTTTAAAATCCCTTTTATTTAAATTTTGACACTATTTGGTATTTTGTTTTTTCTAAATTCATAATAGCATTATTACTTCGGAAAAAATTAATTTAAACAACTCTAATATGTTATATTAACCTAGAAAATAAGTTTTATTCATAAAAAGTCTCCAAATATATTTATTTGGGTCTTTATAATATCAATTATGTTAATATTTCATTAAAAAAGTAATTACTGCATAATCATTGTGTCATAAATAAATTAAATTAATTAATGTCTAATAATTATAAGTAAAATACCACACTGTATGAAATTTTTTTATATTTTTTATGAATATTTTTATTCGAATTTATCTTTTATATTACCCTATATTAAAAAAGTTTAACTTAATAAACATTGATTTTAATTCTTTTAACTCTTCTTTGAATTAAATAATAATAAATGTCCTAATCTAAACCAGGTGGACCTAAATGGTTATATTCTATTCCTAAGTTTATTTTTGGTGTAATTAAACTGATCCAATATAATTAGGACAACTGTTAGGGTAATAATAATATCATTTTTACCCTTAATTACCCTATTTACTTTTAACTGTGGTAAATAAAAGTAAAAAGTAACTTTTCACTAAAAATAATTGTTATCATATTGAACCATATTTTACCTATTGATATCAACCATGTCTCTTTTATTTTTTAAATTCCACTCACATAAGCGGTAAAATTATATTTTATGTAAATTTAAAAATTTTCTTAGGAAGTGGGTAAAGGACGGTAAAAAGTTCAATAACATTTTTATATATCTAAAATTATTATAAAATTACTCCATTGAATTACATTCAACCTATATTGGTATTATGTATCTACTTTGACATAAAATAAATGTAAATAAAATAAATAATTATTTAAATATAAATTCAGTTTTAAACTATAACTCGGCGTTTTTCACTATTAATCAAAAATTGAATATTTTAGAAAAATAAAAAAAATTCACCCCAAGATAATTTCTGTTGTGTAACACAAGCCAAGAAAGTATTGTGTGTAGTGAAATATTTTTTTGGTGTTGCATATAATATAATACATTAAAAAAATATTTCTCATCAAATTTCAGGGTGTTACAATGATAATTAATTTCTTCTAGGATAGTTGAAAAATGATATCTTGTGGTCAATATTAAAGAACATTATTTTATTGTGTTATAAAAAAAATTCATGTTGAATGTTTTTAGAATGACTAAATTTATTCATTTTTAATGAAAATAAAATGTATTAGATAAATTCATTTTTAAATGACATTATAGTAAATACGTACTTTTATAAAATTATTTTTATAAGCACGGACATGTTGGTGAATTATTTGAAATAAATATATATAAACATGTATTTGAAAAATAATATAATATATAATGTCTTGTTTAGATTTGTACATTATCTAACTCTTGAAAAAATAATTTATATGAGTTATAAAGTGATATATTAATCATTTTAATTTGAATTACAATAAAATCATTTCCGTTTTTTCGTTTATTTCTATTTATTTGATTTACCAGATGGTTATGTTCATGTTAGTTGTTCTTTCCTATGAATTATATCCCCAAAATTACTTCAGAAAATTCCCCATTGTCAATGGGGTTATTATATAATAATTTATATAACTACAGACAAGTAAAAAGTTTCAAGTAGGTACATTAAATGAAATTTTCATAACATCCATGTATTGAAGTAATCAAAAATGTTGATCATCATTTCATGTATATTGTAGTACATATGTAATCATATAAAATGATTTCATTTTATCAATTGGGATGGAAATTATTCAAGAAGATTATTTTTTTCAAGAATCAAGAATATGTTATAGTTGGATTTTTTTCATTATTTCCTTCAGTATGACTATCCTTCTTTGGTCCCCATGAATAGAAAAGAACATTGCTTCTTAGATCTGGATGTCCAAATTTATAATTGAGTGACATTATAATTTTATATTACCTTCAATTGTTATATATTATATAGATTATAATCTTTTAAAAATAATTTTTATTCTATAAATATAATATATACTTATTTGAACTAAATTTTTAACCATCCAAATGAGCAGATGATGAAAAAAACAAAACAGTTGTTGTGGGTGGTTTTCCACACATAAACAGAATTAATGACTTTAGTTCTTATTTGAATAAAAAAGTGCTAAAAATGGATAATATCTCAGCATAATAAAATTTAATTTTTATAGAGGTGATTATTTTATTATAAGAACGTGGATGAAAAATATCACATGAATGTTGAAAAATTTATATACATGAAAAAACAAGATTGAGTGTTTTACCTCTTCATTCATAATACCCCTCTGAATTACACCCAATTCATTCTATTATTTGACATCTTATGATACTATGACCCATAGGACATGGATATGTTACTTTAGATATTATTTTGGAATGAATTATTTGGAGATAAAATTCTCAATTTATATGAATTATATAATAAATGATGTTCCCTTTTATAAGTATATCTAGTAGAACTATTGTAATAATTCATTGTTCTGAAATAATATCATCTCAATATCATGATCATGTGAAACATAAACTATTTAATATAGGATATTAGGTGATTCTTTTCATGATAATATCATCCAATAATATAATTGATTATAATTGGTTACAAAATTACTTTTATTAACCTAAATTAAGAAGTTTGAATTTTTTACTAGGGTGAGATATTTTCAATGAATGTTGCTATACTTAGTTAAAAATATTTAAATTTACTAAAATAATACATGTTATCCTACATGTAAAACTTTTGAAATAATTTTTTTAAATAAAATATTTGATGAAGTTTATTAATTTCCCTCAATATTAGTGTACCATACAAAAGAAAACCCAATTTTTATATAAAATTCTTTAATCATAAAAATGAACCTTTTCCAATATCAAATACATAGCAACCTCCATGGGAATTAATTGGGTTTTATAAAAAATGGGATCTTATATTACTATAATACAAAATCCAATATTTTATAGACTTTTAAATTACATTATATAATTAAAATAAATGAGAGCATTGAGAGGAACATGATTTTTCACAATTCACCTAAAATTAAATCCATTAATAAAAATATAAAAAATCATCCCATTGATATATTTGATATTATGATATTAAAAATAAAGTCATTTATACAAATAAATTAAAAAATTTAGAAATTTTACATTTCCATATAATCATTATATTTATGAAAAAATAATTCATTTAGTATAAAATTTTAAATTTTTTATAAAAAAAATTTCATTAAATTACTATAATGAATAATATTGCAGAAAATATAATAATTAATATTACTAAAACATGATAATAATTTATTATTAGAATTAAATGCATTATTAAATTATTATAATCATTAAAAAATTACATCATTAATTATTTCTTATTTTCATAAATTGTTGACTATATTTTTACTTCATATCTTTTATTGCTTCCCAGTTTCTTGTTTACATAGGGTTCTATATTAAATCCAGTTTGTAGTTAATCATATTATTCATCAATTTAATGTATATTTAATCTAAAATCTGATGTAATTTTTTCTTATAATAAATATTCTCATATAAATAAATTTCATTGGGAATGATGACATGAGATTGATTAGGTAAACATTTCCCTAAAAATGCATCATGAAAAATATCGTATAATTGAGATAAATGTAGAGTTACAATGATGGGTTAATCAAATTATATTAATTCTCTATAATTTTATATGGAACAACTTATTATGGGATTAATATTACTTCATTACCGAAAATGAATAAAACTAATATAAGTATACACATTAATATATATATATATATATTAAATCATACAACAAAATATTTATCATTCTCTCATTTATCCAAATAAATTTTTTTTCTACATTAGGGTATCTTCATATAATGATGGATCATATTTACATTCTAAATCATAAATTCTAAAAATTCATTACCCTAAAACTCCATTTTACAGACTGCATCAAAAAATTTGGTTGTTCAACATCAAATTCCATATAGATCATCCAAGGTTTCATTATGTATTCTAATTTTAATGTATTATTTTAAAAAAAATTAACCCAAAAAATTATATTATTCCAAACATACATAAAAATTCAATTATAATTATCTATTAATTTTTTCGTTGTATTATTTTTCACTCTAACCATCATTTAGATTGTAGATGTAATTTGTAATGAAATTTTATTAAGTATCCATTATCTTCTTGAGTATATTATTAAGAATTTATGTAATTCTAGGATCATTATTAGATATAAATGATTGGGGTACCCAATATAATATCAAAATAACTAAAATATATTCTATATAATGTTTATTATAATTCACATTGTCATCAATTAGAATAAAATTAATTGATTAAGTTATTTTTTCTGGATAAGGATTTTTAAATTAGCTCAATAATATTTCATTGATATCATTGGCCCTAAAAAATAGATATGTTATTTTATTTTCATTAATTAATTACAAATAGTAGATAAATTTCATTCGTTAGTTCAATCTTTGAATTAAACAGTTTTCAAGTAAAATATTTCATTAAAATATAAGCTCTAAATTTTTTCATAAAACCATAGTAATAATACTCTTCATGTACTCTATACATTTTAGTGATGGTTGTTAAAATAGAAAATAGAGAGATATTGTATTCACATAATAATTAAATTTTCATTTTGAATTAGTTTGAACAATAAAACACTTTCCAAATATCATATAACATTCTCCATCAATATTAAATTCATAAAACATGCACTCAAGACCAATTCAAACATCTCTTCTCAATGAAGATATTCTTTTTTATAATTCTTATAATATATGATAAATATGATTTCACTAACACTATATAATTGATATCATTTATTTATGTCTAATTATGATTTAAATTAATGTAAAACTATTAAAAATGAATTATATATCAATCATTGATTTGTTATTTATTTATTATCATCCTAAAACATGAATTTCATTTCCAAGATCTCTTTTCAGTGATTATAATTATTAATGATATTATAATCCATTATTTGTTTTAAAAAATATTCTTCAACACATGTCGTGAAATATTATAGGTAGTATACCAAAATATCGCTATCATTTTACACCATAAACAGTATTACCATAAAACATTTATACATGAAAACACTATTATAATATCATGATCATGTATAGGGTAATTCCAATTTAAGAGTTTTAGTTAACAATATTTCTATGAAAAAAACTGATAAATCCAAAAAAAATATCATATATTTTTATAATGAGATATTAGAATCTTCATAAAGTTTCTTTTAATTTTAACCAAACAAAAAATGGCCACAAAACCATTATATCAATACAAAGTATAATACTTTATATCATAAAAAAATCAATAAATAATTTATAATAATAGTTTCACATTACTAGATTTTGAGGAAATTTTTATAGAGTTTTAAATTTTAATAGATAAATTTAATAATAGTGTATAAATTTATAAAACGATTACATTAATTAAATAAAAAAAATTATTAAATATACATTCATGTTTCATTCAAAGAATATTTCCTTTATTTTTATATATTAACATTGAAAAAATAATTACCATTATGTAGTGTCTACTAATCCATAATGACTATAGAATAAATTTAATAATCATCAACATGAAACAAAAATATTATAAAGGGGTATTTTATATATACATTACTCCTTTTAAAAACATGAAACACCCTAAATATGAATACATTTTTTACAGTAAAACACAAAGAACATAAATCAACATAGACATAGTATAAAATCATAGTTTTATTAAAGAAAAAAATTCTAAACCCATTATAAATCCTAGAAAATACATTAAAGACTAATGGAAATCATTATAATTAATCAAAATAAATCATTTTATAACCGAAATTTCTTTTTTGAATTATTATATCAATTGTTTTTTTGAAATAAATAGGTTTTTAATAAAAATAATTTCAATAATTTAAAACCCATGTTTTCACATTAAATGAACATATTAAAACACATTTCTATCAATTTTTACCCATTTTAGAATAACTATTACATCATTAATTTCATATAAGTATCCTATAATTTTATCTCCCTCATTTTATGCCTCTTAAAACTATTCTTTACACATTTTATAGGAGAGCACAATCAGTCTTACCCCTCATCATGAGGTATATCAACCTCGTTGTTAGTAATTTATATTTTATATGAATTATATCCTAACGAAGGGATTTTATTCTTATTTGGTGTTATTATGAAACTTTAAAAAATAATTTAAACTCATACGAAAAATTACATTTAAATAAGACATTTAAATAGATAAGAATATCATTTTGACTAGAAATATTTTTGTAAATATTCCTAAAAATAGAATATGATATTTTCAAAAAACTAAAATCATATTGTGATATATATTATTATTAATTTATCTGATAAAGGGAAATTTTGGTGAAGTAGAAAATATTAAAATACATTATTTTCACTCATTATAAAAATTTAAAATATTATAATCAAGATTTTTTTTTAAAAATAATCCATTTAATTATTTGTATTAAAGATAAATTTTAGTGAAAAAATACTTTTAGAACTATCATAAATGGAAATAAAATCGTCTTTAAAAATATGTATATATCATGGACATTGAGGATAATTATTCAAATATAATGCTTAAAAACATGGGATTAATGAATAATCTTTTTTTCTAGGTCCCATTACACTTCGTACGTTAACAAACATATGAATAAGAAATTTTTTATTAGTTATATAATTCCATAAGAAACTTTTTTATGTTCATAACAATTTCATTATCCTTTTTATTTAATTTTTTAACAATTTTTATTTATGAACTAATGTTGTTAAGTTCATGATTTCAATTTTTGGGTCATTCAGTTTATAACCAAAAATAGCATTAGGCTTGTGGAACATATTCAAAGGGATTGATATTAAATCATTCCAGAAATATTATTTTTGTCATAATTATCATATTTTTAAATTATTTATTTTTTAAAACCATCCATGTAATGTGGTCATAAAAAATGAATCACATAACCTCATAGAGATAATATCCCACATCTATGCATGATGACATTTTTATTTTTATTCTATTGGTATTAAAATAAATATGAAAATAAATATATAAATTTGATATAAATAGATAGATTTTAATTTTAAAAAATTATCCTTATTTAAATCCTTATGAACAGTCATTAAATTTATATAATATAAATTTATGACATCATCTCATCGAGGTGATTGTACATACATTCACTCGTCGATGTTAATTTTTCTGACATATACAAGGGTAATGAGGTAGTTATTATAAAATATTAATATAATAATAATAATTTGAAATATATAAATATATATAATAATTGATCCATAATTTAATCCATCAATGTGATACATTGATGAAATAAAAAAACAACTTTTTATAGAGGTGGCATTCCACTAATATAGAAGGGTGATGTTTTTATTTTACATTTTATAGATAATGTGATGACAAAATATTTCCAATAAAATATATATTATTTCAATATTTGGAATATAATGTGGTGGTTAATCATTCATCATGGATTTTCCATTATTATTTTAATATATTATATATATTTATTTCAAGACTAAGCACTTAGACGTTGTGCATTTCTGAGTCCTGGTGTTCACAGAACATTTATATGAAAATAGTTTTACTATTCAATAACATAAAAGTTTTTTTTCGAAATTAAGTTTACTAGCTCTAAAAAACCATATGTTCATAAATATAAAGGCATCGTTGACATTATAATGGTGGATTGACCTTAGGCACGAAATAATTATAGAAATTGATGGTCATCTGTATAAAATGTAAACAAATATGTAACTGTATATAAAATATTAAATTAGATTATTTTATTTTTAAATCATAATAACACATTAATGTTGATTCACATTGATGTATGAGGGAATCATAGAGTTCAATTTTTGGTGTTTTCTGTTTGCATGAGTTAACATTAGTCGAAGATGGTTGTTTGAAAATAATAACTTGCAACACGTAACGGGAATACATAAATTTTAAAGAAAAATTGACATAGGGGATGAAAATATTTAAAATTTTTATTATGGAAAATTTATATGGATAATATCATAACCATAGAAACCATGGAGATTCATTGGACGGTACATTGAGAATTATCTCTCAAGAGATGGTGATAGATCATGGATTGATGACCGATGGACCTTGGATTCGAAGGATCTTTCTTACGACAACAACGTAGTGACCATTATTCCTCAGTCATTGATCCAAATCTAAGTAGTGCATGAGTTTTAATTGTTTATATACCCATTATTAATTTCTATAATAAATGAAAATCAATTGATAAACAAATTGATTCATAGAATGTTTGTATTTTTGGAAGGGAATTATCTTGTTGGGAATTTAATGGGAGATTAATCATTATGATAAATTGTTTATTCAATTGTTTTTAAAATGTAAATGATCTAAATCAATAAGAGCATCGATCGAGGTTCTTTTATATATATGGTTCTTTTACTTTTCACCCATTATTATATGTACTTATCAAACATTATTTTATTAGTATGACTCGACACATCCAAACAAAATGATCATTTTGAACCTGATAATTGGTGCAATGAAATGAAATCGATGATATGGATTCATCAAAACATGAAGGAGGTGCGTTGATTGAGATGGATTTATTCAAACAAAGAATGATAACCAAATTCATGTTCTTCTTCACATAATGAATAATGAGTATTTTTAATATTTTATAATATGATTGGACGATGAATTTTTTTTAATAACATTACAAGATGATCTTGGAACTACTACCATAATGTTTTATTTAGAAATGGAGGTGGTGTAGTGGTTCATGGAAGGGACCACCAGTGAAATATTGGTGATTAGAAGTGCTGGAAACAGCACACGGTGGATGATCCACGTGAGAAAAAGGAAGTGGATTTTCCATATGATTTGGACCATGGGAAACAGAATGAGGTTGCATGCGAGGTTTATAGGAAGGAGTGGATATTAGCGTGTTGTAGTGGAGGCGCAGCGCGTAACCGCATAAGCAGAGAAAGTCGGGCCACGGTGGAGGAGGATTGGCTCATGCGGGGTGGGATGGGACTGGTGGTCCATGTTCAGTGGGTCTGGAATAGATGGAAGGGATGGAAAAAGGTATAATTCTCAAACCAAGAGTTTAGCATTGACCCGGGTATGACCTAGGGTAACCTGGCCAGATCTGGGCCTTGGTTGTCACTAGCGGTCGTCTGTGAGCCACAGTAGCTATAGCTGCCAAGCGACCACAAAATCTAGTGGGTGATAAGCTGTGACATCTAACCATAGAAGGTGTATATGGTGGAATAACATAATATTCAGTACATGGGTGGATAGTTCTATTTTTCATATGGTCGGTAGGTCCAATGGACCATTGAACCAATTTAAAATTTCAAACTCTCATAACATCTAGTCAGAGTGTCAAATTGACTATCTGTCTATGGTGTTGAGACCCTGAAAATGAGGCAGTATTTCTAAAACATGTGCTGTGTTTTTAATTTCCAACATTATAGGTTGACATAATTCCATTATTCCATTATTATATGGCCTCGACCATAAATAATACATAATCTTGAAATATGTTAATCATTCAAATTAATGAACTTTTCACGTTTAGAGTTTTAGAGATTTAGGACATAACTATTACATTACAACTAAAATATTATAATATAGACACTTATAATCAGTATATATGTTTTTCATTAAATAGAAACTCTTAAAAGAAAACATTAATTATTTCATGATATAAATCTTCTTGAATACTTCCATTATCTTACCATGTGTTACATCCTATGAAATATATTCCAAAAACAGAGGATGAGCTTAAAAAGCTCTTCAAGGGTTATAAATTAAATATTGAATATATATGTATGTAAATACATAAAAAACATTATATATTAAATATAACTCATGAAATCATATGATTTATAAATAACACATAGAAATCATAAATCATGATGGTAAGTCGTGGCATCCACACTAGTGGAGAAAACGTTTTTTACGTCACCATTTTTTACGTCGGTTATATAAAAACGATGTCATAATATGTAAAATGAGGTTTTTTACGTCGGTTATTTAATAACCGACGTAAAAACCTGTGTTTAGTACACCTTTAAAGTCGGTTATTTTTATAACCAACGTTATTAATCGCGCGGCTTCGTTTTTTACGTCGGTTATACATTAACCGCCGTAAAAAACAGAAGCGGGGGGCGTTTGTTATGTCGGTTATTCAATAACTGACGTAAAAAACACGGTTTTTGAAGGCCTTTTTACGTCGGTTATAAAATAACCGAAGTAAAAAAATAATCCGCAGATGTTTTTGACGTCGGTTATGGAATAACCGACGTAATAAAACGCGGATTTTGAGCCCTTTATAACGTCGGTTATAAAATAACCGACGTAAATAAAGAATCGTAGGAAGGTTTTTACGTCGGTTATTGAATAACCGACGTTATAAATGTTTTAAAAAAAATTATAATGTCGGTTATTGAATAACCGACGTGATAACTCATTTAAAAATTTACCCAGACCCGTGGATTGTCATTCGCGAGTTTACCTTCGACAGTCGCGACTCGTCTCTCTCGCTCGTAAACCCGAATCGGCTCGTCCATTTCGTGGGTTTAGATTCGTTTTGCGATCATCGTTTCTCATATTTAATCTCCTCGGATCAATCATCTAAACTCGCATCACTCAGGTAATCCTCCCACTCTTTCGTTTTTTTTCGCGGATAGTATATATAAATGTGTGTTGTGATTTTTTTGTTGAAACTAGCTAAGATTCTTCGATTGCGAACCCTTTTAACTCGTTTTGGCACCATAATCTTATTTATCATCCCTAGATCTATTAGTTCGACTTGCAATATTGACTAATTTTATGATTTCACTAATTTTTCATCGTTTTCTATAAATCCCCGAGAGGGTTTGGGCGTGTCCAGGGGGGTTTACAAGGGGGTGGGTGGGTGTGGGGGGCTGTCCAAGGGTGTGGGTGGGTGTTGGGGGGTGTCCAGGGGGGTGTCCAAGGGGGGTAGGGGGTGGGGGTGGTGTTTAGGAGGGGTGGGGGGCTGTCCAGAGGGTTGGGGGTGTCCAGGGGGGTGTCCAAGCAGGTCGGGGGTGGGGGGTTGTGTCCAGGAGTGGTGGGGGTGCTTTCTAGAGGGGTCGGGGGCTGTCTAGAGGGGTCGGGGGGGTGTCCAGGGTGGTGTCCAAGGGGATGGCTGGGTGTGGGGGGCTGTCCAAGGGGGTGGCGGCCTGTCCAGAGGGGTCGGTGGGGTGTCCAGGGGGGGTGTCCAAGGGGTTGGATGGGTGTGGGGGGTTGTGCAAGTGGGTGGAGGCCTCTCCAGAGGGTATTTGGGGTTGTCCGGGTGGGTGGGGGGGCTGTCCAGAGGGTTGGGGGATGTCCAGGGGGTGTCCAAGGGGGTAGGGGGTGGGGGGTGGTGTCCAGGAGGGGCGGGGGGCTGTCCAGAGGGGTCGGGGGGTGTCCATGGGGGTTTACAAGGGGGTGGGTGGGTGTGGGGGCTGTCCAAGGGTGTGGGTGGGTGTTGGGGGGTGTCTAGGGGGTGTCCAAGGGGGGTAGGGGGTGGGGGTGGTGTTTAGGAGGGATGGGGGGGCTGTCCAGAGGGTTGGGGGGTGTCCAGGGGGGTGTCCAAGTAGGTTGGGGGTGTGGGGTTGTGTCCAGGAGGGGTGGGGGTGCTTTCTAGAGGGGTCGGGGGCTGTCCAGAGGGGTCGGGGGGTGTCCAGGGTGGTGTCCAAGGGGATGGGTTGGTGAGGGGGGTTGTCCAAGGGGGTGGCGGCCTGTCCAGAGGGGTCGGTGGGGTGTCCAGGGGGGTGTCCAAGGGGTTAGATGGGTGTGGGGGGCTGTGCAAGTGGGTGGCGGCCTCTCCAGAGGGTATTTGGGGTTGTCCGGGTGGGTGGGGGGGCTGTCCAGACGGTTGGGGGATGTCCAGGGGGGTGTCCAAGGGGGTAGGGGGTGGGGGGTGGTGTCCAGGAGGGGCGGGGGGCTGTCCAGAGGGGTCGGGGGGTGTCCAGGGGGGTTTACAAGGGGGTGGGTGGGTTTGGGGGGGCTGTCCAAGGGTGTGGGTGGGTGTCCAGGGGGTGTCCAGGGGGTGTCCAAGGGGGTTAGGGGTGGGGGTGGTGTTTAAGAGGGGTGGGGGGGCTGTCCAGAGGGTTGGGGGGTGTCCAGGGGGGTGTCCAAGCAGGTCGGGGGTGGGGGTTGTGTCCAGGAGGGGTGGGGGTGCTTTCTAGAGGGGTCGGGGGCTGTCCAGAGGGGTCGGGGGTGTCCAGGGTGGTGTCCAAGGGTATGGGTGGGTGTGGGGGGCTGTCCAAGGGGGTGGCGGCCAGTCAATAGGGGTCAGTGGGGTGTCCAGGGGGGTGTCCAACGGGTTGGATGGGTGTGGGGGGCTGTCCAAGTGGGTGGCGGCCTCTCCAGAGGGTATTTGGGGTTGTCCGGGTGGGTGGGGGGCTGTCCAGAGGGTTGGGGGATGTCCAGGGGGGAGTCCATGGGGGTAGGGGGTGGGGGTGGTGTCCAGGAGGGGCGGGGGGCTGTCCAGAGGGGTCGGGGGGGTGACCAGGGGGGTTTACAATGGGGTGGGTGGGTGTGGGGGGCTGTCCAAGGGTGTGGGTGGGTGTTGGGGGGTGTCCAAGGGGTGTCCAAGGGGGTAGGGGGTGGGGGTGGTGTCCAGGGGGGGTGTTATATCTTACTATATTTTGTTTAAAAAATAATATTCAAGCATATTTTTTTAAATACACATTGATTTGTTTTATATTTCAAAATTGTTTACATTCAAATTATGATTTTTTTCATATAAAGATATATTTTTCTTATCTAAAAATATATATATATTTTCTATTTGTTATTGGTAATAATGAGTCGAAGTTGGATTACGGCACATCAAATGAGCAATGAATATGAGGAAGGTGTTGATGCCTTTTTGGAATTTTCTAAACAAAATGTTCCAAGTAGTGAAATTTTTTTCTGTCCATGCCTGAAATGTCTGAATATGAAGAAGTTGATAAGTAGAGAGATAAAAGATCATCTGATTTGTCATGGTTTCAATCCGAGTTACAACCCTTGGATTTCGCATGGCGAAACTGGACAGAATGTCACTGATGATAATGAATCACAAGATGGTAACTCCGATGGAATTGAAGAAATGATTCGCGATATTGTAGAAGAACAAATTGAGATAGAACCGACAGTTGCACGTCTATATGGTGATGCCGAAAAACCATTATATCCTGGTTGTATAGATTTTACGGTTTTGTCGGCGGTGTTAAGATTGATTAACCTGAAGGAGAAACATGGATGGAGTGACAGAAGTTTTACAGAGCTGCTACAATTGATGAAAGACATTCTTCCAAAAGATAACGATCTTCCAGATTCACATTATAAGGCCAAAACAATATTATGCCCGATGGGATTGGGATACTAGAAAATACATGCCTGTCCGAATGACTGCATTATATATAGGAAAGAATATGAATTTCTGAAAGAGTGTCCTAAATGTGGGACATCACGGTATAAGGTGAAATAAAAATCACAAGCTGATGTAGAGATTAGAAAGCTCCCTTCAAAGTTATTTTGGTATCTTTCTATAATTCCTCGTTTCAAACGTTTATTTTCTAATTCACATGATGCAAAAATGTTAAGATGGCATGCTGATGAGCGGGTATGTGATGGAAAAATACGTCATCCAGCTGATTGTCCACAATGGAAGAAAATTGATGCCCAGTACCCTACATTTGGAAATGAAATTAGAAATATGAGACTAGGCTTGTGCACAGATGGAATTAATCCATACCGAACCCTCAGTAGCACACATAGTTCATGGCATGTTTTATTGGTAATTTACAACCTCTCTCCTGAAGTTTGTATGAAGCGCAAATATGTCATGTTGAGTATCATGATCTCCGGTCCAAAGCAACTCGGCAATGATATTGATGTATACTTCTCACCACTGATTGATGATTTGAAACTGTTATGGGATGATGGTATTAGGGTGTATGATTCTTATAAAATGGAATATTTTCAACTGCATGCAGTGCTTCTATTCACTATAAATGACTTCCCATCATATGGAAATTTGTCTGGATACAGTGTTAAAGGGCATAAAGCATGTCCAATTTGCGAACAACAGACGTCATATTGTCAATTGCATCATGGGAGGAAAACAGTGTACATGGGTCATCGAAAGTTTTTGCCTATGGATCACCCTTATAGAAGACTAAAAAAGGCATTCAATGGCTCACAAGAATTTGATACTGCTCCAAAACCATTATCCCCAGATTTGTATTTTGAGAGGGTGAAAAACCTTGATGTGACATTGGGAAAGACAGAGAAATCTGGTAATGATAGACATATTTGGAAGAAAAGGTCAATATATTTTGAGCTACCATATTGGAGGTATCATGAAGTCAAACATAATATTGATGTCATGCACGTGGAGAAGAATATATGTGATTCTTTGATCAGAACATTGCTAGATATTAAAGGAAAGACAAAAGATGGGTTGAATGCAAGGTTAGACCTACTATCAATGGGAATACATTTGAAGTTAGCTCCCACTCCTAAAGGAAGACGAACATTTCTTCCCCCGGATTGTCATACATTATCGAAGAGGGAGAAAAGTAGCTTCTTTCAGTGTCTTCATGATATCAAAGTGCCTCAAGGTTATTCTTCAAATGTAAAAAATTTTGTCTCATTGAAAGACTTGAAGTTGATAGGTATGAAATCACATGATTGTCACGTCATGATGCAACAAATTCTACCAGTTGCACTGCGTGGAATATTGCCCATCCGTGTCAGAAAGACTATAATGAGGTTGTGTTATTTTTTCAATTCAATTTGTAACAAGGCGATTGATGTGAATGCTTTGAACATTTTGGAAAAGGATGCAATTTTTATACTTTGTCATTTGGAAATGTATTTTCCTCCAACTTTTTTTGATATGATGGTGCATTTAATGATTCATCTGGTTCGAGAAATAAAGCTTTGTGGACCTGTATATCTTCGTTGGATGTATCCTTTTGAAAGGTATATGAAAATATTAAAGGGATATGTTAAAAATCCATATCGACCTGAGGCCTCCTTTATTGAAAAGTATATTTTTGAGGAGGTATCAGAGTTTTGTACGAGCTACTTGGCTACGGCGCAACACATAGGTTTGCCTCCATCTCGCCATGAACGGGTTAATAATGAGGGAAAGGGGATTCGTGGCTTGAAAGTCAAATCATTGTCAGCTGAACATATGAAGAAGTTAGAATCATACATCTTGAATAACATATCTGATGTTCAACCATATATCACATTGCATATTAATGAGTTGAAACAATGTCATCCAAAGAAGAAAGAAATGTGGATTTTGAATGAGCACAACAAAACTTTTTTTCCATGGTTTAAAAAGACCTTGCTTGGTAGATCAGATGTATCAGAGACATTAAAATGGATAGTGGGTGGTCCATCTTTAAATGTGATAACATGGTCCGCTTATGACATTAATGGCTATACATTTCAAACAAAAGCTCAGGACAACAGAAGTGCAGTTCAGAATAGTGGTGTATTGGTGTTTGCAGAAGCAATGCATTTTTCGAGTGCTAAGGACAGAAACCCAATTTCGGCATCAAGTGAATATTATGGAGTGATTGAAGACATATGGGAGGCTGATTACTTTAAAATTAAAGTTCATATTTTTAACTGTAAATTGTTTATCATTAACAATAGTGTCAAACACGATGAATTTGGAATGACACTTGTTAATCTGAATAGATTGGAAGACACAACTGATTCTTTTATAATGGCAACACATGCCAAACAAATTTTCTATGTAGTAGATCAATCAGATATGCAGTGGGCTGTTGTTTTACATGGGAAAAAACCAATATGTTGGTGAGGATGAATTTGATGAAGATGCTGATTTATGTGAGATCCCTACTTCCATGGAAAGATTAACAGAACATAATGATGAGTATGTTGAATACATGGTTTGTGCCATAAGGAACGATCATGACGAAGGAATTTGGGAAAACAATCCAACTGTACATTCCTAAAATTACAGGTAACACATGTTTATTTCTTGTTTACATTTAGTTTTTTCATATAATGTTAGATATTGTAGATTTTTTACTTATTAAAACATGTATCAAACCAAAACGATAAAACAAAAAGACCCGTAAAGAGGAGAAGTCCTGGGCGCACCGGCCGGCCGGTGGTGGATCACCGGTTGGCCGGTGGTCCAGAGCAAAGCTCTGTCTGGTCCACCGGCCGGCCAGTGATGAGCCAGCGGCCGACCGGTGGTCCAGACAGAGAGGAAGGCTCTCTTTCTGGTCCACCGGCCAACCGGTGATCCACCACCGGCCAGCCGGTGCGCCCAAGACTTCTCCTCTTTACGGGTTTTTTTGTTTTATCGTTTTGGTTTGATACATGTTTTAATAAGTAAAAAATCTACAATATCTAACATTATATGAAAAAACTAAATGTAAACAAGAAATAAACATGTGTTATCCTATAATTTTATCTCCCTCATTTTATGCCTCTTAAAACTATTCTTTACACATTTTATAGGAGAGCACAATCAGTCTTACCCCTCATCATGAGGTATATCAACCTCATTGTTAGTAATTTATAGTTTATATGAATTATATCCTAACGAAGGGATTTTATTCTTATTTGGTGTTATTATGAAACTTTAAAAAATAATTTAAACTCATACGAAAAATTACATTTAAATAAGACATTTAAATAGATAAGAATATCATTTTGACTAGAAATATTTTTGTAAATATTCCTAAAAATAGAATATGATATTTTCAAAAAACTAAAATCATATTGTGATATATATTATTATTAATTTATCTGATAAAGTGAAATTTTGGTGAAGTAGAAAATATTAAAATACATTATTTTCACTCATTATAAAAATTTAAAATATTATAATCAAGAAATTTTTTTAAAAATAATCCATTTAATTATTTGTATTAAAGATAAATTTTAGTGAAAAAATAATTTTAGAACTATCATAAATGGAAATAAAATCGTCTTTAAAAATATGTATATATCATGGACATTGAGGATAATTATTCAAATATAATGCTTTAAAACATGGGATTAATGAATAATCTTTTTTTCTAGGTCCCATTACACTTCGTACATTAACAAACATTTGAATAAGAAATTTTTTTATTAGTTATATAATTCCATAAGAACCTTTTTTATGTTCATAACAATTTCATTATCCTTTTTATTTAATTTTTTAACAATTTTTATTTATGAACTAATGTTGTTAAGTTCATGATTTCAATTTTTGGGTCATTCAGTTTATAACCAAAAATAGCATTAGGCTTGTGGAACATATTCAAAGGGATTGATATTAAATCATTCCAGAAATATTATTTTTGTCATAATTATCATATTTTTAAATTATTTATTTTTTAAAACCATCCATGTAATGTGGTCATAAAAAATGAATCACATAACCTCATAGATATAATATCCCACATGTATGCATGATGACATTTTTATTTTTATTCTATTGGTATTAAAATAAATATGAAAATAAATATATAAATTTGAAATAAATAGATAGATTTTAATTTTAAAAAATTATCCTTATTTAAATCCTTATGAACAGTCATTAAATTCATATAATATAAATTTATGACATCATCTCATCGAGGTGATTGTACATACATTCACTCGTCGATGTTAATTTTTCTGACATATACAAGGGTAATGAGGTAGTTATTATAAAATATTAATATAATAATAATAATTTGAAATATATAAATATATATAATAATTGATCCATAATTTAATCCATCAATGTGATACATTGATGAAATAAAAAAACAACTTTTTATAGAGGTGGCATTCCACTAATATTGAAGGGTGATGTTTTTATTTTACATTTTATAGATAATGTGATGACAAAATATTTCCAATAAAATATATATTATTTCAATATTTGGAATATAATGTGGTGGTTAATCATTCATCATGGATTTTCCATTATTATTTTAATATATTATATATATTTATTTCAAGACTAAGCACTTAGACGTTGTGCATTTCTGAGTCCTGGTGTTCACAGAACATTTATATGAAAATAGTTTTACTATTCAATAACATAAAAGTTTTTTTTCGAAATTAAGTTTACTAGATCTAAAAAACCATATGTTCATAAATATAAAGGCATCGTTGACATTATAAGGGTGGATTGACCTTAGGCACGAAATAATTATAGAAATTGATGGTCATCTGTATAAAATGTAAACAAATATGTAACTGTATATAAAATATTAAATTAGATTATTTTATTTTTAAATCATAATAACACATTAATGTTGATTCACATTGATGTATGAGGGAATCATAGAGTTCAATTTTTGGTGTTTTCTGTTTGCATGAGTTAACATTAGTCGAAGATGGTTGTTTGAAAATAATAACTTGCAACACGTAACGGGAATACATAAATTTTAAAGAAAAATTGACATAGGGGATGAAAATATTTAAAATTTTTATTATGGAAAATTTATATGGATAATATCATAACCATAGAAACCATGGAGATTCATTGGACGGTACATTGAGAATTATCTCTCAAGAGATGGTGATAGATCATGGATTGATGACCGATGGACCTTGGATTCGAAGGATCTTTCTTACGACAACAACGTAGTGACCATTATTCCTGAGTCATTGATCCAAATCTATGTAGTGCATGAGTTTTAATTGTTTATATACCCATTATTAATTTCTATAATAAATGAAAATCAATTGATAAACAAATTGATTCATAGAATGTTTGTATTTTTGGAAGGGAATTATCTTGTTGGGAATTTAATGGGAGATTAATCATTATGATAAATTTTTTATTCAATTGTTTTTCAAATGTAAATGATCTAAATCAATAAGAGCATCGATCGAGGTTCTTTTATATATATGGTTCTTTTACTTTTCACCCATTATTCTATGTACTTATCAAACATTATTTTATTAGTATGACTCGACACATCCAAACAAAATGATCATTTTGAACCTGATAATTGGTGCAATGAAATGAAATCGATGATATAGATTCATCAAAACATGAAGGAGGTGCGTTGATTGAGATGGATTTATTCAAACAATGAATGATAACCAAATTCATGTTCTTCTTCACATAATGAATAATTAGTATTTTAATATTTTATAATATGATTGGATGATGAATTTTTTTTTAATAACATTACAAGATGATCTTGGAACTACTACCATAATGTTTTATTTAGAAATGGAGGTGGTGTAGTGGTTCATGGAAGGGACCACCAGTGCAATATTGGTGATTAGAAGTGCTGGAAACAGCACACGGTGGATGATCCACGTGAGAAAAAGGAAGTGGATTTTCCATATGATTTGGACCATGGGAAACAGAATGAGGTTGCATGCCAGGTTTATAGGACGGAGTGGATATCAGCGTGTTGTAGTGGAGGCGCAGCGCGTAACCGCATAAGCAGAGAAAGTCGGGCCACGGTGGAGGAGGATTGGCTCATGTGGGGTGGGATGGGACTGGTGGTCCATGTTCAGTGGGTCTGGAATAGATGGAAGGGATGGAAAAAGGTATAATTCTCAAACCAAGAGTTTAGCATTGACCCGGGTATGACCTAGGGTAACCTGGCCAGATCTGGGCCTTGGTTGTCACTAGTGGTCGTCTGTGAGCCACAGTAGCTATAGCTGCCAAGCGACCACAAAATCTAGTGGGTGATAAGCTGTGACATCTAACCATAGAAGGTGTATATGGTGGAATAACATAATATTCAGTACATGGGTGGATAGTTCTATTTTTCATATGGTCGGTAGGTCCAATGGACCATTGAACCAATTTAAAATTTCAAACTCTCATAACATCTAGTCAGAGTGTCAAATTGACTATCTGTCTATGGTGTTGAGACCCTGAAAATGAGGCAGTATTTCTAAAACATGTGCTGAGTTTTTAATTTCCAACATTATAGGTTGACATAATTCCATTATTCCATTATTATATGGCCTCGACCATAAATAATACATAATCTTGAAATATGTTAATCATTCAAATTAATGAACTTTTCACGTTTAGAGTTTTAGAGATTTAAGACATAACTATTACATTACAGCTAAAATATTATAATATAGACACTTATAATCAGTATATATGTTTTTCATTAAATAGAAACTCTTAAAAGAAAACATTAATTATTTCATGATATAAATCTTCTTGAATACTTCCATTATCTTACCATGTGTTACATCCTATGAAAAATATTCCAAAAACAAAGGATGAGCTTAAAAAGTTCTTCAAGGGTTATAAATTAAATATTGAATATATATGTATGTAAATACATAAAAAACATTATATATTAAATATAACTCATGAAATCATATGATTTATAAATAACACATAGAAATCATAAATCATGATGGTAAGTCGTGGCATCCACACTAGTGGAGAAAACGTTTTTTACGTCACCATTTTTTACGTCGGTTATATAAAAACGACGTCATAATATGTAAAATGAGGTTTTTTACGTCGGTTATTTAATAACCGACGTAAAAACTTGTGTTTATTACACCTTTAACGTCGGTTATTTTTATAACCAACGTTATTAATCGCGCGGCTTTGTTTTTTACGTCGGTTATACATTAACCGCCGTAAAAAACAGAAGCGGGGGGCGTTTGTTATGTCGGTTATTCAATAACCGACGTAAAAAACACGGTTTTTGAAGGCCTTTTTACGTCGGTTATAAAATAACTGACGTAAAAAAAGAATCCGCATATGTTTTTGACGTCGGTTATGGAATAACCGACGTAATAAAACGCGGATTTTGAGCCCTTTATAACGTCGGTTATAAAATAACCGACGTAAATAAAGAATCGGAGGAAAGTTTTTACGTCGGTTATTGAATAACCGACGTTATAAATGTTTTAAAAAAAATTATAATGTCGGTTATTGAATAACCGACGTGATAACACATTTAAAAATTTACCCAGACCCGTGGATTGTCATTCGCGAGTTTACCTTCGACAGTCGCGACTCGTCTCTCTCGCGCGTAAAACCGAATCGGCTCGTCCATTTCGTGGGTTTAGATTCGTTTTGCGATCATCGTTTCTCATATTTAATCTCCTCGGATCAATCATCTAAACTCGCATCACTCAGGTAATCCTCACACTCTTTCGTTTTTTTTTCGCGGATAGTATATATATATGTGTGTGGTGATTTTTTTGTAGAAACTAGCTAAGATTCTTCGATTGCAAACCCTTTTAACTCGTTTTGGCACCATAATCTTATTTATCATCCCTAGATCTATTAGTTCGACTTGCAATATTGACTAATTTTATGATTTCACTAATTTTTCATCGTTTTCAATAAATCCCCGAGAGGGTTGGGGCGTGTCCAGGGGGGTTTACAAGGGGGTGGGTGGGTGTGGGGGGCTGTCCAAGGGTGTGGGTGGGTGTTGGGGGGTGTCCAGGGGGGTGTCCAAGGGGGGGAGGGGGTGGGGGTGGTGTTTAGGAGGGGTGGGGGGGCTGTCCAGAGGGTTGGCGGTGTCCAGGGGGGTGTCCAAGCAGGTCGGGGGTGGGGGGTTGTGTCCAGGAGTGGTGGGGGTGCTTTCTATAGGGGTCGGGGGCTGTCCAGAGGGGTCGGGGGGTGTCCAGGGTGGTGTCCAAGGGGATGGCTGGGTTTGGGGGGCTGTCCAAGGGGGTGGCGGCCTGTCCAGAGGGGTCAGTGGGGTGTCCAGGGGGTGTCCAAGGGGTTGGATGGGTGTGGGGGGTTGTGCAAGTGGGTGGCGGCCTCTCCAGAAGGTATTTGGGGTTGTCCGGGTGGGTGGGGGGCTGTCCAGAGGGTTGGGGGATGTCCAGGGGGTGTCCAAGAGGGTAGGGGGTGGGGGTGGTGTCCAGGAGGGGCGGGGGGCTGTCCAGAGGGGTCGGGGGGTGTCCAGGGGGGTTTACAAGGGGGTGGGTGGGTGTGGGGGCTGTCCAAGGGTGTGGGTGGGTGTTGGGGGGTGTCCAGGGGGTGTCCAAGGGGGGTAGGGGGTGGGGGGTGGTGTTTAGGAGGGGTGTGGGGGCTGTCCAGAGGGTTGGGGGGTGTCCAGGGGGGTGTCCAAGCAGGTCGGGGGTGTGGGGTTGTGTCCAGGAGGGGTGGGGGTGCTTTCTAGAGGGGTCGGGGGCTGTCCAGTGGGGTCAGGGGGTGTCCAGGGTGGTGTCCAAGGGGATGGGTTGGTGAGGGGGTTGTCCAAGGGGGTGGCGGCCTGTCCAGAGGGGTCGGTGGGGTGTCCAGGGGGGTGTCCAAGGGGTTGGATGGGTGTGGGGGGCTGTGCAAGTGGGTGGCGGCCTCTCCAGAGGATATTTGGTGTTGTCCGGGTGGGTGGGGGGCTATCCAGAGGGTTGGGGGATGTCCAGGGGGGTGTCCAAGGGGGTAGGGGGTGGGGGTGGTGTCCAGGAGGGGCGAGGGGCTGTCCAGAGGGGTCCGGGGGTGTCCAGGGGGGTTTACAAGGGGGAGGGTGGGTTTGGGGGGCTGTCCAAGGGTGTGGGTGGGTGTTGGGGGTGTCCAGGGGGGTGTCCAAGGGGGGTAGGGGGTGGGGGTGGTGTTTAGGAGGGGTGGGGGGGCTGTCCAGAGGGTTGGGGGGTGTCCAAGCAGGTCGGGGGTGGGGGTTGTGTCCAGGAGGGGTGGGGGTGCTTTCTAGAGGGGTCGGGGGCTGTCCAGAGGGGTCGTGGGGTGTCCAGGGTGGTGTCCAAGGGGATGGGTGGGTGTGGGGGGCTGTCCAAGGGGGTGGCGGCCAGTCAATAGGGGTCAGTGGGGTGTCCAGGGGGGTGTCCAAGGGGTTGGATGGGTGTGGGGGGCTGTCCAAGTGGCTGGCGGCCTCTCCAGAGGGTATTTGGGGTTGTCCGGGTGGGTGGGGGGGCTGTCCAGAGGGTTGGGGGATGTCCAGGGGGGTGTCCATGGGGGTAGGGGGTGGGGGGTGGTGTCCAGGAGGGGCGGGGGGCTGTCCAGAGGGGTCGGGGGGGTGTCCAGGGGGGTTTACAATGGGGTGGGTGGGTGTGGGGGGCTGTCCAAGGGTGTGGGTGGGTGTTGGGGGGTGTCCAAGGGGTGTCCAAGGGGGTAGGGGTGGGGGTGGTGTCCAGGGGGGGTGTTATATCTTACTATATTTTGTTTAAAAAATAATATTCAAGCATATTTTTTTAAATACACATCGATTTGTTTTATATTTCAAAATTGTTTACATTCAAATTATGATTTGTTTCATATAAACATATATTTGTCTTATCTAAAAATATATATATTTTTTCTATTTGTTATTGGTAATAATGAGTCGAAGTTGGATTACGGCACATCGAATGAGCAATGAATATGAGGAAGGTGTTGATGCCTTTTTGGAATTTTCTAAACAAAATGTTCCAAGTAGTGAAATTTTTTTCTGTCCATGCCTGAAATGTCTGAATATGAAGAAGTTGATAAGTAGAGAGATAAAAGATCATCTGATTTGTCATGGTTTCAATCCGAGTTACAACCCTTGGATTTCGCATGGCGAAACTGGACAGAATGTCACTGATGATAATGAATCGCAAGATGGTAACTCCGATGGAATTGAAGAGATGATTCGCGATATTGTAGAAGAACAAATTGAGATAGAACCGACAGTTGCACGTCTATATGGTGATGCCGAAAAACCATTATATCCTGGTTGTATAGATTTTACGGTTTTGTCGGCGGTGTTAAGATTGATTAACCTGAAGGAGAAACATGGATGGAGTGACAGAAGTTTTACAGAGCTGCTACAATTGATGAAAGACATTCTTCCAAAAGATAACGATCTTCCAGATTCACATTATAAGGCCAAAAAAATATTATGCCCGATGGGATTGGGATACTGGAAAATACATGTCTGTACAAATGACTGCATTATATATAGGAATGAATATGAATTTCCGAAAGAGTGTCCTAAATGTGGGACATCACGGTATAAGGTGAAATAAAAATCACAAGCTGATGTAGAGATTACAAAGCTCCCTTCAAAGGTATTTTGGTATCTTTCTATAATTCCTTGTTTCAAACGTTTATTTGCTAATTCACATGATGCAAAAATGTTAAGATGGCATGCTGATGAGTGGGTATGTGATGGAAAAATACGTCATCCAGCTGATTGTCCACAATGGAAGAAAATTGATGCCCAGTACCCTACATTTGGAAATGAAATTAGAAATATGAGACTAGGCTTGTGCACAGATGGAATGAATCCATACCGAACCCTCAGTAGCACACATAGTTCATGGCCTCTTTTATTGGTAATTTACAACCTCTCTCCTGAAGTTTGTATGAAGCACAAATATGTCATGTTGAGTATCATGATCTCCGGTCCAAAGCAACCCGACAATGATATTTATGTATACTTGTCACCACTGATTGATGATTTGAAACTGTTATGGGCTGATGGTATTAGGGTGTATGATTCTTATAAAATGGAATATTTTCAACTGCATGCAGTGCTTCTATTCACTATAAATGACTTCCCGGCATATGGAAATTTGTCTGGATACAGTGTTAAAGGGCATAAAGCATGTCCAATTTGCGAACAATAGACGTCATATTGTCAATTGCATCATGGGAGGAAAACAGTGTACATGGGTCATCGAAAGTTTTTGCCTATGGATCACCCTTATAGAAGACTAAAAAAGGCATTCAATGGCTCACAAGAATTTGATACTGCTCCAAAACCTTTATCCCCAGATTTGTATTTTGAGAGGGTGAAAAACCTTGATGTGACATTGGGAAAGACAGAGAAATCTGGTAATGATAGACATATTTGGAAGAAAAGGTCAATATTTTTTGAGCTACCATATTGGAGGTATCATGAAGTCAAACATAATATTGATGTCATGCACGTGGAGAAGAATATCTGTGATTCTTTGATCAGAACATTGATAGATATTAAAGGAAAGACAAAATATGGGTTGAATGCAAGGTTAGACCTACTATCAATGGGAATACATTTGTAGTTAGCTCCCACTCCTAAAGGGAGACGAACATTTCTTCCCCCGAATTGTCATACATTATCGAAGAGGGAGAAAAGTAGCTTCTGTCAGTGTCTTCATGATATCAAAGTGCCTCAAGGTTATTCTTCAAATGTAAAAAATTTTGTCTCATTGAAAGACTTGAAGTTGATAGGTATGAAATCACATGATTGTCACGTCATGATGCAACAAATTCTACCAGTTGCACTGCGTGGAATATTGCCCATCCGTGTCAGAAAGACTATAATGAGGTTGTGTTATTTTTTCAATTCAATTTGTAACAAGGCGATTGATGTGAATGCTTTGAACATTATGGAAAAGGATGCAATTTTTATACTTTGTCATTTGGAAATGTATTTTCCTCCAACTTTTTTTGATATGATGGTGCATTTAATGATTCATCTGGTTCGAGAAATAAAGCTTTGTGGACCTGTATATCTTCGTTGGATGTATCCTTTTGAAAGGTATATGAAAATATTAAAGGGATATGTTAAAAATCCATATCGACCTGAAGCCTCCATTATTGAAAAGTATATTTCTGAGGAGGTATCAGAGTTTTGTACGAGCTACTTGGCTACGGCGCAACACATAGGTTTGCCTCCATCTCGCCATGAACGGGTTAATAATGAGGGAAAGGGGATTCGTGGTTTGAAAGTCAAATCATTGTCAGCTGAACATATGAATAAGTTAGAATCATACATCTTGAATAACATATCTGATGTTCAACCATATATCACATTGCATATTAATGAGTTGAAACAATGTCATCCAAAGAAGAAAGAAATGTGGATTTTGAATGAGCACAACAAAACTTTTTTTCCATGGTTTAAAAAGACCTTGCTTGGTAGATCAGATGTCTCAGAGAAATTAAAATGGATAGTGGGTGGTCCATCTTTAAATGTGATAACATGGTCCGCTTATGACATTAATGGCTATACATTTCAAACAAAAGCTCAGGACAACAGAAGTGCAGTTCAGAATAGTGGTGTATTGGTGTTTGCAGAAGCAATGCATTTTTCGAGTGCTAAAGACAGAAACCCAATTTCGGCATCAAGTGAATATTATGGAGTGATTGAAGACATATGGGAGGCTGATTACTTTAAAATTAAAGTTCCTATTTTTAACTGTAAATGGTTTATCGTTAACAACAGTGTCAGACACGATGAATTTGGAATGACACTTGTTAATCTGAATAGATTGGAAGACACAGCTGATTCTTTTATAATGGCAACACATGCCAAACAAATTTTCTATGTAGTAGATCAATCAGATATGCAGTGGGCTGTTGTTTTACAAGGGAAAAAACCAATATGTTGGTGAGGATGAATTTGATGAAGATGCTGATTTATGTGAGATCCCTACTTCCATGGAAAGATTAACAGAACATAATGATGAGTATGTTGAAGACATGGTTTGTGCCATAAGGAACGATCATGACGAAGGAATTTGGGAAAACAATCCAACTGTACATTCCTAAAATTATAGGTAACACATGTTTATTTCTTGTTTACATTTAGTTTTTTCATATAATGTTAGATATTGTAGATTTTTTACTTATTAAAACATGTATCAAACCAAAACGATAAAACAAAAAAACCCGTAAAGAGGAGAAGTCCTGGGCGCACCGGCTGGCCGGTGGTGGATCACCGGTTGGCCGGTGGTCCAGAGCAAAGCTCTGTCTGGTCCACTGGCCGGCCAGTGATGAGCCAGCGGCCGGCCGGTGGTCCAGACAGAGAGGAAGGCTCTCTTTCTGGTCCACCGACCGGCCGGTGGTGATCCAGCGGCCGGCCGGTGGTCCAGACAGAGAGGAAGGCTCTCTGTCTGGTCCACCAGCCGGCTGGTGGTGATCCAGCGGCCGGCCGGTGGTCCAGACAGGAAGGCTCTGTCTGGTCCACCGGCTGACCGGTGGTGATCCAGCGGCCGGCCGGTGGTCCAGACAGGAAGGCTCTGTCTGGTCCACCGGCCAGCCGGTGGTGAGCCAGCGGCCGGCCGGTGGCACCAGGCAGTGGGCAAGTCTACTGCCTGGGTCCTCCGGCTGGCCGGTGAGCTCACACCGGCCGACCGGTGGACTCAGTGAGTCCACTTTTCAGCTTTCTTGGGCCAACTACTTGGCAACCTTTGGCCTGTGTTTACCATGTTTATCATTGTTTAACATGCTTACCATATTACCAATGTTTACTATTATGTAATTTAGTACACTTTTCTATTTTCTGATTAAGTAGTATTACAATATTTGAATTTGTATATTTGTTAACTAATGTTTGTATTTTTGATTTGAAGGAAAATGACAGATCAATCAGTTGATCAGCCACATGATTCTGGAGATGAGAATATTGGTCATACATCTGGGGCGGAACATTCACATGCTCCTATTACGAAAAAGAGTTCAAAGGTTGGTAAGCGTGGGTGCACACGTTTACCAAAATTATCACTTGCCCGTACGAAGGAGGAGAGGATAGTCATGGAGTTTGATGATGATGATCTTCCTAGAGGTCCAAATGCTAAAGATTTTAAGGGTTTTGTAGCAACTCAGGCTAAGAGAAAAGTAAGCATTCTCTATGATGATTAGAGAAGTGTGGATAAGGCGATAATTTCTCAGCTGTGGGAGACCTTTTTGGTAAGATATTTTGCTATTGTTTGACTGTTCTTTAAATGTTTCTAGTATATATAATATTTTTAACCTCTTTTTTATCAGATGACATTTGATATTCCTGACACTGGAGGAGTCAGGAAGAAATGCTTATCATTGGCTGCTAGGAGATGGAGGGATTTCAAATCAACCCTCTCATCTGATTTCATTTATGGTTATAGGAGTCGTGCGAATCCATGTCGTATATATCCTTTTATAGATGAAGACACATGGAGACAATTTTTTGAAAGTAGAAGAAAAGAATAATTTTTTGGTAAGGGCAATGTAAACTTTTATAAGATTTCTTATATAAATGATCTTATTATTGTTTTTTTAATGATTACTTATTCTTAATTTACAGCAAACAAGGAAAGCTCATCAAGAGATCCAATCTAAAAATGTATACCCTCATAGTTTATCTCGGGGAGGGTATGCATTATTGGAAGAACAAATGATGGCATAAAAATTTCAACAACTAAGAGTTGAGTCTTCAAGCTCTGGAGAGGTGGCCCCTCCATCCCCTCCATCTAGACATGAGAAATGGAAAAGAGCTCGGAAGGGAAAAAAAGGACAATATCTTTCGGAAGAATCGAGACTCGTAGTTGAGAGGATTGTAAGATATCTATTTTATTTATTTAAGTTTACTATTTTCGTCATATATTTCCAATCATTATAGAAATGTTCAATTAATTATTACAGGACTCTTGAAGAGCAGAGTTCACTGGGGACATTTACACCATCTGGGAGGGAAGATATTTTATCTGTGGCATTGGGAAAGCCCGAACATCCTGGCCGTGTAAGGGGATATCCGGCAGGTGTATCGGTAAGAAAAGTGTTGCCACGTTCCTCAACTTCTAACGTTGAGGGAGTTTATAAAAAAAATAGAATCCTTGGAGGCTGAAGTCCATAATATTAATGCGACAATGGAGGACAAGATTAGAGCATCGGTGCAGTTTTTGTTTGCAGACTTGCAAAGACAATTTCAGGGTGTAGCTCCCACTCCACCTCTCCCAGTAGCTCCCACTCCCCCACCTCAGCCTGCGGACCCCATTTTTGATCATCCTCCTCCGCCGCAGCTACCTACTTATTGTGAGTTGTATGCTGATTATCCTCAACATCATATAGTTTCATATGGGATGGTATATTGTATAGGAGATACAGTTCATCATCAACAGTTAGAGGTAGAGAATGAGAGGGTCACTGTACAGGATATTATAGATAGATCAGCTCGGATACCATTACCTACAGATGAGGTGACGACAGTTGGACATAGTATCAGCCATTTTTTACTTTGTCCATCCAGACTTCTTCGACTCATTACCATAGAGGTATGGATGTTATATCTTTTATTTAATATTTTTATAAATGTTTTATCATTTGAAAAGTAATATATTTTTCAATTTATTTTTACAGGAATACTTCAAAGGTAAAGAAATACTGTATAGACAACAACAAAGACAGATAGCTATGACATCAGATGCAGATACTAGTAGTCTTGACAAATTTTCAAGATATTCAAATTTGTTGGCGGATCATTATGACTTTACAATGGAAGCTCATGTCTGTGGACGTGAACTAAGTGTGGGGATTATGAAAACTGATATCATGGAGTTTGTCACTGGAGATAAGTTGGGCATCAACGTGGTGCAAATTTTTATCATGTAAGTCTTAACACCTTTTCCTTGCGTTATATTTATTAAAAATGTATACTTATGTCTGCTTTGTATTAAGTATCTGTATAAAATTTGTGAGAGGAATGAGCTGACAGATGTATATGGATTCGTGGACCCACAATTGATTTCCCCTGAAGCATGTGCATTGGATGAGGAACAAAGAATGCTTTATATTGCTGATAGATTTGAAAATAATGTAATCACACAGTGTTGGATGATGCCTTTTTGTGAGAGGTATGAAACAAATCCCTCTCAAAGAGTTAATTATCTTTTAACATAAAAAGCCACTAACGTTAAATTTCCTTTTATCAGGGATCATTGGATGTTAGGGGTTTTTTTCCCTAGGGAGAAAACACTTTATTGGATATGCTCTCTCTAAGATGATGTGCGAGAAAGTTTTAAGAATATATTGGAAACGTAAGTTTCAATTTCACAATAGTTTTATATATTATAATGAATTTGTAATTTACCCCATTCGTATTATTTTCTTACAGGGCATGGGTCCACTTTCGAAAAAGCGCAAAGAAAAGGAATTTCAATATCAAATATGTACATGCGAAGGTAAATATCCATTTATAATTTGTACATTTTGATTTATTACATAAAAATAATATATTGAATTTACACTAATTCTAACAGAAATTTCATGAGCAACAAGGCATCATCGAATCCAGATATTACATGTTAAGATTTATGTATGAAATAATAACAACTGGGACAGTTCTTAGTTTTGACCAGGTCAGATTTCCTCTTTCTCATAATATTTCAATTTGATTTATTCATTATACACGTTGACTACTATCCTTTTCCTTTGTAGCTTTTTGATGACCCTAAACCCTTTACTGCTGAAGATATCAAACACTTACAAGTGGAGTGGTCAAATTATTTTACAGGTTTGATTGACTTTTAGTTGTTTGTAATGTAAAATGTAATTTTGAATATTGTCAATGTAATTGTGTATTTTGTAGTCGTTTAGGTTGGATTTAGTTTTTTTTGAAGTTGAAAGTGTAAGTTTTGAATGTTATAGAAGTGAATGTTTAATTTTTCTCTACTTCTTGTTTCGGTCTACTGTTGATGGTTTTTCTGGTCTGGATTTTGGTATGGGGGGAGAGGTTCCAAGGGGGTGGGTGGGTGTTTGGGGGTGTCCAAGGGATATGGGAGGGGTGTCCAAGGTGTGTTTTGGGCTGTCCAAGGAGTCGGTTGGGTGTAAATGAGGGTGGGGGGTGTCCAAGTGGTTGGGGGTGTCCACGGGATATAGGAGGAGTGTACAAGGGGTGTTTGGGGCTGTCCAAGGGGATGGGGGGGTTTCCAAGGGGTAGGGGGGGTTTCCAAGGGGTCGGGGGATGTCCAGGGGGAGGGGGCTGTCGAAGGGGTGGGGGGTGTCCAAGGGGTGGGGGGGTGTCCAAGGGATATGGGAGGGGTGTCCAAGGGGTGTTTGGGGCTGTCCTAGTGTTCGGGGGGTGTAAATGAGGGTGGGGGGGCTGTCGAAGGGGAGGGGGTGTCCAAGGGGTGGGGGGTGTCCAAGGGATATGGGTGTGGTGTCCAAGGTGTCTGGGAGTTCTGTCCAAGGGGCCGGTTGGGTGTAAATGAGGGTGGGGGGGCTGTCCAATGGGTGGGGGGTGTCCAAGGGATATGGGAGGGGTGTCCAAGGGGTGTTTGGGGCTGTCCAAGGGCTCGGGGGGGGGGGGTGTCCAGGGGTCGGGGGGGGGGTGTCCAAGGGGTCTGGGAGGGCTGTCAAGGTGTGGGGGGTGTCCAATGGGTGTTTGAGGCTGTACTAGGGGTCTTGGGGGTGTAAATGAGGGTGGGGGGCTATCCAAGGGGTGGGGGTGTCCAAGGGGTGGGGGTGTCCAAGGGATATGGGAGGGGTGTCCAATGGGTGTTTGAGGCTGTACTAGGGGTTGTGGGGGTGTAAATGAGGGTGGGGGGGCTGTCCAAGGGGTGGGGGGTGTCCAAGGGTTGTGGTGGGGCTCCAATGTGGTGGGGGAGGGCTGGCCAGGTTGTTAGGTGGGTATAGATGAGGGTGGGATTCAGTTGGGGCTTGGGGGAGGGCTGGCATGGTTATTTTTGTTTGGTTTCTGGTTGCTTTTTGGTGAGAGCAGTGCAATTATTTAAAAAAAATATCTCTTTCACGTCGGTTATTTTATAACCGACGTGGTAAATAAATCGGTAGGGGTTTATCACGTCGGTTTTTTCGAGAACCGACGTGCTAAACCGTTCCCGAGCCTTTTATCACGTCAGTTCTTAATATAACCGATGTGCTAAAAGGCCTGGGAATCGATTTACCACGTCAGTTATTGGATAACCGACGTTCTAAAACATTTCCCAGGCCTTTTTATCACTTCGGTTATGTAAGAAACCGACGTGATAATAGGCCCGGGGAAGGGTTAATCACATCGGTTATGTCATAACCGACGTGATAAACGATATCCCAGGCATTTTATCACGTCGGTTTAGAAAATAACGGACGTGATAACCCCCCCCCCCCCCCCCCCCGTGCATATTTATCACGTCGGTTATTAATGAACCGACGTGATAAACACCGTGATTTTAGGGATGTTACGTCGGGTTTTAAATAACCGACGTAAAAAACGTTATTTATAACGTCGTCCGTATTAACGTCGCCTAAAAACCGACGTAAATAATGAAAAATAACCGACGTAAAAAATGTTTTCTGCACTAGTGCCATATCAAACTTACATTGTATCTTTCACAGCATCATAGGGAGTTACTTTTTTAATACGCAAAATATAATATTCCCTAAACCTCTTAAAATAAACATTAGTGTTTTCATCCATCACATTAAACAATGCATTGCAGAAATATCTCAGCCTCTCCCACTTCTGGACTTTTATAGAACCACCCGTATACATAAACAATAACCAAGAACCATGACATTAGCATAACACACAAAACAAACATAGAGGTAAGATAAAATTTCAAAATTTCAATCATAATATGACATTTCAAAATATAGGAATAACATATTATTTATCAAAACAATATTCAATAAAATTATATCTTTAAAAATCGGTATATGGTATTTATTATCCTTTTAAAAACATATGGCTGGTTAAGGAAGACAAATTTCAAATAATGCTCACTACGGTGGAAAGGTAGTTGTCCCAACATATGTTAAAAAAAATAGACATTCCCTTTTTCATTTAGTAAAATTCTATGTAAAAAATATTCCCTTTGAATGAAATGAATAGTAAAATAGGTTTATACACCGTATGAACAAAAGTCATGTATAAATTAAAATATTCCTTAATGAACGGATATTGAGACGAGGTCCCTTACACAGATCATCTTGTAAATAAAATTGATTGATTATGTGTATTCAATATAATCACACATAATGAATGTATATATACCTGATAAGATAGAAAAATTCCTTTCCCAAATAATCAGAGAACGACATAAACATGAAGGAGAATATCAACACCATGAATTGAAATTGGGTTAAGAAGTTCCCTTACCAAATGTTTGACTAGACTCGTTTGTTCTATAATATCCTAAATAATAAAATAAAGTTAATTTCTGCATGCTTTAGAAACTTTTTAAATATTATTATTCCTTTTATATCACTTATAACCTTGTTAAAATAATTACATAATCATTTATGTTAATAAGGATCGTTTGGTGGATATTTGATACTTGAGTCAAAAATAAACATCTTATAATGACTTGTCTCACTGTATTCAAAATTAAATTATATGTCTAATTATATTCCTAATTTATATATCATATATATCATATATGTATTTTATAAATGTTTATTTATCATAGTACATAACATTTGGTGTTAACATATTAAATGCACCATTCATGGAGACAGTTAGCTGTACGTACTCATGAACTCTACATTCATTTATATTTCATATTTAATGGAATAAATACATAATTATACATAGGGATAATATAATTCAGTTTAATTGAATATATAATTTCATTTATTCCATCCTTTATATGTTCCAGGTATTCCATGAACGAGTTATATCACTTTGATATGGCATTATTCCCCTATTCCTCAAATGAATATATCGCATTTAACCATTATTGAAACAATAAATGAATGATATAAATGAAAAATAAATTACCATAGAGATAATATAAATATAATATAAAGAGCATTTAAATAAATTACCATCATAATCGAAATCATGATAGGTAATAGGAGATTATCGAGCAATCATCGTTTCGTGAGGCAGTAGTTCACCGTACATAGAGAAAGTTTGTTCATTTCCATTAGTTGGAGGAGTGTGTAAGTGTAGTTTTAATCCATATCATATAAAATTTTTTTCATTTACTGTACTGGTGTTTTTATTTAAATAATGAATAAAAATATCATAGGGATATATGATGTAAAATAAATGAAGAGAACATGAGGGATGATGTTACCTTTAAATCGGGTGACTTCTCTTGGATTGAACCAAAATACTTCCATGAAGTTATTTATGACAAAGGTAATACTACTATAAATAATAGAGTGATATTGAGATCTTATTTGGTTAGCGGTTGGACAAGCTAATGGGGCATTATAGGTATTATCAAGGGTTAGAGGTGATGGATTTTTATAAATGGTAGGAGGGGCACTTTATGAATGATTCAAAAGTTTATTTATTATTAACTTAATTTTTATTTAAAAAGGTCCCCAACTCATTTAATTCAAATATAAGGTTATTAATGTTAGATATACTCCATTCCAATTCGTTTTAGACATGTTTAGGGAATAAAATTAACCTTATAATTTAGCTTTAACCATTTGTTAACTGGTTTATCTTTTACCATTTCCTCTAGTATAATCAAAATATATGGTTAATATATTTACAATAATATTAAAGAGGCTCATTAATGGATCATTAATGAAATTAGTAACATCATATATGTCATTGGACCAAATTATATATTTTTAAGACTATTTTATCATTTAATAAAATATTAATTAATTTAAAAACTCATTTTTGTCTGTTTTATACAATTCATATAATGACTTAAAAAATCCCAACCAACCTGATTCTTTCAAAAAAACGTAATTAATCTAAATTCATCAAGCCATATTAATATATAAATATCGTGGATGGAATAAAAAATGTCATAATAAATTTATTTTAATATTAATAATCTAATTTATTAAAAACCTTCATTGATGAGATAATCATTATTTCATCATTGTGTTATAAATAAAATTATTTATTTGATGTCTAAAAATAATAAATAGAATACCCTAATATAGGAAATATTTTTATATTTCTAATGAATTTTTATTGTCAAATATATCAATTATATTACCCAACGTTATATTCGGTTTAGTAAAAAGATTCATGTTTTCGATATTATTATTTTTACTTTTAGTAAAAAGTTATTAAAGACATTTTATCACCCAAAATGCTTTCAAAGTCCAATAGTCTTTACAAATTATTGTATTGATCACCTTTGAATCATCCAATAAGGTTAGGAAACTTTTTAAGGAAGTTTCATATTATTATAAAATTATTTTTACCTTGAATTACCGTATTTACCTTTATCCGCGATAAATAATAGTCAAAAGTGACAATTCACCAAAAATTATTTTCTTCTTATTAAACAAAATTTTACTTACTGATGAAAACCATGTGTGTTGTATTTTTAAAATTCAGTTCACCGAAGTGGTAAAATTCTATTTAAATGAAAAAGTCAGTTATTAACTACATTGTAGTGTTTTTTCACTGTTCATCAAAAAATGAACGTTTTTTGAAAATTACCAAAATTCACCCTAGGAAAATATTACTATTCAAAATTCTAAAATGATGTCTACATAACCATATTAATAACATTTAATATTCATTATTTAATTAAAGATCAATTTTGTTTTTCAAAACGAGAAAATGTGTTTTTATGTAATAATAACTATCAAAATATTGACATTTGTTTATATAAAATTTAAATGTGGAATTACATTAAATGAACATCATTATATTTAGATGTAAATATATAATCCAATTTCTCTTTAAAACCATTTAAAAAGAACATATATACCTTTAGATATATTATATTAAAAAGCAGTTTTAAATTAAAATACATTATTTGTCACTATTCTATAGAAAAAAGGAACATTATCAAGAAATAAGAAATATTTCATCTGATGTAAATATTGATGTCCATATCCTAATGAAGAATATTATTCTGTATAGTATAACATTTAAAATTAACAAAAACTATATTTTAAAATGGTTCCCCATCAAAATTCAGTAAATCAATCTTTTAATGTATATTAGAGTGTATATTCATAAAATTGGATTGATTAACATTTTAATCCACTAAAATTTATAGGATAAATATAAAAACATTTAATAATAATGTATAATCAAATTGTAGTTAGTTCTATTAATTCCCAACAATACAATGGTTTTCCGTTAACGACAATTTAAAATAATATATTATTATTATTATTTTAGTATAACTAAACCTTATGTGAAACCTGTGATTTCAGAGAAACCCATTGTTGCATGTCAGGAATGCCATCAAAAATAGAATCCACATTAATGTAAAATTATTATTTAATTCAAAAATATAAATAAATATGAAAATATCATATTCTTTATTTACATGGGATGTTACTTCATTCCCACCTTTTGGGAATTGTATTCCCGTAATTCTATTCACTTGTCAAATATATGGGGGTATTTATCCTTCATAGCATTTTCAGATTTCCACGTTGGTGCATCACCCATATGATTTTTCCACAAAACTTTTACCAGATGGCTTACCTTATTCTGCTACACTTGGTCTCTATAATCAAGAATCTGGACTGGTTGTTCCTCATTGGAATGATTTTCTTCCAACTGAATATCCTCTGGACTCAAAAAATGAGATGGATATGAAATATATCTTCTATACATTGATACATGAAAAACATTGAGTAACTGGGATAAACATGGAGGTAAATCATAATTTTACACAACTGATCCAACTTTCTCCTGGATTTCATATGGTTCAATGAACCTCAGACTCAACATTCCCTTCTAACCAAAACACATCCCACATTTCCAAGGAGAATCGTTGAGAAAAACACAATCACCTACCTCAAAATAATGATCCTACCTCTCGTTATCTGCATATTTTTTCTGCCTACTCTTAGTTGTTCTCATGTAATTTTAAATCAATTGAATTTTCTTCCATCTCTTCAACCAATTATGGTCACATCAGTGTCATTTCAACTACTTCATCCCAAAAATCTGGAGTTTGACATTGATTTCAATATATTTCCTCAAATGATGCAATCTATATACTTTAATGGATACTATAATTATATGAAAAATCATTCAATGAAAGATATTGGTCCCAACTTCAATGGTAATCCATTGATCAAGTGTGTTTCATGTCACCTAATGTCTGAATGGTTCATTTTGACTGCCCCTCATATAGAGGTTGAAAAGTTGTAATAAAATTTAGTTCAGTACCCAATGACATCTGAAGGTCATTCGAAAGGTTCTAAGTGAACCTGGGATCACGATCAGATACAATAAAGATGGGAACTCCATGAAACGTGACTATCTCATTAACATGCAACCGGTAAAGTTTCTCTGGTGACGTAGTATCTCAAATAGTATGGAAATGATAATATTTAGTCAATTGGTCAAAAATAACCCATATTGCATTGTTACATTGAGATGTCTTCAATAATCTTACAACGAAGTCCAAGGTTATATGTTACCATTTCTACTCTGGACCTGGTAATGGAAAAAGCATCCCATTTGGTAACATACACTCTTCTTTAACATGTTTACTAGTCCAAAACAACACAGTAAAGTCATAAAATATCTCTTTTAATTCTATCACACCAATAATACTCATGATGATCTAAGTATATCTAAGTACTTCTTGGATGAACTGAAAACAGGGAACTACAAGGATTATATAATGACTCATTCTTCAATTGTGAATCAAAAGGAAGAAATAATCTCTTCCCAAATCTCAAAATAAAATCATTTTCAATGTTAAAATCAGAAAAATTACCCTTCTCAACCAAATATACCTTTTTATGAAACTCATTGTCTTCCTTCTAATCATACATAATTTTGTCAAAGAGAAATGACTTCATTGAAAAATGAAAAAAAATAGAGGGATATCCTGCAACAAATAAATATATTCCAAATTTCAGTAAATGGATAATCAATGTATCTTCTTTTAAATATAACCTGATTATTGTAGCATTATTTTTTTTCGAATCGAAGCATCAACAAAATTATTTTCCTTTCCCAGATGGTAATAGATCGTGCAATCATAATCCATGATTAATTCCAACAATCTCCTTTCCCTCATCTTCATTTCATTTTGAGAGAAGATATACTTCAAAATATTGTGGTCAGTATATAATTATCATTTTACTCTAGTCAGATGATGCACATAAATTTTTAGAGAAAACCAAACAATAACTAATCCCAAATAATGTATAGGGTAATTTAACTCAATATGATACCACTAATGTGAAGCATAAGGAGTTAAAAAATAATTTTGTATAACGAAACGTCCTTGTCCGTTCAATAAATATTCAATGTATAAAACAAAATCATCATTTCTGTTATGTAGTGCAAAAACTAGATAATTCACCAATTATCTATTCAATTCATGAAAAAAATCATCACATAATTTTGTCCAAATAATCTTAACACCTTTTAGAGTTACCTTAGTTAGTGCACTAGATAACTATGCTAAATTTTCAACAAACCTCCTATAATAACACGTTAAGGAACAAAAAATATGAATTATTGTGATATTTCTATGTCTTAGTCATTCTTATTAAACTTTTGTTTTATGAGGTTCATCACTTATTCAATTTTTTTGAAACAATGTGTCCAAGGAATGAAATTTGTTTTAAATAAAAAACACACATGACGAATTTTCCATACAGTTTATTTTATTTTATGGTTTGAAAGGAAAACCAATAAATGACATCTAGGTTCCTCTTTAATTTTAGAATAAACCCAAATATCATCAATAATCACAACCAAAAACTCATCCATGAACTCAAGAAAAAATATATTCATATGATCCATGAATATAACAGGTGAGTTCGTTAACAGAAAAGGCATAACTAAAAATCCATAATGGCTATATCTAGTATGGAATGTGGACCTCAGAATGCCTTCATCCTTAACATTAAACTGATGGTACCCCGATCTCATGCCAATAATTGAAAAATATTGATCTACCTGGAGCTGACCAAACATATCATCAATATGAGGAAAAAGATACTTGTTATTAACAATGATGTTATTCAATACTCTATAATCCATGAAAAGTCTCATTGAGCCATTCGTTAATACAAACTAGATTGGATAACCCCATGGTGATTGGATAGGTCAAATTATTCGTTTATATAACAACTCCTGCAACTATTTCATTAACTCTAAAAGTTAAATTTGATCCATTCATTAAGGGGTTTTAAATTTGGGTTAGCATCTAGATCTATGTCAACATTAAATTCATCATCCTGATCGGGTATTTTACCAAGAAACTCATCAGGTAAAACATAATGATACTCATTTACCACTGGAACATCATTAATTCGAATAGTTCCTTTTTCTAAACAATATGATCAAGGTAACAATCATTTTTACCATTTACCAGAATCTTATCTTCTTTAAATGTTATCAAAAGTATGGGCTCATTTTTTTACAAAAACTGAAATTCATTCTGAAAAGAAACCTATTTAGATCTACAATCAATCCTATCATGATAAGTGGAAATCCTATCCATACCAAAATTAACATCAAACTATAATAGAGGCAAAACAATAAGGTATGGTGGTACGTTCTTTCTACTCACAAGGAAATGGAGTTTCATGTAATTTCTTTTTGTCGCTACATTTCTTCCCAGTGTTTTCACAATAAGTTGTGGATTTATATCTTAATATGGATTTCCAAATTTATGAGAAAACATCTCCGAAATGAATTAATGTGTAAAACCTAAATCAAACATAACATTCACATTGTGTAAAAAATAAAATAGTACATCTAATACTACATCATTCAATAGCCAAACATCTATTGAAGAATTTTCCAAGGATTTCCCCAATACATTCTTCTTGTGGTCCACATTCTTTCACATGGAAGATTTCTTTGTTTGATAATCATTTTTATAATGAACCATTTCATTTCACATAAATCATTTTAATGACTATAAATACGATTTTTTCCATATCATTACCTTGATCAATTTTAGTGCAATTATGAGCCTTATTCCAATTTTACCACATCGGTAGTACTTACATGAATTCAAAATACATTCCACAGCCTTCATTTTAGCACAATTTTTAATAACTATAAACTTATGTTTCTTAGATTAATTTTTTTTTAAGATTTATTCCCTTTCATTTTCCACCTACACCTCTCATTATTTTGTTTTTCAAAGAACACTTGATCATCCATAACCACCATTTCAACCATTTCCACACATAAAAAAAGTTTTTCATAACATTTTAACTAATAAGAAGATAAATCCATTAGATGATTGGGATTTAATCCTGAGTAATAATGTTTTATTTTACTATCATGATCTCGAACGAAATTTGGATCATACATTGATAGTCGAGTGAGTTTTTCTTTATCATAAGCCACTACGTCATCCTCCTGCTATATAACTAGGAGTTGTTTTTCCATAATAAGATGAACCACTATAGGAAAATATCTCTCACAAAACATATATTTGAATTATTTCCAATCTAGAGAAAAAATCTCCTCATTATCCCTTATATTTTTTACCATCGACCACTAATAATTGGATTCACCTTAAAAAAGGTAAAGAATGATACTAAAATTTTGATGTTTTGATCACCCCATGACATAAAAAATCATTTCCGATATTCACATACACCCTTCTGCTAGAACATGGTCAGATGATCCTGTGAATGATCGGAGATGTTGCCTCATGAAATGTACCACTATTGACATGTTCCACTATAGTTGATATGGCTGGTCTCGTGATTTGATACCACCACAATTTATAGAATGAGTCAATTGTTCCTTCATGACAACAAACTGTTCAGTTATGATTTCGACCATCTAAGGTTGGTTTTTTGGAAATGTGTTTTCCTAATTATGTCTTCCAATCATTGATACCACATTTCCAATGTAAAAAACCATTCTAATCTAAGAAATATATTAGTCAAAGAAACATTGTAATCTAGAAATTATATAACATTTAAAATTTTCCATATATAAGTTTATGGATATTTATTTAACAATATTCTAACTCTTAATGTTACCAAAACTGGCCTCTAATAAAATATATAATTTTTTGAATGTAAACATTACATAATCTTGAATTATGATAATAATTCACATTGAGGATCATTTAAAGTTTATATTTTTAAATAATTAGGTCATTACTATTACATTAAATCTCTAATTTTACAAATTAGACACTTATACTCAGTATCTGTTATTATAATAAAATAATAACTCTTAATAGAAAACATGAATTCTTTTCTTCATATAAATCTTCTGGATTTTTTTTTCTTTTACCCTGCTTTATACCCTGTGAAAAACATTTCCAAAACATGGTTTGAGCATACAATTCTCAGTATGGGTAGTAAAATAAAGAATAAAAACATTAGTCCATCAATACATAAAAACATAATATCTTTAACATATCAAATTAAATCATAAGATTTATGAATAACACAAAGAAATCATAAGTCCTAAAGCTAACTTGTGGAATCCTTTTGAAGCATACTTTGTAGTTTTCACAGCTATATAGGGAGTTACATTTGGAATACCCACCACATTATATTTCCTAAATGTTTTAGTAGAAACATTAATAATTTTCTTTTTGTGCATTACCCAACATATTTGAGATCTATATCATGCTCACCCTCCATAGATTTATCATGGAACCATATGTATATTCATATAATGACCATTAACCATGAAATATTCATAACACATAAAATAAATATAAAGGAAATTTAACATTTCCACATTTAAATAACAATATATCATTTCATGATATTGAAATAAACAATTCATTCTGAAAACCATTTTCAATAAAAAATATATTTTTTTTAAAATGGGTATATGGTATTTATTTTCCAGTTAAAAACATTACATCTTTTTAAGGGTTCCAAATTTCAAATAATGCTAGTGGAGGCGGAAAAGCTATCTTCACCGCATAATTTTAATAAAATGAAACATTTACAATATCAGTAAGTAAAATTATATATAGGGAAAGATTCACATTGAATTAATTGCAAATTCAATGGAGATTACACACCATATAAATTAACGTTGTGTATAAATCAAAATATGACTCAATGACTGGAGATTGGGACGTTGTCCCTTACAATGATCTATTTGAAAATAAAATGGATCCATTATATGTATTCACTATAATAACAAATAAATAAGGTATAAATACATTTTATTTTATGAAAATTTAACTCTAAAATAATAAATGAATGAAATAATCATGAATGAGAAGATCAACCCAACGAATGGAAATTGGTTTAAGAAGTTCTTTACATCCTCTCTGAAATGACTTGTTTGTTAATTAAACTTCTAAATTATAATCTAATTTTAATTTATACGTTATTTAGAAAAAAATTCAAGTATATTATTCCTTTAATATCACTTATTACCACATTGTAAACATTTCATAATCATTTATGTTAATATACTTCATTTTGTCGATATTTGGTACTTGAGTCAAAATTAAGCTTCTTATAATTACATGTTTTCCATATGGTCAAAATTTATTTATATATAGAATGATAATAATTATTTAGAAATCATATATATCATATATATCTGAGATATATATGTAATTATAATATTACATAATATTTGGAGACAATAAATGAAATGCACAGTTTGTGTAGACTATACGTTCTACGTACGCATTAATGCTACATTTATTTAAAATTCATATTTAATGTAATGTAAACATAATTATATAATGGATATATTATAATTCAAGTATAATATCATATATTTTCTCAATAATTCTACCATTCATATGTTCCAAACATTGGATGAACGAGTCATATCACATTTTGGTGGCGGTAATTCGCACAATCTCAAAATAATATTTTTGCATTTACCCATTATGGAAAACATAAAGGACTGCAATAAGAAAACTAAAATAAAAATATTGAAATAAAAATATAACTTATAGCATATATAAATACATATTTATGATAACGGACACCATGAGTGGTGGTTGGATATAGTTGAATAATCATCATTTTGTGAGGCAGCAGTTCATCGTAGATAGAAATAGTATGTTTGAATCTATTAGATGTAGGTCTGTGTAAGTGTAGTTTGAGTAATTCTAAAAAAAACTATTATATTGAAGATACTGGATTTTTTATGTATACAAATAATAATAATATCATTGAGAGTGATGGCGTAAAATAAATGAATAGAACTTGAAAGAATATGATACCTTTAAATCGGGTAACTCATGTTTGTTTGATCCAAAAGGTTTTCTTGAAGTACATTCTGCCTAAGGTAAGGTTTCTGGTAGGAATATAGGGATATTTAGAGCTTATTTTGGCTGATTATGGATGATCCAAAGGGGCTTGATTTGTGTAAGTTAGGGTTTGAGATGATGGATTTTTATAAGGGGTGTGGGGCTCTTTAAGAAATTTTAAAAATATTATTTTATTTTATACTGAATGTCGATTTCAAAAGGTCTCCAAATCATCTACTTTGAATATATGGTGATTATTGTTTTAAATCCTCCCATAAAATGGGTTTTAGACATGTTTAGTGCATCAAAATAACCTTTTCTTTTATATTTAACTTTCAGTTAATTAATTTAACATGTACCATGTCCTCTTGTATATTCATACTATATGGTTGATATATTTACTATAAAATTATAATACCCCCCAAAAAATAAATAATGATATTAGTAACATCATATAATTCATTTGGCTGAATAATAGTTTTTTTAGGACTATTATATAATTTATTAAAATACTAATTTATTTAAAAACTCAATTATGACAATTTCTTACTATTCATGTCATGAGATTTTAAAAAATCCATACCAACATGATTCATTAAATAAACAATATTAATCTGAATATAAAAATTCATCTCAATATATAAAATCTAGTGATGGAATAAAATGTTTCGAAATAAATTATTTTTATTCTTTATAATATCATTTATTTAAAACATTCATTAATGCGGTAATAATTACATAATCATTGTCTTAAAAGTAAATATTATTTATTTGGTGTCTAAAAAAAATAAATAAAATACCATGATATAGGAAATATTTTTATATTTGTAATGAATTTTTATATTCAAATATACCAATTATATAACCACATATTAAAATAGGTGTAATAAAAATATTCATGTATATGATATTTCTATTTTAGCATTAAATAACAGGTTATTAATGTCATTATCTTACCCAAATGGATTTAAAAGGAGAACAGACTCACCCATGAATTTTATTGGTTGTCCATGACTCATTCAATATGGTTAGGACAAGTGTATTGGTAATTTTATATTATTATAATATTATTTTTAACTTGAATTGCTCAATTTCTCTTTAACAACTGTAAATAAATGAAAAAACATACTATTCACCAAAAATTCATTTCATCTTATTGAACCATGTATTAATTACTAATCATAACAATGTATGTTAGATTTTTAAATTCAATTCACAAAAGCGGAAGAATTTAATTTAATTAAAAAAGTCGGTTTTTAACTACAATGTAGTGTTTTTTCATTATACATAAAAAATTTGAACGTTTTTCGAAAATTAACAATAATTTACCCAAGGATAATTTTGATATTCCAAATTTTAAATTGAAGTCTATTTTAGAAAATTTAAACATGTATGTTTCATTACTTAATTTAAAATTAATTTCTGTTGTCCAAACTAGAAAGCGTGTTTTGAAGAAATAATATCCATCGAAATATTTGCATTTTTTTTATATCAAATCTCACAGTGAAATTTCATAAAATGACTAAAATTGTATTAAATATAAATAATATAATCTATTTATAGTTTATAAATATTTAAAATGATAATCTATCCCTATAAATATGTATGATAAAAATCATTTTTGAATTAAAATACAATAATTTTTTAATATTCATTAAAATTGATCATTATCAGAAAAATAAAATAACTATCCACTGTATATTTGGATGTCCCGATTCCAAAAAATAATATTATTTAGTCATTTATAAAATATAAATGTTAAAAAAAATATTTAAATAGTGTTCACCATCAAAAGGCGGTAAATTGATCATTTAAAGAATATTAGATTTTTTATACTTAAAATTTGATTCATTCACATTTTAATCCAATAAATTTTAATGGATAAATACAAAAACATTTAACAAACATGTGTAATCATATTATAGTTATTTCTATTAATTCCCACCAATAAAATGGTTTGGTGTTAACAACCATTTAAATATTATTATATTATTATTTTTCAGTATGACTCAGCCCTGTCTGAAAAATGAGATTTCAAAGAAACCCATTGTTGTGTGTCTGGTATTCCATAAAACATAGCATCCCTTTTAAATAAAAAATAATATTTAACTCAATAATATTAATAAATATTAAAATATCATATTCTTTATTGACCTTAGATATTACAATTCCTCGAGAGTTTAGAACGAGAATACAAACACATCACATTATTATTATCCCCTATTGAGGTTTATACTTATATAGTTTATGGTATCCCTCCATTATAATGGAATGAGATTCTCAACCACACATAGGGGAATTTTTTGGGAATTAAATTATCCAACTAAAGTATGGTGTTCTTCCTCCATCTAGCAGGATGCATCGATATGGACAGTGGTATTCCCCAGTGTGTTTGGCCATGATCCTCTATTTATGTATCATTTCATTCCCTGACCAATGCATTCACTATATGCGTGCACCAAATGAGTTAGACCACAATATTAGTGTATTCAATGACATCATGACACATTGAGCGAGTTCTCCCAGGATGATCATTCATTGAGTAGAATGTTTTGGATGGTTAATGGCTATGGATTACCCCTACAAAATGTGTCTGGGATTCAATATATCTGGATATCCTTGTTATATGTTCTTTATAAATATTATTGGCTTGTAATAATTTGTTTTAATCCTATGTTAGAATCCTCTGTGTTATTCATTTTTTTAATCCCTTTGTGGGAATCGTAACTTGTATTCCTTTTTGGTGATCCCATTTTGGTAATCCTATTTGGTATTCCATTATGTTAACCCTTTCATGGTAAGCCTGCTTGATATTTCATTATGATATAACTTTCTGGTAATCCATTATGTTATTCCTCTATGGAATCCTTTTGTGATAATGTATACATAGTAATCCAATGTGGAAATCTTTCATGATATTATTTTATGGAAATACTGTGTGGTGTTTCTCTATCGTGTTCCTTTTTGGAAGCCCTTTTATGGTAATAAATGTCCTATTCATTTATGGTATTCATTGTGGTAATACTGTGTGGTTTTCATTCGTGTTAATCATGGGTGGTATTCTTATATGGTATTCATAAGTGGTATTCATTCGATTTTATTTTGTGTTGTATTCTTTCATAGTATTCTTTCATAGTATTTATTTTGGTTATTTGGTTATGTTATTCATTTGTTGTATTTAATTGGGTAATTTATTTATTGTATTTCTTTTTGGTATTTCAATGTGGTGTCAGGGTGTCCTACAATGTATTCTTATACTCACCAATGTATGAATATTTTCCACACATGTCATGTCTTTTGTAGATGAGCATTATTTTGACGGATTTCTATGTTGTCCAAGACCATGAACTGCATTGTGGGACCAGACATACCAATTTTTTTTCCTACATCATTTATTTTATAATCCCAATACCTATTTTCATACATGTTCCTCTTCTGGTTACATACACTTTTTCATGGTCTTCAATTTGGGTTTGACTATTTTAATTTACATTACATCATGTTGTACTCTAGTTGTGGGATATATAAGTTATATTGCATTTTTTACAAAGGGTTTTTTAAATTTCATCATGATTGGACTGGATAGGTGTGTGTGAAAAAAAATACATTGTGTTAATTCCACCCATATGTGGGATATGACTGCTCATTTCTATTCACTAGCCACTGGCCTATGTAAGGTTGGATTGGGGTAGTCACGACATAGGCCCCTATGGGACGGGTTATGATAGAGTAGTATCAAATTATGACGATTCTACAATATGACCATGAGTTTTTGTGAATGGTTTGATTAAATAGTGTTTACTATTTCATGTTCATATTTCAGGTAAGGGACTCAATTGTAGGTGTGGCGGCCGATGTATCCATACATGAGGACAATAATGGTTGTTTTCTCCATGTCCTTCATGAGTCTTCTCTCCTGATATAGTTAGCTTCCCTTGTAATATCCTTTTTTTATTTCAGTATGTCTCCACATATTTTGTAATCTATATTTCTAATGAGTGATCCCATGGATGATCAGCAGGGTGAAGTGTAATCGATCATGGGATTTTAATCCTAGATGTTACCTCCATGTGGTGCACCATCCACCCCACCATTAGATTATCACATGGTTCCTAGAGTACTAGTGAATGAGGCAGCCGAATGAGTGCACTTAAAATTTTTTAACATCAGATACCCCATATGTTCCGAGGAGATACAAACACATAGGTGGTGCAAACTTGTTTTGGGTTTAACATTAGTTTTTTGACTGGTCATGATACTTTAAAATCATATGGTGTTCCATGTAAAAATCCTTATACATTACTTAAAAGTAATATGGTGAGGTTTCATTACCATGTCTTATGATAAGATACTCTTCCAAGGATAGAGTTGGAGAAACATTTCAGAGAGGAGTTCTGAACATATAAGCAATGGTATATACATTTCTAGGAGCATCTATAACTCTAGAAAATTGACATGTCATTACTTGAGTATTCATCAAAGAATAAAAAACCATACATGTTCTCAATTGATATGATATATTATTTTTACATCATGGATAAAACACTCAAGAAAGGATTGTATAGGTACATTTGAGCTAGTGTGACCCTTATGATCATTCATGCATATGTTGGGTCTCTTAATAAATCTTTATTTGTCAAACGTTTTTGGATAAGTGGATACATCAAGTGATTTTTATCAATTGGGAAGAAGGACAAGTGAACTTAGTAGTAGGGATTTTATGTCAGTCTTAGGGTCATCTATGTTTGGGATACATTAAGTGAAGGTCTCAAATTAGAGGATCTACATTTCAAGGATCATATAGTAGGAACAGTCTACCTAGAGATATGATGTTCAATTCATGTGATTGCATAGGACTTCTCATCAGATATTTCCCCACCTATCATAATACCACCATGAAGACATTGGATGGACCACTATGTTAGTGACAGAAACATTTGATGGTAGATCCATAGGGTTGATGATGTTGAAGGGGAACAAGTAGATTAACATGATGTGGTCGATGATTCATAATGATTACACCACCACCCCAAGGTTGTCTACACCAAATTCATGAAGCTGGAGGACATGATATGGGACATAATTGATTCAATCAAGGCATATCATCCATGGGTTGGCAGAAATATTCTAGGTATGATTTTTTGATTTTATTGTCTTTCTGTTGTATTGATAGAAAATGGTTCAATTCAATAATTTCATGGAACATATATATTTAGATACTTATATATTCCAGTTGAAACATTGACTCTACTGTCATTCTTGGATACTCCAACTAGGAGATAACTAATTACCTTGCACTGGTGGATATAGTGTGTCCTGACACATAGAGATGACACTTTTATTTAAGATGTCATAGTAGTAGGGTCGATGCATTACAATTTTATTCTATGTATTTACTGGTTATCCACATTTCATGTTCAAATTTAAATTTTTAGGCGAATAATGTGGTGTGTCCGTAGTGGTGGAATGATAATTTACTTATTGTTGAAAAGGAAACCTAGATAGAATTGGATGGACTAAAAAATAAGAGGGTGTAGCTAATTACACATCAATTGGTTAGTATAACCCTCATTGTAGTAGTTTTTATTAACCATCAGTTTCTTACAGTGGTGATGGTGTTTTAGTGGATACAGTGAATGTTGAGACAGAGGTGATGTCTAGACTTCCTTCAAGACAATGAGTTAGAGATTTTCTATACTCCTTAGAAGGGGAATGTACTGGAAGATTTTCTCAGTAGGTGATCTAGTTTTCAATTTCTGAATGAGGTGTAAGAGTATTTTACCTCATTGAAGTTATCATTTTTTGATGGATATGGAAAATATTACCACCAGTTGATGGTTATCACTACTCCACTCTTACAGTGATATATTGAGTTACAACATGGGGATACCAAATATGAGACCAAATGTTCTCAGATTTCTAACAGGCATGCTCATGATTGATATTTGAAAGGTGTAGATCGTGTTGTTCATTTTAGTAAATGGACATTTGTACCAATGGAATTAAAGGAGGAGGTTATAAGAAAGTTTCATACATCCCCTTTGACTGTACATCCAGTTGTGGAATATATGTACTAGGATATCTGAAATCAATTTTGGTGGTCTGGGATAATGATAGGTGTAACATCCCAAGTAAATAAAGAATAATAAATTTTCATTTTTATTAATATTTGTGAATTAAATATTAATTTTACTATAAAAGGGACTCTCTGTTTTGTTCCTTACTTGATACGCAAAGACAATTTTTTTTTCAAATCTTACGTTGCACACTAATAATATAATATTATAATTTTAAATGGTAGTTAACGCCAAGTCATTGATTAAGCGGAAATGAATAGAAATAAATAAAATATGATTATAACTATGTTTTAAATTTTTTAACATTTATCCAATAAATTTTAGGGGCATAAAATATGAACGAATCAATTTTTAAGCATAAATACTCTAATATTCAGTAAAAAGTCAATTTGCAGCCTTTTGATGGAGAACCCTATTTAAATATAGTTTTAGTCATTTTTATATTTTCTATATGAAAAAATAATATTCTTATTTATATTAGGGACATAAAATTTTACTTTGGGTAATTTTTTGGTATTTTAATGATAAATTCCTTTTTTTAATGAATAGTACAGAATACTGAGTTTTAATTCCAATGTGCCTTTTAATATAATTTTTTAATAGGGTTATATTTTCATTATAATTGGTTTTAATGTGTAATTATAATATATTTTTACCATTTAATCCAATTTTGGTCGTGGAATTAATTTTACTTTGAAATTGGACATAAACAATTTCCAATTTTTTTATAGTTATTGTTTTTAAATACACGCTATTTGTTTTTACAAGGAGAATTAATTTTAAATTAATTATTGCGACTTCTATGTTTTCAATTTAGAAAAATATACATCATTGTTGAATTTGGAATATCAAATATAGAATAGGCTGAATTTTTGTAATTTTTCTGAAAAACATCATTTTTTTATGAATAGTGAAACAACATTGTAGTATTTAAAAAACTGAATTTTTCATTTAAATTAAATTTTACCGCTTTTTTGAATTGAATTTAAAAAATACAACAATTATGGTTGTTATTAGTATGTAAAATGTGGTTCAATAAGATGAAAATAATTTTTATGACTTTTAATATTTGACTTTTATTTACCGCGGTTAAAGGAAAATAGAGTAATACTAGGTAAAAATATTATCCTATTAATTATAAATTACCTTAACACTTGTCCATAACTTATTGGATGAGTAATTTGTGACCATGAACATATTTGTGTTCATTTTGGGACCCCATGTAGCCACTTATGATTGATAATGACACTTTAGATTAATTAACATAAAGTAATGAAAAATAATACATAAACAAATATATTTTAGTTAATTAATTTTTACATGGGGTTATATAAATTATTGTTTCAACTATAGATATTAATTGGAAATATAAAATTGTTTCCTAAATCATTTTATTGTTTTTATAACTTTTATAAATTAAATAAATTAACTTATTTATTACACAATAACAATGAAGTATTTACCTCATTAATAAATGAGATAAATAAATAAGATTATAAATATTAAAATAACATCCAAAAACTGTCTAATTATTAAAGGATGATTTTATTTGGACCATGATTCATCTTATCTTCGACTTTAATTTGTTTTCTACATTTATAAACCAAATATCATTATATAATAAAATAATATTTTCACATGTTCCTAAAGAACCCCTCATCCCCCTTATAAAATCTCTCAATCCTTACTCATTCTCTACACCTCTCAAGCCACTTGGCTCATACAAACCCTCAACAAATAATCTCTCAAGATCACTATCCTCCTCCTAGAAGAATTACCTTAGGAATATGTCATTTCAAGATGTCATTTTGGTTCAAACCAATTGGAGTTACCCACATTAAAGGTAATAGTTCCTCATAACTTATTTTCGTTATTTTACTTCTCCATCCCCTAAACTCTTTTTATCCCTTTCTTTTATAACAATAAAATTATCCTAAATATTCTAGAATGTTTTTATGAGAGTGATTCAAATTACACTTACACACACCTCAATCTAATGGGTGAAATATATACTATTTCTGTGGATGACAAACTAACGACTCAAAAAATTATGATTCTTCGATTATCGACAACCACATATCACAGTGGACATTAAGATGATAATGTATTTATATATGATATATATTATGTTTATTTTATAATTTTGTCTTTAGTATTTTACATTTATATCCTACCTTTAAGGTTTCCATAATGGGTAAACGCGATAATTTATTTCAGGAAGTGCGGACTACCTCCCCCTCAGACTGACATGACTCATTAATGCCATGTATTGGATGTATAAAGGATATAATTAATGATTTATATATTATATTATACTTGAATTATAATATACCTATGTATCATTATGTTTAAATTTCATTAAAGTACGATATAAAAATTAATGTAGCGTTCATGCATATGTACGACTTAACGTCTCCATGAATGCTGCATTTCATTACTTATATCAGAAATGTTATGTATGATATTAAATAATAATATATAATGGATATATATGATTTATATGATATCTAAATCCTAAATATCATTATTGATAAAATGGATTATTGACAACATGAACAACTTGTAATTATATGGTGTTTATTTTTAACTCAAGTACCAAATATCGAAAAAACTACCATTATTAACATAAATGATTACATGATGTCTATAACATGGTAATATGTTATATAAAAAGAATAATGAGCTTTAAATATGTTCTTAATTAAGTATAAATTATCTATGTTTTATTATTCATTAGATTAAAGAATAAACGGGTCATGTCAGACACGAGGTTAGGGACTTCGTCTCAATCTCCTTTCATTGTGGCCTATTTTGTTTTATACACAACATTATTTTATACATTGTAGAAACCCATTTTACTTTTCATTTCATTCAAAGGGAATATTTTTATACGAAGTGTTTTACTAAAAGCCAAAAATTAATTTTTTTAACGTATGCGTTGAAAACGACCTTTTTCCGCCGTCGTGAATATTATTTGATCTTTGGCTTCTATAATAAGCCGTTGTGTTTTTTTATCGGGAAAATAAATAACATATACAGTTTTTGTATTTTGGTATTGAAAATGGTTTTTATATTTTATTTTTTATGTAAATATATTTTAATGATATATTCTGATGAAATGTGTATATTTTATCTCTCATTTATAATTGTTTTATGTCTTATGAATACGTTATGGTTCAAGGGAATTGTTCGCGTATACAGGTTGTTCCATGATAAACATAGGGCGTGTGTTCTTGAGATAGCTATCTAATGCATTAGGTAACGTGATAGAGGTAAACTAGAATGTTTCTCCTAAGAGATTTAGGGAATATATTGTGGCAGTTATTCTAATGTAACTCTTTAGGTAGTTGTGATAGCTACAATGTAAGTATGATATAAATACCATAAGTACTTTTATGATTTGTGATTACTATGTGTTATTCATAAATTATATATTTTCATGAGGTAAATAAAAGAGTTTATGTTTCGTATGTATTGATGGACTAATGATTTCTTTCTTTATTATAACCCTTAGAATATTATGCTCGTCCCATGTTTTGAAATGTTTTTCAAATGACATAAAGATGAATAGGGTCAAAGATGGGATAAAGGAAATGTTTTTATGTATAAAACATGGAACTAGACATGTCTTTTTTTTCAAGAGATTTTATTTTATAAAAAAAATGGATACCGAGTAGAATTGAATACATGTAATATTTATGTTGTTATTTATTTGTTATGACCTAATTCTATAAATATCATAACCTGAAAAGATCCTAAATGTGAATTATCAATTTGATTGAAGAATGTGGGTTGTTCAAGGTTGGGTCCTTATAGTCGATATCAGAGGTCCGTTTAGACAACATTAGGAGTTACTATATATTTAAATTAATATCAATAAAATATTTTTTTATGTTATGATATGATTGAAATGATATAGCATTTACAGATTACCATGTCTCTTCAGCTAAGATATTTCTTCTTTCAAAATGGTTTTTACTAGAGGAAATAGGGAAGCTATTTGAGACAACATTAAGAAGAAGACAACATTCCAAATTAGCATCCTGAGATGGTTGGAATCAGAACTGAACAGTTTCTAGCATTGATGGCACAATTGACTCAGGATATAAATGGTGGTGGTGTCCATCCACGAGATCAACCCGATAAACTATAGAGGAACATATCATTATTGAAGAATTTCAAGGGGAAACATCCCCCATAATTTAGAGGATCATCTGACCCGGTGCCAGATGATGAAATGAATAAAGCACTAGAATAAATTCTCAATGTCATGGGTTGTTCAGAACAAAAAATGTTAGTCTCATTATTTACCATTTTGTAGGCGAAGCTAATCAGTGGTCATGGATGGTGAAAAATATCAAGGATAGTGACAATATTGATGCTCTCGATTGGGTTGAATTCCATGATATGTTCCTCGAGAAATATTTTCCAAATGTTGTTCGTATTATAATGAAAAAACAATTCCTAGAATGGAGCCAGGAGGTTGACTCTGTGGCTACTTATGAAGCAAAATTCACTTTACTGGAATGATATAATATGAATTTCATATGGGTTCTTAATAGTAAAATCAACCATTTGTACTTTAGATTAAAGACAAATTATTGAAGGGATTTAGCTTCTCGTGAGTTCAAAAGTTATGAAAATCTTGTTCATTGAGCGAAGAAGGTGGAAATGGAATTTTCCGATGATGATGATATCTTTAACAAACAACAGAATACGAGGTCGATGTGGCATGCAAAAGGAATGAAATCTTCAAAATATTCTAATGGTATAAACATAAGTTTATAGTTTGTAAAAATTGTGGTAAAATGCATGCTGGGTAATGCCTTTTGAATTCTAATAAATGCTACCGATGTGGTAAAATGGGACATAAGGATCAAAATTTAACTGAAACAGAATAGGTTAATGGTAAGAATGAAAATATGATTTACAGTTAGTAAAATGTTTTACGTGCAATGAAATGAGTCATTATGAAAATGAGTGTCCATCGAAGAACTCGACTGATGGAAAGAAGCCAGACTACAAGAAAAAATGGGTGGTGAGATAATTTGTGAGTACTTCAGTAGATGTTGGGCCATCAAATGAAGTAGTATCAGGTACACAATTTGTTTTTTTAGATTATTCCAATGTGTTTTTGGATTCCGGGTCTACACATTCGTTCATTTCTGATAGCTTTTCTAGTGAATTGGGAATTCCATTTCAAGATATGAATCCTAAACTTATGGTAAAAACACCGGGGGAAATGTTGAGTCAAAAAGAAATTTTAAGAACCTTCCTGTCATTGTGTGCAGTTAGAATATATTGGAAACAATTATTGTTTTTTCACTAGTAGAGTTTGATTTTATTTTGGGTATGGATTGGATTTCTGTTTATCATCCTTATATTGACTACAGAGCTAAAGAGATTTATTATCAGAAGGATTTTCTGTTTGTGTAAAATAATGAACCCTTTATTTTGATAACATATCAGGAAGCTTAGATACCACTTATAGATGGAAATTAATGTAACGTTACACATATAGTCGAAAACAAATGAACTATTTAGATAAATGATGTGCCAGTGGTAAATGTGTATCTTTTTATTTTTTCTGATGACATTTCTTGTATTATACCTGATCAATAAGTTGAATTTACTTTTGGAATAGTTCCTGATGCTAATCCAATTTCAAAACCCCCTTATTGAATGGATCAAATTGACCTTTTATAGTTAATGAAGCAATTTCAAGAGTTATTAAATAAAGTCTTCATTCGATCAAGTACATCACCATGGGGTGCTCCTGTATTATTTGGTAAAAATAAAGATTTTTCCATGTGAATTTTCATTTATTATAGAGCATTGAATAACATCACTATTGAGAACAAGTATCGTTTTCCTAATATCGATGAATTGGTGAATTGGATCTATAGATATCAGTATTTTTTGAAGATTGATTTGAGGTCAGGGTGCTATCAATTGAATGTAAATGAAGGAGTAATTTCAAAGACTGTATTTCGTATTAGATATGGACATTATGAATTTGTTGTTATGCATTTTGGTTTATCCAATGCACCAACTATATTCATGGATCTTGTGAATATATTTTTCTATGAGTTCTTGGATAAGATTTTGGTTGTGTTCACTGATGATATTATGGTTTATTCCGAGAGTAAAGAGGAACATGAAATTCATTTAAGGGTTTTGTTGCAATCCTTAAATGAAATGAATCTGTTTAGAAAATTCAGAAAGTGTGAGTTTTTGTTACAAAAAATTTCTTTCCATGGTCACATTGTTTCAAAAAATGGAATAACGGTTGATCCTGCTAAAAGAAAAGTTTTTGAATAATGGCCAAGACCCACAAATATAACTGAGATCTATAGTTTTCTTTGTTTATAAGGTTATTACCATAGGATTGTTGAGAATTTTCCACAGTTATCAAGTCCAATGACAATGTTAACTTGAAAAGGTGTTATGTTCCTTTGGACAAAAGAATGTGATGATTGTTATCAGTAATTTAAATGAAGATTGGTGAATGTTTCAGTTTTGGCACTACATTCTAGAAAATGTGAGATTATTATTTATAGTGATTCTTCATTGAAAGAACTTGGTTGAGTCCTTGTGCAGAATGATCAGGTAATTGCATACACTTCACATCAGTTGAAACCTCATTAGTTAAATTACCCAACACATGATTTGTATTTTTCTACTATTTTTTCTCTTTAATGATTTGGAGGCCTCATTTTTAAGGAGTAAAATGTGGAATATATACCGACCCCAAAATTTTTAAGTATATATTAACTCAAAAATAATTGAATATGAAACATAGGAGATGGTCATAATTAATCATGGATTATGATTGAATGATATTCAACAATCCAAGAATAGAAAATAATGTGGCTGATTCTTTAATTCGATAAAGTATTTTTTTTCATTAACCATGATACTTTTGAACGAGATCCTATGGTTTTTTATTTGATGAAAATCATCATATAAGTTGTTGGTGCATGAAATTATTCTGTTCTGTTTCAAGTGTCAGTGAAATCATCTCTATTAGACATAATAAAGAAAGCATAGAAAGAACACTGTGAGTTATAGAAAATGTTATAGTTCATTTACAATGGTAAATTTTTTGATATTAACATTGATATATATTGTGTTTTTAGGTTTTTAAAAATATTATGTGTGCCTTGTGATTCACTGTTGAAGATTGAGTTGTTATGTGATGCGCATAGTTCCTTGTTTTCAGTTCATCCTGGATGTACTAAAATGTATAGAGATCGTTGAAAGTATTACTGGTGGGATGGAATGAAATTAAATATTTCTGATTTTATTGTGAAATGTTTTACTTGTCAACAGGTTAATGTAGAGTGGAAGTTACTGAAAGTGATACTTCAGTCTTTGCCGGTGCCAGAGTGGGAATGGAAAAATATATCTATTTACTTTGTTGTGGGTTTAACAAAGAAATATCGAGATAATAATACAATCTAGGTTATTGTTGATCAGTTGACTAAATTTGTTCATTTCCTTCCTATTCGAAAAACATTGTCTCAATGTCAACTTTATCGGTTCTATGTTATTGTGATAGTTTGGTTGCACAGAGTTTCCCACTCCATTGTATCTTATCGGGATCTCAGGTCTACTTATTACTTTTGGAAATGCCTTCATATGTTTTTGGGTACTGAATAAAAATTTAGTACGTCATTTCATCCGCAATCAGATGGGAAGTCAGAATGAAAAATTCCGACATTGGAGGATATGATACTTGCATGTTCACTAGATTACCAGTGAAGTTGGGACCAGTATCTTTCTTTGGTTGAATTTTATAATAATAAGAGTTTTCATTTAAGTATAAAAATGGCTTTATTTGAGGCATTATTTAGAAAGCGTTGTTGAACTCCAGCATTTTGGGATGAATTAGGTGCAAGGAAGCGGATGGGACCAGAATTTGTAGATGACATGGAAGAAAATGTTCAGTTTATTCAGAAGAACATGAGAACAACTCAATGAAGGAAGAAAAGTTATGTAGATAACTGGAGGAAAGATCTATCTTTTGTGGTATGTGATCATGTGTTTCTCAATGTCTCTCCAAGGAAAAGGGAGATGTGTTTTGGTAAGAAGGGAATATTTGTCTGAGGTTCATAGGACTTGATTAAATCTTCGAATAGTTGGAACAGTTTCATACAGAGTGTCTTTACCTCCATGATTATCCCCGGTACACAATGTTTTTTATTTTTCAATGTTGATAATATATATTCCAGATCCATCTCTTGTTTTAAGACCATAGGTAGTTTAGTTTGAAGAGAATCACTCTTATGAGAATAAACCATTCCAGATAAATGACCGTATAGAGTATGTGTTGCGCAATATTGTAATTCACCAGGTAAATATTTGGTGGAAAAAACCGTATGGTTGAAGAGGCAACAAGGGAATATGAAAATGCTATTAGGGATAAATACCACCTTTTATTTGATAAGTGAAAAAAATTGTGAGTAAGTAATTCCAAAAATGGGAGAAAATGTAACATCTCAAGTAAATAATGAATAATCTATTTTCATATTACCTGATACCCAACAACGGGTTTCTTTGAAATCATACATTGCACACTAAAAATAAAATATTATTATTTTAAATGGTATTAAATCCAGGTCATTGTATTAAAAAGAATGAAAAGAACTAACTAAAATATGATTTTACATGTTTGTTAAATGTTTTAACATTATTCCAATAAAATTAAGGTGCTTAAAATATGAATGAATCTAATTTTAAGCATAATTATTTTAATATTCAATAAACGGTCGATTTACCCCATTTTGATGGAGAACCCTCATTAAATATTGTTTTGTTAATTTTTATATGTTCTATTTGAAAAAATAAAATTCTTCTTTAGATTCGGAATGTCAAAATAAACATTGGGATATTTTTTGGTATTTTTCTGATAGAGTTCATTTTTAATGAATTTAGAAAAAATACTGTATTTTAATTCAAAAGTGCCTTTTAATCTAATTTCTTTATATGGTTATATTATCTTTTTATTTGGTTTTAAAGTGTTATTAGAATATATTTTTATAATTTAATCCAATTTTGTTCAATGCAATTTATTTCATTTTGAAATTGGACATAAACAAGTATCAATCTTTGGATAATTATTGTTTCTCAAAAACACGCTATTTGTTTTGACAATGAGAATTAATCTTTAATTAATTATTGCGACTTCTATGTTTTGAATTTGGTAAAATAGATAAAAAAAATTGAATTTGGAATATCAAATAAAGCTTAGGCTGAATGTTTTGTATTTTAATGAAAAAATTCAATTATTGATGAATAGTAAAACCACTTACTAGTAGTTAAAAAATTGTTTTTTTCATTTAAATCTATATTTACCGCTTCTGTGATTTGAATCTAAAAATTATGATATTAATGGTTGTTATTAGTAAATGAAATTTTGTTCAATAAGATGAGAACAATTTTTGGCGAATAGTAACTTTTGACTTTTATTTACAGCGGTTAAAGTTAAAAAGTTTAATTCAAGGTGAAAGAAATATCATAATAATAAAAAATTACCATAACACATTTCCTAAACATATTGGATGAGTCGTTTACTACCTTGATCATATTTGGGTCTATTTTGGGACCCCATGGTGCCTCTTATAAGTGATAATGACATTTTAGATTAATTAAATTAAAGTATTGAAAAAATGGCAAAAACAAATATTTTTTAGTAAATAAATATTTACATGGGGTTATATAAAATAGAATTTCAACTATAAATATTCATTATAAATATAAAAACATTTCCTACATCATGGAATTTTTGTATAATTTTTTGACATCAAATAAATTTAATTATTTATGAAACAATAATGATGTAGTATTTATCTCATTGAAAAATGATTTAAATAAATAAGATTATAAATATTAAAATAACCTCCAAAACCAGTCCAATTCTAATTGTATTATTTTATTTCGACCATAGTCATTTTATCTTCGACTTTAATTAGTTTTGGGCTTTTTTAACTTAATATCATTATATAATAAAGTAATATTTTCACATTTTCCTAAAGAATCCCTCCTTCTCCTTATAAAAATATATCACTTCTTACTCATTCCTCACACCTCTCAAGATCCTTGGCTCATCCAAAGTCAGCGAAAATAAGCTCTCAAGATCCATATCCTGTTCATAGAGGCCTTACATTTAGGCAGTAGGAACTTCAAGAAGTGCATTTGATCAAACCAAATGGAGTTACCCAAATTAAAGGTAACAGTTCCTCTAAACTTATTTCTTTTATTTTAATTCTCCAACCCCTACAATATTTTTATTAATTTCATTTATAACAACAAAAATATTGTAAATATACTAGAATTTTTTTATGATAACTATCCGAACTACACATACACACAACTCCATCTAATGGTTGATGAACATATTGTTTCCGTAGATGGCAAACTTATGTCTCACGAAATGATGATTGTTGGATTATCTCCTATCTCCTATAATTGAAGAAATTATGTTAAAAACATATTTATATATGATATATATTATGTTTATGTTTTATTTATGCATCTATATTTTAGATTTATAGCCAACCTTGTTGGTTTCCATAATGGTTATATACGATAATTTCATTTGAGGAAGTGCGGACTACTGCCCCCTCAAAGTGATATGACTCATTAATTCCATATGTGGGATTCATAATGGATATAGTTAATGATATTATATATGATATTATACTATAATTAAAATATATCTATGTATCATTATGTTTTAATTCCATTAAAGTACTAAATTGAAATGAAAGTAGCGTTCATGAGTTCGTACGGCTTACCATCTCCAAGAACGGTGCATTTCATTTCATATCTACAAAATTATATGTACTATTGTAAAAAAATATATATATATGCAAGATATATATGATTTATATGATATCAAAATCAATATTATCATTCTAGAGATAATGGACTGTTGACCACATGGGAAACATGTAATTATAAGGTGTTCATTTTTCACTCAGGTACCAAATATCGACAAAATAACCATTATTAACTGAAATGATTACATAATGTATATAACATGGAAATAAATTACATAAAAAATTAATAATAAACATGAAAAAGGTTCTTAATCAAGTAGAAACTAACTTCAGTTTATTATTCCTGAGATTAAAGAATGAACGGGTCATGTCAGACACGAGGTAATGGAATTTGTCTCAATCAATCTTTAATTATTGCATATTTTGTTTTATACACGATGTTGTTTTATATAGTGTATAAACACCTTTGACTTTTCATTTCATTCAAAGTGAATATTTTCATACAAATCATTTTACTAAATGACTAGAAAGAATGTTTTTTAACATAAGAGGCGACAACATCCTTTTTCCACCACTACGAGTATTGTTTGATCGTTGGCTTCCATAACTATCCATAGTGTTTTTTTTAAAATGAAAATAAATACCATACATTTTGTATGTATTTTGATATTGAAAATCTTATTTATAAAGGATTTTTTATGTCAATATATTTTAATGATATATTGTGATTGAAATGTCGAAATTTTATTTTTCCTTTATTTTTGTTTTATTTTTATGAATATGTTATGGTTCTTGGGAATTTATTACGTATATGGGTAGTTCCATGATAAACATAGGGTAGGTGATCCTAATATATCTCTCCAATGAATTGGGTAATGTGACGGAGGAAAACGTGAATGTTTTTTCTAAGAGATTAAGGGAATATTCTGTTGTGGGTATTCCAACGTAACTCCCATTATAGTTGTGATAACATCAATGTAAGTATGATATTAATGACATAAGTACATTTATGATTTGTTATTAATATATATTATTCATAAATCTTATGTTATCATGAGTTAAGTAAAAGAGTTTATGTTTTGAATGTATTTATGGATTAATGATTCTGTTCTTATTGTATAACCTTTACTGTGCATTTTATGCTCATCCCATGTTTGTAAATGTTTTTCACATGACTTAAAGATGAATGTTGTCAAGGATGGGATGAAGGAAATTTCTTTCTATCCAAAACATGGAACAAGACATGAATATTTTTTCAAGAGTTTTTATTTTAAGAAAAAATGGATACTGAGTAGAATTGAATACATGTAATATTCATTTTGTTTTGTAAATGTTATAACCTAATTATCTAAAACTATAAACCTGAATAGATCCTCACTTACAATTATCCATTTAATTAATCAATATGTACTTTTTAAGGATGAGTCATTATAATAGGATTTGTAGTGTTTGATTTTATGCCTTATTTGTCTGCAGGTGAGGTTGAGGACTAGGTTGAAGTGGGTCTACATCAACCACTTGAGGTGCGACAATGGGAATGGAATAAGATACCGATGGAATTCATTATAGTTTTAGCATGTATGTCCAGGGGATACAATTTCATATAGATGATCATTGACTGACTCACCATGTCAACCCACTTTCAATATATCACTGAGATTCATTGGCCCACTTTGGATTCTTCATAGAGTTGGTGTGGTGGCGTAACACTTCAAACTATCACAGTGCTAGATTTGGTACATGATTTCTTCCACATGTCATAGATAAAATGATACATTCATGACCAATAAAACATAATCGAAACTGGTGAGAAGGACATCATGGATGGAGACACTCTTACATACTAACATATAATGGTTGGGGATCAGCGGGATATGAAGCTTCGTGGTTGAGTGATTCCATTAATGCATGTCCCGGTGCATCACGAGAATCCTCAAAAGACCAAATTTGCATATAAGGATAAAATTAATTCTATGTACCCCCATTTATTTCTATATCTAATATTTTGGATTTTTGGGATATAAAGACACATTGTGTCAAGAATGTAACATCCAAGATATTCCATGTAAAATTTTTAGTTATTATATATATTGATTACAAGATCGTGAACTGAGAAATGATATTATTTTTACTCATGTTATTCCTATAATTTTTGAGCAAATATTAATTGATATTAATAGAATCCACATGAGTTTTTCTTGAAAAAAGTAGAAAAACTCATTAAAACATGCCCAGATTAGACATCAGATGGCACATTTGAGCTTATATGGTGGATTTACCCATCGTCCAACTTTATTGTAGTCATTGAGGGTATTTCTAGAAAATGAAACCAAGTATGTAACCGTAAATAAAATAATTAAATAAAATTATACTATATATAAATCATAATAACTCATGAACGGAGACTCTAATTGGAAATCTGAGACCACTATTGTGTTCATAATTTAAAATATTATCTAAGAGTTACTTAAGATTTGTTAGTGTGGTATATTTTTAAAAAAGATATTGTGACCCATAATAAGAATAAAATAATATAATAAATAAATTATTTTCATAATTTTATTGTTAAAAATAAATAAAAATATTAATAAGAAAAATTTCTAGGGTTTGTCGTATAACCCTAGAAACCATAGAGAAATGAAAGAGGGATATTTGGGAATTTTCTCTCACTTGACAAGGACAGAACGTGGATCAACGACCAAAAAAAGTAATATTTCAAAGTTATTGCCTATGGTATGGATGCAGAGACCATTCATGGCTAGGAATTGATCGTCATCATGGTTGGGTGACTAATTCAAAATCTTTCTATTCTAATTTATAATTTGTACAACAAACATGAATCAATTGAAAAATGGATTGAATACAAATAATTTTGGTAATAAAACCATTATAATATCATCATAATTATTAAATTCATGCTATATTATGTCAATGTAAAATATATTCACCATAAAAAAGTTATTTGGTGCATAACAACAAATAATTCTTAATGGAATGTAAATTGAGATAAAATCTCTTATAGAGACCATATCCAAAGATTAAGGATAAATCCATGGCATAATTATGTGTGAAGAATATAAATACACTCAATATTATTGGATATTTACTGAAAAATAAATCAATGGTTATTCACACATATTCTCTTAAAACTGGAACTAATGACTTGGATGTTTGAATCAATGAATGGAAATTGAGTTAAGATTTCCCTAATCAATTTTATATCAATGACTTCAAAATTTATCAATGGAGTGATTGTCTCTATCAAGAAAATATAAAAAAATTGGACTGGAAATTAATACATAAATAAATAAATTGTGATTTCACATATAATCATGGAGTAAAATACTCAATGTATTTTTGTTATAACCCAATGAATATAAATTATCTTTGAAATTCCCTTACCGATTTCAAAACATCTGAAACATACAACCATTAGAAGAAGAATAATAAAATGAGGTTTTAAATTACCATAATATAATTTATATTACACCAATAATACAATCATGGGGCTGTACATACCCCACAAAATGGAAATAGTGGTAATGTAGGTTGAATTTAATGGGAATAAGAAGTGAGATAAAAACCCCTAACCAGGTTGTAATCAACCGAGTCGTATGACAAAAAGTTAATATCCACCAAATGAATCACAGAATACGATAAATATAAAGTGAATAAAGAGAATATATATACATATATATATCAAATTAAAATACAAAATACACCACATGTAATAAATAATAGGTGAACATTTGAAATCTGAAATAATTAAAAGTTAGAGAAGAAACAGCTTACCACATTATAATCAATCAAGTTGTAAGAAAAAAATTTAATAACCACAAAATGAATATAAAAAACCATTAATATAAATATAATAATCTTAATATATAACTAATGTTAGTACACAGTAGACCACATGAAATAAATAAGTGATGAATAATGGAAATCTAATGAAATTAAATGTTAGATAAGAAATCCCTTACCTCGTGTCCGACATGACTCATATGTTATGTGTTATTCCTAAAAAATAAATTTAAGTTAATTTATACATCCATAGGGAAAAAAATTTATTTTTATTATTCCTTTTAAATCACTTATTTCCTTGTAATGAATATTAATTAATTGTTTGAGATTATATTAGACATTTTTTCGATGTTCCAGACTTTAGTCAAAAATGAATTTGTTATAATATCAAATTGTCAATGTGGTATAAATTCCATTATCACCAGAATGATATTAATGATTTATATATAACATATATTATATATATCATGTGTATATATATTTATTACATTCCGTATCATTTGATGTTTCGAATTGAAATGCACCATTCATGGAGACGGTAAGTCGAACGTAGGCATGAACGCTACTTTCATTTATATTTTATATTTAAAGGAAGGAAAACATAATAATACATAGGTATCTTATAATTAAATTATAATATCTATGGTAAGTAATTTAATTAATCCCATCATTTATATGTTCCACGTATGTCATGAACGAGTCATATAACTTCGAGGGGGCGGTAGACTGCACTTCCTCAAATGAAATTATCGTGTTCACCCATTATAGAAACCACAAACATATGATATAAATAAATAATACAGAAGAATAGATACAATTTAAATATAATATATATCACAGGTAAATGCATTTCCATTTAAATTTCCACCATATGTGTTTGTAGAAGAATATTTAACAATCATCGTTTTGTGAGACAGTAGTTCGTTGTCCACAGAAACAGTAAGTTCTTAACCCATTAGACGGTGGTGTGTGTAAGTGTAGTTAGATTCCTAATAATATACAAACTAAATTATATTTCATATATTATTGTTTTTATAAATTAATGACATAATAGTGTTTAGGGGGTTGGAGACATTAAATAAAAGAAAATAACTTATGAGAAGATGTGGCCTCTAAATCAGGTAACTCCCTTTTGATTGATCCAAAATTATTTTTTGAAGTGCCTTGTGCCGAAGGTTAGGATTAGAGGTTGAAGAGATGGATATATAGAGCTTATTTAAGCATAGTTTAGATGATCCAAGGGGATTGAGATGTTTGAGTTATTTGGTAGATATGTGGTATTTTTATAAGGTGAAGGAGTGTTCTTTAAAAATGATTGAAAATATTATTTTATTGTATAATTATTAATTTTTTAAAAATATCCAAAAATTATTAATTTTAAAAATATAATTACTCTTGTTCAAAATAAAATCATCCAAAAAAATGTACGAGGTTGGGATAATGATTAAATTTCTATTATCTTATTTATTTAAAATATTCATTAATGAGTTAAAAACTCAATCATTATTGTGTCATAAATAGTTTTTTTTAATTTCATGTCTAAAAATTATAAACAAAAATACCTTGATATAGGAAATATTTTAATCTTTTGAATTATTATTTACAGTCAATGAGATAACTTATGTAACCCCATATAAAAATTGACTCACTAAAAGATAATATTTTTGTTATTTTTTATATTACTTTATATTAATTAATATAAAGTGTCATTATATCTTTTATGTCCCTCCATGGGGTGCCAAATCGACCCAAGGATTCCCATAGTCGAGAATGTATCAACCAATTGCTTTATGACACATGTTAGGGTAGTTTAATATTATATTAATATTATTTTTACCTAGAATTTCCCTACTTACATTTAACCTTGGAAACTAATAGTCAAATTTTACTATTCTCCAAAAGTAATTTTAATCTTATTCAACAAAATTTTATAAACTAAAAACAACCATGTATGTTAGATTTTATAAATTAAATTCACAGAAGTGGTAAAATTTAATTTAAATAAAAAATCATTTTTTTAACTACATCTTAGTGTTATCACTATTCATCAAAAAAATTATGTTTTTCATAAAATACAAAAAATTCAACCTTAGAAATATTTGATATTCTGAATTCAAATATTTTGTCTATTTTACCATATTCTAAACTATATGTTGTATCAATTAATTTATAATTTATTCCCAATGTTAAAACCAAAAGCACATTTTTAAGAAATAATCACTATTAAAAGATTGACACTTGTTTATGCCAAATTTCACTGTAAATTAGATAAAATGAAATAAATTAGATTAAATAGTTAAAATATATTATAATTAATCATTGAACCAATTTTAAAAAGTAATTAAACAATGTTAATAAATTATATTAATATTCAGTTTTGAATTAAAATACAGTAATTTTCACCATTCGTAAAAAAATTATCAGAAAAATACAAAAAATTTACCCAGTCAATTTTGATTTCTCGGTTCTAAAGAAAAATATTATTTTGTAAAATAGAAAACATAATGGTGTAAAATATTAGATTTATAAATAGTTCTCAATTAAATGGTAGAAAAAATGTGTTTTCGGATAAATATTTCTTTTCTTTGAAAATTTCAATATGTCCTTATATTTTTTCTAAGAAAAATAAAAGATAAAATTTAAATTCATATGGTATATATAAAAAATTCATAATGAGGTTATAATTATTCCTAACCTCTTTCTAAAATTCATGTTTGATAGTTTGTGGTGCACTTGAACATGGTGTTGCGTACATCACACATAATTGTGGTATTCTAAAAGAAGCATATTGTGGAAGCTTAGGGTGTCACATTATTCCCCTTTTCAAATAAGAGATAATTTGTGGAAATTATAATTGGAGGGAAAACATAAATATTTATATGTGGATATTGATTTAATCAATAAAAAACAAGTGAATGAAATATTTGAGGCTCTCAAACCCATAAATCTATGATTGAATGATATTTTATTTAGAATGTGGTACTAAATGGAAGAAAATTCAATTTTTAAAATTTATGGGGTCAAAATATATACAAGAAATAATATTTAGATAATTTTATCTTCTAATATTTCTCTAATATATGAGATTTATCCTTTTTAATCAAATTTTAACCCTAATCGTGGTAACAAATACGTACTTATTTAATTATTCATTAGAGAAAATTTTATGATAATCATATAAAATACTGTTATTAAAAAAATTTAAATGATTTTAATATATTCTATTAAAATCTATTAAAGGAAATAATATTAATATATGTTGTAAAAAAATATGAAAACTATTTTTAGAATATTATTACATAAAGAGTAGAAATAATTTTATAGACAAGTATAATATTTATGAAAAGAATAATTGAATATTATTTTAAATTAATGGAGGATGTTTTTTTATTTTTCCAATAAATTAAGAAATAATTATAAACCTGGAACATTCTTTATTAAAAAATTATAATAACATAATATTTTTTATTTAATCAAAAAATATTACCTAGGTTTTCAAAATGATATAAATATATTTTTATGATAGGAAATATATATTTGAATAATAAAATGTATACATGGTCTAAAAAGGATTCAATTTCATAAATGTTATTATAATATAATTATAATGTTATAAAATTTTAATTTTTTATAAATTAGGTATTTTTAATAATTCTTCCACAACTGAACTATTTTATAAATATCTATCAAATTTACCCAAAAATAATTTTTATAGGATAATTTATAAAATAAATTATATTCATAGAATGAATATATAAATTCATGTAATTTACATTTATATGAAATTCAATAATATATAAATGTGCCTTTCACTAATGTTTCTCTAGAATGAAATTCCTACTGTAATTGACCCTCAGGTGTTACATTCATCCATAGATTGAAGCTTTCGACATAAAATTGTCAAAAAAATATCCTATTTTAAATGTATAGGTTTTTATTCATTATAAATTTTTAATGATCTAACATCTTGTTGGTATATTATGATCTCTCTAATGTACCATTACCAAGTGATCCATCTAATTCTGTAATAGTTTTTATCTAGTTTTAATATTTTTTTATAAGACCATCATAAGAAGATAATATAGGTTGAATATATATTTCATAAAAGGTGATATCATTCATTGTATATAAAATATTATTCCTTAATAAGGAGATATGGAACACATCATGAACATTAAAGGGTGGGTGGAATTTCCAAATCCTATGTTAAAAACCATATTTTTCTTCTATAATTTCAATTTTCTCAATGTACATGGTACATTTTATCCCTATCTTATCAAATATTAGAAATCCATTACATGGAGATACCTTCATGAAAAACATGGTAACGAACATGAATTTCACAATTGATACAACCGTTATGATTTTTAATTGTCTTATCATTAAAATACATTAATACGATTATCCATAGTCATTACCTTCACAATTTTATCCTCAAAAGGATATTAACCTACACCCTACATTTCATCATGATCATTAGACCATATATGAGTAATAATTTATGTTCCATATTATGTCTCATATGGTTACATTTATAATATTTAATATAATATTTTTTATATGTGACTTCCAAAAATAATAAATATTTATCCCGAATAGCCTAATAGTAAATCATGAATCACCTCAATATATATCTGAATGTCTTAATAGTCTATTAAACTAAACCTCAGTTTGAGGATGATTGGAGGTGTTCAAAAGTATCTCAGTCTCAAGATCATTCTCAATATTCTTCCCTAACATCAATAGAAATACTGGATCATGATCAGAAATAATTTTGTGTGGTGAATCATAATATATCACTTAATCATTATTATAGAACAATGTGAGGTAATAAAGAGTTATATGTTACATTATAATGTAAAAATATATCAGGATTTGGTAATGAGATCAACAATAATCCATATAAAACCATTTTTAGGAGTCTTTGGAAATATACTGAAAATTTCTATAGTAATATCATCACAATTACACATTACAATATATAGAGGCTTCACAAATTCATTAGGATGTTTCTTATAATCATTTAAAATGATAAAAACCATGAATCTTGATAAAAAAGTCCATAATTTCCTATTTCATTTTAAACATCTTAAAAAATTCATCAAATCGTATTACATTTTGATGACACAAATGTGTATTATGAAATATGAGCTATGATATTCATATAAAAATTATATTCTGAAAACAAGCATATATAGAAGAAATATAAAATTTAAAAAATAAAAATGCATTCTTCAAAAAAGAATTATAACAACTTCACCTCAATTATTCTTTTTATATTGAATAAAATTGTCTTGAAGTTGGTAACTACTTATTTTCTATGATAAGGAAGTATTTAAAATTAATAGGAATAAAAATCATGTTCTCCATCCCAAAAGATTACAATATATATGATTAATAAATATTTTTGTTTTTGATATTTTTCATTCCAAATTATTTAAAAATTATATAATTATTCCTACTCAACACATCAACCACCGTATTTTCCATCTCATGGAAGTAGTATACTGAGAAATTATAATCCATTTATAGTTATAACAATAAATTTTAATAATTTAAAACTAATAATATGATAATATGTATTTTAATATTATGTGGTCTATATATGTTTCAAATTATTCACATTCAATGTATTGAAACTTTATCATCCACAATATGATTTAAACAACAAACTTATGATAATAGGTTGGATAATTCTATTCATTAATCTAAAACTAACTTTATTCAAAGTAAAAAATATTTCCTTTTACCTAGGGAAACATAATATTTTCTTTGTTAGTGTATCAATATATTGAAAATATCCTTCCCTTCACTTTAGTAAATTAAATATTAGTGAATTAACCAACATCCACTTTAATAAATAAAATTTTCATTACATATTTCAATTAATATGAACTTATCCCCTTTACATGTATATATGGTAAACCATTAAAATAACCGAGTAACATTTTCATCAAATTAATGATAGTATATTTTTATTCCATGGAGAATACATAACTTTGTAATATTTATTAGTTTATTCCATTATATAATAGTCTTTGGAAGTAATTGATGAACATATATTCCATCTATGGGGATATTATATGAAATAGAATAGATATTTGTAATCCATATTTTACATATTCAAAACATCCACGTAATATTATTTCATTAACAGTCCTTATAATGATCCCCAAATAACTGTTATAATCATTATATATTTTAGATTGTATATATATCAATAGTAAATTTAAAATTGAAACTATCAACATATCACATGAATACTTTTTTCAGTATATCTATGAAAATATTGAACAAATTCGTCCTTTCAAAATCCACTACAATAAATATAAAATTTACAAACATCATAATAAATACCATCTATTGAATAGCCACCATCTTTATTCATAATTTATTATAACTAGAATGATGACCATCCAATGAAACGTATTGAGTGCCTTGATATTGATAATAAAAATTCATCAATATGGGGTATATATATTTTTTAATTTATATTAATGAAATTGATTTCCCAGTAATAGATGAAACACCTGATGTATCATGATTAATTTTTAAATGAATGGGCATGGCCACCCAAAGGTTAAACACTAAGATTTATAAATCTATAATCCAACAATTCATCCAAATATAATTTTAGTTTCCCTAATTCCATTATATCCATTATACAGAGATCCTTAGATGATGTTTTCCCATTATGGATTAGATTAATGGAAAACTCATCTTCGTACATAAATAGTTATCCCAATTGTTAATCATCAATCAAAAATATGTGTTCCAATACCATATAAACATATCATATATTTTGGATACATTTATCACTAGTTTCTTTTTTCATATAATATTCTCTACAAATTTCAGGATGGATAGCTATTAGAGTCATATTTAAATGATATTAATATTTAATAATCTCACATATAGAGATAATGGTTTACATGTTATCATCACAAATCATAATATCCTTCTCGTATATTTATATATAAAAAATTCTAAATGAAAACGAATTTATATCAAATATTATAATGAATTAATCCATATATATAATAGTAATTATTATAAATCGTGTATGTATATGTGTCATAATATAGACTAAATAAAATTTCATTATTGTAGTAACATTTTAACTATGAGAATTTATTTAACAACATGTTAAAGTGGAATGTATATATCTAATTTTTTATGGAAAATTTATTATATAATTGATTGTGAAGGTCTAGAATAAATTTTACAATTAAATATTTTCTAAGATATGACCAATATTTTTGACATTATATATTTAGGAACATCATCCATAGTTGTGTTGATGACATTATTTTATACATAATATATTTTAATTTATGGGACAATTCAATTCAATCATTTGAAATTAAATATTATAGTACCCCACAACACTAATATTGAAGCATTATACATTGAAATATTCATCCATTCCCTAGAAATCATGATCATGATGTAATTTCACTCCACATGTGTAGCAATAATCCATTCCCATCAAATATGATTAATGAGTATTATTTATATAATCATTAAAATAAACACTCTAAAATGATAATACATAAAAATTGTGTTCTATCTAATATTTTATAGAAAAAACAATGAATAAATGTCCCATTAACAATAATTTATATTATATAAATCCAATCCCTTCGTTTTCTTATGGTACAGGAATCTACAAGTATGAATTAATTGAAATACAGTTTGTCTTTATAATCTAGACATAAAATGAGATTATTTGAATAGGAATATTAAAATTAGAATTTTTTTTCACAAACAAATAATATAAATTCAACATTACAAATTTTTTAGAAGTTAAATAATCTTTTGAAGGAAAATGAAATATTTTTGGAAATATTGTATTATTTAAAAAATAGGGTTCATCAAAAATTGTGAAAATACTTTTATAATTATATACATAAATTTAAAAAAATATATTCTAAAAACATAAATTCATTTTTTAAATTATAATTTCAAAATTATATTTTAGATAATTTTGGTAAAATTCTGGAAATGATTAATTTTTTATGGATATTTAAAAATGCGCCTTTTTTAAAATAGACTTTTAATTTAGTGAATATAAACATCAAATTTTGATATATAGTTGTTTTATGAATTATATTAGTTCAATTATGCTAAAATAAATTATAATTTTGGACCTTGAATTCAATTTAATATTTAATCATGACATTAAATGTTTCAGTACATGTGAAAACTATTCATTAGAAAACATATATTTCATCACTGTAGCATGATTAATTTTAAATAACATTTTCCAATATTTTGTAACTTATTTTGATAAATATATTCCATATTTTGATCCATGATAGTTAATATTACATAATAATATCAACAAGCATTTTGTCAAGATGAATAGTAAAAACATTTAAAATTAATAACAATGGAAAAGGTTAAAATAGGTTTACCTAGGTATTAATCTAGAAAGATAAAGCGTAAAATGACATTTAAATATGTAAATTAATATAATTTTAAACTTTTTTAACCTAATATAATACATTACTTGTTAATAATACTTTTTTTGGGACAAATAGTGTGAAAAAACATGGGTATCACTTTTTAATTTTAGAAATGCCAACTATTCCCCCTCCCCCATATATAAAAGGGCCCCCCTATCAATTTCAAATAATAATCCCAAAAGTATTTTGGACCATCCAAGAACAATACATATCTATTATATATTTCCCCTGAACGATAAATGAGGTATTATTTTGATCATAAATACAATCTACGAAAATTTAGTTATAAACCAAAAGATTATGTCTCATTAAGAGGTAATGATCCCAACAATGTGTTTCATTACCCATCGTCTTATACAATAAAAAAACTAAATAAACTATTATATAATAATAATTGAATCTATTATATACTTTTATGTCATTATTGTTATTTATAAACCTATATCCATATCATCTTCCATCAAATGGTAATTAAACCATCAATTATGTGAATGGTGGAATACGGCCTCATGAAATGATGTAATTTGTTTTCCATCACTACCTCTATTTATGTACATGAATAATAAAACCCCTATATAAATTATGAAATTCAATTTCATTGGAAAACAATAACATTGATATTATGTACATGAAGACTACCATATCTATAAAATGATGTTAATGATTATCATTTAAATTTTTCGTGGTAATAAATAATGTAATATTTAATTAATATTAAAATATAATTTATTTCATAATGAAAATATAAATTTTATTCACAATTTTTCATTTTAACGTTGCATTTAATGGATGAATTGAAATATTGTTAGTGTTAATATATATCATACCATATTAATGAATAGTGTTACTCATTTTTTTAAAAATTTTCATAGACTAATATAAATATTCATATAAGTATTTAATATGAAACAATAATATTTTTTAAAATATTAATATTTTATAACATTAAACTTTTTAAATTTATAAAAATTACGTAACAAAATAATATTTCCCAAAAAAATCAATTACTATATAAAGAATTTATTTTAACCAATATTTTTAAATAAGTAAGTCATAAATAATTATAATAAAATAATATTACTGTTAAATATATTTTAATACATATTAAATATATTTATTATAAATATAGATTTATTATTATTGAATTACATACATGTTGGAAACGAATCATATGTCGTGTGAGGTTTTCTCGTATCCCATTCACTTCTATGATATATATTCCATATAAATCACATTGGATATTTTTATGGTGTATATAGTATATTTTTTATAGGTTATATATTTAATAAATTTATATTAATTATATATAATTTTTCACTTTATTTTAATTATATAATGTGTCATATATTTATATACCACCAATGTAGTTAATGTTAATTAATGAATGTCATTGTTTATTAGGATTATTCAAGATTAAATATATAATGATGTAATATTATTATATAAATTTCATTTATATCCTTAATATTCTCCTCGCATGGTTAATCAAGTGTAATTATTTTTTCCTTTTATTTTTCTATTTAAAAAACTGTAACAGACTATAAGAATATTTTGAAAGTAAACAAACATTATTCCACTAATCAGTCAAGATTCCATTTCATAAATATAAATTTTTTATAAAATTGATATAATTATTTTTTTATCATTATATAATATTTATATTAATGAAATTTTTAAATATATTTGAATTTTTTCGAAGAGGTCTGAAAGGAATATTATGTTTTTTTCAAATGAGTCACATTTCTCATCATTACAACATTTGGACAGGATTATTTTTAACATATTTAATGTGCGTATGTATAATTAAATTCCATCAAGATATCTCATTATAGTAATTATTCCATTAAAAAGTGTAAATTATGTTTTAAAAAAAATACTTCTTTCATATTATAAATATTTGAATTTTTTAATGTTAGTTTCAATATCAAAATGATATTTTCCATAAAATGTTTCTAAGTTAAATTTTAACATAGTTCTATTAATCATAAAAATCATATTTAAAACATAGTAATAAAATTTATATTCCCAATTGATAATGTCATAATCAATTAATAAGATCAATAAAGAATTTTTTGATCTAGGATGAACTATTTTGATACAATTTTAAATATTAATCAGAATATTTTATTATTATGTTCATTTATTTTGAAAACAATAAACATCTCATAAACATTTTTCCAACAAAATTTCAATATTTATTATCTTTCAAAAATAATAAATAAAATATTAATTGAACTTAATATGTAATGGGTGGGTTATATTATACCCCCTTGTAGAATCATATAGTATAATGTGACAAACTACAATTTTTATATAGCCATCGACTTATGCATTTATGAATTATTTATTGGCTCAAGGCCATAAAATTTATTTTCTTGATCTGTGACAATAATAATTCCTTCATTTTGGAATTGTAATTGATGGTCAACATGATTTCATGATTACTTATAATATCCATTGTTATGTTTCAAACTTATATGATTAATTATGTCAAAGAGTATAATCATAATTCATTCCAACCATATTATTAACTACTAAATGATTTAATTACTTTCATTTTGTTATATATATTATAATATTGATTAAGACTATTTTAGTGAATTCAATTCTATGCATGGACTTTCATCGAATTAGAGCCCTTACCATTGTAATGATTTCTTTACCCATTATCCAAACAAATGTATAACGATTTACATATACAGATATGACTAAAAAACAATGGTGTTGTCTAAAAAAACTATACTGATTATTTTATGGTATCAATTGTAAATTGACATTCAATTATGTATAAATTTTATCCATACTTCTAAACTATTAAATATGTTAGGATGTTATTCCATATATCTACATATAATGTAAAAATGTAACCATTATCTTTCAGCTACTAGGTTTTAGGAAAATAAAGTCGGTATCATAGAATGACTAATAGAAACCATGAGATCTAGATTTCGGAAAAGTTGATTAAATAAAACCATAGGATATAATATGGTGATTTGTGTAGAATAAATTATAATTTTTGTTGGGAAAATATTATATTATTTTTTCTAGAAATAAATTATTATCTATATAATAAAATTGGAATTTGTTCTAACATATGTTTACCAATCATTAATCAATCTGAGAAAGGTATGTTGGCATTTGATTTAATTTTATCATAGTTAATGAAAATGTGACTTTCCATAATCTATTTTGACACTCCATAAATATATTCAATATATAATTAACATTTTAGTTTAATAATATTATTAATTATATGACAACGTTCACATGATTTTATAAAATTTCCAATTAACATTTGTTTAGAATCATCAAATGAGATATGCATTTATTTTCTCATTAATGTTAAAAATTTCATTAGTATTCTATTTATAAATTTATTTTAATTTCAATAATGAATAATCTATTATAAGAAATTTTTTAACGATATATATTATTAGAAATAATAGAGATAATATCAATTCTTTTACTAAAAGTATGAATTTACATATTTAGAAATATAAGGAAGTTGGATCGGGAGTTTCACCATGAAATGATCAAATTACAACCATAATAGGGAATCATTACAAGGTTGGAGAATCAAATTTTCCTGTAAGTTTTATCCTACATATCAACCATCATGTTTAATAGTTTTATATAATGTAATACATCCAAAAACATTATCACTAAATTGGACTATAAATCCATCTGTAGTTAAGACATAGAAAAACATTATAGATTTAATTTTCATCACACTATGATGGAAAGTAGGTAAGATGTTTTCACATTAGATTATCATCTCTCATTATTTATTAAAGTCACTATGAATGAGGATGAAATAGAAGATATTATGTACAATTGTTTAAAGGTACTATTCATGGAAAAAAATTTCCACCTATTGAATGAGAAGATATTGAGAGAACCATTAGAAATATAATATAAATGGAAGAAGAAATTGTTTCTTTGTTTGAATCCAACATTAGATCATCTGAGGAAACCATTAAATTACCTGCCACCACGTCTTTCGGAGCTTCTACCTCAGCAGTAGTGATAGCATAAGCCTGGCCTTGATCCCTTGTCCTTTTCTGAGGTAAGTTCTCCTGACGCTTAGGACATGCATTTGCATAATGCCCCATCTCCCTGCAATTGTAGCACTGAACGTTGGTAGCTTCCTTCTTCCCCTTGCAATCATGAGCTTGGTGGCCTTTTTCACCACACTTGTAACAGACTCCCATTCCCTTCAGGCAAGCACCGGGGTGTTTCTTCCCGCACTTACCACAAGATGGATATTCAACCTTTCCCTTCTTCCCCTTATTTCCATTCCCAGATTGATCAGCAGGTCTCTTCTTCTCTTGCTTTGCATTAAAGTCATAAGACTTAGAGAATTCCTTTTCGGTCTTGATAGCACATGAGACAATGTCTTCGTACGATGAAAAGGATTGTGAGACTAATGCTCGACAGAGAAATGGTTTTAACCCATCAAAGAAACGATCAATCTTACTTCTTGGGTTGCGAATATAATCACCAGCGTACCTCGCTAACCTTGTAAAGTTAGCCTCATACTTTGTGACATTCTCATCCTCCTTTTGTCTCAGACTCAGAAATTGTCTTTCCATATCTGCTCGATGGTCGCGAGGAAAGTATTTTTCTAAAAACAGATCTTTGAACTCCCTCCATTCCATGTTTGATACTTCATCATCTTCCTTCATGTTTTGAATCAATGACCACCATTGATCAGCATCTCCAGTGAGGCGGTAAACTGCCATGGTAACTTTTTCCCTTTCACTACTCCCCAAAGCCTGAAATATTTTCTCTAGGGAAAATATCCATTGCTCAGCTACTAAGGGATTTGTACTCCCATTGAACGTTGGTGGTTGTTGTCTCATGAATCGATCTAACATTGATCCTCCACGCTGCGGATCAGGGTGCTCCATACGGGTAAGGTTATTATTCATAACCTGAGTAAGTTGTCCCAGTATGGTGATTAGCTGATCAGCACCAGTTGCATCACCAGCCCCACTATAATTATCTTGAGCAGGAGGGCAATCCCTACATGGAGTGCGTGCATTGATACGGTTTCCATTTCTTCCACTAGGCGCCATTTCTAAACAATGGCATAAACTAGATCAGTTTATGAATCAAAATACAAAATCCCATACTTATAAAACACTTAACATAAATTGAACTATTTATGGATATAATCCATAATCATAAAAATGTTTTCTTTGAGGAAGTATATACTCATAAACCCTTCATAATGATTTGTAAAGAAAATGAGAGTTATCCTAAGCATATCCCCCGGGAGTGTCGTAACCAAGAGTGCAGCAAGGCCCGTTGTCGTGCACCAGTTCCCGTTCGAGTCTAGCTCAAAGCGGTGTTTTCGGGTTTTACCCCTAGGTACATCTGTGCCAGAGCCGCCTCTACCTGCTCGTATCCAGACAGGGATTTATTGCTCGGAAAACTCACAAAATCTCTACAATACCAAAATTCTAGGAAGTTCTTCTATACTAATCCTCAAAGTTCATCTTAGGTCTACGTGCTCTAATCAGAGTTTATCTAAATCTAGCTTCCAAGGTTTGTACTAAACTTCCTCTGATACCAACTGTAACGCCCCGACCCCAGCTACCCAGAGTCGGTGCATTATTACATAACATTGGCATGATCACAAGAAAGATCAATTCTCGAAAGACCGATTAGTTTAGTAGCCTTGGAAACACTAGATATATTCATAAGTTTTACATTACATCATAAAATGAAAAACTACTACAACAACATAATGTCTCCATAATCCACACTACTATCCCCTCATAATATCCCTGCAGGTCATTCATAATTTACTTCTTCACATCCTGGGGAAAAATAAAACATAGAAAAGGGGTGAGCTCAAATGCCCAGTAAGGATAACAATATAGCGGAAACTTTCATAAATAAGAATAAACATTTAAGGCAATGCATTACTAAAACAAAAGCCTTTTAAAATTGAACTTCAACATGGTATGGAAAAAGTAAAATGAAATAATTCCATTTACTTATTCACATGGATATTCTACTAATCGAATAATCACATGCAAAAATCAATAACCACTTTCATAATGTTGGAATGCATAATGCCAGACTATCATAACCACATAGCCAAGGCCTCGTGCCAAGGCTACCAATAAGATTTTGTCAAGGCCTTGTGCCAAGACACTAGTTTGTCTCATGAGACCTACCGATGCATCGAGGTGCTATAGCGGGCTCCACCCATCACTTACCAAGTCCAATGCATTCCCATATGAAAAGGTTTAAACATAACATAAACATTCGTATTAAAACTAGCATACGAAATGTCAATAATTTCACCACAAAATATGAATGGTATAAAAATAGCACATCCACAGTCAAACATATCACAAAACCTTCAATACAATATATAAGCTTTGTATTACAATAAATCAACTTCAAATAAGCGTAAAATCCATCAAAGGATGTTGACATAGATGAAATCAAAATTCTTTTTAGAGAAATATCTCTTTTTATTTTGAAATAATTTAAGATCCATATAAAATAAAACATTTCCTTTGAAAATATTCTTATAAGCTTGTAAGGGAAGTTTTGAAGATTTTATAACGGCGGAAATAGGCCGCACCCGCCGTATAAGTTAATAAAACATTCTTACCTTAATTCTGTCGAAAATGTTAAAAAGGGACCTTGTTTTGAAAACGACAGAAAATATTCCTTTATAAACCACTTATAAAAGTCAAAAAGGGTATAAATGACTTTAACTCATTTTCTAGTAAATAGTAAAAATGTTTTGAAATATATTTTTAAGAAACATGGATGTGGATGATAAAGAGATCCCAGTAGATTATTACATATAAACAACCTCGGATAATGAAGAGATTGTGAAATAACCCTTACCAATTTGGTAACTTATGAAACATACAATCCATACAAGAGGTATCATACAATGAATATGTAAATACACATAAATTAGAGTGTATTACACAAAGAATATAATTATGGGTAGTACATACACCACACAAAAGGTGATGGTGGCAATACGGCATGAATCTCACGGGAATAAGGAGTGAGATGAAAACCCCTTACCTTGTAATTTTCCTTGGTTGTGGTAGGTTAACCTCCTGTATAATGGTGAAATAATTGTTATTAAATTATACAAGAATCATATACATTAATATGATATCATATATGATCTTTTAATATTGATTTGATAATAATATCTTAGTATTATCGTTGTTTCGGGTGTTAACTTACTTGTTTTCTTTCATATGTTTTGTTACGTAAGACATGTTTGTAAAGGATAGGTTGTATATTATTCATATCCAGAATGATATCAAGTCCTTAAACATCATTTTTAAATCATAAAATGATAATTACGCTTTAATGGTTATGATGGAGAATGAATCTCATCGCGTTCGTGGAGACGGTAGTCCGTACGTACGCACGAGCGACAATATCATTCTTTTGATATTAAAATAATATATAAATGGATGGTATATCATATATACAGAATCATTAACATGTTATATTTATTATTTACATGAGTTACACATCATTATTATACCCATCCAAATAATATTATATTGAATAACAATTACGCCACGACGTGGAGACGGTAAGCCGTACGTACGCACGTATGGTGACATGTTATTCAAAGGGTGGATAGAATACTGAATATGATTGTACCATATTTATAATAACATCACAGTATATGTGAGATACTGGAGTTATTATTTCAGAATGGTAAGAACAAAGGAAGAAGAAGTGGAAGAAGAAATGAACTTAGAAAAGGGTGGTGAGATCATTACCTCTTCTTCGGGTTCTTCCTTTTGATTTGATCAAAAGGGCTCCTTAGGTTGGCTTTCTGATCAAACTAAGGCCTCTAGGTTGTATTGAGGGATGTTGGGAGAGTATTTGGGCAGAGTTTGGCCGAACCAAAAGGCTTTAGAGGTGTGAAGAAATGAGAAGGAGGAGTGCCCTTTTATATGAGGGGTGAGGGGCACCTTTTGGAAAAGCTAGAAATATTAATTTATAATAAATTCATATTCGGTTTCTAAAGGCTCCAAAGTTGACTATTCAAAGGATGAGGTGGGGATAGGTCGAAAACAACTCATCCAATAGAATTTAGACAGGTTTGGGTACTTATATTAACCTTATCTTTGAGTATTAACTCTAAGTTAATTAGTTTCACTTTTACAATGTCTCTTTGTATTTTTATATAATATGGTTAATAAACTTACTATATACATCCAAGCGACCCCCAAGTGGTCCATTAATGAGGAACATATAATAATATAAGTCTCTTGGCCGATCCTTAGATTTTTAGGAATTTAATATCAATTAATAATATAATATTTGTTTTAAGAACTCTTTTATGTCAATTTTGACACTATTCAATAGTTGATTTTTTTGAAACTCCTAACAGATTGATTACTTCGAACAAAGTCAATTAAATCAATCCTAATATATCATATTATCATAGAAAATTAGTGTAATTTATTAAAAGTTTCATATTATATTTATTTGGGTATTTAGAATATTAATTATGTTAATTTTTTACTATTTTAGTAATTACTGCATCATCATTGTGTCATAAATAAAATAAATTATTTAATGTCTAAAAATTATAAATAAAATATCATTATGTAGGAAATCTTTTTAGATTTCTAATGAATATTTATAATCTAAAATCCAACATGTATAACCCTATGTAAAAATTGTTCTTATAAAAGATGTAAGCTTATGCCATTTTTATTTTTATTTTAACTTTATTAATATAATGTGTCCCTACCACATACAAGTGGCTCCAAGGGGTCCCCAAATTGACCCAAGGATGCCCATGGTCGGGTATGTGTCCACCAATAAGTTTAGGACACGTTTTAGGGTAACTTTGTATTATTATAATATTATTTTTTTAACCCTTATTTACCGGATTTACCCTTAAACCATGGTAAATAAAATATTTACCGCAGTAATTATTCAAAATGTGTAAAAATAAAAGTTACCTATTTACACAATTTGAACATCCTGATTCCAAATATGGAATCCATTTTCCTAAATTCAAAACACAGAAGTGGCAGAAATTAATTTAAAATTAAATCCCGCTGTCAAAACAAAAAGCGTGTTTTTAAGAGATAATAACTATCAAAAGATTGACACTTGTTTATGTTCGGTTTAATTGTAAAATTATGTCCAATGACCAACATTATATTAAATGGTAAAAATATATTCTAAATATACTTTAAAACCACTCAAATTCATAATTTATCACTATTACTTATTTTGATTAAAAAGGTTGTTTTTAATTAAAATTTAGTAATTTTCACTATTCATCAAAATATAAAAGTTATCCGAAAAGTACCAAAATTTCACCCTAGGATAATTTCGATATTCCGAATCCAAAAATGAAGTCCATTTTGAAATATAAAATATATATGATTTCAAAAATTAGGTATTACTATTCACAACGGCTAGTTTAATTAGTTGTGGTGTGTGTTAGAACTCGAGGTTGCGTACAACACACGCTATCGCATTATTCAAAGGGAAACGTACCGTAGAAGCTTGGGGTGTTACATTCTCCCCTCCTTCAAATAATTGCGTCCTCGCAATTTCTAGGGTATTACTGCATAAAAAGACTCGGGTGGTTCTTCATCATAAGTTCCTCGGGTTCCCACGTTGCCTCTTCCATCTTATGATTCCTCCACAAAACTTTTACCAGACGCGTCGTCCGGTTTCTCAGCACTTGTTCTCTCGTATCAAGAATCTTGATGGGCTCTTCGCAATAGGAAAGATCGGGTTCCAGTTCTAATTCCTCATAGGTGAGTACATGCGTTGGGTCAGGCATGTATTTCCTCAACAGAGATACGTGGAACACATCGTGAACTTTGGAGAGACTTGGCGGCATTGCCAATCGGTAAGCCACAGCCCCAATTCGTTCTAGAATTTCGAATGGTCCGATGTACCTGGGACTCAATTTACCTTTCTTACCAAAACGTATGACTCCCTTCCATGGAGATACCTTCAGGAAAACATGATCACCGACTTGAAATTCCAAATCCTTCCTTCGATTATCGGCATAGCTCTTCTGCCTACTTTGAGCTGCTTTAATGTGATTTTGGATTACTTTCACCTTTTCCACCGTTTCCTCCACCAGCTCTGGGCCTACAAGTTTTCTTTCACCAACGTCATCCCAACAGGTTGGTGTACGACATCTCTTTCCGTATAACGCTTCATATGGTGCCATGTGTATACTCGAATGGAAGCTATTGTTATAGGAAAATTCTACCAGTGGTAAATATTGATCCCACATACCCTGAAAGTCAAGTGAGCAAGATCTCAACATGTCTTCTAAGGTCTGAATAGTCCGTTCTGATTGTCCGTCTGTCTGAGGGTGGTAAGCAGTGCTCAAATGAAGTTCAGTATCTAGGGATTTCTGAAGACTTTTCCAAAATCTTGAAGTAAAACGGGGATCACGATCAGAAACAATCGATAGGGGTACTCCATGAAGTCTCACAACTTCATTAATATATAGTCTTGCTAGACGTTCCAGGGGTAGATCTTCTCTTATAGCAAGAAAATGTGCTGACTTGGTAAGACGATCAACAATAACCCATATTGCATCGTTCCTTCTAGGAGTCTTTGGTAGCCCCATGACAAAGTCCATCGTAATATTGTCCCATTTCCACTCCGGTATGGGAAGAGGTTGCATGACTCCTCCAGGCTGTTGCCTTCCAGCTTTCACTTGTTGACAAACCATACATCTTGACACAAAATCAGCAATCTCCCTCTTCATGTTGTCCCACCAAAAATGTTCTTTCAAATCTCTATACATTTTGGTGCTCCCAGGGTGTATAGAGAAATTGGAACTATGAGAATCATCCAGCAATTCCCTTTTTAGATCAGGTATATTGGGAACACAAAGTCTCTTCCCGAATTTCAAAATTCCATCTTCATACACAAAGTCTCTCAATCTCCCATCATTCACAGCTTTAATCTTCTTCTGAAATTCTTCATCATCGGTCTGAGAACTCTTAATCCTTTCTAGTAAAGATGGTTTGGCAACCATTTGAAAAAGCATTGATGTTTCACCTTCCCTGGTTATTCCCATGTCCATCTTCACTAGATCCATGAAAATTGGATCCCTTTCAATTCTCATCATGTTCAGAACTCCATGGTCTTTTCTGCTCAAAGCATCTGCCACCTTGTTTGCCTTCCCCGGGTGGTAGTGTATCGTACAATCATAATCCTTGAGTAATTGAAGCCATCTCCTTTGCCTCATGTTGAGTTCTTTTTGTGAGAAAATATACTTCAAACTCTTGTGATCAGTATAAATCTCACATTTTTCACCATAGAGGTAGTGCCTCCATATCTTCAAAGCAAAGATCACAGCTGCTAACTCAAGATCATGAGTAGGATAGTTTTGTTCATGAATTTTCAACTGTCGTGATGCATAGGCAATAACTCTATCATTCTGCATAAGGACACAGCCAAGTCCTTTCTTCGATGCATCACTATAAATAACGAACCCATCATTCCCCGATGGTAGAGTCAATATAGGAGCATTGACTAATCTTCTCTTCAGTTCTTCGAAACATTCTTCACACTCTTTTGTCCAAACAAATTTAACCCCTTTACGTGTGAGCTTCGTTAATGGGTTAGCCAATCGGGCAAAATTCTGGACGAAACGTCGATAATAACCTGCCAAACCAATAAAACTACGTACCTCAGTTATATTCGTAGGTGCTGGCCATTCTTGGATTGCCTTGGTCTTAGAAGGATCAACAGAGATTCCATCTTTAGAGACAATATGGCCAAGAAAAGAAATCTCCTGAAGCCAGAATTCACACTTGCTAAACTTTCCATATAATTCATGCCTCCTCAGAGTCTTCAAGATAATGCGCAAGTGATTTTCATGATCTTTGTAGGTTTTGGAGTATACCAAGATATCATCAATAAATACCACCACAAATTCATCGAGATACTCCTTGAAAACTCTATTCATCAGATCCATGAATACAGAGGGTGCATTAGTCAATCCAAACGGCATTACAGTAAACTCGTAATGCCCGTACCTGGTTCGAAATGCTGTCTTCGGAATGTCTTCCTTCTTCACACACAACTGATGGTATCCAGATCGAAGGTCAATCTTTGAAAAGTATTGAGCTCCATGCAGTTGGTCAAATAAATCATCAATACGAGGTAGGGGATACTTGTTCTTTATCGTTATAGCATTGATCTCCCTGTAGTCGATACATAACCTCATAGATCCATCTTTCTTTTTAACAAAAAGAACAGGGGCTCCCCATGGAGAAACACTAGGGAGAATAAATCCCTTATTACTCAATTCCTCTAGTTGTTTCTTTAGTTCGACTAGCTCTACAGTGGCCATTCTATAAGGGGTCTTCGATATAGGCCTTAATCCAGGAATCAAATCAATAGAAAACTCAACTTCTCGTTCTGGAGGATGTCCAGGTAAATCTTCCGGAAATACATCTACAAATTCTTTCACAATAGGTACATCTTCTATTTGAACATTCCTTTCCTCACCGACAGTTATTTCAGTCTCTTCCTCCCCGATAATTGAATTAAGTTGAGCTACAGGGGGTGGATCTAAATAAGAATTAGGTGGTGACGATTCTGCTCTAAAAATAAGGTGTTCTTTATCATTATCATCAAGAATCGTAACCTCTTTCTTCTTACAATAAATCTTCGCATCATAGTCCGAAAGCCAGTCCATACCGAGGATTATATCAAACTCAATCATAGGTATGACGATGAAATCAGCAGATAAAGAAAATTTATGTGCTCTAATGGGGACTGATTCACAAAACTTTGTTGCAACGATACTTCCCTTAGGAGTTTTAACTGACAACTCCCTTATTAAATCAAATTGGAAATATCTAATTTTCTTAGCAAACTGGGAAGATATGAAACAATGCGATGATCCAGAATCAAATAATGCATTTGCTAAACTTGAGGAAACCATTAAATTACCTGCCACCACGTCTTTCGGAGCTTCTACCTCAGCAGTAGTGATAGCATAAGCCTGGCCTTGATCCCTTGTCCTTTTCTGAGGTAAGTTCTCCTGACGCTTAGGACATGCATTTGCATAATGCCCCATCTCCCTGCAATTGTAGCACTGAATGTTGGTAGCTTCCTTCTTCCCCTTGCAATCATGAGCTTGGTGGCCTTTTTCACCACACTTGTAACAGACTCCCATTCCCTTCAGGCAAGCACCGGGGTGTTTCTTCCTGCACTTACCACAAGATGGATATTCAACCTTTCCCTTCTTCCCCTTATTTCCATTCCCAGATTGATCAGCAGGTCTCTTCTTCTCTTGCTTTGCTTTAAAGTCATAGAACTTAGAGAATTCCTTTTCGGTCTTGATAGCACATGAGACAATGTCTTCGTACGATGAAAAGGATTGTGAGACTAATGCTCGACGGAGAAATGGTTTTAACCCATCAAAGAAACGATCAATCTTACTTCTTGGGTTGCGAATATAATCACCAGCGTACCTCGCTAACCTTGTAAAGTTAGCCTCATACTTTGTGACATTCTCATCCTCCTTTTGTCTCAGACTCAGAAATTGTCTTTCCATATCTGCTCGATGGTCGCGAGGAAAGTATTTTTCTAAAAACAGATCTTTGAACTCCCTCCATTCCATGTTTGATACTTCATCATCTTCCTTCATGTTTTGAATCAATTACCACCATTGATCAGCATCTCCAGTGAGGCGGTAAACTGCCATGGTAACTTTTTCCCTTTCACTACTCCCCAAAGCCTGAAATATTTTCTCTAGGGAAAATATCCATTGCTCAGCTACTAAGGGATTTGTACTCCCTTTGAACGTTGGTGGTTGTTGTCTCATGAATCGATCTAACATTGATCCTCCACGCTGCGGATCAGGGTGCTCAATACGGGTAAGGTTATTATTCATAACCTGAGTAAGTTGTCCCAGTATGGTGATTAGCTGATCAGCACCAGTTGCATCACCAGCCCCACTATAATTATCTTGAGCAGGAGGGCAATCCCTACATGGAGTGCGTGCATTGATACGGTTTCTATTTCTTCCACTAGGCGCCATTTCTAAACAATGTCATAAACTAGATCAGTTTATGAATCAAAATACAAAATCCCATACTTATAAAACACTTAACATAAATTGAACTATTTATGGATATAATCCATAATCATAAAAATGTTTTCTTTGAGGAAGTATATACTCATAAACCCTTCATAATGATTTGTAAAGAAAATGAGAGTTATCCTAAGCATATCCCCCGGGAGTGTCGTAACCAAGAGTGCAGCAAGGCCCGTTGTCGTGCACCAGTTCCCGTTCGAGTCTAGCTCAAAGCGGTGTTTTCGGGTTTTACCCCTAGGTACATCTGTGCCAGAGCCGCCTCTACCTGCTCGTATCCAGACAGGGATTTATTGCTCGGAAAACTCACAAAATCTCTACAATACCAAAATTCTAGGAAGTTCTTCTATACTAATCCTCAAAGTTCATCTTAGGTCTACGTGCTCTAATCAGAGTTTATCTAAATCTAGCTTCCAAGGTTTGTACTAAACTTCCTCTGATACCAACTGTAACGCCCCGACCCCAGCTACCCAGAGTCGGTGCATTATTACATAACATTGGCATGATCACAAGAAAGATCAAATCTCGAAAGACCGATTAGTTTAGTAGCCTTGGAAACACTAGATATATTCATAAGTTTTACATTACATCATAAAATGAAAAACTACTACAACAACATAATGTCTCCATAATCCACACTGCTATCCCCTCATAATATCCCTACAGGTCATTCATAATTTACTTCTTCACATCCTGGGGAAAAATAAAACATAGAAAAGGGGTGAGCTCAAATGCCCAGTAAGGATAACAATATAGCGGAAACTTTCATAAATAAGAATAAACATTTAAGGCAATGCATTACTAAAACAAAAGCCTTTTAAAATTGAACTTCAACATGGTATGGCAAAAGTAAAATGAAATAATGCCATTTACTTATTCACATGGATATTCTACTAATCGAATAATCACATGCAAAAATCAATAACCACTTTCATAATGTTGGAATGCATAATGCCAGACTATCATAACCACATAGCCAAGGCCTCGTGCCAAGGCTACAAATAAGATTTTGTCAAGGCCTTGTGCCAAGACACTAGTTTGTCTCATGAGACCTACCGATGCATCGAGGAGCTATAGCGGGCTCCACCCATCACTTACCAAGTCCAATGCATTCCCATATGAAAAGGTTTAAACATAACATAAACATTCGTATTAAAACTAGCATACGAAATGTCAATAATTTCACCACAAAATATGAATGGTATAAAAATAGCACATCCACAGTCAAACATATCACAAAACCTTCAATACAATATATAAGCTTTGTATTACAATAAATCAACTTCAAATAAGCGTAAAATCCATCAAAGGATGTTGACATAGATGAAATCAAAATTCTTTTTAGAGAAATATCTCTTTTTATTTTGAAATAATTTAAGATCCATATAAAATAAAACATTTTCTTTGAAAATATTCTTATAAGCTTGTAAGGGAAGTTTTGAAGATTTTATAACGGCGGAAATAGGCCGCACCCGCCGTATAAGTTAATAAAACATTCTTACCTTAATTCTGTCGAAAAGGTTAAAAAGTGACCTTGTTTTGAAAACGACAGAAATATTCCTTTATAAACCACTTATAAAAGTCAAAAAGGGTATAAATGAATTTAACTCATATTCTAGTAAATAGTAAAAATGTTTTGAAATACATTTTTAAGAAACATGGATGTGGATGATAAAGAGATCCCAGTAGATTATTACATATAAACAACCTCGGATAATGAAGAGATTGTGAAATAACCCTTACCAATTTGGTAACTTATGAAACATACAATCCATACAAGAGGTATCATACAATGAATATGTAAATACACATAAATTAGAGTGTATTACACAAAGAATATAATTATGGGTAGTACATACACCACACAAAAGGTGATGGTGGCAATATGGCATGAATCTCACGGGAATAAGGAGTGAGATGAAAACCCCTTACCTTGTACTTTTCCTTGGTTGTGGTAGGTTAACCTCCTGTATAATGGTGAAATAATTGTTATTAAATTATACAAGAATCATATACATTAATATGATATCATATATGATCTTTTAATATTGATTTGATAATAATATCTTAGTATTATCGTTGTTTCGAGTGTTAACTTACTTGTTTTCTTTCATATGTTTTGTTACGTAAGACATGTTTGTAAAGGATAGGTTGTATATTATTCATATCCAGAATGATATCAAGTCCTTAAACATCATTTTTAAATCATAAAATGATAATTACGCTTTAATGGTTACGATGGAGAATGAATCTCATCGCGTTCGTGGAGACGGTAGTCCGTACGTACGCACGAGCGACAATATCATTCTTTTGATATTAAAATAATATATAAATGGATGGTATATCATATATACAGAATCATTAACATGTTATATTTATTATTTACATGAGTTACACATCATTATTATACCCATCCAAATAATATTATATTGAATAACAATTACGCCACGACGTGGAGACGGTAAGCCGTACGTACGCACGTATGGTGACATGTTATTCAAAGGGTGGATAGAATACTGAATATGATTGTACCATATTTATAATAACATCACAGTATATGTGAGATACTGGAGTTATTATTTCAGAATGGTAAGAACAAAGGAAGAAGAAGTGGAAGAAGAAATGAACTTAGAAAAGGGTGGTGAGATCATTACCTCTTCTTCGGGTTCTTCCTTTTGATTTGATCAAAAGGGCTCCTTAGGTTGGCTTTCTGATCAAACTAAGGCCTCTAGGTTGTATTGAGGGATGTTGGGAGAGTATTTGGGCAGAGTTTGGCCGAACCAAAAGGCTTTAGAGGTGTGAAGAAATGAGAAGGAGGAGTTCCCTTTTATAAGAGGGGTGAGGGGCACCTTTTGGAAAAGCTAGAAATATTAATTTATAATAAATTCATATTCGGTTTCTAAAGGCTCCAAAGTTGACTATTCAAAGGATGAGGTGGGGATAGGTCGAAAACAACTCATCCAATAGAATTTAGACAGGTTTGGGTACTTATATTAACCTTATCTTTAAGTATTAACTCTAAGTTAATTAGTTTCACTTTTACAATGTCTCTTTGTATTTTTATATAATATGGTTAATAAACTTACTATATACATCCAAGAGACCCCCAAGTGGTCCATTAATGAGGAACCTATAATAATATAAGTCTCTTGGCCGATCCTTAGATTTTTAGGAATTTAATATCAATTAATAATATAATATTTGTTTTAAGAACTCTTTTATGTCAATTTTGACACTATTCAATAGTTGATTTTTTTGAAACTCCTAACAGATTGATTACTTCGAAAAAAGTCAATTAAATCAATCCTAATATATCATATTATCATATAAAATTAGTGTAATTTATTAAAAGTTTCATATTATATTTATTTGGGTATTTAGAATATTAATTATGTTAATTTTTTACTATTTTAGTAATTACTGCATCATCATTGTGTCATAAATAAAATAAATTATTTAATGTCTAAAAATTATAAATAAAATATCATTATGTAGGAAATCTTTTTAGATTTCTAATGAATATTTATAATCTAAAATCCAACATGTATAACCCTATGTAAAAATTGTTCTTATAAAAGATGTAAGCTTATGCCATTTTTATTTTTATTTTAACTTTATTAATATAATGTGTCCCTACCACATACAAGTGGCTCCAAGGGGTCCCCAAATTGACCCAAGGATGCCCATGGTCGGGTATGTGTCCACCAATAAGGTTAGGACACGTTTTAGGGTAACTTTGTATTATTATAATATTATTTTTTTAACCCTTATTTACCGGATTTACCCTTTAACCATGGTAAATAAAATATTTACCGCAGTAATTATTCAAAATGTGTAAAAATAAAAGTTACCTATTTACACAATTTGAACATCCTGATTCCAAATATGGAATCCATTTTCCTAAATTCAAAACACAGAAGTGGCAGAAATTAATTTAAAATTAAATCCCGCTGTCAAAACAAAAAGCGTGTTTTTAAGAGATAATAACTATCAAAAGATTGACACTTGTTTATGTTCGGTTTAATTGTAAAATTATGTCCAATGACCAACATTATATTAAATGGTAAAAATATATTCTAAATATACTTTAAAACCACTCAAATTCATAATTTATCACTATTACTTATTTTGATTAAAAAGGTTGTTTTTAATTAAAATTTAGTAATTTTCACTATTCATCAAAATATAAAAGTTATCCGAAAAGTACCAAAATTTCACCCTAGGATAATTTCGATATTCCGAATCCAAAAATGAAGTCCATTTTGAAATATAAAATATATATGATTTCAAAAATTAGGTATTACTATTCAGAACGGCTAGTTTAATTAGTTGTGGTGTGTGTTAGAACTCGAGGTTGCGTACAACACACGCTATCGCATTATTCTAAGGGAAACGTACCGTAGAAGCTTGGGGTGTTACATAATTCCAATTTTATTAATTAATATTTCCATAATCGTATTAAGAGAAACATTCAATAGTTACCAACCTTCAAACGATTCTCATAATATGATGATATATTATCATGTGGTTTCATTAAAATTAATGATTTATAATATCCACAATAAATTTATGGAATGAAAGATAAAAAGATTAAATCAGAATAAAGAATATAAAGTTAAAATAATGGAAATTAATACTTTACCAAATAATTCAATTTGGGAAAACACCATGGAACATGCTTACTGGGAATGGGGGTCTGATTCAACAATGGTGGGAAATTACAATTGACATATGAATTCAATGGAAATAATGAAACCTATATTAATTCATGATTAACTATAATTAGATATTGAAATATGAAAAAAAAACATCAATGGAATATACATTATAAGAATATTAGGGTTCAAGGTAAATCATATTATATTAATATAAATGAACTATAATTACTAATATTCATGTGTGTTTGGATTTAATAATTATTTTATAGTTGTATTTTTAACAATATTAGTTTTATTATAATAATCATGATACAACTCAAGATTATATTAGTTTTATATGAATATATTTATTTGTATATGATTAAAAAAAGTGTTACATCTTGAAAAATTGGATTATCTTTTTAATGTTTATTAAATGTTCAATTATGTAGACACCCCATTTTAGTTATTATGTCATGATATTTTATATTTATAATGGATATTATTAGAAACATTTATATATATTCAAAACATTTCATTTGTAGAAATTTTAGTGGAAATGATATTTATATATAAAGGCTTTAAACTTATGTGGGGATAATTTTAATACCATTGGCAACCTTTAAAGAAAATATGATTGTTTATGTTACATGAATAATGGTAAATTAATATTATTATATTTCATGATAAAATAATAATTTTTATAGAAAATCTTTGCGGTTAAAAATTTATTTTAGTAATGATGTTATTTTTTAGTGTACTCATCATATTTTTTGGAACATTAATGGAATTATATTAATATGCTTTTATAAATTGTACAACAAAAATTTGGGTAGAAAACAGGTCACCTCTTGCATGGATGTATGATTTGAACTCACCACCGAATGAAGAATGTTTTCAACACCTACAACTAGACTATGCGACTCTATGGTCAATTTGACAATTTTTTAAATTAAATGATTGGAAAAATAAATAAATATAGAATGGAATTTGTGGGTATTTTAGTATTACCTAAGATGTTTAAAATATTATTTTATAAAATATTTTGGTAATGGTAAATTTTTAGAGACCTACTATAATACATTTAATTATTTTATTTGTCAGATGATCTGGAAAATGTTAATTTTAGTGCATTATGAAAAAATTAAATATTCGTAGAAATTGATTATATAGATTAATAAATTAAGTGGATATTAATATAATAATAATGCAAGAATAAAATTTTGTGTTTTAAATATAAATATATCAATTATGTTTATTTACCAATGTTCCATTTCATTATTTTAAAAGAATATCTCAACTATATGAAATGGATTATGAAACAGAAATTTAATCTTAATATCTTCTTTTCTGAAAAACTATTCATCATTTAATTCATCAAATATTAATGTTTTAATGCTTGTCAACATTATCTTACTCATTCAATTTCTTTTGATAAATGGTCTCTATATCTATCTAGAGTTATTTAATGTTTTATTCCTCCTCCATTTGATCACATCCCAACAATTTTATCCTATTTGGATACCTTTTTTGTCACTTTAGATGACCTTACTATTTCCCATTCTCACTTATAGTTAGTATGTTTTGTTCTTCATTTCAAGAATTTTTTATTTTAGGAATGATCTTTCATTATAATAAACCTTTGATTTTCATTATCAATTTTAAATTATGAGGAAATAATGTATTAATATTAGGGAGACTGTAAGGCCCCAATATTTTGAAATAATAAAAATTTGGTTGATATAATATTTACCAATAAACACATTTTTTATGACCCCATAATATATTTATTTCATAATAAATCAATATCATCATTTTATTTCATTACAGGCTACTCAGAATGTATATGAATTGTAATGGTGTGTAACATTATTACATACCTATTTATTTAGTGAGTATAAAAAGTAATAAATAAATTGTGAAAAGTTTGTTGTGCACTATTGTATAAAGTAATATAAAATTTTAAATATATATTAAAAAAATAATAAGAATCGTTTGAGTGAATCCCAAACAATTTCAGAAAAAATACAATTTTCTTATAGTGAGTTTCAGCTCTCATTTTAATCAAATTATAAAATATATTTTTGCACTTATAGAAATTTTATTTTAAAAAATTAACTTATTTTTAAAATTTTCATGTCTATGTTAACTTATATATATATTTTTGTAATTATCTCAAAATATTAAACGTTTGATTAATATGGAAATATTATTTATTTTTCTAAAAACTAACATTTAGATTAAATATTTTGAATGTTAAATATTGATTAATTTTTTAATAATGATGAAATAGATTGTATTATTCAAAATAAAATTTAATTCATTTTTCTCAGTTTAATATTTAATTTTGATATTAAATATTTTTGTGATTACGAAAATATTTTCATTAGAAATAGGTTTTTTCACCTTGTGTGTGAGATTATTTATTATTAAACATTATCCAATTCTGTTGAATTTTATTTGTACAAATGGATAGAATATTTTTTGTAATCATAAAATTTATATTAAAGTATATTAAACATAATTTATTTCCAAAATTAATTGTAAAAAACATTAATTACTAGGATAAAAGATAAAACCGATTTATAATAGGATTAAACTAAAGTGTTGGTGGCTTTAGTGAACATCAAACAATACCAATTAATATTTTATGGAATGTTTATCATAATAAAATATTTCATTTATTATAAAGTAATTTTTTATCCTATTTGATTGTAAATAAATGGGGGTATCACTTATTCTATTTAAATAATCCATGTGTGTCCTCTCCCGCCATAAAAAAAAGCCACCCCTCTCCTATCATCTTCACAAACACAAAATGATTTTTACCTACCAATATGTGACCAAATAATTTCCTCCAACACATAATGACATCTTATAATCCTTTTAATAATCATTATTAATTATTGATGTACTTAATTATAAACATAGAGAGGTTTTAAGAAGACCATGTGAATTTCATAACAATGAATTTCACTATTAGTTCTTCATTAAACTATGTTAAATGTTATCCAACTATGATAACAATATTACAATCTATAATTTTATAAACTGAGAATTTAATATTCAATTTCCATAATCTATATCCCGATCATCTTCCAAAAAATTATTAATGAAACTGTCGATCATGTGTACAATGGACTAACACCTTTTGAACTGATGTAATTAATTTTCCATCACTACCTCTTTTTGATTCATGTAATGAAATATTTAAAATATTTATATGATATATAAGACATTAATATTGTACATTAATTATAATATCACACATTCCTTTCAACGTTCTATTCCATTGGATAATAATAATGTTTCTCGTGTGTATTTGCAGACAACCACATCCACACAACAATGTGAAATAATTTTTCATTTCATTTTAACATGGAGGGAAATAAGGATATATTTTAAATATATAAATTCAGTTTTTAATATTATAATTTTTTCATATTTTTTATCATTATTTTAAATATTTCTCATTTAGTTTATTGAATAATTGAAACGATAATCATGAGTACACAAATACAATCGTCTCTATTATATGTGAAACTCATTTTTCTTTCACTAACATGTTTGGATTACTATAAATACATATATAAATATTATATATTATATATGTATCAGGGATATCATTTTGTATATTATGTTTTGCAATACAATGTAAAATTACTGAAGTAACTAAACCACGACATAAATAGAAAATGTTCACGTATTACCTAAAATTGAGATTCAAACTATGAATATATAAAAAAAGAATCATAGAATACTATAAATTAATAATATATTGTATAAAATAAGTCAATATATTTATTTTATATAATAATATAAAATATATACTTAATATATTGGTGCGATAGATATGTATAAAGGATATCAGACATGATATAAGTGTTTATATTCTCATTTTTTCTTCTATGAGGTATATTCCATATTCACCAATTAATTCTTTTGTGTGGTCTATATAATATCCATTTGATTAAAAATATTATGAATCCATCTATCTACATAGTTTTTATTGAATAATTTCATATTACATCATTCATGGGTATTATAATTTAGAACATACAAGAGTGGTAATTGTTTAGGTTACAATATCATTATTTAGAATTAATTTTTTATGATTATGTATCAAATGATACAATATAATGAAATATATTTCAATATTCTCATGAATTTCATTCTTCAATGGATGTTTTTAGAGAACAAAATTTCCCCTGTTATTTTCCTCTATTGAAGAAAAAATTTGGTAAAATTTATTTCAATGAAAACTGACAAAATATCACTCTTCAGTATATAAATCAATTTCTCTTATATATATATTGATTTTTTTTAAATAATGTATTATCATAAAAAAAAATTAGCTATTAAATAAATCTATACCAATTTTCTTCTTTGGTGAGTTCATTATGAACATAATCTTCTTGTAATTTTCTAAAGAGGTTCTTATTAAGCAATTTACAATGGCGTTAGAGGGATGTTTCAAACATATACGGTATGTATAGAATTACCCACCATCATGAACCCAAGTTAGTATTATGAAAATTCTATATATAAATTTTGATAAATATTTTTTTTTGGATTTTTTGGATTTTAAGGTGATTTTCAATGGTAAAAGTTTATTTTTATTGTTATTTTTAATGGAATATTTCTGTTTTTTATATTGATCAATAAAAAACCCATAATACACATCCATTGGTAATTTTTTTTAATGAATCCTTATTTATTTTTTTTGAATAATTTTTTAAAATCAGTTTCACTGGAGTTATACTATTTTGATGGAATTTTCCAAATTACTCTGAATAGTTTATGATTTTTTCTATTGAGTGGAGAATGTATTAATATTTTATATAATATTCATTAAATATGAATATTAATGTTGATCATGATTCAAATATATCATACGAGGAATAAATTAGACATATTATGTGATTATAGGTTCACCTATTGCCACTCAATGAAATTGTAGGTCTCATGATAGAGATAATCTTGCATATTTGGCTACGGCTATAACTGTATATGTAAGATGTAATTTCATAAGGACAGGATAATATGGTAATAGTTACCATCATTATTGATTAAATCATTAGGAGATTAATTATTTATTCTCAATGGTATTATTTTGATAGCTAGAATATTTCTGATAGTCATCATGTTCAGTTGATTATTTACATGGAATTATTAGATCATTATTAATACTTCCATATTATGATCAAGTAAATGATTGAATTTATATTTTTTTTGTTATTCAATGTTGAATATTATTTATTTATAATTTATTATTGATATCATTGGATAAATAAATATTCTAAAATAGAATTATACCTCACCCCTATCATATAATTAATTTCACCATAATTAATGAATGAGAATTATGAATAATAAATAATAATATGTTAAAGAGAATTTTTCTGTTATTAGATAAATTTTCATATTATATATTATGTTCTTAATTTTAATATGATATTTAAGGATGTTTCTATATTACTAATACCACTAACGTATTCAATACTTATGCATTTAATTCCATATATCTAATGAAAATATAGTAATGAAACTAAAGAAACTTGGAAATGATGGATGGGGAATTTATATTAAATTTTTGAATTTAAATTCTTCACTTCTAACCATTTTCTACATTTCCTTTTATAGAAGCCTATAATAACATATTATTTTTTCACATGAAACAATATGACATATATAATTTTTTATATACTGACGGATCATGATACTATATCAACATATATATAAAATTTATAGATGGTTGATGGCCTTTGAAATCAAGGAATTCTCCCATTGAAGAAACGATTCATATTAATTATTGGACTATGTATATAATCTAAAGAATGATTTAGTAATATTTTTAATTTATCCTCAAAATCATAAATATTCTCTGTTATATTTATTCATATATTGTTGAATTACATATCCATATCATATTTTAATTAATAAGATATTTATTATTTTAATAATATCTCTATATATCTCATCTAAAAAATGAAATTATTTTCCCCACTTCAATTTTGTTTTTTATGAAATACAACCATTGATTAGTTTATCCTATAAGTTGATAAAATATTAAGAAAACACCATGTCATTCACTAAAACCTAAATAATGAAATATCTTATCTGTGTACTTGATCTATTGATTTTCTACTAATGAATAATTATTTCTATTTAATGATTTAATATTTTGACTCATAAAATATTCTAATGTTTATTTACTATATTGAAATTAAGTATGATCCTTCATAAATGAAAGGTTATTTGTCTTATCATGAGTCATTTTCCCCAATATTTTTATAAATTTTAAAATCTATCACCAGATCCATAACTAGCTTTAATATCTTTTACATTTGCGGAATCTCAATATTGATTACATGAATAGACATATATTTTATTCCATCCTATATGAAATTTTTATAATGAATGGAAAATAATAAACTATCTTATAACATTATGAATTTTATATCATCCTAAAATTAATATGACACATATAATATTTTAATATTTATTCTTATATAATGATATTATAATAATCATGGTATCATTTGGATGAATTTTATGCTATAAAAATTTTAAATATTTAATGGTTGTTATTCAAGATAATGTAGAAAACCAAATCATTTTGCCTAAGTGTTTCTAGAAAGGTGTTCAGTCTTAGTCTAACTCAACATAAAATAGGGAAAATTGTGTTAATACCCAATCTTCCAATTTAAAAAATGTTTCCCCAAGGTTCATTTTTTCCACAACCACATCTATTCAGAAATACTAAAATAAGGATCTATTGTGTTGTAAGACTACACAATATCTACATTTCTAATAAACTATGATACAATATTATAATTAATGTTATACTTAGAATGTGTCATGGGGTTGTGTTCTCAAATATATATTTTCTTAAATCTTATTCACATAATTTACAATGATGTTCTAATTATAGAAATTTTGTCACCCTAAATGTTATTAACTAGTTCCGGTGGTTATTGTACAACATTGTAATATATTTGGTTGTTCGTTTAAAGTAATATTAAATATATTTTTGGTGTTTAGAGAATATATACTCCAATTATTCTCATGTTACAACTACCAAACAAAAATAAAATAAAATAATATAGTTATATCGTAATTATTTATTCAATTAAATTCAGAATTCATTTATATTTCACTTTTTGTTACATGTGGTAATGGAAATTATAAAAAAGTGTGTGATCAGATGCTTAGTAAATTAAATTTTTGGAAAAATACATTATTGAATGAAAAGACGATGAAAAATATAGAAAAAATCACTAACAATGAAATATCTAATTTATCTAATTCCATCAAACTAAAATATATCCACAAATTAAATAATATAATATAAAACACACCATATTAAAATAACATATTTCATAATAATATAGTTTTTAATGTAGGAAATCATAATCTTAAAACCATATAATTATATAATTACATCAAACAGATATAGACTTGGTTTTTACCAAATACCCAAGTTTATTTTTTCACATGAAAACTACTGATCTTCCAATGGATATAATTGGTACCACTCATAATCTACCATATATAATTCATTCATCATAATAATGGGTTTAATAACACTAGATATATATTAATCCTATAAATTGATCAAGAATATTTATCCAAAAAACTCTAATATTATTCAATTTTCATAAATATAATAACCTGGAAAATACATATGGAGGAATAATACAGTTGATATCATTAGTTTATATCCCTATTTTATAACATTATCTATCAATGGATTTTGACATCGGTGATTATAATTGTAGGATCCCAGGTATTTATAATATAACACATTTTCATTTTTATTAATATTTATTAATAGAAATAATTTTAAATTAAACAGGGGAGGATTTTTCTAATAGATTACTCATCACCCAACGATATGTTTTTTGAAATATTATGTTGAACACAACATTGAGTTATAAAAAAAATAATAAAACAATATCATTATTTTATATGGAAGATAACACCTAGTTTTTGTATTCGTGGGACTAGATAGAACTAACTAAAATATGATTATACATCATTTTTAAATATCTTTACACATATTCAATAAATTTTAGAGGACTAAAAATTATTATTAATTTGATTTTATGCATGATATAATCTAATATTTTAAAAAGGTATGTTTAAAAACATTTCTTGGTGAGACCTTTTTGTATTTAGTTCTTCTCAGTTTTATATTTCTTATTTGAAAAAATAATCTTCCTCATTATAAGAGGGGCATCAAAATTTAATTTGGATAATTTTTTTGGTAGTTTTCTAATAAAGATAATTTTTAATGAAGAGTGAAAATTACTGAATTTTAAGTCAAACTACCCTTTAATATAAGTTATTTATATTTATATTGTAATTTTAATTGATTTTATGGTGTAATTGGCTAATATTTTAATCATTTAATACATTTTTATTCATTGGATTTATTATCAGTTTTAAATGGGACATAAACTAATCTACATATGGTTAAAAAAATAATATCATTACAATATTAAACTACTATAACACAAGTGTGAATACTATTGGATGAGATATGATTGACCATGGGTAACCATGGGATAATTTTGGGACCCCATGGATCCATATGGCGGTGAAAATAACATTTTATAAGAATTAATTTAATGTAATGATAAATATAATATAAACATGTATGTTTTATAAAAAAAAATATGTTTTGTTTTATATGTTATCAATTATACTCTATTTAGACATTATAATGATAAAAATATTAACCAAATGATGCATTTTATTTATAATATGTAGACACCAAAAAAATAAATATATAGTTGACACAGTTATGATATATTGATTGCCTTAGTAATGAATTATTTAAATAAATTTTTTTATAAATAATTAAATAAATTTAAGCTATAACTTTTTATTTCATCCAACAATATTATGGTATATTTTGACTTGTTATTTTTGAATCAATGAAATTTTTTAGAAATAATAATGTTGATATGGATTTTTATAAAAAATATGATATGAATAGTAAAAAATGATATAAATTAATTTTACTAAAAATAATATTTTATTAAATGATAAAATAGTACTAATGTTCAATGAATAGGCCAAATAACTGAAAAAATGTTGAAAATTTTATTAATGAACTACTTTAGGTTCTATTTTTATTTTAGAGTAACTATATTAACTATATAGTAAGAATATACATGAAGACATGGTAAGAGTTAAATTAGTTAACTAATGGTTAAAGCTAAAAGCCATTGTTGAATTTTTGACATACGCTTGTCAAAAACCTATTTTATGAGAGTTTTTTTACCCAAAATATTATTATATTTGTTATAAAAGACTTCAGCCCAATTTTGAACATTTAATCAACTTAATAAAAAATAATATTTCCTCACATTCTTAAAGTTCCCCTCCTCCCTCTTATAAAAGTCCTTCTCATCTAACCAATTACTCACACCTATAAAACCTCTTAGATTATCTAAATTCACCTCATATAAAATGAAAATATCCCTCCCTTCCTCCTAGAATACATACATTTGGATGCAGGCTAGTCAGTAAAACCTTTTGTGTCAAATTAAAGAGTGTTACCCAATTTAGATGTTACATCTTCTCTCAAGTTCATTTCTTTTATTTTCCTTCTCCACTACTTATTATTTTATTATTCACTACTTACCTAACAACACCTTCATCCTAAATATACTAGGATGGTTTTGGGGGGTGGATTCTAACTACATATACACACACCACAATCTAATGGAGACAAACATACAGTTACTATGTATGGTGAACTACTGCCACACGAAATGATAAATGATCAATTTTACCGAAACACCACTTATGGTGAAAATTAGGATGGAACTGTATTTATTTATATAATATATTATATTTATTTTTCCTTTATTCTTGTGTCATTTTATTTACAAAATGTCATTATGATTTACATAATGTGAAAATACGGTAATTTCATTTGAGGTAGTGCAGACTAATGCCCCCTCCAAGTGATATGACGCTTTCATGCCATATACAGAACGTATAAAGGATAGTGTTAATGTCGTTATGTAACATATATAAAATATAAAATTATAATTTCATTATAATATATATATATATGTATCATTTTATTTTCATTCATTAAATTATGAAAAATAAATGAAAATATCGTTAATGTGAACATACGGATTACTATCTCCATGAAACGTTCATTTCATTTCATATATGAAAATGTTATGTTCATTTATTAGATAGTAATATATACAGGGTATATATTATATTAAAATAATTAATATCATTCTGCAGATGATGAAATTTCTACTACATGGCCAATGTACATCAAAAAATATCATTTCCGACTCATGTACCGAATATCGACAAAATAGCCAATATTATCTTAAATAATTCTGTAATATTTAAATAGTGATAATAAGTGATATAAAGGAATAATATACCATAAAATTTTCTCAAAGATGTAGTAATTAACATCTGTTTATTATTCAGGATGAAAAAGGAACATACGTGATGAGTTAGACTCATGGAAATGGACATCGTCGCAATATCCTTTCATTAATGAATATTTTGCTGATATATTCCGCCTTTTTTATATGGTGTATAATAATATATTTTTTCATTCAATTTATTTTAGTGGTTTTCTAAAGTAATATTATCTTATGATGTGTTTTACTAAATGAAAAAGTAGTATTTCTTTTTAATGTAATCTGTGATAATATCCTTTCTATAGAAGGAGAATTATTTGATATTTTTCTTCCATAACAAGACGTAATGGTTTTAATAGAAGAATAAAAATAATATAATATATTTATGTATTTTGGTATTGAAAATGTTTTGTAAAATGGATAGATTATTTCAATATATTGTAATGATATATTTTGATTATAATGAGTAAGTCGTTTCGTTTCTTTATTCTTGTATTATATGTTATAAATATGTTATTATTATTGGGTGTTGTTTATGTATATGAGTGGTTTCATGATAAACCATGGGTAGATGAGCCCAGGATAGATCTCCAATCTAATGGGTAAGGTGATAGGTTAAAACATCATTGTTTCTGTAATGATATTTAAAGAAAATATTGTTATGGGAATTCCGAACGTAACACCTTATATAGTTGTGAAAGTTACTATTTATGTATGTTATGGATGCCACAAGTTACATTTATGATTAATGATTCCTATATGTTATTCAAAAAAATTATGATTTCACACGTTATGTAAATGATAATATATTTAATGTTTGGAATGTATGATTTTGTTGATATATATGTATTCATGGACTATTGTTTTAATTATTTATTTTATTTCTCTTACAGAGTGTTTAATTATCATCCAACAATTTTGAAATTTTTTTCACAGGGTATAAGGAAGTGTAATATAAAAGAATAATTCAAGATCATTTATATCAAGAATCATTTTTTTATTTAAATAGTTTTATTATGGTGAAAAATTGGATAGAATAAAAGTGTCACTTTGTAATATTGGAGTTCTAATGTAATAGTTATGACCTATTTCTCAAAATCTATAATCCAAAAAATATCATCAATGATAATTATTGACATTACTCAAGATTAAGTAATGTTTAATTCTAGATCCTTATATTTTATACAAAAGGTCAGTTTAGAAAGCTTTAGTTGTAGGATGATGTAAAATTAATATCCATAAATTATTTTTACATTTTATTAATATTGATATTATATTGAAATGAATTTTTACCATGTTTCTTCACCTAATATATTTCAATGTTCAGAATGTTTTTCCATAGAGGAAACATGGAATATATGATGGTATGACATCATGAAGAAAACAAACTTCCAAATCAATAACCTGAGATGGTCAACATCACAACTAAATAGTTTATTGCAGTGGTGTCACAATTGACCCAAGCTATAAATAATGTTTATATCCATGCATGAGATCAACCAGATCATCCACAGAGGAATATGTCATTAGCGGAGCATTTAATGTGGCAACATCCTTAATCATTTAGAGGATCAGCTGACCATATGATTGGTGAAGGGTGGATTAAAGCATTGGAAAATATTTTTGAGGTCATGGGGTGTTCAGAATATCAAAAGGTCAATGATGTTCTTTAACATTTTGAAGGTGAATCGAATCAGAGGTGGTTGATGGATAAAATATCAGGGATAATTAGGATATTGAATCACTTGATTGGGAAGAATTTTATGGTATGGTTCTTGAAACATGTTTTCCTAAGTCGGTTTGACTTAGGATAGAAAAAAAATCATGGAATTGAGGTAGGATAATGACTATGTGGTAGCGTATAAAGAAAAATTCACTCGACTGGAAAGGTATGCTCTAAATTTTATATGATATCATTCTTGTATTGTCAATAATATTTGATCATGATTAAAGCCATTGTATCAAAAGGGATTAGCTTCATGTGAGATCAAATGTTATGAATAATCAGTTCGATTTGAGGAGAATGTGGAAATTGATTTTTCGAATGATCAAGTGTTCTTGGGAAAACATCATAGTAAGAGGTCAATTTAAAAGTAAAAAGAGAATAACTCTTAAAAAATGTATGATTTTAAGAATCGTACATTTTAATTTTGTCCTAATTATTGTAAATTTCACATTGGAGAATGATTTTTTAATTCTAGTAAGCACTTCAGATGTGGTAAATGGGGAATAAGTCTCGTAATTGTGCTAAAAATGATCAGGGTAGTGTTAATACACTATATGATTTATAGAAAGTAAAATATTTTATGTGAAATAATAAGGTTCATTATGAAAATGAGTCTCTGAAGAAGAACTAAAATGACAAAAAGTTTCCATATTAGAACTAGAAAGGGCTGATGAAATTCAATTTAACTTCATTAGCGGATGTTGGCCCATCAAAGTAAGTAGTTTTAGATACACTAATTATTTATTTATACAATGTTAATGTGTTATTTGAAACAAGTTCAATACATTCATTCATTTCTGAGAAATTTTCTTAATAAATTGGGATTTCCATCTTGGGATATGAATCTTGATCTTGTGATAAAAACACCAGAATGAAATTTTATGACAAAAATAAATTATAATAAAAATTATTATCCTAGTATGTGGAAAGAATATTCCTAAAAACCATATTATTTTTCCACAAATTGTGTTTGATGTTATTTTGGGTATGGATTTTCTTTTCTTATTTCATTCAACGATTTGTTTTTGAGATAAATGTGTTTCCTTCAGAACGAATTTTATTTGTTTGTACAATAATGATCACAGAATTTTGGTAATATATCTGGAATATCAGAAACTAGTAAAAAATTGAAATGAATGTTACCTTGCACATATTGTTGTAAAAAATGGAACTATTCATATTAATGATGTTCAATAGGTAAATGAGTATCTTTATGTTTTTTCTGATGTGTTTCCTTATTTAATACCATATCATGATGTTGAATTTTCTATTGACATAGTTTTAAATGATATTCCAATTTCAGAGACCCCTTAACGAATGGATAAAATAGAACATTTTGAGTTAATGAAGCAATTACATGAGTTATTTGATAATGTTTTCATTCGAGCTAGCACATGTCACGAACTGTCCTCGGGACCCATGCCGGGACTACCCCAAGATCGCATTCCATAGGCCAGGGGCAGGCAACTTGCACTATAGGTGTAAATCCTTAAGCTGGAAAGACATTTCCTTTATAAAGTTTAAAAACACACAATAGAGTATGGGATGGAAGTAAAAAACTATGAAAAACTGTACACATTATAGTGCTGAAAAGTAAACGCTGACGGTAATACAAGTCCAACATAAAATTACAAGTTCAACTAAAAAAAAAGTACAACTAAAAAAATTTAATGCAACCACATGGTCATCTTCTGAGTTCCTACCTAAATGGTAGGTACATATGGCCTGATCAGCACTCCACGCACCTTAGTCTCCTCCGTACACTGACTCATCATTAGGTCCACCTCCGGGTATCGTCCAGTCCTGCTAATCAGCCTCGGTCAACGTTGTCCATCATTTGCATCCAAAACAACATGGTGTGGGAAAGGAAAATGTAGGGGTGAGTGTAACAATACTCATTAGGGACCCTGAGACCCTCAAGGTCTCACAAAATCCAACATGGATAAACCACAATGTATGAAATCAATAGATAACCCCACTTAGGTATATTCCCATACATATAACTAAGTTATCAAGTAATCCATCTTAATCATGAGGAAACACAAGAGTTACTGAATTAGATCACAAATGTATAAAAACATATGTAGAGAGAGAGATGATCAGATATAGCCACTGAATCATCAGAGTTGTCGGACCCCCACATGATCTAGGATGAGTTATTTTGTCAGACCAACAATTGATCCTTGAATAGAATTCATAACCGTCGGACCAACACATGATCGAGGAACAGTCGTCAGAGCTATCGAACCAACACATGATCCAGGACCAGCTATTCTGTCGGAGAAATACATGATTTAGGAATAGAAGTCTGAACATTCGAGCCAACACATTATCCAGGAACAGTCATCCGTGAACAGCCAGCCACAAGGTTTTCACAAGGTAAGCTTGATTCTGGGAGGGTCCAATCCTCATGCCAAGTGTCGATAAGTGAACTGACACCATGACCCGAGAATAATAATCTATATGGTCCGTCTCGTCATATGGGTCTCAACGCAATAGATGGCGCGTAAATCAGATGCCCAGTCTGTGAATTTTTAGATTTGTAGTCCCGGGGGCCTAGTTGGATTCATGTACGATCCAATATGACTATATCTCATCATTACCACGAACTCCATTGTGGCATACTAAAAGGTACCATCGTGCTCCAAGAAAACTAGTACCTCACTCAGTTCACCAAACGGATGTCCGGTGCCAATGATATTGCCAAAAGAATGTAACGGTCAGTAGTGGGCCAAGGCCATGTCCGACCCGGTCGGACATACTCGGCCCAACCCAGACTTTCGGACCTGGTCCGGGTCAACACGGTCAGACCCGCTGGGTCAGACCCGACCCGTTTGGTGGGTCAGCCTACTAGGTTCGGCGCAGTCCACTGGGCCCGGCCTAGCAGCCTGCGGGGGAAATTCGGCTCATAGGTCGCTACGTAGGCGACTCGGCCTGAATGTCGGGGCCGTTTTGGCCAACGCCATGAGAGGGGCGGCTCGGGCGACTTAACATGGGAGGTTGGAAAGATGTCGAAAGGGCGCCGAGAGGCAGCGCGAGGCACGGGGTGGATAGCGGGGCACCAGACTGGGCATCTGGAGGCCACGCGGGGTGCGGGGTAGGCTGACTGGGCGATAGGCAAGGTGTGCGGGAGGGCGTGCAGGGTGCACGTAGGGCATCGGGAGGCCATAAGATGGCGCGGGCTAGGCGCGAGGGGTGCCAGCATTCCATGGGGAGGCGCACTATGGGTGCAAGGGTTGCTGGAAGGCCTCTTCCAGGCGTGGGACAGGAACGCAGGGTGCTAGAAGGCAGTGGCAGGCGAGTGCATGGCATGTGAAGTGCGCGGGCATCCCGCGGGGCTGCAGGCAGGGCGCGGGGAGGCCGGCGGGGCGCATGCAGGTTGGCGGGGCGCAGGCCGGCCGATGGGGTACCTGGGCAACGCATGGGCTCAGCCGGAGGTTGTTCGGGACACCGCGGGGGCAGCGCTGTTCACAGAGGCCATGGGTACTACGGCCTTTTTCATTGTCGTCTCTGCCGCCTCGTTGCCGTTTTGAAGAACACCAAAAGAAAGATGAATCAACAGAGGATTTCAGAACATGTTAGGTTGTTCTACATCCTCTGCATTTAAGGTGATATCAATTGGATCATCAAAATAGTAAAGTTGGACAATAATTATTAACAACCATGCAACAATTTATTTTCAAATGACGATGAGAAAAGAAAAGAGTTAAAACAAAAGGTAAACTCCATAACTCAGTCATTGTTAGTCAACGTTGGTGTGAGAAAGCTGACATCGATTCATTGAAGATGAACTCATCCTACATCAATGGAAGCTCTGAGAAAGGATGTTGATGTTGAGGTCGACGTACTTTGTCGGTAACGCTTTCTTCATGGAGGAAGCATTCTTCGTTGCAGAGGCTTTCTCAGAAGAACTCCTCCCAGTTCTCTAAAGCCCAATATTTCCCCAATTCCACCACGATGGAAAAGAAATAGCCAAGATCCAAACAATTGATATGATATAATTTTATTCTGACACATAAAATTAATTAACAACATTTAATTTTATATTCACCAATAAAATCAATTGATAGATTCTAAATTTATGTTGACACTTAAAATTAATTGGAAGCATTTTATTTTATGATGTCAAATATAATTAAATTGAAAGAATTTAATTTTACGTTGACAAATAAAACTACTTGAGTGTTTTGAGAGGTTTCCTCTCCCTCCCCATTAATTTGGGGGTTTTAGTCTCGTGTGGCCCCCACGTCGTAACCTCTCACGGGAGGTTATGTTCTGTTGGGACCCACCACCATAACCTTTCATGGGAGGTTAACGTGTGGCGATTCCACCTACAACTCTCTTGAGGAGGTTTTAACCACCACACTCCAATAAGTTGGTTCACATAAAATAAAGTGTAGCTACACTTTATTTTATAATTTTTTTTCAAGAAACCCCAAAAATTAACTTCTATTCTAGACTCACATCCGTCGAAGTGAATGTCTTCTTAAAAGAATATCGGTGCCACGAGTTCAACGGTGCTCTCATGTTTCAATTCCGAGCACCATTTCAAATGTTATAAAATCTTTCTCATATAATTACTAAATGTACCCAAACCAAATTTCAGAAATTGATTCTGGGAACACCGGGCCTTGGAATCACGCTCTGTCTGTTCTCGCAGAATCGTAAAATTCTCATGTATTTACGAAAAAAACATCCATGAAAATTCCAAATAATAACATTCTCACCACCTTAGGGATTTACATCTCTATAAGTTACAACTGGAACTAAGGAAACAAGTGAGGGTACTGAGCATGTATTTGAGCCTCCCTCTCCCATGTGCTCTCCTAGAGATTCCCATGATGCCAGCGAATGCGCACCAGAGGTATCAACCGTCCACATAGGACCCACTCCAGTCGATCCTCAATATCTATTGGAACCTCCTTGAAATTTGCCCCATCATCGATGTCTAGCTCTCCATGGTCGATGATGTGAGTAGCGTCGTGCACATATCACCTCAGATGAGATAGGTGGAAGTCATCGTGCACCCGGTGCAACTAAGGTGGGAGAGCTAGGAGGTAAGCCACCTATCCTACTCTGCAGAGAACCTAGAATGGTCTGATGAATCTCATATATATATTACCACCTCGCCAAATCTGCATAGGCCTCATTGAGTTGAGACTCGTAGAAAGACGTGGTCGCCATCATCAAACTCTAGAGGCCTCCATCTCCTATATGCATATGACTTTTGGCTTCTCTGTACAGTCTTAATCCGCATCTAGATGATCTACACCATCTCCGTGGTAGCTCGTACCATCTCTAGTCCCGACAGTGCTGACTCTCCAGGGTCTGTCCAGCACAACAGTGATCAGAAAGGTTGCTTGTACAACATCTCGAAAGGAAACTTCCCTTTGATGGAGTGATAGCTGTTGTTGTATGAAAACTCCACAAATGGAAAGTGATCCATTTAGCTACATTTGATGTCAAGGAAAGAAGCATGTATTATTTCCCCAAGGGTCTGAATTGTCCTCTCAGTCTGGACATCCGTATAAGGATGGAAGGTGGTGTGCAGACGTTGCTTCTTTCTGAAAGCTTCATAAAACCCCTTCCATAGCCAGGATGTAAACCGTGTGTCACTATCGAAGACAATATAGGTAGGTACTCTATGTAGCCGCACAATCTTCGGCACGTAGAGGCGTCCCAAGCTCTCTACTGAACCATGCGTTCTGATCGGTAGGATGTGGGCCGACTTGGTGTGTCGGTTGACGATCACCCAGATAGAGTCATGTAACCTGGACGCACATTGATGAACCATCACTAATTCCATGGTTATCCTATCCCATATCCACTCTAGGACCTCTAGAGGATGACACTACATGATAATGGACCTATACCCATGGGTTTGAGGAAAACTGTGGGTATAGGTCACCCTATACCCATGGTTTTGGGAAAACCTGTGGTATAGTCATTTTTTGATAGCCGATGCCCACTGTTTCCCAAAACCATAGGCATAAACTACCCTATACCCACGGTTTTCTCCAAAACATTGGTATAGGGCATAGAATAAAGCATATACCCAGGGTTTTCCCAAAACCCTGGGGATAGGGTGACCAATACCCACAGTTTTCCCCAAAACTATGGGTATAGTTTTCAGATAAGAAATTCTATACCCACGGTTTTGACAAACCATGGGTCTACTTTTCCCACGTGTGCGCGGAAAATTTACTTTTTCCTTGGGGTCAAAAAAATGGCAGCAGTTCAATACCCACGGTTTATTCCTCTATGACCATGGTTTAAATAAATAAATTTAATAAAATAAATATATACATAAATTTATGCGGTGATAGGGTAGTTGCATGGCCACTCGTGAACAGAGATGTCGCTGTGAGATTGAATCCCACCAACCGCTATTTTGTACAATATGTTATATCAACATTTTACAAAACGTGGGTATAGAGTTATGACACTGTGTAAAAACCTATACCCACGGTTTTTCAAAACCGTGGGTATAGGTCAAGGACCGATACCGACGCCACCAATGACCACGGTTCCCCAAACCGTGGGTATATCATATACCCATGGTTTTGGGGTTTATTCCAATGGTTTTGAACTGTGGGTATAGGATCATTTTCCAGCAGTGTGAGTCGAGCCTATTGGCACCTAATTCACCACCTTCACTTATTGACAAGTGAGGCATCGATAGACAAACTCTGCTACATCCTTCTTCATACATGGATAGCAGTGGTGTCATCAAAGGTCCTAGTACATCATCGCCACTTTTGTATGTACCGCTAAAGGGGATGTGTGGAACTCCCAGAATAATTTCTCCTGAAGTGCTACTGGTATAAAGGTACATCCTATGAATAGGATGATGTGCTCCCCACCTTCAGAAAATCCATTAGGTGCCTTCCCTAGAGATATTTGAGCACGTCTTGTCTCATAGTCAGCATTTCCCCACTGCGCCTCCCTTACTCACTGAATAAGTGGGGGAGTGATAGTAACAGACTATAGATTGGTTGCTCTGTCTCTCTCCACAAAGGATATTTGTATGGAAACCATCTGATCTTTCGCCTCTCCTATCACCTATATACCAGATCTCCTACTGAGTTCAAATTCTTCAACATTCCCCTTTCCAATAGTATATACTATCTCAAAGTCATAGTCCTAGAAGATCTCAAGCCATCGCCGATGTCTCATGATCAGGTCTTTCTGAGAGGAGAAATAACAGAGACTCTTGTGATCTGAGTGTACTGTAAAGCGTTTTCCCATTAGATAATGTCTCCACATCTTCAATGCGAAGACCATTGCTACTAACTCCAAGTCATGGGTAGCATAGTTCTACTCATGACGTCTCATCTAAAAATAACCATAAACGATCATTGATAGCTCCTGCATCATGACACACCCAAGTCAGGTCCTTGATGCATCGCAGTAGACTACGTAACCTACACCTTCCTCAGGAAGCAACAAGATGGTGGCCATAATCAGCCTCTGCCTCAGCTTCTGAAAACTATGCTGGAATCCCTCCGGCAACACGAAGGGTTTCCCCGTCTTCATCCATGTTGATAATGGGGATGCAACTCTGGAGACGTCTGGAACAAATCTTCGGTCTTAAAAACCTAATCCCAAGAAACTTCTTACATCGTTCACACTCCTGGGTGGCTCCCAAGAAAGTATCACCACAATCATCGCTGGATCCACTACAAATCCAGCCTATGAGATGACATGTCCCAAAAATTGAACCTATCGAATACAAAACTAGCACTTAGAGAGATTTCCATAAAGATGGTGCTCTCAGATTGTGTCTAGTATTACCCACAAATGGTAGGCATGCTCCTCATCAGTAGTCGAGTAGATCAGAATGTCATCGATGAATACTACGACAAATCGATCAAGGTATGGTTGGAAGATCCTATTAATGAGTCCTTTGAACACGGATGGAGGATTGGATATGCAGAAAGTCATAACCAAGAACTTGTAGTGTCTATATCGACCTCTAAAGGCCATCTTTTGCACATCCTCATCTCAAAATATGAGCTGGTAATAGTCGGATCTGAGGTCTATCTTCAAGATCCATCGTGCTCCCTTTAGTTGATCAAAGTGGTCGTTGATCCTAAAGATTGGTTACTTGTTCTTAATTGTCACTAGATTCAGGTGAAAGTAGTCTACATAGAGCCTCAAGCTCCCATTCTTCTTCTTGGCGAACAAAATCAGGGCTGCCCAAGGAGAAACACTGGGCCTAATGAATCCCTCCCCCTACAAGTCCTCTACCTGTACCCTCATCTCATGAAACTCCGCGTCTGCCATCCAATATGATTGTGTAGATATATGTGTCTTCATGGGGTACAGATCAATGTATAATTCCACCTCTCTAAGAGGAGGTAGTCCTGTAACATCATCATGGAAAACATCTGTGTACTGGTCCACCACTATAGGATAGCTCGGACTCTCCACATCAACTGCTCTGAGGGTATGGAAGGCCAATTGATGAGTGATCGGTTGCACCCTCCTCTGAGTATTTCAGTCCAGTGTTGTAAAGGCTCCCTTCTTGGTGGTGAAGGTGAACCTAGTCCCATCAGTGATAACACACCGCACTTTGTTCCTAATATAGTCAATCTGAGTATGGACTGTAGATAACCAGTCGATACAGAAGATGACATCGTAAGGCCTCAATACTGCTACGAGGAGATCCCATCTGAATCTCTTGCCACCAATAGTAAACTCACACTTCCAGCATCAGTGCGTAATCGATGAGTATTCTCCAGTAAGAGTCTCTATTCATAAGGATCGATCCAACAGCTCTGTCGGAATCTCCGATCTCCGAATGAGGGTAGTGGCAATGAAAAAGTGACTGGAACCTATGTCTATAAGAACTACGTCTAAGGTGGAGTAGACCTAGATCATACCTTAAATCATCTCTGGAGAGCCGTGGTCACATTCCTCAGCTGTATGGAGTTGATATCTCCAATGTACACCCGCTCTCTACTGTCGGGGTGGACCGCTCGGTGGTGGTGGTGGTAGCACCTCGAAACATCTTCCACCACCAACTGCACGACCAGCTCCTCTGCCACGTCAGCCTTCTCCCTGTTGTCCACCTCGATCAAACCTCTTCCTCTTCCTGGGAGTTCCCTCAATTTACTGTTGATCATCCGTACAATGGGTCAAATAGTAACGAGCCATGTGACCTTGCCCACTACAAGAGTAACATTTCTTTCACCTTGCATCACCTGATATGTCTAGTGTGTCCCACACAACTGAACCTATATCCCATGGTCGTCCAATGGATGGTCTTGTACTCTTGGACCTCTATGAAATCTATCTTATTCCAGCTACATAAGAATCCATTTCATGTCTACTAGTGATGGGTCTCGCTACTGGTGATGGCTAATCAAGAAAACACGCCACTATGAGGGTTCTCTCTAACACCCCCGCCTGCGTCGGGATGCTTAGGAAGATCATCGAATCTCTGATCTATTGCCTAAGCCCCTGCTCAATGGTCTAGGCCCTGAATAATGGGTCTCGTACCATATCTGAAGAGTAGCATGAGAGTTTGGTAAACCATGCTGAGTATTGTGATAGCATCATGCTACCCTGATGTAGATATCGTAGCTCATGTATCTACACGACACGTACGGTGGCTGGGACAAACTCTTCCCGAAAAAGGCTCTCGAAGTCATCACATAGAAGTGTCACCTCATCATTCACTAGGAGCATCAGGATCCACCATCTACCCACTTCTTCCTGAACAAGACTCGTGGAAAATATCACCATATGGTCGGCCGGTGTCCCTACCAGTCTGAAGACTCTCACCACAGCCTCCAGCCAATCCTCACCTGCCTGCTGGTCCGTCTCGCCCCTGAACCTGAGCAGCCTATGGCACTGGAACACATGAAACACTCTCAGGCAACATTCTCTCTGTTACTGGGGCTGGTGGAATCAGTGGCCCAACGTGTAGTGGTATCGATGGTGCCGCCGCTATGATAGGGCCCCGCCCCGAGGCCTCGTCCCTCAGTGGGATGTCATCTCGTACAACCCTCAAACCCCTAGCTGGATTGCTATGTGGAGGAATCCTAAAATGAAATAGGGGTTCCATGGTCAATATGTTATACCTGGTGAGATGAATAAAAATAGATCACAAAGAAAACTCTAGAAACAATCACACAATCAGTTTTTTCCTTCACTGAGTCAGAAATCAGAAGTTAGGGTCATGGTGTATGGATAAGTCGATCACCGCACCCAAACTGGACTCCCCCGACTGAAAACCACACTCAGTAATCTTAACACTATTGATTCATAGAAAAGAATGATCAGTGTCCTAGCTTATGCGGTAGACCCGACTCCTAGGATACCAATTTGTCACAACCCGTCCTCGGGACCCATGTCATGACTACCCCATGCCCACCTTCCATACTCCAGGGGCTACCATATATCACCAATGTCCTAAATCCATAAGATGTTAAGGAACTGGCATTATAATGTGTTTACACACACAATAGTGTATGAGTTGGAAGTAAAACACAAAGCAAAAATGTATAAAAAGGAGAGCTGAAAAGTAAATTTGTCGGAAAGACAAGATCAATAAGAAACTAGAAGTACAACTGTAAAGAAAGTATAGCTAAAGAAAACTAAAACAGCCAAATGGTTGTCCTCCAGGTTCCTACCATATGGTTAGGTACAGATGGCCTCCTCAGCACTCCACATCTATCAGTCTCCTCGATGCACTAACTCGTAATAAGGTCCACCTCTGGGTACTGTCCAGTCATGTTACTCAACCTCAGTCAACGATGTCCATCTTCTTCATCCTACACAACATGGTATAGGAATAGCCCATGCAGGTGTGAGAATAACAATACTCAGTAGGGACCCCGAGACCCTCAAGGTCTTAAAAAATCCAACAAGGATAAACCACAAAATATGAAATCAACAGATAACCCCACTTAGGAATATGCACATACATATACCTAAGTTATCAAGTAATCCTTCTCAATCATGAGAAACACCAATGTTACTTAATCATATCATAATGGTATACAACTTATGTAGAGAGACAGAGATGATCAGATATAGCCACTGAATCATTAGAGATGTCGGACCAACACATGATCCCAGAATAGTTGTTAGAGCTGTCGGACCAACACATGATCTAGGACCAGCTATTTTGTCGGACTAACACGTGATCCAAGAACAGAAGTCAGAACTGTTGGCCAAACACAAGATCCATGAATATCCTTATGTGCAGAGCTAGCCACAGGGTTTTCACTAAGAATGCTTGATTCCAAGAGGGTCATCTGATCGAGATAAGTGTCTACATGTCAACTACCACCAAGTCCCATGAAGAAGTATCTCAATAGTGAGTCTCGTCATAGGGGTCTCAACGCAATAGACGTCACGTCAATCAGACACCTGGTCTATGAGTTATTACATTTTTAGTCCCGGGGCCCCAGTTGGATTCTTGTACGATCCAACCTGACCATATCTCAACATTACCCCGAACTCTAGTGGGGTATACTCAAAGGGACTATCATGATCTAAGTAATCAGTGCCACAAACGGTTCATCATATGGACCTCCGGTTCCATGGATATGGTGAACAGAATGTAAAGGTCAGTAGTGGGCCTGGGCCCGGTCCGACTCCGTCGGACCGACTCGCCCCAACTAAGACAGGAAAAACCTGATCTAGGTCATCCTAGTCAGACCCACAAGGTCTGACCCAGCCCATTGGGCGGGTATTCCTACTAGGTTTGGCCCAGTTTGCTGAGCCATGCCCAGTGGACTGAGGGGGCAGTTCGACACAGAGGTTGTCGTGTAGGCGGCTTGGACCAAAGGCCTGGGCTAGTTTGGACAGTGCCGTGAGGGGTGCGGCTCAGGCGACGTGGCCCAGGATGTTAGCAGGAATCAGGAAGGGCACCAGGAGGCCTCCTGGGGTAGGCTGGAAGGGGGTCGTGAGGCCGCGCGGGGCACGGGAAGGCTGGCCGGGAGCCATTCAGGGTGCATGAGAGGCTGCACGGGGTGCGGGCAGGGCACCGGGAGGCCATAGTCAAGCACGAGCGGGGCGCTCGGGGCACCGAAAGGCCGCGGTTAGGTGCGAGCTGGGCGCATCGGGCACTGGCAGGCCACCAACATGCATGTGAAGGGCATGCTGGGTGTGCGTGTAGAGCGCCTGGCGCCGAGCAGGCCGGTGTGGCAGGCGGTCAGTGTGTGGGCTCGGCCGGAGGCGGTGCAGGACACCGCGGGGGCGGCACAGTTCACCAGGGATGCGAGTAGTGCAGCCTTTTTCTTTTTCATCTCCATCATCTCGTTGCTACTTCGAAAAACACCACAAGAAAGAAGAATCTAGAGAGGATGTTGATCCCTGTTAGTTTGGCCCAGATCCTCTGAGTTTAAGCTGATATCAATAGGTTCATCAAAATAAGAATGATCAACAACAATTATTTAAAACCATGCAACGATTTCATTTCAATCTATGATGAGAAATGAAAAGGGAAAAAACACGAGGTAAACCCCCTACCTCATTCTTTGTTCATCGAAGATGTCGTGAGAAAGTGGACATCGATTCATGTAGATGAACACGTCCTACATTGACGGACGTTCTGAGAAAGGAAGTTGAAGTCGAGGTTGACATTCTTCATCGGTGGAGTGTTCTTCGTGGATGAAGCATTCTTCCTTTGAGAGGCTTTCTCATAATAGCTCCTCCCAATTCTCTAAATCCCATCCTTTCCCCAATTCCACCATGACAGAAATAAAATAGCCAATATCAAAAAAATTGTTACGATTTAATTTAATGTCGACAAATAAAATTAATTTACAACATTTAATTTTAGCTTGACACGTAAAATTAATTGAGAGCTTTTAATTTTATGTTCACACATAAAATTAATTGGAAGCATTTAATTTTATGTTATCATATAAAATTAAATTTGAAATCATTTAATTTTATGTTGACACATAAAAATAATAGAGGGGTTTGAGAGTTTTCCTCTCCCTTTCCATTAATTGGGAGATTTTAGTCTTGTGTGGCCCCCACATCATAACCACTCATGGGAGGTTATGTTTGGGTGGGCCCCACCCCATAACCGCTCATGAGAGGTTATGGTGTGGAGGTCCCACCTCCAACTCCCATGAGATGGATTTAACCACCACACTCCCAAAAGGAGGTTCAAATAAAATAAAGTGTAGCTACACTTTATTTAATTAATTTTTTTAAAAAACCCCAAATTTAACTTTTATTCTCGACTCAATGCGGTCGATGTGAATTTTTTCTTAAGCGAACACCCACGCTGCAAGTTCAACACTGCTCTTAGATTTATATTCTGAGCACCGGTTCAAAATTAATATAATCCCGCATGTATGTTTATTGAATGTACCCAAAAAAAACTTCATAAATAGATTCCGGGCACACTGGGCCTCGAAATCACACACCGTCAGTTATCAGGGACTCATAAAATTCCCATGTATTTTTGAAAAAAAATATCCACAAAATTTTTGTGTCATTAGAGAACATCACCCTGGGGTGATCCTATATTTTTTGTTAAAATGATAGATGGTTCAGTGATATGTTGCATTGATTTTAGAGACTTGAAAAATATAACTATTATGAACAAGTATCCTTTCCATCATATTAATGATTTGTTTGATCAGCTCTAGAGAGCGTAGTATTCTTTGAAGATTTCCTAGATTTTGGGCTACACTCAATTTAATGTAAATGAATAAGACATTCTAAGGACTACATTTTGAACTAGATATGGCCCTTATTAATTTGAAGTTATGCATTTTAGGTTAACCCATTTACTTGATGTATTCATGGATCTTAATAATAGTAATTTATGTGAGTTCTTGGATAAGTTTGTGGTTGTTTTTATTAAATCTATTTTTCAATATTATAAATTTAAATAGTATCATGAATGTAACTTAAGGGTTGTCCTCCAAAATATAAAAAAATTAAACTATATGGGAAAGTTAGAAATAATGATGTTTGGTTACAAAAACTTTCATTCCATGTTTACATTACTGCTAATGAGGAAATAAATGTTTATCCTGCTAAAAAAAATTATTGAAGAATATCCAAGACCCACAAATATAATTGTGATTCATAGTTTTCTTGGTTTTGAAGGTTATTAATGGATTTTTGATGAAATTTTTCATGGTTATCTAGTCTACTGAATAAGTTAACTCAAAATGGTGTTAGGTTCATATGGGCAATATAATCTGGTGAATGGTTTCATGAATTGAAATGAAGATTGGTGAATTCTCCATTTTTGGCACTTCCTTCTATAAATGGTTAATTTATTATCTATTGTGATTATTTATTGAAAGGACTTGGTTGTTTCCTAATTCAGAATAATATAATAATTTTTTATATTTCACGTCAGTTGAAAACTAATGAGTTAAATTACACTACAAATGATTTTTAATTAATTGGTGTTGTTTATGCGTTAAAAATATTTTAGTATCATTTGTATGTAGTGTGAAATATATATTAATCACAAAATATTGATGTATACATTCACTCATAAAGAATTGAACATGAGATATAGGACATGGATAGAATTAATCAAGGATTATGATTGCACAATTCCTTACTATCCCAGAAAATCATACAATGTTGTTGATGCATTGAGTCGAAGAATTAATTATACACTGTCCATGATAATATTGGAACAAGATCCCATGGATTTTTATTTCAATAATTCTAGATAGGAAGTTTATGGTGTTGGGAAATCCTCTTTTTTGAATCACATGGAATAGAAATCATCTTCATTAGACAAAATAAACCATGTTCAAACAGAATACAGTGAGTTGTAGAAAATGGTATAATTGGTTAATAAGGGTATGTTACCATTATTTAACCCTAATAAAGATTATTTTTTGACGCTTTGAAAAAGATTATGTGTGCCTTGTGATTATCATTTGACGAAAATGTACCTATGTGAAGCTCACATTTATTCATTTTCAGTTCATCTAGGAAGTACTAAGGTGTACAGAGATCATCAAGAGTATTACATGTTTGATTGAATGAAAAAGAGATATTGTTTCCTTTAACCAGATATGTTTTATTTTTTCAATTGGTTAAAGAAGATTGGTAATTACCAAAAGGGATGCTTTATCCTTTTCCTGTGAAAGAGTATAAATGGGAAAATGTGTCCATGGATTTCAAAGTGGGATTACCAGAGACATCGTGAGGTAATGTTGAAATATGGGTTAGTGTTGATCAATTATTAAAATATACTCATTTTCATCATATTTGAGATAATAGATTTCTAGATAATCCTTTAATTTTTATATTAAATAGATAGTTATGTTGCATGTTGTTGCCCTCTCTATTGTAACCAATCGTGACCCTTGGATTACATCAATCTAGTGGAAAGGCCATAAAAAATCATTGGGTACTGAATAAAATTTTAGAAATGGTTTTTATCTGAATTCTGATGGGCAGTCAGAACACAAAATATAGACCATGGATGATATGATACGCTCTAGTTCAATGGATTAATAAGGATGTTGTGACCAACATATCTCTCTAGTTGAGTTTTCATATAATAACAGTTTTCATTCCAGTATACAAATAGAACCATTTGAGGCATTTAATAGGAATCAGTGTTGAACTCCAGCTTTTTGGGATGAAGTTGGTGAAATGATGTTTATGTGACTAAAATTGGTAGAAGATATATATAAAATATTTACCTGATTCTGAAGAACATGAGAAATGCATGGATTATGAAGAAAATTTATGTAGATAACTGGAAGAAGGATCATTCTTTTGAGGTTGGTGATCATGACTTTCTCAAATTTTATCCACGGATATGTGTGATGCATTTTAATAAAAATGTAAATGTGAGTCTGAGGTTCATTGGACTCTATGAAATCCAAGAGAATTTTGGATCATTTGTCAAAAAATTGACTTTACCTCCATTTTTATCCTAGGTACCTTTCGACCTCACATGTTTTGATAATCCCAATTATGGTTTTACATACCATTTGATAATACCAATTTCAATTTCCCTATATTCTTATTCTATTAATCTATGATATTCTATTATCAATATGATAATAATATTAAAATAATCCTTGAGATATGTTAATCAATGTTTATCCATGATTGTATAAGTTGTGAAGTAATTATAACTCAATTGGATGTGTTTTGCATAAAAACAGATAAGTGTAAGTCACTGATCTGCATATAGCTACTGATAAAGAGCTATCGGTACTCAGTCTACCAATAGACTTAGTCTACCATTAGACAGAGTCACCAATACACAATGGTCACCGATATGTATAGAGCTACCAATGTACATGTATACCAGTAGTTACCAATGGAGTAAGTCTTCTGATATGAGCACAGACAATGACCAATAACCAGAGCTACTGACTGAAAAACAAGAGCTACTGAATGACAAACTAGAGCTAAATACAGACAAGAGGTACCGATAGATAGAAGTCTACTGATAGAGCCAGGTCACAGACAGTTACTGATAGAGTAAGTCTACCGATACAAGTGAAAACAGCTACCGATGAAATGAGCTACTGATCTACTGATACAAGTATAGAGTCACCGGTACATTGAGCTACCATTAGAGTAAGTATACCGATAGGAGGAGTTATTGATACCTAGATCTACCGACACAAAGAGATACTAATGCAAGTTAAATAAAGCTACTGATGGAAGGACAACTACACAAAATTCACCTTACAGTTCTACCAACATAAGGCTACTAATGATTGACCAACTAGTCAAAATCTATACTCTCAATACTATTTATTTATTAAGCTAATGGTTACATTTTTTGTTTTTAATCCAGTTAATGATATTTAATGATCTATGTTTCCATGTCAGGGAACCGTACCTAGTACCCATGAAAAAGGTTATCATTCCTTTTTTCCGGAGCTGAAATCTATAAAGGTAAGGAAAGAGAACACTACAAAAGGAGATATGAAAAAAATTGGTGTGGTTTCATCATGGTGAAACAAGAAGAACCAAGGAACTAAGAAGACACACAAAGAGTGAAAAATAAAAAAGCTCATCAACATTTAAATGTGGTGCATTCACGCAAGACTTCATCCATACCCCCAAAAACAAGGATATACATGAAGATACTCTTCTGATGGAAACCACAAGCTGCATTTTGAGTGAAGATCTATAAGAAACACTTCATGCACTCAAGATGATAAGTTGTACCTAGAACAAGGAAGAAAACGACACTTTGTTTTTCAGAGAAAAACCAGATAATGACTCATAAGCTTTTCTGACCAACCAAACGAGTCCAGAGCTGCACTGCCAGTCACTAAAGCTCTTCTAAACTCATTCTCACTTACTTTAGTGATTCTTTCATTTAATTTTCGAGTTTTGTGTGTACCCTGTTTATTTTAGACACACACTGTCTCCTGAGCTATACTGGAGGATTCTTAAATCCTCACTCAATCTCGGTAACTCTTTTGTTTCCCATTATGGATAGTGGTAGAGTTTGAGTAAGACCTGGAAAGCTATGAGCTATTGTTTGTTTCCCATGAAGAACTGTGGTAGAGGTCTCAGTACCTGGACAATGTACTCATTGTTGTTTACCCCGATCCAGGGTGTGGATAATTTTATATAAATTTTTGAGAGTACTAAGTGTCGGCTTGAGACTGAACCTCTTCGTTACATATGTTGTGAATTATTTTAAATCATAAGTATACTATATATATATATATATGATATTCCAATGATAACTACTTTCAAATAAAAAACTATTTTAAAGCTACTTTGATAGATAAATTAGCAAGTGTTTATCCTTATTGTAAACCAGTAAGTTAGTTTCCAAAGTTAAATTCATCTTCTGATTGAGTTAACTGAGACCTAATCAATATTTGAGATACTAATTGAACATTTACAATCTATATAAATTCACTATATTTTATCTTTGTTTTTAAATTGGGGGATTTTAAGAGAAATATTTTTAACAGAAATTATAATTGGAACTCAATTCACTCCCCTCTTGAGTATCCACTCTGACCAACATTTGGTATCAAAGGATTATTTTTGTTAAAGGATTTTTGACATACTCTTTTTTTAACTGTGATTTTAGTTTCATCATTAAGGATCATAAATTTCTGTTAGTTTACATTTTATCTCTTGAAAATTTCTTTTCTAAAAATCTAGATATGGATAATACACTAGAGGGTGATTCTACTAAACAACCACCTTTATTCAATGGCACCAACTATGCCCAGTGGAAACTGAAAATGAAAATTCATTTAGAGAGTATGGTTATTGATATCTGGACTGCTATAGAGTCTCAATATAAAATACCAGAAACCAATATAACAACTTGGGATGAACCTATAAATACTTCTTACAATAATAACTGTAAAGCTATGGATGCTCTCTATTGTGATTTAGGAATTTATGTGTTTAATAGAATATGTTCTTGGAAATTGGTAAGATTATGATGTATAAAGAAGAGCGCAATGTGAAAAAGTAGGAATATGATGAACCTAAGAGAAAATCTGTGGCATTCAAGTCTACTGCTTCTAAGAGAAAAGACAAGGATAAAATATATGTACCTGCTGAAAGTTCAACCAGTGAAGATTCCAATTCAGACAGTGGTACAGAAATGGCTCAAATAGCCAGGAGATTCAATAATTTATATAGGAAGAAGAAGTTATTTTGGAAATCTAACTACAAAGGAATGTATGACCACAAGGGAAACATGAAAAGGGATTGGAAGAAAGATGACAAGGATGATGAAATAGTTCAATATGAGTGAAAAAGGAAATGACACATCAAGGATGACTGTGCAAAATTGAAATTTAAGAAGTAATATGATTATAAAGACAAGAAGTACAAGAAAGCTATGAATGCAACCTGAAGTGCTTCGGAAGATAGTACAAGTGAATCTGATGTTTCTAACTCTTAAAAGAATCGTTCCAACATGTTCTTTATGACTAATACCTCTGAGGTACCTTTTTCCCTTGTTCTGAATGATTATTATTCTGGAAATATCAGTGATTCAGACAATGGTGATAAAATGTATAAGGATGAACGGTTTGAATATTGTAACATGCTGGAAGAAACATGAAATGAACTTAAATACAAATATAAGTCATTAAAGAAACCGTATTCTCTTACAGTCACTGCTAAATCTACCTTTGATATAGAAAAAGAAAAGAATTCTCAACTGTTAATGGAAAATACTGAACTTAAAATTTCTAATGAGAAACATAGAAAGGACTTAGAAACATTCACAAAGGGAAAAGATACTCTAACTAAAATGTTAGGAAATAATGTTTCACCTAAATACACTAGTTGTTTGGGATACTAACCTGGGAAGAGTCAGTTCACTAAAACTTGATTTATCTCTAAGTCTTGACAAAATTCTGCTTATTCTAGTTCTGGAAATTCCTATGCATCAACAAGTTATTTAAATTGTTATAGATCAAATAGAGTTTATCTTTAAAAATCTATTGAGTCTGTAAATTATATGAGACCCATAAGATAAATATGGGTACCTAAAGCTTTGACTGCTAAGCTTTCTGGACCCAAGAAGATCTGGGTACCAAAATCATTTTCAGTGTAAATCTGTTTTGTAAGAGACTTGTTTGAAGAGTTCTCACAAGAAGGTATGGTACTTGGAAAGTGGATGTTCAAGGCCTATGTATAGAAATTATTAATTCTTCAAAAGTTTAATAATGGTTGATGGACTCCATGTCAGCTTTGGTGGTAATTCTAAAGGAAAAATCATCGGCTTAGGCCAGATTGGTAACCCTAATTCAGTTTTAATTTCAAAAGTTTTATTTGTTTATGGACTAAATTGTAACCTGTTAAGTATTTCCCAATTATTTGATGATGGCTTTAATGTTAAGTTTGAAAATGATTCTTGTAATGTTTTTAACTCTAAAAATGTTTTAGTATTTTCTGCCTTAATAAATGAAAATGTTTATGCTATGGATATGAATTCTTTGGCTAAGAAAAATGTTACTTGTTTAAATTCTTTTCATAAAGATTCTTGGCTTTAGAACAGAAGATTAGGACATTGAAACATCTATTAACTTATAAAATTTACTAGGAAGAACTTATTTAGAGACCTACTTAAACATGAATTCCCAAATGACAATGTTAGTAATCCCTGACAAAAGGGAAAGCAACATAAAGTTTATTTTAAATCAAAGAAAGAAATTTCTACTTCTCAACCTCTCGATTTGGTTCACATGGACTTGTTTGGACAATCATGATTTTCTAGTTTAAATGGGAATAACTATGTTTATGTCCTAGTAGAAGACTTTTATAGGTATACTTGGGTATACTTCTTAGCTCATAAAAGTGAAGCTTGTTCTTACTTTGTTAAATACTCCAAATCTGTAGAAAATCTTAGTGGAATTAAGATTAAAACCCAGAGAAGTGATCATGGCCGTGACTTTGAAAATAAAGAGTTTGAATCATATTGCTCACACAATGGCTATAGTCACAACTTTTCTGCTCCTAGGAAACCTCACCGGAATGGTGTGGTAGAACAAAGTAATATATAAAACCCTTCATTAAATTTCTAGAACCATACTTAATGAATATGACCAGCCACTTTACTTTTGGGATGAAGCTGTGAATAAATCCTGTTATATTATTAATAGAGTCTTATTTAAAACAGTTCTTAAGAAGACCCCATATGAGTTGTGTAATAATAGAAAACCTAATGTTAGTTCCTTTAGAGTCTTTGGCTGCAAAGTTTTTATTCTTAATACAAAGGATAATCTGGACATGTTTGCTTCTAAAAGTGATGAAGGAATCTTTATTGGTTATTATTTAACTAGAAAAGCCTATAGATTCTTTAATAAAAGAACCAAATGTGTGGAAGAATCTTTTCACATCATTTTTGATGAAACTGATCCACATGAGCCTAAAACCTCTCTTGAGAATCTTGAAGACGATTTGTGTGTCTTGGACCATAATGATAAGTATAAAGATCCTGCTATAAAAAAATCTAGTTATGGACATATTCTAGAATCTACTGCTATATAATCTAAACCTATAAATGAACCTAAAATTTCTAGTCCTACCACTACTAGATCATCAAGGATTCTAAAGAATCATCCTTTAGATGCTGTTGTTGGTAATATTGATGGAGGGACACAGACTAGAGCTTCTCTAAGAAACCAGGTTGAACATCAAGCCTTTCTTTCACAGCTAGAACCTAAAAATTTCAATGATTATATTAATGTTGAATTTTGGGTAGTGGCTATGAAAGAAGAGTTAAATCAATTTGAAAGAAACAAAGTCTGGAAATTAGTTGGCAGACCTAAAGACAGTTTGAAAATAGGCACTAAATGGGTTTTTAGAAACAAAGTTGATGAGTCTAGAAACATAGTTAGAAACAAAGATAGACTAGTTGCACAAGGATATAGTCAAGAGGAAGGTATAGACTACAAGGAAACCTTTTCAAATGTATCCAGATTAGAAGCCATTAGGATCTTACTTTCCTATGCTGGCCATCTGAATTTCAATTTATATCAAATGGACGTCAAAAATGTTTTTCTAAATTGTTTTATAATTGAAAATGTTTTTGTTGAAAAACCACCTTTATTTACTAATCCTCAATTTCCAAATAAAGTTTTTAAACTTTCTAAATCATTATATTGTTTAAATAAAGCTCCAAGAGCTTGGTATGATAGACTTAGTAAGTTTCTTATTTCAAAATGTTTTACTAATGGGATTTCTGATCCCACTCTTTTTATTAAAATAGTTTCTAAACATGTTTTGATAGTACAAATATATGTTGATGATATTATTTTTGAATCTTCTAAACATTACTTTTGTAATGATTTTTCAAAGTGAATGAAAAATGAATATGAAATGAGTTTAATGGGTGAACTCAAATATTTTCTTGGATTTCAAGTTTTTCAAATTGAAAATGGTGTTATTTTGAATCAAAGTAAATACACAAAGGATCATTTAAAACATTTTGGATTGGATAGTATTATGGAGAGTAAAACTCCAATACGTACAGTCTGTAAATTCGATGCAAATGAAACATAGAAACCAGTGGATCAAACCAATTATAGAGGTATGATTGGAAGCTTACTTTACCTTACTGCTAGTTGACCAGATATTATGTTTAGTGTGTGTATGTGTGCAATATTTCAAGCTAACACAAAATAATCTCATTTACATGATGTTAAATGAATTTTTATGTTCCTTAAACATACTGTAAACTTAGGTTTTATTTACCCAAAAGGGAAGTCTGTTGATTTAATGAGTTATTCAGATGCTGACTTTGCTAGATGCATGTTGGATAGAAAAAGCACATCTGGAACATGTCATTTATTAGGAAAATCCTTAGTATCATGGTGCAATATGAAGCAGAATTCTATTGTACTATCCACTATTGAAGCAGAGTATATAGCTGCTGGTAGTTGCTGTGCACAAATTCTATGGATGAAACACACTCTTTTGGACTACGGATATGTGTTTATGAATTTTTCTATCAATTGTGACAATAATAGTGCAACAAATATCTCGAAGAACCCTTTGTATCACTCTAGGACAAAACACATTGATGTAAGGCATCATTTCTTGACAGATTATTACCAAAAGGGTGATATTATTCTTGAGTTTATAGGTACTGAACATCTATTAGCTGACATATTCACTAAACATTTGAGTTCAGATAGGTTAAGATACATTAGACATGAGTTAGGTATGTTTATCCTTGATCGGTAGCTAACCTCACTGATGTAAAATTCTGACCGATGTAAAATCCTCACCAATAAATCCTCACCTATAAATCCTCACCGATGTAAATTCTCACCGATAAACCCTACTGATGAGTGCGTTGTTTTAAACTTCTGTCTACCACGAGAATCTGAATCATTTTTACTTTATCTTATTTTATTTATTTATTTTATGATCCATAAATTATAAAAACTATGTCATTGCCACTTCTCAATCCACTGAGCCTCAAACCATGAACCTAAAACTTTAGCTCCTGAATCTCTTGATAACCCTAAATCCCTCGACCCAGCGATGGAAAAAACCAAACATCCTACCGTTAGATATGACACTGTTGAGCCGAAAGCAAAGAAGCAGAAGACTGAGCAAGAAGAAAGTGGTAGTGTTACTATAACTAGGTCAGGGAGATGACCAGTTAATCCTCATCTATATAATAGAGTCATTGTGATTGAAAAGAAGCTATGCGTAGAAGGTTTGCTTCCTAGAAATTCATTAGTGATCAAAGTGCATGAAGACCAAAAATGGGTGGGGTGTTTTTCGAACAATAATGGTCCTTACATTCCAAAGTTAGTGAAAAAATTTTATGAGTCTGTAACCATTGAGAAATATGAGAATGAAAACCGAGTGACTTCGTCTGTGAATGGAAAGGAAATTTCATTTTCATCTGTACAATGGGATGAATGTTTGAATGTTCCACATGATGTTGTATCTCGATATGTCTCGAGAGCTATGCCTCCTACTAGTGACATTTCCGATTATGAGACTACTTTGGAAGAGCTGACTGGTGATGGAAATCAAAGACAATAGTTGCTGTAGAAATCGATGGAGAGAACAGAATGTTGTTCAAATTTGTTCAATTTGTCATGATACCGAGGAGAGGAGACTTTGCAAATTTGAGATATCATGATATCAATCTCCGGCACCTCTTAAGACATTGTGTAACGGTGAATTTGTGCAGATTGTGGATGATCCAAATGGAAGACCTAAGAAGGGCGAAATCAATGACAAATGCCCTATTCTTTTCTAAGTTAATTTCTATAATGATCAAGGTAAAAGGTGTTGATGAGTCTCAAGATGAGATAGTAGTAGTAAAGAATAACTTTTGTATCACATACTTCGTTTGCAAATACATGAGGATAAATTGGAATCCTTGGAGAGGAGAATGGGTCAATGATGACCAGAAGTTGTATGAAAAATTTAATCCTGTGAATTATCCTTCAAGACCTACGGATGTGAAGAATTCAGGTCTGGGACCTGATGAAGAGGAGCCAGAATACAGTGATGATTCAGAAGAGGAAGATCCCTATGTTGATGTATGAGGAAACCCTGACTTACCTCCTAGCCCAGCTCTTGAAAATCTAGATCAAAATAAATCAGATATGGATGAAGCTACTTTAGAGGACGTTGAAGTGGCTGCTGTATAGAATGAAAGAGATACTCATGAAAGTGAAGCAACTCTGTCAGCTGATTTGAGCCTTAGTCTAGTGATTGGACAATATTTATTACCTTATAAGGTTGAAAATGATGTTACAATACCCTTGCCTATTTTTGAAGTCCCTCTAGTTATTGCGGAGAAAGAATTGATAGTAAGAAGATTCTATTGAAAAAGGAAGACCTACTGAGAATGCTGATGAGAATGTTTAGATTCTATTTGGGGATGCACCAGTTGAGGGGGATCATCAAACCAGGTATGGAAGGGTTATAGTGGCTATTAATATTGATTATTGGGAAGAAGAACCAGGTTTTGTTGTTTGTGGTTTAGACTATCTTGATTATGAGAATGAAGAATCTCTAAATAGACCAAAAATCATTTATGATGTTGAGACTGAGTTGCTACCTGAAGATGTGGTCAGAATGAATGACCTAGATACTTTGAAGAAAAAGCGTAAGGACAGTTTTATGGAATAAGTAAAGAAGATGGATGTTTCTCTGGTCTCTTCAGTTCAATCGATCGTGACTGACTCAGTGGTCAGTTTAGCATTTGAAAGAGCATATGTTGCAATTTCACCTGCTGATATGATCACCAGGGATGATCTGGAATACTAAAAGGATGATCTAAAAGAATATTTTAGTGCCTTAGTGGCTGATATGAATCATTGTTTTTCTAAATAGATGAGTATGTCGGAAAGATCTTTTGAACTCTCTCTCAGTTGCAATCTGTCATCCTTTATGGCAGAATTAGTGGAAAAAGTTAAAGACTACCAAACTCAAATATCTAGACTAGAGGAAGATCTTGAAACTCTAATGAAATCAGTTATCTCTTTGTAATCTTACATGAGTTCAAAATCCCATGAAGACAAGGACTTAGCCTATGTCAAGAGTGTTGTATGTCAGATGGTTTCAGTGTTCAAAGGTTTTTAAACCTCCATGAAAGATCATGTGAAAACCCAGGATTCTCAAGTCCAAAATCTTATCAGTGGGATGACCAAAAACTCCAAGGAAACAATTACCTTCATCATTGGTGCTGTTTCTCCTAATCCCTCAGTGGATTGGGATCAAATTTGAGCTATGATAATGGAGTAGCTTGGTTCACCATCAACTAGTGCCTCTGTGGTCTCATCATACCAGATGAAAGTTGTGCTTTCTACTGAAGAGTTATCGAGAGAAATAATGAAGATAGTACAAGACTACATAATAAAAGTATCTTCTTCTCAGAAAGAATTGAATGATATGGTGGACTCTTATTTCTCTATGATTTTCACCAAGCATCAACTCAACAATCATTTCAAACTTCTAATCGAAAAACTAAAATTACCTCAGGTCAATCAAGCCTTCAAAGAAGTAGTTAGAAAACTAAGGGAATTGACTCCAGGGTTGGAAAAATTTATTAAGAACAAGGATGAATTCATATCTACTATGGAGAGAGGAGGAGAAATATTTATGGATTTCCGAAATTTGTTTCTTCCTTTTTTGCATGTTGATGCTAGGCCAGTGATTATACCTCCAGCCTTACTTTCCTTTGCCTCTACTGCTTCTCCTATTCAGATGACTCCGGCCCATGAAATTCAAAGCCTCACCCCTATGATCACTCAAAGAACTCCTCAATACAGTCCAGGCAAAATGTTAGTGGCATAGCCTCCTGTGATCATCTATGGAATTCCTAAGCCTTCACCAGCATCCTCACCTCCTGAATCCTCTTCTGAACCAAATGGAACATCTCACATTGAGGATGTGGATTGATCAAGTGGCTAAGATGTTTGATAGTAATCCCTTGTATTTTGTGTTTTGTCTTTACGCAAAATTTAATACAAGTGGCTTTCTTATATTTTCTCATTTGTTTCCACATCTCTTTGTTGTTTCCCAATTTTTGATTATCACAAAAGGGGAGAAATATTTTACCCAGATTCTACAAAGAGGGAGAAATATTCACCCAGGGGGAGAAGTCATAAAGGGAGAATAATTAATGGGTAGAATGTATCAAAGGGGGAAAATTTCTCTAAGGAAGAGCTATCATGCTTTTCCCCTCTAATAGAAGTTCTTTTACTTTCATCCTCTTATATCATTTCATTTAATTCTCTAATACCACTAAATCTTACCTCTGATATCATTGAATTTTCATTTATCTCTGATACTATCACATTTAATTCTACCCTTGAAAAATTATGTTCTATACCATACTTTTTTCTCTGAGAAAATTGAATTCATTGTTATATCCTATGATATAATTATTCACTATTTTAAAATGATAATATCATAATTGTGAATAAAAAAAAGGAATAGATTGTTGACCTCACCTGTTTTGATAATCCCAATTATTCTTTTACATACCCTTTGATAATCCCAATTACTGTTTCTCTATATTTTAATTCTCTTAATCTATGATATTCTATTATCAAGATGATAATAATATTAAAATAATCCTTGATATATGTCAATCAATGTTTATCCATGATTGTATATGTTATGAAGTAATTCTAACTCAATTGTATGTGTTTTGCATAAAAACAGATAAGTGTAAGTCACTGATCTTTGTGTAGCTACTGATAAAGAGCTACCGCTAATCAGTCTACCGATAGACTTAGTCTACTGATAGATAGAATCACCAATACACAAAGGTCACCGATATGTATAGAGCTACCGATGTGCATGTCTACCAGTAGTTACCAAAAGAGTAAGTCTACAGATATGAGAACAGACAATCACCAATAACCAGAGCTACCGACAGACAAACCAGAGTTACCGACTGACAAACCAGAGCTACCGACTGACAAGTGCTACCAATAGACAGAAGTCTACCGATAGAGCCAGTTCACAGATAGTTATCGATAGAGTCTGTCTACTGATACAAGTGCAAACATCTATCGATGCACGAAGCTACTGATCTACCGATACAAGTACAAAATAACTGATACTTTGAGCTACCGATAGAGTAAGTCTACCGATAGAGGGAGTTACTGATACCTAGAGCTACCTACATAAAGAGCTACTGATGCATGTTTATTAAAGCTACCGATGGAAGGACTGCTACACAAAATTCATCGTACTCATCAACAACAGAAGGCTACTAATGAATGACTAGCAAGTAAAACTCTATACTCTAAATTATATTTTTTTATTAAGATAATGGTTAAATTTGTTTTTTTAATGCAGTTAATGATATTTAATGATCTCGGTTTCCATGTTAGAAAACCGTAACTCATACACATGAAAAAGGTGATCATTTCTTTTTGTCGGAGCTGAAATCTATAAATGGAAGGAAAGAGAACACTGCAAAAGGAGATACAAAAAAATTGGTGTGGTTTCATCGTGATGAAATAGCAAGAACCAAGGAACTAACAAGACACACGAAGAGTGAAAAAGAAAAAGGCTCATCAACATTCAAACATGGTGAATTCACAAAAGACTTCATCCATACTCCAAAAATTCTGGATATACTTGAAGAAACTCTTCTGATGGAAACCACAAGATGCATCTTGAGTGAAGATATACATCAATCACTTCATGCACTGAAGCTGATAAGTTGTACCTGGAACAAGGATAAAAACGACACTCTGTTTTTTAGAGAAAAACCAGAGAAGGACTCAGAAGCATTTCAGACCAACCAAACGAGTCCAGAACTGCACTGCTAATCACTAATGCTCTTCTAAACTCATTCTCACCTACTTTAGTGATTCTTTCGTTTACTTATCGAGTAGTGTGTGTACCCTGTTTATTTTACAAACACACTGTCTCCTGAGATAAACTGCTGGATTCATAAATCCTCACTCAAACTCCGTAACTCTTTTATTTATCATTGCAGATACTGGTAGAGTCCGAGTAAGACCTAGAAAGCTGTGAGTTGTTGCTTGTGTCCCACAAAGAACTGTGGTAGAGGTCTCAGTACCTGTACAGTGTACTCATTGTTGTTTACCCCGATATAGGGTGTGGATCATTTTATATAAATTATTGAGAGGGCTAAGTCTCAGATTGATACTGAACCTCTTGGTTACATCTGATGTGCATTTTAGTTTAAATCATAAGTATACTATATATATATATATATCATATTCCGCTGCTAACGACATTAAAATACAAAAATATTTTACAGCTACTTTGATAGTTAAATTAGCATGTGTTTATACTTATTGTAAACCAGTAAGTTAGTTAGAAAAGTTAATTTCATCTTTTGATCGAGTTAACTGAGTCCTAATCAGTCTTTGAGAAACTAATTGAACATTTACACTCTGTATAAATTCACTATAGTTTAACATTATTTTTAAATTGGGGGATTTTAAGAGAAATATTTTTTACAGAAATTTTAATTGGAACTCAATTCACCCCCCTCTTGAGTATCCACTCTGACCAATAGTACCCAATGTTTTTCATGTTTCAATGTTGAGTATGTATATTCAAGGACCATATCAAGTATTGAGTCCAGAAAAAGTTCAGTTGGAAGAGAATCTTTGTTATGAGAAATAACCAGTCTGATTTCTTGTCCACAAAGAGAATGGGTTGATGAATAAGGTAATTAATTAGGTAAATGTTTTTTTGGAAACCATACATGGTTGAAGAGGCAACATCGTAATCTAAAAATGGTATGAGTTATTAATACCCTCACTTATTTGATAGAAGAATATTTTTTCGGGGACACAATTCCCAAAAGTTGGGAATGATGTTGGATCCCAAGTATTTATTGAATAAGACGCATTTATTTCTATTAATATTTATGAATATGAAATTATTTTTATTCTAAAGGGTATTCTACATCGGATATCGAAGTCAATACAAAACAAAAGTTTTCTTCAAAATTATTTATTCCAGTAAAGTTTATGTTATACAAAAATTAATATTAATGTATTATTATTTTAAGTTGTAGTGAACACCTATCCTTTTATAGGCGAAAGTAAATAGAACTAAATAAAATATTATTATTCATTTTATTTAAATGTCATTAAATTTATCAAATAAATTTTATAGGCTTAGAAAATGAATGAATCTAATTTTAATCCCGAAATACTCTATCATATTTAATTTGTCAGTTTACCTACTTTTGATGGAAAAAAACATTTTATATGTAATTTCATTCACTTTTATATGCAATAAATGACCAAATAACTTTCATCTACAGATGTTGGACATTAAAATTTACTTTGGAAATTCTTTTGTTAATTTTCTGATAATGTTCATTTTTTAATGAATAATGAAAAATTCAGATTTTTAAGTCAAAAATACGTTTTCATATAATGTATTTAAATAGTTATATATTAATTTTAATTTGTTTTAAATTTAAATTTTTATTATATTTATATCATTTAATCCAATTTTTGTCATTTTTAGTAATTTTACATTTTTATTGGACATTAAAACATTTCAATCATTTGATAGTATTATTTCTTATAAACTTTATTTTTGGTTTCGACAAAATGAATTAATATTAAATAAATAAATTCAACTTATATGTTCTAAATTTAGAAAATTGGCTTCCATATTTGGAGTCAGGTTGTCTTAATTGTTTGAAATGGTATTTTTTATTTTCAGACATTAGGAATAGTAACTTTAGTAATTATATTATTTAGCATGATTAATGGGTAAAAATAATATTATAAAAATATTAACCTATCTTAACACATGTCCTAATCCTATTTTCTGAAATATGTTCGACCTTATACATCTTTTGGTCGATTTTGGGACCCCATCGATCACCATGGGTGCGAAAATGGCATTTTATAATAATTAATTTAAAGTAAAAATAAATATAACATAAATATGTATGTTTCACAAAAACAATTTTTCTAGAGTTATATAAGTTATATAATTGACTATAAATAGTCATTTAAAATTTAAAAATATTTCCTATATCATTTTATTTTAATTATAGATTTTATACATAAAAAAAATATATATTTATGGAAAACTTATTATGTAGTGATTACCTTATTAATAAATGATTTAAATAAATGTGATTGTAAATAATAATATAAATGTATTTTAAATATTTTAATGAAATCAATGAATTTTATGGAAGATAATTACTTTTTTGATTTGAATAATTATTTTGAATATATCATGTTTTTCTACATTTTTAAAATTCATGATATGTATAGTATAAGAATTGACATAAATGAGTTTTTAAAACAAATTTAATTTTATTAAATGATATAATAATCCTAAAAAATTATCATTCATCGAAATGACTTTGATAATGATGAAAATATAATTAATTCACCACTTTGTGTTCTATTGTAAATTTATAGTATCTGCATTAACTATATAGTATGGATATACAAGAAGACTTCGGAAAGAGTTGTTATATAAGGGTTAAAGAAAAAATGATAAGGATATATTTCTGACCTAGACTTGTCTAGAATCTATTATTTGAGAAGTTTGAGAACAAAATTTATCTTATATTTGAAATAAATTACACTGGTACCATTTTAAACAGAATATTCTTTTATAATAAAATAATATTTTTATACCTTCTGAATGTGCCCCTCCTCCCTCTTATAAAAGGGAATCACCTATACCCATTAACACACACCTCTTAAGCCTCTTTGATCATCCAAAAAATACTCAAATAAGCTCCCAATATCCATAACATCCTTCTATAATCCTGATCATAGACATAAGTCAATTCAATAAAGCCTTTTGGCTCAAATAATCTGGAGTTACCCGATTTAGAGGTAACAACATCTCTCATATATATATTTTTTTCATTCACCACTCACTATTATATGATTATTCAATGATTAAAGAAAAAACTAGTATCCTTTGTATAAAAGGATTTGGTTATGAGAATTATTGAAACTACACTTACACACACCTTGATATAATTGATTCAAACATACTGTTTCTGTGTATGAAGAACTACTGCCTAATGAAACGATGATTGTTCAATTTTTCCTATACAACATCACTTTCGAGAAATTATGATGGAAAATTATTTATATATGAAATTTTTTTATATTTTATTAATTATTATGTTTTTTTATTTATGTACCTTTATGCTTTCCGTAATTTTTAAATATGCTAATTTCATTTTAGGAAGTCCGGACTACCACCCCCTAAAAGTGATATAATGATTCATTCCATACATGAAACATATAACAGATGTTGATAATGAAAATTTGTAATGTATTTGAAATATTATATAATACCAGAACGTTAATATACCAATTTATCATTATGTTTTCATTACGTTATATAAGAAAAACAAATGAACATTACCTTCATGCGTACATACGGCTCATCATCTCCATGAACGGTGAATTTCAATTATTTTCAAAAAATGTTTTGTACTATTATAAATATATATATAAGATATATATTATATTTAAATCATTAATATCATTCTATAGATTATCTTCATTCGAATAAACAGATGATTTTCCACAAAACAAGTGCATTTTTTACTCAAGTACGGAATATGGACAAAAAGAATGATATTAGCATAAATATTTAGGAAACGATTTTAACCTGAAAATATGTGATATAAAAGTAATAATAATCATGAAAATTGTTATGAATAAAGAATAAATTAGCTTAATTTCATTATTCAGGATGAATAGGGAACATAAGTGATGTGTAAGACAAATGATAAGAGATTTCATATCAGTCTTCATTCATTGAGACATATTTTGATGTTATATACTATAATATCTATCCAATTCTCATTGGATTGAGAGTACAACAGGTCATTACTAGGCCTTAAAAGACATCCCCAAGACACCAATAGCTTGTAATAAATACCGAAGGGTTTCAAATATAAGTTGGGGGATGATTTAACCTTTATGAAATAAACCCATAAACCAACCATAACCAATCAATCATTATATGATGCATGAAAAAATGAAAGACCAATAAAAACTTCATTTATATCAAACTACATCAAAGTACACAACAACGGAAGACAAAACTAAGAATCAAAGTACAAAACAGATGAATAACTCAAGACTCTCAAAAGACACTCCAACTCCATGGCCCATAAGCTCCATGCTCTACAACATCTCCCAAGAATCACCATAAGCCACTAGTAATAAAATGCTTTACCTTAACCTGTGTCTCGGAATAATACATCTGAAAAATGACCAACGTGCCAAATCAGGGGTGAGTAAAAAACTCAGCAGGTTTCCCCAATGAATTCCCCACTCACACGAGTAGGATAGAAGAGTTATCCATATTTATATAAAAACAGTTATATTATAAATTCTCTCAAATGCAGTTTATTACTAAATATAAACAAGTTTTCAAAACCATTCATAACCAAAGGCATTCCAAGAGCAATTTAAACCAATTTTCTAGCAAGTTATTTTTTCAGAAAAATAACCAAACATGCTTAAGAACCATTTCACTATCATTGCTTTTTGGAATACCCAACCATTTCCACAAACCCATGCAACCAACCATGCATGCTACCTAGAAGAGGGGAGAAACCCTAACCCTTATACATCCCAACCATTTTGGACGAGACATCTTACCCTTATCCAACCCAAATTCACATTAATGCTTGATGGGAGATATCCCTAACCCTTATCCATCCCAACACGAATGGGGGAGAACCCTAACCCTTATCTGTCCCGAATGCATTATGAATTTTTGATGGGGGAGAGCCCTAACCCTTATCCATCCCAACACTGATGGGGGAGACTTCTAACCCTTATCTATCCCACATGCCCCTGAACACACACAACCATCATGTAAAAAACCAAGTGTGTTCAATCAATTCAAACCATTTCAATGAAAAACCATTTTAATTCCAAATCATATCAATAAACCTCCTTTTTTATTGAAAACATAATCAATACACGTCATTTCAGTCTCAAAAAATTTTAAATAAAACACCATTTTTTAACACAAATTTTTCATCAAACTATCTACAATTTCAGAAAATCTATAATTTAAAATCAACATTTTAAATTCCACAATCCGAATCACATTTCCGAACAATTCACCAAGATTTCACTATCTCATAAAAACAATATATCATCACTAAAAAATATTTATTCTATGATTCTCACAATCTAATCCATCCAAATAATCCAATTTGAATCTAATCCAATCAATTCTAGAAATATTATTTGAGAGTGAATCCTCATACCTCAAAGGTATTGACGAAAACCACAACGGTCAAAAAACGCTCATGAAAACCCGGTCGATTTGGCAAGGATCCTCCATAGATCTCTTCTCCTAACACAACCAAGACCAAATATCTTCATATTTGTCATCCACACACTTATAAATACCCATAACGGGTTTAAATCTAAGAAACTAAGAGGAGATGAGAAGTATATCTAAGTAGATTTATGAAACCAAACCAGAACAATCACATTCTTCAAGAATCCGGCTTTAATTCATCAAGAGTTGCCTTCAGATCGCCTCCAGAATGATGGGATAACCCTCCTTGACCTCAGGAGAACCAAAATCCCATGTTAGGTCCACTTAAGAGATTAAATGAGGCACTTAGAGGCAATAAACGAGTAAGATCCACTTTTAAATGATTTTATTTAAGTGGTAGCACGGTTAGTTCACATGGTTTGAAAAACCGTACGCTAATAGTGCATTAGCTACTTCCTCATCCACCCTTCTCGCATGGTTTGGCCACATGGTTAGACAAATTGTGTGCCACCTCTGCGGAAGCTACTGCCTCCAAGACCAACTATGCAGAGTTTGACCTTATGGTTTAGAATAACGATGTCCTGCCCCTGTGACTTCCCCTTTTTCCACAAAACATCATTCCAAGTTCCCCCAAATCTTCTATTCGTCACCCTTATCATTTAAACATCTAAAAGCGTCAATAACGGGTTACTTACGAGAAACTGATGGTACTACATACACTTCCTTCTTTTATACGGTGTATAATTATACCATTTTTTAATTAATTTAATTCAATTTAATTCGAATTAAATCTTTTTCTATGAAGCAATAATGTAAATGATAAAATGAATGATTCTTTTCAATGAACGTGGAATGAATGGACTTTCCACCAATGTGAGTATTATTTGATATTTGGAATCCTTAAAATTTCATAATTTATTTAAAAGGAAAATAAATACTATATTACCATTTTCCATAATTTGGAATTGAAACATGTTTTTAGAATTGATTCATCATTTCAACTTATTGAAATGATATATTGTGATTGCAATGTGGAATTCATATATTTCCTCTTTGATTGATTTCAGTTCTATGAATATTTAATGGGTCTTGGGAATTTTTTATGGTGATGGGTTGTTATTTGATAAACAAACGGCGGGTAAGCCCTAGAAAGCACTCCAATGCCTTTGGTCACATGATGGAAGAAAACATTAATGTTTATCTTAATAAATCTCGGGAATATATTATGATGGGTATTCCAAATGTTACTACAAATGTGGTTGTGAAAGATACATTGTAAATATGTTATAGATGCCACAAGTTACCTTTATGATTTATGATTTCAATGTGTTATTCATAAGAATTATGATTTCATGATGTATGTTCTTGATCTTATATTTTATGATTGAAAAGTTTTATTTCATTGATCTATATGTATTAATTGATTAATGTTTTTTCCTTATTTTATATACCATAGTTAGTATTTTATGCTCATCCCATATTTTTGAAATGATTTTCATATGGTGTAAGGAAGGGTAAATGAAAATAAGAATTCAGAATAATTTATATCAATAAAATAAATCTCATATTATTTAAGGCATTTTATATTTTGTGATTGAATTTGATAGAGTAGAAGGGCATAATTTGTAATATTTGATATTTAATGTAGTTGTAATAGACTAGTCCTCTAAAACCATAATCTTGAAAAGATCCACGCTGTGAATTCTGGACATAACTAAAGAATAAATAATATTTATGGTTGGGGCATTATAGTAATTTTTTAGGATTTACAGAACAATTATTTTGTAAAAAACCATTAGCTTGTAAAAATAACATTCTTAAAATCAATATATTATAGGAATATTACCGAGATGCATTTAAAAATAACAATGGAACCATGTAAAGGATATTTTAATAAAAATAATATCTATTATGGTGGTATAAGTCATTTGTGTGGTAAGTGTAAAAATAATATTTCATTCAAACCTTTCATAGTAACATCCTCCCTCAAAAAAGGAAAAGAATAATCCTTATAAAAAATTATATAAATTAAAAATTTTATAAAAGTGAATATATTAAATCATTTTTCAACATTGACAACATTTATAATAACATTTTAACAAATCTATATTCCATGAAAAAAATATTCTATAAAATATTGAAATATAATCCTTGATATTGTTAAAAGTATTTTTTATGTAATAGTATTACAAAGATATATGAAACAAATACAACCAATTTTATTTCTATAAATGAGAATAATAATATAAAATATATTTTATTTTCTATAAATACATCATAAAATTATATAAATGGAAATATAAACATGATCAATCCCAAATATGTATGAGATTGTGAAATAAACCATTTCATGAAGATTGTCGTAATTTATAAGTATAATTTAAAAACAATTAATAAATTTAGATTTATTATGATTCCATAACATAATCATATAATACATATATTATAATAGATGATCTTCATATTTTTTAAATACATTATTATTAAAAATTATTTAATAAAATAATAATTTTATCACTTTAATTGTTTAGTTTGTCATGTATGTTTTGGTTTTTTTGTCTCAATTCTGAAATAATTTTAATTGTTTACGAATAAAAATATTTTTAATCAAGATATAAGTTTCATATACATTCATTTTATACATTGTTTTCATCATTTATCAATGGTGTAAAAAAATAATAACATCACATAGTTAATATGGTTGTTGACATGTATGCATGAGTGTAGTCATCATTGTTTTAACATGTTTTTTAATAAGAAGGTACATAATACATGATAGTTAAAAAATTATAATTATTTCATTATAATGGCATATAATTATTAGTTATATTTTTATAACCATCCATCTAATGTTTTTATGAAAAAAATATTTACACCATTATATAGATATCGTAGGTCGTACATATGAAAGAGAAAATATATAGTTTTCCATATTATGTTAAGAGTTTGAGAATTACTGTTCAATAAATAAAATTTAATAATAGTATAAATATGGTATTTATTACATTTTATTGATGAATAAAATACATTCATTGAATATTGAATAATTTATTATCACTGAAATAATCAGAATGAATGGTTACCTCTTCTTTGAGAAACCACAAATTTTTCCGTGTAAGCCTTATTATGTTAGATTAAGATGAATCAAAGAAGTGAAAGAATGGAGTTGAGGAATCATGACTGGTTTTGGGGATTATAATTCTTATGATATAATTCTCATTGTTTGTGAATAATAGTGGATAATTTGATCAGCATTATAAGTTGGAGGAGTGAAAACTTATAATTACATTGTAGATTAAAATAAAATTATTTTATTTTATGCATCATGTGGAAGACAATGGAAAAGATGTATAATTATAGATAATTAACATTAGAAATATAAAAAAAATTATATACTATTATGTTTTATTTAACACATATCTATTAGTTTAACCCATTTTAATGTTATTTTAACCCTAAATATGCTCACAAAATTTTAATATTTTTACTATTCACAATATCAAAAAATATATTGACCTTATTAAGTAATATTTAAAATAATTATTAATAATTTTAAATATTTTCCAAAATGTTAAATTATAATAATGTATAATAAATATATTTTAATGTATCTGGCCGAATTCCATCAAAAACAAATTTAAGAAAATATATATTTATAAGAAAAAATTTATTTTTCTAAAAAAATAATATATATTTATTATTAAATATAGTGTAATTACTTTATGATAAATAAAATATTTTGTTAATTTTTTATAACAAATTAAATATTAAATTTATCATGTATATACATAATTAGTTGAGTAGAACTAAAAAACAGTTCTTATTTAAATGATGAAATTTCTTAGATATCATAAATATTAAGAGGATATTATTAATTTCAGAAATATATTTTCATAAAAAGTATATGTCACGACCCGTCCCGTTGGGGCCCTTGCTGCAACTCCCCATGACCGCCTCCAATAGGCCATGGGTTGGTGACTAGCACCGAGTAGGAATATCTCTAACATGGGAGGCATTGCCGATATACCTGTACACACACACACACACACATCTCCAAGACAACAAGTTGACAAGTAAGAACTACTGAAAAAGGAAAACAATGCATACACTAAAAATCCCAACCAACAGAGAATGAAGGGAAAGTAAAGTATAGTAATGTAAAACCCTGGTCCAAAAGTACAAACCGACCAAAAGAAAGTCCGCGACAAAGTCCAACCTGAAAAGAAAGGTACAAGGATTACAATCCATAGCCGTAGGAATACACCTCAGCCAGCCTGATCTTACATAGCACCATCAAGTCCAGGTCCACCTAGAAACCATTCAAAGGCTCTCTCTTCTGCACAAGGCCAGACATGTGCGGGAAAAGCCCGTGAAAGGTTTTGTATAACAACACCCAGTAGGATACCCCGAAAACTAAAAAGGAATACAACAAATGAAATAACACAAAGGAATGATGCAATCATCTCTATATAGTATATGTTTGCAGAACATATATAACAAGAATATCCATATATACTCATATGCAATCGACTATCGTGAAACCACCAATAATATCCAGCTCGAAGATTCCAATAAGCACGTAACCACGAGAAAATACTCCTATGTAGGAAGAAAGATACGATGCACACGTTCTGGGAGAACTCACTCCTCGAGTACAGAAGAAAGATAAATGATCCGTTTGATGAGGATTACAACCAATAGCTATGGGATTATTTCAACAACTCTGTCTGAACTAACCTACTAAGTAGAGGATTCGAGCCTGGTAAATGTAGGTCACGTCAATATCTATAAACTATACCTATGGTACCATGAAGGAATAGAGTATCCGACTCTATGTATCACAGTGGGGATTCCAACAACTCTATTAAGGAATTCTTACTGATGGGATCAAACTCATGTATGCAGGAAATGATACCAAAATCCTTTAAGGTAAAGATAAAGGGGACGAACACTAATGAAACAAGTCCATGTCACAGAAGACAATTGGCTCAATCCATGAGTAAAAAGATGACACGACATGTTGTAGGGTCAAACTCTGTGTTCCTTTACTCTGGGTACTTCCCGTGTAAAATGTCCCTTGTCTTAAGGCTTGTCGTATAAAAAGTAACTACACTACATGTAGAAGGATTATACGTCGTGTCCGGTTGTCTGGGTTTCATTCCGTGTATGCTGGACAAGTTCCTTTACATGGCCTCAACCTGTGTCACCCTTCCCGTGAACTAGAAGACTGGGTATCCCATGTATCTGGCCAGGCCTGGCTGGGGAATGGTATACACGTCGTGTTCTTGGCCATGTACCGAACCCATGTCCGTGTACTCCTGGAGTACACGCTTGAGGGTCTGCCGAAGAACACATGCCATGTCACACATACTACATGCCATGTAGTTGAGATTTCACCAAAATCACTAACCTCTTCCTCGCGGCTCGTCTGAACCACCGAATTCATGATCAGTCATCCGTTTTCCCCGAAACTCGAGATCTCAGGTCTCCTCGTCATCGTGATGGTTAATCAGTGGGTTTTGGGCCGTCGATCGGCTCTGAAATACGATTCTGGTCACCTGTGCGGAAATCGTTCGAAGAATGATATCTTCCGATCCACTTTGATCCATCCATCACCATAGTAGTCTCACCTCCGTGGGGTTGTCCAGATGCCAGATCATCAATTTAAGATCATTGTGTCGCACAACGGATGCACAAAGATCCATCGTTCATATCTCCATGAGGAACATGTATAACACACATGAAAATGTGAGAAATCGGGGAATAGAGGCACAAGGAATTGAGAGGGACGAACCTCGATTGATTTTCGTGTCGATATTGGTTCATCACCATTATAATGCTAAACGAAACAAAAATAACCTTCAATAATCAAACCCCAAAATCCCCGCAAAATACTCATCCCGCAAAAACGGTCGACCTATAGGCTAAACTATTCGTGGATTAGTCCGTGTTCGTTGAAGGAATCATAAATGGGAATGAAATCACAACGATATGAAATTCCCTCCCTGGATTCGCGGCGTTCGTTGGTGAAGATACGGTCACCGCGTCATCGTCACCGGGGAAACTCGTCAAGAATGTTGTCGCCGTTTTGGGGGTTTCATCCAGAACCTTCCAGAGCCTCCCTGGGAAATTCAGGGTTCTGAGATCTATAACCCTAATCCCTTGCGAAATTTTTACTTAAATATTAAAAATATTTCGCTTTAGAAATATTTAATAAAATATCTTCATTAAATATTTTATTATAGTTTTGTCCAAAAACTGGATTTCACCACTGACCTGCGCCAGCTGATGTTAGGACTCACCTATGGGAAACTCGTTGCTTTGAACGCAACAGTGGCCTCGTATTTCTGATCTGAGAACCCATTCAAGAGATATTCCACTTTTTTAGGAAAACCATATGCACACATTATTTAATTATTTAATTAAATTCAAACATTTGTTCCGGGCTCACCAGGCCTCAGAACTGCACACCGTCTCAGATCCTGGTCTCAAAATAATTCCCATATAAGACTGAAATAATATAGGGAATAAAGTATGAGACGTTACATCCTCCCAACCATAGGGCTTTACGTCCCCATAATGATAAAACAAAGGCTACTCAAAAATATGTGGGTATGGGGCACAGATCAGAGCCTCCCGCTCCCACATGATGTCCTGGAGAAACACGTACTACCACCGGACACACACCAAGGTATTTCTCACCGATGAAGTATATTTTCTTGAAAATCCTCTATCTCCATTGGGTGCTCAGCAACGGTCTCCCCATCATCTATGTTCAGCTCGCCTCAGTCGATAACATTGGAAGGATCATGCACGTAACTCCGTAGCTGCGACACATGGAAGGTGTTGTGTACCCGGTCCATCTGAGGAGGTAGAGCCAAGGGGTATGCCACCTCGCCAAATCTAATCAGAATATGAAAAGGGCCGATGAACCTTGAAGATAGCTTGCCTCCTCATCCAAATATGCGCAATCCCGGTCAAGGTGAGACCAAAAGGAACACATGGTCTCCCTCCTCAAACTCCATGAGCTTCCATCTCCTGTCGGAAAAATACATTTGACGACTCTCTGTAGTCTCCATCTGCTCTTGGATGAACTGCGCCTTATTTGTAGTAGCTCGCACCATCTCTGGGCCCATGAGTGCTAACTCTACTGGGTCAGTCCAACAATGTGGTGACCTTCAAGGTCACCCTTAAAAAGCCTTGAATGGTGCCATACCAATTGTGGGATGATAACAGTTGTTATAAAAAAATTCCACCAGTGGTAGGAGATCCTCCCAGCTACGACTGATGTCATGTATGCAAGCTCGTAGCATAACCTCCATAACTTGGATGGTCTGCTCTGTCTGACTATTAGTATGAGGATGAAACACTGTGCTCAAATGTAACTGAGTCCCAAAAGCTTCCTGAAATCCCCTCCACAAATAGGATGGTAGACGAGCATCAATATCTAAGACGATCGTTGATGGCCCTCCATGAAGTCAGATTATCTTCTACACATAGGGGCATCACAGGCTCTCAGAGGAAATCTTCTCTTGTATGGCTAGGAAGTGGGACGACTTGGTGAGTTAGTCAATGTTCACCGAGATGACATCGTGTCCCTTGGGCGTATGTGGTAAACCCATCACGAAGTCCATGGATATCTCATCCCACTTCCACTCTGGCACCTCAAGGGGCTGAGTAAAACCTGCGGGGACCGGGTGCTCAGCCTTTACTTTCTGAGAAGTTAGCCACCGAGAAACAATCTCTACCATACTCTTCTTCATTACTGGCTACCATAACTAATGTTGGAGGTCCTGATACATCTTCGCTATGCCTAGTTGCACCGCCAATGGAGATGTATGGAACTCCCTCAGAACCTCATCCTGCAACGTCACTGGTACTACTGTACACTCTCTTAGAAAGACAACATGCTCCCCGCCTTTTGAATATCCATCTACAGCATCACCTGCAGATATCTGAGCACGTAGAGTCTCACAGCTAGCATCCTCGAGTTGTGCTTCCCTGACTTGTTGTAATATTGGATGGGAAACAACCATCGACTAAAGGTAATATCCCTCATCTCAATACATGAAGGATAATAGTATAGAGGCCAATTTACTTGTCTCCTCCCCCAGCAACAGCGAACAAGATTTCATGCTGGGATCATCTGCCGCAACATTCCCCTTCCATGGAATACAATTAATCTCAAAGTTGTAATCCTTGTGGAACTCAAGCCACTAACTCTGTCTCAAATTTAGTTAGTTCTAAGAAAATATATATCTGAGACTCTTGTTATCATATTATATGGTAAACCGCTCGCCCATCAGGTAGTGCCTCCACATCTTCAATTTGAAGACTACCGTTGAAAACTCAAGATCATGTTTCACATTTTTCTACTCATGTGGCCTCAACTTACTTGATCAATATGAAATCACCTATTTCTAATACATCCGGACAAAACCATTCCCGGTTCCTAATGCATTGCAGAACACTATGCACTCGACACCCTCTTTTGGTTGTCTCAAGATCGAGGCACTCGTCAGACTCTGTCTCAACTACGAAAAAGTCTACTGGAATCTCTCGGTCCACATGAAAGGTTTCCCCTTTTGTGTCAAAGTTGTCATGGGTGCGGAAATCCTTGAGAAATCAGGAATGAATCTCCAATAATAGCCTGCCAACCCAACGAAACTTCTATCCTCTGTCAAGCTCCAGGGTGGCTCCCATTCTAAGACTACATCTACCTTGGCTGGGTCCACTGCTATGCCATCTGCTGAGATAACGTGTCCCAGAATGTGGACCTCCTGTGTCCAGAAATGACAATTCCAGAGTTTCTCGTAAAACTGGTGTTCTTAGAGTGTGTCCAGAACCATCCATATGTCCCTCGCGTGCTCCTCCTCAGACGCAAAGTACAGAAGGATATAATCTATGAAGTCCACCACGAACTGATCAAGATAGGGATGAATGATCTGGTTCATGAGTCCCATAAACACTTTCGGGGTGTTCTTCACACCGAAGGGAGTCAACAAGTACACATAGTGACCGTAGCGACTTATGAAAGTCGCCTTCGGTATATCCTAATCTCGTACTCGCAACTGGTGATAGCCTGATCATAGATCAACCTTCAAGAACCATCATGCCTCGTATAACTTGTCGAAGAGGACATAAATTCTCATTATTGGATACCGGTTCTTTACAGTCACCTGATTCAAGCATCGGTAATCCACACATGGCCACAAGCTCTCGTCTGCCTTCATGGAAAACAACACTGTGGCCACCTAGGGTGAAACACTGGGTCTCACAAAGACCTTCCTCTACAATTCTTCCAGCTGCACTCTTAGATCATGAAGCTCTTAAGGATCCATCCAATATGATTTTGCTGATATCTGTGTCGTCCTATGTTGCAACTCAATGCATAAATATATCTCATGATGTGGAGGATATCAAGGGACATCATCTGGAAAGAAGTCCTCATACTAATCTGCTAATGCCGGAAACTAGAAACTCATTACCTCTACTGCGCCAAGGGCTAGGCTATCCAACCGATGTGAAATTGAATTTACCTTCCAACACACGAGTCCATCATGAGTTTCTTGGGTCTACTATTCACAAAAAAAGGAGAAACTCATTCCATCACTGCAGACACTCCACACCCTTAGCTTAAAAAAGTCAATCTGGGCATTAATATTGGATAGATAATCCAAACCAGGAATGACATCGTAAGGAATCAACGCTACCACCAAGAGGATTCAATTGAAACTATCGCCTCCAAGGGACAGGTCACATTGTCTAAAAAGGTGTCTGATCTCTGACTCTCTTCTGTAGTCGGTTTTTCTATGTGTATGTGTTGAGTAAAAAGCTCAAATAGAATCTCAAGGTCTCGAACTAGATAAGAAGCCGGAAAAAAATGACAAGAACATATGTCTATCAGCACGAAAGCCAAATTAGAAAAGGCATAGATTATACCTCAAATAATATCGGGAGTACTTCGGTCATAATCCTCCGTAGCTTTTAGTTGTCCCTACCTCTGTCCACCAGCACCCTGAGCCTGGGGTGGACATCCTGGGGTGGTGGTGGTAAAGGGCCAAAACACCGACCTCCTCCTGCTGCTCTCCCAGCTCCTCTACTTCGTCCTCCACCCTGCGGATCTGTCTGCTCCACATGTTACCTCTACTTCTGTGGTCCAGCCACTGCTCCCATGTCAGTAGTACGGCGGGATAGACAATCTTGAGCGATAAGTCCATTTCCATCACATGAGTATCATCAACTCTCTTGAGGATTGATGGATTCACCCTGTGAACCATGCACGATAGATCCTATGTCCTGGGATCTCATTTAAAAACATCTCCCATGCCCGGGTCCCTCACATCGGCTCCCTGCTGCTGAGGCCTCTACTCCTACTCACCCACTACTGACAACTGATGGTTGCCTCTACTCTTCCAAGAATCTCTCAATCACTGAAGCCCACTCGAGCACCCCAATATAAGTTGGAATTCTCATAGGGATGATACTAGCATGGGTATGTATTCACAAACCCCACTCAATTGTCTGAGCTCTAAAGTACTATACCCTGACCAAATCCATCGAGTACCGTGAGAGGTCAGTAAACCTCGATGAATAGTCATCCACTGTCATGGTCCCCTACTGAAGCTAAAGAATCTCCGGTATACGTACTGCTTCCAGGTTAACTAATAAAAAACTCATCTCTAAAGACATGCTCAAATGTTGACCTTGCAAGAGATGCGTCTTCTTGAGTCTGGATAACCAAACTCTACCATCGCCCTGTCGTGCCCTGTAGAAGGCTCGTTGCTAGGATCACCATCTGGTCCGCTGGTGTCCAGAGAAAATTAAAGACTCTAGTCACATCCTCAAGCAAGTCATATGATGCCTGAGGGTCATGCTCGACATGAAACATGAGGGGTCTATATCTTTGAAACTCGTGGAGTGCAATCATCCTTCGATCCTCCTCTACTGGTACAGCAGGCACTAAACACTGCTTCAGAGGTGGTGGAATAACTCGAACACCACCCGAAGGTAAAACTGGGGGATCTGGTCCCTATATCGAAGCTTTATCACTTAGGGTGTCATCCTCATGATCGACCTATTGGATCCTAGAAAGTGTGAATCGTGAAGGCATCCTATAAAGAAACAAGATGTATCGCGGTCAGTGTGTATATTTGGGGAGCTGACACAAGGAGGACATGGAAACCACAACCCATTCCTATATGATTCATGTAAAATTATTTCCCCCATGCAACTAGTGTTCTCGTGTTCTGAGTTGAAAAAAATGTTATTGATGTCCTTGTGTATGGATATGTTGGCCACCCATACCAACACAGGGGTCCCTATCCTGTAAGCCGAAATAGAAGCACTTAACACGATTTCCCCAAACCAAATCATAGCCTCTCGGTCCTAAGGTAGAACCGACCACCTTTGATACCACTTTGTCACGACCTGTCCCGGTGGGGACTGTTCTGCAACTCCCTAAGCCCGCCTCCAATAGGTAAGGGGCTGGTGACTATCACCGAGTAAGCATGTCACTAACATGGGAGGAATTGCCTCTAAACCTATACACACACTCACACATCTCCATGCCTACAAGCAGAAAAGTAAGAACTACTGAAAAAGGCAATGCATTCGTACACAAAAAATCCAAACCAATAGAGTACGATAGGAAAGTAATGTACAATAATATAAAATCCTGGGCCAAAATTACAAACCCACCAAAAGAACATCTATGAAGAAGTCCAACCTATAAAGAACGGTACATGATCTGTAATCCGTAACTCTAGGAACACAACTCAGCCAGCCGGATCTCAATGAGCATCGTACGGTCCTGGTCTACCAATAATCATGTCAATGGCTCACTCGTCTTCATAAGACACGACACGTGTGGGAAAAGCCCGTGTAGGGGTGAGTATAATAGTACCCAGTAGGACAACACGAAAACCTCAAAGGAATTCAACAAAAGAAATTCCACATTGAAAATATACAATCATCTCTACATAGTATATGATTACAGAACATATATAATAAGAATATTCAGATATACACATATGTGATCGACAATCGTGAAACCACCACTAAGATCCATCTCAAATATTCCACTAAGCACATAACTGTGAGAATATACTCCTATGTTTGAAGAATAATATGATGCACTCATTCCAGGAGAACTCACTCCACGAGTACAGAAGAATTATACATGATGTGTCAAATGAGGATCACAACCAGTAGCTATGGGGTGATTCTAACAACTCAGTCTGATCTAACCTACTATGTAGAGGATGGACGTCTGGGTAATGTTGGTCATGTCGATACCGATAAACTATTCCTAGTGTACCAGGAAGTAACAGAGGATCTGACTCTAAGTCTCACAGAGGGTATTCTAACAACTCTATTCAGAAAGTCCTGCTAATGGGATCATACTCCTATATGTATGAAATGATACCAGAAACCATCAGGGGAAAGGAAAAGGGGAAGAACCCTAAATAAAACTAGTCCAACTCACAGAAGAAAACTATCTCAAGCCATGTATAAATAGGTTACACATCGTGTAGTAGGGCCACATGCCTTGTTTCTTTACTCCAGGTACTACCCGTGTAAAATGGCCCATGTCGTAAGGCTTGTCGTATAAAAATTAACAACACGGTGTGTAGAAGGATTACACACTGTGTCCGAGTGTCTGGGGTTTGCTCTGTGTACGCTGTCCATGTGCCCGTACGTGGCCTCAACCCGTGTCACACTGCCCGTGTACCAGTACACGGGGTATCCAGTGTATCTGGCTGGGCCTAGCCGGGGAAGGGTATTCATGCTGTGTATTTGGTCGTGTACCAAACCAGTGTCCGTGTACTGCCAGAGTACACGCCAGGTGGTCTGCCGATGAACACACTCCATGTATCCCATACTACACGCCACGTATTCGGGATTTCACCACAATCGTTGCCTTCTTCCTCACTCCTCGTACGAACCTTCGGATTCACAATATGTCATATGTTTTCCATGAAAAACGAGATCTCAGGTCGCCTCGTCGTCATGATGCCAAATTCGTGGGATTTGGTACTTCGATCAGCTCTGAAATGTGATTCCGGTCACCCGTGCAGAAATCATTCGAAAAATGATATCTTTTGATCCGCTTCGATCCGTCCATCACCACCGTAGTTGCACCTCTATGGTGCTGTCCTGATGCTATATCTTCAATTTGGGATCGTTGCATCACATAGCAGATGGGATATGATCCATCGTTCATATCTCTGTAAAGAACGTGTAGAATGCACTCGGAGAACGAGAGAAATCAGGGAAGAGAGGAAAACCAAATCGAGAGGGATGAACCTCGATCGATGTTCGTGTCAATCTTGGTTCTTCACCGTTATAAGGCTAAACGAAACCAAAATAACCTTCAATAATCAAATCCCAAAATCCACGCAATATGCCCATCCCACAAATATGATAGACTCACTGGCTAATCAGTTCCTTGATGAGTCTATATTCATTATAGGAATCAAGAAAAGGAAAAAAACTCACAAAGAGGTCAAATGACCTACCTGGAGCTGCGACGTTCTTTGGCGAAGATCCATTCAGTGCGTCGTCGTCGGTGGTGAAACTCTTCAAGAAGGTTGTCACTACGTTTGGGGTTTCCTCCAGAGATTTCCAGATCCACCAGGAGAAATTCAATTTTATGAGATCTGTAAACCTGATCCCCTGTGAAATCATTACTTAATGATTAAAAATATTTCACTGAAAAAAATATTTAATAAAATATTCTCATTAAATAATTTCTTACAGTTACGTCCAAAAACTAGATTTCCACACCAACCAGCGCCAGCCGATGTTAGGTCTTGCCTAAGGGAAACTCACTACTCTTAACGCAACTATGCCCATATATTTATGATCCAAGCACCCGTTAAATAGTTATTCCACATTTTCAGGAAAACCATATGCGCACATTAGTTAATTATTTAATTAAATTCAAACATTTGTTCCGGGCACACCAGGCCCCGGAACTACATGCCGTCTCAAGGCCTGGTCTCGATATAATTCCCATATAAGAATGAAATAATATATGGGAAAAAAATATGAGACATTACATTATAAAAATTATTATATATATTTTCAAAAATATTTTTCATAATATATCAATATATTATTATATAGTTTTAATTTTATAGATGTTATACATTTTATAAATTTGTTATTTTTAACTATAACCCATAAATAAAATAGAAATGAAAAATCGAAAATATTCATCCAAAAATAATATTGAAATTTAAGTAAATGTGGAATGTGTAAATATTTCCCTATATATAATATGATACCATAATTAAATCATTGGTGGGACTTGGGGGGTTGAAAACCTCAGATCAAAATTACAGATCATCTCCATGATGATAACATAAAAGTCATTCAGTCTCATCATAGAATAGCGTTGAAAAATGGGCTCACATGTACTATAACTTATATGATGGATCATACTTGATCAATCAATATAATAATTATAAATTTAATAGAGTAACCATCTAATCACGAATAGATTTATCAAATTCATCAACTATATGAAATTGATTCTCATCATAGGGTACATTGGAATCTAGGTCAACTTCATCATACTGATCAATTAATTAAAAATCATGGTAGTACTCTACAAGAATGATTCTCTACTAAATCTTGAAATTCAAAAAAATAGGGGATCTATATTTTGTTGCCTCTATAAATAAAATATACCAATCATGGTGAAACACCAAAATACACTAAACAATAAACCTCAAACTTGATAGGTATTTATAATATGTCCTAATATAATTTAAATAGACTCTATAAAGTCTATTTCGACATCTGTTATAACATAATATACTTGTAATTATTCATAAACGATGGGTTACATATTCCAATGGAAGAACACATGATTAAAAATAAACATAAAAATAAACGAACTTGGGGACACACACCTATGACCAACACCCCACCCCCTCCAAAAAATCCTTCAAAATGGGGAGATACTCTAATGTATTCATTCCAATAAATTTCTTTATCAGCACTAACTCTCATTTGTCTAACTAACATATTGGCTAACCACATTAACCAACATATGAATCATCATGAAAAATTATCAGTATATTAAACTAATTAGTGTTTTTATAGGTGAATATTACTACCTATATCTTGGTCATTGATGTACATAAAAAACACTTACATTTTCGGTCAACGTATCTCCAATGATCAAAATTGTATACTGGAATTTCATGTTTATCTCCTAATAAAAGTATGTGCATAGATGCAATAAAATATGAAGAACCATATATTATTCTCCCCAAAACAATGAAGTGATCTGTGAATATCTATATTAATTGATACTCAAATGAACTGCTAGTTTATGTATGATTTATTCCGTATATAGCTTCCACAACAAATCTACTAAAAAGATATACTCTATAGTTTTAATGTTTTATTCCTAATCTAACTTGTGCAAAACAATCCATACAATGTCATTACCTTTTTAATCTTAATCATTATTTTTTTAAACCCTATAGAAACATCATCTCAATTAAATTGTTTAATGTGAAAGTTATATAAAAGAATCTTTAGTTATTGATGTGTTTTTCACAGAATAAGAGCTGTAGCGGTACATGAATAACCTTTCAAAACATTTTTCATCCCCCAACCCCAAATAATATATGTTATTTTCTCAAAAAATGGAAATTCTAGGGTGTACCACCAACATTATAGATTGAGGAACTCATGTCACTTCCAATAGTATGTCTATGAGAACCAATATATGTCCATTAGAATGGATAGTCACTTCATCAACATTGATCCATCCAGGAAGTTCATCCCACTATATATATTGTCACTCTAGGTTAGTTATTCATGATCTCATAATATTTTTTTATACATCTAAATTGTATGGGGAAATAAAAATGGATAAATGGTTCCCATAAAATTTTGACTCAAGAAATTATAAATTCATATCATCCAAAAAACCCTTCAAAATCTAATGAGAACTAAATTTATGGACAAACAATGTCTAAGAATTTGAATAAATTAATTAGTGTCAAAATAAAACATTCTCATACATTATTCCATCATTGAATCTGGGGGTTAGCAATACAAAACTAAATATTTTGGTTTATAGTTCAAGTTATATATATAAATTATATTCATTAAGATATTTTTGTAAGTATACAGAAAAAAATTGTCACAACACAATTTTTTCCTCCAACACCTCAAGCATGATGTACTAGGTATAACATCATGTATTTTGATTAGTAGTTCCCATAATAGGGACCCAATATCCCAACAATATATGATAATAATTAAAAACCCTACGTCAAGTCATCCACTAAAATATTATATAACAAAATAAGTGAAAATGATAAATCATAACATATATTGATACCAATTATAGATTTGTCTTATCATTCTTCCTCTCTCGAGGATAATTCCCTAGGCATAGATGGTGGTTCTTCCTCCCCCCCCCCCTTATTATTTGGAGTGGGTAGGCCCCTCGTATCTTTCTTCCCCATCCTTCCACCTACCATTCATTTCTTTCATAAACCAAAAATCCATTATAAATCTCCCAGAAATCCTACTCGGACCGATGTTCTGAGAACTGTTCAAAGGCTCATAACATCTCTCTTTTGGATTTTCCAATGAATTTATTCTCTTTAACTAAACAATTGTATCTTGTTTCCTGCAATGAAATCCCTCATTTAAGGATTTTCACCATTTCCTCTTCTTCTCGTGGGGTTTAAAGCACCGAGAAGTGGTTGGGATTATCGACAATAAGAACATTATGATTATTCAAGAAAATATTAATATTCATACAATTTCGGGGTCTATAACCCCCAACCGATGAAACAAATACTTCTTTTACACCATCCATTAGTCCTTTAATTTTCACCTGAAGAGGGATTATCCAATGACCGTGATTTGGGTAATCCTCCTAGAACAACCCATTAAATTTCATAACCCTTCTATCATGAAGGTGATCAGAAGATGTGTTGGGTGGTTCTTGTTTTTGGATAATCAAAAGGAAGCAGTCATCCACCATGTTTTCCCTTGAATCATAGTTGAGGTTGATGTATCAAGGGTTCTATTGGATTTTGTCTTATTTTAATACTCAATGTATCTAGGTTCATGAAATCCATCATCTTTAAAAACTGGTATGATTTCTGTATCTCTTGTGGTCAGCATGGACATTTCTCCCATGTGTGTCATACTAGGTCTTGAAGCAGATGAATACAACTGGTGAATGAGAGGATTAAAAATGATGAAGTCCATGAAGATGTTCAATTAGATCATTTTGTAGTGGTTCTTTGAGAATTTATCCTCCAGGAGGTCACTACTACTTCTGAATTCCCATTTCGGCCTGGTTTAATCGAAATTTCCCTTCATCATTGTGAATGTTCTATTTATGGGATCATATTGGTACTGGATGGATTGTTCATCACATCCAAATATAATGGACCCATGAGGATGGATTTTTGCATTTCTGATCCTAAATATTTTTCTATTTTTGTAAATTTAGTTGGTAATTCTAAACCTGAGATGGTACCATCTGGCCAGGGTTGTGAGGAAGATCTGCTATGTATGAATTTGGATGTGGATCGTTAACGTACAGAGATTAACTAAGGGACTCAATATTTTAAATAACTTGAATACTTATTTAGGATTTTTTTTTATTTTATTTTGAAAAATGATATAGTACATGAGATAGTGATACCATAACGTGAACAAATCCATGTTGTTATTAGCAAGAATGAGGGGATAAATACATGATAACCAAGGTCTCCTTTCCAGGTTTAAGAACTATCGGATGAGAAAGTCTCAAATCAAAATAACATGGAATCTTATAAGTTGGATGCATCATGTACTCTTGAGAATCAGAACCCGTTTTTTTTGTAGTTGGATGTGAGAAAGGAGCTGAGGTTTATTACGTGTGGAAGAATGTAAATCCAAAAATGAAAAAAGGGTGAATCAAAGTCTTTTGAATACACCGAGTTGAGTGACCGATATATTCTCTACCAATAAGCAACAGGGTATCCAAAAAACTCAATTATGGATATGAATTTAGGATCCTAAATGATCAAGGGAAAAATAGAAAACCTTAAATTTTGGAATATTCTAATTCATAAGGGAGATAAGAAACGTAGACCATGAAAATATTTCTGGTATCTCCCCAAAAAAAATTAACAGGTCCTCAGGTATGAATGGACAAGAAGAAAAAATAGAAATTGTATCGGAAACCACCAAAAGAAATCCAGAAGGTGAAGAACAATGACAGGAAACATGAAAATTTGATAAAGACACATGACACTAGTTGGATCTCATTATTCATTATCTAGAATAGATGGATGAAAATGATGATCGAGTTAATTTCCTCAAAGAAGAGGTTAAAAAATCAATAAATGAAGATTGCGAGTAGATATCAAGGAGGAGAAATAAGAATAGATAAACAAGAAAGATATAATACTACCATAGAGATTCACTATGTTAAAATCAACAAGGATGAAATTATACCTAAAATAGACAGAATGGATAATCATTTTGAAGAGGATATCAGCAAGGGACCAGATCCTCAGGTTATTTCAATTCATTGGGATTTATATAATGTTTTTAATTCAAACAATCATTGTCATTTTTTCAATCAATTTGTAATATTTATATGTTTGTATTTCTTCAGCTATATTGACTGTGGATTCCCACTTCTCCTCAAATTGTATTCTCTATAAAAATATATGTTTGGTGGTGATAAATACTAATGTATCAATCAGTTCGAATGAAATATGTCTAATTATCTCAATTGGTGCACAATACTACATCCATGTATTGTGAGACATCTTCCCCTAACACTTAATACATATGAATGTCATTCATTATGATGACCAGTAATGTGTATAAATATTTTAGAATAATATTGAAAATTATATTAAATGACCATCATCATCCTTTCCAATAGAAATAAAAAAATATACAATAGATTTTAATGATCTAACATTCTCATAAATGCATTACATTGTATTTCCACTATCCTACCCCGTATTTGGTGATATCCAATCCTTGGGTAAATAATGGAGAATACTAGAGTTCATATAGTATAATAAAATATTTATTCAATGATAAGAACCATATGCTAGTTTATAACATACATATGATTAATTAATATATTTTTGAAGCTAATTAATTAGAGAAAAGTTTCATTATTCGTGAAAATTACTCGTGATCACCAAGGATATGTGATCTATTTATTAAAAACCGTAGCCTCTGAGTCATCTAACGCATACATAAAATATTTATGGTCCTTAATATCCATAATGATAGGTGGAATAAAATTTATATCTAGGCATAACATAATCTAAATTGAATACACAACTAATCCATCATGTTGTAAATGAACAAATTTTTTATGAAACACTTTTTGGTAACTAATCCATTATGGGGGGAAACGATATGTTGAACTAATATTCAACACAACACCAAACTAGAACAATGGGATGTAATCCAATATAATTTTCTATGGACATAACTTAAATTACAATTATAAATATCACATTTTCTAATATGAGTATAATTAACTAACTTGAAATACCAAGAAAAAATTCATCTATAATAAATTTTGATGTTGTATCTAGGTTTTAATAATTGGTCCATCCCACCATCAAAATTAAAAGAAGTAATCTCTATAAAAGTATATAATCAAGGAATTTAAATCACACATACTCTTTTTAATAGTAAATAAACTGGAAATTTTTTATTAATTACTCTCCCAACAGTGTTTCATTATACATCATTCCATATGACATTCTATATCTCCATCCAAACGTTCTATGTACATGTTTGTTATAATGTTTTTTGAAAACACTGTATCAAATTTTTCTTTATGTAATGTATATTATATCATAATAATAATTTAACTATAGATGGTTCAATTTCATTCTCAACTAAGGTACCATAAATAGGATGTAACTGACAATCAAATCTACTTTCAAACCTGAGCAGAGCTCATGAGCTCTTCTACCATGATGTTTTGGGGTCTCTAATAACTAATATTGACACCGAAATCCACATCCCAAATATCCAATTGATCTTTATTGTCCTAAACACTATTTTTTACCTCATAGCATTACAAAATCTCTAACATTCAATTTTCCAATATCACTTAGAATCCATTATATATTTTCCCAGATCTATGTTCCCTTCAAAGGTTCCCCAAACCCGGTTGGTCACATGACCTCAATGCATTTACAAAAATTCCAGAGGACATTATCTATAGGTGATGGCCACTGTGTGATATTTGGGAAACATTTCCATTATTTTCTGAGTAAATTTGGTGGAAGAAAAATAGTATACAATAGCAGAAGTAGTAATACCATATGAAAAAAAATAAATTGAGGAATACTAATGTAAATTCAATAGAATTCAATATATATATATGATGCATGAAATATGTAACAAATAAAATATCCAAACAAGTCGCATTGTTTGAAATAAATATTAAATCCAATATACAAATAAAACATATAAACTCTACTAGCATCGGAAGCCTCAGCTTGGTTCCATACTATCCAGCTCCAAAAACAATTATGCACCTGATTAAGAAGGGAACTTTCCCTTAACTATAAGTGAAACAATAAAATATTTTTGGGTCCAAAAGATGACCTAAACTGGATTGGAGACAAATCCTAGTAGGAATCCACCAAAATATCAGTGCCTAATTGTCAATGCATATATATATCATGAAAATGCAAATATGAAGAAATGAACTAGGAAGTACTCAGAAGTTAACATTCCTACATATATCAATTAATTTTTTTAGATTTATTTTTCAATACATTTAATCATTTAAACCATGGGATCTAGCCTATGCTATGTGTCCCCATTGTATGTAGAAAAATAGATTTCTGATATGACCTTCTAAACAATGTAGTAAGACTGAGTCCAGTATTTTTCTTTGGCTTGGCACACTTTTCACAATCATTCAATCATTCATAAACAATCATCTAGGAATTTTTTTAATGTCTAACCCCTTTATTCTATCATAACAACAATTCAACAAATAATGACCCTATGGGGAATCTCTCATAGTATCTCCAATTTGGTCCCACTTAGTATATATCAATTTCAAATGACTAATTGGAAGCACTCATAGTCAATACCCCTTAGTCAAAATTTCATAAATAAAATATAAACTACCACCTATCATCTCTCACAGTCAATTACTTGAGGTACAACATTCATTAAATAAAATAATAATGATCACTAGAGAGGCTCTCATGTCATTACACAATTAATTATAAATGACCACCTAGGAAGCTCTCATGGTCTAACCCCTTTGGGATTCTCTCATAGTCTAATTCCCTTTGGTAAAAAATCAAAATGCATAACATATGCATTTCATATAATCAACAACTCCATAAAAACAAAACAAGTCATCAAAATAAGGAATTCCAACATTCTTACTAGACCAAATATCCATAAACAATCAAACAAGGTAACAGACCATGGGGTGTTCCATAAACTTGGTATCTAACCTTATTCATATGAAACAACCATTAATCAAACAATCAAACCATATCAGGTAATTAACATGGTTAAATACGAAATCATTTATCACACCAAATGTGTGTATTCCTCACTTTTAGAATATATAAACCATATATGAACAATTAATGATACAAACAACCTACCTCGATATCGTATGATATATATTCTTGTTTATCAGTCCTTGAATCGTCCTAGATCATCATAGATCTACAAAATGGTGAATATTTTTCAACCATGAATAAATCTTGACAGAGTAGGGATCCAGAATAAACTAGCTAGAGGAACTGATAACTCACTGGTGTGATTCCAACTCACCCAATGTCATCTCAATAGATGGTCGGATAGATAATCAATATTTCAATCTTTTCATGTCATTCCCAAGGACTCTTAAATGAATCACGGCAAGAAGAAGTTAGTTCTAGACCTGAGGGATGACATACTCTGATATAATATTTAAAAATAAAACTACATGGTGTGTAAAATACATTTTCATTATATGTAGTAGCATTAACCAGAACATGTATGGAGTGGTTATTGAGGTAATCGCACCACCATGTATTCAGTTGTTAAACTGCTAGAATATGACTTTTTGAGGAAACCAGGTACACTGCATGTACACATAAGTACACAGAGTGAACATAGATAAACCCCGTTTCTTTTAATTTCTAATAAACAACAAAAATCAACAACCATTACTAAAATTATGATCAAGGTTCTTATAAACATCCCACATTAATGATATTTTTCCCAAAATTTACCTACCAAGGTTGGTGAAGAATAATCTTCATACAACTCTGGCCATGGAAAACATATGTCTTCCTCTCTCTCTAATGTCTTGTCTTATACCTACTAGTGCTACCATAACACTCATACCATTGGAATATACTAGCCATAGAGAACCTTCATGTTGCAATCCTCAATCAGAATTGGGTGCGCCATGAAGGATGCATTCACCTCAAGCTCAAACTCCACAGGTTTTAAAACATGAGATGGGTATGAAAAGAAATTACATTGATGAGAAACAAGAATTATGTCATCCAAAAAACTATACCTATGAGTTAACATCAACCAATAGGCATCTATCAAGACTCTCTCAAAAACCTAAAATAGTTCAATGTATCTCGGTGAAAGCTACCCTTCCTGATAATCCTCCTATGACAAGACCTTGTTATGACAGATAAGAAAACTACATCATCAACATAAATCTACATATGTCATCTCTATCGATAATCATATGACATATAGAGAGATTATTCAGTAGCCATTATCTTCCAAATCTTCTCCACCCACTCAGTTGTGTCTTGAAAAACATGTGGTCCCAGCATATATTCCTCTCCAGCCTCCATCCATCATATGGGTGATCAAAATTTCCTTCAGTACAAAGCAATAGAAGGATCCATCTGAATCATTTCCTAAAGAAATTTGTTGTATGAAAAACGAAATTGGGGTATTTGCCTCTCCCAAGATTCCCTTAAATCTAGGATATGTTCTAAAATCATGTCCTAAAAAACTTGAATCATACACTTAGACTGAACTTATGTTTGGCGGTGGTAATTTGCACTCAAAACGATCTATGCACCCAAAGCCCTTTGTAGTCCCTTCCAGAAAATAGATGTAAACTGGGTGTCCCTGTCTGAAATGATAGACTGTGAAACCTAATGAAAATTTACAATCTAACATATTTAAAACCATCCATTCTCATCAACACATTTAGTTTCTTTGATCGGTATGAAATTTGAAACCATTGTGAGTCTCATAACAACAGCCCAAACGAACTCACTCCCTTGAAGTCATATCCGTAAACCAATTAAAAATCCATCGTGACACCATTCCCCTTCCACTCAGGAATAGGTTACAACTATAAAATCCTTACCTATCACTGATGATGTGTTTTCACATACTAATAGGTGGAACATATCATATCAAAAACAACTACACCCCTTTTCATACAAGGACGCTGATATTGATGATGTAAATCTCGATACAACTTGGTTAACCAATGATGAAACTCAAAAAATGAGGAATGAAAATAACGAATTGAATCCTTATGTTATTCTGTTGAAACCCATACACACACTTGAAAAAAAAATATCTCAACTTCACCTATAGTCCACCAAGAAGTAGGGTCCTTTCCTGACACACCCACTCCATGGTCATAGACATCGGAATCTGATTGGTGCATCATTCACAATCTATATAGGAGAGTATAGGAAATAGTTATAGACGAAGTAAACATCTACCCCTGTCTGTAATGAACCTCCAAATTCATCCTGAGGTAAATAGACCCATGAGTTGTAACACGTAGTTTTCTTCCATAAATGCTTATATTTGAGTCCTCCTGCTCAAAGCATCATCCACTGCATTGCCTTCTATAGTCTTGTAGGCATACCAATGTTAAAAAAATAAATGTACTCAACCCTCATTCAATGTCAAAAATTTCGATGATGTTGATTAATTTTTTTTAGGATTTGGAGGTTAGTATATACAAAAAAATTCTATACCAAAAGATGATTTATCTTACATTGGAAAGAATGAACAACTACATCCATATCGAGATTGTGCATCCTGTAATCCCTCTCCTACAGCGTCAACTACCACGACCTATATACAACTACCATTCCCCCCAATACATTCAATACATGTAACCCCATACCTCATGCAGCACAATAAATAACTTTAATATTTCTTGGATTTGGAGAAAATAGTATCAGTGCTGATGTCAATCTCCCTTATAGCTCTGAAAAGGATGAATCATAGGAATATGTCCACAAGTACTAAGAACCGTTCATAATCTAGATAGATAGTAGTGATTCAAAGCATGAAAAGCCATAAATAATGAAAATGTAGTAACTAGACATCACCAGCTAAATATGTTCCTCAATGCCTTTCATCGAATTCTCCCATGAAACTTCTGATCCCACCTTCTTTGGGTCTACTAATAGTCCTCCCTCTAAGATGACATGACCTATGAAGGGAATCCTATCTAGACAAAAGTGGAATTTAGTGAGATTATCATATTAATAATTCTCTCTCATTGTATCCAAAATGATACCAAGAATGGTGGCATGGTCATGTCGAGTGTGAGAGTGCACAAAGATATTTTCCATAAAGACTACCATAAATTAATCCAAGTATGGATGGGAAACTCGTTCCATCAGTGGAATGAAAATATCTAGAGCATTCGTGTGAACGAGTGGCATAACCAAATAATAGTATAGACCATACCTTCTCATACAAATTATAATAGGAATATCTAATGGTCTAACACACTATTGATGTTTACTAGATCTAAATTTAATCTTCAAGGACACATGGGATCCTCAAAGATGATCATAGAGATCATAAATTCCCATGAAGGGGTAGAGGTTTTTGAACATAAACTGGTTCAAATTCCAATATTCTACACACTTTCTGAGGGTATTGTATGGCATATTCACAAAATGGATTGGAAAACCACATGGAGAAGTATTGTGTCGGTTGAAACCCCTTACCAACAAATCCTCTAATAGCTTCTTAAAAACTTGTAACTTGGGTGTATCCATCCAATATGGAGGAATGAACAATGATGGTTTTCCTAGAACAAGAACAAAAGAGAAATATACCTTTCACATTGGAGGTAAACCATGAAATTATTCTAGTACGACATCTCTAAAATGATCCACCACTAGTGGAAACTCAGTATGTTAAGACACATATACAACTAGATATAAACATGGATTATAGGATATAAATCCTCTCGACCCATGATGCTCTAGTCTGTCTCTACTCACATATAAATTCCAATCACCCTTTTGTAGAAAAGACCTTCCCTCTTGTGATGTGAAACTCATCATACAGATATAGTAGTAAAAAAGGCCTGGAAGGTGACCGAACAGTCCATTCTACGAATGAAATAAAAATCCATCATTTCTAAGGTGTAGAAGACCCATAAGATGTTATAGTCATAGAACCAAAGAGGTAACTCCTGATACTAACGTACATCAGCTATCCTAATTCCCAACCGAGTGTGAATCTTCATAACATCATAAAACATAAAGATATAGTTCCCAAGGATCTCCAAAATGGCACCATATATAAAACTACTCATTTCCCTTGTATCAAATAGAGTGAAATAAAAAACTGAAGTATCAAAAGCATATGACTAACCATAGAGGTTTGGAATCCTACTCATTCTGGATCTATTCCATCTCATAAAGATGAGATGTACAGAGGCCCTATGACCCTTATAGCTACTGGGAGATGGTCTACCATACTGTCACTGATAACCTCCCATCCGGCAATCATTGTTGTACACAAATCCTTAGACAAAGGAAACCCAATTCCCTAACTGAGCATAAATTTTTCGTCCTGCACCTGAACATGGAGTAATAAAAGATCCCCTTTAATACAGTACCTGTGAGAACGTACTATCAAAATTCTATAAATGACACATCATTCAGCATGATAGTCGCTAAATATCGACATTGGGGAACTCTGTTCTTGTGTTCCCACTCCTTCCTAAATAGTATGGAACCACTCAGCTACCTGAAGAAACATCCAGTAAAAGCTCCCAATGGTGTATCTATATATTGGTCGTTAGAGTACCAACCCAAGATGTAGAACTACCTAGGATCAAAGCTCCTAAAACCCTCAGATTACGGTTGGTAATCATTTCATGATTTACTATATCAATCAAAAATGTAATCCAAAAAGCATTAAAATATGATTAGATATCGTACCTAAGACCATCCAAAAATTTCATAGACAGTGATAACTTGTCACCTCCCAAAATATATGTGAATCGCTGAATCTATTTAAATTTTGAAGATTAATCAATCAATACTGGAGTTCACTTTTCCATATGAATGAAAACTTAGACTCGGTCATGTCTCAGGGTATCAGTGTCAAAGTAAATATAGAACATTCTCAAAAAGTATTCCAATGTCATATATGGATGATGTACCACCTCTAAGAAAACATCCCACCATATCGTGGAATAATCACATTGCATGTAATTCATGAGATTCACTCATTCTCATTAGGCATCTCAAAATGCATGATGAAATATGTAATGGCCTCCAACAATGACATTGCATCCTATGGTCCTCCATCCCTAGAAAAAGTGGGAGGATGCAACTGCTGGACACCCACATCAACTCTACCGTAGTAGATTCAGGATGTGGTGCTCCCTAAAAAATATACATCACCCTCAATAATCCTTCATTTAATTGTGGATCAGCTCCTCTGTTCATTAAAAAACTGGTTCTAATATGAGCATGATGGGAGGATCTAATAGAAGTCCCAAATCATCCATTTTTGGTGTTTGATCATCACCATGTACATGTTATATAACTGGAGACAATCTTGGTGACATTAATATTTAAGGTCATGTGAACACCTCGGTACAATATTAAATGAACTATTACCTAGATGTGCATGAAAAATACATCATATGGAAAAACATTATGTTTTATAGAAGTGGGTTACATGGAGTGTAGAACCACTACACGAAGTGTTCCCTAAATCCTTAACGGGGTAGTGTACCTATGAAAACATGATGGTGTAACACCCCATACACACAGAATGTTTCTCGAGAGCCACAACATGTACTTGAATATTCCATCCATCACAAACTCCTCTACATAGAGAGAACTACACGATTCTATCATAGGGTTACACTACATAGTGTGTTCGCCATACACACGATGTGCACCAGTTATGTTCCATCCATAAGTGTCTTTAGTCACATGTCTAGATAGACAGTCGATTGCCACACAGTGTGTACAAGATATACATGGTGGTTACATCCTATGTTCCATCCACCCACGTTGTTAGTCACAATGATGGATAAATGATATTTTAAAGAAAAACCTATTCTCCTAGTAAAAAGCTTGTTTTACCAAATGTTTATCAACCATGTGTTTGAACACACACAATAAATTACACAGTCAAAACTACACTCCATATACAAATGGTACACAGAGTGTAATTAAGAAATGTTGTTTCTTCCATAATAGAAAAACACATGGCTTGTGTTTATAACTCTCAACATAGTGTTGTCTGGGTTTAGGGATATTACGCCTCTAAAACATCTCTATAAACATTGAAATCATTAAATTGTTAACAATACATGAAAAATTATAATCCTTGAGAGCCCATACGCCCTGATAATCTATGTTACGCATCCTTATTCCAATCATGCCCTATCAAAATTCAATAAATGTTCAAACATTATCCACAAAAGTCCGATCTGAGGGGGGACATAATTGATTATAAACCAATGATTGTAATATATCAAGATGAAACATTACATATACCAATACCCTATTAATATAGAAGGTATTGTATCACAAAATACATCAAAACAACATGAATATCTAGAACAACATATATCGAAACAACATGTGATCAATAATGCACCCTAAATGCCATGGATATAATTCATGACATGTGATCTATAACATGTTTCTATATGATTAATGAGATGGAGTACCCTCATGTCATTGGGTTTCAAAATAAATTGATCCACAATGATATCAATCATAACAACACAAAAAGTGACTCACCTAATGGTTTAATCAAATCAACTATAACAATTGAAAAAATAAAAACAATGCAAAATTATAGGTAACGTGGATTTTCCCTATACATGAGTAATCTACTCCATTTACCAACATATTACCAACTACCTATTCCTTTTGATTCCAGTCAATAGGCTCTAAATAGTATGTCAATGTAGAAAAGAACCTCCTCTGATACAACTTTGTAATGTCCTGGATCCAAGTCCCCCCCAAAGGTGCCCGAACCAGGTTGGTCACATGGTCTCAAGTGTGTTTCCCCAAAATATAAATGTTACATACTAGTAGAGAGGTCCATGGTGTGATATTGGTTAAACAATTCCCTTGTTGGTAGAGTATACACATCAGAAGACACATAGTAAAAAATAGATGATGTAGTAATACCATATGACAGAAATAATGAGAGGATGACTAATTTAAATCCAAAAAAAGTCACAATATATATACAGATATATATATATATGATTCATGGGATATATAATTATTATAACACAAAAACAAGTCAAAATGCTAAAAATAAATAAAAAACCATTGTATAAAAGAAACCTGTATATTCTGCAATAATCACATTCATCATCATGGGCCCGTGATCTCCACCTCCAAACAAAATCTTGTACTTGATAAAGAAGGATGACTTCTCTTACCGATACGAGCAGCCATATAATCTATTTGAGTACAAACCATGATCCAAACAGGTTGTTAAAAAATCACAGTAGGCAGCCACAAAAAGTTGTGTGCCTAACTATATGTGAATATATATATATATGGTAAATGAAGAAATTAAGCAATAAACTAAGATGTTCTCCATAGTAAACAAACCTAAAGTATTCAATTATATTCATTCACATTTATTATTCAATATGTTGGATAATGTAAACCTTGGGATCTTGTCTATGATATGTATCCCATGTGTATGTAGAAAAACATATTTCATATAAGACCATCAAAAAAATCATGTAAGTCCGTGACCAATCATGTTCTTTGTCTTGGAAGACACATCACAATCATTCAATCATTTATATACAAATATCTAGGATTGTTCTCAGGGACTAACCCCTTTGTTCAAACATAACAAGAATTCCATAAATAATGACACTCTAGGAAAGCTCTCATAGTTCAACACCTTTTTCCCACATAGTATAGATCAATTTCAAATTACCACTGAGAATCTATCACGGTCAATACACCTTATTCATCGTATAATATATAAAATATAAATGACCACAAAGAAAATCTCATGGTCAATTTCTATAAGTACAACATTTATTTAATCAAATAATAATGATCACCTGGGCAGTTCTCATAGTATAACCCAATTATTTATAAATGACAACCTTGGAAGATATTATTTTCTATCCTCCTTGGGAATCACTCACAGTAAAATCCTCTTTGTTGAATAAAAAAAATGAATAACATAGGTATTTTCCATAATCAGAAACATTGTTCTAACAAAACAAGGCGTTGAAATACAGAATGACTACATGCATCGTAGAATATACAACCATAAACTATCAAACAAAGAAACACACCCAAGTGGTGTCCCATAAACAAGGTATCAAACCTTACTAATAGGAAAAAACCCTTAATCAATCTATCAAATAATAGAATATATAAATACAAAAATATTCCAAATCATTAAAACCCCCAAATGTGGGTATGTTACACATTTAAAAAATATAATCCAAATATGAACAATGGATGTCACCAACCACCTACCTCAATATCATACATTCGATATTCATGAACATTTGACCTAGAATCTGCCTAGATGGGCGTAGATCTACAAAAGGTAAAAAAATTACAACCTTGAATTACTCATGAGAGATGAGAAATCATGAAAAAAGGCTCTAGATTAATTGAGAACTAATCGATGGGATTACAATAAACCTGACGAAGTCTCAACTAATGTTATGATTGATAATATATGGTTCGATAATTTTTCATCCTTCCTGAGCACTCTTGTTTCAAACACAGGATGGAATAGTTGGTACCAAAAAGGAAATTCTACCACACTCTGATATAACAAATAAATAGAAAACTATATGGTGTGTTTATTTAATGTACACAATGTTTAGTATAGCCCCTGACATATGCGGTCTTCTAGGTCACCACATGGCCATTCACTTATCCATAACATGGTTACTAAATGGTTTTATATGTGACAACCTGGTACACGATGTGTAATTAATAAAACCTCATTTATTCCATTTCATAAACAACAACCAGAATAATGATTCCTACCTTAAACAAAGATTTGAATTCATACACATTATATACTCCCATAGAACCTCTGTTGATTCACAATCTTTTCACATAACTAAATCACCAACTGTAGATAATTACGATGATAATGGATGTTCATGATCGTACATGAATAATGAATTATCACCATGTTGTGATCACATGATGGAAATGATGATATAATTCCACATATATACTTCCAACCACTACTCTAGTGTGAACAAAAAAACTAACGATTTTTTATTCATTATGTCCTACCAGTGGTTCCCAAATATAATTCTCCTGTCTTAAGACCATGTAATCACATAAGAAACATTATATGATTACAAACTACTTGTAAAATTTAGAGAATTATTATATATGAAATTCATTCACATAGACCTAAAATTTATTATATAGTCTATATGATAAGAACCTTGATCTATCTACATCATATCCCACAAACATAGTGGAACAAAACTATATGATATTAGTTTTAATAAAGTTATAAATCCACTAGATTATCCCCTTTGTATGGTTTAATAAAACTCTAGATAATCAATGTTATTGTGTCATTGGAATGAATTTATCATAGAATCATGCAAGAATGACCGCCCCAGAAAACAAAACGGATGATATGCTCAGAATAAAATTTCACAACACCACATTTCTAACACTCTGTTCATCTAAAAAACAAACATCACATGTATATATTAGAGAATATTTTAATTTTTAATGAAAATAGTGATTGTTAAAATCTAGTACTCAATCATATAGGGAACAAAATACATGGAAATCATTATTGGATGTTAGTCAAAACATCATAACAATCTATGAAATAATATGAATATCTCATTGCACCATCCTCCCGATCATCTATACAACACATGATTATATTTCTCAATTTTGATAATCTGAAATCTTATCATGTACTATAATAATTTTCTACACAAAAAACTCTCAGGTATTTTCATGTATTTCTTCATTGATATTCAATAGAGGTATTCATGTAGGGATAAATATACAATTTAAATAAAATAACACAAAACCCAATGGAACCATAATTTCTATTTAAATAATCTATAGAAATCCATAAAATTACTACAAAAATTGTTACTCCATCTATCTCGTGTAAATATATCTTATAATGTGGTCTCTCTCATAGGTCCAAAATAACCCAAATCATTATCAATTTTATATACCCATAATATTCAAATCATATATATTTGAATCAAAATATAACACTTTCCCAATCATAATTAACCAGATCATTCATAGGATGGAATTAGTAAATAATATGTCAATAACATGATATGCATGAATAAATTTATAAATTTCAATTAAAATTTTATATGTAAGATGACACATAATAACCGAGAAAAATGACACCTTAATAAAATTTTAACAACATCAATTATAGGATTAGTAATATACCACAATAATATTATAGTTTAAAACATTATATTAATAGTTGATAAAACATTTAAAATTTTAACATATATAATAATAAAATATTCAATTAGAGAAAATCATGAAAATTTCAGGTGATTATTCTGTGGAAATATTAATTCCCGAAATAAATTAAAAATACTATTCAAATTATGTGAGAAATCCCACAAATCATAATTCTCAATATCATGTTCCATAGTCATGGTGAAAATGATCTATAATAATAGTGAATGCCAGAATATTAATATGATCCCTGAAAATATAAAATTCACCCTATATGTGTTATACACTCTTATGTATTATTTTGATAAGATGTCCCATAACACCCTATCACTTATCTACACGGAATAAATAATGAACAAAAAATCATCTGATACCACATTTTGAGATTCTCATTCATGTTTTCTCAAATGTAATTAGAACAGTTCATCTACGAGCCATCAGGAATGTTTCTCCATTTTGAGCAATCTATCGAATGGTATCTGAGATCTAATTTCATATTGTGGGGAGAGTGTACTCATATATTAGATAACGAAAACAACCTTAATAAATACAATCTAATACATCCAAATATGAAGAATGAAAAAATCCGGGAATGTTCCCATAAGAAACAAAAACTCATGTTTTATCAATATAAAATATGTACTACATTTTAAAGTCATATATATTAAAAAGTATCATATATATCCTTCTATAAAAATGAAAAAAAATATAATCTCACAAAAAATTTTACTAAGTTATTTTATGTTTACAAATCCAATGTTCCATCTTAACACATCAAACCATGCTATAGTCAGATGTTATTTTCCACTATCATATCATATATTGATAAATTTATATTTTTTACCAACCATTGGTCTAATAATGGTGTCAATAAGATATAATAGTCCATCAACAATTTTGTTTAAAATCATATCATGTCCATGGAATAAGTTCATGTTTTATTGAAATAAAAATATTATTAAACATAATTAAGAAAAAAGTGAATTATCACATTCTAATTTAACACCATGAACTGACCATTCATGCTTCATATAATACTGGATGTATTTATCCATACAATTCCTCGTTTTCCAAAAGTAATCATAATAGGGTTTACATTAGGAATACCAATTAAATAGTAGTTATTTATTGATTATATCATGTAATAAATAATAAATCAAAGATGGTTTCCCTATGGCCTTCATGAAATATGGTTATCGTGTATCAATTAACTCATTTAGGAACAAAACAATCGATATGGGGTTTACAGATGGAATTGAAAAAAAAAATTCCCATCCACATCTAAGGGTTCTATTTAGAAGTAATTCCAAACTATAAATGAAAATTCATATCATTAGTTAAATTATTTGACCTTTCATTCAATACATGTTAAATTGGTCTCCCATAAAAATCATTTATCATTTATGAAATAGTTTGTTTCTTATATAACAAACCATTTTTTCAAGTGAAATTATTCACTATTGGGGACCACTGGGTCACCACCTTAATTATAATACATGTTTCCAAATCATGTACACATAAAGGGATGATAAATTATATTATACCGATAAATGAACTATCCTAATAAAATTTATTTGAAAATTTTCATAATTTATGGATTGTGAATTTCAATTAATATGAAAAGGTGACATGTGTTATATTATTGGTGACACTTCCCAAATATTTTTCCCATGATTAGTATAAGGTTTTAATTTTATATAGTAAATCACTAAATTTTTACAACTAGATTTGAACTCATATCACATGATGCATTGTTTTGAGTTGAATTTGTCGAAAAGGTTAAATAACCAGAATCCATTGAATGTGTTAATATAAATTTTCTCTAAATGGACATTGAAAATAATTAAAATCAAAAGGTATCCTTTTTATAAATTTTCCAGTTTATCACATACAACATAAATGGTTGTAAATTAAAAGTAAAAAAATGGGTAAATAATGAAATATTTTATTTTAAGGTGATGGTCTCATATGAAATGGATTGTAGGTTGAATGAGAGTCCAATTAAAGTACCAACAATAATTTAAAAATGAATCCCAAAAATAAAGAAAATCATTATAAATGGTTTCCATGAGTCACCATTGGATGATCCACCGTGTAGAGCCTACCAATTCATAGGCAAAAATTCTCAATGAATAAAACCCCCATTGCATTCTTCCTCCATAAGTTAATCATCCTATAAATATAATTTGGTTGGGTATTTCACCCTATACATTTCGGACCATGGAACCTCCCAACCAAAACTAACAAGTGGACATGAAATTGAAAAAAGATCAAATTATTTTCCCTTGGAGCATGAATAACAAGGTCCACCACCATGGATTATCTAAATGAAAAGGTCAACATCATGATATTTGAAATATTTTCATAAACCAAAACGATTCCTACTAGAGTGCATTGACATATTACTTGGTATTTGGGAATGAAATTTTCTTGAAAAATAGCCAAAATTAGGACACCATTATGTTTGAGAAGTCATGGTGAATCATTAGGAAAAATAGGGTCACCTCAATCTTATACAACCCAAATTGATGTCCCTTCCATCACTTCAAAAGCTTTTTAGATTACTCCATCTCCCAATATATAGAACTAACATAATGAAGCTAATCAAGAAAAAGGGGTTGAAATAAGAAAAATGGGATCCACCCATTAATTAAACTTTGGGTATTACATATTTTTATTAACAATATATTTTATTTTATATGATATTTCATTATTTATATTGACACTAATTACTGGGTAATAAATATAATAACATATTATGGATACATAATTTCTAGTTTCGAGGATCATGACAATTTCAAGTTGTACTTGGGGGTTATCTTTTATATATGCTAAGATGTGTCTTTTCTTTTAAAATAATATTTATAACTATTTTATTTTGGTTTTGTAGATAAATTTTACTATTTTTTAAAAAAAATATATTCTTCCATATATATATATAAAATTATTCTTAGATGTATATTTTTTTTAAAATGATCATTCTACTAGTTATTAGGATGTACATATACATGCGATCAATTTTATAATTCCCAATCCTTCAATTTTAGTTTCCAAAGGGTTTTTTTGAAAACATAAATTTTAGAATTTATATTTTTTGTAAAAATCAGGGGATGATTTAATTTAGGCCAATACTTATTTTAATTGAAATTATATAATCACTATTTTTTAAAATTATAATGATTAAGGTTTTCCATAAATTTTTTTTAAATGAATAAATTTTGAATGGGTATTTGAATTATAATAATTTTATAAAAAATTATAAATTTATGTGGATTTGAAAAATGAGATTTTAAATGATTATTTAAATATATTACGTTTAACACTTGAGATAAAAAAAAATTAATATTCGGTTAAAACATTTAGTTACTCGTATTTTTTAGTGAGATATGGTTAGTCGAATAGTTATTGACCTTATTCAGTAATTTATTTCTAGATTTATTTATTAAATATAAAGAACTAATTAATTATTTAAAAGGTTTATTTACTAATAAAACATAATTAGGATGCGTAAGATGTTGTATTTAATATTATGAATGGAAGGAAATTTAAAATTTATTTAATAAATTGAATAATTATGTAATGATTTCTTATATATTCAATGAAATATCATGTTAATTTATATAAATAATAATTCCTACATAATTTTTGATTATTTTATATTATCTACTGTTTCATAATACATTTAGTTATATATATATACACGATAAATTTATTTATATATATATATGTATTAATATTTTATAAAAATATTGGTAAATTATAATCACATTATTACGATTTTACTTTTTAAATCGATTTATAAATAATATATAATAAAACTATAGAAAATAAAAATTTTACTAAATAAAAATATTTATCCCTTTTTATTTTTCAAAGTGAATAAAAAATAAGATAAAGAATTTTATTTATATTAGTATATGATTGAACTTAAAAAAATATAGATAATTTTGGATGAGATTCCAAAAAATTATTTCTTAGGGAATAATATATCAATAATGGATGATAAAAATAATAGTAATTATTTTTTGATGCCATTAGATTAGTATATTTAGTTTATATAAGGAAATAGAGGAAATGTTATTATTAAAAGAATTCATTATTTATTAATAATTTTTATTAAAAAAATGTAATTGATGTTTGTATGGTTGAAAATGAATATGAAATGGTTAATAAACTATGTATAAGATGAAGATAAACCATAAATATGTTTATTTATAAACCTATATAAGTCCATACATCCATTTTTATGGATATTATGAATAATTAATAGCAACATTGGTATTAAATTAATAGGTTTTATGTTGAAGTTTATTATTTTAAAAACACACAGTAAGTTTGGATGATTGATAAATTTTGAAATTAAAATATATATACTTATAATATATTTTAATTTATATGTAAATATTGGTTAAACAATTAATTTATGGTGATAAAATTTTTCATATGATAATTCATGCTTATATGTACTGTTTAGAAATTGTTCATTTAATAAAAAATTTATAATACTCATTTAAGGATTAAGTTCATGATTTATTTAATGTGATGTTTGAAATAATTATCGTAGGGATAATATTATGTCTGTGGTAAATATTTAATTATTATTAAAAAATATTTCATCAATTATTTATTTTTACATTTTATTGAATATAATTTCATCCTATTTGAGAATTAATACTATGCATGAGTAACAAAATCTAATATAAGTTAAATGTGGAATTTATGATTTATATGATTATAACATATTATATAAATGTATTTTTGAAATTTGTAATATCAATAAATTATGTTTTAATATGATTTTCTGATATATGAATGTTTTAAAATCAATAAAATAATTATTGTTTTAAAAAAATCTATAAATTACATTAAAATCAATTTTGAGGATAGAGTATGATAGTTATTATTTAATTATTAAATATTAATTATTTGTAAAATTATAAAATATATATATCCTTAGTATGAATATTAAAAAATTTATTTCATTTATAAAATTATTTCAAAATTATAGCTTTTTAATATAAATTATCCTTAAAATGGAATAGATGTCCAAATAGATATTTTGTTCATCCAATGGTTGAAAAGGATTACATTACTAGATATATATTTATTTATTATATATTTATGAACATTCTAAATGTAATAACATGAGGTCACGGTGTATATATAGAGACAAGGTTTATGATTTATCAATTATATTATAATGAATGAGAAAATTTTTCATGAATTGATATGTGAAATGAAAATATAATTTTTTCATGATTTGAATAAAATTTTTTAATGATTATATGCATATATAAACAAAATTGTAAAATAGTATAGTAAAATATATATGTGGTTTTTATTTTTTGAATAAAATTTTCATTAATTGTTTTTTAATTTATATAATGTACTTGGATGATAATAATTTTCAAATTATGTGAGTATATTGGCTTAATGATCAGACATATTTTTCGATAAATCATGATTTAGGTTATGTTGGTATGAGAATATTATTGTTCAAATAATATAGTGAGTGGGAAAACATCGGCCACTAGAGGGACTAAAATATTTGAAAATATCCTTTCTGTCCAATAATTTTATATCATTCATTTTATTATAAAAATATATATAATTTTTATGTCTGATGACATACATTGAGTGGGAGTCTCGATAACAGTATAAACCATAGATACATTTTTATAGCGGGTAAAATGATATTCCAAATGATGATCAATAAAAATAATTATTTATTATAATATTTGTATTTTAATTTCTATAATTATTCTACAGGATCAATAATGTCACTATTAAACCCTTTTCATAAATTATTTTTTTCGAGAAAATAATTATAAATCTCATGAAATTAAAATATATAAAATATTAATAAATTTATTTTGGGTGAATTAAAAGAGAATAATAATGGTGATAAGAAAATTATTTTCAATTATAATTATAGTTCTTTAATATATTTTTAATGTGTCTTGAGAAATAATATTATAAAAGTTTTATATCATATATGGCAGGGAAAATTGTTAGGTTTGGATATTTAATGGATAATTATAAAATTATTTTTCAAAATATAGCAACTATTATTATATTTATTTGACCATTAATTTCCATAATAAGGGGCCATTTTATATTATTCGTTTGTTTTATGATTATCCCATCATAAATGGAAATCATCTAAAAAAGACACCATTAAACTCAAGGATTCAGTCCTATTAAAATTATATTTTATTCCCTATTTCTTTTTTGAACCTAAGGGGATGGACCCAAAACTTCCCTTGAATACCCCATCATACGTGGAAGAGAATTTAATAAATTTACTATATTTAAATAATAAAATAAAATACTAATTTATGTTTATCATTACTCTTATACTATATATGATCAATGATTTATATTATTAGATTAAAACTATAATTTTATGTAAAAATTATATTGGATTTGTTATGGGGTACTCAGTTGTTGTGTGGTGTTGAAAAATAAATAATAATGTGATGTGATGTTATGTGATTTTTTAATGTATAAACTTCATTAAATTACTCTTCATTCTTTAGTGTTGTGAAGTGCATGTTTTTATAAAAACAAATTTTATTCTATAGTTATGGTATATTATTTATTTATCAATAATTATAATATTAATAAATGTTAAATATTATATTTATACCATAAAATATATGCATAAATGAAATAAAATAATTTTTAAATTAATAGTGGTTTGTATAAAAATTTAAAAGAATAATAATTCATTTACATATATTCTATCAAACTAGATGAATCCTATGATATATAGGACATCTAGTAAAAATATGATGGATTAAATGACTTTGATTTTGACCAAATTGTGTAATTCCTAGATAATATTTTCTTACGAATTAATATTTTCTATTCTAATAGTATTAATATATTAACAAATCATATTTTATTTTTATGTTTGACATAAACAATTTCATTAATTTATTCTTATAGAGTTATTATGATGAATCTATATTTTGAATGTCATTATAAAAATATTATGAGATAAAATGGCTCATGAAACCATTATTTAATCTATAGAAATGTATATTGATTAAATTATAAAGAAAAAAATCCCTTAATTTATTTTCTTAGATATCCTCATTATTTAAAAGGGGATTATAATATTTGTTATATTTATATTAGTTAGGTTATATTTTTTAATTTAATTGTATTAAGTCATGTCAAAGTTAAATAAACTCTTATTGAACATCATTATTTGTGTGTGGGTTGGGTAGAATTAAAATATTGTTTTTATATATATTTTTATTTATTGTTTTAATAAATTCAATCATAATTTACACAATATATCCATATGCTTGTTAAGTTTGTATAATCAACTTTTTGAGGGATCATTTGTGAATATTTTCCATTAGGTGCATAATCACTGTGTGGGTTTTGTTATTATTTAAATTATCTAGGACATATGTATTGAGGTTGGATATTTTATTACTCATATGGGGGCCACTCATGGAGGGAGAATATTGTGATCGTTCACCCTATATATATATATATATATATATTATTTTATAGGATTTATTTACCAAGTTTCCTTATTTATATTTATGATGGAATTGGGATAAAAAGTAATTATTATTTCATTATATGATCATGGGTTATTGGATTCTAGTTCTATGGATAAGATGTGAATGAATTGAATTCTGTTATAGATGTGAAGGGTAGGTTATACCTTGAGTAATGTAACTTTAATTTTAGTATCTGGTATATTAATTAGATAATAATTGTGATATATAAAATATATATTCTTATAATGAATATAGTTATTTTCTCATTCCAATTTTTTATAGGTCGATAAAAATTTCATGGATAAAATTATCAAATTAAAAAATATACATATAGTATATAAAATCATGATGATATTTAAATGTACTTCGGGATATCTTATTTTGGTTTATGTTCTCTTTCCTACATGTAATAATATGATTATCAGGTTGAATGTATTTATATTTGAGTCATGGAACTAAAAATAAAGGTCTACAAATATTCTGAAATGATCAAATAGACTGTTTCTGGTATAGAAAGTATGATGGAATCAAACATCTCTGTTATTGGTTTTTTTTATTTAATTTTCAATATTAGATATATATATTAGGTTTTTGTATAGCGATTTATTTTTAATAACATTTTAATTACATATAATGTGAATGAATCATATTAATTCCATTTACTATAATGTTTTTGTTAACCATTTGAATATTCATTTTTTTCCTTATATATTTTATTCTAATTACCAATACTATATAGTATCACGTTGTGACCGATGACATGTAATTTCTATTTTGGTGTATTCATGATATACAAACCCCTAACATAATTTGTATTTTAAAATTAATTGAAAGGGTATGTGAGTGAGTATTGAATGATATTTCATTTCTACATAAAAACAATACAACCCTCAAAAAAAGTTTCAACTATTATGGATTAGGGAACAAGTATATTTGATTATTGAAACCATAAATTGAATATTGAGGTATATCAAGTAATTTGGTGTTATAGAAAGGATATTTATCTCATGTGTCACAGAGACACACAAAGAATTATATATTTCATGTAAGAACCTACACACCCTTAATCTAAAATCATTCAACCTTCCAAATGAAATAATAAAAAAATAAAAAACTATTTTTTTATTCCATAATTTGTGAATAATGTGGAACAAATCTACCTCATTTCATCACCACATAATAAAATTATAAATAGAATCATAATACCTTGATACTTTTATATATATGTTTTCAAAATAAATTATTATTCCCCAAAATAAAATGTAAACCATTTTATAAAATTATATATTTAAAATTTTTTATGAATGCTTTTTGTTTAAAAACTAGTCCAAATTCACATAGTAAAATTATTAATATGGAAATATTATGTAATAATCTATCTTTAAGTATGATGAATATTTTTTCTAAATTATAATATTTTATAAATTATCAAATTAATATTTTTCTTAACTTTGAGGAAGGATTGTTTGGATATATGGATAATAATACATCTCATTCCAGTTATAAAACATCTATGGATTCTCAAATGTAGGATATTTCAAAATTGTGAGACAATATGTTCAATGTTACTCTTAAATATATATTATAAATTTTGAGGGTCACGAACACTTTTCAACATGTAAAAAATTCATATTGGTTTTATAAAAAAATTTACCAATGATATTATATAATCACAAAATTCATTAGATTTTAAAATAATAATTTTTAGCTTTATATATTTAATATCCAATTTATTGTTAATAATAAAATAATTCATGTATTATTATAATTCAAAACTTGTTTTTACATTTTCGTAATTTGTAACATCCCAGGTAAATTAATAATAAGAAAATTTTCATATTTATTAATATTTTTGAATTAAATGTTAATTTTACTTTAAAGGGGTTGTTATGTTCGATAGCGTACTTGATACGCAACAACTGGTTTCTTTAGAGTCTTACATTGCACATTATTAATAAAATATTATTATTTTAAATGTTAGATAACTCCTAGCCATTTTATTGGCTGGAATGAATGAAACTAACTAAAATATTATTATACATGTTTGTTAAATGTATTTACATTATCAAATAAAAAGTTAGAGGAATAAAATGCGAATGAATCAAATTTTAATCATAATTTAATTTAAAAGGCCGATTTATTGCCTTTTATTGGTGAACCATATTTAAATATAGTTTTGGCTACTTTAATACAATATATATGACCAAATGAAATCCTTATTTATAATGGGGACATCTTATTTTACTTTGGGTAATTTTTTGGTATTTTTCTAATAAAGTTCAATTTTTAATGAATAATGAAAATACTGTATTTTAATTCAAAAGATCCTTTTAATCTAATTTATTTATATGGTTAGATTATATTTTATGTTGGTTTCAAAGTGAAATTAAAAAATATTTTTACCATTTAATACAATTTTGGTCATTGGAATTAATTTCATATTGAAATTGGACATAAACAAGTATCAATCTTTTGATAGTTATTGTTTTATAAAAGCACGCTATTTGTTTTAAAAATGAGAATTAATTGTTAAATTAATTAACGCCAAGTATATGTTCTGAATTTTTCAAAATATACATCAATTTTGAATTCAGAATATAAATTAATTTTTTGGCTGGATTTTTGGTATTTTTCTGGAAAACATCAATTTTTGATGAATAGTGAAACCACTTAGTGGTAGTTAAAACTACTGACTTTTTCATTTCAATAAAATTTTACCAATATTTTGAATTAAATTTAGAAAATCCAACATACATGGTTGTTATCAAGAATAAAAATTGGGTTCAGTATGATGAAAAAAAATTTAGTAAAGAGTCACTTTGGATTTTTATTTACCGCGGTTAAAGGTAAATAAGTTAATTCAAGGTAAAATGAATATTATAATAATTCAAAATTACCTTAACACTTGTCCAAAAATTATTGGTTGAGTCATTTACAACCATGGGAATCTTTTGGTCGATTTTGGGACCTCATTAAACAACTTGGGAGTGATAATGAAAATTTAGATTAATTATCATGATGTAAAGGTAAAAATAACAAAAGAAAATATATTTTAGTAAATTAATTTTTATAAGGGGATATATAAATTATCTTTTTGTATATAAATTTTAATTGGAAGGATAATATGATTTTACACATTATATAATTTTTTCGATAATTTTTAGACATCTAAAAAATATATTATCTATGACACAATAATGATCCATTATTTACCTCATTAATAAATGATTTAAATAAATAAGCTTATAATGAGTAAAATATTACCCAAAAATAACTAATTCTGATTGGATGAATTTATATGGACCATGACTCATCTTAGCTTTGACTATAAGGATTTTTGGACAATTGGAAACCGAATATCATTATATTATAAAATAATACTTTCGCACTTTCATAAAGAGCCCCTCCTCGCCCTTATAAAAGGAAACCACATATAACCAATTCGTCATACATCTTAAGTAATTTTTCACTTCCAAACTCTTAAAATTTATGCTCCCAAAATCCCTCTCCTCCCCCTAGATGCCTTACCTTAGTCATAAGTCACATCAATAAGTCTTTTTGGTTCAAACCAAAGGAAGTTACCCAAATTAAAGGTAACAGTTTCTCTTAAATTGTTATCTATTATATTACTTCTACAACCACTAAACTCTTTTTATTCCTTTATTTTGTAACCAAACAAGTATCATCAATATACTAGGATGTTTTTATTAGAAATATTCGAACTACACATACACACACCTCCATCTAATGGGTGAAGAACATAATGTTTCTATGGATGAAAAACTAACGCCACACGAAACGATGATTGTTCGATTGTCTCCTACCGCCTCTCATGGTGGACATTATTATGAAACATTATTTATATATGATATATATTATTTTTTATTTATTCATCTGTATTTTCCATTTATAGAACGCCTTTATGGTTTCCATAGTGGGTAAATACGATAATCTCATTTGAGGAAGTGAGGACTACCGCCCCCTCAAAGTGATGTGACTAGTTAATGCCTTATGAGGGATGTATAAAGGATAGAGTTAATGATATTATATATGATATTATAATGTGATTATAGTATAACTATGTATCATTATTTTTAAATTCCATTAAAATAAGAAATAGAAATGAAAGTAGCATTCATGCGTACGCACATCTTACCATATCCATGAATGGTGCATTTCATTTCTTACCTCCATGTACTATTATAAATACATGTATATGATGGATATATATTATATATATTATATAAAATCATGAATATCATTCTGGATATGATGAACCTTGGACCATATGAACAACATTTAATTATAAGAAGTTCAATTTTGACTCAAGTACAAAATAGAGAAAAAATGAACGTTATTAAGTTAAATTGTTACATAATGATTATAATGTAGTAATAAGCGATATAAAAGGAATAATAAACCTGAATAATGTTATTAAGAAAGTAGAAATTATCTTTAGTTTATTATTCAAGAGAATAATGTATGATCGAGTCATGCAGGACGCGAGGTAAGGGACATCATCTCAATCTCCTTTCATTGAGGCATATTTTGTTTCAATACACGACATTCTTTTATATGCTATATAAACACCCTTGACTTTTCAAAGGAAATATTTTTCTACAAAGAGTTTTACTAAATGACAAAAATGATTGTTTCTTTTAATGTAAGTAGGGACAATGACCTTTTACGACCTCGCGAGTATTATTTGATCTTTGGCTTCCTCAACAAGACGTAATGTTTTTAAAAGAAAATAAATACCTTATACACTTTTATGTATTTTGGTATTGAAAATGGTTTTGATAATGGGTTTGTTATATCAATATATTTATGTGATATATTATGATTGAAATTTAGAAATGTTTTCTTTCATTTATATTGTTTTTTATGTCTTATGATTTTATAATGGTACTTGGACATTTGACGGGTGGTTATGTGATAAACCAAATTATGGGTAGTGCCGTGAATACCAAGACGGGTGTTTACGTTATAAGATCCAATGCATTGGGTATGGAATTTGTCCGTATGACTATTCCATTTAGTGATATGTGTGGAAGTCGATCGTATGGTTATTCCATTTATGTATATTTACGTCCATGTTACCTATATATGTTATGTGTTCTTTATTTTGGTTTTATGGTAATCTTTTGGTTAGAAAAGGTTAAGAAATGATCTTTTATTCAGTGAAGATTATTTACTACTTCATAAAGTTGAAAAGTATTACTTGTGTTATAGTATTAATGGTATAATTGTTGATCTAAAATACTAATAGTTTTCCTTCTTTTTGTATCCCTTACTGAGCTTTATATGCTCATCCCATGTTTTTGAAATGTTTTTCAAAGGATATAATGTGGAATAGGGTCAAGGATGGGATCAAGGAAAATTCATGTTGTCTTAATCATGGAAATAGACATGACACTTTTTTTCAAGAGTTCATGTTATGTATAATAAATAGAAACTGTGTAGAAGTGTCTACCTTGTAAATATTTTGAGATGTAATAGTTATGGCCTAAATCTCAGAAAAACTAAACCTGAAAAGATCCTCAACATGAATTATTCATTTAATTCAATATTAAGTATGTATTAAGGCCGGGTACTTATAGTTGGTATCAGAGGTCGGTTCATATAACTTTAGGAGTTAGGGTATTGATAAATTAACATCTATAGTGTAATTTATGTTAATATTGATATCATATAGTATTTATAGATTACCATGTTGCTTCACCTAAGAATTTTTTTTGTTCGGAATAGTTTTCCGCATAGGAAACAAGGCAGCTATGTTGGGATGACATCAGGAGGAAGACAACCTTCCAAATCAACAGCTTGAGATGGTCGGAATCGAAATAGAATAGTTTGTTGGAGTGATGACACAGTTGACTCAGGTGATAAATGGTGATGGTATCCATGCATGAGATCAGCCAGATCAACCACAGAGGAACATTTCTGTAGTGGAACATTTCATGAGGCAACATCCCACATCATTCCAAAGATCATCTGATCTAGTGCTAGTCGAATGGTCGATTAATGAAATGGAGAATATTTTTGATGTCATGGGTTGTTCAGAACATCAAGAGGTTTGTCTCACTATTTACCGTTTTGATGGTGAAGCTGATCAGTAGTGGTCGATAGTGCAAAATATCAGGGATAGTGAGGACATTGATGCTCTTTATTGGGATGGATTCAAAGGTATGTTTCTTGAAAAATATTTTCCAAAGGTAGGTTGTCTTAGGATGGAAAACAATTCCTTGAATTAAGGAAGGAGGATGACTCAGTGGCTTCTTATGAAGCAAAGTTCACGCCAATGTCAAGCTATGCAGCAAATTTCATCCGAGATCGTGATAGTAAGATAAATTTATTTTACTCGGGACTGAAGCCACGATATCGCTGAGCGTTATCCTATCGTGAGTTAAAAAGTTATGAAAAATGTGTTCGATGTGTGGAGAATCTGGAAATGGAGTTTACCGATGATCAAGTGTTCTTTGAAAAACAATAAAATAAGAGGTCTAGTTGGAAGCCAAAGGGGAAGAATTCATCAATGAATCCTAGAGGTAAGAAAACTAAATATCCTACTTGTGAGAAGCATGGTAAAAAGTATACTAGAGAAAGTTTATCAATGACTGGAATGTGCTTCCCGTGTGGTATGTCTTGTCATATTACTCGTAACTGTAAGGAAGATGAAAAAGATGGCAATAAAAAGCCATCAGTAAGATGGTTTAAGTGTAACAAAATGAGTCATTATGAAAATGAGTGTCCAGAAAAGAACTCAACTGAGGGAAAGCAGCCGGACAACTAGCAGAAAGGGGTGGTGAAATCCTTCGCAACTACTTCAGCAGATGTTGGGCCATCAAATGATGTAGTATGAGGTACACTGTTTGTTTGTTCAGATTAAGCCAATGTGTTGTTTGATTCAGGTTCTACACACTCATTCAATTCTGAGAATTTTTCTAGTAAATTGGAAATTCTATCATACGATATGAATATTGATGTTGTGGTAAAAACACCTGGAAGAAATTGTGAGACAAAAAGAAAACACAAGAACATTCATCTCCTTGTGTGTGGAAAGAATCTACATGAAAACCTTATTTTTTTTTCCTATAGTAGAGTTTGAAGTTATTTTGGGATTGGATTGGATTTATGTTTATCATGTTAAGATTGGCTGTAGGGATAAAGAGGTTTCTTTTCAAAAATATTTACAGTTTGTGTACAGGAATGAACCCTTGCTTTTGATAACATATCAGGAAGCAAAGAAACTAGTCAAAAATGGAAATGAATTTTACCTTGCACATATTGTTGAAAATAAAGGAACTGTTCTGATTAATGATGTGCAAGTGGTAAATGAGTACCTTAATGGTTTTCTTGATGAGTTGCATGGTATTAAACCTGATCGGGAAGTTGAATTTACTGTTGACTTTGTTCCTAATGCTAAGCCAATTTTGAAACCCCTTATCGAATGGCCCAAATTGAACTGTTAGAGTTAAAGATAAAATTTTAGGAGTTGTTAGATAAAGGTTTTAGTCGACCTAGCACATCACCATGGGGTTCTCCTATAATATTTGTTAAAAAGAAAGATGGATCATTGAGAATTTTCATTGACTATAGAGCATTGAATAACATCACTGTTAAGAATAAGTATCCTTTGCCTGATATCGATGATTTGTTTGATCAGTTCCAGGGAGCTCAGTATTTTTCAAAGATTGACATGAGGATGGGGTACAATCAGTTGAAAGTAAAGGAAGAAGATGTTCTGAAGACCATGTTTCATACTAGATATGGCCATTATATATTTGTAGTTATGCCTTTTGGGTTAACAAATGCACCTGCTAAATTCATGGATCTTATGAATATGATTTTTCGTGAATTCTTATATAAGTCTGTGGTTTTGATTATTGATGATATTTTGGTTTATTCCAAAAGTAAGGAGGAACATAAAAGTCATTTAATGGTTTTCTAGGAAACATTAAAAGAAAAGAAACTTTATGGGAAATTCAGCAAGTGTGAGTTTTGGTTACAAAAAATTTCATTCCTTGGTCACATTGTTTCAAAAAATGGCATAACTATAGATCATGCTAAAACAAAGGTTGTTGAAGAATAGCCAAGACTGACAAATATACCTATGATTCGTTGTTTTCTTGGTTTGGCAGGTTATTACCGATGGTTTGTTGAAAATTTTTCACGGTTATCTAGTACAAAGATTAAGTTAACTAGAAAAGGTGTTAAGTTCATCTTGTCAAAACAATGTGATGATTGTTATCAGGAATTTAAAAGAAGATTGGTGAATGCATCAGTTTTGGCACTGCCTTCCAGAAATGGTGAGTTCGTTATCTACAATGATTCTTCATTGAAAGGACTGGGTTGTGTACTAATGCAGAATGATCAGGTAATTTCTTATGCTTCACGTAATTTGAAACCTCATGAGTTAAATTACCCTACAAATTATTTGGAATTAGCTGCTATTGTTTTTTCATTAAAAATTTGGAGGCATCATTTATATGGAGTAAAATGTGAAATATAAATAAATTAAAAAAATTTAATGTATATATTCACCCAAAAAAATCGAACATGAGACATAGGAGATGACTAGAATTAATAAAGGATTATGATTTTACGATCCATTACAATCTGGGAAAAGAAAATAATGTGGACGATTCTTTGAGTTAGAAAAGTAATGCATCATTATCCATGCTACGTTTGGAACAAGATCCTTTTGATTTTGATTTGATAAAATTTGACATAGTAGTTGTTGGTGCAGGAAATTTATCTATTTTGTTTCAGGTGTCAGTGAGATCATCACTATCAGACAGAATAATGAAAGAGCATAAGGAAGACAGTGAGTTGCAGAAAAAGGTAGAGTTGGTTTAGAAGGGTAAGTTGCTTGAATTTAACATTGATAATGATTGTGTTTTGAGGTTTGAAAATAGATTATGTGATCCTTATGATTCACAGTTGATGACTGAGTTGTTATGTGAAGCTCATAGTTCACCGTTTTCAGTTCATCCTGGTAGTACTAAGATGTACAAGGATATTCGGGAGTATTACTACTGGGATGTTATGAAAAGAGATATTTCTGATTTTACTGTGAATTGTTTGACTTGTCAGCAGGTCAAAGAAGAGAGAAATTTACTGAAAGGAATGCTTCAGCGTTTACCGGTGCCAGAATGGAAATGGGAAAATATATCCATGGACTTCATTATGAGATTACCAAAGAAATCTCGAGGTAATAATGCAATATGGGTTATAATTGATCGATTGGCTAAATCTGCTCATTTCCTTCATATTATGGATACTTTGTCCCTAAATCAAAATGCTTGGTTGTATGTTAAAGAGATAGTTAGGTTGCATAATGTTTTCCTCTCCATTGTATCTAATCATGATCCCATGTTCACTTCTATCTTTTGGAGAGGACTTTACAAGTCATTGGGTATTGAATTAGATTTTAGTACAACTTTTAATCCTCGATCAGATGGGCAGTCAGAACGAACAATTCAAACCATGGAGGATATGTTGCGTGCATTCTCGATGGATTATCAGGGAAGTTGGGACCAACATATTTCTTTGGTTGAATTTTAATATAATAACAGTTTTCATTCCAGTATACATATGGCTCCATTTGAGGCATTATATGGAAAAAGTTGTCAAACTCTAGTTCTTTGGGATGAAGTAGGTGAATGGAAGCTTATGGGACCCGAATTGGTAGAAGATATGGCAGAGAAAGTTTAGTATCGTCAGAAGCAAATGAGAACCTCTCGGAGGAGACAGAAAATTTATGCCGATAACCGGAGCATGGAGCTTTCCTTTGAGGTAGGTGATCAAGTCGTTCTCAATGTTTCTCCATGGAAAAGTGTGATGCGTTTTAGTAAGAAGGGATAGTTGAGTCTGAAGTTCATTAGACCTCATGAAATTCTAGAGAAAGATGAATAAGTTGCGTATAGAGTGTCATTACCTCCAATTTTATCCTCGGTACACAATGTATTTCATGTTTCGATTTTGATAAATTATATGTCAGATCCATATCATGTATTGGGCCCAGAGGTAGTTCAGTTGGAGGAGAATCTCCCTTATGAAAAACAACCAGTTCAGATTCTTGACCATAGAGAGCAAGTGTGTGGAATAAGGTAATTCACCAGGTAATGTTTTTTTTTGAAAAAACCATATGGTTGAAGAGGCAACATGGGAATCTGAAAAAGCTATAAGGGATAAAACCCCCCACTTATTTTGATAAGTGAATAAAAATTACGGGGGAGAAATTCCCAAAAGGGGGGAAGGATGTAACATTCCAGGTAAATGAAGATTAAGAAATATTTTCTATTTATTAATATTCGTGAATTAAATATTAATTTTAGTTTAATGGGGTTTCTATGTTCGATAGCATTCTTTAATTGCAACAACGAGTTTCTTTGGAGTCTTACCTTGCACATTAATAATATATTATTATTATTTTAAATAGTAGTTAACTCCTATCCGTTGTATTGGAGGGGATAAATTAAACATTCTACAATCTGATTATACTTGTTTGTTAAATGTATTTACATTATCCAATAAAAATGTAGACGCATAAAATTTGAATGAATCTAATTTTAAGAATAATTTATATTAAAAGGCTGATTTTCCCCTTTTAATGGTGAACCCTCTTTAAATATAGTTTTGGTTACTTTAATACATTCTATATGACCAATTTAAATCCTTCTTTAGAATGGGGACATCAAATTTTACTTTGGGTAATTTTTTGGTATTTTTCTGATAAAGTTCATTTTTAATGAATAGTGAAATATACTGTATTTTAATACAAAAGTGCCTTTTAATCTAATTTATTTATATGGTTAGATTATTTTTTTAGTTTTTTTAAATTGAAATTAAAAAATATTTTTACCATTTAATCCAATGTTGGTCATTGGAATTAATTTCACTTTGAAATTGGACATAAACAAGTATCAATCTTTTGATACTAATTGTTTCTTAAATACATGCTATTAGTTTTAACAACAGGAATTAGTTTTTAAATTAACTAATTCCACTTCTATTTTTGGAATTTTTCAAAATAGACATAAATTTTGATTTTGTAATATCAATTAATTCTTAGGCTGAATTTTTTGTATTTTTCTAAAAAACATCAATTTTTTATGAATAGTGAAACAACTTAGTGGTAGTTAAAACAACTAAATTTTTCATTAAAAGGAAATTTTACCACTTCTTTGATTTTAATTTTTAAAATCCAACATAAATGGTTGTTATTTGGAAGTAAAATGTTGTTAAATATGATGAAAATAAATTTTTATGAAGAGTAACTTTTGATTTTTATTTACAGAGGTTAAAGGTAAATAGGATAATTCAAGGTAAAAAGAATATTATAATAATTTAAAATTACCATAAAACTTGTCAAAACCTTATTGGTTGAGTCATTAACTACCATGGTCTTCATTGTGTCTATTTTGGGACCCCATTGAGAATCTTGTGAGTGATAATGACAATTTAGATTAATTAGATTACAGTAAAGGCAAAATTAACAAAAGAAAATATCTTTTAGTAAATTAATTTTTAAAATGGGTTATTTAAATTATCTTTATGTCTATAAATATTCATTGTTAAGACAAAAATATTTCCTACATTAGAGTTTTTTTTTCAAAATTTTTAGACATTTAATAAATTAAATTATTTTTTGACACAATAATGATGCCCTATTAACATCAATAATAAATGATTTAAATAAATAAGATTATAATGAATAAAATATTATCCAAAAATGTCAAATTATGATTGGATGATTTTATTTCTACAATTAATCATCTTATCTTATATTATAATGATTTTTGGACCATTAGAAACTGAATATCATTATATTATAAAATAACACTTTCACACTTTCCTAAAGAGCCCCTCCTCTCCCTTATAAAAGTAGACCAGTTATAAGCAATTCCTCATAACTCTCAAGCCCTTTGGATCATCCAAAATCTTCCCAATTAATCTCCCTACTTATTTCTCCTCCCCCTAGAAGCCTTTCCTTAGGCAGAAGACACTTCAAGAAGTCCTTTTGGTTCAAACCAAAGGAAGTTACCCAAATTAAAGGTAACAGTTTCTCTTAATTATTATCTTTTATTTTACTTATCCAAAACCTAAAATCTTCTTATTCCTTTATTTTGTAACAACACAAGTATCCTAAATTTACTAGGATTTTTTTATGAGAATTATTTGAACTACACATACACACACCTCCAAATAATGGGTGAAGAACATAATGTTTCCGTGGATGGGAAACTAACGCCTCACGAAACGATGATTGTTCAATTATTTCCTACCACCTCTCATGGTGGCCATTACAATGGAACTTTATTTATATATGATATAAATTATTTTTTCTTTATGCTTCTTTATTTTCCATTTATAGCATGCCTTTATGGTTTCCATCATGGGTAAATACGATAATCTCATTTGAGGAAAGTGAGGACTATCGCCCCCTCAAAGTGATGTGACTCGTTAATGCCTTATGTGGGATGTATAAAAGATAGAGTTAATATTATTATATATGATATTATAATGTGATTATAATATAACTATGAATCATTATGCTAAAAATCCATTAAAATAAGGAATAGAAATGAAAGTAGCGTTCATGCGTACGTACGGCTTACCATCTCTATGAACAGTGCATTTCATTTCTTACCTCCATGTACTATTATAAATACATGTATATGTTGGATATATATGATATATATGATATATAAATCATGAATATCATTCTGGATATGATGAAGCTTTGACCACATGAGCAACATGTAATTATAAGAAGTCTATTTTTGACTGAAGTTCCAAATATAGACAAAACAAACCTTATTAACATAAATGGTTACATAATGTTTATAACTTGTTAATAAGATATATAAATGGATTAATAAACATGAAAAAGTTTCTTAAGAAAGTAGAAATTAACTTTAGTTTATTATTCAGGAGATTAAATAATGATCGAGTCAAGTCAGATGCGAGGTAAGGGACTTCATCTCAATCTTCTTTAATGGAAGAAACTTTTGTTTTAAAACACGACTTTCTTTTATACGCTGTATAAACACCCTTTTCCTTTCAAAGGTAATATTTTTCTATAATGTGTTTTACTAAATGACAAATATGATTGTTTCTATTAATGTAAGTGGTGACAATGACCTTTTCCACCGTCGCGAGTATTATTTGATCTTTGGCATCCTCAATAGGCCTTAATGTTTTTAAAAGAAAATAAATACCTTATAATCTTTCATGTATTTTGGTATTGATAATGGTTTTGATAATGGTTTTGTTATGTCAATTATTTAAGTGATATATTGTGATTGAAATGTAGAAATGTTTGCTTTCATTTATATTTGTTTTATGTATTATGATTTTATAATGGTACCTGGACATTTGACGGGTGGTTACGTGATAAACCATATGACGGGTGGTGCCGTGAATACCAAGATGGTTTGTTACGTTATGACCTCCAATGCATTGGGTAAGGAAGTCGACCGTATGGCTATTCCATTTAGTGATATTCGTGGAAGTCGACCATATGGTTATTCTATTTATGTATGTTTATGTCCCAAGTTAACTTTTATATGTTACGTGTTATTTATATTGGTTTTATGGTAATTTTTTTGTAACTCCCCGACCCCAGTGACCCAGAGTTGGTGCATTACTTCGGAATATTGGCATGATCACAAGAAAGATCAAATCTCGAAAGACCGATTTGTTTAGTAGACTTGGAAACACTAGATATATTCATAAAGTTTTACATTACATCATAAAGTGAAAAACTACTACTATAACATATTCTCCATATCCCACACTCATATCCCCACATACTATCCATGCAGGTCATTCATAAATTATTTCTTCATATCCTGGGAAAAAATAAAACATTGAAAAGGGGTGAGCTCAAATGCCCAGTAAGGATAACAAGATAGTGGAAACTTTCATAAATAATAATAAACATTTAAGGCAATGTATAACTTAAAACAAAATCCTTTTAAACTTGAACTTCAACACAGTATGGAAAAAATAAAATGAAATAATGTCATTTACTTATTGACATGGATATTATACAAATCGAATAATCACATGCAATATCAATCACAACTTTCATATTGATGGAATGCATAATGCCAGACTATCATAACGACATATCCAAGGCCTCGTGCCAAGACTCCAAATAAGATTTTGCCAAAGCCTTATGCCAAGACACTAGTTTGTCTCATGAGACCTACTAATGCATCGAGGAGCTATAGCGGGCTCCACCCGTCACTTACTAAGTCCAATGCATTCCCATATGAAAAGGTTTAAACATAACATAAACATTCGTATTAAAACTAGCATACGAAATGTCAATACTTTCTCTATAACCATGAATGGTATAAAAATAACACATCCACAGTAAAACATATCACAAAACCTTCAATACAATACAAAAGTTTTATATCATAATAAATCAACTTCAAATAATCTTAAAATCCATCAAAGGATGTTCACATAGATGAAATCAAAACTATTTGAGAGAAATACCTCTTTTCTCGAAATCATTGAAAAGTCACACATTTATAAAGGAAGTAATTTAAAAGATATTTTTGAATCAAAGTTTCCCATACCACTTTGAAACTTTTGAAAAGAAATATAATTTCAAAACATTCTTTTCCATATAAATAAATCCTTAAAATCATTTTTAAGACATGGACATTAATTAAAAGATTTAGAAAGATAAATCTTTAAAACATTTAAAATTACGATCATGAAAAATAGTACCTTTTAAAAATTCATAAAATATTCATTTTGAAATCATCTAAAAGTCATATAATTATAAAATAAAACATTTACTTTGAAAATAATCTTATAATACTGTAAGGGAAACTTTGACAAATTTATAACGGCGGTAAATAGCCGCACCTGCCGTATAAGTTAAAAAACATTCTTACCTTAAATTTTTCGAAAAGGTTTAAAGTGCCTTGTTTGGAAAACGACGGAAATATTCTTTTCAAAACACATAAGGGTATAAATGACTTTAACAAATTTTCTAGTAAATAGTAAATTTTTTTTAAATACATTTTTAAGGAACATGGATGTGGATGATAAACTGATCCCAGTAGATAATTACGTATAAACAACCTCAAATAATGAAGAGATTGTGAAATAAACCCTTACCTTGTACTTTTCCTTGGTTGAGGGTAGGGTATCCTCCTGTATAATGGTGAAATAATTGTTATTAAATTATACAATAATCATATATATTAATATGATATCATATATGATCTTTTAACATTGCTTTGTTAATAATATCTTAGTATTATCGTCGTTTCGGGTGTTAACTTACTCATTTTCTTTTATATGTTTTGTTACGTAAGCCATGTTTTTCATGGATAGGTTCTATATTATTCACATAAAGAATGATATCAAGTACTTAGTCATTATTTTTAAATCATGAAATGATAATTATACTTGAATGGATACGATGGAGAATGAATCTCATCGCGTTCGTGGAGACGGTAGTCCGTACTTACGCACGAGCAACAATATCATTCTTTTCATATTAAAATAATATATAATTGGATAGTATATCATATATACAGAATCATTATCATGTTATATTTATTATTTACATGATTTACACATCATTATTATACCCATCCAAATAATAATATATTGAATAACAATTACACCACGACGTGGAGACGGTAAGCCGTATGTACGCACGTATGGTGACATGTTATTCAAAGGGTGGATAGAATACTGAATATGGTTGTACCATATTTATAATAACATCACAGTATATATAAGATACTGGAGTTATTATTTTAGAATGTTAATAACAATGAAAGAAGAAGTGGAAGAAGATATGAATTTGAAAAATGGTGGTGAAAACATTACCTCTTCTTCGGGTTGTTCCTTTTGATTTGATCAAAAGGGCTCCTTAGGTTGGCTTTCTGATCAAAATAAGGCCTCTAGGTTGTAATGAGGGAAGTTTAGAGAGTATTTGGGCAGATTCTAGCCGAGCCAAAAGGCTTTGAAGGTGTGATGTAATGAGAAGGGGGAATGCACTTTAATAAGAGGGGTGAGGGGCACCTTTGGAAAAGGTAGAAATATTAATTTATAATAAATTCATTTTCGGTTTCTAATGGCTCCAAAGTTTATTATTAAATAGTTAAGCTGGGGATAGGTCGAAAACCATTCAACCAATATAATTTAGACAGGTATGGGTTACTATATTAACCTTATTTTTTAGTTTTAACTCTTCGTTAATTAGTGTGACATTTACCATGTCACTTAGTATTTTTATATTATATAGTTAATAAACCTAATATATACATCCAAGAGACCCCAAAGTAGTCCATTAATGATACACCTATCATGATATAAGTCTCTTGGCCGATCCTTAGATTTTTAGGAATTTAATATCAATTAATAATATAATATTTGTTTTAAAAACCCTTTTATGTCAATTTTGACACTATTCAATAGTTGATTTTTGTGAAACTTATAACAGAATTATTACATCGAACAATGTCAATTAAATCAATCCCAATATGTCATATTATCCTATAAAATTAGTTTAATTCATTAAAAGTCTCAAATAATATTTATTTGGGTATTTATAATATCATTTATTTTAATTTTTCACTATTAGGGTAATTACTGCATCATCATTGTGTCATAAATAAATTAAATTATTTAATGTCTAAAAATTATAAATAAAATATCATTATGTAGGAAATCTTATTAGATTTATAATTAATATTTACAATCGAATTTATCTTATGTATAACCCTATATTAAAAATGTTTTAGTAAATAAACATTGATTTCAACTCTTTTAACTCTTCTTTGAATTAAATAATAATAAATGTCATAATCTAATCCATGTGGTCCTAAATGATAATAATTTATTCCTAAGGTTTTTTTTGGTCTAGATAAACTTGTCTAACAGAATTAGGACATGTGTTAGGTTAATATTAATATCATTTTTACCCTTAATTACCCTATTTACTTTTAACCGTGGTAAATAAAAGTAAAAAGTTACTATTCACCAAAAATTATTTTAATCTCATTGAACCAAATTTTACTTCTTGATATTAACCATGTCTCTCATATTTTTGAAATTCCAATCACATAAGTGGTAAAATGACGTTTTATGAAAAATTCTGTTTTTTAACTACCACTTAGTAGTTTCATTATTCATCAAAAATTGATGGTTTTCAGAACAATGCCAAAATTTCCCCCTAAGATATAATTGATATTCCGAATTCAAAAATAATGTATATTTTACAAAATTACAAACATATAAGTTTCATTAATTAATTTTATAATTATTTCCCACTGTCACAATAAATAGCGTGTTTTAGGAAACAATATATATCAAAAGATTGGCAATTGTTTAGGTCCAATTTCAAAGTGAAATTAATTCTAATGAACACCATTCGATAAAATGGTAAAATATATTCTAATTATACTTTAAAACCACTCAAATTCATAATTTATCACTATTAATTATTTTGATTAAAAAAGTTTTTTTTTAATTAAAATTTAGTAATTTTCACTATTCATCAAAATATTACTGTTATCCGATAAGTACCAAAATTTTACCCTAGGCTAATTTTGATATTACGAATCCAAAAATGAAGTCCATTTTGAGAGATAGAATTTATAAAATTTCAAAAAGTAGGTATTACTATTCATAATGGCTAGTTTGGTAAGTCATGGTGCGCTTTAACTCACTGTTGCGTGTTGTGCGAGTTATTGAAGTAATTTAAAGAAATAACACACTATGAAATCTTGGGGTGTTACATTCTCCCCTCCTTCAATAAATTGCTTCCTCGTAATTTGAAATTTTTCTTCGAAAATAAAAGGTTGAAAATAGAAAATATCTTTGTGGGAAAACCCACATCGGAAATTGGGTTTCTAAAATTTAGTCTTAATATGAGGAAAAAAGAAATGAAAGGATCACCACCATATTATGATCTCGATTAGAAGAACATTGGTGGAAATTAAAGAAATATAATTGGAGGAAATACATAAATATTTATAGGTAGTGATTGAGGTCATCAAGCACAAACAAGTATAAAATTGAGGTCCTTAAATTCACCAATCTATGATGATTTGAAATACCATCGGTTCAACAAAACATAGGGTATTAGGATAACACATTTTTGGTTTTAGGATTCCTTAAATAAAGTATAAGAATTAACTTCATCATAGAATAAGTGAAGAAGAAAAATATATTCTTGACAAGTAGAGTTCCATCCTTTAACTAATTTCTACCACAGACTCATCTTTCACTCTAAAAGATAATAGAACATATAAATAATATTATATTTATCCTATTAGTATAGGGTTAAAAAATGGATTTATAATTCATCTAAAAGAACCATTAAGAAAACGACATTATTCAATCCAGGACATCACATGGGTTAGTGGTAGGTGATACACCCTTGTCGCCCTTCGGTTGTGGGTTCAAGTCTCACGGCCTTGCCGGATGAGACGGGTTGCCGCCTGACCTCCGGGTTGTTCTTTTATGGAAATCCAAAGTAATCCAAACAAGAACTATCCAAAATACATCAGTCCAAAAGTTATAAGGAAGGTAAACACAATAAAGATCCTTTTTTCCGTGTAATAACATGTGAACACCTTCATCATGTATTCTTTTAAAACACCGCAACATCCTGAATTACCATAAAACCTTATTGATTACATTCATGATCTCTCATTTCTTAAAGAATACTAGATAAACTCCTTCAATACAAAAATGATATAAACCCCAACAATGATGGAATATACAAATCATTAATCAGTTTCACGGTAGTCAAGAATATCCAATATAATTTATCCAAATCAATCATGTATTATTCCAAAATCACTACCTTGGTATCATAACTATATTATGGTTTATCATTCTCTCAACCATATATTTTCCAAAAATTTATCCTGCTATTTAGTCACTTTTCATTGTTCCACACAATCTCAAGTCCTTAATGAAATAGTACTGCAGTACAATCCTTATATACTCCATAATTATTATAACATGTATATTGTTAATACCACACTCAAATGACATAATCAACATAGGAACTCTAATCATTCCTCTTCATCTGTGGTGGTAAGATAACTTGATTATTATCCAATAGCATCATTTTTGGCATAGTCTGATGTCTGGGACATAGGTTCGCGTAGTGTCCAAACTCCTTGCAAATGAAGCATTGAACATTTGAAACCATTTTCATACCCTTGAAGTCACGTACTTTGTGCCCTTTTCCTCCACAGTTATAACAAACTCTCATTCCTTTCAGGCAAGTTCCAGGGTGTTTCTTCCCACAGTTATCACATATGGAAAAATTCTTCTTTTCCCTCTTCCCTTTATCTATCTTTCTCTCTTCCATCCTTTTCATCTCTTCCTTCCCTTCAAAGCCATAGGACTCACTAAACTCTTTACTTATCTTATCAACACATGATATTATTTCATCATATGCTGATAATACATGGGAGACTATTTCTCTTATAAATTCTGACTTAAGAACATGAAATATATGATCCTTCTTTCTCTTTGGATCATGTGTATTACTGGAGTTCTCATTCCATCTACTGGGGGCCATTTCTAAACAATGGCATAAACTAGATCAGTTTATGAATCAAAATACATAATCCCATACTTACAAAATACTTAACATAAATTGAACTATTTATGGATATAATCCATAATCATAAGAATGTTTTCTTTGAGGAAGTATATACTCATAAACCCTTCATAATGATTTGTGAAGAAAATGAGAGTTATCCTAACCATATCCCCCAGGAGTGTCGTAACCAAGAGTGCAGCAAGGCCCGTTGTCGTGCACCAGTTCCCGTTCGAGTCTAGCTCAAAGCGGTGTTTTCGGGTTTTACCCCTAGATACATCTGTGCCAGAGCCGCCTATACCTGCTCGTATCTAGACAGGGATGTATTGCTCAGAAAACTCACAAAATCTCTACAATACCAAAATTATAGGAAGTTCTTCTATACTAATCCTCAAAGTCCATCTTAAATATATGTGCTCTAATCAAGGTTTATCTAAATCTAGCTTCCAAGGTTTGTACTAAACATTCTTTGATACCAAATGTATTGCCCCGACCCCAGTGACCCAGAGTCGGTGCATTACTTCGTAACATTGGTATGATCACAAGAAAGATCAAATCTCGAAAGGGTAATAACAAAGAAAGAATAAGTGGAAGAAGAAATGAATTTGAAAAAGGGTGGTGAAAACATTACCTCTTCTTCGGGTTCTTCCTTTTGATTGGATCAAAAGGGCTCCATAGGATGGCTTTATTATCAAAATAATGCCTCTAGGTTGTAGTGAGGAAGGTTTAGAGACTATTTGGGCAGAAATGTTCCGAACCAAAAGGCTTTTATGGTGTGATGTAATGAGAAGGGGGAGTGCCCTTTTATAAGAGGGGTGAGGGGCACCTTTGGAAAAGCTAGAAATATTAACTTATAATAAATTCATATTCGGTTTCTAATGGCTCCAAAGTAGATTATTAAAAGGTTAAGGTGGGGATAGGTCGAAAACCGTTCAACCAATAGAATTTAGATAGGTATGGGTTACTATATTAACCTTATCTTTTAGTTTTAACTCTTAGTTAATTAGTTTGACATTTACCATGTCACTTTGTATTTTTATATTATATAGTTAATAAACCTACTATATACATCTAAGAGAAACCCAAGTGGTCCATTAATGATACACCTATCATGATATAAGTCTCTTGGCTGAACCATAGATTTTTAGGAATTTAATATCAATTAATAATATAATATTTGTTTTAAAAGCCCTTTTATGTCAATTTTGACACTATTAAATAGTTGATATGTTTGAAACTTATAATAGAATTATTACTTTGAAAAAAGTCAATTAAATCAATCCTAATATGTCATATTATCCTATAAAATTAGTTTAATTCATTAAATGTCTCAAATTATATTTATTTGGGTATTTATAATATCGTTTCTTTTAATTTTTCACTATTATGGTAATTACTGCATCATCATTGTGTCATTAATAAAATAAATAATTTAATGTTAAAAAATTATAAATAAAATATAATTATATAGAAAATACTATTATCTTTCTAATTAATTTTTAAAGTTGAATTTATCTTATATATAACCCTATATTAAAAATGTTTTAGTAAATAAACATTGATTTTAACTCTTTTAACTCTTCTTTGAATTAAATAAAAATAAATGTCATAATCTAATCCAAGTGGACCTAAATGATAATATTTTATTCCTAAGATTGTTTTTGGTCGAGATACACTTGTACAATTAAATTAGGACATATTTTAGGGTAATATTAATATCATTTTTAACCTTAATTTAAGTATTTACTTTTAACCGTGGTAAATAAAAGTAAAAAGTTACTATTCACTAAAAATTATTTTCATCTCATTGAACCACATTTTAATTTTTCATACTAACCATGTCTCTCGAATTTTTGAAATATCAATAACAGAAGTGGTAAAATTATGTTTTATGAAAAATTCATTTTTTTAACTACCACTTAGTAGTTTTAATATTCATCAAAAATTGATGTTTTTCAGAATAATGCCAAAATTTCACCCTAAGCTATAATTGATATTCCGAATTCAAAAATGATGTCTATTTTAAAAAATTCCAAACATATAAGTTTCATTAATTAATTTTATAATTAATTCCCGCTGTCACAATAAATAGCGTGTTTTTAAAAAACAATATATATCAAAAGATTGACAATTGTTTAGGTCCAATTTCAAAGTGAAATTAATTCTAATTAACATCATTGGATAGAATGGTAAAAATATATTCTAATTATACTTTAAAACCAATCAAATTTATAATTTATCACTATTAATTATTTTGATTAAAAAAGATGTTTTTAATTAAAATTTAGTAATTTTCACTATTCATCAAAATATTAAAGTTATCCGAAAAGTACCAAAATTTTACCCTAGGCTAATTTTGATATTAAGAATCCAAAAATGAAGTCCATTTTGAGATATATAATTTATAATATTTCAAAAAGTAGGTATTACTATTCATAACGGCTAGTTTGGTATGTCATGGTGCGCTTTAACTCAGTGTTGCGTGTAGTGCAAGTTATTGAATTATTTTAAAGAAATAACACACTATGAAATCTTGGGGTGTTACACTTGTCATTACAAAAGGGTATGAAATGATCTTTTATTCAGTGAAGAGTATTTACTACTTCATAAAGGTGAAAAGTATTATATGTGTTAAATTATTCATGGTTTACTTGTTGATTTAAAATACTAACAGTTTTCCTTCTTTGTGTATCCCTTATGGAGCTTTTTATGCTCATCCCATGTTTTTTAAATGTTTTTCACAGGACATACTATGGAATAGGGTCAAGGATGGGATCAAGGAAATGTCATGTTGTCTTAAACATGGAAATCGACATGACTCTTTTTTTCATGAGTTCATCTTTTGTAAAAAAATAGAAACTGCGTAGAAGTGTCTACCTTATATATCTTTTGAGTTGTAATAGTTATGGCTTAACTCTCTAAAAATATAAACCTAAAAAGATCCTCAATTTGAATTATTCATAAAATTCAATATTAAGTAAGTTTTAAGGCCATGTCCTTATATATTTAATATAAATTTAATTATATAATTTATTAATTGAAACAAATTGTTTTAGCCTCTCCAAATAGTTTTTAATGAAATATATAATTTTTATTAAGTTTTTTTATAATTATTACATTAATTAATTAACTATATATATAAAATATTTAATAACAGAACTACATGTATATCTTACAATTTTTTCAAGGATATATGATAAATATTTTTTTAGGTGAATAATGGAAAATAAAAATTTCACAAATAGTATGACTTTTATGGAATTATTATGATATATAAATGATGGTAATGTTAAAGAAATCATTGTTATAGAAAATTTATATTTTTTGTCATCTATATTATAATGTTAATGAGTAATTATTAAACTAATAAATATAGTTTTGATATTTAAAAAATAAATGTAATGATTTTATTCTAATAAAAATGTTTTTGGATATTTTTTTATAATAAAGTATTAAAAATGTTCTATAATGTTTTGGTATGGTTTGATATTAAAAAAATTCTCTTTTGATATATAATAATCGCATTAAATCCACCAGAATCATTATTATACAAGATTTTGGTGTTCTAAATTTTTAATTCTTAAAAATTGAATAATTTCAACAAGGGTTTTCATTTTGTTTTGATGATATATACAAAAATTTATTTTTTACAACTTATGAAAATTAAATATAAGAATATGTATTATATATTTATAATCGTCATGTTCATATTTGATAATTTTTTCAATTTCATTTTTTCATAATAAATAGATACCTTGGTAAATGTTTTTTTCCAACATGTTAATGGTTAAAATTTTTAATGTTTGATGATAAACTAATTTATAATATTTATAATATAAATAAATTTTCACTAAATTTAAATAGTTGAGAATAATTCATCATTAAACTATCAGATCATCATAAACTATTCTTGAATTGTTACACAAAGAACCAGAGTACCATCTAAATTCATAACAAATATGACTCGCCACTATACCATATGTAATTCCCGATCTCCATGTTCTAAAAACTAGAACTCATCGAGAATTATTGAATATTTCTGTTAAATTTCATGTTAAAAAATAATAAATTTAACACTATGTTATTATCATAATATATTTTTTTCACTAAAACTATATTATGTATTAAGAGATTCTATAAAATGGAAAGAAGAAAAAAATAACAAAACCCGTCTCATGGAAGCTCAAGACTAAACAAAATGTCTCAAAGAGCCCACCCTCGACCATACATTTATAATTACTCAACAATTTCACAGTAAGCATTATCATATACTATCTTAACATATTGGTTTCAAAAACCATTTGGATAAGTAGGGTGTGGGAAAAAGAGTACAATAGGAATTCATCAAAGAGTTTGTGAAGTCACACTATAAGTTATTTCAGTAGTCCAAAAATGGTGTCAGATAAAATAGTACAATGATTTACACTAATGAATATGTTTGTCAATATGTCAAGAACATATTACCAATCTATTAAATTTCAATAAATAAAACTGATATTTTCAAAATATATAATGAAAACAAATCTCGAAAATATGTATTTCATCGTAATCATTTTCTTCAAATTATTTGAATATACATTTAAATAATAATTTTAAAAAATATCAGGTAAAAAATATTCACTATAAATCAACAAGTACTAATATTATAAATACTATAGAATCAAGGTGCATAATTTAATTGTGAAAATACATCAAAAATGGGAATTAATGATGTGAGGGAACTATACTTCAACATATTGACAATGAATGTTTTCATGTATTTTTATCAAGAATATTTTTTCATGGTTTAAAGTAGGATATAAAATTTATTAAACCATTGAGTAGTTTATTAATATGTCCGGAATAATTATAGATCATACATCATGTGTAAAAGGTTATCATGTTAAAAATAACATGAAATCAATATTTACTAGTCACAAATCTATATACATAAAAATTAATGTCATCCAATGTCCAATAGTTTGGGTTTGAGTAAGCTTGAAATGAATAAATCTACATTATCACATTTAACTATCAATGTTCCCGTGTATAATGAAATGATTAAAAACACCAGAATGTTGAATAAATACTTCTCAAAACTCATTATCGGGATATAAATGAATTAATTATGTAATAATTAAGGACTATAACAATGGAGGACCATAAAAAAGTTTCAACCTTTCCATAAAGCATCTTTAATTTCATTTAAAATCAAATACTTACTATTTACATTCATAAGGGTAACCTCAACATCGTCCTTTCAGAAATCATCCTCAAAATTAAAAATTAGTATTTAAAATATTAATTTAGTTTTAAAAAACCTAATGGAATTTAAATGAAGTCTTTACCATTTAGAAGTCTAAAAACCATTTCAAAACATGGTTCAACACTATTTTCTTTTTAAACAATCATAATTGCATTATAAATCAAAACCCATTAAATTTCATTAAAATCATTAAAAAATTATTTAAAATCCCTCTAAAATTTAATAATACAAATTATAGAATTTATTTAATTCATAATAAAATGAATGGGATCAAAATAAATTTTATTAATTCCATTTTTGGTTCATATAGATGGCGTTCAAAAAATATTTTAATACTCATAAAAGTTTAAAATTCACTGAAATTGTTGTAGAATATAAGAAACACATGTACATAAGATGGTATGAAATAAATAATTATAGGATCATAAATCATTATAGATACATAAAACACATTTATAAAATTAAATAAACAAAAAACGTATCCATAATAATAACAAAAGGATCATATAACCACAAATTCAATGAAAAAGAATAATAAACTCACATATGATTATCTGCCAATATCTAGTATCCCAAAAATTTCTCTCAAATGGACAGAATTAAATTATTAAATATTGGTTTATTAGTATTAAATAATAATCTTGGCTATATCAACATTAAAAATCCCAAATCTATGATGTTAAATAATATGTTGTTTAAGATTAGTCGAGAACAAGGGGGTTTAAAATAAATTTATATTTGATTTAGAACGATTAAATATGATAATTTATAATATTACTATGGTTTTTAGTATTTAAAATTGTAAAAAGGTGAAATATTGATGTACATGTAATGAGAAAGTGAGTTAAAGGGTCATAAATATATTTTACTCAGTAATGGAACTATGTATTTGGTAACCTGGTTTTTCATTATACAACGTATATGATTCATTTATGGGTATGAACTTTTACAATTATATAGAATTTAGTCACATTTTTACCCCTACAGAATAACATATTACCATTATTAATCTTTTGGATATAAGGAGTTTCCATTATTTAAAAAAATGGGTATATTTATAGAACATTGAAGTGTGATGTTTTACCATTATTTAGTGGGAGTCTTCTGTTACATATTCTCTATATACCTATAAGAAAACATTATAGAAAAAGGGTTACCCTACTGTTCTATAATGATTTCCCATACTAAGTGAAAATACATAATCGATTATGCTAACACATTTATTGTATTACCTTTATATAAAGAATATATATAGGGAATGGCCCATACACAGTTTTAGTGTTACCCATACATCATGCTTATTTAAAATTACGTAGTTCTTTTTTATAGGGAAATACACATTTACAACACATAGAAAATCTAATCTAACCTTGAACAACTCATGGAAAATTCATATTAACACTAAAACACTCTTGAAAAAGTCAGTCACAGTTACCCTACTCATATAAATATCACAATAAAAAATATTGGAGGCACATTACCCAATCATAGAAAATGCACCATCAATAGTGGGAAAAAGAATACATATAATTTCCATGTACATATAAATTTAAAAAATATATGGAAATTAATTAAAAAAGGTAATTAAAATTATCATATCCATATTTATTTAGTCCCCATGATGGCTTCCACACATAAAAAATTAAAAAATTAATCCACAAAAAAATAACTCCACCAAAAAACCCATGAGGTGGACAATACACAAAATAAATGATAATGATGGAAAAAAGACACCAAAAACAATTACAGTAAATTATATTAACATCTTTTAAAGATAATACATTTTTGGAGAACCAGAAATATCCCAAAAACGTCAAAGGAAAAATGGAAACAATAATTAGAGTGATCAAAAAACAACCAGAAAGAATCATATAACTAACATAGTTCACCCTATAATTTAATGAATAATAAAAATTTTAGAATAATATTCAAAAATTCTTCCAAAATACAGCTTTTCATCCAAAAGATTCTATATCATTCTCACAATATAAGAAAATGTTTCAAAGATCAAAAAATATTTACTAACTAAATAGAAAATCCAAAACAAATGAATGATTCAAAAAATTAAAAACTCTCTAATGGTCAAAAAATCAATCCTTCCATAAAAAATAATCCTATTTTAAAATGATAAATACCCATACAATTTATTTATGTTATCTTATGTGTTTCAATAATGAGAATCATCCCTCAATGTGCTCAACAAATAATATGCCAACACCTCTAAGTACATATCTATTTAATAATCTACATCATCTTCGTCAACCATGTATATTCACGAGGAATATCCATATTCAATATGGAAGACATCAGTTTTATAATAATAGTAAAAAAACAATGCACTACACTACCACAAGGGAGATCATCAATCATTTTATTATTGATTAATAAATATAATGGAAAAAATGAGGATGCTAAGGAAAAAAAACAAACAAAATTGTATCCAAAATAACTATAGGAAGACACCAATGATGTTATGAAAGATGATGGGTTTTGAATTAAATCATACCCACATCGAAAAGCTCTCAATGAATGATTTCATACTATCCTAATGAGTAGATAAATCCAAAGGGGAACAAAAACCATTGAATATGATGGATAACCAATCAATTCTTGACATAAAAATTTGAAATGATAGAGATCATGTTAATATAAAACCATGATAAAAACATCAACCATGGTCCAAATTATAATATCCACAATGTTTGTCCTAGATAAAAAAGAAATGCCAATGTGATTATACTAAAACTCTATATATAAAGATAAATATCCATTAAATATGAATGAAATATACACTAATGCATGAAATATTTCACAGAGAGTATAATAAACTGAAATGGGTTAACCTCATTCCCGGCATCAAAGAAGTTCCATTCATACTATAATGGTGTTATTAACAGCCATGGGTTAGAGATAAGAACAATGACACTGTAAATCAAAACATAGGGAAATACTTCTCCCAATCTAATGAAAAACATGTAATATACATACTAAATACATAAGAATTGTCTATGATGTACAAGATATATATTACTTAACTGCATGAAAACAATGGAAATAGAAAACCCAAAATGTAGCTAAAACTATAAAGGTAAATTCAAACATTTATGGGAATAAGTGAACCTTTTACTACAAAAAATGACATGGAATACACCCACTATCTCACCACTATATACTCATCCATAATAAATGAAACTTGCCACCTCACTACAACACCATGTCCTTCCCTTCACTAGAATTCAAAAAATGGTCTACAACCCACTAATGTGGTGTGTAGTGTGTGTGATAACAGGCCTAATAGGATCAAACCTAGGTGTTCTATATCATCTCTAACCATCCATTCATGTATTCTCGTTTAATGTAAATACAAAGCACGATAATATGTAAAGATTGATTATAGAAAACTTGGTAAACCTTTACAATTTTCCATTGATGTAAACAAGATAAGATATATAAATTTTATTCCACATCTTCCATATCATTTTCTCATAAGAATAATCATGATTATCAAGTCTAACTCAAACAACCATGAAGAGAATAAGATAACAACTATCACAACCCCATGGAATACTACATCTATAGGTCGTAGATTACTCAGACCAAAACAAACTTGTGCACAAACCAGTTCTATAATAATAGTCCTAGGAAGAAGACAAATAAATCATGAATAATCACCCTACAATGTCAATATCAGTCCCATTAAACAATGGTCCTATGATATAGAGGGTATAACCAATAAAAACCAAAATTCTAATAAAATGGATGATAGACACATGATAAATCTTCCAACTAAGTACCCAAGGTAACCCATGTGATAATTTTATCAATTATTTTAAATGACTTGAAAACCATTCCAAAACCATTTCAAATTTCATTTTGATGTTTTAAAAATACTACATTTGCATTAAATTTTCCAATAACCTAAAAACACGAATTTTCATTGATATTCCATTTCAAAAACGGACCAAATTTTTTTCCAAAATTTCATTTTGATTTTTTTAATGAAAAAAGAAAAATTATTATAGGCTAGTAACACAACCCACTACCTCAAAACATGATCCATACATGCCTGTAATGGGATCCACTATCAACGAAAACACAATGATGATAAAAAGTCCCAATGATCCAATTCACATCACATGGTTGATCCAAATCTAAACACATGGGGTTGAGTGATTGGAGGAATCCTTCATACCATAATAACAAACATCTGCACACACAAAATGAAAAAGGAAAAGGATTTCCATGTAATATTTAACAATAGATCTAGAATGACACCACACTAATGTGATAATAGAATAATAAACAATGAATAAGTGGAATGGTCACTTACTCATACATATGAAGTATTGCTGAAAAAAAAATCACAAACTGAATGGGTGGATTTTGGAGGACGTGTTTCTCTAGAAAATGGCTAGAAGGCATCCTAGGATGATAGTGGTGAATTTTGGAAATAAAGGACCAAGAAAAAGTGCCATACACATTTTTTAAAATTTCATGCAGGGACAATCATGAAATGAAATACCCATTCACGTTATGATGTCCATATAGGATAAGTTTGTAGAAAACCCATCAAATTAGATTAAGACTACGTTATTTAAGTCATTAATGATGTGAAACCAACATTCATGATGTATAATATTTTACAGCGTCAACAACATTTCACGACCTAGCCCCAACTGAAATTACACGGCTATAACCTAGTTACACGGTGTGAAATATCCCAGCATACTGCAGAAAAAGATTATTAATGATGAAATTCCAAAAAATCGATTACATCCCTATTATATGTATCTTCAAATTCCTTATTTTTTCAATTTTGATTATTAGAGACTGAAAAATAAAATAGATATAAATTCATAACTGATGGATTGGTAATGATATGTTACAAAATCCCCATCATAAAGGAAACTCATCCTCATGTAGACATGTGGATGATTTATTCCATTGAAAGAGATGAGGAAACCTCTCCCTCACAAATGACTGACATTCCATAGTATCATTAGAATCTAATCCTTGTTTCCATAAAACATTTTCCAATTTAATATACATCCCATGCAAGACATTCACTTAAAAGACAATTATCTCAATAGGTCTCTCCAAAATGGAATCATATGTTTCAAATTCAATTTCTACCCAAGTCCAAACATGATAGGGATCAAGGTAATACATAAAAAGATGAGATTTATGGAAAACATCATGAATACATGCCAACTGTACATGCAATGATAAATGAAAATCAATCTTTTTGAACCCCCCAGTAACAATAAAAGGTACATCATATCTAAGAGCCATTTCTTTATTTTCTCCATGCCAAATGTGACCCAAAAAATGATATAAATTCATGAAAACCAAATAACCTACAGAAAACTATATTGGATGACTCATCCAATGCATATAAGATTTCTTTCAAATCTATACTATCATCAGACACATATTTACATCTTGTATCTTTGCAGATGTCTCAAAAACCAAACATAATCCAACAAGTGATACATTTACCACATAATACCAACAAGGAATTGATCTACATCGGTGACCATACAACACTTCAATGTTATCCATTCTTTTTGATGAATTATAATTATTTTCATTAAATGATCACAACATATCCTAGATGGCTATCCTATGATCCATCAAAATATGGGACATAAACACTGAGCTAATCCTTCAAGATCTAAATTTCCCACTTCTATTAACAATATGTCTTTGGATGGTGAGTTTTACTCAAATTGAAATGAGTTCGCATTTCCCCTTTAAGACCTCCTAGTATCCTCATGGTAAACACATAATTTGTATATGAAACAACATTATAAGGACTCTCATCTATCCTCAGAATATATTATAATTCATTCATTCCCAAATATTCAAATTTTGTGGTATCCTTGATCAGAATAAAATGACTATACATTGTTAACAGATCAATTACAACCCATATTTCATTCCAAAATTGGATAGTCCATGTTAACCCATAAACAAAATAAAAAGATACTACTTACCTTTTTCAAATCAACTCCAAAATTTTCTAAATAAATTTATAAGGTTTAAAATGATATGTCTTTATACATTGGGAGGTGTAACAATGACACACAATCGCTATGATATCACGCTTCATACCCGGAAACTATAATCGCTACCACATCTAACAGTAAATTGTCACAGTTACATGGTTTATGGCTCAAAATATCCTTAGACCATCACACAAGAATAAACTCTTCATAGATAGTGGGATAAATGTACATTTCTAAATGTTAATCATACCATATGAATAAATAGACCAACTCGTAACGGTCTCCCCACCATAATATCATTCTAGGGTCTTATAAAACTCAACATCCAGATGAAAACATTACAAAATTGTATCCATATTAGATGATGATAGTTGAACACTGTATAGAACCATTCTTTGATCATCCTATAGAGGGTGTTTATAAAACTAAGAAAAAGTCCATATAAATTTCCACTCTTTTTTTGTTTTGATAATAACCTGTGATGGTATATTCATTATAATAGATTATATAATTAAATTTCCATTCCATATTTTATAGATTATATTGATGTAAAATGATTAAAGGTATTCAACACATTTCCTTTTCCTGAGATTTATTTCCTTAGAAAAAAATAAAGACCATAGACACTTATGATGGGAGATAATAAAAAATAATTCCACAAAAATAAAGTACTGCAAACATTTAAACTCATGCATGACTCTAGAACGCTCTAAATCATGAGTTTATAGTTATTTTTCATGAGTTGAAATATAACGAGAGTAATAAGCTTCCTCACCATCATCCTATATTAGCACGCCTCCCAAACCAGAAACTAAAGCATCACAAATGACCGAATAACCATTACCATGCATATGTGATATTAGAATAAGAGATGTTGTTTGAATTCATTTTATTTTATTGGAAGACTACAGACACTAGACATCCCATGTGAATTTCACATTGTTCCTGGTAAGGGAAGTAAATGGCAGTGCGGATATAGATAAATCCATGATGAACTATTAGTAGTATCTAGCATGAACAAGGATTATTTGTATCTCAATGCCATTTTTTGGTTCCTTTCAATGGAAAAAAACATTTACCTTATCTGGATCAATTGAAAATCCATGATCATAAATTTTATTCCCTACAAACACTACATCATGAATCCAGAAAATACTTTACCGAATCATTCCATACCGATAGTGAATTCTCTAAATTTATAGATCCAAACACATATTGCATTTTTTCTTATGCTCATATTTCAAATAATATAGAATATCATCTGCAAACACAACCCTAAATTTTTCAAGATATTAATAAAATTTCTGATTCATTAATACCACCAAAAATAATGGATGGTTAGTCAGAAAAAAAGGCATACCAAGATATTCACAATTTCCATACCTTCTCTTGGAGTTTATATATAGTATGTTAAACTCTTGAAATCTGAGTTGATGATTACTTGACTAAATATCGATCTTGGAAAAACACAACAACAACATTAACTGATCAAAATGATCATCCACATAAGGAAAAAAGATAATTTTTCTTAATCAATACTTTTTTCAACATTTGATAGTCCACACATAATCAAAGTGAACCATATTATTTCATTGAAAATAGAACATGGGTTTACCTAGGAGAAACACTAGGTTGAATGAATTTCTTTTCTAATAGGACTTCTAACAAAATTTTGATCTCTTTCAGATCCTATGAATCTTTATGATAAGAAGGAATCGATATGGGCTACATACTAGGAACGAGGTCAAAAATATATTGTTACATGACACTATAGAGGATGTCTGGAAAATTCATCTAGGAAAATGTCAAGAATTTCATGGAAAAATAAGGGAAATAAATGATATGAGAGATGTCATAGGGCTCAAATATGTTGTATAAATCAAAAAATTAAACTATAGGTAGAAATTCCCTGCACGAATAGACCTTGAGTCCCACACCCCTAAAAAAATGAGGGCTACCAGCATTAGAATAAAACAAAAAATGAAGATGATAACAATAAACATCATATCGAGGAGAATCGTGCTAATCCATGTCGATAATGCCTTCAAACTAATGCAGATCAAAAACTATAAAATCCCAAACCTACTATATATTGGCTATATCTATTAAACATGAAGAAAACATACACCCTTTCAAATTACTCATTCTAAGAGGTATAAATAATTCTAATTTAATGGAAATATGTTTTTTCTGGATTTTTAGGAATATATATAATAATTTTGTAGATATAAAAGAGTTGGTGGAACCAATATCGAATAATGAAATTACTATAGAATATTCAATAATGATAATACCTCTCACTGTAGACGGACCTAAATCAACTTCTACTGGACACTAATATACAATGTTATATTACTTCACACTTGAGGCCTATGGATGGAGTTATATATTCATTGATGAATAAGAATGTAAAATAGTTGTATTTGGTGCCGAAAACCCCTGGATATAATGAGGCATATTCGTATCCTTACAAATGCAGAGTATGTGACCAATTCATACACATCTGTGTCATTTATTCACTAGAATAGTACAATAATGTATTTTGTGTCCATAATTTCCACATTGATATTATGGCAGAGGAACATTACCTACTAAAATAGATGATGCTAAGTACAATAATTGTTGAGACCCACCACAACTACTCTTTCAACAACATCAAACTTCTTGTTCTTCCAATGTGTTCCACTAAAGATGCCACCCGATGGAAGAGAGGAGGTAGAAAACACAAAAGTTTCTTCCATAATCATTTCTTCCTATATAGATTTACCTATAGTGTTTGGATTGGTATAGTTTCTCAATATAAACACATGTTATTTGATATTTCGGTGAAATTTCAATAGGTACTTCTGATCGTTTAGCTTTTAATTCATCACCACGTCTTGGGAAAATAGGGAACCTCAACAAAATGATTATTGTTTAACAACACAAAACACTCTAACTATTGAAGATAATATAACTCTAAATAATTATCCCACGTCAAGGAAAATCGAAAAAACTCATGGTTGAATATGTCATTAAAACCCTTTCCATCCAAGTCTATATATCTATCTGCGTAGATCATAATATCCCACCATCAATTGTCATACCACTCTAGTCTGAAAGATGCACACTTCACCGTGATATTTTAATGTGTCTCAAGAATTTATATGATTTCATTGATCCTATATAGCCAGTCTTATGCCTCTTAATGTATTGTACTTCCTTTAAAGGATGCTAAATTCTCGTAGGAGAATTCGCAAGATCAATCCCTCTATACAAATTCTCTTAGTTGTACCTAAAGCATTGGATTATGAACTCTTTTGAAATCCTGGTCAATAGTAATGACATCCCATACAGTAGTATCAATAATATTATGATATATATTATGGTTTCCTTGAGTATAATCAACATCACCTTCTCAAGTATCATGTGGAAGACTTCATGAAGACAAAATACTACATAGAAATACATAAATATGAATATACAGAAAAATAAATAACAATTCTATCTATAAATCAATTAAAATGTAATTGAGATTCCAAAAATGACTCACTGGAACCTGACCCATTCTATTACATACCCAAAGGGAATTCCCAATCCCCATGGACCAGAGACATGCAATAGGTAATCGAATGACAGAACTGAGTGATATATTTCAACCACCCTGATTAGTGACATTGCATATATGTAATAAAAAATAATAGAAGAAGATAGACAATATATATAATTTGTAACTATAACAAAATAGTTGAAATACACAGCCTCAAATGTTTCCAGATACTCTAAAGGATAAGTCCAATTGTAATGCACCCACAACAAAAAACTACACAAAATTATGGATTTGAAAACTCCCACCTTCCCACCAACAACTACATAATGACTTACATGATTCTCCCCACCTCAATGCGGTGCCTTTCCTTTATCTATAATTGAAGAAAAAATGGTACATGAACAACTGAATAAGCGAACATAGTGTTAGTTGATAGGCTTAGTAGGATACCACCCATGTGTTCTATATATTGTCTATGTATAACCATCTTGGTACGATAATTTTAATAAAAAATATGGCATTCTATTAAGTGATGAAGTATTATAGAAAACTTTATATATTTTTTTCTTTTATCCATATCTATAAACCAAATATGGTACCTCAATTTCAATGAAAAATTTCCATATCATTTTTTACATATTGAATCATACATATCAATGATAACAAAGAATTCCCTGAAATAAAAATAGAAGCCCTTATATCACAAAAACAAGGAATATTATAGATCTAGTTCATAGACTAATCATAATAAAATAATCTAGTGCACAACCCTATACATATAATAGTGAGTCTTTGATGGAGAGGATTACCCCTGTGTAACCCCTAGTTATAGAAATATTAGTCCCCTAGATAAATATGAAATAGTAGCATAGAACGAAACCATGAGAAACCTCCATGAAAATTAAAAAATAATGGATGATGGCCCTATGATAACCCTTCCACCAATTTATCCAAGGTAAACCATGTGGTATTTATTTCAATACATTGAAAACCATTTCGAAACCATTTCAATGTTAATTTTAATGCATTATAAATACCCATATTCCATTTTGTGTATAAATACCCATGGATAAACCACTTTTTGTTGAAAACCATTTTCAACAGAAAATAATAACTATGAAATTCATTTATTTTTTATCAATTTTTAATGGGAAACAATATGTTCAATTATCATAACGTATAGACGGAACCACCTACCACTAAACTCATGTCATTCATTCCCGCTATGAGATCCACTGACAAAAAACCCCAATAATGACAACGATGACCTTGGATTCCAATCCAAATCAAATGGATGATACAATTATAAACACAATGGGTCAGAAAAATGAAAAAAACCTACATACCTGAAGAACGGATTCCCACAGCAACATGACTGAAAATGGTAATGTTATCATGAGTGAGATTTGACAATGGATCTGGAATGAAGCCCCTGAATAGCGTTATCACAGTCAAAAGAATTGAAAAAGTGAAATAGTTTTTTAACTGGAAAGACTAATTATTTCTACAATGGAGATTCTATGTTGAATGGATCAATCTAAGAGGAGTGATGACTCTAAAAAATGCATAGTAGATACCTTGAGTCGATAGTGATGGTTTCTTGAGAGATATGACTGAGAAAAACTACCTACATTGTTTTAGAACTATATGTGGGTTGTTTCACATATTGAAACCCATATTAACATCATGAAGTCCATGCTATATAAGTACATGAAAAAAAACATCACTCTAGATTAAAAATAAGATATTTAAAACATTCAAAATGTAAAACCACCTTTCATGATGTTTAATATTTGACAACATGAATCCCCTTTCACAGATTATACCTAGTAGAAATTGCACATCGTGAGACCTAGTTACATGCCATACAATCTTCCAACTTCCCACATAGAGGTCTAGTTAATGATGAATGTCCAAAAATTATATGACTTCATCTATATAGGTAACCTCCCAATTAATTATCGAAACTATCCAGGCAAAAACATAAGGAAAACTACAATGGAGATGAAGGCGTACCTTATGGATTCATTATGTGATGTTGCATTACGACCTATAGAATAATATGATAGTTGTGTAGGGGATACTATTATTCAGTTATGTGGTAAAAATCCCTAACAAAACATCCCATTTTATTAGCCCATCATATTTTATTCTTAAGGTAACCCATGAATTCATATAAATTACTAACATTCATAACCTTCAATCGTGACATCATAGAATAACCTAGTTCCCCAAAATGGAAGAATACAAACCAACTCTTATTTTACTATGGATATCACAACTAATTAATAAAATTATAAAATCAATCCAATAAGAAATATCCCCCCAACCAATTAAAATCAAGGAATTTATCCATACATTTTATTTTTTGTTGATCTGATTAGAATTTTAGGTCCCATTCATGAAAAAAAAATTAAATGTTCATGAAAAATACTTTCTTATCTGTTCCATGGATTGTATATAATAACATTTTAAAAAACTATTTCATTATAGGATCCACGTCCAATATGATCATGTGTGAAACATAAAAAATGATTATTTCAAGGAATGCTCTCCCACCGATACCTCCTCTAGACTGAATCCTATGTGCATAGAAGCATTATAATTCTTCTATTTAATAGAATTCTACCAAAAATAAAATATGAACATGTTTAATAAAAAATATATATTATATTGACATCATTGAATCATGATATCTAACTACTCATTTCTAGTTTCATCAATGAATATGATGATTGAATGGACCTTTTGAGAATTTGGAGATATGAGATAATCAAACGACATCTCAACATCATCAAGACACATTAAAACTTTAGGGGAACCCCACACACCAATAAAAAAATGTATATAATGAACTAATAATAATAGGATGGGTTTCAAATACAAGAAAATATATAAATCCACCTCTCAATTATAATTATATTTAGATTCAATAATAGCACTTGAAATTTTTTAAAAACATGAATGAATACTAAGAAGACTACACGAATGACTAAAATATTTTTCGTTATTCATGTAATATATGTGAGGTTGTTTTATATTTCAATAAACACATGCTAATAAATTTATGAATAAATAGAATCCTAAAATAATATAAAAACAATTCAAAATTAATAAAATAAGTTTGAAAACACCTACATCATGAAATTAATGTTTTAAAAAAACATAATAATTCCCATTTTATAAATCATTTCAATTTCCATCAAAATTTTAAATCTTGATATAAATCCATTAGTATTTTAGAATGTCTATTACCAGATCTGGGAAATACATCAATGGTTTGAAAATAAATAATCCTTTTTTTCAAATTCAAAATATTAATTCAAGAGAAATTTATTAAAAAAATTATTTTAATATATTCCTTTATCAATCTATAGAGGATTCATTGGAAATTCGTTTTCAAATCAATAAAATTAAGGAAAATCATTCCTTTTATTAATCGAAAAAACGTTTTAAGAAATCAATTAATTTTTTTAATGAAAATGATTGTATTCATAACTTATTTTAAATCATAATGAAATTTGTCGCCATTAAAACAATAAAACAAGAGAATTAAATAGAATAATAAATCTATCTATAATAAGAAAACGATAAATTGAGATCAAATGTGCGATGTAATTTTAAAAATATATGTACATTGCATAATTTTTGGGTTAGAGGATAACTATGATAGTTATTTCACATCGGTTGTAGAACAACCATCCAACCTCAAAATAATACATAGATTTACATCTAGGTCAACAAAAATTATTCCACACTGTTTAATAGTCATTGAATGATTAGTGGGACTATATTAATATTTCAGTTTAGATATAAAAATCATAAGATATTTCCAAAATCAATGATTATCTCATAAGGAATGTATATATAAATTATTATTTTCAAACCAATAACAAAAAAGTATTGATCAAGAAACTTCATTACCCAATAACTCATATATCATCATCAATAACTGTTAATGAATAACCCGTCCACATTTGATATCTCGAGAACCAACTATTTTTTAATTTCACATCTTTTATATATTACCCCAATCCTTGTAAGTGAATTCGGGGAAAACTATATTTTTTCATAAAATTCTTCCGTTGATAGCATTTATAATTGATCCACATGAGGTACAATGGAAAATAGATTTTTAGATGATTATATACTGACCAAATGTGAATTATTGGTCCCTGAATTCTATAGAATAAAACATGGATATCATGAAAAATCATTTGGGGTGATATATTCCAAAAAGTGAGAAAAATAAAAGATACAATGCATAAAAATAATCAGAAAAATTATGCAATATAAATATAGTATAATAGTCAGTGATTCAATAAAATAGAATAAAAATTGGTACCAAACCCCTTATTATAGTATTCGATTACATCCCACAGTGCACCAAACACCCCCCCACCAACTGTATATGAGTAAAAAAAGATGTCTATGGAAATTATCACATTCTATAAGGAAATATTTATTATAATAACCAAAAAAATACATTGTGTGTGATATAGAGCCTAATAGGTTCTCACTAGAGACTATAATGATAAATAATATGGTAATTCAAATGTTCTAAATTAGAGTACGACAGATAAAAGGTATTCCCATTTTAGAGTAGAAAACTAATATTAATTAGACCATATTACAATAATATAATTTTCTAGAAATTTATTTTTAAATATATTTAGAATCACATTTGATTAAAAATCTCGAAACATTAAATTTATCATTTTGAAATTATACACAATCAAGAAATTTTTGAATACAATTTCCTAATTAAAAGTTAGATAAGCCAGTATAAGATAAAAATATCCCCCACATATCCATTTTTTATTTAAGAACCAATAAATCTGTTTCAAGGTACATTATCTAAATATGAAAATTTACCAAGAATGATGATAAATCAAGGAAGGAATCATACGTTTGATGTAGGAAAAAAGAACGTTTTCTTGTGATTTTTATGAAGTGTATATAACATTGTCTAGGGAGAATCTTAAATATGATTGTATGTCCACCCTAGTGTAATTGAAAAATATATCTTGACTATTGAAAATGATTACATACTTTTTATTGGTTTTCATTCATTGAAGATCCATAAAAACCCAAATTAGTGGTCACAAATCCATTATAAGAACTCATAATGTTCCCCATTAATACACATTCCTTGGTTTGAAAACTCGTGAAATTTAATGTCTATATGAACTAATCCACTTATATGTTTTCCTATAATTAAAAAAAATAAATCTCAATAAAAGTGAATAAAACAATTTTTAACACGTAAAAATTGGATATATAGTAATAAATTAGGTTACATCAGTAGTATTATCAAAAGAATGTCCAAGAAAAATTAATTATTGGGAAATAAATAATACTCAATTTCAAATTTAAAACATTTTATTCAAATTTGATTTAAAATGGGTAATTTTATGTGTTTCCATACATAAATATACAATGAATTTTCAAACAAGACATTAAATAAATTATTTCATTCCAAAACATACCAAAATCATTCAAAATGTATATTTACGTTTAAAATGTATGAACACATTTTATGAAGTGAGTGAACACCCTATTCAATTACCCCATAGAATTTAACATTACAAATAAAACATTACAAAAGTTCATAATATACTCAAATGAGTATATAAAATATATATGAAAATAAATCACATAATGCATCATATTTCATCAATAAATAATATAGTTAATTAGATCCAAATTAATTTTTCCATGCTTTTGAATTTCATTTAAATGAGTGTAAGTGAAGCTTTCAAGACACATAAAATGTTCAATACTGATATAATGTATTTTTTAAAATATGAATATCCTATCAATGAATTCATTCATAAATGGAATAAAATGATGATGGAAGATCCTAGAAACAAATATCTCATTTAAAAAACAATTGATCATATAATGAGGAATCCAGAATATAAATTGAAGGAGGAAAATTCCCCATGACCATGTAAAATAAAAAACATCATTTTAGTACTTCCAAATGGATATAATCCCCAATAACATCATTGTATTATAGAATTCATTAAATTATAAATTTTTTATGTATTCTAAATGGATGAACAAGGTTTGGAATCATTAAAACCACAATAATTATGAATTAAAAATAATTTCCCACATCACCAGATTCATTAATATTTATTGTTTAGAAATATCGATGACTAGAGTTACACCATTTAAACCACATAATAAATTAAATTCTCATAATTATATCATTGTAATGTAATATAATGGAATAATAAATGTGTTTTAGGCAAGAAATAGAAAACTAATATAATTAAAATAATTCTACACAAAATTGTCACTACATTTGGAAAAAATGGATTACCCTTAAATAGATAAAATAAATCATTCAATGAATAAATATTTTACACTTATAAGAAAACAATTCCTTGCATTACACTTACCTAATACAATATTACCATTTTGAATCATTTGAAAAAAGTAGTAACCATTACGTAAAAATTTTGGTAACCAAAACAATGAATTTAAAATAGGTGAATTCAATTATAAAGTGAGGTTTTATAATTATAGGAAAGGTGTAATCCCATTTGAAGTAATTATTTAACATTAAAGAAACATTTTAAAACTATTCAACAATAATGCATTACTAAATTTATCATTACATAGGGGAGATAAATATGGGATTACACATACAAAGTTCTTGGATTTCCCATGTCAATATATATACATAAGGAATTAGCCTTTCATACCTCTAGGTATAAACATATTATATGTTTATGTACACTTACATAGCTCATATAAGAATTGATCTACACTAACATAGAGGATATTAATGCAATGCTACCCTTATGTGGCTCTAGTAAAAACCACTTTGGAGATAAAGCTTCATGGGGAACGGTTTTACATTCAAAACAGGTACAAACCACAAGTTGTAAATGTATGAGGTGATTTACCTTTATGTATACCATATTATATAAAATGGAAAAAAGCTAAATTAAAAATAATTATCATATATTTAGAGGAAATTACATTGAAAAAAATGTTATCTGTTATTATAATAAATAGTGTGTTACATGTAGATAATTACATAGATAAAAAAAATATTACCTTTTAAATAACTTTATGATATTTTTGGAGACAATACTCTCCTATAAAAAAAGGTTACCACCTCACATCACTTCTGTACACTTATGGTTCAGTCTATCACAACCAATTTCTATCAAAATTAATCTCAATGTATTCTCTATACATTCTAGAGGTACAAGTCTCAGAAAAAACATATCTTTTATGGTAAATTATGAAATATAAATGATCATGTCAATGAAATTGGTTTCCTTGTTAATAATATTATTTAAAGATTATTATTTCTTCTACCTCTATAAAATATATCATTACCATCCTAACAAAATTTAAACCATTTACCTACTCTTTATAAATTTTATAATTATGTTTTTATATCCATTATATTTTTCCTTTACATCGATTGGGAAATAAAATCCACTCTTTTTTGAATAAGTGGAAGTTATATCTACAAATATATGTTCATTTTGCGTCAGTTCAAACTCACATTAAATGTAATAAATATTTATAAAATAATTTTGATTTTAAATTTAACATTTTATCTTCTTTATTTCACTCCATGATATTGGAAAATTAGTAAATCCCAAGGAAGTACAAGTGTAATACCACATCCATATAGATATGGTAATTATTTCTCATTTATAATTAACATGGTTGACTGTATGAATTTAATTTTTATAAGATATTATATTTCTAATAAGATAAATACAATTTAACGGTATATTCTTATTTGCATCTTTTTCTTATTCTCTTTATAAAAATTTGGATGTTGCTAATGTATATATAAAGACTACTACCTCTATAAAAATATTACGTTATTTTCCCAAAAAATTTATAAATATATTATTATAAAAATAATATTTTATACGTCAAAATGAAAATTAATACACATTTATGATTAAGGATATGATCTAAATGTGAACCTATTTGGGACCGAATGTATACAAAACATCGAACATAAAATTACCTAATTTAGAAAAAAACATGGTAATATATTAAATAAAATGATAAAACGCATTAAATAAAATTAAATAATTTTTTTTAAATTATAAAATTAATACAATTATGTGGTTCTAATGATACAAATATATATTCGATGATTCATGACATGATGTTAGGGTTTTTTCATTACACCATTTATTAAATGTTATAATCATTTTCGTATCTATATAAATTTTTTAATGATTTAAATATGAAATAATTTATATTTATCATATTATAATGGTAATTTTTTAAAATAATTAACTATAATTATTGATTTTTAAGGAGTACTATTTTTGAAATTTTATATGCATGTTATTTTTTAATTTAATCAAATAATAGAGAAAAATAATGACTTTGTAAATTCTTACCGCATTAACCCACTTCCGCACTTTTAATGTAATTATTAATTATCATGATTTCATCTAAAATGTGTATTTTTCAAATAATATTATTTTTATATTTTTATATAAAATTTATGTTCCAATTTATTTAAATATAAAATTATATTTCTTATCATTTTATGTTATATATTAAGGTGCTGCATCTTTTGGGATATAATGAGAAAATTTATGATTTATTTGTTTAAATTTATGAATTTTTTATTCAAGTTCTGGTATTTGGAATTTCAATATGATATTAGGTTTTTATAATATGTCATTATAATGCATTACATTAGGATATGATCTTGTGAAAAATCACATCGAAATAACAATGTTGGTTATTACATTGTATTGTTTCTTATATGGGTTTTTATAAGGGTGATTGTAAACATAATTTTCTATGATGGATCCCTAGTTTTTATATGATCTATAATTGTTTAAATTAAAATATTATGATTTCATGGGTTACGTAAATGGTATTATTAATAGTTTGTACTATCAATAGGTGATGTGTTTTTCACAGGAATGATTATTTGGAACTATTGGATATTCTAGTGAAACAATCTTTGTAATTATTTAACGATTATTAATTACATGAAATATATAATGAGATGCATTGTAGAATTTTTTGCAGGATCATGTAATTTTTTTATCTTGATGTTTCATTTCATTAATTGAATATTTAATTATTCATTCTCATATGTGTAACTTATTATATTGTTTCAGTTATATTAATATATATTACAATATTTTTTTCCCTTATACTACCTTTTGAAATGTTTTTCATAGGATTTAATTAATGGTTCTGATTTTATCATATTTTCTGGTGAATATTCATGTATATAGGGAATGTTTCATGAATCAAAATAGTGTAATGATAAAAATGATTTTTGATTGATAAAAGTTCACATTGATGAAATATAAATTAATTTATACAATGTTCTCTAATTATATTTTAGAATCATAGCCTAAAAGATCATGGAGATTTATAAATGTGATACCCCTGTATTACATAATGCTATTATTTTTTGGTTATGATATATAATCTTATTATTTGAATCAAATAAAAGGTCTAGAAAATTTATTTTGATAAATATATATAAAATAAAATTTTAAATAATTTATAATTTATAAATACAATATCATGATGGTGATTTGAGGATTTCCATATTGATTTATATACATGGTATGAAAACTTATTTTTTTATATGTGGTCTATACATTATATTAATTTTTAGAATTTTCTATTGTTTAAAATAAATAAAACCTATTGAAAAAAAATTATCAGTTTTGGTAAAAACATCCAAATAGAACATTGATGATATATTAATTTATAGGATCCATTTTATTATCATATTTAATTGGATTTTCGTATAATTATTTCTGTATTAAAATTAGTGGAGATTTATTTAATTATATTTTCTATTTTCTCTCAATTTATCTAGATAATATAATTTCATTACCTCATGAATTAATATTCAATTCATAATGAGACATAGAATTAATATATAATAATTTTTTCATACATTTTATAACCTTTTCATAAGATATAAATTTTACTGATGATAATGGTGAATGTTATCATTCACATGTAATAAAAAATGAAGCTACTTATATTAGAGATGATCTTATTCTAAATAATTTTTTGTATATATTTTCTAATGTTTTTTCATATGTTGTAATTGTTTAGGTGGGTTACTTCATGGTTGATTCATATCCTATCAAAGAATTATTTCTATACCTTCTTATCAAATGACTCTAACGGAGGCATTAGAATCGAAAATTAAGTTAAAATAATTACATTATTATATCTTTACCGTCCATACAACATCTCCTTATGCTGACTGTCATTTATTTTCTATTAATAATTATTATTCTATGAGGATGTTCATTGATTATAGATTACTCAATAACATTATTATTAATAAAATTATTAGATACATAAAGTCAATTACATATTTAAGAATCACCATGTGGTAAATATATTATAATGATTTTCCTTAGGTATAGGTATTGTTAGAAAAAAATAAATTGAGAATAAATTATTTATATGGAACATCATCCCAATTTTTTGACATTATGATTTTTGGGTTTTTACTTTATGGTTAATATATACATTAAAAATTTTCATATATTAAAGGAATATTGACTTTCATGTTTTTTTGATATCTTTTTGGTTGTAATAATCGATTAGAATATATTTTATTATAAAATTTATATGGATAAATAAAAAATATGGGGATTATTATATAATGCGTAAAAAAATTATAACGAATAAAAATATTCGAAGATGTTATTTATATTTCAATAGAGTTAATTAATTTGAATATTTCATCTAATGATTGAATAATAATTGATCTAGAAAATTATAAATTTATCTACTGTTGGGGAAGACCCATAAATTTCAATAATATTTTACGTTTTCCATGATAAGTTTATTTAGATAAATGGAATTTTGAATACATTTATACAATATATATGAAACAATATATCTGTATTTTAAATGAATTCAATTTATTATGGTAAAAAATATGATTAATGTCTTCAGGAATTTAATAGATTTTTTGTTAATGTTCCTATAATATTAATGAATGCAATTAGTATTAAATTTATTATTTACTAGGACTCTTCATTAATGTTCCAAGGGTTTTTAATTGTGCTATATGATTAGGCAATTGAAAATACATCTGGATCATTTGGAATATATGGAATGAATTATCCAACACATGATCTTGAACATGATGTTGTGGTTTTTTCAATTACTTTTTTGCAGAACCAGATATTTGTTGTAAAAGGTGTAACATATTTTAATCTTAAATTTTTTAAATATGAATTCTCCCAAGAAATATTTAACATTAGGTAATTAAGATGGATTTAACAGATAAACTATTATGACATCCCGATTCACTAATATTAAACTATGTTAATAATGTTATTAAATACTTATAGTTGAAGGGCAATTCTTCAAAAAATATTTTACATTTAGAATATGATCAATTATAATAGGATTTTTTGAATTTGGGATTGATGTTTTATATAATAACACACCTTATATTTTGGTTGATTTATTTGTAAATTCATCATTGACTAAATGAAAAAATAGTATCATAAGAAGGATTATGGTATAAATTGGATGGATGAATTTGATGAGTAATTAATGTTTTATTGTTTTAATACTGATAGGGTTCTATGTTTTGAGGGATTTACAATTTCTGGCTGAAATATTATGTGATTCGCAATGGTCTGTATTTTTTGTTAATATTGTCTACCCTTTTTTGTATAAATACCCATAAGAAGATTGTTTTTTAGATTGAATGAATTATGTTATTGATTATTTTATCATGGAACATTTCTCATTTTAAAATGATAAAATTTTGTCAAACTATATAACGAGATCCTTCAAAAATTGGTTGTTATAAAATTGAAATGATTAGATATATCTATTGTTTCTTGGATAGTATTTACAACTAAATATAATATTAATAATGAATGTTTAATTAATATTGATCTTTTGACTGAATCTATATATTGTTAAAATATTTAAGACTATATGAATTTTTAATATCATGCAACAAATTATAAAAAAATGGATATAATGATTACATTGAATTTCCAATCAAATATATTTTATCATGGAAAAATATTTATATCATATTAATAAATGGACTTAATATGTTTATTTGTTCTAATGTTAATTTATCTACCTATTTTCCACCTCAATTATAATAATTAGTAGAGTTGAAAATTCAAAATTCGAAGACATTCATTGTCATTTCTCAGTGGTTTATCTTGTATTTTGGTAATAATATCATTCATTATTTTAATTTTTGTATAATAATACTTTTCATTATAGTTTCCAGCTAAATGAATTTTGTTAATTGTTTGGAAAAGTACATTTTGGACTCTTCTATATGGGGATGAAGATAAAGAATGTAATTTATTGGGACTAGATTTGATATAATGGATCGTTTAGAGGGTAATGAATTTTAAACATCATATATGGGTATAATTGTTTATAAATAATTTTAATGTAGAAGAATGTAGTAATGATATTTTATTTTAGATAGGATATAAATTTTTTCCATTAATACCTCATTTTAAATGTGTAATTAATATATTTGTTTATAAATGGAATGCTAATCTAATAGATTATTAGACTATATAAAATTATTGAGAATGTGGGAATGGATTCCTATTAAATTGCCTTAACTATGAGTTCATATAATATATTTGATGTGTTTTATGTTTTATTATTAAAATAACTATAATCTAGATGCATCACATATTTGGTTCCATGCAGTTGTTCAGTTAGGAGTGAATCATTCGTAAAAGGAATGTAACGTTCACATTCTTTGTGACAATGTGTATGTGTTAAAAAATATGATAACTCAAATGGTTAAAATTTTCTTAAATAACTGTATAATTGACGAACATTCCTGGGAATATCAATTGGCAATGAGATAAATGTATCCACATATATGTTTGTAATAAATAGAATCCGGAAGGACAAAACGTCATTAATGGGGGAATAAATTATTAACCCATGTAATATAAATAATAAATAAATCTATCATTATAATATTTCGTCTAATTAGATATTATAGATTCTTATTCTATTAAATAATTTTAAAAAAATTTCATTATAAATTGTAAAAAAAAATTTATTAAAAAATTATTTCTTATCAAATATATAGTATTAATTATAATTATAACTTCAAAATATTTATTTATAATTCATTAAAGTAAAATAATATTTTATATTAGCTTTTCAAATTTTCAATACAATTATTTTTTAGTATTTTTTATAACGGTAAATTTATACGTGAAAAGTGAAATATAACATAATTTCAAATACAATTTTTTAATAAAAATATCATGTTATAATAATTAAAAAAATGTTTTTAAGAAAATATTTTGTGAAAAAATAAAATATTTTTTTGGTAATATATTATATTTAAAATTATCTTTTTCAAATTTTAATTTTTTTTTTCTGGAAAATTCAATCCCTAATAAATGTTTCAATATTAATAGATTGTGTTATTCGAAATCTCTACATATGAAAGTATCATAAGGAAACATTATTTCAAGATTAATTATGAATGTTAATAAAGTAAAAAATTTATTTCACCTAATACCATTAATTATATTTGATGAAACATTATACTTGATTTTGATGTAAAAATATTTTATTATTAAAAGTTTGTTTGTCTAAAAATGATTTTCATTTAATTTTTCAAATATATATAAAAATTATTTACTAATTCAATATGAAATTGAATCTTATCATGATGGTTCCATATTTTGAATTATAATTTTAAACTGTTATGATGAATTCAATTTAATTTTTTTCAAAATCAATAATTACTATAGTTAATTATTTCCTTCAATAGTAAAGCATAAATAGGGTATAATTTTAGCAACATTATTTGGAAATGGAAATAATTATATTTTAGTGGTTTTATTATTTTCATGGGCACCACTCAGGTCATTATAATATGAATCCTTTTATCCTTACATCACCACTCGTTGTGATCCCTATATAGTGTCCAATATATACCAAAATATAATGAAAAATATCCTCCCAAAATATTATATGTATTCATGTCATCAAAATAATAATAATAAAAAGATAAATGGTTAATTTAATGGATTATATCAAAGTATGTATAATCTTTATCCAAATTAATTTCAAAAATATTTCTTCTTATATGTTATTTAAAATATTGTAAGAATATTAAAATAATGAAATCAATATCATAACTATACAGGTATCTTATTATTACAATGAATCATCTATTCTGTACATCAATTTAATCCTATGGTAAATTTAAACATCTCTCATTCATACACGTTGAATAACTACTCCACAAAGTGATGTGTATTATTATTCATCGAAACCTCACAAAGCCATTTATAATGAAATAATTATTTGAAAAAGATGATATTTAGTACAATATTATTAATTTAATATAATATATTAACTATTAATTTTTCCTCCTTTATATTGGACATTTATAACACTGATAATTCCAATGTGGGGAGTATACCCTCCACAAAGTGAAGATATTCATTTTTTATATCATATAATAACTGTTGATCACAAGGGTGAATTTTATGAATATATATAATATATATTTTATCATTATGATTATATATGGGTAGACCATTTTATAGTTTATTTATTTATAGTCCCTTAAAAAATGGAATCAAATATCATATGAATGTAGAAACTTCCAACTTCATGGAAGAATGACTTTCATATATCATGACCTACATACAAATATGATTATAAAATTATAATTAATAAATGAAAATGATAATCATATATTGTTTAATAGTTTTTACATGTTGGAAGGATGATCCCACATAACGCATTCAACATATATATGTTTTTCTGGATTAGAAAACCATAATATATATAACATAAACATAACCAAATTTATAACTAAATAAAACATGGTGTAAAATGAAATATATAATATTATAATTGATATGGAATTTTTTCTTGATTAATAAAAAAATTTATTTAATTTTATTATTAATTATATTAAAATATGTAAATGAAATTTCATGAAATAGGATAATTAGTTTTCTATAAAATGTTTTTTGAAATAATTTAACCACTCTCTTTATCTTAAATATCCATGTTAATTAAAATTATTAAATTATGTAATTTATATATATATTTATTTTCATGATATATAATTAAATATATTTTAATTATATTTATTTTTCTAAAATGTAAATTTTCATGTATTGTTGTATCTGATATTTCTTTATCATATTTACAAAAGTTAAATTACATATTTTGTTCAAATTGTTTGATTTGTCACATTTTCATACCATAATAGATTTTAAAGATTAACAAAATTAATCTACATGTTTATATATTTTATTTAAAAATCCTAATTTCCCAACTTTTTGAATATCATTAGTTACACAAAAATTTCCATAGAAATAGATATTTCTTCTCATATTACGCGAAAATAAACGTTATTATTATTATGGGATTAAAAAAATTACATTTAATGTGGAAAAGGAATGAATTTTTGATTTTGAGACATGTAATGGTACATTAAAAATTTATATGATGGATAGTGGGCCTGATATAGAACTTTAATGCAATGGGTAATGAGATTTTCTCATCAAGAGACGTGTTCAATTATCAATATATGATATTTCATTATAAGAATTATTATAAGTGATATAGTAAATATGATTATGTGGATAATTTCATATTATTCTAACATGAATTTTCAATTTAATATATTATTTTAAAATTAACATTTTTATTTAAAGAGGTATGTAAATAATTCTTAAAGGGGTTTGATATTCCAAAGGTGAATGGTCATTTTAAGAAAAATTAGGCCCCATATAAAACATTGTTTCCCTACAAAAATATGTTTTCCTCTCCCCTGAGCCTTCACTATTACCCAAATGCGACTTGTAATTAATCAATGTACACATTGTAAATCACATTTTATATTTTAAGTGTGATTTTCTATCCAACATAAACCATGGGATACTTCCCCACATTTTAAATATCATGATCACAGCTCATGGAAACACCACATTAAGTATTGCCTTAAAAAAAGGCATGGAAAATAAAATAAAGTTCAACCATATTGACAATGTTAAAAATATTATACCTTATGACCCTTTACCATTATGATGGTTTAAGATAATCTCACTACACATTAGATAATAATTTCCCAATTGTAGACCATATTTGTCATCCAAATTAGTTCCACTTCACTTCTAGGTGTTTTCCACCTTTCATACCAATGTAACAATAGGGCCATGGATGAAATCTTGTTTACCAACAATCAATTTTTATCCCATACATATTTCTGACCACATGACATAATAATTCATAATTATATTCCATATCCACAAATTTTAATATATCATATTTCCAATGTGATTCTTCCTCCCTTGCATTGTAACATTCCGGGTAAATAAAGTATACGATATTTTCATATATATTAATAATTGTGATTTAAATATAAATTTTACCTTAAAGACGATTCTATGTTTTATTGTATATCTGACACACAAAAATGTGTTTCTCTAAAATCTCATGTTGCACACAAGGGAAAGGCACAAAAAAATTATAATATAATATTATTTTAATGTGTAGTTAACACCTTTCTATTGTATTGGAGGGAATTAGAATAACATAAAATATTATGATTAATCATTTTTGTTAAAAAAATAACATTTATCCAATAAAATTTAGAGGCATAAAATGATAATGATTCCAATTTTAAGCATGAAATACTCAAATGTTATCTGAAAGGTCGTTTAACTAACAATTGATGGTGAACACGTTTTAAATCTATTATTATTACTTTTATATTATTATTTTGTCAAAATAAAAATATTTATTTGAAGTGTGAAATCAAAATTTATTTGTGTAAATTTCTGGTATTTTAATGAAAATGTTCATTTTTTATGAATAGTGAATGATACTGCATTTTAAGAAAAAATTGACTTTAATCTAATCTATTTATAAAGTTATATTGTTATTTTAATTAGTTTTAGCTTGTTATTAGAAAATATTTTTACCATTTAATCCAATTTTATACATTGGAAGTAATTTCACATTGAAATTGATCATAAACAAGTGTCAATCTTTTGATTGTTATTATTTCTTAAAAACATGAACTTTGGTTTTCACAACGGAAATTGATTTTAAATTAATTTATACAACTTTTTTATTATGAATTTGGAAAAACGGATTCAAAATTTTTAATAACTAGGTGCTAATAGTGTAAATGTATAACTTTTTTTTCTTGACATTATGAATAGTAACTTTAGTGTATATTTTATTTACCATGGTAAAATGGTAAATCTTGAAAATATGGGTAAAAAATAATATTATAATAAAATTAAATTACCCTAACACATGTTCTAATTCTATTGGTCGATACATGTCTAAGCATGATATTCTTTGAGTAGATTTTGGTTCCTCATGGTGCCACATGTAATTTAAAATGACACTTTATAAAAATTAATTTAATATTAAGTAAAATATAACATAAGAATATATCTCTTCATAAAAAATTTTTATAATTGGTTATATTGGTGATATTTTAGAATATAAATATTCATTAAAAATATAAAAATATTAATTGCATAATGTTATTTTATTTATAATTTTTATACATCATCTATACTTATTTCATTACGACACAATGGTGATTTAACTATTTCTTCATTAATTAATGTTTTAAATAAATGAGATTATAAATATCAAAATAAATTGATTTTGAAAGTTTTTATGTGATAAAATAATTTGATGAATTTTTATAACTTGTTATATTTGAATTAATGTATTTTTCTTGAAAGAATCATGTTGTTATATATTTTTTTAATACCATGATATGAATATTTTACAAATTTACATAAATGTGTTTTTAAATAAATCAGTATTTTATTAAACGATAAAATAGTCGTAAAATTTTATGATTCTTCCAACTAACATATAAGATGTTTCCAATGACACCAATGATCTATTTTGGGTCACATGGAATTTTATTTTTAATATGTTAATATTATATTATGGATATACAAGAAGACACGATAAATGTTAAATATGTTAACAAAGGGTTAAATAAAAATGAATAGGATTAAAAAATATCCCAAACCTATCAAATTATTATTGGATTATTTTATTTCCACATAAATTCAACTTATCATTGAATTTAATGAGTTTTTGACCTTTTGTTGATGAAAATAATTTTATAATAAAATAATACATTCAAATATTCTTAAAGAGGTAGTCATCCCTATTATAAAGGGCCACCACCACACACCCATTAGACACATGTCTCAATCTCATTGAATAATAAAAAATATACTCCATGAAGCTCCCAACATCCATATATTCCTCATAGATGCCTTCACATACAAAAAAGTCTATTCAAGATAGCCCCTCGGCTCAGATAAAAATAAGTTACCTACTATAAAGATAACATCTTATCTCAACTTCATTTCATTTTTCCCTTCTATAACCCCCTAAACACTCTTTATTCAATTATTTTATAACAAAACTAGAATATATAAAATAATATGTTTTTCTTATGAGTATGATTCAAACTACACATCAACACACCTCCATCTAATTGATACAATCATACCATTTCTCTGGAAGATGAACTACTTCCTCACGAAACAATGATTGTTCAATTATCTTCTACTACCTCTCATGGTGGTCATTATGATGGAACTATATTTATTTGCAATATATAATTTATTTATATTGTCTCTGTTATTCTTTATTTTACTTTTATTGTATTCTGTTATGGTTTCCATAAATGGTAAATGCGATAATTTCATTTAAGGAAGTGTAGACTACCGCCCACTAAAGGTGATATGACTCATTGATGTCATATGATCAATGTATAAAAGAGTGATTTTATGAAATCATATATGATATTATACTATAATTATAATTTATATATTTATCATTACGTTTTAATTACATTAAATATGAAATATAAATGAAAGTAGTGTTCATTGGTGCATATAACTTACCGTCTCCATGAACAATGCATTTGATTTCTTATCTCCAAATGTTATGTACAATTATAAATACTGGATATATATTATATACATTATATCAATATCATTAATATTATACTAAATATAATAAAATTTTGATGAAATGGAAAACATGTAAATATAAGAAGTTAATTCTTGACTCAAGTTCCAAATATCGACAAAACAACCATTATTGACCAAAATGATTATATAATGTTTATAATGTGGTAATAAGTGATATAAAATGAATAATAAACATGAAAAATGTTATAAAGAGAGTATAAATTAAAATTATCTTATTATTCAAGAGATTAATGAACGAATTAGTCAAGTCAGACTTGAGGTAAGGGACTTCGTCTCAATATCCATTCATTGAGATATATTTTGGTTAATACATGAACTTATTTTATATTGTGTGTAATTATAAAAATTTTATTTTTATTTAATTAAATGGTTATAAAATGGATTCATTCATTTTGTAATTCTTTTTACCAAACAACAATGTTACTGTTTATTTTTATCATATGCGATGACAACAAACTTTCTGCCTCTGCAAGCATTATTTGATATTTGTCTTTCGTAACATGTCGTAATTTTTTTAAAAGAAAGAAAATACCATTTACTATTTTTATTAAATATTTTGGTATTGAAAATGGTTTAGATAATGGATTTATTATTTCAATATATTAAAATGATATGTTGTGATTGAAATGTGGAAATGTTATCTTTCATTTATGGTTGTGTTATTTGGTATGATTGTTTTATGGTTCTTGGGTATTGTTTATGTATATGGGTGGTTCTGTGATAAAACTATTACAGGTGAGCCTGATATATCATTCCAATGAATTGGATGATGTGATAGTAGTAAACATTCATGTTTCACCTATGTGATTTTGTGAATATATTGTGAATGGATATTCCAAACGTAACTCCCTATGTAGCAATGAAAGCATAAATTAAAGTATGATATAGAAGCCAAAAGTTAACTTTATGGTCACTGATTTCAATGTGTTATTCATAAATCTTATTATCACATGATGTATGTTAAAGATATTATGTTTTAATATTGAAAAGTATTATTTTATTTATTTGTATTCATTCATGGAATAATGTTTTCTTTTTTTATTTAATATCTATTACTGATAATATTATGCTCATCCCATATTTTTTATATGTATTTCATAGTATATAAGTCATGGTATGAGAATGGATGAAATAAATAGGATTTATAACAATAAAATAATTATTATTTTCTTTTTAAGAGTATTTTTTTAAAATGGATACTGAGTAGAAATGTCTAATTTGTAAAATTTGTGATGTAATGTAATAGTTATGGCCTAATTATCTAAGAATATAATCCTAAAAATAGCATAAATGTGAATTATGAACTAATATCATGATTATGTAATGTTTATGGTTGAGGCCTTATAGTTGGTATTAGAGGTTGGTTTTGACAACATTAGACGTTACGGTATGGTTAAATTTGTATCCAAAAATAATTCTTTTTGTATGATTGAAATGATATAGTTTTTATATATTACCATGTTGCTTAGCCTAATATATTTCTATGTTTATAATGGTTTTCTATAGAGGAAATAGGGTAGGTATGACGGGATGAAATTTGGAGGAAAACAACCATCCAAATCAGCAATATGAGATGGTCGGAATCAGTACAAAAAAATTGGTTGGTGTGATGGAACTATTGCCTCATGATATAAATGGAGGTTGTATCCATTCATGTGATCATCCATATCAAAAATAGTGGAACAAGTTCATAGTGGAGAATTTCAGGAGACCAAATCACCAATTATTCAGAAGATCATATGACTATGTGCTACATGATGGTTGGATTAATGAATTGGAGAAGATTTTTGATGTCATGTGTTGTTCAGAATGTCAAATGTTTAGTCTCTCTATTTACCTTTTTTATGGTGAATTCGATTAGTGGTGGTCAACGGTTAAAAATATTTGTGATAGAAAATATATTTAAGCTCTATATTTTGAATAATTCATAGGTATGTTTCTTGAGAAATTTTTTCATAAGTTGGTTCGTCTTAGGATCAGAAACAAAATTCATGGAATTGAGGTGGGAGGATGACTTAGTGGCTACTTATGATGAAAAAATCACCTGATTGCCAAGGTATGCTCCAAATTTCATAAAAAATAATGATAGTAAAATCTATCGTTTATTACTAAATATTATATCCAAAGTGCCAAATGGATTTAGCTTCTCGTGAGTTAAAAATTTATGAAAAACATTTTAAATATGTGTGAAAGGTTGAAATGGTGACTTCTGATTATCTAGTGTTTACTAAAAAAACAGAATAAGAGGTCGAGTAGGAAAATAGAAGGAAAGAAATCGTTCAAAAAGTCTGATGGTATGAAACTAATGATTACAGTATAAGATAATTGTTGTAAAAAGAATAATGGGGAATGTATTTATAATTATAATAAGTTCTACCGATGTGGTAAAATGGGGCGTACGTCTCGTAATTTCTCTGAAAAAGATTGGGGAAATAGTAAGACAAAATCTGATTTACCATTAGTAAAATGTTTTATGTTCATTGAAATTGGTCATCATGAAAATTATTGAGCAACGAATAACTCAACTTAAGGAAAGAAGCTAGACTGCAATAATAAAGGGGTTGTGAAATCATATATAACTACTTCAGTAGGTATTGGGACATAAAATGATGTATTATTAGGAACAATACTTGTTTATTCATATTATGCCAATGTGTTGTTTGATTTAGGATCAACACATTCATTCATTTCTATGAAATTTACTTATAAATTGGGAATTCCATCTAATGATATCAATACTCAAATTATGGTAAAAATAGAGGGAAGAATTGTTGAGTCAAAGGTAAATTATAAGAACCTTATTGTCCTTGTGTGTGGAAATAATATTAATACAAACCTTTTTTTCATGGCTCTAGAAGAATTTGATCTTATTTTTTCTATTTATTTGCTTTTATATTATTATGAAATAATTTATTGTAGAGATAAATAGGTTTATTTTAAAAAAAATTTCATTTTGTGTACTAACAGTAACCCTTACTTTGGATAACATATCATGACGATGAAAAAATAGTATAAGGTGGAAATGAATATTACTTTTCATTTATTGTTTCAAACAACGGAACTATTTAGATTAATGATGTGCTAGTGTTAAATGAGAATCATGATGTTTTCCTAGTGTGTTTCCTTGTATAATACTTGATTAGTAAGATGAATTTTTGATTGACTTAGTTCCTGATATTAAACCAATTTAAATACCCACTTATCAAATGGATCAAATTGGTCTTATAGATTTTATGAATCCATTTCTAGAGTTATTAGATTATGCTTTCGTTTGACCTAAAACATCACCGTGTGGTGCCCTAGTCTTGTTTGTTAAAATGAAAATGTTATAATGAGACTTTTCATAGATTATAGGGAATTGAATAACAACATTGTTAAGAGAAACCATCTTTTTATTCAGATTGATGATTTGTTTGATCAACTATTGGGGTCCCAGTATTTTTTAAAGGTTGACATGTTTTCAGGGCACCATCAGCTGAAAGTAATGGAAATCGAAATTTCAAAGACCATGTTTCATACAAGATATAGTTATTATGAATTTGTTTTTATTCCTTTTTGTTTAACCAATGAAGCTGCTGTATTCATGGATCTGATAAATAGAATATTACATGAGTTCATGGATAATATTTAAGTTGTGTTTTATAATGATATTTTTGTTCATTATAAAAGTAATGAGGAGCATGAATGTGATTTGAGGGTTGTCTTCAAATCCTTAAAAGAAAATAAAACCCTATTGGAAATTCAGCATGTGTGAGTTTTGGTTACAACAAATATCATTCCACAGTCCCATTATTTCAAAAAATGGCATAACGGTCAATCCTGAAAAAACAAATTTTCTTAAAGAATGTCTGCGACCATCCAATATCATAGTGATTAATAGTTTTCATTTATTAGCGCTTTATTACCAAAGGATTGTTGAATATTTTTCATGTTTATCTAGCACAATGACTATGTTAACTTGAAATGGTGCAAAGTTCATTTGGATAACAGAATCTGATGAATGTTTTCTAAAATTGAAATGATGATAGGTGAATATTCTAGTTTTGGAACTAACTTCTAGAGTTGGTGAATTAGTTATCTATAGTAATGCTTCGTAGAATGATTATGGTTTTGTCTTAATGCAGTATGATCAGTAATTGCTAAAGATTCATGTCAGTTGAATCCTCCTTGGTTAAATTACCCTATACAAGATTTGGAATTTTTTATAGTTTTTTTGATCCAAAAATGTTGAGGCATCATTCTTATAGAGTAAAATGTGAAATATATACTGACCAAAATGTTTTTTGTATATATTCAATCATAATTAATTGAACATGAGAAAGAATATATTGCTGATTTTAATCATGGATTATGATTTCATGATTCAATACCATCATGGAATGGAAAATGAAATGGATCATGTTTTTAGTCGAAATAGTAATGAAACATTAACCATGTTATGTTTGGAACAAGATCCTTTGATTAATGATTTGATTAAAATTTTCATAGAAGTTGTTGCTACAGGAAATTACTCTATTTTGTTTCAGGTGTCAGTGAAATCATATCTATCAGAAAAAATTACGCATGTTTAGAAGGAAGTCTATGAGTAATAGAAAATGGAAGATTTGGTATAGAAGGGTATGTTACATGAATTTATCATTGATACAGATTTTGTTTTTAGGTTTTTGTAGAGATTATTTGTGCCATGTAATTCAAATTTGAAGAAAGCGTTGTTATTTGAAGCTCATAGCACTCCGTTTTGTTTTAATCTTTCCAGTACTAATATGTACAGAGATATTCAGGATTATAATGGGTGGAATGGAATGAAACGAGATATTTTAGAATTTACATTGTTGTGTTTGAATTGTCAATGTAATAAAGAAGAGAGGTAGTAACTGAATGGAATGATTCATATTTTACTGATGCCATAGTGGAAATGGAAAATTTTGTCCTTGGATTTTTTTCATGGAACTACCAATGACATTTCAATGTAATAAGGAAATTTGTGATATTACTGATCAATTGAATATATCATCTCATTTCCGTTAAATTTGAGATACGTTGTCTCTAGATCTACATTCTCTATTGCATGTTAAAGAGATAGTATGGTTGTAAGGAGTTACTTTCTCCAATGCTTCTGATCATAATCCCATGATTACTTCTTACTTTTGGAATGGCCTTATGAAATCTTTCTGTACTGAAAAAAATCTTATTACAACTTTTTATCCATAATAATTAGTGCAGTTAGAACGAACAATTCAGACATTGAATGATATATTACGTTCTTTATCAAAGGATTACTAGGGATGTTGGGACCAACATATTTTTTCATTAATTTTATTATAAAATAATTTCCCTTCCAGTAAAAAATGGCACCCTTTGAGTCATTATATGGTATTTTTTGTTGAACTCTAGCTTTTTTGGATGATGTAGGTGAAAGAAAATGGATGGGAAAATAATTGGTAGAAAATATGGTAGAATTTTATTTATTGATTTAGAAGCATTGGAGAGCAGAACAGAAAAAGAAGAAAAGTTATGTGGACAACCAGAGGAAGATCTTTCTTTTTAGGTAGTTGATCAAGTAATTCTCCATGTTTCTCGATGGAAAATTGTGATGTGTTTTCGTAAAAAGGGAATGTTGTGTACAAGGTTCAACGGACCATATGAAATCCTATAAAATGTGGGATCAATTTCCTATAGATTGGATTTAACTAAATGTTTATCCAATGTACACAATGTTTTTAAATTTTCAATATTGATAAAGTATATGCCTGATTCATGTCATGCTTCAAGTCCCAAGGTAGTTGAGTTTGAAGAGATCTTTTCTTATGAGGAACAACAAGTCTAGATTCCCGACAGAAGACAGAATCTGTGGTAGAATAAAAAATTTAATCAGGTAATGGATTTTTGAAAAAACCATCTGGTTGAAGAGGAAATGTTGTAATCTGAAAATGATTTGAGGTAAAAATACCTCCACTGAATTGATAAATGAATAAAATTGTGGTGAAACATTTCCCAAAAGGGGGGAAGGATGTAACATCATTGGTAAATATTTAATATGATATTTTCATATTTACTAATATATCGGAATTCGTAATTAATTTTAATTTAAAGGTGATTCTATGATTAATGGCATACCTGACTCGCAAACAATTGGTTTCTCTAAAATCTCATGTTACACACACGGCTGAGTCATTCTCAAAAAATATAATATAATATTATATTAAATGGTATTTAATGCCTTGTTGTTGTATTGGAGGGAATAAATAGAACTAACAACATTCTGATTAAACATGTTTTTTAATATTTTTTTACATTTATCCAATAAAATTTAGTTGCAGAAAATGTGAATGAATCCAATTTTAAGAATGAAATACTATAATATTCATTAAATGGTTGATTTACCTCCTTATAATGGAAAACCCATTTTAAATATAGTTTATGACTCTTTTATACATTCCAGTTGACAAAATAAACTTTTTATATAGAATTTGGACATCAAAATATACATTGGGTATTTTTATGGTATTTTATGATCAAGTTCATTTTTTATGAATAGTGAGAAATACTTCTTTTTATACAGAAATTATCTTATCATATAATTTATTTATATAGATATATTGTCCTCTAAATTGGTTCTAAGGAGTAATTAGATTATATTTTTACCATTTAATACAATTTTTCTCATCGGAAGTAATTACACTTTGACATTGAACTTAAACAAGTGTCAATTTTTGATACTTATTATCTCATAAAAACGCGCTTTTTGGATTTGATGAGGATAATTAATTTTAAATAAATTTTTTAAAATTCTGTATTTTGAATTTAAAATTTGTATTTCTTATTTGGAATCAGTAGGTCCAAATTATTTAAATAGGTAATATTTATTTTTAGTCATTTTGAAAATTAACATTAGTAAATATTATATTTACAATTGTTAAAGGGTAAATCTGGTAAATAAGGATAATAAATAATATTATATTAATATTAACATACCCTAACATGTGTCCTAATAATATTGGATGAAAAATATCTTACCATTGGAATCATTGGGTCGTTTTTGGGACCCTGTGGAGCCACTTGTAAGGGAAAATCACACTTTATAAAAATTAATTTATAGTTAAGGAATATATAACATAAACATATATATCTTAGTAACATAATTTTTATAATCTATTTTAATGTGATATTTTTTACAATAAATAGTAATTAGAAATCTAGAAATATTTCTACATAATTTTATTTTATTTATAATTTTTAGACATAATATGAATATATGTATATATGACACAATGATGATTTAATGATTGCCTCGTTTATGAATGAATTTAAAAAATGATATTATAAATATTAAAATAAATTAATTTCAGATATTTTTATGACATAAAAAATTTTATGGATGATTATATATATATATATCATTTAAAGTAGTTTATTATATATAATCATGTTCTTATATAAATTTTAAAAATTGTTGATATGCATTGTGAAAAAATTGACTTTAATGAGTTTTTAAATCAATCAATATTTTATTAAATGATAAAATAGTACTAAAAATATACAATTTTTCCAAAATAAATATATGGTGTTTCAATTTTTATTATTGATCCATTTTGGGTCACGTGGTTTTTTATTTTAAATATATTAACCATATAGTATGTATCTATAAGAAGACATGATAAATGATAAATAAGTTATCAAAGGGTTAAATATAAAAGTAAAGGATTTAAAAATATCCAAAACCTGTCCATTTATTCTTAAATGATTTTATCTCAACTTATATTCCACTTATCTTTTAATTTATTGAGTTTTGGTCCTTTTGAATGCGAATATAATTTTATAATAATATAATACTTTCAAACATTTTATAAGAGCACCTCCGCCCTCTTATAAATGGCCACCACAAATAACCCATTACAAAAATCTCGCAAGCCCCTTGGATAATCCAAAATCTACTACAAGAAACATCCAACATACCTCTATTCGTCATAGAGTCCCTCTCTTAGGAAGAAGTAAATTAAAGAGTGGCCTTTTTCTTAAATGAATAAATGTTATAGGATTTAAAGGTTGTGTCTTCTACCAAGTACTTTACTTTAATTTTTGTTCTCCAACCCTCTAAATTTTATTTATTACATTATTTTATAACAACACCAATACCATAAATATATTTATTTTTTTATATGAGTAGGATTAGAACTACAAGTCCACACACCTCCATCTAATGGATATGAACATACTGTTTATATGGAGGGAGAACTACAGCCTCAGTAAACAATGATTGTCTAATTACCCCCAACCACCTCTCATGGAGGACATTATAATTGAACTATATATATATATATGTTCTATGTATTATATTTATATTGTATGTATTGTTTTATAATTTTATTTTAGAGTATACAATAATTGTTTCAATATTGGGTAAATACGATAATTTTATTTTTGGAAATCCAGAATACTGACCACTCAAAATGATATGACATGTTGATGCATTACTGTAAACTCATAATGACCGTACCTTGTTTGAAATGTTGTTTTTTTACCGTCTTGAATCCTCAAAAAAAACTGATGATATCCAAATCATCGATCAATCATTGAAAAAATTTAGTCTCTATGATGATGATCAAATAAATTATCAATTAGAGGTATGGGATAGATGTTCTTTATTTTTATAGCATTGAACTCCCTGTAGAAATTGAACTACCTCATAGACCCATAGTTTTTCTAAATGAAAATTATAGGGGATCTTTATGGAGATACAAAAAGTAGAATAAATCCTTTCTCAATAAATTCCATTAATTGATTATTTAGTTCCACCAAATCCACAATGGCCACTCAATAAGGGTTCATTGATATAGGCCTTGAACCATGAATTTATTTAATGGAAATATCAATTTCTTACTCTGAGGTTTCACAATGAAATATTCTAGAAAGACGTCAATATATCCTTGCACAATAACTACATCTTCTATTTAAACACTATATTCCTCAACCATAGTTATTTCATTGACTTTCCCCACAATAATTGAATTCAGTAAATCTATGTTGGGTGGCTCTAGATTAAAATCAGATGCCAAGGTTTCCGCTCTAATGATAATGGATTCTACACCATTCTCTATAATTTTAAATTCCTTCTTCATGAAATAGATCATCGCTACATAATTTGATAACCAATTCATACTGAGAACTATATCAAATTCAATCATTGGAATGATTATAAGGATAGCAGATAAAGAACATTTATGTGACATGAGGGGGACGGATCGATACACCTTAGATGCAATGATACATCCACTAGAACTTTTACTGATAACTCTTTTATTAAATAAAATTATACATGTCAAATTTTCTTGGAAAATTAAGATGTTATATAAGAATTTGATAACCCAAATTAAAATAAATCATTGGATATGTTTGATAATACGATTAATGTACCTATCTTGACATCATTAGGTTCTTTAATATTAGAGTTTGTGACAGAATAATCTTTTAATTTATCAATTGGCCACTTCTGTTTCATGTTTCCTTAAGGATTTGGTCAATCATTGTTATAGTGTCTCATATCCCAAAAAGTATAGCATTTTACATTAATGGATTATTTTGTCCCCTTACAATAATTGTAAAGATAACCTTTCTGTCCATATTTTTAGTATACCACTATTCCTTTTAAGAAGGAACCAGTGTTTTTCTTCCACAATTATCAGATTTTGGATATCAAACTCTTCTATTTTACATGTTACCTTATTTCCATTCCCAGAGTTTTCAGACACCCTATTCTTATATTTATTACCTTTAAATTCATATGACTTATGGGTTTCCTTTTCTTTCTTGACAGCACATGAAACAATATCTAAATATGATGAGAAAATATGTGAGACCTGAGCTCTACAAAGGAATGTATTTAGGCCATTAATGAATCGATCAATTTTTTAAACTGGATTTCATATGTAGTCCACAACATGTATTGTTTTCTATGTGATGTTAGATTCATAATTTGAAAAATTCTCATCTTATTTCTTCCTCATATTAAAAAATTGACTCTCCATACACATTCACTATTCATGAGGAAAGTATTTCAGTAGGAATATTTTCATAAAGTATCTCCATCCCTTCTCTTCTATTTCATCCTCCATGTTCATGTTTTGGATTAATGACCACCATTGGATTACATCTCCCGGTAGATGATAAAATACCCTAAGGACCTTCCCTCTTTCATTATATCCTGAAGAAATAAATATCTTCCCGAGGGAACTTATCCACTGCTCAGCTACAAATGGGATTTTAGTCCCATTGAACGATGAAGCATGTTGTCACATAAAGTGATCTTTCATAGCACTTCCATGTGGTTGATCTGGATGTTACATATAGGTAAGGTTATTTTTTCATAACTTGAGTTTGTAGTCAGAATATAGTTATATGTTACTCAGCACTAGATAAAGCATCATTATCTTGTATAATAGGTAAATCCCTATAGAGGAAAATTGTGTTCGTGTGGTTTAAATTCCTTCCACTAGGCACCATTTTCAAATAATGGAATACTCTAGAATATGGAATGAATAAAAAAATCTAATATTAAATTATCAAAATACATAGCATATATTGAGGCCCTACACATGGATAATCCCATATTCATATAATTGGTTTATTGATGAAAAATTTTACATTTAAATCCTTCATAATGGCCTATTATCAAAATGTGAATTATCCTAAGCATATCTTCTAGGAGAGTCGATACCCAGAGTCTATCATGGATCATTATCATGTACCAGGATTTCCTAGGTCACGCCCGAAACTCTTTGTCGGAGATTTTACTACTAGTTACATCTATTCTAGAGCTATTTCAACCTCATTGTATCCAGTTATAGATGTGTTGGATAGAAATATACACATAATAAATTCCTTACCTAAATAATGTGATGATAGTGTATTATTATCCTCAAATACCATATTATGGATTTGTTCCATAATCTACATTTTTAAATTTAGATTCATATTTTTTTACTAAAGTTCCCTTTGATAACAACTGTAAGGACACATCCCATGTTTCATAGAGGTGGTGCCTTCTTTAATTAAAGTAGAATATAATGAAGGAATATGCATCCCGAAAGACCAGTTAGTTTAGCATATTTTAGAAAAATGATTCATAAATAAGTTCGACATTACATATTGGATGAAAAACATAAATAATTTTCTCATGTAGAAATACCCATTCCTCATTGATTATGCTGGAATGAAATTCATTATTTACTTATTCATATCCATATAAAATGAAACATAATAATTGGTTGAGTTCAATCTGTCAGTAAGAGTAATAATTACATAGGATTGTATCAAAAACATCTTACATGGTAAATAATTGAAAAAATATATCTTTATTAAAATAAACATGATCATAATATGGAAGGAATAAGAGTTGAGTATATAATTCCATAATAAAAAATAATCATGGGTATACTACTAATTGAATAACAACATGAACATTCAATTACTAGTTTCACAATGAGGGAAGTTCATATTATGTACTTTAAGAAATATATAGTGAAGGCCTTGGAAAAGACGAAAAAAAAATTTAGGCCTTGGAGAAATCCATATATAACATTGGGAAAGGCCTTGTCCAATTCCATGTCTATTTTTATTATAATCCATACGGATTCATCAAGGGGATATAACAAGCCCCAACCTCACATAATAAGACCAATTCATTACTCATATGTGTGCGGATAATCATAATCAACATAAACTACAATTTTGAATCATAAATATGAAATTTTACTAACTTTCCCCAATCATTAAACATAAACATTAACTATTCCAAATAATATAGTGAATGGTTCGATGGAATCACATACACAATAAAACTAGTAATAAAAAACTAATTAAATATACCATATGACGTCATAAATGTCAAATGAAAATAAAACATAATAATCAACATGAGTTTTGAAATAGACGAAATACTCTAATAAAACAATTAATTAATTCTTTAGAAATAATACACTTTTATTGTAAAAGGAAGAGTTATATATGAAATGATTTGTATAAAAACAAAACTGAAGTAATATAGTATTTTTATAATAATATTTGTGATTTTATAATAATTATGGTTTCCAAAAATATATTATATAGTTCCCTTGAAAAACGATAAGAATAGGAGGAATTACCTTGAATCGGGATTGTATTTTGGGAAAAGTTATAAAAGTTTATTTTAAAATGTTTAAAAATCCATTAAATAAAGAAGTATTCCGGTTGGTGTACATATATATAAGAAAAAAATTGAATTTATGTGGAGTACATAGTAATACATAATAATTTCATTGAGGTAAATAGATTATGAATGCAACCCGAACGAAAATGGATGTTTTGGTGGAAAACCCTTACCTTTAGACTGAATTTGATCTACTCATGATCATATGTTCCTGAAATATGAAATTATAATTAAAAAAATATTTCATAACCTAGTGTATAGGTATATAATTTTTCATAATTCTTCATGGCTGATTTATGTTATTATTGATATGTGGTTAAATTGAATTATGTCATTTTGGTGTGTTTCTTTACCCTATTTTCAGAATTGATTAACATGTTTTTAAGTAATGGAGTTCATGTGGTGTGGTTGTAAATTTTCAGAATTGAAATTTTATATTACCTATGAACATAAAAACTATTAATGGGAATTTCAATCATTTGGATACATGGAATGAGGAAGAATCATTATATGGAATCCACATAAATTAATTGGCAGTATTTGGATTATTAGGAACTTATTTTGTCATATTAATTAAAATATTGTACATATAATAGTTCATGAATGTTAATTAGGTTATAATAAATTTTTTTAAGTCTTCTATATCCTTATAAATTAATTCATTACCAGTAATGACAGAGAAATAAAAGAAAAAAACTTCATCATCCCAAAAGTTCATAAATTGGAACCTCATGGACGTTGATATTGTTTATAAAAATAAAAGGGATGAATTGAGAAGATTGATACGTGTTATTATATTCACATGATATAATTTCATTATATAGATTATATTTTAGTTAAAAAGGTCATTTGGACAGAGGTGGTGAGGAGAGAAAAAGGAAAGATATGAAATTGAAAATAAAAGAATTGCTGAGAGATCCCTTATAAAAAATTAGTGTCCTAACAACACCGAATTAAAATTACAGAAAATTAATTGACAAGAGAAAAACGGTATATCATCCTATGGAAATAAAAAGGACCATAATAGTAATTCATAATATCAAACCCCAACATATTATAATATAAATTCAAAGTGATATCATAAAATAAGTGTTAACTAAAAGAGCTGTGTGAATGGTTACGTTACCTTATAGAGTAACTCCAAGAACATAAAGACCTTCTGGGAATATAGAAACATTGGAAGGACTCCTGGGGAGGTAAAAACACTAGAGATTCGAGTATGAGGGATTTTGATTGAATTAAAATGAATGTATTAGTGGGTATTTATAGTATTATGGGGGGAATGTTTTATTAATTTAAAAAGACAACTCATTAGTCGTTTTATTAAAAATTTGGTCTTGCCTAGGGTATTTTCCCACGATATTAACCACTTGTGAAAAATTATATCTTATAATATTTTAAAAAATAATACCATAATTTTATTTTAATTATTACATCATTATAATGTCATTAAATATATCAGAAACTCAAAACTATATTATTACTATTCATGAAAAATTCAAATATTTTTGAAAAATCCCAAAAATTCTCCCCTACCATTTTTCGACATGTAGAATTAAAAAATTAACTCTATTTATAGAAATTAATTTTCTAAATTTTATTAATTTAATTATAAAATAAAACCATAATTATTTTTAAAAATAATAATTTTAAAGGTATAATTAGTTTTATATAACACTGAAAAATTAATTGAGATCTAATTGTACAGTTACCTTATAAAAATAAAATAAAATAATTATTTACTATTCATAATGGGAATATTACTATACATATTACTATTCACACGGGAATATTAGTATTCACCCAAAATCATGTTTGTACTATCAAACTCCAAATGACATACTAGTCACTACTCAAGATGACCATTTTATGAAATTTAAAACATAGTTGAGGCAATGTTGTGATTAATGGATTTATTATATAATGCAATAGATATTTATTTTCAAAACCATGGGGTGTTATAGAAATACATTATGATGTTAATCTGGATTTAAATATGACAACCTCTATTTATTTTCTTATAGATTTTGACATATTCAGGTGATATATTAATGAAATTATTTGTTGTTCTACTATTCGTGAAACCAAATTGATCACAAGAAATTATTTTATTACCAATTATACCATGTTTGTTAAAAAAATGTTTTGTAATAATATTATAGATAGTGTTAATGAGATATATAGCTATAAAAAGTTTTATCTCAAAAGAATTTTCAACCTATGTAATATGAGCGGTAAATAGATAATTAAAAAATAATGTAATTTATATATATATACCAAAATACTAAAGAAATAATACTCAATAAAATGTATGAAATACTAAAAATTAAGAATGAATGAATTATAAACACCATAAATTCCTAATGAATTATTAGGTTTTTGAATTGAAACTACTTATATTATCTCATTTTCAAGGGGTTATTTTAGTAAGAAAATAGTTATAATAGTCACTATCCTTGTTATCTGATTCATTCTAAATTTCCACTTCAATGTCAGAAATTGTGTCCCCATGTTGAATCTAGTTATTTATTTCTTCAATAGAAAAAAATATAATTATATATTTTGTTGTAATTTTACTTAAACTAAACCATTATATTGTACATCAAAAGATTTATCTTTATGATTCAAGAAAAAGAATCACTATCAACATGATTGGAATTAAAATAATAAACCACCAGTTTTCAAAAAATCATAGTTTAAATCCACACATTGTTGAATATGAAAGGTTAAAATGGTTGAAATTTTCATGTCATGTAGCTGGCCGAAATTGGATGATGCTCATATTGAATCATTGGGAGGGTAATCATTGAGATATTATAACATTTATCTTGTATTTCTCATTAAAAAATCCTGATCATGTTTTCTAGAAACCATTATGTTGTCATTCCTTATATACCATATTTATTTTTCTCCAGCAACATTAATTTATTTTGGATTTTTTTAACTCAATGAATGCCTTGAACACCATTAATTATAGAGTGAAATGAGAATCCTTATATGTTATTTTGGACAAAAGATGTTAATAAAATTAATTATAATAGTCCAATAGTCATTAATTATATGGTTAATGAGTTCCATATTTTCAAATGACCTCTCCTTTATTGATATATATTTTTATCATAAATTATGGATAATATGTGCTGAAAATTAGATATTTCGTCTTGACAAGTAATGATATAATAATTAAAATTGAATGTAAATGCACTAGTAAAAGATGTGTGAGAAAATACCCAAATAGTATAATGATTCCACAAATTAATGTTTCTACAAATCATAATGTACCGTCTTGTTTTCTAGACCATCAATCCAAGTGAAATATTATTCATTGGGATAAAAAATAATAATAATATATAGTTTTTTTATAAATGTTTGTATCTATGTATGGAGATAGAATTATCTGACTTTTCCACTCAAAGAAATTCACCAAATAATATAATCATGGAATGTGTACATAGGCCTGGATACCATTTTTCCTCCTAATTTAATTTTTTTATTTTATTATATTACTGGAAGAGTTGTTGTAATGAATATCTAAGGTGTACTAGTATATTTTTTATGGATAGGAGTTGATAGTTTATATTTAAAAATTTTGGATAATAGCGATAGAATTTCTGGATTTTTCATCTTTGATGCATCATCCTTGTTATTAGTCGACAAAATATACATTTTATATATTCAAAACATTGTCTAAAAGAGGTGTAACACTATAATTCAATAGTTTTATATCATCATTTGAATAATCATTATAGGGACCATGTTGATTTTGATAAGAACTTTCACCAATATAAGTAAATAGTAATGTAGGACGTGTGATCATACGCTTTCTATTAGTGTATTCTACTTTTATGGTGTCGGTATTTTAGGGAAACATTGTTTTATCAATTGATTTTTTTCTTATAAATGGAAACTATTAAAATAGTATTAAATTTTTATTTTTCTATCATCACTATTTAAATTAAAATCAAATTTAGTGGAAAATCATCATTCAATATTATGGTCTAAGAAAAAGTATTATTTTTGTAATTTTATATTCATGATTACTATTAGACTGAATTGAAATGATAATGTGATGAATATCCTAGTAATGATCATATGAAATGAATTACTCAGAATAATCATTAACTTCTTCCTCAACAGAAATAAACCATGATTTTTTGGTTCCAGGGTGTAAAAGTGGAATAGTTTCTTATTTATATAACCACATACAAGCATAATTATTCATTGATGACACACTATTATCATGAGAAATATATTTTCTATTAATATATCTAGTCACATATTTCCATGCATTCTAATTTTGAAGTGGCTTCATTTAATTATGGATATCCATTTAATTAAAATAGAAATGTACAAAAAATTTACAAAAATCACAGATGGAATATTTCATTCATACACTATCTAGATATCAACCATGGAATAATTGAAAATCTGATTAAATACATCTGATATCTTTGAATACATATTTTTTCCGAACATACATCCTAACATAGAGATCCATTCTCCCATTTATAGAGAATTTGTATAGTTTTAGAGGAATTAAAATATTCGTTAAAATTTCATTTAATATCATTGGGGTCTAGAAAACCAATTTTAATCCATAGTCTTTGATTCAAACTGGATTTGAGGTATTTCATTGGTGATGGGTATGAAATTGATATCTGAATCCAAAATCATTATAACTCCAAGCTTCATATCAGGTTTCCAAAGGTCATAATCATACTCATCTCTTCACAACTATGCATGATGATGTTTAAGTATCCATTTTTAATTTATATTAATATCTTATTTCCAAATCCAAAATTTTGTAAGATTAGGGATTTGAAATTAGAAATGGATCATGACTTGTCTCCATTTGCATTCTCAATTCTCCCAAGAAAGAGAAAATATAGCATTTCTAATCACTATTGATGAGGTTCATGATCCAAATGAAAAAAATCAATTTTAAATTGTTTATATAGTGTAATGTTTATTTTAGATATTAATGAAGAGATACAAGCCTTCAAGATCTTATATTAATTAAAAAACATTGAGTTTAGATGAATAATTTTTTTTATTTTTATCCTCATATATTATATTTTATTTTGATTCATCAGTTTCCATATACTTAAATGATCATTCCCATATTATATTGAAACAGTCCAATGGGGCTGGAAAAAAATTAGTTTCTAAGAAGGAACATATCATCTAATAACAAAATATGAATTCCATGATGGTTGAAGACTCAAGCATGTGTCTCTTTCACGAACCATGTAACCCTTCCTTCATCATATAAAATCATCTAATGGAAAAGTCAATAAAATAATTGAATTACGACATTACAATATGTTACCAGCCATTACCATAAGAGATTATGTAAATTATCCCACTAAAATAATTATTCATGATTATACGTATAATATTAATTATAATTATTTAGTGTTCATTCCCATAAATAAAAAAATGTTTTCTATAATATGAACATTATTAGATTAAGTAATCCCCATGTTCTTATTTTGGGAGAAATAAATTACAATTAAATTTTATAAAAAATAAAATATTATAAACCATGTTTGAATAATATTTTCTTGTCTGTAAAGTTTCATTTACTCGATAAATGTCATCACTGTTTTCATTAATGAATAAATAATTCTCAAAATATTTTCAACACACCAATCTGAAATAATGATATAATATACATGAGTAAAAATAGAATAAAATGTATATATTAAAATAATGTATAGATCATAGAATATAATTAAATTTCAATGAGTACCAATATATATTGAGTGGTAATGAACAGTACTAAATGATGTTAAATGATTTTGTAATACATATAAATAATTCTATTGAGATTATGGAGGGTTTTGAACATGATCATGGTTCGAATGTCTAGATTTCATGAAATACATTATCAAATGATGGTAAAAAAATTTATATGAGCATTGAAATTTTTTTAGCGGGAATATATAATTTTATTTTAATTTTAAATATAAATTATGAAATCTAATAAAAATTTATATGGAAAATAATAAATTAGTTTTTTATAAAAAATATAATGACTTCTGTTATGAATGATTTGAAATAATGATTTATAAAATATAAATAATTTTATTTCATTTTTTATTTAATATTTGTATAATTTAATATCTAACTATTTTAAAAATATGTTATAATTATGGATCTAATAATTTACATAAATATTATCTAATTTTGATTGATGGTGATTAAAATATATGAAATTTAAATGAAAACTTTTTCAGTCAAAATGAAGGATCGTTGGGTAAAAATATATGGTAAAATATTATATTATTATATAGATGTTAATTATTTTTATTTGGGTATTTAATTTATGATGATTTTTTTTATTTTGGAGATTATAATACGGTATTGAGAGATGTGGATTTTGATTCTATTGAATTCAATGTTTGGTATAATGTTGTTCGAAGAATGTAAATATTCATAGACGTGTGATATTTTTTATATATTGCCATTCCAATATAGTAAGTAATAAGGTAACATTTAATGGGTATGATGATACTCCATGCTTTATTTCCACAACAGTTTCAGTATGAATAAAATTTCATTAAAAACATTATGAACTAGTAATACATTATATCATTCTTATTTCTTATATCATACTTTTCATAAGGATTTTGTATGTGACAGTGTTTCCATTTAAATTTTAATTTATATGATATAAAAGTACCATCTGTTCTTATAAATCACAGCTAATGAATAATGGATCATCTTAATGTAATTTATGTGTTTTCGTGGGAGGGTTATAAGACCTGATTTATTTACTATTTACTCTCAATTATGTTATGAATATGATTTAATGACATGTGATTAATGAAATGAAATTATTATAAGGTGTATCCTATAAGTGTAAGATGTTGAAATTTGATATCATTTGAATCACTCCTGGGTATAGGTTTATATTGGGGGTATTTTTTCATTTTGGATGCCTTGATATCCATATAGACTAATCCAAATGGTAATACCTAAGAACAAATTTAGATTGTGTTTTTCCTTATATTAATAAGAGAAAATAATTTATTTAATATAATATAATAGTGAATCATTCTAATGTTTATAGTTGGAGTGCCAAATTCCAATGATTATTGTGAGGGGATTATATAATTGTTGTACTATTATTGATGGGTGATTGATTTCATATATTTGGATGTGAGTTACCATTATCTTACCTTATATTATTTTTATCATTGTAGGAACCATATATTGAAAACCCCTGTAATTATATTTTAATGTAGTCATTATTATTATTTATAATTATTCTTTTTTTGGATTTATATTCATCATAGTTTTATTAATAATTTTTAAAAAAATCAATAAAAAGTGTTTTATAATACTAAGTTACATTTACATGTATAAGATTGATAAATCTAATAGATATGAATAAAATTTTATAGATATTAAAATGGTAAAATGGAATTAATTTTTAACATCAAAATTTCAAGATTATAATAATATGATTTTTTGTGATTTTTTAAAAATAATTTTATTATTTAAATAATGAAAACTAATGATCTTAGATAAACTATAATATTTTGGTTATTATTACACTTTTAATATTAGTGAATAACTTTTAATGTTAACTATATATTTATGATTTAATACAATGAAATTAAAATGAAAATATTGAACATGGAATTTTATGTTGGATATCTTATATTTTTCAGTAATATATTATTCAAATATTATGTAGTTATTATTAATAATTTAATATTGTTTTAAATGGTTATTTATTAGTTTTTCAATAATGTAATATGAATCTTATATTTCATTAAATACCATAATTGATTTCGTGTTATAATAAATTATTCTTTATTTTGGTGTAAAATCATTTTTACGTATAAAAATAATTATTTCTAGAAATGCGCCTTCTTTGAATTTTGTTATTATATTTTAATATTTAATATCTAATATTTGTCGAAAATAAATAATAAAAAATTAATTTTATATTTTAAGTAATCATGTTATCTTTTTAAAGGAGTTCAATTTCCTTTTATTGAAAAATAAAAAGTTATCAAGATTAAATTTTGTCACCAAAGCAAGGATTAAAATGGTCAAAAATGCCTAAAACTATAATATAGGATTTAAAATATCCCAAAAAAATTATCTCTTTAATTTTTTGAGTGAATTTGGAACTAACATTATCATTTTACCAAAAATTTTCTAAACGTTTAACAACATTCCATGAGAATTACATTTTATAATATTTTTTTAAAAATTTATAAATGTGAGACTCGTATCACTTATAAAATTAATCATCCACCCTATACTTATATTCAAAAATTAAATTATCTATATTTACAAATATAATAGAAAATACATTCCCATTTTTTCTTAAATCTTACTTTGTATTATAAAATTCACAAAAATTTCAATTTAAGAAGGATTGATGTGTATGAAAACAGAAGCTATCACAATAAGAGGTATAATTATAAACCCCAAAACATTTATTTTATTTCATCCACTACCTCTTAAAAATATGTTTTAACCACCTAATATAATTTAATATGTATAATTATTATAATTAAACATTATTATTCTGATATAATTACTAGTTCTAAATTTTTTCCACCACAATGTAACAGAAAATTTCTCCCATGTGTATGTGTGGAAATCTACCTCCAAAAATGGATGTGTTTAAATTTTCTTAAAAACAACTCTTATATATTAATAAATAATCATTTCATGGTTATATATATGATTTTTATGACATAATTATGATTCTCATAGTATAAAATAGTATATTCTTTCTTATCTTTTCGTCGATTGTAAAGTCATAATGTCAGTTAGGTGTGCATGTAAAATTCCACCTCAATAATGAAATGTATTTTATATTTCAATTAATCCTTGCATGGATACTAATAATGAATTCTTTAATTCATAAATATTATATATATAATATTACTATTAATTTTTAATGGAATCCCAGAATACTATTACATTCATTTTAATGAATGAGAGAAGTGAAAATATATCTCTGTAATACATGTCGACAACCACAAATGGATCTAAATTATTCATTTTTCAATAATACCAAAGATGTAATTTTTTAAATTTTTATTAATTATATTAAATTTATAATTAAAACCATTTTTTAATTATATAATGAATCCATATCTTTTCTAACTACATTTAACACACTAAAGGTGTTTCAGACTAAACAAACTCAAAACAAATGATTTAAAAGTAACTAATTTTGTAACAAAATGAAACATTGGAATAAATATAATATATTTATGATGCTTTCACCTGGGTGTGCATCCATCCCGGGTGATCCTCTGGTTTTGGTCATGGATTCATTCTTTCCATAGGATGGTGGAATCCATCACTTATTAACATATATTATCACCTTGATAAAAACAAGATGATGGGATGTCTCTTTCTCTTTATGGGGATTTCTCCTTATAATTTGTCATCTAGTACAATTATACATTAAATATTAGAATGCTATTTTTGAAAATATCCATTGTTCCATGTCCTTTTGGATGTCGGTTAAATATGTTTCACGTGTCTGGTCATTAAATGGGGTCAAGTTAGGGTTAAAGCCTTAGGTTAGGAGTGTAGTCACATTAGGCATAACCGGAATGTCTAGGAGCTGGAATATTAGTATGATATAATTCCTTCCGCTAATAAGAGGTCTTATCGAGGGAACAATATCTTGATGCATCACACAACATGTTCAAAGAATTTTATGTCATCGGCATGTCTCTAATTATTTCCATTGCTCCCATATTCAACATGGGGTATGACACAAGTTTAATGTCTAATGGAGATGGATCACACTAATTGGAACACTGATGGTGGAGGTTTATATGGGTATATCCAATAGATGGAGTACCTAGAATTCTTACTAAATGGGTAGATCATGATTCCCAAGGAGGATACATCTGATTTGGTGTGTCCCATAGAGGGAAGATATCACACCATGAAGGATTCTTGGTAATCCTCAAAAGAAAATTAAGAGGATGATTGTGTCCCAACATAGGGGACAACTAGAATTAGCATCTACTGGGATTGAGCCTCATGGAGTCTTACTATGTTCCATGTATACATGATAATGATCAAAACCATCATATTTTAACAGAGTGAATCATGGTATTGGTGTGTAATAAAATTCAACAACTGGAAATCGTGATGGAGAATATGTGTTGATTGTTTCCCATCGTAGGAGGGAAACTATCAGTTGTATTGTTATGGATTGTGTTGGTATTATAAATGGTTAGCTACCCATGAACTGGTATGATCACATCATGATGAGGCAGCCCGAGTAGGAATTAGGATGTATAAAATGATGATTGGACAAACTGAACTGGATGAATGGGATGGAAATGACATGAAGATGATAGTGATTTTGGGATTAAAACTCAGAAAATATTCTTTCATATCCTTGAGGTGGGTAATCAATGTCTCTGTAGATCAATGTGGGGATGTGACACCAGATAAGGAATCATAACAGAATGGAGTTCCTTGATTGGGACATGAACAGATCAAGAACATCCAGGAAAGGGAATGATCTTCCCAAAACACAAAGGCATAAAAGAAGGGACGGGATGATACATGAATATAGGGATTGAACATCAATGAGGATTCATACATACACCTATGGTAGGGATTCAATATCCATGTAGTTCAGGATGTTGAATAGAATATGGGTGTACAAAAATGACAATGATATAGAGAAATGTGGTGACTGTTGCATGGCTAGCAGCCCATCACCAGAGTCACACTATTAGTTGGAGGAGAATGGATTGAATGTGGGTGATTAAGTATGGTTATCATCCCGAGATGAACTCTAAAACCACAATGTGATGGAACAAGTATGTGGGTTCCAACAAAGAGTACAACAAATATTACCAGTGATTGGGTTTGAACCTCATGGAGGCTTCCTATATACCCTATCTAAGAGATATGGATCCTAACTCACATAGAACAATAGAATATAGTTTATCTCCATGCATGAATAATGGGACATAGTGTGTGATTACATGTGGGGTGAGGGTGAACTGACATGTGGTAGTTGGGAATGATGGATTATAGGCTTGAACCTCAGGGAGGAATCCTACAAACCTTGCTTAAAATTGGAAAGGATAAATGTGCATGTAGTTCAGAATGAGGATCTCGAGGATTACATGCTAATGAAGTACATAGAGGATGTCCTGGATGATTCTTACTCATATCCCACTTGAATATTTCTTGGTGTGAGAAATAGGATGCAACAATGACCTAATTATTGCTTCATGAAAGGGGCGTCTGCGAGGAATATAGTTAAGATTATGAATGTTTTATGGGCCAAAGTGGATAAAGGGGAATAAACTGATAGGGTATACTTAGTAGGGGTCAAGATGTAAGAGGACGATATAGCCGTTTTACATGTAACACCGAGTCATGTTGGATCAGGGCTTATGAAAAGATTTTCTGTGGTGCGTATGGAGTCAATGATCAGAGGGAGATGGGAGTGAAAAGTCATTGGATTCCATCCCATTCATGGTTTTCTCGAAGCATGTCACTTACATAGTGATCACAGTTTAACGTCTTGTATTTCATAAAAGGGTGCTGATAATTTTAACGTCATGAAGCTTGAGTGGTGAGTATTCACATCTCACAACTAAGAGTTACCAAATTGGATCACATTAACCATTGGTGATGGGAAGTCAAAATAAATTCCATATGAAGATGAGGTTTTGGATTGATATGTCGAGGGGATCTAGTAAGAATGGTTGGGAGAAGAAGAAATAGTTGTTTTCATGTCTATTAGAAGAACGGTTTATAAAAGAAATAAAAAAGTATTCACCACCTGAGGGACATTTAAATCACTTTGAATAAGCCTTGGGGATGAATATGAGATGGGTTCATGAAACTTGGGGCCTCACTGAGAGGGGATTTTAAAATCCTGAGGCCTCAGAGAGAGGGGATTCGCAAAGAAAAAGGCCTCACAAAGCGGGTATTATCAAAGTAGTAGGCCTCACAAGGTATGGATTTTCAATGAAAATGTACTGGAGGAGATGGGATCTACATATCATAGGTGATTGTATTGAACAAGGGATTGTAGTGACCATGTCTTCGTGGAGATTATGGATTCACAAATCATAAGGGACAATAGATCATAGGGGATCATAGAGCATAATGGCTTGTAGAACATAGGGTCTTGCAAATAATATGGGCTCATAGAGCAAATAGGCTTGTAAAGAATCTTGACCATGCTTTAACATCGGGTACACATGTATTTGGATGGTTCACTGCAAATCATAGGTTCCATGAAAAGTAATTAATACCCAAAAGGGGTCTCATTCCATTGTGATGTCCCATAGGCTCTGTGAAAATAATCCCTCTAGGAAGTGTGGTAAATTTGATTAAAGGTATAGGGATTTCCCATTTCTAATGTACCAATGATGATTCAATATTCTAATGGTTTGTATAGTAAATGGTTCTTCACGATTTAAGAGCTCAAATGGAAATGGATAGGGTTTGGGCCATTTAGGGAAGGTGGAGACATGTATTTATAAGATCCTTGTGGGTTCAAAGGGTGGGGGATGCTCTATGATCCAATTCATGCTCAGTAACTAGAGGTAGACTCATTCTTGTTTCTCAGAATCACAGAGTCGACCATCACTCCCTCCGTTGTGATCATAAAAGATTCCTGCATCCATTAACATTTCGGTAACTGTGGAGTTTTCTATCATTCCTTTTGATATTCTCAAAGAGACCTCTTCTTTTGGTCAATTCTGATATAGCTACAAAGTTATCTGTAACATTTCCCTCCAACGGTTGTGGAGTAGGAATCCAATTTGTGACTGCAATAGTGATGGATGGATTTGTGAATCTAATTTGTGAAGCATCTTTTTGGAATATTTATGGAAGGATATGCTTACTTTTTTTCATTGTGCAGATATTTCTAACGAAATATGCACCAGGAGAATGTGGGCCCAGGAGAAAACAAGGTTCAGATTCTGAGGAACGATTTCAGAAATCATGGAAGATCACAACGAGGAATATAATGAGTGCATGAAAATAGGATGGTGAGAATGTAAGAGTATTTGACAAAACATGACACAATACGAAGCATTGTGGTCACTAAATATAAATATAAGTATATAAACCCTCCTTTTTCCTAAAATACATCACATTCTCTTTCTTGATCTCTGATATTCCGATGGTCTGCACACTCCGCAATCCCTTTTTGAGAACCTGATTTCATGAACTGGTACATCTCATTTCTAATCAGTGAATTTATTGCACGTTGATCCCTGGCTTCTCTTCATTGTGCATTGACCCATTTCGCTTTGTTATATCATGGCCTAAGAGTAATATGTCCAAATGATCTCTGGAATAAGACACTATGAATGAACTCTATAACAATTTTCTACAGTTGAACACAATGATATCGTTATGTGAACTAGAAATGAATACACAAATTTTTTGTATAGAATGGAAAAAAATGAATCCACTCGGGGGGGGGGGGGGTCTTTGTAGACTCTTCTTGTTCGGAATAAAAGGAGAACAATCAAGGGATCCGAGAGTGTGTGAAAAAAAACTCATATTGAAAATCCCTAACTGAGAAAATTATAGACATCTAAAATAACTTTCCACCCAGAAAAAAATATCATTAGATGCATTCCCCATGAGGAATATGTATTTATCCGTAAGGAAAAAATGGTTGAACATGATTATTACTTCAGGAGCATGTTGTGATGACACTAGTGGTTTAGGGCTGTTGTTGGCCATACATCATAGGATCACACTAGTTATTCATCATTATCTATAGAATCACACCCACAATATTGAAGACAATGCATTGGTTATCAAATAATTTCCCACAGAATACCACATTATTTTGAAGGCATCTTTGGGGATCCATGATATGGGGTGGACCGATGAGTATGATCTGCATCAGGGTTGATATTTTATTGATGATTTGGCATGCACCTAATTTTTCAGTGCATATTTTGAAGAGTTTAGAGAATATATGAAGTGGTTAGGAATATATTATGTAGTTTGGGAATCTAAATTCCAAATTTATCGTCCAAAATCATCATATTGGAGTTTAAGAGCTTGTGGTCTTCGACGACCAACACATTCCACCATCACCAAGTGGAACTGGACATTACCCTCTGGGAACTCCACATGATTTATGGGATTATAATTTTGGGGAATATGTACATTGAATTCCTCACAACAAGAAATGATTAGGTTAATCCAAAACAGATTTTGTGGCCAGAAATTCTATTGATGGACCTAGTGTCGGGTGAAGATAATCAGTCGGTGAGGGATGTACAGTTCAAACAGTGTCTGATCGTTTCCAAAAATTCCCACTGAAGAATGACACTAAAGGTGTGACAGTGCCTATGAATCTAATAATAAGGACCCTAATTTTCCAAATGAATGATCTCATCATAGTAAATACTGTAAATACTAGGAAATTTTGGAGCAAATCTAATAGAATCATTAGGGTATAATGTCAACACCGAGGAGAAACTGATGGTTAGGATCAATGGGTTAATTTTTGTACATATTATTTTATGGATGTTTTTATTTAGATATATTAACACATTCATCCATACATGAACGTTCATTATGGTATCGATGCTGGGGATGGGGGAGCATGACAATATTGGGATCCTAGTGTTGTCCAAGCTATATAAGGTGTTTTCATATATCAGTGAATGGAAAAGTCAACAAGGGGTATATAAGCTTCCCCCATTCCATTATGGCTGGATAGAGACACACATTAGAACCTGTGAATATCTGAAATATATTTCTCCTCTCGGTTCATACATCGGACCAACCATTCTAGATGTAGTGTGTAGCTTTCCACCCAAGATGACTCCACCGATTGAACTGAAAAAGTATAGAAGGACGATGAATTAAAATTCCATATTATACTGAAACCAACATGAGTATTAACCGATGATGGATAGGGAACTGATGTTTATGAATCCTAACTTATTGCTTAATGGGGAGGAGTTCTGGTGGCATGGGTGGAGAGTGAGACCATCTGCGATCCATATCCCCATTACCTCTTAATGATGAAATTCTAGTGCATGTAGAGAATAACCCTATAAGTCTACATGGGGGTACACTACAAGGATCACCCATGTGTAATGAGTCATATGTGGAAAATTATTACATTAGATAATTTAATGTAGTGGGATGAGCTTCCTCTACATAGAGTTACTTTCGGGATTTTCATGGAATTTTTCAATAGATGTGAGTCGACCTACCCAAGAAAGAAGTTTGAAGGAATAACTATCAATGTATATGACGGGGTGCCTCATCCACCTCAAATCCATGGTCTTAAAATAAAAAAACATCTTGGTAGTCGAGATGATGAACATTATAGTGGTTTGGTTTTCGTAGGGCTAGTGAATCGAAGGCCTCCACTGAGAGGAGGGAAATCTGATATAGTGTGATCAGGAGCCCCAGCTGAACAACGTTATGAAAGAATAATTCCAGCCAGAGCAATTAGAAGGATACCCACCTAGGCTTCGGAGAAAAGGATGTTTCACTTAGACATGCCTCTGGATGTTTTTTTTACCAAGACAATGTATACCTGTGATGTGAATAAAATTTTCGCAATCGCACGGAGACTTGGGATCACATAAAATGCACCAAGATGGATTTATTAGGGATCGATCATGCCCATGACATCATATTAGTGTCCTAGGTGGAGGGGGATATAATTTTTTCTGAACTGATAGCCAATGTGATTTCTATGGGAACTATGCGTCCAATGATGGACCAAGTGAATTTATTTCATAATCCGACATACCCACCACTGCTGTTTATTTGGTTAATTGTTAGAGTGATTCCCCTTACTCGATGAATAAGAATAGTCCGCCTAGGGGGTGAGGCTCATAGAGGGTGACCCATGGTGGAAGGTGAGTCTGTAACCTCATAGATTGGTAAACATGACGAAGCTATTAAAGAAAACTCTAAATTGTTCCACATTGGATGTTTTTCATCTTCCCAAATCATTTTCTTCACCTAACACTTATCTATTACCAGTGGTAGTAGTATGAAAAACCTATTCCTACATAACCATGGATGTAGCATCAAAATCTACTTTTATGTTAACGGTGAATACAATGTATACTAGGGTTGTGACACATAGGGTGGTTCTTTTGGTATCTTAAAAGACCAAGACCATTTATATGGGGCCATGTACTAGAATTATTGTATAAAATATTTGAGATTTGTACCTAGTGTTCTACCACTGTAAGACAATTCCTATTAAGAATCCATAACTATTGTCAATTGGACATGACCAACTGACATTTGTGTATTCTTGTACAAAGAGTTCTTCCAATGTCATGGGTCGTACTGGAGAGGATGGTTGGGGATCATGATGTTCCTTTTCCTATGGGAAAAATAATTTTTTAAGGAATCAGATTCCCAGCTGAACAGACCATAGTGATCATGAATATAGATTTTACCATTGGTAGGATAGGTCTTGAGATAACCGAGGTGGAATCCTGGGATGAGGATCAACGTGATGACAAAGAACCCAACCAAACTGACCGGACTCTAGAGGAAGACACTACTAAAAAGTTCATGTCCACATTCCCAGAGTAAGAACCTGATGATCTTGGGGAATGAGATGTGACTCCTTTTGATGAAGTGGATAACAAGGCCTTCCATCATCAGTCCTGGAAATTAGTTAGTCAATTCATCAATTACACCCTATTACTTGAGTGGGTAATCCTCGTTGGAATACATCACATAAGGATCATTGAACTATGTTCTGGAAGTGTATATACCCAACATCAATAAAATCTCATATTAAAATACCTCAACAAGAGGGTCTGGTAGTATGTGTGCAGCCTCAGTTTGGGAATCCAGTAGAGGGAGGTTGTTCTCATCCAGAAACATTGGGAGGTTGAACTAGAGATCTAGAACCTGAGACTTAAACTAGATGATATCTCTTCTGTCATTTATTCCTATTTGGAGATCGTATAATTTTTTTTGAACAGGTGGCTGAATCCATGGAAAGGATTGGAAAAGCAACCTGTGAAATGGAAAACATCAGAGATGATAGGGATCATCCACTGACTAGGGATAAAAAGATATGCCATGCATCCAATGATGATGAATGGGAGATTAACATGTGAGAGAAAGTTTTAGAGGCCACACACCGAATAGTGGTGGAGCTAGAATGCTCTATTGTGAGGTCAACTGATATATTGGTGGCTCCAATACATTAACAATATAATTTGAATGAACTCATGAATATACTTTGATGTTTGATTATTTCTTTTATGTGTGGGAATGTAGATATGGATTATTTTTTTCATTATTCTAGCACATATTAATTATAAATATGATTTGAACATCAATCAATCCCTAAACATACATCTGTTATACCCAGAGAGATAATCAAGATATGACAACATAAATATTTATAATGTATATGAGAGTTTTTTTTAAACATTCTAATAAATTTGTTAAGAATGGCCACCTAGAGTTTACAAGAAATAATAGTGGTCATGACCAGATATTATGGTTCTCAGAAAATCTAAAAAATTCTTAATTACATACTCTATTGCACCAGAGGGACGACACCAAGCTCATTAGAATCAATCAAAACCACAGGGAATATAGTATTTAAATCATGATTCCCAATATTTTGTACATAATCATAGTGGTATGATGATGGGGAAGACTATTAACCCTATTTGAAACACAATATCCATACTATGTTAGCTAGAAATGGAGATCAAAAATGAGGGTCATCCATTTACCATATTCAAAAATAAAAGGATTAACTCTAAGTGTATTTATAGTATCTTCCAAGATATTTACCATAATTGTAGGTGATCTGAGACTCTGATCATCCATGTCTATTGGGGGTCCCTTCAGATGTTATTTATGATGGGGATCATAAAATATGGAACCAAAAGCACAGGGTATAGTGGTGGGTCATTTTAATGTAATCTCGTACTCAAGAAATTGTACCAATATAAGAAAAGCACATTTGCTAAGCATATTAGTTTTAATCAAGTTCAAACCTAGGATCATAAACGACCTCCCTTGTGGGGACCTATAATTCACAACTATTTTACATCATGAAAATAAGTACAATAAATACATGGTTTTACTTCATATGATAATTGTGACATATGGTATCGTTTGAAGTCATATAATCTTGATGTCATATACAGCTTAATGTTATATTCCATGGAATCTGTCGAATAGTTTAAAGTATTGTTACATGTACTAGGTATTCCTAGATTTGGGTTATAGAGTTTGGACTATAATTAAGAGTAAAGAGCCCAATGATTTTAATGATATTTTTGTTGGTCATGAAGAGAAATGCTCGGGAGTCATTACGTATCATAGAAGGATGGGAATCGATACATACATAGTAATTTAAGATGATATAGAAAAGTTTCAAATACCATGAGTGATATCCTCTTAGGTGTGGAATATCATGGTTGTTTCACAGTTTAATGTCATTGATCATAAATAGAAATACTCTTAGTTTAAAGTTGTAGAGTTCATACCATGCAATGAACATTTTAATGTCATGTATTTGGGACATGCCCATGATTTTTAATGTCATGCAGTATGGATGAGGGATCTATAGATCTTGTGATAGGAGTGTGGTTTAGTTATTGAACACCTGAAGTGAATAATGAAATAAATCCCCAGAATAGAAAATACATATGGGAAAAATTAAACCTAGAATTGACTAAAGGGTTTATGATGATTTAGATGAACCCATAGAATAAGTACCTAGGTATCACCATGTATCTAAATATTGTTATAATATTTCCACATTTAGTTTTGTATGTGGCTTGAAAGGGGTAAACAACCAATGTGAATGACTTCTCAATCAAATAAATCATATGATACAGATGCAGGAGATCCCAATTTATTGTCCTGGAGCTCTGACCAAAAGGTTATAATTCCCAATGCAAAAGTAGTAGACACCGTTCCATTAGTAAACACTACATGAATGATGAAATGGAAGACATTATGGAATAAAATATTTCCAAGGGAAAACACATGGTTTAGTTTCATGATTCTTGGACATTATGATTTTACCATATAGTTTAGGTTCATATATTTTTTTACCATATAGTGTTCATCTCTTTTGTACAGACTTGAATCGTAACAAGAATAATTATTCTCACGTGATACATGCTCGTTGTGGGAAAAAGTGGTGGATAAGATATTTATAACATATGGAGGCACATGACAGATGAACATAGGTGTGGGGAAATTCATAACCTCACAACTTCGACCTTTTCTTTCAATGCACCAATGTACATGGAGGGATTACTCATAGGTTGATGAAATTCTGCATGGACATGAGGTGGTGGAATGAAATATGGATAATGAGTCCTTGATTTGGGATTGATGAGGTTAGTGGTATCAATGGAGGAAAAATATTTACCATAATCCAGACACAATATTCACATTATGGTACCTAGGATGAGAACAAATAATTGATTATCGACCACAGAACATATATACATTTTAGGAAATGTATTAGATTATTGTTCATGATGCTCAAGGAAACTGGTCCAAGATGGTTGGTGACCCACATTGGCATGTAACATGGACATTATGGGGTCCTTTCATATGTGAAAGATTATGGAGGCCCTTGTAATGGGACACATGTATCATGGAGATGAGATTATGGAATTTCAATGAATAAACAAACACACAATGTTCAAAAACACATCTCATTTATGCCTGTTGAAAATGAAAATAATGTACAAGTGGCCCAGTTTAGTGCATACAACTGGGGAGTTGAGTGGAGGAAAGGGGAAAATATTGATCAATGAACCTGTGGCTGGACCTTAGGAAAATTTTTGTGTGTGTGTTTATGAATTTCATGAATAAGGGAATCAATTTTTATGTATTTATTAATAAGGAATGTGGGTTAACATCGTGATATAAGGAAAAAAGTGGTAGAGGTTTCTAAAAATAGAATCATGTACGAAATGTCTGAATAACCCAATGTGAATGAGAAAAAAAGTCCACATACCACACAATTCATCATCACAGGACAAGGGGTAGAGATAAGGCATAAATGAATCTGGGGATGGACACGATGAAAACATATACATGTTTTCTTACATCAACCATAAAGATAGTGAATCCAAATTTATTTAGATTGAGAAATCCGTGCAGATTAACGCCGTGAGTTAATGAAGAGAAATAATATAATATATATAATCAATGGGATGTACATGGAATTGACATTATAAACCCAGCATTAATGAAGACCAAATTGGTCCCCGCCACAACACTTGATTCTGACAAATTTTTTGTCTAGGGGCTGGATGGATGGTCGAATTTGAAGTATCTGGGATGGAATTGATGGTGAAATGCACATGTATTCTTAGGCATCCCAAGAATATAGGAATCATGGTATATATAATTCAGGAAAACGACACTGTACAATACCATTTCCAAGAGAAATATTTTCATGTAGGTCTGGACCATGCACCAAAATAAGCGACCATTGATGTAAATGGTTGGTTCATTAGAGTGTGTGTGTTTTGTTGAAGAAAAAAACCCATGATAAACAATATAGGCATCGCCACAAGAATCAATCCATATGATTTCAATGAAAATTTGCATGGTAGATGTATGATTCCAAACATGATGTCTCAACAATCGAGGAAACTGAAATGTTGTTTCATTTTTCGTCATGCGGAAAAGAAGATAGTATCACATTATATGGTCAAATATTAAAACCATTTCATGCACATTAACGTTGAGTTGAAAAGATGATACAATTTAATGCTACTTGGGATGAGGAATCATTGTTTAACATCATATGGTATTGATGCATACAAGAAAAATGAGGGTCTAAAGGGAAAGGGAATGGAATGGTAAAGCATTCCTGAGGTGAAGGATGAATAAATTCCACACCATACTACCCAAAATACAAGGTGTGGATCCATTGGAAATAGGGAAGCATTTATAGAGGGACCTAGGGTTGGACCAAAAAAAATGAGTTTCCATTCTTATTTATCCCAAATGGATGGGAATAAATCCATAAACAGTTCATTAAATTCAATATAGTTTAAAATCATGCAATAAAAACACATGGAATAGGGTCGGAGGGATCTCATGATTGGCATGATTCATGGTTATATAAAAATTGATTTGAATGAGCACATATGTCCACACCACACAACATATCCTAGGGAAAATGTAGGCCAAGAGGCCAAAAGGAATAGAATGTCTCTAAAAACTGAGTTTGTACTCCAGAACGAAATGTTTGGGTGTTCCTATAAATCCCATAATGATGGGAATCAAGCCATATGTAGTTCTTGAAAATTTTTCCCAATTTAACGTCATGTTGTAGGGATGTGTGAAAAGGATTTCTAGAAGGAATAGCACCTGATGTGGTCATTTTAAATCTAAAGTGAATGAGGAATAATGATGTTTAGAACCCACCATAAAAAACCATCAGAGAGAACTAAACTCATAGGTAGGAGAGATTAGATGGGTCAGACCAAAATACAAAATGTCTGGGCATTCCTACATACCCCATGAGGATTAGAATCATGAAATATATTGTTCTGAAATATCTGTGGATTTTAAAATTGTGTGACAAAGACATTGATGATCATAGTATATTATCATAGAACTCAGACTATAGATTCCATGTTTAATGTCGTGTATGTGGGACTGAAGGGAAGAAAATAGTGAATCATCACACATGTCATTCGGGAGAACATGGGGATAAAAATAATGACTTAAGGTAACTACTAGAAAAGTTCACAACACAGTATCTATATTGTGTGACCTTGAATGGGAACAAACAATTGAGTGTCAAATGCTGACCAAATATGCAATTCAGTAAATTTATCAAACTGTCATTCAAGATCCACCAAGTCGTTTTCCCAATACAGCAGGTGAGGTCAGGTGAAAAGAGACTAAATCCTTAAGGGGGTCCATTTGGATGTTAAATGTGATAAATATATAAATGATGGAAAAATTGAAGGGTGGTGGTTCCTAGGTCATTTAATGCCTTACAGTGAGGATGAGGGATATCTTAGTTTAATGTTGTGGATCTCAGACCATGATATGTATTCCCCATTCATAGTATATATTCATATGAGACAAAAGTTTTATTAGATTAGGATCATAGAGAATAGAAATTTTATAGTTTAACATCATGTAGAATTAGAATAAGAATTTAACATCTTCTATGAATGATATTTCCTAATACAAAGTAAACCTTTTAGAACATGGCATTGGTGGGAGGAGTAATATGCTCACTATCCATAGTGACCAATGAGTATGAGCCATTGGGATAAACCTTGTGAATGGAATATGGTACCTCCCATTTGGGCTTCAGCATTGGCAATTTTCTAACTTGTTTCACTGGATTTCTCAAGACCAATACGATGTCACATTTTAAGAAAGAGTGGAGGTGAACATTATTATTGAAAGCCTTACCAATATTGTTTTTATGTTTATCTAGATTTTTCAAGGTAGGAATCCTATTATTATTATTCCCCCCCAGATCAACCAGATTAATTTCATCTACATTATATAGTACCTACTAATCGTAGAAGGTTGTGTGTAGTGGGGGTACCCAAATATCAATGGGATGGGATGCCTCTATTATATACTATTTAGAATATGATGTCACCTAGGAGGAATTACAAGTCATCATTTAGTATGCCTAGCTAGTATTTTAAATTTTTATGGCCAACACTTCTTGTTATGACTAACCATCTACATCAAATTGTAATAGAGGACATTTTTTAATGCCTCGGTCCTTCCCATTTTTGAGGTAATAATAGAAACCAGTATGATTAGAATAAATATTTTAGTTGGAATATTGATTCATCATCTTTGATGCACTTATGTGGTTGTTTTTAATAGTGATAATGGTATGAGGGACTCTGAATTCATGGATGATTGAGGAACTCACGAATTCAATGTTGTATTGGGCATTAAACTCATTGAGTATAAATGCATCTATCGACTTGGAAATTAAATATGTAGTATTCTTGATGAACATGAATGAGGGATCTATTGTCGGTAGATATAGCCATGTGGCATCGAGTCCCCAGACCAAAAAGGGCCACGATTACTTGGTAGTATGGAGAATATTTGGCAGCTGATGAAAAAAATTAACTTTGATCAGCCATGCATGGAACCTCTTGGAAATATTGATACAATCACAAATAATACTGGTCCAAAAATATCTCAATCATCGAATCAGATGAGATTTTGTGGTTTTCACTAGATAAGCACTATCAAATCAGGCATGAACATCTTGAAAAAAATATAGAATGATCATTTCCATGAATGAAACTATGTATAATTCCATAAAACCCAAGTATGCATTGTATCTACTCAAGAATGGAACCAATATGGCGGGACAACTGGAATATTCTCCATCAGATTCATTCACGTTCAGCTCAGAATGTCAGGAAATTACCATGTGGGAGATACTCGATAAAGGGAGTCATCCAATCAAAGGTATCCTCCAATACGTATGTAGGGGGGCCCAGAAGTCCTGATGTGGAGTCATCAGTAGTAAGGTGGATTACCAGGGGATGTTATCATCATTTTGAGTGATGAGAATGATGAATCATAGATGTGACATATGGATAATCAAATTGTTCTAGTCAGGATCTATATGAAATGCGACAAGGTTGGCCATGTGATCAGTTTGAACATTTTGTGATCAAGGGATGTGAGTAACATACATTCAAGAAGGGAACTAGGCCATCAATTGGAGAGTACTCTCTAATAGAGGTATGACCACTAACTTCTTAAATACATAGTAAACGTCGATTTTTTGATGACCAGTTCAGAGTCCCCATTCACATGAAAGTTGGTAATTACTATATTAATGAACATCCTGAGACTAGTGATGAGTGCTTTTTACTCTGCCTCATTATTGGTACAGCCTTCTGACAACATAAAATAATATGGATGGACATCTTTTGCAGGCGTGATGATGATGAATCCCATGACTACTCTACTGTGTTTGGGAACATTGAGTGTTATACTAATATGGATTTGAGAAGCACAATTAATGTTTATTTTATAAAACAGAATGCCTTGATCCACTGAATGGATTGAATCACCATGAATTTAATGATATTGAGATTGCTTGGTGGGCGCTTGATGGGTGGAAAGAAAGTCGGCCAATATTTCCCCCTTGTCAGCCTTATAGTTTAAAAAACATGATGTTAATCTATTAAATGATCACTTCCCACTAAGATAGAATGATTATAAACATAGGATTATTTAGAATGTACTTCATCAGATACAATAGGGACACTAGTTTTATATCAGGGTGTTGTAGGTAGTTTAACAATTTCAACACAATGAATACTAGAATAAGGAAACTCTTCTCAATTGGGGAATATCTTGTCTCTAAATCAAGGAGCTTGCAGCTCAAGTACACAAACTGTTATATGTTCCCTTATTATACATCTGGGTTAGAATGTTACCAAGGTTCTGTTTCATAGTGTTCACATAGAAGACCATTGTATTTTTGAATATAGATGGCATTTGATATAGAGGATCTAGTAGGTACACAGTGATTTCCTAAAATTCAATAATATAATTCTCATCCCACAGATAATCCTAACCTTTCTTCATCTTCTATGAAAAGAAATTACACATTCCATTCAGATTTTTGATGAATGGGCATATGTAGGATAAGTGGCCTTAGAATATTTTTAGCTCTCAAATGTTAGTCGGAGGGAAAATCTATCTTATGGCATTGATCATTTCCATGTGAATCTCAATGACACTGTTTTAGATAATGAAGATAAGAAAATTTTAGGAGGTGAAGAAAAGTCACACATCAAGGGATTCATATTAAAATGTCATGAACTGATGATGTTGAACCCTTTTTCAAGATCACTGAGATAGTCCTGGGATGGGAGATATTTAGTCACCATATCATCATCAATTTGTTCCCAAATTTTTTTGAGGATCGACATGAATATGAAGTGCATGGAATGTTGATAGGTGTCACATGTATTCTTTAGACAAAAAGATGTTACCTGGTAGGATAAGGTTTTTTGTGGTGACCTGAAGGCGATAGAATCGTCATCCATGGGATCAATTCAGATTTGAATATCTCAAAAATACCATTCATGAATGATACAGACTAGATCAAAGAAGAGGATTCAATCAATTTTTTTGTTAAAGTGAGAGGAAATCATCCTTCAGACATTTATGGTAGAGAACCAAGAATTTGATGCGAAAATTGGTCTTTAAATTCTTCTTCCAAAAAGGAACAATGTTTTCCAACCATTTAGGGTATTGGACTTCCTTTAAAATATTGGATTTGATTATATTATCATATTCATCTTCAACCATGTAACTCTAATAAATGTGCATCATTCTAGGACACTTTTTAAACCATGAATGATTTCATGTATGATCGGATTAGTGGACGGTTTCCTAAGGATCAAACATTAAAATATAATCACAAATCCTTTAATGATCATCATGATTATACATTAGGAAATAAATGTATCGTTGATTCTCTTCTTCAGGCATAACGACACTTAATAGTGTTGGTTTCTAATCCATCTTTGTACCTAGGTTCACCTATCCCAATACATTGACATTAGTGGAGACTACCTCTTCGAATGTGGGAGGGAAATCTTGAAATTTTAATTATTCATCCACAGTGAGAGGATCATCGACAGGAGGAAACTCTTTCGAGTCGAAATATCCTGAAGGGACATTGGGCTCATATTGAGTAGTAGAGGAAACACCATTGGGTGACTCCATCACTACTAAAACCATGGTGACAATGGTTTCTGACCAAATCCCATTTATCCTTCGACCAAATAGGCTATGTTAGTTAATATAAAATATCTAGAGGTGCACCAGCTTGAGTTTGTTTATCCAGTCCTGAAAAAACAGGAATATATGACATATTTCTGTTTCCATGGAGTATGCACCACAATACATTAATGATTTTGGGGGATCTTGGATCACCAGAACCAGATTGGTGTAGGAATACGAGGTGGTCTCACGGTGTTCCTTAGACATGGGAACTTGCCTCTCTATAATTCCAGAGACAAAAAATGAATTTCCAAAAGCCTTGTGTTTGGGCCCCCAATTGGCGAATCAAGAATAATGTAGGTTTCATATAGGTATGTTAATGGCTCAGTCACATCCATATTGTGGTTAACCTCAGTATACTATTTCTGAATTTCAATATTTTTTAAGTAGTCAACATCCAGTTTGCAGGATTCTCATGAGAACGATGGAGACACATCACCTTAGAATATGCCAACATGACCATTAAGGGAGTACATAAGGAATTGGTGATATGAAGAAGGGACTAATTTATGTAGGTGAAGCCATGGTCTACCCATGAATGCATTGTATGTGGTGTCTTCTGAGAAGAACATTAATTCAGATCATGATACAAATATACCGAACTAGATCTTTAGGTGGTCTCGGAGACTGGTGTCTACTACATATTATCTTAACCCAAAATATTCATGTCAGAGTGGCTCATAACTATTTTAGACATTCCCATTTTAAAACATTTCTAGGTCAGGATTAGATTTATTCCAAATCCCATGTCAACAAAAAAATTACGGACCTCCATGACATTGTACTCTAATGTGATATACAATGGGAAGATGTTCCCCTATATAGGATAACAATCGTCTTCCCCAAATAAAGTGATGACATCCCGACAATATTTCATGACCCACTGTCTCATCATGGAAGGCTAATGTGGATGGTACATCTATCTCATACTAGATGGGGCTTCTTAATTCCTTCTCATGGGCTACACACATTCTTGATAACTGAAAGGGTGAATAATGATTAGATAGCAACACAAAAATTATGGCATGATGCCTCATGACATCATATTTCCATTGTAGGAATACACTTCTACTAACATGAGGTCGTTCTGTGGAAGGATTTACGACTTGTGCTTCTGGTTGAATACTCATATTCAGACTAGTGCTAAGAATTTCTCACTACTCACTAGCTGAACCACCAAGATTGAATTACAAATAATGGCTAGATGGCTGAGTTCCATCCATGATAGGGCATGAATGATCATAGCAGGGTCATGGGGTCTCTAGTAGATAATCATTATAATCAGTGGTGGAGGAGGATATGATGAAACAAGAAGAGATAGATGCAAGTGATGAGTTCTATGATGGGTATGTGGTTTGGTGTCTGTGGCAAGCATATCTTGTCTAGAATCAGTGGAAAATGTATTTTAAAAATTTATAGACCCATCAAAACATCAATGAATCCTTCGATTGGGGATATTTGCAGGGGTTTCCAAACACTCGTCATCATTTTTTACCATGTAAGGGTTTACCAGCAAATGAAATAGACCAGAGAAGACCCTAATTGTCACTCGTAGAATCCTCCATTATTGGGCATATTTTGGTAGAAATACCCTTCTCCGGTGCCATTAAATTGCTGAAAGTAAGAGATAGATTTTGTACAGGTGTATGAATTTTTATTCCCCTACAGCCTCAGTGCATGATCACCTGAGAGGGAGAAGGCTGATATGTTTGTGTAGAGTTTATGGTCGAGGGTAGAGAAATGAATTCTAATGTATCAGGTCATTTCATACATGCCGGGATAACTCCATGGGAATGGGAAACTGACTTGTGAGCCATCAATCATAGTATCTGTAAGACCCAATGTTAGAAGCATTCTTCCATTCTCCCACATTCTCACAACAAGGCTTTATAAACACAAAGTCCACCGCTATATGGGATGGACCCAACCCGACTATGATGTCATCAACTAGTTCTTGGAGCCCGTCTTTAAAATCATTGAACATCTTGAGGGTGTGCCCATGGAATTGGTGATAAGGGAAGTAATTGTGGAGATCTGTGAGATCCATCTATTTCAGCATCTTTCATTATAGAAACCATTGAATTCCCAAGTCCATGGATCTTTGTAAATAACATGGAACCAAGTCCTCATTAAATGAGGAGGTAGGGTTTGTATGATTCGTGAATGGGGATATTAGAGCCTAGCCTAGACACGGGGCAGGAGGGGAAATTCGAGGAGATTAACCATAATTATCTCACCTATGTGGTGCTTCCATGTTATTAAGGGGTGAATGATGATTTTGAGGTAGGTGCTGCTCATATGGAGGTTGAATCTGAGGTGTTGGGCCTCTGCGAAGCATTAGAGGTACCTCTCCTGGTAACTATTCTATCTTCTTGTGGGACACTATTTATGCTACCATGGTGGTATCCAAATTTTAATATATTCTTTAATGAGCTATATGTGGAAATTGGTGCGGCTACATTGCATACTAGAAGGATTCCTCTAAACCTGGAGATTTTTTAATGAAATTCCATAACCCACCAATGATGTTATGTGCAATGAGAGAAGTTACTAGTTTGTTCATCATATTATTAATACACAATTTTAACATATATTCTTGCATTAATAGAATATCTATTGAATATTTGATGACATTCCACATGGAGAAAAAGTTGGTGACACTCTCGGTAGGCCTTTGATTCCACATTAATGGCTCAAAAACACTTGTCTTCTAGGTTCTGGAACAAAATTGGTAAATAAACTGCATATGAACATCCTACCAACTAGTTATTGATATAACGGGTAACAAGTTTTACTAGGAAAATGAGTTCCATTCTTGTGTATGTACGAAACACTAGAGCTTGGCAGCCTCCTACATTGCTGGAGTTCATATAATTGGTTATCCCCATGAAATTATGTGGTCCGAATGCTTCAGATGATCGATCGTCACATTAAATAGTGAAATGGTAGGATTTCCAACACCCAATGGTACTGTAATATCATCCACCAATGGCTGATATTCCTTTCCATAAGGCATAATTTCCACCTAGTATTTTCTTGGTCGTCGAGGTGATAAATAAATCCTGCCATCAAATCTACTTGAGGCTGGATCTAATCATGACAAGGGTCCCTGACCCCCAATGCAATGGAATGTTCATGAACATGATATAAGGGATTTGTGTCTCATGGGGATACTGATTGTGTTACCATAGGTTCTAGGGGAATAACTTTTAAAGCATTTGGTGGGACCTGTGGAGAGGAAGGAGGAACTAGTGTTGGGTCTTGTGGTAGGTTTTCGCATAATTCGTGTGGATTAGTTGATGCATGTCATAGAAGATTCACATAAATAACAACCTATACCCAATCTAGATGGTTAGGGTAATCATGTTTAGTTTGTAGATACTCACTAGCATGATTTTGTACCTACCCATACCCATGTAGTCGCAGTTGAAAATTACCGTAATCAGGCTGCTTTTCTACGGTGCGCTCGGTGATCAGATTGTAAACCTTTATTTTTGTTCAAGAATCTATTTACAGGATTCCTCCATCCTAGGGACATCATCAGTCATTACCACTAAGATTGATAGGTTTGAGGGTTTGATAGTACCGACTTCTTCTTCTCCTTTATTTGTGTCCCGACCGAAGGACAATGACTAATAAGTTGATGAAAGGACAAGAAATGTTCTATGTTATTCAGTATGGACACCTATAAGATCTTCCATGTGTTTTACTACCCCAAAAGAATTTTCCCATTTTCTAGGCCTTGTGGTTATTCCCCATTCAATTTATATCTCATGAATGACCTTTTTAGTTGTGATGACACCTTGAATCACATCATCGATATCTTTTGGTGAACCTAAATTGGCAGGATATGAATAAAATGTAGGGTTACATAATTCCCCAACCACAGATCATGCCATTTGAGTAAGAATCATTGATTACATTATAGAGAACCATGATTCTTTATAATAACTATTTCTAGAGGGTTTGATGATAACCTTGTGATGTATTGTGTAATTAAACTGTCTTTGTGACCAAATGAACTCGGAGTTATTACTTGCCAATGTTGTCATTGTGTTCATGTCTCTTGGGGTAAGCTAATCGCTATCAAAAGTTAAAGAAATTAATCATCACTATGGTATGGTGGAGGCACATAACCTCCCCATTTTATTTTTACTATGGAATGATGTAGTTTTTTATTACAATTGGCTAGATCAACTTAGAGAACTATTTTTCTATGAGAATGTTCAACAAACATCATGGCTCGCACACCAAATCTGGTTCTTGATTTCCCACTCTCTGATCAAATGTTGTTTGGGGACCAATAATAGCACTAAAGCTAACCCTTATGGTGGAAGGAAGGATGGGGAGTTTTGGGGAACAAGCTGACAATATGATGATCCATGGGATGTCTTCCAATGAAACAATGATTTCAACACCACATCTTTGTGTGAATGACTAATGACCACTACTTTCAGCATAGGGGTTGCAGTCATTGGTTGTGGATCACACTGTTTTTCATCCTCTATGGGTCAACATAATAACTCTAAATTATCTATGTTTTGGGTACTGAATGTTTCCTTTGACGATAAAAAATATTTAATGGCTAGTCCCTAGAAATGGGCCACATCTTCCTCTTCCTATATGTATTTTTGGAGGGATGCAGTGATCTGATGGACCTCACATTATAGAAGGATTGGTCTAATATTCATTGTTACCACCCATCCACCGACATAGAGACTCAGGTAGAAGGATACATCATCGAAATTTACTCCTATTTAGAGTATGAAAATAATTTTGGTTTGATAAATATATGAGGATTCTCAATATTCATTCCCTTGGGGCATTGAACCACCCTCCTACCCCAGTATAGTTTATGATGAAAGGGTATATTTTTAAATTTTGGACTACATCCATTTGGATTTTTAAAAAAGTGAGGAGGAACTATGCGTAGACAAACCATAGTGTGAGGAGTACGTAGGAAAATGTCTAATAGAAGACGGGGTAGATCTTCATGGTTGATGGTGTTGTAGAATGGAGGGCCTCTACTGGAGCTGGAAACAACCTGGGGAGGACCTCTATGGTGGTCTTCTATAGTGTGGGATGGATATTCATGTCGACAAGTTATGGCTTCTGCGGTATGAGGATGTCTTTGTTTTACCGTAAGAAATATGGAAAATACCATCATGACAACTTTCAATGATGTGGGGAGGTCCTCTGTTGTAGTCATTGAAAAAAAAGGAAGGACCACCATGCAAGTAGGTGATAGGTAAAGGGTGATCCTCGCATTGGTAACCTTGTAGGATTGTAAAATTTTCATACCAATGATCAGAGGCATGGGGAAGAACTTCGTCCTAAACATTAACAAGATGTGTATGACCTCTTCTCAGGCTGAAAATTTTGGAATGTGGAGGACATCAATACTGATTGAAGAAGTTGGGTGGACAAAAACTTTGACTGATGACAGTACAGGAAGGAAATCCAAACTGCATGAAGGAGTAGTGTTGAACTCCACTTTGTTTGATGCTGGTATGGGGAGGACCTCCGTATTGTACCTCATCATCATAGTTCTGCATGAGACGACAGCTATTTTCAAGAGTGAGTGTGCTGTTCATCTCATTAATCTTATGTGGTGGATGGTTCCTAACTCTGGACTGGGCCTGGAAATGCCTTTTCTCTAGTATAGGGAAGTTCACATGCTCTTGGAAAACAACATGGGTCCAATAAATAGTGCTAATAGTGGCTCAGGACAAATGATTTGTAGAAGATAATTCCCTCTAGAAGGGGTCTTCCTAATCTTGCAACTGGCATTGATTTTGGGTTTGTCAAACTAGGGCTGGCTCTAAATGGGAATAGATCACATTCTCATCGGTCTATGGGATGATCATACAACACTGATGTGTCTTGGTGGGAGCCCTCCTTGGTGACACCTTACAAGATGTCCTAGATAGGCACACTCTCAATTCCATTAATTCATCTTCATAATGGATTGAATCATTAGAGAACTCCATAGATAATCTCTCAAAACTATTAATGTTTCAAGGGGGTGTAAAAAATTCCAACATCACCCTTGGGGGAAGTAGTTATTATGTGGAATGGATGCATATAGGTCTTTATTGGCCATATCCTTTGTTAGGATAACACCCTCATGTTCATATCAATGTACAAGATTATTGATCCCCCTCCATTGAATAAAATGAGATGGTGATATAGGATGTTGGTTCTATTGAGAATGTGTTGTTTCCAACATATCTATAATGTTTTGTTTAAAGGGGTAGTATGTTGAGAACAATACTCTATCTCTTTATGAAAATTATGATGCCTCAAAATTACCGTTAATTATTTTCTAATGATATTATTTGTTATTTATTTTTCAATAATTTATTATTCATTATATTTATATTTCTGGACGAAATATTTATGTTCTTGAACAATGAGATTTTATTTCTAAAGTATTCGTATTTAGTGTGTTCTGGAAACACTGTTCTTACCCTACTAATTAAGGATCTGATTTAGTGTGTTATGGAAACACTATTCATACCCTGCATGGAAGAACGTAGAATAAGGATTAAATGCAGTGTATAATTTATGAGATAATAGAAAATTATGTAAGAGGAACCATACGTTATCAGAAAATTATGAAAAACAACCCTATGTTATGAAGGAACCCTACATTTGGGATATCAGAAAAGTATGGGAGGAGAACAATAAGTAAATATTAAACGTTACTTTTGTTTCTCATAAGTATGGTTCATCAGCCTTACTTTTGTAAAAAAAACATACATTCTCGGAAAAGTATGGATCCAGTAAAAGTATAAATCTTTTATCATATGTTTGAAAGTAGGAACGAAAAGTATGGATGATCATCACTTCATTTATGATCAACCTTACGTTTGAAGAAAGAAACATGAACCTTAAATTTGTGATCAACCATACATTATCACCCTTACGTTTGAGGGCTACATTATCTACATTACTTTCATAGGATGCATATAGTACAACTCAACCTTTCGTTTGGTGTCAGAGAATTTAATGTCGATATTATTATGCAACGGTCAGCATGCAGATTTTTATGCGGATTTAAAGCCAAATATAAAGATGATTTTAAAATGCGACTTTGAATGATTCAAATCCAATTTATTAATTGTTTAAAGATCGAATTAAAATGATATTTTTATGCCGAGTCATCAGGGAAGATACGACTACACTGAAAATTCAAATGTTTGAATATAGCGAGTAAAAAGGTGACTCCTATGGATCTAAATTTATAGGAGAAGTGCTTATCGTTATTTTATATTTATGAGCTTTTTCGAAATGCATCTAACAACCTGATGTGATCTCCCGATCATTCTGAGAAAAGGGATGAAAAACAGAGTCCATCAAGAATTCAAATCATCTGATTCAAGAGTACAACAATGCTCTTTTTTCTGATGAAGAAAAATCACAATAGAATATTCATTTGTTTTTTATCGAATATCATTTTTGAATCTACTACTGCTATGATTGTGAGTTATATTTATATATCTACTGAAATGGTATTGATTTAGAATGACTCTTTGGTGATGCTCATTATTTCCTGAAAGTGACTATACATCTATTGTCAATTGCATGCTGTTGTAACTATGAATAACATCTGGAAACTATTTTCAGAATACAAAAATCATTCTTTTCTATTCTTGAGTGAATAGATTCTCATAATAAGCTTTGTAGGTTTTATGAGTGAACCATAAGGCATTGTTTTTCCTTATATTGTAAAGGATTCAACTGCATGTAATCAGTTCTGATTTGGTTTGTTAATACAAGGACCAGATAATGAAAATCACCAAACTCGTGGAGTAGAGCGTCGGTGGAGTGGTCTAGGGGCCTTATGTTCCCTGAAACACTATACATCTTGTGTGTCTTCTATTTAATTTTCCGCTGCATCATTTCATTATATTAATGTTAAAGGGCAGAACACAATCTCGATTTTTTTTTTTGAAAAGACACAATTCACCCCCTCTTGTTTCCCTTGTACTGACTACAGGAGATTTACCCTCTTACATATTTTTCAGAGAATTTTTTTTGACCAATCTCAAGAAACAGATGTGGTTATTACAGAACATGACACTAAGCGCATTGAAGATGAAAGACCAGAACCACAAGTTGTATCTAATGCTGCACTTACACTTCAACAAGAAAAAGAGGCAGAGCCTTGTGAGAATGTGGACAGACCTCAAGAACCTTTAGAATAAATTATCATAGAAAATCCATTGGAAGAATAATTTGTTGATGTCCATGATGAGCATGTTTCTGAAGCTCAAAAACAAGTACTTCAAGAGGTTTTTTCTATGGAAGTGTCTGGAAAAGGCTCTGATGAAAAATATGTGGACCAACCTACTCAGGAAAAGGAAAAAGACAAGTCTAATGCAAATTCAATACCTTTAGTACTACTGCATCACACTGACACTGTGAATGAGAATCAAGTATAGGGTGACTCTGATTATGGGAATAAGGAAATTGACGAGCTGTAAAGAATGGTATCATAGTTTGAATCTGAAAATGATACTCTTAAGAGAGCCTTAGAATCAGAACAGTGCAAATTTCAGAGACTTAAGTATGGTATAGTTTCAAAGAAAGAAGTAAAAAATTTTAAGAAGGATATTCTGAGTGCTATTGAAACATTAATGTCAGAAGTGATTATGATGTCATATTTTTCAGATCTCATATTATTTATAGAGACACAATTTTCATATGTTGGAACAACTGGTGCTACTGTAATAGGTACTTCAACTAATTTACTTATAATTTTTATGGCTATCATAGATGAAATGAGAAATATGAGTGATAGATTGCATGATCATCAATCCAAAAATGATCCTTTATCAGTCCTCTTAGTTAAAAAGAATTTTTGGGTTCATCAGTTGATATCCAGTGAACCAGAAATCAGATATGTCTTAATTAACATCACAGAGAATTAGCATTTGTTTATGGAGAAGGAAGAAAAACATAATGAGTTTTTCATATTCAATCTCATTGAAGACATCTAGATGACTCAAGAAGCCATAGATCTTATTATTAAGCTTGGTGATGGAATGATGCGAAGACTCAGAGGACATTTGACAGAGATCAAGTCTGCAGTTCAGAGAAGATAGACCCTATTTCATACCCTGACCAAAATTTGATTCATGTGTTTATCATAATTTTATATATTCCAAATACTCAATGATAATTTATGATTTATTTATTCATAAATCTTTTGTACATTTAATTATATATTTTTTATTTCTTTTGTTTCACTATCTTTGTTTAGCTAATCCATTAATCCATATTTCATTACTGTCAACCATTTAAATAGAATTTACTTAAGTTTAGTGCTACATTAAATGTGTTTCATTCCATCATTAATCATTCTTTTTGAAATCACAAAAGGGGGGAGATATTTTGATTAACACGACATTTTTTTTGTTTCTTGGGGGAGTAAATCATTTTATTGGGGGATAAATTATGTTAAATACTTTTTTAATTCAAAATAATATATAATTAATTAAATTTTGTGTAATTTAATTTCATTAATTATTTTAAGGGTTTTGTGATCATCAAAAAGGGGGAGATTGTTGAGAAATTTTTGTTTTCAACAATATATATAATGTTTTGTTTAATGGGGGGGGGGTATGTTGAGAACAATACTCTATCTCTTTATGACAATTTTGATGCCTCACAAATTCCCTTTAATTATTTTTTAATGATTTTATTTGTAAATTATTTTTAAGGAATTTATTATTCATTATATTTTTATTTCTAAACAAAATATTTATGTTATTGAACAACGAGTTTTTATTTCTAATGTATTCGAATTTAGTGTGTTCTGGAAACACTATTCATACCATACTTATTCTTGATCTGATTTAGCGTGTTCTTGAAACACTATTCGTACCCTACATGGAGGAACATAGCGTAAGGATAAAATTCAGCATATACATTATAAGATATGAGAAGGGTATGGAAGAGGAACCATATGTTATCGTTGAAGTATGAAAAAGAACCCTACGTTAGGAAAGAACCCTATATTTGGGATATCAGACAATAATGGAAAGAGAACAATATGTAAGTATTAAACGTTACATTTTTTTTCACAAAAGTATGGTTCTTCAACCTTAATTTTGTAAACAACCATACATTCTTGCAAAATTATGGATCAAGTAAAATTATGGATCTGTTATCATACGTTTTAATGTTGATTAGAAAAGTATGAATAACCAACCCTACGTTTATGATCAACCTTACGTTTGAAGAATGTGACATGAAACATACATTTTTGATCAACCATACATTTCCACCATTATGTTTTAAGGCTATGTCATCAACCTTACGTTCAGAGGATGCATACAGTACAACTCAACCTTACCTTTGGCATCAGAGAATTTAAAGTCGATATTATTATGCAACTGTCAACAAGCTGATTTTTATACGGAATTAAAGCTGAATCTACACATGATTTTAAAATGTGACTTTGACTAATTGAAATCCTTTTTATTACTAGTTTAAAGATCGAATTAAAAGGATATTTTTATTCCAAGTCTTCAGGGAAGATACGACTACTCTATAAATTCAAATGTTTGAATATCGCTAGAAAACAGGCGACTCTTGAGGATCTAAATTTATAGGAGAAGTGTTTATCGTTATTTTATATTTATAATCTTTTTCTAAAAGCATCTAACAGTTTTATGTGATCTCTCAATCATTCTGAGAAGAGGGAAGTAGAATAGATAATATCAAGAATTCATATCTTCTGAATCAAGAGAACAACAATGATCTGTTTTCTAAAGAAGAAAAATCACGATAGAAGATTCATTTGTTATTCATCAAAGATCATTTGTGAATTTGCTACATCTAGGTTTGTGAGTTATATTTCTATATCTACTACAAAGAGATTGATTCAGAATGACTCTTTTGTGAAGATCATTATTTCTGAAAGTGACGATCTATATATTTTCAATTGCATGTTGTCGTAATGGTGAAGAACACCTAGAAACTAATTTCAGAATAAAAAAATCTTTCTTTTCTATTCTTGGGTGAATGGATTCTCTTACTATTCTATGTAGGTTTTTTGAGTGAACTGGAAGGCATTTTTTTGCCTCATATTGTAAATTTTTCTACTTCTTGTACTCATTTTTTATTCGGTCTGTTGAAAAGAGGACCAGATAATCAAAATCACCAAGATCGTGGAGTGGAGTTTTGGTGGATTGGAGTAGGGGCCTTCTGTTCCCTGAACCACTATACATCTTGTGTCTCTAATATTTAATTTTACTCTGCATCATATCATCATATTAAAGTTAAAGGACAGAACACAATCTTGAAAAGATTATAGAAAAGACACAATTCACCCCCACATGTTTCCCCTGTACGGACTATAGGAGATTTCCTCTCTTACATATTTTTCAAAGACATTTTTTGACCAATATATAAAACCGGATGTGGATGTTATAGGACATGACCCTGAGTGAATTGAAGATGAAAGACCAGAACCACAAGTTGTATATATTGTTGTAGTTACACTTCAATATGAAAAGGAGGTAGATCCTGGTGAGGAAGTGGACAGATCTCAAGAACCTTTAGAAGTTGTTATCATAGAAAATCCATTGGAAGAAGAAGTTGTTGATGTTCGTGATGAGCATTTTTCTGAAGCTCAAAAACAAATACTTAAAGAGGATTTTTCTGTGGAAGTGTCTGGAAAAGGATCTGATGAAAAATATGTGGACCAACTTACTCAGGAAAAGGAAAGAAGACAAGTCTGATGAAAATTCACTACCTTTATTACTACTGCATCACAATGACACTATGAATGAGAATCAACCATAGGGTGCCTCTGATTCTAGGAATATGGAAATTTAAGAGTTGTAAAGAGTGGTATATCAGTTGGACTCTAAAAATGATACTTTAAAGAGAGCCTCAGAATCAGAACAGTTCAAATTTCAGAGACTTAAGGATAGTACAGTTTCAAGGAAATAAGTTGAAATATTTAAGAAGGATATATTGAGTGTTGTTACAACTTTAATGTTAGAAATGGTTATGAAGTCCAATTTTTCAGATCTCATATTATTTATGGAGACACAATTTTCTAATGTTGGAACTAGTGCTGCTAGTGTATCAGGTTCTTCAACTGATTTACTCCGAACGTTTCAGGATATCACCACTAAAATGAGAAATATGAGTGACATATTGCATGATCATCAATGCAACAATGATCCTTTATCATTCCTCTTATAAACATGATATTTATGGTTGATCAGTTGATATCCAGTGAACCAGGAATCAGATCTGTCTTAAATAACTTCACATAGAATAAGCCTTTGTTTATGGAGAAGGAAGAAAGACTTCAAGAGTTTTTCAGAGTCAATATCATTGAAGACATTCATATGACTCAAGAAGCCAGAGATCTTATTATTACGCTTGGTGATGGAATGATGCGAAGACTCAGTGAACCGTTGACAGAGATCAAGTCTGTAGTTCCGAGGAGATAGACCCTATTTCATTCAATGACCAAACTTTTATTCCTGTGTTTACCATAATTTTGTCTATTCCAAACACTAAATGAAATTTTTTGATTACTTTATTTATAAATATTTTTTTCTTTTAATGATATTTATTTATTTATTTTGTTTCACTATATTTGTTTAAATAATCTAGTAATCCATATTTTATTACTGTCAACCAGTTACATAGCATTTACATATGTTCAGTGGTACATTAAATGTGTTTTACTCCATCATTAATCATTCTTTTTTATATCACTAAAGGCGGAGATATTTGCATAAATAGAACATTTATTCCTGTTTCATTGGGGGAGTAATTCATTTTATTGGGGGATAAATTATGTTTATTGTTTTTTTAATTCAAAACAAGATGTACTTAATTAATTTTTGTGTAAGTTAATTTCATTAATTATTTTAAGGGGTTTTTGATCATAAAAAGGGGGAGACTGTTGAGAAAGTGATGTTTTCAACAATATATATATTATTTTGTATAAAGGGGGGGGGGGTATGTTGAGAACAATAATCTATCTATTTATGAAAATTTTTATGTCTCAAAAATACCCTTAATTATTTTCTAATGATTTTATTTGTCAAGTAATTTTAAGGAATTTATTATTCATTATCTTTTTATTTCTAGATGAAATATTTATGTTTTTGAACAACGAGGTTTTATTTATAAATTATTCGCATTTAGCGTGTTCTGGAAACACAATTCATACCCTTCTTATTCGGGATCTGATTTAGAATTTTATAGAAACAATGTCCGTACCCTACTTGATGACAGATAGTGTAGGGATAAAATGTAGCGTATAATTTATGAGATATCATAAATGTATGGAAGAGGAACCATACGTTATCGGTGAAGTATGAAAAAGAACCCTACGTTAGGAAGGAACCCTACGTTTGGGATATTAGAAATGAACAGAAGGAGAACCATACGTAATTATTAAACATTATGTTTGATTCTCAAAAGTATGGTTCTTCAACCTTACTTTTGTAAACAATAATACAGTCGTGGAAATGTATGGCTCAAGTAAAAGTATGGATCTTTTATCATACGTTAGAAAGTTGAAGATAAAAGAATGGATGACCAACCCTACATTTATGATCAACATTAAGTTTGAAGAATGTGACATAAAATGTACGTTTGTGATCAACCATACATTGTAAAACTTATGTTTGAAGGCTATGTTATCAACCTTACGTTCAGAGGATGCATACAGTACAACTCAACCTTACGTTTGGCATCAGAGAATTTAAAGTCAATATTATTATTCAACGGGCAGCAAGCTAATTTTTATACGGATATAAAGCTGAATCTAAATATGATTTTGAAATGCGACGTTGACTGATTCAAATCCATTATATTAATGTTTTAAAGATCGAATTAAAAGGAGATTTTTATGTTGAGTCTTCAGGGAAGATACGACAACTCTGTAAATTCAAATGTTTAAATATCGTGAGTAAAAAGGTGACTCTTGTGGATCTAAACTTACAAGAGAAGTGCTTATCGTTATTTTATATTTATGAGCTCTTTCGAAAAGCTTCTAACGATCTAATGTGATCTCCTCATAATTCTGAGAAAAGGGAAGAAAAATATAGACAATAAAGAATTCAAATCTTCTGATACAAGATAACTATAATGATCTGTTTTCTGAAGAAGAAAAATAACGATAGAGGATTCATTTGTTTTTCATGAAAGATCATTTGTGAATCTACTACTGAAAAGGTTGTGTGTTATATTTCTATATATATTGCAATGAGATTGATTCAGAATGACTCTTTTGTGAAGATCATTATTTCTGAAAGTGACGATCCTTCTAATGTCAATTGAATGCTATTGTAACTGTGAAGAACATCTGGAAACTATTTTCAGAATCTAAAAATCATTGTTTTCTATTCGTGAGTGAACGGCTTCTTGTACTAAGCTATGTAGGTTTTGTGAGTGAAGCAGAAGGATTTGTTTTTCAATATATTGTTATGTTTTCAACTTCTTGTACTCAATTGTGATTCGGTCTATTGAAACGAGGACCAGATAATGAAAATCACCAAGCTTGTGGGGTAGAGCATAGGTGGAGTGGACTAGGGGCCTTCTGTTTTATGAAACAATATATATCTTGTGTCTTTGCTATTTAATTTTCCTCTGCAGCATACCATCTGATTAAAGACAACGGGTAGAACATAATCTCGAAAGGATTTTTAAAAAGACACTATTCACTCCCCTCTTGTGTATATTTGGTATAATCTGATCCTACAGGTGCCATGTAGTTGTGGTAGTGGACCTTTTCGAAATAGATATGTAGATGTGTGGGAAAACATTATTGGTATTGTCCCTACACCTGAATTAGCATACATGGGATGATAAGTTTCTTCTAGATGTAGCTTGGGTCTAGTAAGGTAGGTAAATTCAGCCACCAGTTCAGATATTATGAATGTGACGCCTAGTGAACTAGAACCATTCAATATTCCATGGCTGGATAGAAAGATCAATGATTAAAAAGTCACAAACTATGATTCATATTGATCAACAATGAAAACCCTGATGATTTTCATGCTAGGACCGCTTTTTTTGTGGGACCAAGTTCGAGATGGCAGGATCTGATGAAAAATTTATCTTCTATTGTCCCGAACATTGGTAATATCTATATTGGGGAGAATAATTTCTCATCGGGTTCACCGTTTCTATTTTGATGCATTCATCAGGGAGTGCATCCATCAATGGTGATATCCTAGTAGTTTCTACATATTCCAACATTGTGAAGGAAGATGACCTTCATCGATTATTCAGTGATATTTATTCTTCATTGAATTGGAATGATGGGATGTCGGCCTCTCCTCTGGGGATTTTTCATTCTAATTCGACACCGAGTCTAGGTCTCCAATAATACTTAAGTTATTACTCACAAGACACTTCATATTTCCAAGTCTTTGTGGATGTCAGTTATGTATGCTTCATCTGAGAAGACATTACAATGGGTCATGTTATGGTAGAATCCATTGTATTGGGGAAGAGTCATGTTGGGCATTGCCAGTGCGTCTGGGAGCTGGAACATGGGTACACATGAATTTCATTCCTTTATGATTGGGATTATACAGGGACCATAAGCCAGAGGAATTCATCGTCATGATCAGGGAATTATATGATATATTCATGTCTCTATGGTTTTCATTGGCTTCCCATTTCCATCACGTGGAATGCCTTGATTTTAGAATCTAGCAATGATAGATTGGACAAATCAGACCAATGATGAGCGCAGATCTGATGGTTATATCCCTTAGATGGAGCACCAATATTTTTTACTGGATGGGTGGACCAAGATTCCATATGAGGATTTATCTTTGGTGGTGTGTCCCATAGTGGGTAGATATCACACTGTCAAGGAAGATCTGGACACCTCAATGGGTAAATCAGAGGATGATATAGTCCCAAAAAACATGACACCATGGTCTACCAATAGCTGGGATTGAGGCTCATGGAGACCTCCTATGAACCATGTTTATAAAAAACGGATTAAGACCTACATAGTTCATGAGGGTGAATAATGGGATCAAGGTGTACACGATGAACAAGAACCCGCATACTTGTTGGGGCTTATGGATGGATAGTGGCCCATATTAAGATAGAAACTCTTGGATGGATGGTTATGAAATGTGGGGGTCTTATGAATGTATATCTACCTGAGAACTAGATTGATCCCGTCGTTATGTGGCTTCCCAAATAAAAATCATGATGGATAATGGACGATTGAACGAAGTAACCATGTGGAATGGGATGGAACTGATGTGAAGATTATAGTGATGGTGTTCATGATCCTCAATGTGGCTTCCTATGTTTTCTCATGGTGTGGAATAAATGTCTATGTTGTTTTTTTGGGTGATGCGACAATAGGGGAGGAGATATCTTAGAATGAAGCATGTGGATGGGGACTCGAAGGTGCATAAAACATACCGGAAAGGCCATGATCTTCTAAAAACACAATGTGTCAAAAAAATATCTAGAATTAGACATGGATGAATGGATTCAACATCAGGGATGGTCCCTAAATATACTCATGGAATTTGAATCAATGATCACATAATTTAGGATGGTGTATAGAATCATGGTGTACATAAAATTCAACTACCTAGAGACATGATAAGGCATATGTGTGGCTATGGGCCCATCGCTAGAGGGGTGGTATTGGTTGGAGAAGAATAGATTGATAGTGGGACATAAAGATGTTTAGCTACCCAGGAAATAGTCTAACACAACTATATTGTTGTCCTAGGATGTGGGTCCCCACAAAGAAGACCCCAATGTTTTACAATTTTTTTGATTGAAACATAGGGAGGATTTCAATTAACCTTAACATGGTGATAGGGATCAAAAACCATATATTTAAAAAGTATACAATTGAACGTATTATGGGTTGAATGGGACATATAGTTTAATGTCTTAGAGGATGAGGGTGAACTGATGTGATGTAGTCAGGACTAATGGGTGATGGGCTTGAAACACAAAGAGGTTTCTTATGTACCTTTAATTAAAATGGCAAGGACCAATAACCACATTTTACCGAATGAGAGGGTAAGTGCTTACACACAATGGTTTCCCAAAGTGGATTTCAATGTAGATTATTACTCCAAGCCCACACAAGTAATTCTTGGTGTGAGAAACAAGAGGAAACAAAGACCTTACTATTTTGTCATGAAAGGAGTTTCTATGAGGAAGGGAAAGGGTCTTATTCATTGTAATATATTCAAAGTGGATACAGGGTCATAATCCATGAGTGATGACTGATTAATGGTCCAGATGTATGAGGATGATATGGCCCCCATACCCAGAACACCCTGTCATATTTGGTCAGAGATTAAAAAAAGACTGCACAAGGATTGCACAAACAAATCTCAGAGGGAGAGGGGTGTGATAAGGCATTAGTGCCCATTACCTCCATGGTCCTCAGAAGGCTTGCGACGTAGGCAGTGATAATTGTTTAATGTAATATTTCATGGATGTGGGTGCACGGTGGTTTAACGTCTTTCATGTCGGATTGTGAGGATTCACTCCTCACCCATAGGACATACATTATTGGTTCACATTTACCCTTTGTGATTGGAAGACACTAGTAATATTCTATGGATAAGGGGTTGTGGAGTGATCGATTGAGGGGATGACATTGGAGTGGATATACGATGAATTATAAACCGTTAGAATTCTTGTCTGAAGATGAATAAAGCAATGAAACTTAACATGATGAAACACCAAAGGGTCTTTTGAAAACACTTTGTACAACCATGAAGGGTTGGACAGTACAAGGGTTTGCGATTAGAGAGGTCTTATGGATAGGGAATTCAATATGAAAAAGTCCTCCAAGAGAGGGTAATCTTAATGCAAGAGGCCCTACTGAGAGGGAAATCACAAAGAAAGATGTCTCATGGAGATGGGATTCACAAAGAATGATTCCTCACTAACAGGGTCTTTGCAAAGAATGATGCCTTATAGAGAGGGGATAACAATAGAAATAGGTCTCATAGAAAGGTTCAGTGCAATAAATCAGGGGTGACACAGCACAAGGTCTTGGAGAGAGCATAACATCATAGAGCTCATATATTTTCAGATCATAGGTATTACATAGCATAGAGCATCATAGAGTATAAGGGCTCGTAGAGCATTGGGTCTCATAAATCATAAGGGCTCACATGGAACAGGGACTCATAGAGTATAAAGGCTCACAGATAATTGTGACCCAGATTATGCTTGGAGTACAACGGTATTTAGAGGGTGATTTTTCATGCATGTGTTCATTGTGATGTCCTGAGTATTCAATCGGGTGTATTTTCATTGTGATGGACAATAATCTCCATAAAGGGCATCTCTCAATGAAGAGGTGGTGAATTTGAGTAATGGGAAATGGATTTTGAAATTCTAAAGTGACTTGGATTATTCATTTTATGATGGTTTGAAATAAAAATAGTGATTTTTGATTTAAGACCTTCTATGGAAAATGGTCATGGTGTTGGTACTTTTCGAGTGGGTGGAGACGAGTAATTATAGGCACCAAGAAGGAGTAAATGGTGGAGGATATCCCCCGATGAAATTCATGCTCTACAACTGGATGAGGAAACTACCAAAAATCTCTTGATTGTAGAGTCGAGCATCACTCCCTCCACTACGATCACAGAGGATTCCCTCTTCTCTGATGATTTTTGTAACCATAAATACATTCTTCATTCTATCTACAACACTCACAGATACATCTTCTATCAATAAATTTCATCATAGATACATAGTAGTCCTCACATTTTCTATGGAGGGAATACATAATGCATGGTCTTTGCATTGGACATTGTCTTATAGTTCATTGTGAATGTGATTTGTGAATCTTCTTTGTGAAGCAACTTTTTTAGCATCTTTTTGGTGGTCATTGATAAATTTTTTCCGAGGCATAGATTTTGGCAGCAAGATAATAAAATTAATAATAAAAATGAAATAAACTAGAAAAGGGAGCATAATATGGATAATAATTAATATAGTTTTATATTCATTATTTATAGAATGTATACTGAAACATTCTACAATTATGATATTTTTCATTACTACATTTTTTTTATATTGTCATTTAATAATTGTTTACTTATGTTACCATGTACAAAAAATTTATAATAAATGTTGATATATATTGAACAATGATTATATGAAGTCATAGTATACTGTTATTATATTTTGAAAATGGTTTTTAACTGTAATATTTTTAATTCGTTCTTTACTGATAACATTTGACCCCATTTATAAATAACCAATTTATGTTTTTTTACTGCATGACCATGTTTTCCCACCATCATAGTCATTATCAATTTTCAATATTTATTTATAATTTTCATTTTTTTCATAGAATATCTTATTTCTATTATTATATTTTTTTCTATGAGGTCTCAAATGAAAATGATTTATCATTTTATTTATTTCATAAAAATGAAAAGGTTTTTTATAGGGATTTTACAGGGATATTTACGGTTTATATGATGAAGTATTGAATTCTATTCCAGATATGACACATGGAAATTAAATACTTTTATGGAAGACAATATATTATATATCCCCAATGTTTTGGTTAATTATTTAGTTATTAAAAAAAATTAATGATAATTATTTTTTTCACAATTAATTTTGTACAATTATTGTGTTTAAATTTTTTAAGAATATGGTTAATGAATATTACATTATTTTTTTATTACTAATTTTATTTAAAAGAATTTATTTTAGTAAATTGATTATTAAAATGTGGGAAATAATAATTTTGAATGATAATAGGTCATTGGGATTATAGGTATAAGTTTTTGTTTATTTTCATGTTTCTTCACTATAATAAAGGGATTCATGTACCTGGTACATCTCATATTGAGATTTTTTTATAAAAACGTTTTGAAATATTTTTTACAAATATAATTACGTGTAGGAACTACCCCATGTTCAATGTTTTTGTTATGGTGAATCATCTAAAAATGACGGAAAAGTGATATGAGAGAAACGAGGTTGTAATAGAACAACCAATTTATCTTCAAAAAGTTACACTACATGGAAATTTTTTATAATTTTTGTAGTGTTTTGAATTATTAACTAAATGCCCAAACCCATGTTATCTGAGTAATCCACATATTTTAAAATTTGTTTTAAGACTCATATTTTTTTTATAGATATTGGTTGTTATAGATTGTATCACAAAAAAGTGTTTATATAATATTAGAGGATATGATGATATAAAAACACACATTTAAAAGATTGTAATTTCCACTGTTATTATAAAATGTAATATAATGATAATCACTATGTTATTATTCTTAATAAACATGTTTTACAAATTGTATTCCATAGATGTAATCAGAATAATGTGTTAAAAAAGTATAAATATTTTAATATACTTCCTAACCTAAAAACTTAAATGGGTTGATTCCGTAGTATGTAATTTTAGGATATGTAAACTCAACTAATGTATCATATAAATTATATAACCCATGTAACAGAGTTATTGATATATTCATAAAGGAATGTGTCGATTTTTTGAATTTCATGAAAATGAACTCTCAAATTTTTAGAGGATATACAAATGTAGTGAGAGTTTAATGATGGATTAATGATACCAAAAAGTATATTCAATGTTATTATATTTTTTTATAATAAAATGTATCTATATATATTAAATATTTTGATGATGTATCAAATAATTGGTGGAAAATTTTATGAATGAATGGTTAAAATTTTAATTTATTACATACGCTTAACAATCATTTAGGTTATTTTACCTGATAAATATAAAGAAAACATTATCCAATATAACCCAAAAATGATATTTTTTTATTTCAGTAAAATGTAATAAGACTCAATTTTATCGTAGATAGAAATTTTCATAGACTAGCATGGTATATAAAAAATTTTATTACATCCATGAATTTAAAATTGGTATAATCTTACATATATTTGAAACCATGTTTATTTATAAAATTATCGAATGTTGAATTTTATATAAATGAGGATATTTTAAAATGTATGATAAATTTCTTTTTCAAAACATATGTATCTTGTGAATAAATAATAAGAAAACATCATTTTAAAAATTAAAAGAGAATTTTTCAATAATTATATGTTCAGGAAATCCTTCAACTATTACAAATAATTTAACAATCATATTAAATAATTCCTTATATGATCATAAAATGTGTTAATATTTTTATATGATTTTCTTATTGATAGATATATATTTTAAATGTTCTCAACTGATATTAGAAATTTTAAAATGGATTAGATATTTGTAGAATGATATTTTAATATCAGTGATTTTGTTTGTTATTCAAAAACATATTCCATGTCATTTACACAATGTGGGAATCAAAATTAACAATATATGAATGATTTTTGAATGTATGTTGATGGTAATACATTAAATTTTAGTGTAACATCTTGGATCTAGATTCTACTCAAGTAGTCCTACTACCCAGTTGGACACATGGCATCAAGCACATTTCCCCAAATGAATGAGGCTACTGAAAAGAAGCGGCAGTCTAGGGTGTGACATTGAGGAAACTCTTCCCTCGTTATGTATATTTTAATAGAACATAATTAATAATAATAAAATAGTAAAAATAGTAAAAAAAATAAAACTGAAATAAATAACTGGAGACTAATAAGATAAATAACAAACCACAATTCAATAAAAAGTCCGATGATGCATAAATTATAAAGAAAAGGGACACTACAAATAATACACATTATATGTCGACAATTTACAAAATAAAAAACAGGATCTAAGTAGCATCTCAAGCCTCAGCTCGGTCCTATGCTCTATTACTCCTAAACTACGCAACATGTGCCTATAAAGGTTGCTTTCTGGGATTTACATCTACATATAATATAATATTTTTGGGACAAAAAGAATGACCCTAATAGGGTGTGAGACTAAATCCAAGAAAAAACCCCATGGAATATATTAAAATGATAGTGTATATATATATATAATATAGAATTTCTATAATACTGAGAGTAGTTAACTAGAAGGAACTTATAAATAAGCCTTACCAATGTCTCAGAAGGTAATGTATGAAAATTAAATTGAACACTGAATCCAAGAGTGGGAATTGTCATAGAAAGTGCGTAATTAGTCATTCCATTTCATTATTCATTTTCATTGTATTATTTAAAAGCTTTAATGTCCAGACTATGCGAGACGACCACCCGTATAAAATTAACCATATACTTGTGACATAAAATTTTTTTAATCATTTTCCAATAGAGCCCATTTGGGGTAACCCACAATGGATCCTAGGTTCTATCAGCATTTTAAATAAGACCTAGTGAGACCAACCACCCTATATGTGGCTTTCACATAACCTATGCATAATCAACCTCTTGATCCTGTGTGTTGTTTTTTTAACCAAGACAATGGATAACCCAATGTATATAAGGTTAAATTAGTCACATGAGCATGACCATTCCTTTTAACCAAGACTATTCCTTTCCCCTTTCTAATTACCTATTTTATCATTTAATTCAATTAAATGTTCCATATGAAAATAACAACATTTGAATTAAACTATCACAAGTTCATAAAATAATCATCTAAAGTGTGAACATTTTATATGATAACTAACACATATAAATTAAACTATAACATGGATAAACAAAGATAAAAAACATGAGAAAATCATATAACATTCTTATTATGAAATTAAAATATTTACAAGTCATAACATAAAAATAATCTCACATGGGAAATTCATATAACGAGAAATACATTTTTCAAAACCCATCAATGAAAATTCATGACAGGCATTATAGGCATTCTCATCCAAATGTCTATCTATGGGAAAGACACCAATCTGGTGACCCTAAATCAAGGATCAAACCTTAAACATGCTTTCAAATATTCTAATTAATTACCTAATAATAAATAGGTCTTTAAAGTGTTCATTATTCAATCAAGTGTCAACATAAAAGTTGGCGCATGGAACTCTAACATAAATAATCAACAAAAAAATCAAAAAAATGTAGAATAACACCTACTGCATATTTATATTACTCTCTCAGTCTACTGTAGGATTTCAAATAGACCAAAATTAGAGTTGATCTAAAAAAACAAAAAAAAAAATTGATCCACAATAACGAGGTCGACGAAATAAATCAGGAATAAAGGATTAAAAGGAATTTAGAAATCAACAATTGGGTTCAAAAACCTCTAACAATGATCGAATTTGAGTTCAAACAATGATTTGGAGGAAATTAATCCTATAGATTTCTACTAATCAAACCTGAATGAGCACTTTATATATTTTTAAAAAATGATGGTACTATAGGATTAATCTCAAAAATGAAAAGTACATGATGTGTGCTTGAAACTACATGTTATGTTAGTACATATTCCAAATAGGTCCTGGACAAACCATTACATACTGTGTACTAGAAAGTACATGGCAGGTATCTATGTTACACATTGTGTTTTTTGAACATTCAACACATGTAAAACTATTTTTCTTTTATTTAATTAATTGAAAACTAAAAAAATGAATCATATTAACATCAAGGTTAGATTTTAGTTCTTAAAAACATACCACTTAATGAAATTTTTCTCATAGTTTCCATTCCAATGATTGTTAAAGAACCTCAGAGTATAAACCTCGCCATTGTGATTAAACATCAGCCTCCCTCTTTCACATCTCCTCATATAATCGGTCATGATGCCATAGAACCAGTACAAAAGAATGTAATCAACCATAAATAACCTTCATGATATGATCCAAAATATGAATGGAATGCTTCTCAAAGGATGAGTCTTCATACAACTCCCCTTCATTGGGCAGAAATGTGTTATATGGATCCAAAAAGTATCAATGTGACAAAGAATCATGGAAGATGTCATGCATGACCTATTACCTCTAACTCAACTGTAATCAATTGTAAATGGGGACACATTATTCATAATCACAAATTTACTGATGTATCTTGTTGAAATCTTACCCTGTCTCCTGGCCCTCTAATATCTCAGCCTTATTGTGACATGTAGGAAAACTCAATCCCTAATCGTGAACTACAAACATGTTTTGTAGTGATCAATGTAGGATTTATAACAAGAATGTGCAGTAGAAATCCACTTCATAATCAACTAAACTTGCTCAGTTGTCTTTTGAAGAATACAAGGTTTGTACATAGATACCTATCTTACATCTAGCCAACATTGAGGTTCTCAGTATGTCCTACCATTTAAATCTACATAAAACACCATCTGAATCATATCCTATAATATATTTTCATATGCGAACACTACAAGCATCATGTTTGGTTCCCATGAAACCCTGAAAATCTAGGACACATGTTTGAAACGTGTTCTCCAGCACAAGAATATTTTTCTCTAAATGGCCATCTGTGTGGGGGTGGTAAGTTGTGCTAAGAAGAACATGTGTACCAAAGACCCTTTGAAGCCCTTCATAGAAATTATAATTAATCCAGGAATCCATATCTAAATTGATTGAATGTGGGACCCCATGAAATAATACAATCTCACTGATTTATAACCTCCCAACCTCATCAGCATATATTCTTTCCTACATTGTTATTAAATGTCCAACCATCAAAATCCATTCAACGTCATCCCCTACAACATCATTACATCGAGGTGACCTCAGAAAACCCATCAAAAAATCAGTCATGACATTATTCTATTTACACTCAAGAATGGGTAGGTGCTATAAAATTTACACTTGACGTTTATGCTCCGCCTTAACCAATTTATGGGTGGAGTTCTCAGGAAAAACTAGTAATATCTATATTCCTACGAGGCCAATAGTTATTTCAATTTAAATCCCAATACATGTTGGTTACCCCTAGATTCTTTTCCAAACTAAAGCCTGAAAATAGTGCAACCACTCCATGCACATGTTTTCCAAAACCCATACACGTCTCGGTAACCATAGAACCCCATCCATTTTTATGGTCCTACCTAGAGTAGGGTCCTCTCTGGACATACTCTCCCATAGTACTAGGTGTTTGGAATCTGATAGAAACATCATCATCACTATTTCTAGCATGGTGGAGGTAGAAACTAAGGATATATGAAAATAAATTCACTTCCTATTGTGAATATCAAAATGCAGCTCATAGAATAAGTCCATAAGCTTCCACTCTCTGCTGGCCTGGAACACTTCTTGTATTTGAGTCCTTCTACTCAGTGAATCAGCCCCTGAATTGGCTACCCCATGTGTGTATTAAAGATCAATTACAAAAGACTAATGGTAATCTACCCTCCTTCGATGCCTTAGATTCAGATAACACAGAGTAAAAAATGTATATGACACTATTGTGGTCTGTGTACACCTCAAAACTCTCTCCCAATAAGTAATGATTCCAATAGTTTAATGAATGAACTACTATGGCTAACAAGAGATCTTGTGTTATGTATTTCCTCTCATGTTGCCTCAACATACAATATCAGTTGGCAATGACTCGACCCCCTACACAAAATTAGCTCCAATTCTGATTTGTAATACATCGCAGAACACATTGTAACTCCTTACTGGCACTGAAAAAATCGAAATCAATGCTAAAGTCAATAATCCATACATCTTATGAAAGGCCACACCATTGGAATATTCCCATAAATAATTCACACCATTTTTATTCATGTTTTTTAGTGGTTCTACAAAAAGTGAGAAGTCTTGTATGAAGCAGTTGTAGTAACCTGATAGCCAATAAAAACATCATATGTAAAATACATTCATGGACTGTCCCCATGAAACTACTACTCTAACCTTTTATAGGTCCACCGATTGTACAGTTTCCCAATTGATATGACCAAAGAAGTGAATATGATCCATCCATAAGTGGTGTTTTGGGATCTTAGAATAAAAAATCTACACAATCAGTGTATTCCAAATGATCTCATGATGCCTAGCATGGTCTTATCGATTATGAAAATACTACAAGATACAATCCATGAAAACCCCCCATCAAATGAATCATGATAAGGGTTGAACACTAAGTTCATTAGTACAATTAAAACCCCTAGCTTGTTCATGATACTGAATGACTTAACATGATAATCATACAAACCATACCATTTTCGAAAAGATAAGGGAGATTTTTCTAAGGTTCTAACATGATATTGATGATGGAAAAATCACAAATAATTATTCTAAACTACAGAAGATCCTTAAATATTATCTAATTGATAATTAATTAAAGAAAGATGATATAGTTTTTCAATTTTTAACTATTACAATTATAGATAATCCATGCATACCATGAGGGTAACATCTTTTTTTTCACAAAATAGTCTAGAAAACCCCACAAATAAGGATTGGGTCAGACAAAACCCTTAGCCTCCAAATCATATAGATCAATCATTTTCTCTTAAAATACATTCTTTGACATCCCATATAGTGTAATTGCTACCAGTGTAGCACTTGGTACCAGTTCTATAGAGAACTATACGTATCTCACTAGAGGTAGGCCTAAAAATTCATTCGGGAAGACGTCCATGAAATGAAAAAATACTCTTGGGAAATATTTCAGAAATGTCCTCTAGTAATATAGATATAAATAATAAATATGGGATTTCATTCCACCCAACACACTATGCTTTGGTCTAGCTCGGCTCCCCTTGACATCTTATTCAACCTTGTGTAGAAACACTCTTCCTTCTGTGATGTAAAACACTCCTAAAGGCGAAACAAATCAACACTGTAATGAAAGGTGACCAACCAGTATATTCAAATAATGAAAAAAATCCATTAAAATCAAATATTTATATTTCCAATATATGTGGACCCCCTACAAATTCAAGGGGGAACTCTTTGGAGTGAATAACACACAAGGATCTAATCACTAAGGATGTTTCTATCATCATATCATCATCCGAAGCAAAAACATTGATCCCCTGGCACTGCACAATGGGAAAATATATGAAAATACATGAATCCCATGTATCTATGAATGATGATGTTAAAAATAGTGGTCACTAGAATAGGACCTAAAATAGTACAAGGTCTGGAATCCTACTCTTTCATGGTATGTTGAAATTCATTAGTCTCACCTATGTCGTGGCCCTGTCACACTACCTTTCTCCCCTGAGCGGATCCACTATATTATCTCTAAAATCATGGAGTCTTACTACCATGACCATGACCAAGACCTCATCCTAAGAATCCATATGTACTCCACTTCCATTATTGGGTATAACATGTTAGCCTTGTAACGACCCAAAGGTTCATTAATGGAAAATCCCTCTTGATCCAGTTAAATGTCTCTTTATAAAAAAATGTTTTTATAAGATGTCAACTTCATTGGGTTTGTGTTAAGAATTGTGACTATTGTTAATATAGTCATTGAACAGCGATCACATGATTAGTATAAATATATGGCTTTAACGAACACAATTTTACTCAGACAAAGGAATTGATGGTCTCATCTAGTAGAATGGCCCCATATGAAGCCCATTGGTCAGAGCTCGGAAAAGAGGTGGAATCCTTGGGCTTCACCCTTGACCAAGCCCAATCCTAGCTTCATTATGTCAAGCTCGAACGTGACCGTCTACGGGAAAAGTGGAAGTTGATTGAAATTACCACTCGAGCGATACTATCCGAGCCACCCCAAGAGTCTGTCACCATCGCACACCTTACCCTTAGGTCTTATGAAGCTGTTTTATGTGGTTATGTGACAAATAAGTAGTACTATGTTCATGTACATTATTTTTTTTGTATATAATAATGAATATAATTTCTAGTCATATTTGATACATTGTAAATAGTTTTTAATGTACAAATGGTGTTTTTAGTTATTATTTAATTAAGAATTAAATTTTATTAAATTAAGGGATTTTTTAATTAAATAATATTTTAATAAAATATTATTATTTAATATTAAATTAATTTTTATTAAATATAAATTATCTTATAATTTTACAAATGCAATTAAAATTTTTATTAAGGTTTGAAAGCCAATTCTGTCAAAACCCGTGAATTTTCGATAAATGTTGGTTTTTATTTTAAAAGTGAAAATTAACATATTTAGAAAAATAAATTATGATAAAATAAATGTCATTTCTGGAATCAGGATGTTGAAATTATCCATCACTGAATTTTTTATAATTTTCTGAGACAGTCAAATTTTTGGGTAAAAATTAAATACCGTTTAAATATATAATGTGTTTTATAACATCATAATGACCCAATTGTGATGCAATAAAATACCATAACCCTTATGTTCGGACAATATATGTTTTATCATTAATATAATGTGATTTTGGGATTGTTTGACTTAATTTTCAAAGCATTAATGTACCCCTCAAGAGAAATTCAACACTTTTCCTTTTTAAATTAATTTCCATGGTAGTGTGACTCACCTCCACATAAGAAACCTTATTATTTTAAGAAGTTCAGACTTTGGCTTTGTAAAATAATATTTTCCTCTTCCCTTTTACAAAACCCATGGGAAAAAACCATGGGATGGTTTATGGTTTGGATTAATTTAATGTAAGTGGACCCAAACCTAAATAATAAAGAATTCCCTCACCTTTCCTATATAATCCCACCCAAGCTCCCACTTCCTCCTCACTAAAATCCCTGGGAGTTTGTCCAAACTCTGACCTACTCTCTCTAGAATCCTCCCAAGGTTCCCCAAGCTCCCATGAAGCCTCTCAAAAGCCTCTCTCTATCCTTTGGAAGCACAGTTCCAAGTAATGGTTTTTTCATCCTTTCTCATTTTTGTCAATTTTCTATAAGTTGTATTTCCCTTTTAATTTCAATTATGAATATTGGGGTATGGTTTCGAACCTCCCTTATACTTCCCTCTTTTATGGTTGAATTATGGGAGACCCCTTTCTCTCTCATTTAATGCCTCCCATGTACACCCGTTACTATGCTGAAATTCCGAAAGGAACTTTTCTCTCTTCTTTTACATTCAAGCAATACTTTTGTATCATGAATCTAAATTCCATTTCAATTGTTGGGACATGTATCTATATGACCTCCGTACTGTCCATTATATGTAAATATGATGAGGAACCCCTTTCTCTCTCATCAAACTTTTTTATGAATTCTTATGTCACGCCATTATGCTGCCGAAATCGCACCAATTTTCTAAGACAATGTCATTGTGTAGTGAATACCATGCCCATTTCTCCATCAAGGGTATTCACCTTTATCCACATTTTCTTATTTATTGTAAAGTTTCATGTATTAATTCCACATTCCTTTATCGTGGAATAAATGATTATGTTTAATGAATCCATGTTTTATGATCCATGTGGCACACTTATGCATGAAATGAAATGTTTAAGAAGGGTGCGCCCTTATAGCGCTCCAATGCATTGGGTAATGTATAGTATCATGATATGTCATGTGCAATGAGTGTTGAATTATGCTAATTCAAGTGTAACGAGGGTTTACTCATGCTTCATGTGCAATGAGGGTTTACTCATGCTCCATGTGCAATGAGCCTTGGCTCATGCTAATTCAATGTTAAGTGTTGTTCCCACATTTCCATGTTATGATTATGATGCTTTATCATGCCTTTATGTTCATGTTTATCTTATGCTCGATTGAAATGCCAATTGACTAACATGTATTGTACTCCTCATGTTATTCCATGTGACTCCCTTACTGGTCTTTATAGCTCACCCTTTTCTTATGCATGTCCTCAGGTTATCCCATGCAATGCTAAGTACGAGGGAATGTAGTGGTCATGTAAAGGATGTTTTCAATAAAGATGCTGTATTTCATGTTTTATGTTTTTATGTAATGATACTAAGCCCCAAATACACAAAACCTCTTGATCTTCTTTGTTGTATCAAGTGATGTTTTATGTAATAAAGCATGATTAAGTTGTAATAAAAAGAATGGCTGTCATAATTGGTATCAGAGGATAGGTTTAGTTATTTTTGGGATTAGGAAACCCTAGTAAAGCCTTAGAAACCAGACTAAGTATAATAAAAACATCCCTATTTTTTGGTAAATACAAAGTAAGTGGTTTATCAAACAAATTCATCCATGTCTGTATACGAGCAGGTAGAGGCGGCTCTGGCACAGATGTATCTTGGGGGTAAAACCTGAAAAAACCACTTTGAGCTAGACTCGAACGGGAACTGGTGCACGACAATGGGCCTTGCTGCACTTTTGGTTACGACACTCCCGGGGGATATGTTTTGATAAATTCACAATCTTAGTATGAACCCATATTAAGGGAAAAATGCCCCTATGAATATATGTTAGAAACTAGATCATGAAAATCCTAGATTGAATCCTATAAACTCATGAGTTAAAGAAATTAAAGTTTATTTATAAGTCATCAACTTATGTCTTTGGATTAGCCTTTATGTGTTACCCCTAAATTTCCTTTTATTCCAGCCAATGGCCGGTAATAGGAGGACTCGGGCAAACAACCGTTGTGAAGATCAGTATGATGACTGTACTAATGAGATGCCCAATCCAATGGGAGCGGGAATCGCGAACTTTGTCATGCTTTTCTCTTAGCTAACTCATGTTTTGAATAGAAACACGGTTAAAGAGGAACGTCCAAACCCCCCTAAGAAAGAACAAGTCACTATCGAGAGCTTCATGAGGCAAAGGTCTCCTACTTTTAGTGGATCATCTGATCCCACGATCGTCGAACAATGGATCAAATCCATTGAAAAGATCTTCTCCATACTTCAATATTATGAACAAGAAAAGGTTCTCCTGGATGCTTATCGTATGGAGGGTGAAGCTGATCAATGGTGGATGTTGATAAAAAATACGAAGCCTGAGGAGGAGATCAAGGTTTTGTAATGGAAGGAATTTCAGAAGATGTTTTTCGATAAATATTTTCTGCACACCCTCCGGCTTAAGATGGAAAGGGACTTCTTTTCCCTCATGAAAAAAGATGAAGAATCTATTTTAGCGTACGAGGCAAACTTCACAAGGCTTGAACGATACGCTTCCTCCTTTGTCGTTACCCCTGAATGCAAGGTTGAACTCTTCTTTGGTGGGATGAAGCCTAGCTTCCAGAAAGCATTAGCGATACCTGACTTCGACAGCTATGAGGAAATTTTCCAATGTGCCCTCAAGGTTTAAATGGAGATCGGGGAATCACAGGGGTATCATGGGGACAAGAAGCGTAAGGTGGACTTCAATGTTGGTGGTCCGATGGATAAATACAATGGTGCTAAGAAGTTCCAGAACCCCACATGCCAAAAGTGTGGGAAGAAGCACCCTGAAAATTGCCTTAAGGGGACGAGAAAATGCTTCAGCTGTGGAAGAGAAGGTCACCTAGCTATTAACTGTCGGCAAGAAGGACCCACGGCTGCGACAGAGGAGAGGAATGCTCCGTTCGAACCTCAACTCATTTTGAAATGTTATAAATGCGAAGAAACTGGTCATTTTTCAAATCAGTTCCCTAATCCAAGAGTTATCAGAGGCAACCAACAACCTCCAAGACAGCAAGGAAGAGCTTTTTCCATCACTTATGCCGAAGTGAACCCCGACAACGAAGTGGTGACAGGTATGCTAGTTATTCATTCAAGAATAGAGAACATACTTTTTGATTTAGGTTCTACGGATTCTTTTATATCTCGAATGTTTAGTAGAACAATCCCATCACCACCACAAATCATGGAAGTAAAGATGTATGTGAGTATGGAAAATGGGGAAATCATTGCATCCCATGAATATTAGTCCTCCCCTGTTATAATCTATGGATTGAAATTCCCGGTGAACCTCGTCATACTCCCTTTGGTGGAATTTGGTGCAATTCTTGGCATGGATTGGAATTCTTTGTATAGAGCCAATATAAATTGTCGGGAGAGGGAAATCACACTCTATATGGAGAATCTACCCCGGATTCTTTACAAGTGTCAGGGGGAAGATGAATCTCCGTTAGATCCATCATCTCAAACATGGATATTACTGCCCTATGAGCATGCGTATCTAGCTCAGATGATTGAGTCCAAAGAAGAAACCATCCTTGAAGAAATGCCTATTGTGAAGGAATTCACGGAATTGTTTCCCGAGGAACTGCCTGGTCTTCCTCGAAGAAGAGATATTGAGTTCCCAATTGAAAATATAACTGGGGTGCTACCAATATCCAAGACTCCATATTGAATGTTTTTTGTTTAGATTGAAGAGCTGAAAAAACAACTACAGGATAATATAGATAAAGGGTTTATACACCCAAGTGCTTCACCATGGGGTGCACCAGTCCTCTTCGTCAAGAAGAAGGATGGGTCAATGTGGCTTTGCATCGATTATCGTGAACTTAACAAAATCATGATAAAGAACAAGTATCCACTCCCACGAATTGATGACGTGTTCAATTAGTTACGTGGAGCACAATACTTCTCCAAGGTGGACTTGCGGTCGGGATATTATCAAGTAAGGGTGAAGAAGGAAGATGTACCCAAGACTGCTTTTCGTACAAGATACGAGCACTATGAATTCATAGTAATGCCTTTAGGACTCACGAATGCTCTAGCAACCTTCATGGACATAATTAATAGAGTCTTTAGAGATTACCTTGACAAATTTATGGTAGTCTTTATAGATGATATTCTAATATACTCCAAAACCAAGAGGACCATGAGGAGCATTTAAGAACTGTACTGGCGACTTTGTGCAAGGAGAAGCTCTATGCAAAGTACAACAAGTATGAGTTCTGGTTGAAGGAGGTCTCATTCTTGGTCCATATCATCACAAGAAATGGGATATCTGTGGACCCCTCCAAAACAGATGCAATTGAGGGATGGCCAAGGCCAACATCGGTAACCGATATCTATAGCTTCTTGGGGTTAGCTGGATATTATCGACGATTTGTGAGAATTTTTTCATGATTGTCCAACGCTCTTTCCAAGCTAACTCAAAAGGTAGTAAAGTTTTCTGGGAGTGATGAATGCGAAGAGAGTTTCAAGGAGTTGAAAAGGAGGCTTATCACTGCACACATGCTCACGTTACCCACAAGTGGGGAGCATTTTATGGTATTCAGTGATGCTTCGAAGAAGGGATTAGGATGTGTGCCGATGCATAATGATAAAGTGATATCTTATGCCTTAAGGTAGTTGAAAATCAATGAGCGAAACAATCCAACGCATGATCTGGAGTTGACTGTTGTGATCTTTTCCTTGAAAATATGGTTGCATTATCTCTATGGAGAGAAATTTGAGATATATACTGACCACAAGAGTCTTAAATATATATTCACACAGAAAGAGATTAATATGCGCTAGAGAAGATGGATAGAGCTCATCAAGGATTATGAATTTTCAATACATTACCACCCTGGGAAAGCGAACAAGGTGGCGGATGCCCTAAGTAGAAAGGATCCATCGATTCTATCATTGATGAGAATTGAGAAGGATCCAATATTCTTAGACTTGATAAAGATGGATGTGGGAATCATAAAGAAGGGAACATCATCAATACTTTCACAAATGATTTCTCAACCATATCTTTTGGAAAGGTTAAAGGATGCTCAAAATGATGATGAGGGAATTCAAGAAAAAGTGGAATCTATCAAAAAGGGTAAATCCTTAGAGTTTAATGTTAATAAAGATGGAATTGTGCATTTTGGGAAAAGACTATGTGTTCCATCAAGTTCGGAGCTGAAGAAGGAACTTTTGGATGATGCACATAGTTCAAATTTCTCTATTCACACAGGGAGCACAAAGATGTATTGAGATCTATGAGAAAACTTTTGGTGGGATAATATGAAGAAGGAGATCGCCGAATATACATCAAAGTGCCTGGTGTGTCAAGAAGTGAAGGTAGAGAGGCAGAAGTCCAAGGGGATGATGCAACCATTGCCCATACCAGAATGGAAATTGGAAAACATCACCATGGACTTTGTCACCGAACTTCCAAGGAAATCCAAAGGCAATAATGAAATCTGGGTTGTTGTGGATCATCTTACAAAGACTGCACAATTCATTGCTATTTGAGAAGATTTCTCTTTGGATCAACTGGCACATATATATATCAGGGAAGTGGTATGGTTTCATGGAGTATCACTATCTATTATTTCTGACCGAGATCTAAGATTCACCATTATGTTTTGGAAGAGTCATCAACATGCTCTGAATAATGAACTGAACTCTAGTATGTCCTATCATCCTCAAACTGATGGCCAATCCGAGCGGACTATCCAAACACTTGAGGATATGTTGAGAGCATGCTCAATGGACTTTAAAGGAGGATGGGATCAACATCTTCCTCTGGTTGAGTTCTCTTATAATAACAGTTTCCACTCGAGCATCCAAATGGAACCATATGAAGCCCTGTACGGGAAAAGGTGTAGAACACCGGCATGTTGGGATGAGGTCGGTGAACGTAAGCTGCTTGGACCAGAAATGGTCGAAGAACTGGTAGAGAAGGTGAAAACCAATAAACAGCATATCAAGGTAGCCTAGAGTCTACAGAAGAGTTATGTATATAATCGTCAACAAGACCTTGAATATAAAGTTGGAGACATGGTGTATTTATGCATATCTATGTGGAAGAAGGTCACGAGGTTTGGAAAGAAAAGGAAGATAAGTCCAAGGCACATCGGCCCCTTCGAGATTCTTGATTGTGTTGGGGTTGTGGCCTATCGACTAGCACTTCCACCTACTATGTCCAAGGGGCATGATGTCTTTCATGTATCCCTATTATGGACGTACATACCAGAACCTTCACATGTACTCTCTTCTGAGGTGGTACAATTGGAAGATGATCTTTCTTATGAGGAGAAACCATTGAAGATCTTAGATCATAGAGAAAAAGTTCTACAAAATAAGACAATGCACCTCTTCAAGGTGTTATGGAGAAACCACAAGTTTGAATAAGAAACTTGGGAGTCGGAGGATATGATGAAATTGAGTTACCCACATTTGTTTTAGTGTGGGAAAGGGAAACTTTCGGGGGAGAAATTTCATAAGGGGGGAATATTGTAACGACCCAAAGTTTCATAAATGGAAAATCCCCCTTGATCCAGTTAAATTTCTATTTATAAAAAAATGTTTTTATAAGATGTCATCTTCTTTGGTTTTATGTTAAGAATTTTGACCGTTGTTAATATAGCCGTTGAACAGTGGTCACATTATTAGTATAAATATAAGGCTTTAACGAACCCAATTTTACTCAGACAAAGGAAGCGATGGCCTCATCCAGTAGAATTGCCCCATACGAAGCCAATTTTTCGGAGCTCAGAAAAGAGGTGGCATCCATGGGATTATCCCTTGACAAATCCCAAGCTAAGATTCATTATGTCAAGCTCAAACGTGACCGTCTATGAGAAGAGTGAAAGTTGATTGAAATTACCACTCGAGCGATGCTATCTGAGCCACCCCAAGAGTCTGTCACCATTGCACACCTTACCCTCAGGTCTTATGCAGCTGTTTTAAGGGGTTATGTAACAAATAAGTAGTACTATGTTTTTGTACGTTTTTTTGGTATATAATAATGAATATAATTTCTAGTCATTTTTTGTACATTGTAAATATTTTTTAAAGTAAAAATGGTGTTTTTAGTTATTATTTAACTAAGAATTAAATTTTATTAAATTAAGTGATTTTTGAATTAAATAATATTAAATTAATTTTTATTAAATATAAATGATCTTATAATTTTACGAATGCAATTAAAATTTTTATTAAGGTTTGAAAGCCATTTCTGTCAAAACCCGTGAATTTTTTTTTAAATGTTGGTTTTTATATTAAAAGTGAAAATTAACATATTTAGAAAAAAAATAGATAAAAGAAATGTCATTTCTGGAATCAGGACGTCGAAATTATCCAACGGTGAATTTTTCATAATTTTCTGAGACAGTCAAATTTTTGGGTAAAAATTAAATACCATTTAAATTTATAATGTGTTTTGTGACATCATAATGACCCAATGGTGATGTAATAAAATACCATAACCCTTATGTTCGGCCAATATATGTTTTATCATTAAAATAATGTGATTTTGGGATTGTTTTACTTACTTTTCATAGCATTAATGGACCCCTCAAGACATATTCAACGCATTGCCTTTTTAAATTAATTTCCATGGGAGTGTGACACACCTCCACATAAGCAACCTTATTATTTTAAGAAGTTTGGAATTTGGACTTATAAAATAATTTTTCCTTTTCCCTTTGACAAACACCATGGGAAAAAACCATGGGATGGTTTGTGGTTTGGATTAATTTAATGTAAGGGGACCCAAACATAAATAATAAAGAATTCCCTCACATTTCCTATATAATCCCACCCAAGCTCCAACTTCCTCCACACTAAAATCCCATTGAGTTCGTCCAACCTCTACCCTAATCTCTCTAGAATCCTCCCAAGGTGCCCCAATCTCCCAATAAGCCTCTCACAAGCCTCTCTCTATCCTTTGGAAGCACACTTCCAAGTAAGGGTTTTTTCTTCCTTTCTCATTTTTTTCAATTTTCATTAAGTTGTATTGCCCTTTTAATTTCAATTATGAATATTGGGGTATGGTTTATAACCTCCTTTAAATTTCCCTCTTTATGTTTGAATTATGGGATACCCCTTTCTCTCTCATTTAATTCCTCCCATGTACACCCGTTACTATGCCGAAATTCCGAATGGAACTTCTCTCTCTTCTTTTACATTCAAGAAATACTTGTGTATCATGAATCTAAATTCCATTTCAATTGTTGGGACATGTATATATATGACCTCCTTATAGTCCATTACATGTAAATATGATTGAGTAACCCCTTTCTCTCTCATCAACCTTTTTTATGAATTCTTATGTCATGTCGTTATGCTGCTGAAATCGCACCAATTTTCTAAGCCAATGTCATTGTGTAGTGAATACCTTGCCCATTTCTCCATCAAGGGTATTCACCTTTATGCACATTTAATTATTGATTGTAAAGTATCATGTATTAATTCAACATTCATTTATAATGGAATAAATGATTATGTTTTATGAATCCATGTTTTATGATCCATGTGGCACACTTATGCATGAAATGAAATGTTTAAGAAGGGTGCGCCCTTATAGCACTCCAATGCATTGGGTAAAGTATAGTATCATGATACCTCATGTGCAATGAGTGTTGAATCATGATAATTCAAGTGAAACGAGGGTTTACTCGTGCTTCATGTGCAATGAGGGTTTACTCATGCTCCATGTGCAATGAGCCTTGGCTCATGCTAATTCAATGTTAAGTGTTGTTGCCACATTTCCATGTTATGATTATCATGATTTATCATGCCTTTATGTTCATGTTTATCTTATTCTCGATTGACATTACTATTTCCTAACATGTATTATACTCCTCATGTTTTTCCATGTGTACTCCCTTACTGGGCTTTATAGCTCACCCTTTTCTTATGCATGTCCTCCGGTTATCCCATGCAATGCTAAGTATGGGGGAATGAAGTGGTCATGTAAAGAAAGTTTTCAATAAAGATGTCGTATTTCATGTTTTATGTTTTTATGTAAAGATCCTAAGCCCCAAAGACACTAAACCTCTCGATCTTCTTTGTTGTATCAAGTGAATTTTAATGTAATAAAGCATGTTTAAGTTGTAATAAAAAGCAGGGTTGTCATAAGCCTTGTTCAAGAGTGTGGAATCTCTATAGAGCCTATATCACTAGCCATTGGAGGAAACATACTCTTGAAATGCATAATATGGACTATCATGATGCAAGATCAACACTCCACTGAGTCTATCATGAATTTTTTTCTAGTATTCCCAATTCTTCTACTCTGGAATCACCTCACCTGGAATCTAGAAGATATGTTCTGAGTACTATATTATCTATGAGTAAGATTTAAATGTCACTTCCTTTACAGTTCAAAACATTTCCAAATCATGATGTCGAAACACCCAGAATCACACCACCATATTCCATATCATTCGTCATGTTAATTAGTTCCTAGATCACTATAGAAAAAACCATAGTCAACTAGAAGGTATTCACATTTGAGAGGATGTTTACAATGAGACAATCCTAAAACCACATAGTAATTGATATATCAACAAACATAAGAATTACTGTGATGTTATAAAGCATCGTAAATCAGACAGATTAATCAATAAATGATAGAAAATTATTCCTAAAATGCATAAACTCTTGGGATTTTTCGTCCCTCAACATCTCCAGATAGAAATAGTCATTGAAGACTATATTAAAATCATATCATGCCATATCCCACTGATTCTCTATTTATTTTGTTAATATCCCCCACTTCATTACAGATACATGTATTATATTAGATGGGAGGTTGAGCCTCCTCTCAGGATGTTTCTGAAGATTCTCAAAGATTAATGACATAGACTCTAGACATGACTCTGCAGCTTGTGTCCCGCCTTCCCCAAAAAATGTGGGCTAATACCGCTGTTATAACACTCGTGTCAGTTCATCCATACATGTGGTATGTTGTTGTGATACCATAATGGATTTCATGAACCCCATAATTCCTTCATGTAACAGTGCTTAAGCACCAGTATTTGGTATAAAGATTTGTGTCACGGCTGGAAATACTAGAGTGCCCACTTGTAGCACGTTCCCTTCCACCTCTAGTGTAAGATCATTTTTACACTCCTAGAGCACAAATACAGGTTATGATGGACACATAAATCTACTCGATTGATCACACACCTCAGTTCAATGTCATCCATGATCATAGTTAAAGATTTAATGAACAAAACAGGTGAAGAAAAACCCTCATTGTTTCCCAAAAGAATAATACACCGTGTGTAGAAACCATACATCGTGAGTACTCTGAAGCTCCTACCCTGGCATTTACTTACATCATCATGGTTGTATACCCAACCATTTTACATAGTGTATTTTACACATATACAGCTTTTACCAAAGTCACCCATCCTATCCATGTACTCCGACACAGCCAGGATCACATGGGTTCAGCCTGAGTAAGACTACACAGTGTGTACCAAATGTACATAGTCATGTTCTTATGAAACCCACTGTACCCATGACTCTTCCTATATAGTTGAAAAAATGATCCAATATAGCACTGTGTGTATATAGGGTACACATAATTTACATGATAGAAGTACATTTTTCTTGAATGGAAGAACCCATGGTATTTGTTCAAAGGACCACATAATCTATTGTTTAGGTTTTAGGACAGTAATCCTTAGAAACATCCTTGGAATCCATATTTTTTTAAAATAAAGAAACATTGTGTTTGATTCCAACATTTGGGCCCCATAATCCCCATGAATTAAAATTTGGCACCATATATAGAATATAAATACACAATTTCACCTAATGGCTTAAACAAGATTGACCAATTTTTTATCAATGATAGACGATACCCCTCATGGATCAATGTTTGTTGTCCATCAAATTCAACCAATATCAAGTATCAATAAATATATCACAATAGAATGTATATATATCATAATATCTATCTTATCAATATGAATATATAGCATGACATCTTTCACAACATAATGAAATAAGTAATTCTCCTAAATGGAATGGAATGAATTCATGGTATGCGATTTCTAACAAGTTTATATATGTTGCATGAGATAGATTTCCCATATCTTATTTGGTTAAAACAAAATATAACAATAATAATATAAAAATATTATTTTACAAAATTAGTTATTCACTAAATAGAAAAATCTAATCGACTATAGAAACATAAACTCCAAAAATAACACAAGTCAATTCGAGGTAATTTTGTTTTAACCAATAATCAAGGTAAGTAATCCAGGAAATAATCTATTACCAAACTCCATTTCCATCCAACGCCTATATAATGATTCTAAATGTCATGGAAAAATAGAAAAGATAAATTCTTTGAAACCACTATATAACATCCCGGATATGAGAAACACTAAACTGGTTCCCCATACATAGTTTTCCACAAGGAATCATGTTCATTTCCTCAAATGGTAGACATTGTTGACTAACATCGAGGGCCTAATGTTTATAGTGTGGAAAATATGTCCTCATTGGAAGATCACATACCTCGATTGTCACGACCCATCCTCGGGGCCCGTGTTGTGACTATCCCAAGCCTGCCTTCCATGGGCCAGGGGCTGGAGACTAACACCAAGGCGTAATTCCCGATAAATAGGGAAGGCATTGCCTTCATAAAGTAAACCAACACCACAAAGGAAGCAAGTAGTAGAAGTAAACACTAAGTAAAAACTGGTTACAAAGTAAGTGCGGAAAAGTAAATGGGCCAAAATACAAACCCAAATTGAAAGTAAAGTACAACTGAAAATGCGAGTACAACAACTGAAAAGTAAAGCCGCAGCCTCATGCCGTCCAATGGAAGTCCCACCTGATGTGTGGGTTCAGATAGCCTCCACATCTCATCAGGTCCAGTCGTCCGCTCTGAGTACGCCCCGCCCAGTGGTCCACCTCCGGGTACCGACCTGCTCATCATGCCTCCACCACGATCAGTGTTGTCCGTCGTCTGCATCCAACACAACGTAGTGCGGGCATAGCCCATGCAGGGGTGAGTATAAGCTACTCAGTAGGGACCCCGAGACCCCCGAAGGTCTCCCAGAATCCACAAAGGATAATCCACAAAGGAAAGATACAATCAAGAAGTAACATACGACACTACTTAGGTATATGCTCATACATATACCTAAGTCATCAATTCTCGTTCAGCTTCAACATCTGAGCTGAAGTACAACCCATTCCACACATGAAATCACAACCCGATCCACAAAGGAAAGCATAGCGTAATCCACACATGATATCAAGTCAATCTTATCGAAGATAAGGATTGAAAGTCAAGATTCAGCTCACACATGTATACTTCATCGTAAGACGATAGAGATGATCCAATGTAGCTACTGATTCATCTAAGCCGTGAGACCCACACAGGATCGATAGGTACTAACCCCCGCAATGACCCACAAAGGATCGATAGGTAACTAACCCCCGAAATGTCCCACACAGGATCGGACCCACAGAGGATCTGTTGGCGCTGGCCCACACAGGACCGCTGAGCGCTGACCCACATAGGATCTGACCCACATAGGATCGGTAGCACTGATCCACGTAGGATCTCTGAGTGTTATATTTGTCTCCGTTGAATCCAAGGAGGATTTCTACACAGTCGTCATTGTCGTCGCAGTCGCAGCCAGCTCTAGGGTTCCCGCACAAAGCAAGCTCATTCGGGACGGTCTGATCCACGAGCCGAGGGATGATACATCGACTGACACATAGTTCTGAGTTTATGTATCTAAAAGTTACGTATCGTCAACAGGAACTCAACGTCACAGACGTCGCATCAAATGGACGCCCGGTCTGAGAGTTATTGGCTTTTTCGTCCCAGGGCCTGGTTGGTTTTTAAGTCAAAACCAACCCGACCGTACTCCAACTACGTCCAAACCTCGAGAGGAGTAAGCCAAAAGGTCCTTCTCAGTAAGAGGAATCCAAAAAAGTTGACGACACTTCAATTGGATGTCTGAAGCTCATGTTATATGTGTTTCCCCTCCGAGGGCCTGGTTGGTTTCGTGTACAAACCAACCCAACTGAACCCAAAGTACTCTGAAACCTTGGGCGCAATATATCGAAACGTCTGTCTTGATCCAAGTATCGCATTGCAACTAACGGTGCTTCGATCGGAGGTCCTCATACCATGTTATGGGAAAAGACCATGAGAGGTCCGGTATTAGGGGGTTCAGGCTCGGTCCGACCCGGCCCGATACCCTCTGGGTCGGCCCGAACTGGGTTGACCCGACCCGGGTCTTGGTCCGGCCCACATGGGCACGGCCCTGCCCGACTGGCGTGGCCCGGCCCAGCATGGGCGCGGCCCAGCCCGGCCTGGGTGCGTCCCGACATGGGCGCGGCCCGACCTGGCGGCCCGACGCGCTGGCAAGGAGGCTCGGCCGAAACGGCCTAGCGTTGAGGTGCGAGGGGAGGGGGGCGGCGCTGCCCCCCGCTTGTTTTTAACCACGGACCCATGTGGGGGCCGCTCTTGTCCAGTCAGCCGGGGGTCGTAACCCCCGTGTCCTCCCTTGACCGTTCATCCCACTCCGGGCGGCCGACTGCTGCTGACATGGGACCGGCGCTGGCCGGTCCCCCTACTCTGATATTGGCGGCCCAGAACCGGTCGCCGGTCCCTGCTCCACCGTGGCCTATAGCAGCGGCGTTGGTCCGCCCTGCGCGGCGCGATGGCGATGCACCCCTCCACCGGGGCCCTGCTCTAGTCGCGGTGCCTTCGGGGGTCTCCGGCGCGGCGCGACGGCGCCGCGCATTCCTTTCCACATGACCCCGCGCGGTGCGACGACACCATGCCATCTCCATTCCAATCCACCAAAAGGTAGACAAGAGAAAAAGTGGAGGAGGGTGGGCCGTGTTTGTGCGGTCCGGCCTCCTCCCGTTAATCGATAGAAAGTAGTCCAAAAGTACGAGGAAAGATGACAGAAGAATTCATGAATAGAAAAATATAAGTCCCCTCCCTCATCGAATTCTTTGAGCGAGAGTTCTTCACAGAAATAACCGTCATAGAAGAAGACGTCGTGCAAGGAGGGAGTCGCGTCATGGAGAAATGATTCGTCGGTGTCGCGTCGTCGATCTCCTAGGATCCGGAATTCTTATCGACCTTCGTCGGAGGTCGGCGTTCTTCGTGTTCTTCGCGTTCTTTGTCGAGGAAGAATAAATTCAAGAGCTTTTCCTTTTCTTCCAAAGACTCCACACAAAAAGATCCAACCATAATAAAATAACTGCTTTCACTTATTTTATTACCTATGACTTTAGTTTTAAAATTCAAAAATTGAATTTAAACCACTTAATTAAATGTATTCATAAAAATGAGGTTAAGGGGGATCAGGTAAAATGAAGGGGTGGGGTTCTTGTGGGCCCCACCGCCCTCATAACCTCTCTTGGGTGGTTACCCAACTTCCACCAAAAGGTTAACCACTTAGTAAAAATAAAAATTATAGCTCAATTTTTATTTTTAACTCCCACAATTTTTAACAACTCCTACCTTATAAATGCAACTCTGAAAAAGGTATTCCTAAAAAATTACCGGCGCTACGAATTCATCGGTGCCCTCGGAATTCGATTTCGAGCACCGGTTCAAATGTTAAAAAAACCCACTCGTTCGTTCATTGAACGTACCCGAGCTAAACTTTGGATTAAAATTCCGAGCACACCGGGCCTTAGAATCAAGTGCTGTTTGAAACAGCGTTCTTGTAAAATCACAAAGAAAATAAAGAAAAAATTTCCCTTAAATTTTACGGGTCTTTACATTACTCCCACCTTAGGGATTTACGTCCCCATAAAGATACATCATAAACTAGGGAAACAAATGTGGGTATTGTGCACGCATCTGAGCCTCCCGCTCCCAAGTGAGCTCATGGAGGTTCTCGTGCTGCTGTTTGATGCACACTAGAGGAATCGACCATCCACGTAGGACCCACTCCTGTTGATCCTCAATCTCCACCGGGACCTCCACAAAAGTCGCCTCATCATCAATGTCTAGCTACCCATGGTCAATGATATGCATCGGGACGTGCAGGTATCTCCTCAGTTGGGATACATGGAAGACGTCGTGAACCAGGTGAAACTGAGGTGGTAGAGCCAGGCGATAAGCCACCTCTCCAATCCTGCTGAGGACCTGGAATGGTCGGATGAAGCGTGGAGACAACATGACTCCTTGGCCAAATCTCTATATTCCACGTCGAGGTGAGACCAACAAGAAGATGTGGTCGCCATCCTCAAACTCCAGTGGCCTCTACCTCATGTCAGCAAAAGACTTCTGCCAGCTCTGAGCTGTCCTCATCCGCTCCTGGATGACCTGGACCTTCTCTATCGTGGCCTGGACCATCTCCAGTCCCACAAGTGCTGACTCCCGAGGGTCTGTCCAGCACAGAGGTGACCTGCAAGGTCGGCCGTACAATGCCTCGTACGGTGCCATACCGATGGTGGAGTGGTATCTATTTTTGTACGCGAACTCCACCAATGGTAAGTGGTCCTCCCAACTGTGACCAAAGTCGAGGAAACATGTGCGGAGCATGTCCTCCAGAGTCTGAATGGTCCTCTTCATCTAACCATCTGTCTAGGGGTGAAAGGTGGTGCTCATACGTAGATACGTCCCAAACACCTCTTGAATCCATTTGCAAAGACGACAAGTAAAGAGAGCATCTCGATCGGAGACGATAGACGATGGAACACCATGAAGACATACAATCTCCTGAACATAGAGGCGTCCCAAGCTCTCCACTGAGCCCTTCTCTTTGATGGGTAATAATTGAGCCGACTTGCTGAGTTGGTTGAAAACCACCCAAATGGAGTCGTAATCTCTGGAAGTATGTGGAAGTCCAGTCACGAAGTCCATATATATCCCGTCCCACTTCCACTCTGGGACCTCCAAGGGCTGTACCAAGCCAGCTTGTACTTGGTGCTCTGCCTTCACCAGTTGGCAGGTGAGGCATCGAGAAACGAACTCATCCACAATCTCTTCATGCCCGGCCACCAGTGCTGTTGTCTGAGATCCTGGTACATCTTCTCCACTCCAGGATTTACCGTCAAAGGGGAAGTGTGAAACTCTCTCAACACCTCCTCCCGTAAAGCAACTGGTACCAAGGTACGTCCTCTGAAAAGGACGTCGTGCCCTCCTCCTAAAGAGAAATCATCACTTTCTTGTCCTGAGGATATCTTTGCACGCAGTGTCTCATAGTCGGCGTCCTCACGCTTTACCTCTTTGACCCGCTGCAGTAGTGGAGGAGTGACTTTGAGATACTGAAGAAATTTTGTTCCATCTCTATCCACGAAGGATATCTCCAATGCGGCTACCTGCTCTGTCGCCTCCCCAAGTAGCTGAATGCCGGTCCTCTTGCTTAGAGCATTAGATACTACGTTCCCCTTTCTAGGAGTATAGATTATCTCAAATTCATTTTCCTGAAATAACTCGAACCATAGCGGCTGTCTCAGGTTCAGGTCCTTATGCGAGAAGATGTACCTGAGACACTGATGGTCATAATAGATTGTAAAGCGCTCACCCATCAGATAGTGTTGCCACATCTTCAGAGCGAAGACCACTGCTGCTAACTCCTGATCATGGGTAGTGTATTTCTTCTCATGCTGCCTCAACTGACATAATCCATAGGCGATCATGACCCGATCCTGCATCAGGACCCATCTGAGTCATGTCCCTGATGCATTGCAGTAAACTACGTACCCAACTCCCTCCTCTAGTAGCCTCAAGATAGGCACGCTGGTCAATCTCTGTCTCAGCTCCTGGAAGCTCCGCTGAAATCATCATGACCACAAAATGGGTTTCCCCTTCTTCGTCAAAGCTGAGAGTGGTGCCACAACTCAGGAGAAGTCTAGCACAAATATCCGGTAGTACCCAGTTAGACCCAAGAAACTTTGCACCTCCGTCACACTCCAAGGTGGCTCCCAAGATAGCACTGCCTCGATCATCGCAGGATCCACTGCAACTCCCACCTCAAAGATGACATGTCCCAAGAAGCAGACCTCACGTATCTAGAACCGACACTTTGAGAGCTTTCCATAATGCTGGTGCTCTCAGAGTGTGTCCAGTACAACCCGAAAATGGTAGGCATGCTCCTCCTCAGTTGTCGAGTATATCAAAATGTCGTCAATGAAGACCGCGACAAACTGATCGAGGTATGGCTGAAAGATCCTTTTCATGAGGCCCATGAACACTGCTGGAAAATTGGTTATGCGGAATGGCATAACCAAAAACTCTTAATGGCCATATCGACATCTGAAGGTCGTCTTCTGCACGTCCTCGTCCCGAACTCTGAGCTGATGATAGCCTTCCCTGAGGTCTATCTTCGAGAACCACCGTTCTACCTTGATCTAATCGAAGAGGTCTTGAATCCTAGGTAGTGGATACTTGTTCCTCACAGTCACCTGGTTCAGGCGACGGTAGTCGACACAAAGGCGCAAGCTCTCGTCCGCCTTCTTGGCGAACAATATTAGGGAAGCCCAGGGTAAAACACTGTGTCGGATGAATCCCTTGCCCTGCAAGTCCTCCAACTGTACATGTTGCTCTCGTAGCTCAGCGGGGGACATTTGATATGCTGGGGTGGATATCAGGGTTCTCCCGGGGTACAGATCAATATAAAATTCTACCTCTCTGCGAGGAGGTAGTCATGGAACGCCGTCGGGGAAAACGTCCACATATTGATCCACCACTGCAGGAAAACCAAGACTCCACACGTCAACCTGCTCCCGTCGGTGCGTACACACCGCTTCTTGCTCTGAATACAGTCAATCTGAGCATGGACTGTAGATAACCAATCCATGCCCAAGATGAAGTCATAAGTCCTCGACGCCACTACAAGTAGATCCCATCTGAAGCTCTCGCCTCCTATTGTAAGCTCACACTTCCGGAACCAGTGCGTAATCGTCGAGCCTGCTCCCGTATGAGTCTCTAGCCGTAAGGATCGAGCCAATGGCTCTGTCAGAATCTTGGAACTCCAAACAAGGGTAGCAGCTATGAATGAATGACTCGATTCTGTTTCTACTACATAAAGGGTGTAATAGACACAGATATTACCTCAAATCATCGCGGGCGCACTGTGGTCGTAGGTCTCCGCTGCCGGAAGTTGTGCCTGTCTCTGCCCGCCAGCTACCTATAGTCGGGGTGGACCTCCTGGTGGTGGTGGTGGTAGAGCCTCAAAGCGTCACCCACCACCTGCTACTCGGCCAGCTCCTCAACCATGTATGCCTGCTCCCTGCAGACCGCCACGGTCGACCCACTGCCTCTGCCTGGGTGGTCACTCAACCGTCTGCTGCTCCTCTGTACGGCGGGTCGGGCAGTCACGAGCCATGTGGCCATGCCCGCCGCATGCCTAGCACTGTCTGCCTCTCGTAAGACTGGCTATGTGCTGTGTTCCCCACACCTCTGAGCCAGTTTCCGGAGGAGGTCCGCCTGAGGTTCTGGTCCACCTGGACCCATGTGTCATCCGTCGACTGCCAGCTGCAGAAGACTTTGCTACATGCCGCCCTGTGGTAGGTCTCACTGCTGGAGTCTGCTCAGCAAGAAATATCTCAATCAGAAGGGCTCGCTCCAATACCCCTGCCTGTGTCGGAATGCTGAGGTAGATCAGTGATTCCTTAGTCTCATGCCTCAGTCCCTGCTCGATGTTTCGGGCCTTGAAGAATGGGTCTTGTACCATGTCTGTTGAGTAGCGCGAGAGATCGGTAAATCTTGCCGAGTACTGGGCGACTGTCAAGCTGCCATGCCGCAGCTATAGAAGCTCCTGGATGCGCACCGCACAGAGGGTGGCTGGGACGAACTCCGATTGGAAGAGGCTCTCAAAGTACGTCCATAGAAGAGATGCCTCGTCGTGTACCTGGAGAATTAAGCTCCAATATCTGCCTGATGCCGCGTGCAGGAGACTCACTACAAGGATCACCATGAGGTCTGATGGTGTCCCTACTAAACAGAAAACTCGGACAACTGCCTCCTTCCAATCCTTGAATGCCTGAGGGTCCGTCTCCCCGCAGAACCTAGGCAGTCCCTGATGCTAAAACTCGTGTAGTTCACTAAGGCGATGTGCACCGTCAACGGCTGGGGCTGGTACCATGGGTGGCTCGCCGTGTAGAGGTACCGCTGGTGCCTCTGTTGTTAAATGGCCTTGTACCGAGGCCTCGTCGCTCGGTGGGATGTCATCCCACACAATGGTCTGAACCCTAGCTGGCTGCCGTCGTGGGTCCATCTTGAAAAGAAATAGGTGTGCCACGGTCAGAACATTATACTTGGTGAGCTGACACAAAGTAATCAAAAAGACAACTTGAAACACAGATGCAATCAATGTTTTCGTGCATTAAGTCGGAAATCAAAAGTCAGGGTCCTGGTGTACGGATACGTCGGCCACTACACCAACACTGGACTCCCTGAACTGATAACCACACTCAATACTCTTAACACTATTGCTTCACATAGAAAAAGATCAGAGTCCTGAGTTTTGCGGTAGAACCGAACTTCTCTGATACCAATTTGTCACGACCCGTCTTCGGGGCCCGTGCCGTGACTACCCCAATCCCGCCTTCCATATGCCAGGGGCTGGCGACTACCACCAAGGCATAATTTCCGATAAAAATGGAAGGCATTGACTTCATAAAGTAAACCAACACCATAGAGAAAGAAAGTAGTAGAAATAAACACTAAGTAAAAACTGGGTACCAAGTAAGTGCATAAAAGTAAATGGGCCAGAATATAAACCAAAACTGAATGTAATGTACAAATGAAAATGGGAGTACATCAACTGAAAAGTAAAGTCGCAACCTCGTGCCGTCCACTAGAAGTCACACCTGAAGGGTGGGTACATATAGCCTCCACCTCTCCTCGGGTCCAGCCGTCCGCTCCGAGTACGCCCCACCCAGTGGTCCACCTCCGGGTACTGACCTGCTCCTCATGCCTCAACCACGATCAACGTCGTCCGTCATCTACATCCAACACAACGTAGTGCGGGCATAGCCCGTGCAGGGGTGAGTATAAGCTACTCAGTAGGGACCCCGAGACCACAGAAGGTCTCCTAGAATCCACAATGGATAATCCACAGAGGAAAGATACAATCACGAAGTAACATCCGACACTACTTAGGTATATGCCTATACATATACCTAAGTCATCAATTCTCATTCAGCTCCAACATCTGAGCTCAAGTACAACCCAGTCCACACAGGAAATCACAACCCAATCCACACAGGAAAGCATAACGTTATCCAAACAGGATATCACGTCAATCTTATCGAAGATAAGGATTGAAAGTCAAGATTCAGCTCACATAGATATACTTCTTCGTAAGACGATAGAGATGATCAGATGTAGCTGTTGATTCTTCTAAGCCATCGAACCCAAACAGGATCGATAGGTACTTACCCCCATAATGACCCACAAAGGATCGATAGGTAACTAACCTCCGCAATGACCCACACCGGATCAGACCCACACATGATTGGACCCACACATGATCTGTAGGCGTGGGCCCACACAGGACCGTTGAGCACTGACCCACACATGATCTGACCCACACAGGATCGGTAGCACTGATCCAGGTAGGATCCCTGAGTGTTGTAGTCATCGTCGTCAAATCCACGGAGGATTTCTTCACAGTCGTCATTATCATCCCAGGCGCAGCCAGCTCTAGGGTTCCCGCACACAGGAAGCTCTTTCGGGAGGGTCCGCTCCACGAGCCGAGGGCTAATACATCAGCTGACACATAGTCCGGAGTTGATGTATCTAAAAGTTCAGTATCATCAACAGGAACTCAACGTCACAGACGGCGCATCAATCGGACGCCAGGTCTGAAAGTTATTCACTTTTTCGTCCCTGGGGCCCGGTTGGTTTTTAAGTCAAAACCAACCCGACAGTACATCAATTGCGTCCAAACCTCGAGCGTAGTAATGAAAAAGGTCTGTCTCACTAAGAGGAATCTAACAAAGTCTATGGCACGTCAATCGTATGTTCGGAGCTCATGTTATAAGTGTTTCCGCTCCGAGGGCCCGGTTGGTTTCGTGTACGAACCAACCCGGCCAAACCCAATGTACTCTGAAACCTTGAGCATAATATATCAAAACGACGGTCTCGATCCAAGGATAGCATTGCAACTGACGGTGTGTCGATCGGAAGTTTATAGCCCAATTTATGGGAAAAAGACTGTGTGAGGTCCGGTATTAGGGGGTTCGGGCCCGATCCGACCGAGCCCGATACCCTCGGGGTCGGCCCAACCAGGTCGACCCGACCCGGGTCCGGGTCCGGCCCACTTGGACGCGGCCCGGCCCGGCGCGCTGGCCAGGAGGGTCGCCCTAAACGGCAGAGCGTTGAGCTGTGGGGGGGGGGGGGCTTCCCCCGCTTGTTTGTAACCACAACCCCATGTCGGGGCCGCTCTTGTCCGGTCAGCTGGGGGTCGTAACCCCCGGCTCCTCCCATGACCAGCCAGCCCGCTCCAGCTGGCCGGCTGCTACTGACACGGGACCAGCGCTGGCTGGTCCCCCTGCTCCGATGCCGGCGACCTGGAACCAGCCGTCAGACCCTACTCCGAAGCGGCCTATGGCCGCGACCTTGGTCTGCCCGGCACAGCGCAATGGCGATGCACCCCTCCGCCGCGGCCCTGCTCCGGCCGCGGTGCCTTCGGGGTTCTTCGGCACGGCGCGACGGCACCACGACCTTGTTCGATTCAACAGCGCGGCACGACGGCGCCGCACATTCCTTGCCGCATGACCCCGCGCAGTGTGACGACACCGCGCCATCCCTGTTCCAATCCACCACAAGGTAGACAAGAGAAAAAGGGGAGGAGGGTCGGACGTGTTTGTGCGGTCCGGCCCCCTCCCGCTAACTGATAGCAGGCGGTACAAAAGTACGAGGAAAGATGACAGAACAATTCATGAATAGAAACACATAAATCCCCTACCTCATTGAATTCGTTGAGAGAGGGTTCGTCGTGGAAATAACCGTCGCGGAAGAAGGCGTCGTGGAAGGAGAGAATTGATTCGTGGAGAAATGATTTGTTGGTGTCGTGTTTTCGATCTCGGAGGATCCGGCGTTCTTTTCGACCTTCGTCGGAGGTCGGCGTTCTTCGCGTTCTTCGCATTCTTCATCGAGGAAGAATAACTTCAAGAGCATTTCATTTTCTTGAAATGGCTCCACACAACAAGATCCAATCATAATAAAATAAGTGCTTTCACTTATTTTATTACCTATGACTTTAGTTTTAAAATTCAAAAATTGAATTTAAACCACTTAATTAAAATTTATCATTAAAAGGAGGTTAAGGTGGATTAGGGAAAATGAAGGGCGGGGTTCGTGTGGGCCCCACCGCCCTCATAACCTCTCTTGGGTGGTTACTCAACTTCCACCCAAAGGTTAACCACATAGTACTAATAAAAATTGTAGCTCAATTTTTATTTTTAACTCCCACAACATTTAACAACTCCTCCCATGTTAATGCAACTCCAGAAAAGGTGTTTCTAAGCAATTACTGGCGCTGCGAATTCATCGGTGCCCTCAGAATTTGATTCCGAGCACTAGTTCAAATGTTAGGAAAACCCACACATTCGTTCACTGAACGTACTCGAGATAAACTCCAGATTAAAATTCCGGGCATACCGGGCCTCAAAATCAAGTTCCATCATAAACCGCGTTCTTGTAAAATCCCAAATAAAATTAATAAAACATTTCCCTTGAATTTTACAGGTCTTTACACCGATCAACACCTACAACCATATAATCATCTTAGGCCCAAAAGCATGACCCAAACATGGTGTGAGACTAAACACTTAAAACATCCCCCCCAGTGTATGTGAAAATCTATCAATACATATAAATATAATAGGATGTGTTCAATTGTGAATGATGTAAACCAAAAGTTACACAAATATAAGCCCAAAAGATTTCTCAGAATTAAATGTGACCATATACAAGTGAAGACCAAATCCAAGATTGTGACATGTCTTGGAAAACATGCCATTAGTCATTTTATTTAATAATTCAATTCTATTGTCTTATATAAAAATCTCATGGTCTGGACCAAGCTCAATGAGCCCTGTATAAATGTAATAGTCAAATAATCACATAGTAATCATTTAGTCATTTTCCAATTGAGCCTATCATGGGTGTCCCTCAATGAGTACTAGGTTTACACGACATTTTCATATAACCTTAGTGAGACTAACCACCATATTTGTGGCTCCATCATGGCTATTACATAATAAACCTTTTTATCACATCCATTTCCTTTTAACATAGACAATGATTCACTAGGTTATATTTTTTTCAATTAGTCACATGATCCCAACAATTTATTTTAACCAAGATCGTGCCTCACCCATTGATTATTACCCATTTTAATCATTTAATTCAATAACATATTCCATATCAAAAGAAACACGTGTCATTTAATCTATCACATGGATTTATAATTATCAACACATGTGGTCATAGTTAACATAATAACCAACACAAGTCAATTAAACAATTACATGGTTAAACAAGGATAACGAACATGGGAAACTTATATAATAAGAATACTGTGAAATTTCATAATTTACAAGGGTTAACATAACATGTATCTCGGATGAGAAATTAATATAATGAAAAATACATTTTTCACAACCAATAAATGTGAAATCTTATCAAGCCTTTTAGAAATTCTAGGATAAACTACCATCCAAGGGATATATATATACAAGGGGTATCCTTAAATTAAGTTTAATAACCCTAATCATGCTTTCAAATCATCTATCTAATTACCTAATCATAAATATAAAATAATAATGTTCATTATTCAATCATGCCAAATCCAAAAATATGGTGTGTGGAACTATGTCATATATAATCTACTCAAAAATAAATGAAATTCACAAGACCACATACGTTGTGTTTGTAGGACTCTCCTTATCATTCTTCGGCTATCAAATCAACCTTTATCTGTGTAGATCTACAAAAATGTTAAAAAAATATCACCCCTTAATAACTAGGTTATGAAAAACAATTAACGATGATAAGCAAAAAATGAATCAAGAACTCTCCGGTTTGTTTCAAACACCTCTGACAGTGATAAAATTGGACATTGGACGGAGATTCAGCTATAAATTCATCATTTGGTGCATTTATTGTCTAAAATAGATGACCCATCTATCCAGTTTATGAAAAATGATGATATTGCATTATTTATCCAAAAAAGAAAAGCATGTGTCACGTACTGGAATCAAGAAGCCATATCTGTATATTTTTCTTATAGGTCCTTTATAGAAGATTACTTTCTATGTACTTGTATGTACATGGAGTGTACCAATATTACACGACATGTTCAGGAAAATACATGATGTGTAAACCTCATGTTCTTTTATTTTCTTAAGTACAAACAACGAATATAATGATCTATACCTCAAGGGGAGAACATAGTTCTTATATATAGGCCCTCAAATAAAATATTTATTGTTACATTTATTATATACTATATTCATCCAATTTTTAGTTTTATTTTTGATCTAAACACTATTTAATTATTTTGAAATGTGAATGTAAAATAGAAATGTCACTACATGAAAATTGAGAAAAAATTGAACTTTAAAATCATAGGATTTGTTTTAAATAATGAATAATATATAGAACTTTTCATATTATAAAATTTGATAAGTTTTTTTGCTAAAAACTTTTGTCATACAATTTGATCATGTTTATGTTATTCTGAATATATATTCTATTTACGTTAATCATTTTAATAGAGATTTTTGTGCCAAATAATTCATATTAATTTCTGAGAGTAGATTTAATTTTTTATAGAGGAATGAGTTCAATCATGTTATAATAAACCACTATGCTAAAAAATTATTAAACATGGGGGATGATATTATCTAACAGATGTCATTAAAATTTAGTGAATTATTTATCATAGTTATTTTTTTATAGGAAATACTTTTTTGATGTATTTCCTAATTATCATTTGGTTTTGTTCTATATTGGGTGTTTTTTATTAGATTTTTAATACTAATAATATTTCTAAATTGATCTACCAAATATCTAAATAAAAAATAATTTAATTGATTAAGAAACCACATGAGATACCTGATAATATGACTCATCGACCTTTGATCATTTCTTAACTACAACATACCATTTCTATTGGATATAATTATTGATTTATGAAACAATTAATATACTCTAGGATACAGTAAAAAATTAATATTAAGAAAATATTTATTGTTATAAATTCATGGCTTGTTGTATTCGATATGGGGTCTTTAATATTTTCCACATAATGTCTACAGATCTGTATACTATCAGCAAAAAGATAAAAATACAAAATTAGGTGGATATCAATTTTCAATATATATGATTATTATGTGCATTTTTATTATTCTTGTAGTGTAAAAAATTCACCCTTTGTATTCATGGATCATAGGAACTTTTATTCCTAGTGTTTTCAAATAATTATTTATTTTATTTTTTTATTAAATTACAATATATTATTAATTTTATAAGGTTCATGATCAATAATGAATGATTTTTCAACATATTATAAAATAATATATATTTTATTCAATATTTTTTAAATATTTTTTATTAAGTTTTTCCCTTGGAAATAATATTTCTGTAGATTGATTAGATGTTTTTCCTACAAACAAAATTGAGGAGGATTATCCAATAATTATAAATTATATTATGTTTTATTATTTTGATTATTAATATACCCACAACTATGTTTTTATAGAATACATTATGTAGTTGTCTATCCAACTATCAATGTTATGTTGAAAAGAAGAAAAATTCCTATAGAATGTGCAAGGTGGTGATCATGTTTAGGAATCTAAAACCAGATTTTTCAATTCTTCTATTTATCCCTTAAAATCAATAAAAAATTGATTTTAATTATATACTAATAATATATTAAACATAAATGTTTTATTATAAATTTGTGATGATTCAGAAATTTCATATACATCAGGCACACAAAATATCCCTAAAAGAAATATCTTCTAAATGACCCTTAGATATCTATACTTTGTTTTTTATTTATAATTATTTAGGAATCATTAATATGGAGAATAATATAAAATTTATTCTAATAATTAATGAATGATGTATATAAATTCTAAAAAAAGAGTTCAACATGAAGCACATAATATATCATTTAAATTGCATGAATCGTGTTCAATGAAGAAATGTAATCACTGAAGTTGATTCCCTTAGTTAAAAAGATAATGCAACATTAACAAATTTATTCATACAAATAAATTCATTAATTAATGAATTTTTTAATATTCATCATGAATTTTTATATGAAAAAATCATTCTATTATGGTTTAGGTCCTTTTTGGAAATCTATGTTAGAAATAATTATGAAATATCAACATAAAGACAATAACATGAAAGGATATTATTGTATGGCATGAATGAAATGTTTCATATTTTCAATTTATATAAATATTGGGTTATAAAGATTATAAAACAAAAAATAAAAAATATTCTTTGGTTGATTAAATAATAACTGTGTGTGGAACACTGCTCTCAAAATTGTATTATTTTGGTTAGTGGAATGATGTTTAGAGTCCTTGGAATTATTTTGAGTGCGATGGAATGGAAAAATATATTACTGATTTAACCATTATGTTTTTGAGTCATTATAAGGGTAAATCGATATTATTACTTCCAATATATATTATTTATCATTTTCATTTTTAAATTGTGATGGGTGAATATATCCTCATATTTCATTATGGGAAAACAAAATAATTCTCTATGTACTAATGTGATTTGGGTTATAGTTTATCATTTGACTAAATATATTTATATTATTTATAATAAATAATATATTTCTTGGGATTAGATTTTAAAAATTATCATATTGATATGTTAATTTTATGTTGATTCCAAATCTCTATTATATATGTTCATGAGCACAAGTTTACATCAATTTTTTGTAAAGGACTTATGAAGTCATTGGGTATGGAATAAAATTTCATTAAAAAAATTGCTACAGTCCTATATATATTTTTAGTGCACTATTATAATTTTGTATCATATGAAATGGGATAGCTCTTAGGAATCATAGGGATGGTGGGATGGTAATCATCCATTGGTGGAATTTTATTATGTTAAAATTTTGCATTTTCTTATATAGATGGAATCATTTGAGGAATGAAATTGAATGATTTTTCAAAATAAAATATATTGGGATGAAAAAATTAAGGGAAATTAATTGGGTCTATAATTGGTAGAATATATATTGGAGAAGGAAATGGATATTCTTCAGCGTATAAGGTTGTTTTAGATTAGATATTAGTGTTATATAGGTAAATGGAGGAAATATCATTCAATTGAGGAGTTTCCTTTATAACATCTTAATCTATCTCTTTAAAAATGTATGTTGTGTATCCAAAATAAAGGAAATTTCGGATCACTATATATAGTATTAAATAGAATTATCTAGAATTTTATATTAGTTATATACTATGAATCTATATCAATGAGTTAATTTCATGTTCAGGTTGTGATACATGAAAAAATGTTCTAGAAATGGGTGCCTAATGAATCTATGTTTTTGAGCTATAATGTAGTATAGTAAGAGAATATTATTTCTAATGATGAAAATATATATTCTTTTCTAGACACTAGAGGGTGGGTATTTTGTGATAAGGTAACTCACATGGTTATGGTTTTATAGAATAATAATTTGATTAAACTTGTAACTTAAAAATATGAAAAATCTATGAAGGAAAAATATCCAAATTTATACAAAGAATAATAGAAAAACCTTTATTGATATTTCACTTCGGTGGAAAATATATAAATACAGGTTTCACTATAAATAATAAAAAAATAAGGATTTATATTTATTTATTTTATAGATTTATATTCATCATATTTTAATAACATATTTCATATAATATTTCTATCACAACTGTAATTGTTTTGAATATCTATAATTTTTCCAATGTATTAAGTTCATATATTAAAAAATTAAATTTTAAAATTATTGATTTTTAAATTGATTAAATTAACATCATTTATCATGAAAAAAATGATTAAGAAGAACTTTTGTAATTTTTCTAATGTTGTTTCCGTTTAATTTAAAAACAAAATATATATCATAAATATTATTAATAGTATCATATTTTAGATCAATTTAGAATTACGAAAAAATTTTATAAAAAATATAAATTTATGATTTAATGTGATTCATTTTAAAAAATAATTTTTACCTTTGTAATCTATGTTTGACATTATTGAAATCAAAGTAATATATTTATTGAAATGAAATTTATTTTTTATAATTAAATATTCATTTTGTTTTCAAATACATAAATTTTATTTTTGATTGTCTTAAATATAATGTGATTCTTAATTGATTAAACCAAAATAAATTAATTCTATTTTAATAGTCATTATACATTATTTTGGTTTAAAATCAATATTAGGATTAAATATGAATTTGATTAAAAATGTTGTTTTGTTTATTTTTGAGATGATATATTATTATTTAATTTTTTTTACAAAATTTTGAAATTGGTTCTTATAAAATATATTAAAATTTTGAATTTATAATGTTCAAATTTATTAAGACGTTTTATTTCATTGTTAGTCATAATTAATAAATACCATAGTGAATCTTTTTCACCATTGTATCGGTTTAATGTGTTAATAGGGTGTTAATATAAGAGATAATGCTTTTAATATTTATAAAACATGTCTAATTGTATGATTTTTTTGGTTCACATATACATTAAAAAAATTTATATATAATATTGTACTAAAATGCATCCACATTACAATGAAAAATCATTCATTGTATTTTAATTTTATAATATTTTAAATGGATTAAATACTCTTAGTAATAAAAGGAATCTTAACTCATGAATTATACAAAAACATTGAAAAACTATATCAACCATGTTCTAGAAAATACCTTATATACATTTCAACCTATATTCTATAAGGCCATGTTTCACTAAATAAACAATTATATAAGACTAAATGTGTAATCTAATAGATGTTGTTCATGAAGGAGGAATACGTAAAATACAAATTATTTCATGATTATTTATAATTTTACATCTCTAATATATATTATAAATATCTCATTATAATGCATTATATATATTAAATATGTTAATATTTTATCATTATTATGGAAAAATAGATTATACAACCTTTCCATCCTATGTGAAATGAAAACATCATTCATTCATGGGCGTTTTCTACAACCTCCATAATTTTATTATATTCATTCTATATCACCAACACACACAACTAATAATAATATGGGATTTAATTAATATTTTTTAAAATTTCAAATATTACAAAATAATAAAATTTCAGACACCGTCTTTCCCTCTAATACATTGTAAAATTATAATGTCTATCATTCATACATGTGGAAAAATATGAAAATGAAGAGATGTAATCTATTTTTAATTTTCAAAACACATGGTTAGTCATAACAGCTAAATTAGTTAATTAATATGTTATTTATAATAATATTATGATTGTGAGAAATTATTATAAATATTAGTTTTATTGTTTTCAACAATTAAAAAATAGTATATTTCAGTCACGCACACATGCATACTAACACCTCCCGAAATGATGTGTCCCATTTCCCAATGCAATGAAAAATTGATGTTTTTAATATTATTTTTATTACAAATAAAATAAAAATATAACATCTTTAATTTGTTTATATTGTGAAACCATTATCACGTTTATCATGGAAAACTCCTCAAATTGATTTTTGACAAATATACCTCCAAATTCCTGATCTAAACATCAATCATTTAATAGATAAATATAATATTAAAATAAATTAATATAAAATAAAATAAGTAATGATAATTATATGAATATGAATAGGATTCCTATGAATTTAAATAAATAATTTTTATACTATGATATTCTAAATTGTATGATGAAATACATGTCACACGATAAGAGAATTTTCAAAAAATCCTTCACCTGATGTTTTTGTTTTAAAATCATTAAATTCCATATCTATATTATTATTAATGTTTCATTAATTTAATTATATATAGTTTTATTGATTTATTTAAATCATTTTCCAAAACAACTCACTATTCACTAGGATTTAAATAATAAATTTTTTTATTTATTTCCATATGGTCCAATTTAGACTATATATACTAATGTACAATGTTTTTGAATTTAAAAAATAGTTAAATTTTTCCTACATTATATTCGTAATTAATTACCAATAATAATCTAAATTTTTTCCTATTTTTAGGGAATATAATATTTTCATTATTTTAAGTTTTTTTAAATTAAATATACTCAAATGAAAATAATATATTTTAATGATTATTTGAAAATTGAAAGTACATTTCTTATTAATTTAAAAAATGATTGATTGATTTTATTATGAATATTATGAAGGAAATATTTTTTTCATTATATGGTAATTTTGAATTATATTTGATGATTTGTGAACCTAGAATATTTTATTAAAATATATATTTTATTTATTTATTTTTCTATAAAAAATATAGTAGATAACAAATAAGATAACTCCCATTGAAAGGATTCTATAAATGAGTTTAACACTGGATAAATTATTATTTACCAATAATTCATCATGGTAATTCTATAGATTATTTTTGTTTGAAAGGATATTCCTTGATAAAAGTTGTATTTTCACAATTTTCTTTAATTTATTTTATATGGTAAATGTTTCAGGTTGAATAGGTACAAATTTTTATGTGTTATTATATATTTCCCTTGAGAAATGGTAGTCTATTATTATTAATATCCTTAATATATATTTATATGATCATCCATTGGTGTAAAATGATGTCATAGGATCTATTGATATTTTTCAACTATTTAATTATTTAATCATTTAACTATGATAGCTCATATTAAATATAATTAATCATTTCTAGTATCTAATATGGGTTAAAATTTATGAATATTTTTTTGGGAAAAAAATTTAACTATGAATAAATTTATATATTATTTTGTAATGGATCTACTTATTATTTAGGACAGCAAACGAAAATTACAATTGGAATGTATGAATGTGAAATAATATGTATTTGAATCATAATTATATGCAGTTAACTTTACAAGGTATCATACTTCTCCCTGAAATGATTAATCAAGTAAAACATATATAGGTCTGCCAATATATCAATGTAGTGTGGATATTATTATATGGATTGAAAAAATTAACATTAACTATCCTAAACTAGATTAACGATTAGGATTTGGTTTATAAATGTGTAAATATTTGAACACAACTATAACAATATTTATGATTATATAGAGACCTTTTTTTATTTGTGATAAAGAAATTAATTGATTATAATGGTATTAATATAGATTTTTTAGTGAGAAGAGCTGACAAGAAATGGATTGAAGGGTAACATACAATATTTTTAGTATTATAATATATAATAATTATTTTTACTCTAGAATTCATAGATAATTTCTGTTGAATGTTATGTTTGTGGTTATGGTGTTTGTGGTTGTTTACCTAGAATATGAAGGATATTATTTTTTTAAAAATTATTTAATCCAATTTATTGAATTTTTTTTATACTAAATCAATTGTTATTTATAATTTTTTATTTAAGATACCTTTTTTTCGATCCCACGGATCATAAAATTTCTAATAAATCCTCAGGATTATGTAAATTTTTTTATAAATTAGTTTAGTTCTACATGAAACATAGTATTGGATATTTTAATTTCCATATACAATGGATTCATAATAGAGTTTAATCAAGATAAAATATAATTTGGGATATTTTATATGGTAGTTATTCTTCAAGTAATTTGGAATTCATTTATTATATTTTATGACATTGATATTTATTATTTGATTAATATTTTTTTAATTTAATTTTCCAAATAATATAATGGGGTTCTTTATAGATTTTCAATATTTTACTTATTTTAGTATTGTTGATCTTTTTTATTATCTATATATAATATTACAATATATTCATTTTATATGATTAAATAAATTATTGAAATGTTAATATAATTATTTTTAATAAGTTAGTTTTAATAAGTATTAAGGATAAGTCATGATAAATGGGTGTAGCATGATAGATTATATAAGAAAAGAATTTGAAAAAATATGTGGAATCTGTTGAGTTTTTTTTTGGAAATTGTAAATATGAAACTATGATTATATATTAACCAAGGATAATGGCTATTTATATATGTCTCCAATGTCTTATAATGAACATACATTTATTTTTTATTTATTTCACATATTATAGGAGTGCAATTATTTTTTGGTACTTTTCTAGGATGATGAAATTAAATCATTAACATTCACGAAGGATGTAATGCTTACATATGATGATTTTATGATTCTGTTTTTACTGGTTTAATCCTATGTATATATATATATATTTTTTCTATATATATCTGGGATAGGGTTAATCAAATCAATTTTATTCCTCTATAGTTTTGTAATTCATATGTCACTCTATTATTAAGATGATTGAAAATAATGTAGAATAGGTGAAACTAAGGATTGATATATATATGTATATATAGTTGATATTAATTTAAAAATGAGTATAAATTTTTCAACTGTGTATTATTTTTGAAATATGACTGATCTATTTCTAAAGATGATGATGGAAATTTAATGGAGTAGGTTGGAAAACAATTTTTTATTATTCATTCAATGGATAAACATAATGTAATGTTAATTATTATATTTTTATGAGTTATAATTTTATATCATTGGGAAATATGTCTTATGTATTGGAAAACATTTACAATATGATGGACAATGTTTTTTTATTATTTCATTATTAAATTTGAATGAAAAAATATTCATATTTGAGTATTATGATGAGTGAATCACAATATATCATTTGAGATCTAATGGGACAGTTTATAGATTAAATTTAATGTTCATTATAAATTATTATTATAAAAACCTAGTAATTGATAGATTATAGAACAAAATTCATTTTTGGTATTGAAATTGATGATCATTCATTTAATTGGTACGTGAATGATTGATACTTAGATTGCTGTTATGGAGCAAGTAGATATGGTCCAAATCCTATTTTTTAAAGGAATTTTCATAAGAAGGTCATCCATTAGTTAAATTGAAAAATAAAATTTTCAAGCCTCTATATTTATTATCCATAATTGGATTGGTTAATAAATATTCATTGATATTTATTATCTGTTCATTGAATGATTTATGATATTAGTAGTTTTTAAAAATTAGTTGTTTAATAAATGTTTTTATTATTAAATTATCGTAATGTGGCCTTTCATAAGCCTAAATTTAAATCATTTTATGAATAATAAAATAGTATAATTTTTATTATAATGGTGATAATTCCTTACAAATATTATTTATGGATACATTTGGAACAACATTTTCTTCACCATCTATAGTTTTCACATAAAGAAATGTCCCAAATACATCAAAAAAATGATTGATGTGGTTTTGATAATTAACTCATAAATAAAAAGGGAAAAAATTTAGTTTATTAGGCCACATCAACTTTTTCAATAAATATTTGAAGGTGATGGTGGTGGTTTGAATCATGTCTCTAAAGTAGGTGTCACTATTTTATGATAGATGCATGTCATAGAGGTTTCCTGGTATGGATATAAAAAATAGAAACACACATTATTTCAATTTATTATACACTTGATGGAACTCAATGGAAATTTTTAATAAAAATACATTTCATTGATTATATATTTCTAAATATTGGATAAATTTATTATTTGAACATTGCAGACACTTCAGTAACATTTTGACATTAGAGATGGATGATTTACTTATTGATCAGCAATAAAAAACGATTTTCTTTAATGGTAAATAAATATATTTCAAATTAATCCATATGATTTCATCAATAATAAATATTTATAGTTTTTTATAAAAAAAATTTGGATAGAGATAAACCAAAATTTATATTTTTAGTCTATTTTTGAAATTATAATTTCTATTAGAAAATAATTAATACTGTAATATATAAAATTACTAAGCCTCCGTATTTATTATATCATTCCATGAAATTATTTTTATATCTACTATAAGATTGGGTAGATATTTATTTCATAGTTATCCAATAGATCATATATTTTTTTCCAAATAAATTAATGACATTAAAATTGAGATTTGATTTTGATTTTTGTATATTGGTAGATAAATGTAAAACATTAAACAAGTGTTATTCATAACTAATCAAATTAATTGATCTTTAGAAGTTGATAAATTAGATTACTGATATACTAAAAAGAGATTTCATTTATAATAATATTGTTATATGCATGAATGAATGTTACTAATATGGTTATTTCTTGTCATTAATTTGATGAATAAAATAGAAATTGTCTATTATCATCTACATGGATTGTTATTTTATTTAACAACATTAAATGTTTAATGTTTTTTTTAAATTTATTTTCTATTTTGATATCATCATTTGATGATAGGGGGTTAGGATTTTTTTTGGATATTTTTAATAAATATATGATCATAATTATTATGTTCCAATATTGATAAGTATTAAAAATTATCCATTTCTATAAATGGGATAAATGAAGAATATACCTTGAAAATATATATTTGTTTAAAATATATTCTAATTACATGTATATTTTTTAATAAAAGCGTTTATTTAATTGGATATATTATCTTATATGTGGTTTCAATATATAATTAACAATGATTGAGGTTGTATTTTCATATATCTAGCCACTAATTCTATGTGGTTCAAAATCTTATTTTAGTAATATATCATAATTACATGATTATATTGAACTCATCATTGATAAAGGCCACTATACTAGAAATAGCTATAATTGGATAGGGTATTATTTTCCTATATTTTTTCAAGGTTGATTTTGAGCTCCTAAAGAAGAGTCATAAAACCATAATTATTCTATGATTATCAAGGAAATGAATCACGTTGACATATAATTATGATGACTCGGACGTTTGATTAGGTTGTTTATTAATATATGATTTTTCATTTATAGACCATTTGTATATAAATTTTTCCCTCCCATGTGTCAATATTATTCATAAGACTTTTAGATATTTTTTTAATTCATTACAGTCATGAAAAACAAAATTAAAATATGTTGTTAGAGAGAGATTTTAATTTGATCACGTGGAGTTATACCATGTTAGTTTAGTATTATTATAGAACCCGACACACACAGTCATAAAATTTACTATGACGAAACACTATCTTTACATATCAACATTGAAATTAACTAAAGAGACATAATTTTAACTATCATTAAATAAATTATCACCAAACATATTGGGTCACAAATATTTAAATTATCTTTTAGTTTTAATGTTATATAGATTTATGAAAATGTTTTATATTTGAAAACAATTTATATATTTTAGATGTATATTTAATCCACTATATAATAAACAAATAAAAAATATATGTATTCAACATTACTTATATAATTATCCACATAGGTGATTTTGTAGTCATATAACGCGTAATATATTTCATTATAACATTCGTAAATTGAATAATAAAAAGGGGTGATATTAAAAACATATTAGGGGTAAAAGATTAAAAAAATGAATTTTTTAATGATATATTATGATTTGTATAAAAATATAATATGTAAATATAATAGAAATTTATGTAACAAAATAAAATATGAGCATAATAGATCCATTGTTGATATATTGATGAATAAATCGATTGATAAAAAATACTACATCATTAATGATGAAATTGATATTTCCAAATGCCTATTTAAAATCATAATAAAGTACAACATGCTCATATACCACATGATCCAGCCATTAAGGACATATGTTTTTGATTTATTATTATTTTTGTCATTCATAATCAAGATACCCTAGCATGTTTGTTTCTTGCAAACAATTAATTTATTAAGGGATTATTATAGTGAAAATCGATCTATAGTTATGTCTAATGTATTATCATATAATTTAATGAATATGATATAATATAAATAACCAATATTCCTTATTAATATATATATGAATCCATATTAAAATAATAGGTGTTAGGAAATTCAATAATTCCTCCATCAATAAATAAAGAATCATTCCTTGTTGGATACCTCAAAATAAACCCTGTTGAAGATTTTGGTATATTTTTTTGCTACTAGTTTCTCAAACATATTTTTTATTGAATCTAGGAGAACACCCTTTAAAAAATGTAATTAATTATAAATTCTTAATAATGTTAATGTATTATAAGTATAAAAAATATTCATATTAATTGTGAAAGATTTAGAAATAAAAAATGCAGTAACATAATTTAAGCAATATAAATAAACAAATAAATATTAAGGTATGAGATAATTTAGAAGGTAATTCATTTTCAAAATATATAAAAAAATGAAAAAATTGTTGAATAAAAATAAAATTTCTGTAAAGATAAACTGATTTCTAAAATCACCTATTTAAAATGTAATATTTGAATATAAATAACAAGATTGTGAGAAAATTAAATTAAAATATAATGATAAGAAATATATTAATTATAATTTATCGAAATATTGATGTTAATAAACAATATATAATAATATATAGAGTTTATTATCAAACATGTCTCGTATAATTGAAATTATAGACACATCAATTAAGACCATTGACAGTTTCAAATCAAACTCTCATGAAGAATATAATTTGAACTCAATAATTAAATTACATGAATAATGATATGACCATGATAAATCATATTAATTGAACAATATATACATGATCTAAAATTAAACATGGTTTTTAATAAAAAAAATATGTCTTAAGGGGTGAAATGTGATACAATAATCCCTTACGTCATTAGATTTATATTAATAAAAACCCATTAAATAGAGTGTACATTAATCTATTCATAAAAATGGATTAAATATCATGATGTAATCTTTTTTTTTTGTGAAAACCATAGATAAAAATAAATTTCTTGGTAACACAAAATGTGTCTCCTGAAATACGAATTTGGACCATGAGAACATATTCATGTAACACAATTTTTTTGTAAGACACCGTATATGATTATGTAGTGATTTGGTCTTACTATGATAATAAAAAATGAATAATGATATTTTTAATGTTTATTTTAAGATATATCACTATTATAATTCGTTAGAATATGATGATAACCTATTTATTTTTATTATATAATATGATGGATTAATTTCCCATTTAGAACATTCTAATTGATTGTTTAGTATTCCATGGTTGGTGGTTGGTCATATCATTATTTAGAAGTTAAATTTTTTATTACTTCAACAATTATAATTTCATAAAAATTAACCATATCCATTTATTCTATTCTCATGACCATTTATGTATGGCAGAGATAGAATAATATTGAACATAATTTATTCCATTGAGATATTAGTCTACACTTACCCTTGGATAATGATTTAATTTCAAATAAATTATATAATTTTATAGTATATTTTATCTTAATTTCAGAATATAATAATAGTTATAAAAAAATTATGGTTAACTATATTCTATATTATTCTCTTATAAGTATGGTCACTAAGGAAAACAAAACAAGAAGCTTTATGGAACATGTTTTCCTCACAAATAAAAAATAACCTTATTGATTTCCATAATGGAAAAATGGAATGTGGTTAAATTTTATTACCCTATAATTATAAAATGATTTATATAATTGAATCCAATTTCCTTCTATTGATATGTTACATATATATTTGAAAATGTATTAAAGATTATAAAATAAAACAATAAAAATTAATACTCATTTTGAGGATGTGGGATTTTCCTTGGAATACTACATATAAAGGCGTGGTTATCATAGTATATTTTGAAAACAATATTATGAGGTTAAATAAGACTACATTATATGTAAAAATGTCATATTTTCATGATGAAATATTATATTATATTGTTATTTAATTGGTGGTGAGATTAATATTTTGAATACGGTTAGAATATAATTTTTTACAATATATGAAACTAATATAAAGAGGGAAAATGATTAACATGTCTTGTGGAAAATGAATAGAGAAAAATTTAGTGGTTTATGAGATAAGGCATATCATAATGTTACCATTATATCATATACGTATTTTAGTGACATTTTAAATCCATATTATGTTAGAATTTTAACATGTATCATTTTCTTTACCATAGTAAATATTTTTTTCAACTATCAATTAAATTCAACGAATAAAAAAGTGACTAATTACGTTTTTTAATACTCATTTTTAATATTATATTCACATTATAAAAAATTTCATTTTTTAAAAAAAAAATAATATTTTTATCATTATACTATATAAAACATATCGAATATTATTAGAAAAAAAATTAATTTAAGAATATAATTTTTTAGTCAGATAAAATTATAAATTCAAATTATTATAATAATAGAAAATGGTTTATTATAAAATAATAATTATTTTTTGGATTTCATAAGAAAAAATTTACCAATGTAATAATTTTTAACCAGAGATGACATAAAACAATTTATTTTATAGAATACATTATTTATGTTGATAAAATGATGAACATCACATTTATAAATTTGGAATTGTATGTCTAAATTTATAGTATTATTCATAAAAATACTATTATTTAAATTATATGTATTTATAAGACTCTAGTGATTTCATATATTATAATCACCTTATAAGTGATACAGTTTTTGTAAAAACTATATTTTTTGATATTCACTATAAAATAAAACATTTAATAAAAAAAGAATATTTTCATAATAATATATTTATGAAAAAGAAAAATATATAAAAATTAATTAATTTTTTATATGACAAATTAATATTTTTTGAATTTAACATTTAAATTAATTCATAAAAATATTATAGAAATTTGTTCATTAAATTTTTTTAAAACATATTAACATTATTATTCTTATTTCACATATAATACTAATAAAAATAGTTTCAATACATAATTAATATATAATATATATTTTATTCAAAATTTATTTCTCTTCATAAATAATATATAAAAACTCAATTTTTTAATTGTTAATTTTTTATAAAATAAATAAGTCTTATCCGTTATTTAAAAACACTAATTTTATTTATCAATGCATTTGAATGGGTAATGATTTTCATATTTATATAAGATTATATATATTAATTTGGTAACATTTATTTTTAACTTATAATATTATAACCACATTTTAATGGTAATATGTAGTGATGTGGTTCTTGTTTTTTTCATGTTTTACAAGAAATAAAACAACATACATTATATAAGATGTAAAATATATGATCTTTAAATTTATGGATTAAAATATTCCACACAATAATAAATTAAATCATAACAATTTTGAATTATTTTTATCATTGTAAGATAGTTTATTTTGTCCATATTATTTGGGATTAAATTTTAATGATATATTAAAATTTTTATTTTAGATATTAAGGTACTCATCATTGGGTATCAAGACCTGTATAATAATATTCATTTTTACATGGAGTTCATAGTTAGCAATGATTGATGATAATTGTTTTATTTATGAATTGTAGTAAGATTACTGTTTACTAAAATCTTTAGGACATCCTTTAATTTATATCAAATACATTCATAATTCCAAATATAATTATATAGAAAAACTATTTCCATAAGAGGTAACATCCAAAAAAAATAAAAGAATATTGAATAAAATATATACCACTAAATGTTTTAAATGATATGAAAATATCCAATAGTATATGAATATAATCATGTCATATGATATTGAAGCCTATAGTGTTAGAAATCTACACCCTTTACATTTTATTTATTTCATATTTTTCCCTTATTCTCACAATCTAGTCGATTCTTAATATCTTTTTTCCACATTATACATTTGATTTCTACATTTTTTCACAAAGATCATAATTTCTTGTGATTTTGGTAAAAATAATTTCCATATTTTTTCTAATATATTTCACCAATTAGTATGATTACAATTATTATCAAAAATACTATAAAATATTTACTGCTAAATATATTCATAATGTGATTCTTCATGTATTATTAACACTTTAAATATTGAATCAAAATCATTTCACAAACATTATCTCTCAAACAACAATGAGAGTTAAAACATTTCTTTACTTTTGTATTTGGATATTAAAATATATTCATGTTGTTATTCATAATTTTTTATAGAGGATTTTGTTTTATATCAATAATTTTTAATATAAATATAATATTGTTAGGTTACTCAATTGTAAATATCCTCATTATACATGGTATCAATTTCATACATGGTTTCATTAGGATCCAATAATAACCAAATCCAAAATGAGAAAACCATGACTGATCAACAATGTAGTAGAATATTTATATATCAATTCCATGAACTATTAATCATTTTAATGACTTACTATTCCAAATTGTTATATTATCTTTATGTTAAACCTAAATCACTCTCGATTCCATATAAGATTTGTAAAGTTGTGAACCATAATATTTCATCACATAATTCTCTAACATGATAAATAATTTATAATATCATGTAATTTTAATTTTATTAACAAATCAATATAGAGTATCTATTTCTAAAATAGTGTAAATAAGGCCATTTTTACTGCAATTTATTGTTGTCTTAATACACACCGTGTTCTTTTCATGGTAATCACCATTATGTACATCTATTCTAGATCAACATATATGTATATTGTTTATATAGGGAAAAAATTCTAGTATCACCACATAATATCAATATTACAAAAAAACTATATCTTATCAAATTCAAAGACCTATCCTTTATATTTACAATAAAGTTTTTCAGTAATATTCATTAATCCTAATCCATAAACGATATATAATATTCAATACAACATTAATGAATCACAAAATCTTATCCATGCCTTTTATTTTCAATTTTAACTTATCTACCATTAATAAATCATTTAATAACATTCATCTTACTAAAATTATGTAATCACTCAATTGATACCAATTGTAACACCCAAAACCCACACATCAAGAATATGATGTGAATTTCTACCTAAAAAATTATTAATCTAATACCAAAATGTTCATCCATAATTACAATATAACCAATAAATTTGGGGTAACATACATTATAAGAACCCTTTATGTTTTTAGTTTTTGTAATTTATGATGAACATGTAACATACAAATCACAGGCAGATCTCATAAAGTGTAAAATCTTAAAATATATATGAATCTATTTATTATTTTGTAAACGTTCATTTTCACCAAAAAAATCACTCCATTATTTAATTTTCACATATTAAAGGTTTAATTAATTTGTTCATAATCATGGGAATTATATAAATAATAAGGGATGACATCAAATGTTCAGATTGTAAAAAAACTAATGATAAAAATATTACATATAAATTGATCATATGTTGAACATATATAATATAGTTTGAATATTTAATTGATCTAATTCTAAATGAAAATTCAAAATTTATTGTTGGTAAATATATTAAAAATTAGTTTGAGGATGAAAATAAATTTTTCATTAGTAACAATATGAATAATTCTTAATAGATAATTAAATTCACTAATTCCTTAAATCATGATCATACTATCAAGAACTTGTTTTAGAATTTATTTTTTTCTTGGTTGGCATAAAAAATAAAAAATTTATTTTTTTCTCAGGAGATTTATTAATTATTATATTGGATATTTTTTTCCCAACATTCGCAAACAATGTTTACTTCATTTTTCATATTTAATAATGATTAAAATATATAATACAAAATCAATAGTACCTAATAATTAAGAAAATTCTATATTGGGATAAATGCAATTTGGATTTATGAAATTTTTTCAATCCTTAAAGAGAATAGATTTTTATGTACATACCACTAAAAATGGAATATAAGAAAATGGGTATGTATTATGTAAATAATATCCCTAATAAATATATGTTTTTAATATGGGTAAAAAAACATCAATCAGTGGACGGTAACATTGGGTGATGATGTTGGAATGGAATTTGAATGGATAATGTAATTCATGTAAAAAATGGATGACTATGAAATGAAAAAGAAGTAATGTATTTTCAAAAACAATGATCCATAAAAAAATATTATGGGATTATTTAGATGTACATCCATTGCATGTATAGTCCCTAAAAAAGGACAACCTATGTTGAATATAAATCTTTTCTCAATGAAACAGTAACTAAATTCATAAACCATTATAATAAGAGTAATGTATGAATCAAAATACCATGATATGGATACCATTAAATAGAAATACAAATAAATGAAATTTTTTCATTATAATATATGGTAATATTTTTGGATGTGGAAATGATAATAGTATGTGTTGTTCAATATCAATATTATCTGATAGAATTAAATATATGGAAAAATAACTCTTTTGGCATTATATGAATTTGAATAAAAAAGAAGAAGGATATAATTTGATATGATAAATTAAATACCATGGTTAATTATATGAACATGATAAAAATATTATTTGGGAATAAGAAATACCATCAAAATGAAAACACAGTTTATAATTAGAAATATATCCCTTGTTGTGAAAATAGAAACAATATAAACATTATGCATTGTGTATAATCTAAATCATAACCCATGAATGATGAATATATTGAAAATAAATATAAAATAAGATAGAATATATTTTAACTTATGATATAGAAAATATGAAATATTTACACCATATAATGGTAAATTGGTGAAAAAATTAATATTGTATCAAAAAATATGAATTTAGAAAATGAATCCCTTTTGTGTAAAATCATCTATGTGGTAAGAATAATCTTGTAATTATATTATAATAAAGAATTATAGAACCCTATATTTGATTAAAAAATGAATTATTATTATTCATTTGGTATAGAAAATAAATATTAGAAAATTATAGTTCTATAAGATATTTTGTAACTTAATGGATAAAAACTAAGATAGCACAAACCATTACACTAATTATAGTAAGAAATTAATTTTCTCTATCCACTTGTATAATTTATTCAATAAATTTCACATTTATGATACATTTTTATTGGAAGATATTTTTAAAATTTTAAATTGTAATTTTTTGATCTGACTATATAAAATTAGTTTTTATATTTTTTTATTTAGGGTGAAGGAATGTTGATCGTTTTGAAAGAATGTTAAAATAGCAGTGTTCATTTAATTCATATAAAGTAATTCAACATTCCAAGATCCTAAAATGTAATATAATTGATAATTACTTATAATTTTATATTTTCATTCTATTCTAGTTTAGGTTATAGTCATTGAAGGTGAAATTAGTGATGGGATTGTTTCAATGACTTAGCCTTAATGAACATCAATATCATATCTATTGAATTCTATACCACTACTAAATATACAAAACTAGGAAAAATTAAATATTTACATATTTATATTATATGTTACAATCAATAAAATTCCCATATTCATCCATGATGAAAATTGTAAATATATTTTCTAGTTGGTTTTCAAACATGTCAAAATAAGATCATAAAGTAATTACTATATGATTATGAATTGATTTTGTTGAAATATCATAATAAAATAAGTGTAATTTCCCAATATATTGTTAATTATTATTACATATAAAAAAATTAAATAATTATATAATGAAGAGAACCAATATATACGTTTTTTATAATACAATGAAATCATATTTTCCTCTAAGAATGATCTTTATTATGGTTGCAATTAACACATTTGTTTATTGTTCATATTGTTAGTAGCTTGTAAGAATTTTCATAAAAAATAGAAAAAACATTATAAATTTATTAATTATCCATTAAAATCATTATCATTAATATAAATGAATTGAGTTTATGAAAATAAAAATATATAAATCATATAATTGAGGTTGTAGTGTGCACATACGTAAAGATAAGGATTTTCATTCCCTAGAATAAGAGAAAATTATAACATGTTTTTTCATTTATGAATAGAAATATTATGATTAATATAATATTTATTTATTATAAAAAACATTATTAAAATCCATTTAAAATGTTAAGGAAAAATGATACATTAATATTTTTGGATGCGTTTATCAGCACACACAGATGAATATTGTTCTTGTTTTCTATAATAAAAATGTGTAAATAAGTAAAAAGTTAATAAAAAATCATAATCAAAATTATTATATAAAATATTCTAACTTATAAATATAATATATATATATATATAATAACTATAGAAAAAAAATTGTAAAAAAGAAAACAAACAGTTGGGAATTTGTCTTTCAATTGGAGTGCTTAATATGAAGGGAGTGATATGGATAATATCATGTACCTAGAAGAATAGTATGGTGAATTTAGATTATATTGGCAGGAATTATGATTTATATTTATATGTGATCAAAAATAATTAGTTGTATTTAATGGTTCAATATAGTAACAAATTATAGGTGGTGATACGGCCCTTTCAATAATTATTTTATCTTAAAATAATGCTGAAACTTTTATAGATGTAAAAAAGTATACAAAATTGGGTGATAGTGGATATAGAATTGAAATAAAGCTATTTATTCCTTAATCATTCATTTTAACAAATATTTTAAATAATTTTTGTGTCCATAACTCTTTGAATTATGATTTTTACTTTTCTGTTTTACTATGTTAAAATTTATTCCCATTTGTAATTTATTTTATATTAATAATAACAAAATCAATCATATTAAATAATTTTGTAATAAAAATTTAGAATATGGAACACATTTTATTGTATAATTTATTTGAGAATGAAACATCAATTTTAACATTAAATCGTATTACCTGTAAAAACCCATCATTATATAATATCTATCTCTATGATTAATATAAATGAGGAAGATAAAATGAAAAAATTCATTTTTTATCAACATAAAAAATTATTTATTATTTTAAAAATAAAATTTATGTGGATTTAAAATATATATATATATATATTTTACTGAAAATGGCACAACCGGGTTATAATCATTCATTTCCTTCTAGATGGGGACATGTTCATGGGAATATTTTCAGGATTCGGGTGTGATAGATTTTATATTTTGGGTAATTATCTTATATTATCAGAATATATTCCCCCTAGGTTTCCCTAGTGCCCCCACGAATATTTGGGAAAACATCAATTTCTCAGTGGATAGAACTGGGAGCACAGTTTGGACGCTTAGTTTACTAAACAATGCTTCCAGATAGTTCACAATGACCAACACATTAATTTTTTATGTAATTCCAATTTTTTATTTCCTAACATAACCCATGTGGTCCCATGTTTTCCCCCCATTAAATTATTACATCCATTTAAGACTCCCAAGCCCCCCCAAGATCATTTGTATCCTTATTTTGAAAGGGTTTCTGGTTGGGGATCTTCAATTTTTCTTCATGTAACTAAATACTTTCTTTATTTGGCCCATTTCATTAGTGTTTCGTACCTCTACCTTGACATTCCAAATGTCCAGAAACTAGGGTTTCATACCTCATGTTTTTTTTTGAGATTGTTGTTTTAATATTATTTGTTGGGGTTCGTTATGTTTCCCGTGTGGTTCCTTGATAATGTGTTTGATGTTTCAAACAAATATTTTGGATTTTGGCATCTATGATAGGTGAATCCTTGTGTAATAATTATTTTATGAGTTATAATTCCTTGTATTACTGGATTACGACTTTCTAAATATTATTTTTGTGGTTTGAAATCAATATTTGAGGTAATTGGTTAAGAATTTATTTTTAATGATTAATTTTTTCATGAAAATCTTCATTTATCATGTGTAACTCAGGTGGTATCATTTGAGGTCATATTATAACAAATGAAAGTAGTATATTAATATTTTTTATTGCTGAATATTTAGTATTGGTTTGGTATTGGTTTGAATTTCAACATTAAATTGTGTTTTTAAATAGATTTTGTGTGAAAAACCGTGTTATACTACTTGGAGTTGTATTATAAAAATCACCAATGGTTTATTAATTTAACAAAATTGTAAAAAAAGATGTTTTGATACTGTTTTTTGTTAGAGTATGTTCGTAAAATGGTGTTTTAGAAGGGAATGAGATGATTTTTGATGTAAAACATTTAGATAATGTTTAATAAATGGTTCGAACGATTTATTAAATTGTGAGAAAGGTATGAGAAAATTTTTTGGGTTATTTCGGAGTGAGTATGGTGTAAAAATGAATTTGATGGTGAATAATGAGTTCTGTGACATGATGGTGGGCTGTTTAGTGTGCCTATAATTAGTAGATGTAATTGTTATGTTCAATTGGTATTTTAAAACATGTTGAACTTTATTGAGTACAAAGATGGAAGAATTCATATCGAGGTTGGTGGACTACGACTAATATGCCACTGATCTGTTAGCAGTTTTTTACAAATTTCACTTAGAAACTATGATGATGACAAAAATAACTAAATTATGATAATGTTGGGGACCACTAAGTCATTGGGGTTTCCCCTCATAGTGTACCATTCATGATAATTTTATGAATTATGGATTCGTTTACACTGACATATAACGTTTCTAGATCCCCACCACTAGCTACTACCTAGGATAGTTCCCATAACTAGTTCCAATTTGTTATATTGTACATACTATCTAGATATCGTTTTTTTTAATTCAGTTTCATGTGTGTTTTATTTAAATATTCACATTCTTCAATGATTCCCTCATGAATATGGATTTAATTTAATTTAGAACCTTTTAGAAAATTGTTCAATAATTTCTTTATTATGAAAACATGTAAACCATTTGGAATAAAAAGGTTTTCACATTAAATCATTTTGGTTGGAATCGTAACTATTTTAGGATCACACCCCACTGACTCTCTTAGGTGTAAGTTAACTTCGTATTTTTTTTGTAGGTTTGGGTAAATATTTTTTAGTGACGTTTGTTGTGGTTACTAGTGTCTATTCTAGGTACGATGTTATGGAGATAGCTTTATGGAGATGAACAATTTCTATGTGTTGGTTATTGGGTTGTTATTTTTGGATTTCATCTATTGTGGTAGACTTTGAACTTCATATAATCTTATGTGCATCAATTCTGAATTTTATTAATTTCATGTTTGGATTAAATTTTTGATTCAGTTTATATTTGGACGTTGGTTTTGTAATTATTCTAATCTCTAGTTAATCAATTGCAAAAACTTATTTATGAAACTCTTGAAGTAGTGAGGTCCCATGGGGATAGGGAACACCCATTAGGTCTTTCCAAGAATTGGTTTGCGTGCCAGTTGGGATGGAGACGAGATATGGATCCTGACAAAACCCATATGGAATTCCTTATCTCCACCGGCTGGCACAAGTGTTGTGGTGTCATAAATACTAGTTTGTGATTGATTAACCCAATTTTTGATGCTTTAAACAACCCAAAACATTATATTAACGAAATCATAAATTTAATCCAAACAATCCTTTAGTAAAATTTATAATTTATGTATATATTTTCATATAATGTACATAGACTACCATAAGGGATGGATTCCACAATTAACATACCACTTACCACCTCATGACAATTGGGCATCGCCCTCAAGAAATCTCCCTAACACCATCACAAGAAGGACAACTAGTAACCCAAACCAATAGTTGTAAACAAATTACCAAAACCTGTGAAAAAAAATAGCAATTATACAAAAACGCAAGGGTGTATGTAGAGTATGATCGAAATCCTAGAAATATAAAACCCAAAATATTCTAGGATATAAACATTTAAAGATAAAAATCGTTCAAATTTTAATAAACAAAAAATTTAAAACAATTTTTATAATGGTGAAAGTTAAAAAGAATATAATTTTCAAGATGGAAACAATGATGAAGTTAATTTTTAATAAAAAACACATATGATACATAATTTTTCAAAAAAACACAACATTTTTCGACTTTATTTACATTATATCCTATGAGAACTAGTCATGGGAAGACCTCTAGTCACTATCTAGTTGTGGGGCTCAATGAAAATCCGTTCTCATGGTAAATGAATCCATTATAAATAAAATTATCATGAATGAGCCACCAGGTGGGATTAACCCAATGGCCTAGTAGTCCTTGACATCATCATATTATAGTTATTTGTTTCTTATTCAAACATTGTATATGAAACTGGGACAGAAATGCTAACGAATCACAAGTATACTGGTCCAAGTCAACCCACCCAAATAGTCAGGTTTTCCCCTCTGATCTCAATCAAGATCCACAAGTTAGAAAATAGTAATTTCTCAAAAAAATTCAATTTTCAAATTATTCCCAAACCAAAAATCCAACTAACATGTAACATAATTCCCTTTTCTACTTCAAACTCATTTTAACACCATACACACACAAAAACAACCAACTAAATTGTCTCCCTCATGTCTCAAAATTTAATAAATCATTCCAACAATTAATAAGTCATTCTCAAAACATTTAAAATCAAAAATCATCACATTATATTCCAAAACACGTTTTTCATAATATAAACACATCTAAATATTAGCTAAAAATCTTCTTTATCACTTTTTGTAACTAAATTAACCATTTGAGATTTTCATACAACAACACCGAGCATTATAACATGAGTTTTTCCAAAAATTCCATTCGAAACCCCCATTAATGGAAAAATTCAAATTAATCCCAAACCAAAACTGAATTTAAAAACCTATAAAAATTTAATAACCAAATTTCATATGTTATGAAATGGACTAAAATGAAACAACCTGAGTTACAAATGAAATACTAAAATTTTCAAGAAAAAATGAAGTTATAAAAATAAATGCATAACAAATTCCATCATAAAAATTCACCACACAAAAAATGTGAGGAAAATGATAAAAAAGTAAACCAATCATATCAAACACATCATATAATTATTTCACATGGAATCACATTCCGTAGATTCTATAATCCGAAATCATTATGAGAAATTCAACTGCACCACTATCGCACCACATAGAAAATAAAATGAAACATAATCACGAAGATTGAATGAGAAAACTCAAAAATAAACCCAAGGTACAGTTCCCTTATTTGTAGAGATTTAAAACAACAACAATGAAGGATAAAACCATAATTAAATGGAAAATAAAATGATGGAATTCACTTACATAAAGCAATAATTATGTTCCACCACCATAAACCCCTTCAACATTAGGTCAAAAAGATATTGGGGAGCTTGGTAACCATTTATGGTTGTAATGATTGAATCAGAGAATAGTGGGGGCACTAGGGTTAGGACCATAATGGAAATTATGAATTAAATAAAAAAAATTAATATTATATATACAATGCTTAGTTCTACTACATGGTTTAGTAAACTATGTGGAAAAACCATGTGCCCAGTCCAAGCCAATCAAAAATTTATTTTTTGATGTGTTGTGTTTTCATTTAATGGAGAAGGAGGTTGTTGTTGATCATTTGGGGTATTATGCTTAAACAAACGAATGTTTTTTCCTAGGAATTACTAAAAATAATTTCCCTGAATGAAGGTGTATGTCTATTGTTATTTATTCTATTTTTTCTTGTTTGGGGTTAAAGGGTTAATGTGTCAGAATCATCAAGGCTTTTGTCTTAGTGATGGTTTTATTTTAAGAAAGGATTGATCCTATGTTCGTTGTATCGAAGTGGATTTTTCTGAGAATTGACACACTTTTTATGGAATCTGATGAAAAATTTACATTGGTGGGGAGGGGGGTTAGCACCTTAATACAACACCGGAGATGCTTCAATCATCTGAGTTGTAGCCATAAGTCCTAGAGTGAAGCTATATCCTAGTTAAGAAACCCTAATTTTATGAAATCATGGTTTAATTTTTTTTCATTGGTGTGAGAGGTGGAAACAAGTTGAAGTTTCTATGAGGTTGTTTTGTTTCATGGGGTTTTTTGTGGTGGTAAGTGATTTGGGGATCCTGTATCTCATGGTTAAGATTGGAGTTTATGGAGGAGTCCCTAATTGATTATAGAGAAAATTTGGTTAATATTGTTTACTCAAAATCTAGTCCTTGAACCCCTACGTGTGAAACTCTTTATATGGGTTTTCAAGTATGAATAATCACATATGATCTTTTTTATCATAGTTCTGGATGGACTCATCTGAGGAAAGGGATGTTTGTGGGAGTGGTGAACCATGCAATGTCTCAGCTGGTTTTAATTTTTGTTTATTGGGCCTCTTGTGGTGGGATAATGAGTTGTGTATGGAGCACCCATGTTAGACCATGTTAGGATTCATTGGATGTCCCGTTTTAGTGGGTTAAAATGGATGGTTCCTAGGATGGGGAGACCCACCAGGGGGTCTAATCTATGGTCTATTGAAATAATTATAATGTTATTCTTCCTCTTTTGTTGGGTAATTTGTTACGACCTCCCCCTATTGGTGTTCTCGTTTAGTCTCACGTGTTAGTTTGTTATTATATTGGGGAGTCAGTTTGGATCTCCACATACTAGTTACTTGATTTTGTCCACGGTGTTCACTTCATTGTTTGTCATCTCATTCTGAACTATCTAACCACCAACCTTGTTTGGTGGTTAAAATTTGAGATTGGATTATTCCCAACAGTTTTATTGATCTAAGGATGTGGTGACCTATTTCAAATTGATTTTCAGTTTCACATAAATTACGTGAACTTAAACATGTAGTGGTTAATGTATTTTGTCCTAGGATATGAGAAATTTTGATTGTACATTTCATGAATGTGGTGTATTCTGTTTGTGAGATTATCATTCCAGTTATTTGATCAAATGGAGGTTTTTTTATTTGGGGGGTGGGTGACACTTAGTGGGATTTTGTCTTTGTCTCTCAAGTTAGCACATAACACCCTTTTCTTGATGGTAGTATTTCTGTTTTATTTTCCTTGGGAACCCCCTTTTGAGCTTCGAAATTGTATCTGTTTGCTTATTCATCCATTTTCATGGATTTCTAGGGGAAGAAACTCTTCTTGTGGGGAGAATTGTCACACCTTTCTTATTAACATTCACTTCATTCCGGATCTAGTTAGTTTATTGCATAATTTCATGGGATTTGCGTGTGAATGGTTTGGAATTTTTGGGTTATTATTTATCTTATATTTCTATCCTATATTTCCCCCTAGTGTCTCCCTTGTTCCCTTTTATTTTGGAGGAAATAATCAATGTTATAGTGGACAGAAAACAGAACATATTTCCCCCAAGGTTCTCCCATGGCATTTATGCTATCCCTTCGGGATATGTAAAGCCCTTCAAGTCGTAAAATAGACCAAGATAGGCACCAATTTAGATGCGGACCAGATATGGTTCATGAAATAAATAATAATTAATTAAAAGATAATTCCAAATATATAGTCATATAATGAAAAATATTATTTTCTATCATAAACCGGTAAAAATTCGGGTTATAAAAATAAAATGGTAATTAAAATTTACATTATTACTCATTAAAACATCATTGATAAAAAAAATTATACTTTTTTATTCATGAAAATATATAAGTAAATCCATTAATGTTATCATACCGTAAAAAATATTATTTATCTGTATTAATATAAGAATCAACATTTTCAGAAATAACTGAAAAGTTCATCATTATATAATGTTAACCTGATTAATCGAAGAATAATATTTTATATAGAAATAAAATTAAATTTTTTTTGAGTTTACCATTATTAAAAAACAATGAAATATGACGAAATCAGATTCCATATATAATTATTTTTTATTATAAAATTACCAATTATAATTCTTATTTGAACTCACTTTTGATTTTTTTAATATGTCATTCATTCTTATAAAATATTGTATCCATAGTGTATTTTGTTTCCTAAAATAAAAAAAATAATGTTGACTTTTAATTCATATATTATCCTTAATATATATTTATATACTCTAATTTAAACTATTATGGACTTTGAATTTATTTTTATAATTATATATTATTATACATATAGAACATCATTCAGAAATATAATTTTTTTACCTACCAATTATATAATTTAGTTGTTATGTTTATATGATTTAAAGTGTCTCATTTTTGTTTGGTAGTTTATTAATCACAATCTATATAAAAGAAAATGTTTTAAAGGAAATAAAATATATAATTATTAATATTGTGGTGTTACAATTATTACATTGAAATAATTTATACACCTATAAATGAAAATTCACTGTATGATTTTTCTATTCTAAAATAACATTGAATGGTTTTTAAGAGACATGTCAGAAATAGAAGATGGTGAATGTATTATTAGATTTCAATATGTTGTGGATTTAATAGCTGGAAAATATTATTAAAATTTATTTTTTTCATTAATTATAATATATCTAGTTTGGATTTTATAATAGATTACTAGATATAAACTATAGAGAAATCATTTTGTATAACAAGATGTTCTACATGTTTTTTTTTATGGAGATGATGATCATTATATATAATATGGATTACTTATTTTGTTGTTTGTTATATATGAATACATTAAATATCAATTGAATTTTCCTCTGTTATAAATATATCATGGTACTGATTATATATATTATTCCATGTAAAAATAATTATGATTTTATGGATTGGGGACATGTGATCTAGAGTTTATCAAACACTATTTTGAAAAAAATATATGGGGAAATATATTTCTATGGGGTTCAACACTATATTTCCTAATAAAATTAGAGTACATGATGGTTTTTTTGTGGTGTTCAAATGATTTAAGGATCTAAACCCACTGAGACCTTGATATTTTATTCAACAAAATATATTAAATTCACCAACATATATTTTCATTCTCAAATCTGACAACTATGTTATATCAGGTCCATCTCCCCAATGTGAGATACATCCAACTAGGTGTGAATATATATGATCAATTATACATATACAATAACAAATATATGAAAGGAATATAATTATTAAAAATAACCGATACATATATAATCAAAAATATAAAATATTTAAATAAAATTATAAGAATTATATGAAAAAGATAAATACATAAACTATCAACCTAAAAAATGAATCTTTTTTAAAAGCAAAGTAATAAAATTTTGAAGGTTCCCCAACTAGGAAAATATAATATTACTATTATAATGATAAAATTATAAAATAAGGAACCAAATAAATTAAATAATAATTTTTCCATACTAATGCTTCATTTTCAAAATTTTAATAACATTACTCCATCCAGGTCACCTGTACAACTCCTTTTTGGACCAACATACTAAATATAATTGATTACATATCCAAAGTTGTTAAAATTTATGGCGTCTATTTATAATTATGGACAGAAGAAAAAATGGGATAATTAATATTTTAAAAAAATTATCATTTGAGTTTATATATGACAAAATAAAAAAATTTGTACAATTCAACATGTATGATATCAATTAATATCATAATGATTTAGTAAGGAAACCATAACAGTTAAACTATTTTATTTTTCTAGTTCTTGTGATCTATGTTTTCCATATAAAATAATTGTGGATATAGTTCTTTAATATCCATGACTGTCTAACAATTCATATATTATTGATAAAAACATGGTTGTTATGTTAGTAAAATAGTTTGATGTAACAGAATAAAAAAACTTATTAATGCCTAAGGATCTAGTTAGTTAATCCATTTGGTGAAATAGAAGGATACTGATTGGTACAATTTTTTCTAACTATTTTTTTAATATATTGTATTAGATAAAATATTTATATACTTCCATGGGTTACAAATGATTTAAGAATTATGAAAAATAGAATTTTATTTATATGGTTTCCAATGCTCTAGAAACTATAACACATAAGAGTAACATAAGGATAACTACATGTTTCATCATAATCTGACAAGTCTATCCTCATGGTAATGTATTATAATAACTTAATTGGGAAACATGATCCAAAAATATTTCCATCAAGTGTTTAAAATAATCCAAGATGTTATGAATAAGTTAACAATTCCATATGTCGATAGTAAAAACATAGGTTGATGTATCATGACAAACTATCATATCATTGTTTCTCAATCGTCATAAAGTGAAAAGAGTCAACACAAAATGAAGGTAAATTTCATCAAATACAATATATTCATTGAAATAACTATATTCTAAAAGTAAATATGATTTTATTTTTTCAACTAAAAACCATAAACCATGTTTTTTTAAATTTTGACCCATCAACCAGGCATAGTATTTATTGAAATATGCATCAAAACAAATATATTTAATAATGGATAACTAATCCCATAAGAAAAAACTCATCATAAAATAGTCTATTCATTTCTTTTATAACAATTAATAGATAATATACATCACCCCACAAGTAGAGGTCTGCATTATTGTTTTTCCTTGGTCTCAAAATAATAAATTTTAGTTAGTATGTAATAATTAAAAAATTAACTCGTTGATGATTGACATTCACATTGAATTACAATATGTTATAACAAGTTTATATGATAACTACTTCATGTATTTATTCTATGATTCATATAATTAATAAATTATTAATGTAACAATTCTAATAGTGATATATTGTCCAATTTTTCAGAATAACTCACTATATTTAAAATAGAACTATAAGGTGTTGTCACTGTTGATGATAAGACCAATAGATTTACCTATGAAAATTTATTTTCTATGACATAATCATAACCATAAGGCCAATACTTAGCATTTTAAGGAATAAATACATATTTATTCATTTGGGGTTAATTTATAACACATGAAAGGTAGACTACCCACCTCAATAAGAAAATACAAAGTGTATATACATTAGTCATTTTTTTTATCCCTTAAATGCATAATCTAGAAAAAACACAATTGAAATATATTTTTGTTATTATTTTGTGGTTGATCATATATTATTTTTTATGATACATAGATATATATTCATCTTATGAGGGCTTAATATCATTTATTTTATTGTATATTGTACATCATGATCATATGTTATTCAACCTATATTATTAGGAATGATCAATCAATATAGGTCATTTTTAGGTGACCCTATCCTGAAATCACATGATCAAATATAACATGAAATGAATCCAATAAAATATTTATTCATATATAAGGGTAGATGTAAATAAATATTAATATAGATCTATTGTCCAAATTCATCATTTTATTAATACTTTTCCACATAAATTTGACAAAATAGTAAAAAATAACAACTTAAATTGTTTTTTAATAAATATTTTTTAGAATATTGAATTAGTGAGTGAAAATTATAAATAATATTATATATTATATCAATAGAATACTACCATTAACATAACATCATTTAAGAATCAAATCTATCACAAACTTGCATCGATGTGGAGAGACTAAATGGAGGAGAATGGTGCAGCAAACCAACCAGGGGTATTCCATGAGATGTGAAATGGGGTGGGGATATATTCTTTTTTTATAAAATTATATATACTGCAAATTTTAAAATATAATCCTTCTACCCAATGAGTTAAATGTAAAATTTATAGATTCTATTCAAAGGCTATCCTGGGTATAATCCACACCAATAATCATCTTCACTGGTTAAACTACATATTTACACTAGTTAATTAGTTGATTATATGAAATTATAAATAATACCACATAATATATCGAGTTCGCTGAATATGTATTTTGGTTAAATAATTTAATCATTAATAGTTATACGTGGTACACTGTCTCTTTTTTCTCTCACATGAAGAACTATTTTTCTTGAAACCCAATAACAACTATAAAAACATACCTTAATTAAAAATATTTTTAAGTAAAATATTAATTAAATTCTAAAAATTTATAACTCACCATATATCAGTTGTATGATAGTGTAATTTCATTTAATTAAACTGGAACAGAAGGATACATTTCCTCACAATGGCTAGATCTTATACCTTCTTGTCCCTGAAAAGTATCTATAAAAATCACTGGACATCCTATACATACATTAGACTCAAATTTTATATCTATTTTTTCATATTGAATATATTAGTTTTCTCCATGAATATATCATGATAATTAGTTTTTTTATAAAATTTGATTATTCAACCATTAATAAAAATAAATCATTACTCGAAATATGCATCCAACATTAATTCATTTTCTATACATAGCTATGGTAGAATAATTTTTTTTAATATGGTAAACATATTTCATTTTAAATAACATGGAAACCACAAACCATTATTCAACTTCCCCATAAAACCATATTCATGACATGTCAAAGAGATATGAAATAGTCACAATAGAAATAATACTAATACCATTAGTCAAATTTTATACTAATTTTTAATAAAAGTAATATAAATGTACCTTAATGTTATATATTAATCCCAAAGTTATGTTTTTTCAACCACACAATTTTAATTATCCAACCCTCATATATGTTTTAAAAAATGAAAAAAAAACACTACGTTTACTATGAATTTAATAAATTAAAGAAATATAAATTTCTATATCCAAAATAAAATAATTTTTAAATGAAAAAAATTTTATGATGATAAAAAATATAGTATTTTCTATATTAGAATCCCACCAAAGCCAAATCCTCACTATCCATCCCTTAATCTATGCTCAAGGATCTGGGGACACAATGTTTCACCATAAGATAACTATCTAATGGCCCTGGTTCTACACTCAATCATACAACAAGTTGCTCATTGATAAGGAATACTAAAAACAAATAAACCAAAAAATATCAACATTAACATGATGTCACATTTCAAAAATGATTGAACAATATATGATATTCCTAAATAAGGTGGATCACCTATAAAATTTTAAGAAAATATTTATCAATCAAACTGATTGAACTATAAATCCTTCACAGATAAGCCATGTCACCACATGATAAAAACAACCTTTTGTTCAATATAATATGATGAAAATCATTCCCCAAAATTAAATAATTGTAGAACAATATGGGGATGCTTCTTTATAAGTCATACATGTCAGGGACTACTATACTAGGTGACAGATACACCATCACAATGATACTGTCTAATAACCTCTAATGTTATTATGATATAAATCTATACAAAATATTTCAATAATATAATGAAACGTATATTTTATTCATATATTATTAAATGAAAACCATTTGGCATTTTTCAGTAAAAATGCTTCGTTATACAGTTACACTAATTTATTTATGTTTTTCTAAATGTAATATATATTTATGTACACATATTCCATAAATAATAACATTATATGGAAATAATAATAGAATTTTGTGGTATACTCCACCATAAAAAAACCGTAATTTTTTATTTTTTTATTTTAATATAAATAAAATTTTAAAAACTATAGTTATATTATCTCATAAAAATTTTGACAAAAATAATACTATTGTCTTCACATCATCCTATACTTTTAAAGAAGAGGTGCTCCACTATTATCCACATTTAGTAATTTATTTAGTTTTTTCAATCCACACATAAATATACTTCAATGTGAAAGTATTAACATGTATAAAATAAAAAATCTACAAAATATTTTAGAATATAGTGATAAATATTTTCCACTAGAATCTATGTAACAATTCACATTAATTTCAAGAAAAAATTAAATAAACCCTGGGTATTCTATTTTAATCCTTATTATTAATTGTTCAATTGATTTAATTTTTATTTCACAAATAGATTATCGTTGTGTCGAATGAATCCAGTATAATTATCCACCATCAATAGTTGATTCACCGTAATTTTTATGAATCAATCATTATACCCAAAAAATAGAGTTTCAAATTAAATACTACAATTCTATGATCTATCAACTAAAACTCAAATAAATAGTTAAAAAGAAAATAATGAACGATTTATTACCTTTAATATAAACCCTCTTCCATCCTCAATAAAATATACCATAATTAGTCCTCAATTAATTGAATTTATCAACGATTCTCATGAGTAAATACTGAATTATTATCATAAATACAAAAAAGAACATATGATACTCACTATATGGAATATATGGAGAGTGAAAAAAATATACCTTATTAAAATTATACATGATAGCCTTATATTACTACTATCCCAACTCATGTTATTGATAATAATATCTCACAATACAAAGACAATCCGCATGAAAGAGTCATCATTATCGAGGACTCTAACTTACCATGGAATACCATGCTCATAGTAGAATATATCTCAGACATATGTTTAGTATTTTTCTTTATTCCCATGTATTATAACAATTAAAAGCACACTGTCAGATAATGTTATATCCCAATAAAATTAATAATATACTTATATTAGTGCAGTTTATTGATAAAATAATTTTTAATTAGTTTTATATTTTTTACAAACCCAACTCTATTTATAATCACAATATGCATAAAGATTTTAATTATCATTTAAATTAATCATTACACTCATAAAAAATCCTTTAATAACCCATTATCTTTTCACAAAAAATCATGAACATCTATAGTTAGTCTACATGACTAGTATTATTATTTATTGCAATGATTTTTCACCCTAATATAGGATTATTCAATGAATATGTTTTACAATTTCACATGTTGTGTTAGTTTTACACAACATTCTCCTAAAAATATTGGGAAATTTACCATTGTGAATTGGTTTCACTCCCAATTTAAATAAAAATAGTGGGAAATGTACCATGGTTAATTATAGTAAATAAAAATTCCAATTTTAAAATTTTATAAAGTCGCATGATATAATAAGTTCACTTGTTAATCAATAACATATCCTCTCAGGTTATATAAATCTTAAACAAATGCATTAGAGAGATGTGAATTTCAGGTCCCACCTATCAGATAACATGTTTTTCATGGTCTATCAATCAAATAAATTTTTGAGATACCTAATGTGATTGAATAATTACTTATTAAAATATAGGTATATATAATATTGTTCTCGATATTATATTAATTAAAAAAACATATATGTCCCACATATGGAAAGTAAACCTCATATAAATCAATGTCATAGTCAAACCCATGAGAATAAAATTTGATTCTTAATTCATATAAAAGGTATTCCTAAAGGGTAAATAATAAGGATTTGAAAAGTGATGATGAAATAAATTTTTTTTGGACAATAATAATTGAAAAGTTACATAAGACTTAAAAAAGGTATCTAAATTTAAAAAATTCATAATAATATCTTGATGTTGAATGTATAAAATTGAACATGTATTATGATTAAATATATATAATTAATGTGTGGATTTACATAAATAAATAGATTAATATTTTTTATAAATGTATTATTCAACTGTGATTTTTTTAAATAAAAAATATGGTTGTCAAATGATATTCCCAAGTTATTTTTTTAAGTGACACTTGTCAAAAGTAAATAAACTAAAATGATTCCTTATGTATGGCTTTCAAAATGGGGGGGATTTTTAAGTTAAGATAAAAACATGTATAACTCGAAAATATAAATATTTATAGAAATTTATTTTGAAATTAAATAAATCCATTTAAATATTTTCTATTTTATGTAACATCATGTATATATTTAATTACACAAAAAAATATACAAAATATAAAAAACTATTAAAATTTTATTATTTAACATAATGGTAAATAAAAAAACGTATAATGTAATTTATTAATATAGTTAACTAAATTTTGAAAATATATGGTTAAAAAATTACATAAAATGAATATTATACTGAACAAAAAATTATAATTTCAGAAAATGAATAAAAAATATTTATTTCTAAAACATATTTTTTTAAAAATTATAGTATCACCTTAGTAAATTTAAATAAAAATTCAACAAATTATTGAAAATAAATATATTTATTATATAACCCAAAAATTGACATTCTTTTTATTTTGTTTCTATACAACCGATTTGAATAAATAGCATTTTCCCCATAATAATTTTAATTTTCTGAAAATATGTTGTGAATCAATTTTCACTCATTAATTAAAACAAATTCGGACATATAGAAAATTTATTTGATAAAATAATGTTAATTATTGAAATCATTATCACAATAAAATTTTTGGGTTATTTTCTAGGAGTTTTTTGATAAGATATATTTTTAAATGAATAGTGCTAATACTAGTTTTTGTTAAGAATATTCATATATTTTTATGCATTTAAATACATAAAAATATTATAAAATAGGTCATAAAATTAATAAAAGAAAAAATTAATTCTAATAATTCAATTTAACTCATTAAGATCATTTTAATATTTTATTTGCATATAAAAAATGATTGAACTTTTTATCATTATCACATTGAAACATTATTTTCAAGTAGTGTCTGTGGAATTAATTTTTGAAAAAAAACCCATATGTTAATGTTGCATGGATAAACAAATCAAATATTTTAAATGAAGAAAAATATTTTATAAAATATTCTTCATAATTTTTTATAATAATAAATTGTATAAATAGTAAAATTTATTTACCATATTTATGGAAAACATTGCTTCATTAGGGGTTAAACTAAAAAGATAAGTATTAAAAATCAACCACATCATGTCCTAAACCAATTTTGGACTTATTTTTAAAATATAACTTCGATTTTATATAATTGAACTTTTTATCCCCTTGTGGTATGTGAAAAGTGGTTCTATGACTTTATTATTTAAAATATAGTAACTGTTCCACTCAAATAACATATAAAAGGACACCCCTTAATATTCACTAACCAATTCCAAAACAATAAAAAAAATTAATATGTCATACACATTCAAATCCTTAATTCATTAATATAATTTTTTAATTTTTATTCAGGACATAAATCCAATGCATTATATCTTTTGGTAATATAAAATGATGATATCTAAAAAAGAGTTTACATCCCTAATCAATCATTTTTTTACATTTATTCATCAACCTCATTCGATTTTTAATAAAACACGATGATATATCATTATAATTATATTAGACATATTTCTATGGTGTTATGTTATTGTAATATCTTAAATAGTTATCCTCTATCATCGAATAATTTCACAAATCATCATTCTTGAATACAGAATATAACCACCCCACGAATTAATGTTATTAAATTTTCATCACCACCTTTAAGGGTTGGATATAATGATAACACCATCTTTATCTTATGTTACACACATAACCAAATTTAAATGAATCATGAACTAAAATAAAAATTTTATTATTTAATATGATTGATATCTTAAATATGATTGAGTAATGGTTATCCATTGCATTAAATAAATTTTGAAAACATATGGTTTACACATTAATATAAAATGTTATTTGTATGACCAATTAATTTTAATTAAAAATAATAACTGTTTGAAAATATTGAAATCCATTTTATGGAAAACAATTTTTCCAAAAAGCATCTTTTACATAATTAAAAAAAATTAAATTATTTTATAAAAATTTGTATATTTTATATAATCAGAAATCAGTTTCACTGTTATCTTCTTTTTATATATATTATAAATCAGAATAAATCAATTTTTCATTTAAAATTGATATTTTCCATAAAATATGTTTTTTTTGTATTAGTTATCATATGTTAAAACTAATTTTTTATACAATGAGAAAATTATTTCAGAAAATAATGTCTATTTTTTGAATAATAATGTCTAAATTTTCTCAGAGATAATTTTTGTGACATTACATAGAAAATTAAATTTTTTGTGATTAAAGAAATACTAATTTTTATTAAAATATGTCATTAAATTTATAAAATTTATTGACCTATAAATTCAGTTATTATTGTTAAAAGAGAAAATTTATTTCAATTGTACATCTTTGAAAATAATTTATGTCATTGGATTAAATTTTTATATAATTTTGATATAACAACTTTTCAAAATTTTGATCATTCTCTCAATGAAAACCCAACTTCCCATCCCATATTAAAGATTATTTTTTAATATATATAATTGAAATTTGAAAAAAAAAATTCAATATTTGGATGCAAAAATTTTTATATTATTTAATATGGTAAACATAATATTTGACCATAAATAACTGTAAAAATGCTATAAATCATTTACTACAACTAAAGTTAAAATGAGTTTACCATGGGTTAAAACGAAAAGATAATTATTCAAAATGACCAAAAAAATTATAAATCAAACTGGAAGTATATTTAGGAAATATATCTTATATTTCATAAAATGAACAATTTTTTAGCCTTGAGTGATGTGGATAGTTGTAACACATTTTACATTTTAAAAATACATGTCTTCCACTCACCTATTTTATAAATGGGAACCCCCTCTCTCCACCTCTTGAGACATAAATAACCCTATTGACAATCCACCACATTCCCATTTAACATCCTTACATATTTCATATAATCCATTATACTTTATTTTTTGTAGTAAATCAATGATAAGAATATTTTTTTGAGAAAAAATAGATGTTTTCCAAAGAAGAGGTAGTATGCCTAATCAATTATGTTTTTTATAATTATTTCCTTGACTCCTTAAATTAAATTTAAATTTTATTAATTAATAACATCAATATCATCCATATACTGATATTTGATATTATTAGTTTATAACCATAATATTTCTCCCCTTTAATAAAATTGGTCACTAAATCATCATTCATATCAATGGTGTAATATCGCCTCACTAAATATGTTACATATTTTCTATACCATCATTTATGGTGTTATTTAATGGTATATTTATAATTTATATTTTAGTAAAATGATATTATTATTCTAATTGTATCATTATTTCACATGATCATTCTAACATAAAATTCTATTTGAATAAAATAATTTAATTCACGTGTACAAATAACTACCACCTCATGGGGTGATTTTATTTTTCCAAAATATACATTGAAGGTAATAAATATGGTTTGAATAAAATTATGTTATATATATATATATATGGAAAATAAGTCAATTTATTTCATAGATCACACTCCGGATATGTAAAATATGATAATATTATAATAGAACAGTTTATTATTATTTATGGAAGGATATATTTTGGTTAAATGTGTTGGAGTCAGACTCTCTGCCTTCTATTTTACTAGAAATAATTGTTCATTCTTCATCACATTAATATAATATATAAATAAATCATCACTAATAATCAAGATACAATGGTTCATTTATTTCTTTGGGATATTATAAATGGAATCCCACCACATAGGACCAAACAATGTCGTAGATTTAGTAAACAAGATATATACTCGAAAAACAAAATATAATTGAAGATATAAATATTAAAATTATAATTATTTTAAGAATACCATTATTCCACTAGATATCTATTCATTTCAATCATGATATAAATTTTAGTTTCTTTTGGAAAATATAACATATGGAAAGGGTGTGCATATATGATCATTAAGGGTAGGAGTAAAATCGATTATATCATAAATAAAAAAGAATAAGCATTATGTTAATGTGAATATGAAAAACATAATCCATTTTAATATAATCTGGAGAATAATATGGATTAAATAAACGATAATCAAATAATGACAGATAAATAATCATTGGGATATTTAATTAATAGAATATTATCCCAGAATATCAAGAACTAATCATATTAATAGGGAACACATAATAATGGACTTCGTAAACATATAGTCAAAGAATTAAACACGACATAATACAGAAATGGGTATGGACTAAGAAAATACCTATACTAGTTTTCCTAATGTGACCTACCAATTCAATGAGGGGCTATAGGAGGCCCCTCCATTCACATACGATGTCCAATGCATTCATCTTATAAAATGAGTAATATATAAAAATCATATAGATAAGACTGTACATAATGTTTCCCAATCAGTAAACATCATCACAATTTTTTTGAGTATTATTGTGAATAATATCAAACTATAACTTCAATAGTCATTGTGATCATAAAACATTTAATACAAAATGTTATTTTATATCATAATTGATCAAATTAAATGATGAATAATGTTCAAAAAATTAAGTTAAAATAGATGAAAGCACACAAATAAAATAAAGAAATATCATCTTCGATAATTTTATGAAACACTTTTCTCATGGTTGTAAAAATATTATTAAATTATAAAAACTATAATATTTATGATTTCATAAATGATACCCTTATAACTTTTTACCATTCGTTTATTAATAATATTTTTTTTCATTTCATTATTTTTGATATTAATTTCCCTATTTTCCTTTGATTTTTTGGTCTTAAAATACCAAGTTCTATTCCATATGGAAGAGATCGAATACCCTAAAAATATATTAAGGTCATAAATATAATTTTTATCCATTAAATCTATTATGATTATCATTATTTAACGTTTGAAAAATAAAAGAACTATATCGCATGATGGGGATGGTAGGCAGTGTATAATAATGAGGGACGATATCATTCCTTTAATAGTGAATGGTTTAAGAAGATTATGGAATATTAAATATAAAATAATACTGAATATATATACACATTAGCTACACCATTATACCCACTCATGTAAGGTTTTAATGGAAAACAAATTAACCATTGCAAATAGATAGTAACTCATATGTATACACATTTGGTGATTAAATTTTTCATATGATGAATAAAAGGGGGAATATGGAGGTATCATAATGTTAATAACATAATATTTTATACTTTATATTGTACTTATTAATTTATAATGAAGAAAACACATGTATAGAATGTATAAGGGGACATGAATTTGAAAGAATTTGTAAAAATGATCACATATTTTTTGGAATACTTCCTATACATCACAACCAAATGGATCTAGGGATGGTCTTTTTTGAATATAAGGGTGTATATAACATGTATACTGATTGTGGGATGTAAAATTAGAATGGTTTTGTCTAGAATTATTTCAAAATATAATGCGAGTATGTGAGGTAGGAATTTCCCTTTTATTATTGAAGTGAGAGGCACTTTTGGAGGCCTTCAAAATATTAAATTAATATAAATAAATTTTCAATTAAAAATGGATCTAAAGTGAGTTTATTAAAATAAAATTTTGTTATGTGTATAAATAATACAATGATAACAATTTATGGACATGTTTAGGCCACAATCATACCCCAATCTATTAGCATTAACCCATATTTTTTCCCTTAAACATTTACCGTGACTAAAAGGATTTTTACTCTTTTATGGTCAATATTGCTAAAATAAAATGAAAAAGTAACCAATAATGAATCATGAATTAATAATTAATCATTAATTAAATAAATTTTAGGAATTATATTTTTTTATAAATTTTTAAAAATATAATAAAATATTATTCATTTTAATATAACATTATTAACAATTTAGATATCATTCATTACATTGACTATTAAAAAAAACATTACAAAATTAATTATTTTAACTAGATATTTTATCATATCACTTTCCTGGGTAATTAATCTACAAAATTAGTGAATGAAACCTATTATGTCAAAATTTATTTATTTTAATATTTTTATAATCATTTCTATGATATGCCCACTTATTAAACAATTATCACATCATTATTTTTTCATCCATTAATGTCATTATTTAATTATAAAAAATGAAATATAAATAATCCTTATGAATATAATTATTTTATAATTAAAATTAAAATTTTCTACTAATATATTTTTCAAATAATTACATATTAAATATGAAATGTTTTTAAAAAAAAGAGCATGATATATTAGAATTTTCCTAAAATAAAATTGTATAAAATTAATAAAATTATCCAAGTGTCTCGTAGAAGAAATTAAATACAGAAATGGAATATTTCAGTAAAAGTTATCTCATCAAATAAAAATATGAATTGTTTTTTGGTAATCTTATAAAAATTATAATATTATTTTGAAACTTAGTTACCTGATTTTCCCTTAACTTTGAAAATACACATTTCTAAATACACAATTGAGATTTCCCAAAAACGGTTTTATTAACAAATATTAACTTAATTATTCCAAACATGGAATCAATTTTTTCAAAAATTAAAACAAATAATTTAAAATTTATCCCAATGCATATTTTGAGAAAATTAGTTATTAAAGATAAACATTTCAAAATATCAAAATAATTTTATATCCAAGTTCAATGGTAAATTGATAAAATGACCTAAATTTTATTTAATGTTATGAGTTTTATATAATTTCAATTTGAAAATAATTAAATATATTTTTTAAAAATTATATATTATTAATATAGGATTGATATTTTCAATTAATATTTTGATTTTTTTTCTATATACATCAAAATATGAACACATAAAAAACTAAAAAAAATAAACTAAAAAATTATTATGTTCATACTTCATAAATAAATTATATTTTTTAAAATATAAGAAAACACCTGAATAAAATATTTTTTAAAAAAATTGGGCACTATAAAGGCGGTATAACTGTCTTTAGAAAAATATATACTTAAAATTCATAAAATTGGATTCAATCAAATAAGTTACTATAAAAGAATTGATGGATTTAAAAACATTTTATTTCAAATATAAATTTCACAATGAGGTTAATATTTCTATCCATTTTAATGGCTATGTCATAATAATTTGATTGTTTATTGTAATTGTTGTGACCAATGTTACAATTAGAGAAACTATATTTATTTATGATGATACATAACATAAACTCATTGGGGTTATGTTCTTTAATATTTAAAAACATTTTTCATTAATATTTTCAGGAATAGTACATTCATTAATGATAAGGGTTCATCGTCATTAGGATATCCTCACACACCAATGTTTCTTCTTAAATATTGTTGTTTTTGTGAAGAACCAGTTCTAGTTGAGTTAAATTATACATCATCAATTGTTCTCTAGTGTAAATAATCTTTATTGGGACTTTAGAATAGTAAATATCATGTTCCATTTTTATTACCTAATTGGGGATTAAATTTTCCAGTTCTATGATGTACTTCCTTTGTAATATTATGTGAAACACACTATTGACATTGGAGATACATGGTGGCATTGCGATGTGATGATACCCAATTCCAATTTTTTTGGACTATTTTGAAATTAAGATGTATAATATGATTGTTTTCTATTATTATTGAATCTCTTGACACCCTTCCGTTGGGATACATTGAGATTTATAGGATCACAAACATAAAATTCAAAATCTAGTCATCTATTTTAAGCATAAATCATTTTTCTACATTGAGATGATTTGATAAGGGATTTAAAAACTCATACTTCAACCATAATTTTACTACTTTGAGATGCATTGGTGGCATTACAATGTCTCGTGATATACATGAGGGAAATCACATGATGATTAAGAACTGAAAATTATCTTTGGGATTCCCCTATTTATTATCATAAATTATTAATCAATATATTGGGGTTTAAATAGTTTTTTTGAGTGTTGTTGAGGAAATCTATTCTCCCCATCGGTGAAACCTCACATAACCAAAAAATGATATTATTTTTACATGATAGAATTAACATGGAAAAATAGTTTTATCTTCCATTTCATCCAGAGGGGAAGTACACGTCCTCTTAGACATGTGGAAGAATCTTCAAGTTGGGAGAGTGCTAGGCCTGAGGGATTTATTGTGGCATGAAAAACATGTCGTTGGGGTTATGTGGTGTATTAAGAACCACCTTGGAACATCACATGATATTTATGAAAAAAATTAGATCAATGATTTTTGATACTTTTCTAATACATTCACTTTATTTAATTATGGATTTTTAAGGTCCCACTGGTTGATAAGTCAAGGGAATTAGGGATTCTCATTGGATAGACGCTGTGTGATTTTTTATTTTCTTTGAATCCTTCGAAAGAGCTTAAAATATTTACAAGTGGTAACATGTTATCATCCATAGGTCATGAATAATAAAAGGATTCGTCTTGTGGAATAATAAATATCTCATCATCACATTCCTCTCTGAGAATTATTGCAGGCCTTGAGTTATAGATACTATTTCATCATATTTTTACGGAAGATAACACCCATTTTCTGGTATTCAATCAATTTTGGATTTTATGTTTCTTATTTGGAGGGTTACAAAAAATATAAATAAAAATTATTCTTTAATGGTATAATATTATTTTCTATTATTTATTGAATTCCTTTTGGAAATTGATACTATGTTACTTCATATGTGTCCTACAATATCTTTGAGTGGTTTATTTCATTTTATATCTTTATCATTAATCGATAAAAATACTTAATGGTATAAAAAATATTTAAGATACATTGTTAATTGATAAAATTATGAATAATTTGTAACCATTATAATTTTAGTACAATGAAAATATAAAATCATTATATACATGAAAAACAAATATGATATTTCATGAAAATTAGTGTTATCATGGAATTGATATTAAAATATTAATAAATAGTCATAATTAGATCATATATTGTATATTATAAATTTATATATATGGTATTGGAACATATATATATATATTATACATATATTAATTTTATGAGTTTCTCAAATGATTATAGAGGAAAATGTGTCCCAAGATTTTGGATTCCAAGTCTCTTTTTCTTCTATTAGGAAGAATATACCAATTCAACACTGATTTCATCTATATTGTCCATATACTTCCCATTTTATACTATATATCGTGAATATAATATTTTAGTTGATATTCAATTATTAATTATAGGTTATTCTTTAGTAGGTATTATGATTAAAATTCTTTATGATTTAGTATAGGACTTTTTCCTTAAGTTGATATATTTTAGACATGCATTATGATATGTGCCCATTTTATTTTAAGAAGTGTATATACAACCCATTAAATAATTAATATCATTTTATCAAAAAAATACCTTATTTAATTTAAATATTTTGATAATATTTTATTCTAAATATGATTCAAAATATATTAATGTGGCATTGATTTTTTATTAAAATCTCATTGATTATTATAATTGATTAAGTCTATGATTATAATATGGAAATAATATAATCAGTATATGAATAATTTCATGAAATTTTAAATCATATATTTAATACATGTGAATACATTTTATACCTTAAATATTTTACCTTTATATACTTAATAGTTGAAAATAAATGTTTTATGGAATCACTATTTTATCTCTCAAATCAACCAAAAAATCTATTATTTGTAATGTTTGTTTCCACTTTTTTTCTATAACATTTTTTTATTAAAATTATTTATAAAAATATTTTTTTACAATATTTGGCCTTCATATATTTTTTAGGATGTTTCATGAAATTTTTAAATAATAATCATTAACCATTTTCCAAAATGAGAAATGAATTTTTTTAATATGTAAGGAAGGAACATAATTTATGAAAATCCGGAAAAAATAATTATTTTAAATCTTACATTATGTTTTTCAATGTTTATAATCAAACAAATGGGTTTCCAAAATTATATATCATTGTTTAGATTTTAAAAAATGTTTTCAAATTGGAATTTATACATTCATCCTGAAATGTTATTAATTATTTTAAAATATTATTTTATATTATTCAAAGGTTATATTTAATGAAAATGTCTTTTAATTTTTTTTTATTTTAAATATATAAATTTTTAATTTTTTTAAATGTGAAATTTTTTTATTACTCAAGAAAAGTTCTGACATATTTTGATTATAATTTTCTATATTTGTTTAAATCAAAAAAATTAATAATTTTTACTCTGGATAGGACTAAATGATACCACACTTGTTCATTATGTAGAATTTTGAGGGTTATATTAAAGACATTTTTATGAAACCCAATTATTTTTCTGGGGTTATACTTTTATAAATTGATAAAATAATCATAAAACTAGTTTTCAGGGCTGGGGTTACGATTTTATAGTATGGTTAATGATTTAGGATATTTTGAGACACATAATTATGATTTTAATTATGATACTTTAAGGGGCTATATCTCCCACAAAATCATTGGGTGAAAAAATATATCCCATGAGATAAAAAATGGGAAACTTGTCGATGGTCAGGATCAATAGTGGGAAATATGTGAGTCCTGATTCATAACTGTAATCCATGGTGTCAGGATGTATATTTTGAAACTTGTGAAATTTTTTATTTCAATATGTTGATATTTTTGGTATATCAAAATTTAACATATGTGTTTCTTCTTTATTTTTTATAATACATCATTTTTATGACATTAAAATGTTGTTCATGATTGATTTTTGTATATTTTTCACTCTTGTGGACCTTATATACTTAAATTATGATGTATTATTCTATGATCAATATTTATGATCTATGATATATTTACTATGAAAATAATAACTTCTTTTCATATTAACATGATCTTAATCATATTTTATTAAATTCTATGATAATGATTTATATTTCCTATGATTTCCATTATTTAGAATATAATCGTAAACATTATTATGATTCTTTCCCATAGTTATAAGGAAAGTATTAGTTAAGATCTACCTAATGGTTTTACTATGTGAGAAGGTCATTGTGGGAGATATTGAATATCAAAAAGTGAATTAATTATTTTCATGTCTCCAATGAAACGAATCTATAATTTCCTTCAGCTTGTTTTTATAAATTATATTAAATATGTATAAAAACGATCTAAAATTTAGGACTGAAAAAACTAGGATGTAATTAAATACTAATGAATTTTTATGTAATTTAATAAGGTATTTAATTAAGAGACACATATACAATGAAAAATAAAATATTGTGAAGATGATTTCCATAAAGGGGGTGGGTGTAATAATGAAAAAACATAATCTAATAGTGAATTGGTAGATACAAAAATTAATCATGGGAGGGAACAAATTTTTATAAATATCTTTTAAAACCCCAAATTAAAAAATGTATGGACAATCATAAATTTGAACAATGTATATGGTAATTGTGAATCACAAATGTGATAACCAACAATTAGTAATCAAATTTAAAAGGGTGCCATTAATGAGAATATAAATTTTATTCTGGGAAAAGTAATTATTTAATAGAATTATAATTTTAATAAAAATGTATTAAATGTCAAGAAGGAATTGATCTAAAAGTGTAAGATAATATAAATCCAATGTTTGTATCCTATGATAGAAATAGGTTGGACAAAATGAAATGATAGAATAAACTGAGGGAGAAACATTATAATTAAATAATGGGGACTGAGTTATTAATGTACCTTATATTTTATGGGGGAGGGGAAATAATATCCCACATTAAGGATGATAATTATTGTATGTGATGTTTCAAATAAAAAAATAATTAATTATATCATAAGTAATGATGGAGTATTAACACCAAACAAATAAATAATGTCCCAAATTAAAAATCAATTTTAAATAATGTGTAATTTAGACCAATATCATTATGGATTAATGAAATATATAACAATAATAACATGGATGGGAGCTGAATAGACGAAAATGTTGAAATACAACTCATAAAGTTAAATAATGATATTATATTTCCATTTTTTATTGTTAATATAATTTAATATAATTTAAGTTAATAAAAACATTTCCCGAGGAATTAAATATTAACATAAATCAATTACCCATATATATATTTATTATGAGTATCATCTATATTTTTTTAAGATCATTTTATTTTTATTATATAACATCTCAAGAATAATTTTCATATATGTATATATTAATATTTACTATTTATTGTAGGAATTTATATAATTATTATATAGTTTGTACCTTTTATGATGTATAAACTTAATATGTATCCAATTATTTTGGATGTATTAATGAAAAATATGATATTTTATATATAAGTGAATTTAATAATATAAAAATTACTTAAAAAATTTAATTATTAATATAATATAATAAAATAACTATTTATCTGTACCTAGTAATCATTTGAAGTATTTTATATCATTCTTCTAGTATGTTATTACACCAACAAATACATGAATAGTTTTTATGTATATTTGTGAGTAAGGAAAATGAATTATAAAATTACATTATAATATAAAGATAATAATATCAATTATATAATTTAGAAATAGTGAATTATATTTTATGTGCACTTCTGCACTATTTAAAATCATGATTTAAATGAAATATGTAAATTCATTGAGGCAGTAGTCTCCACAATTGTTGTTTAAAATTTTCATTTCTCATAGATTGATAAGTATAGATAGTATATTAAAATTTTTATTTCTGGATCATATGTATTATATCTTATTTATTCTTCAATACCATAAAAAAATACGGTAATAGGTGTTATAAAAAAAATATTTATCTATTATGCAAGCAGTGGTCATTGCAACGAACTTACAATGATTTTGTTTTTATTTTCATATATAAATGAATATATACTAGATATTTTATTCATAAAAACATTATTGTCAAAATATACATATTTATTTATATATTTATTCGATTGATATATTTTAAGATGAATATTTTGGAGAAATGATTACGCAAACATTAATAGAGAAATTGAATATTTGATCATCATGTAGAGATATTGTTATAAATAAAGTCAGTAATCAATCTAAAACAAAATGAAGGATTATATATAAATAATCTAATTATGTGATATATATTTTTGTAGAGGGTCATGTTAATATATAATAAGAAGTGTAAACATGGTTGTTTAGAAGTGATCCCTTATTATATGTGAAGAAACTGTCTCTTTTGATAATACTCATTACATTTCCATGATATCATTCAAATTATTCATTGAAAACGATAAAAAAATTGAAAAATAATTGTTATTATTATAGGATTGGTGTTATAAATCCAAAAATAATTATTTATATGATTTTTCAAATATTATTTTATGTCATTTTTTAAAGTGGTCTTCATTTTAAAAATTTTATTTTTACCCTTGTAACTTGTTCTTTTATTATGTAATTTATAGTTTATATAAAAAAACATGGTAAGTCGTATTACAAAATTTTATTATTTTGAACATAAATTTTTTCAATTTATAGTATAATTAAATCTAAAATATTATAATGTTTACTTTTAAATTAATATATATAATACATTTACACAATTAATAAAAAAGAAGTTAAACCCTCACGTATTCTTAATCGTATTTACTAGTAAAAACGAATTTAATGAAATTTAATATTATTATATATATTTTTAAATATTAATTTATATTCATAATTTAAATAAGTTTTATTTAATTAAATAGAAAAAAATTACACAATTTAAACAATTAAATTAATTAAAAAAACTAAATAACCATATTTATAGTTCTTAACCATAATATTACTTATATTATATTTATTTATAGGCTGAATTTTATATTTTTAATTATAATGGATATTTTTATGTAAAAACAGTAATTTTTTTCAATATCTATAAGTGGAAAGGTATAATTTTAAAAATATTTTCTTATAATAGTTCTAACTATGAAATATTACATGAGATTCTAAAATGATAAACATGTGTTTTATACGTTCATAGTAGTATCATTTAGTTGAATTTATATTACTGATCAGACATATAATAATTTGTTATAATGGTTTTTGAAAACATTACATTATTATTAAATTATAAAATTGGTCGTTTATAGGAAGAAGATAATATTTTTACTATTCGTCAAAAAAAAACATTTATTTAAGAAAAAAAAATTATATTTTTTACATGATGGATCAAAAAATGATTTTTTTTAAAAAAATTATTTACGTTGATTATAAATTTTTTGAAAAATAAAATTTAAAGTCATAAACTATTATTTAAAAAACCTTACTTTAAATAATACATACTGAAATTCATAATTTCAATAAACATTTAATAAATATAGAATACATAAATAAATATTTTATTTTTTAAAATCCTAATAATTCAAAAATATAAATATTTTTATTAAATAATATTATCTGGAAGGAAAATTTTGAGAATTGTAAAAAACTAATGTATTGTGTAAATTTTTATTAAATAACCTATATATATATATTATTATTATATAATGTAATTCATTTAATGCTATTAATATATTCTAATTAAATTAATATATTTAAACAATTTATACATACTTTAGTTCTGTGTTAGTTTGGTTTTGTGTGTGGAGAAATCTATCAAACTAATTTGACATAATTATGGTAAAACATATATTAAAATATTTTGATGATACATTCTTCTCCTTTAATAAATCATAAACTAACAAATTTTAATTTAATATGAGTTGAGTAATTTACATAGGAAGATCCGAATATACCATTCATTGGTAGTTTATCATGTGTTGTTCTAGGATAAAATGTAATATTTACTTACATGATATTCAATATGATCCTATTTTATAATGAGACAGCTCATTCATAATAGAAACATAATGTGAACTCGACAGATAAAAATAAAAAAAATCCTTCCAAATTCCTTTAATATTATATGTAATCAATTGATTTGATAATTATATGGATAATGGATTCTATATATTAATCAATAAAAAATAGTTGAAATATTAGATGGCGTAAGACATAGACATATGTTGAGTGAACATAAACTATCTAACCCAAAATATTTCTCATTTGAATTTCATTTTATATATTCTCTACGTGATGGTTGATGTTGGTTGTCAACATTAATCATTGGATTGGTGTAGTTCATTTCATTGTGTTCAAATTATTATTAGGTAATGAATAAAATATTTAGTGGATCCCTGCAATGAATATTATTTTTTTCCTTTTATCCTTCTTCCACACTTGACTATTTTTGGCTCAATTCCCTACATTAACAGTGTAAATAATATTCTAGTCCACTTGTGTAAATTTTCATTGGGATTTATCCAATATATTTTTGATGATAAATGGTTAATATTTTTTCCATGTTCTTCTTCATCAACTAATTTCTAGAAATAGTATATGCTTCAAATATTTAGTGGGTTTAGTATTTTGAATATTCTTATATCGTTAAACGTATTTCAACATAGCTCTTTTATATTAATAAAAGTATTTCTCATTCAAGACCCAACACAAATTTGATGATCATTTTGAAAATCACTATATCATATCCCATGATTATTTTGTCTCCTTAAACACTACATCCATAAATTACTATAAAAAAATTGGACAACAGAAGTGGTAAAAAAATTCCATCATAATAGATGTATATAAATAAAAAAAATTTAAATTTAGTATAAATATTTCTAAATTTATAATTTCATTATTTAAGGATTTGATTATTTCATTTCATGATATATTACAATTTTCATACCTATAACATATACATTTTAACCTATATAACTCTTAGATCTAAATATATTATTCATATATCAACCTATATCATTCGTTATTTATCATATTTTACCCAATGTATGTTTATCTTATAATAATGAATGTATTCCATCAATGTAACAAATAATAAATAAATCTTATATAATCTTTATGAAAGTATTAAAACCTAATAAATATCTCATCAGGTTCAATAACCAAATGTTCATTCAATGTTATCCCAATTTTTCATCAAATTTATGATCAATTTTGTAACACCCCAAGATTTCATATTACGTTATTTTTCCAAAGTAATTCAATTACTTGCACTACAAGCAACACCGGGTTCGAGGGCACTACAAGATTACCAAACTAGTTGTTCAAAAGATGTTATGAAAATTATTAACTGAATACTGAACTATATATAATCCTAATAATTTTAGAATCCCTAATATAGGTTTCTTAGTCATAATACCTATATTAGTTAAATGTAATTAATTGGAGTCAGTTTATAATAATTTCAGATATATCAAAATTTTATTAAACTTTTCAGCGTCTTTTACCCTCCTCCTAGGAGAATTTTCTAATTCACATAAAACATAATTTTACTACTTTTTTGATTGGAAATTCAAAAATATGAGAGATGCAGTTCACATCAAGGAGTAAAATGTGGTTCAATAATAAAAAACTAATTTTTTGTGAATAGTAATTTTTTTCCTTTTATTTACCCCATTTAAAAGTAAATACGGTAATTAAGGGGAAAATGATATTATTATTACCCTAACACATATACTAATTCTATTGGATACATATAATTCGACCAAAAAACCATAGGAATAAAATATGAACCTCTTTGTTCCACTTGGATTAGATTAGGACATTTACTATTATTTATTTCAAATAAGAGTTAAAAGAGTTAAAATCAATGGTTAATAAATAATACATTTTTAATATTGGGTTATACATAAGATAAATTTGATTATAAATATTTATTATAAATATAAAATAATTTCCTACGTAATGGAATTTTATTTATAATTTTTTTACATCATATAATTTAATTTATTTATGACACAATGGTGATGCAGTAATTAACTAATTAATGAAATATAAAAATAATTGATATTATAAATATCCAAATAAATGTAATTTGATACTTTTTATGAATTACACAAATTTTATAGGTTAATATGACATATTAGGGTTTCTAAGAGGAATTTTTTTTAATTAATACTGGTGTTATGAATTTAGAAAAAACAAAATACCAAATAGTGTCAAAATTGACATAAAGGAGTTTTTAAAACAAATATTATATTGTTAATTGATATTATATCCCTAACAATCTAAGGTTCATCAAAATGACTTATATAATGATAGTTGTATCAGTAATGAACCACATGGGGTTCTTTTGGAAGTATATAGTATGTTTATTAACCATATTACATAAAAATACAATGAGACTTGGTAAATTTCAAACTATTTAACAGTGTTAAATCTAAAAGATAAATTTAATATAGTGACCCAAACATGTATAAAACCAATTGGTTGAGTGGTTTTCTACCCATACCCACCATAGCCTTTAAAAAATCTATTTCAGAGCAACTAGAAACCAAAAATATTTTATTATAAAATACTATTTATAGCTTTTCCTAAGGTGCCCCTCACCCATCTTATAAAAGGGCACTCCCCATTCTCTCTAATTCACACCTTCAAATCCATTTGGCTCGGATAACCTCTACCCAAATATCCTCTCAACATCCCTCAATTCATTCAAGAGGCCGTCCTTTAGTCATTAAGCCAACTTAAGTATCCTTTTTGATCAAATCAAAAGGAAGTACCTAAAGAAGAGGTATTAATTTCACCACCCTCTTTCATGTTCATTTCTTCTTACGCTTCATCATTCTTTTTATTTCTATTATAACATAATAACTCCAGTATATTCTATATACATTGATTTTATTATAAATATGGTACACTAATTAGCCACTAAATGAGGCTAATATGCATTGTTATTATAAATAATATTCATGTTATTTATTATTCATAAACCGCATTTTAATGCAAATTACACTATTAACATCATTTCACATTGTGATTGTAATACCTTCTTAAAATGCACTATTTTGTGGTACATTTTTTAACATCATTTAAATTACCCAATGATTCATCTGATTTTAAGGAATATAATTATAAATAATTTAGTTTGATATTTTTTTAAAATTAATAATCACTTAAAAATGAACATGTTTTATTCAGGGATCAATGGAAAATTCATGGAAAAAGATGGTGATATTTTCTGATGAAAGAAAACAATGCTGGAGAAGTCAGATTGGACACTAACCCACTGATGAGACTGTGGGGCCTAATGTAAAGTCCTAATTAATCCACAATTTCGCGGGATTCTAGAAGACATATATAGGAACAAATCACTCTCAAGTATCCAATGCTAATTCGTCTTCTATAGTGTCCATTTAGGCGGCCCAAGTTAGAGATAAAATTCTGGGACAGATTCTGAGGCCTAGAAAAACAGCCCACTAATATGATCATATCTCAGAATACACAATGCCAAATGGTACCAAAATTTATAGGAGGTTATAAGACATCTGTAGCTCCCTTTTCTTCTTCTGTGGCCTACTCTGATTCGGCAATCCATAAGGTCTTACAAGAACTTATGTTCGTTGATGGAAAGATGGATGCCACCTCAGGTCAAGGGTGGAAAAATCAATTGTTCCTTACTTTCCACCCACCTATGGCCGACCAAAATTAATTGAAGAGACTTGGACTGTTTGAGGATCGACCCAAGGGCTCAGAAATGCCAATTTAAGGCAGTGTTGGTGAAAGAGTTGATAATCTTGGGTGCTTTGTTCAATTGTAATGTTATGCTGCGATTTTGTTGTCTCATGTTTGTCTTTCTCATGTAAGTTGTTCAATTCACTTTAGTTTTTTAATAAAAGTTATTATTCTCCACTTATTCTGTTGTTCTACATATCACTTTGATACCGTTTCATCATGGTGTGAATATATTCACACCAAATCTTGTGAAATTATTCACACAACGGTGGAGTGATCATTTTATTTTTGTTGTTTTTCTTTACTTCTCCATTTCCGTCCTCATGAGTCTACTTTCCGCTTCCATTGAAACCATGGGAACAATGGAGGGCTAACACACTTACGGGTTGATCGAAAGGAGTAGCAAGGGTCTGTATTGGATGTTATTTATCACCTCATTAATGTATAATCACTTCTTTAATTGAGATTTTTATTTGATGATTTTTAAACTCCATCGTCCTTGTTGAATTTAAGGCCACACACTTCAAGTGCTAATACGAACCATTACCTTGAAGTGCTCAAAAATTTGATCCTTCAAATTTATAGGTGATTAGTACTATAGGGTTTAGGAAATAAACCGGTAAGTTATGATGTCATTTTATATCCTTAAATGAACCCATATCAAATTTAAGATATAAAAATCATCAAAAAAGAAATACGTCCAATCCACCCCGAGCGATAACCTAAGATCAACTCATTATTTTAAATTGAATTTACTTAATTCTCTTAGAGATCCTTTAAACCAATCTAAAATCAACCAAGATTGGCCACTTCATAGCCAAAAAAAGTCCATAGAATGTACGTGTCTATAAGTTACTTCTTAGGTCTCTGAGGATTCGACAACCCAAGATAAACTACAAGGACCGTTCTACCTTCATATAATGGGTAAATTTGAGCGAGAATCAAATTTTGGTGCTGTTTCCGGGAACCTAAGTATATTATCTTAGACACTATCATCTTTTTTTCATCCTAATTCTCTTTTCTTAGCCCTCACACTGGTGGAAGTCAATTTTGACGAAGTCCAAACATGGGAAACCTATCGCCACTTTGATCACTCAACCCCATGTGTGATGTACAATGACCATTATAATTTATACATGTGGAATCATCAAAAACCTAATGAACCACATTGTTTTTACCCCTATGATCCACAAAAAATCTCAACACATAATGAGATTCAATCCTCACAAAGCCAATTTGAACACCCTCCTATGGAATTCCAACAACATAATTATCCTCCTGGAATATACCATCTGTCACAACCCCTTATCCATCCTAATTCACACTCATTACTTGAAAAATTGTTTCAACAAATGGAGATAATTAATTATTAGGTTTCTTCATTGAGGTTAGAACAACAAATCATTAAACATTGTGAGGAACCCATCCCTACACAAACTGTCACTTCCATAACCTTATGTGAATTGTCTAGTTTCCCACAAACCTCTCATGAATTTACTGAAGAGAAAACCTTTGTATTTGGGAATATGAGGAGGATCATGGAATTGTTTGTGGGTGTTTAAATCAAGAGAAAACTGATTTTTTGTATTCAGAAGAGGGAAATTTGACATCATGGATTGAGTCTCATTAATATAACTCCATTGATGATTTTTCAGAAACACAAATCACTGAACCATTAAGAGAAATCACAAACATTGAGTCCATACCCATTCCTGAAACTGATCTTTCCAATTTGGTGGTTGAATATTCTATTCAAAAGGAACCAATTCTGTTGAGCAATTTGGAAAATGAAACTGAGTTCAATTCAAAGTCCCAACCTATGTTTGAATGTTTTAGCCCACCTGAACAAGAACAAAAGTTCCTTCTAACCATCCTCAAGTTTTCAATCATTAAGGATAGAAAAAAAATTTCATTTGTCACCATTTATTATCTTGAAACCACTAAAGAGGTTATTATTCATAATTTCTTAGGAAATACTACAGTGGAAACTGGATCAACCACTTTTTATATTCCTTGGATTTTACCACTCATTTTAGAATATAGGTTTGCCTTCAACAAAAATTATAAACAATGAATAAATCACAATCTAGTTGACATAGAAAAACATGTGGTACCTTAAATATTGAATGTTGGTATTGGATAATTTGGGGGGTTCAAGTCGAGCTAACGACCTTAAACAAAGCGCTGCATGGGAGGCAACCCGTGGTTTTCACCTTTGCAAATCATCTTTTTTTTAAATAGGATTAAATAATCATTTTGATAAATAAAAAAATTAGACTATTGACATATTCTTCTATTATGAGTATGGATTGGTCTGAAAGTGGAGAACCATATTCATCAGTGTCACGTGGTGTGATCCTTGAGTAATACCATACCTATAAATTTAAAAAGAAAACAATGTATCATCAGTTTATTTTATTTTATATATATACTTATATTGTACCTATATATATATACTATTTTGTTTTGTGTGTTTGTTTTCCTTTTTCCACTAAGGTAACTCTACAAGAGACATGGATATCAAAGGACTAAATTGGAGCAGCAAGAACTTCAAAATTCAACCACCAGGTGACTTCATTCCATGATCCTCATATTTCAATTTCATTTTTGAACATCCCTTATCTGCCTCTACTCCTAAATTTTCATTTCTTCAGACACTGGGTATAGTGTTGTTTTATGTTGGGGGGAGATAAAATTAAAAAAATGCTTTTGTGTAAAAAAAAATGAATGATTTGAAAAAAAAATGTGTAAATTGATTGAAAAATTCCTTTAACTTTGAACATGGTAATACACATTGCACACTTTGAAACTGAATATCAAATAATTTAGCATGCCCTGATTTTGATTTTAATCCTTGTATAATTTCATGGGAATAGATTTTGGAAAGTGTGGTTGTCCAATGTGATATTTCATCGTTTATATTTTCATCCAAATAAAAAAAAGATCATAATACATGTCCTTTGGATAGTGGGGTATTAGTTTGATTTCATGAGGTCCCCCAAATAAATTGCATAGGTTTGGTGATCATTTTAGTTTTAATATGAGTATTAAATGAAAAAAATTTTGTGTAGAGCAATGAAATGACCTAATGCAAGGCTTTCGACACATGGGGATCGTGGCTCCATAGTTTTCTGGCCCAGAGTTAGTAATTCTATCTCTATTTTTGGTAATTTGAATTTTTTTTTGACTGAGTTAACTCGAGATGATGCCCGAGAATGTGGGCTTCACTTGGTGACCTATGGTCATTGAGCCTGGGAGTCATTGGCAAAGTCTTGCTACAAGGGTTGACTCTTTTGAGTGCAACTTCAATTAACATGGAAAAATTGTAAAAAATTAATAAAAATTACAAAAAAAAAATTGATTACTCATCTTAATATTGAAATGTGATTCCACCTAGCACTTCCTTCATTTACTCCTTGAATAAATATGAGCCCCCCATGTCTATTGTGATGCACAACACAACCTCAAACTTAATTGATATTGGATGAAATATGGAAATGAATTTGAACATAAGAATGGGCTTGGGATTGGGATCTTCTTATTAAACTATCTTGTATTAAAATATTTTTGATGGGTTTAATGATTTTTTGGTATAAGGGTTTCTCGTGATCATTGTGTATTAAAATGTTTTTGGAAAAGGGAATTCGAATTTCATATTGTTGAGATATATTTTGCTCGGGACGAGCAAAACTCAAGTTGGGGGTGTGATTAGCCTCTAAATAAGGATAATATTCTTTGTTATTATACATAATATTCATGTTATTTATTATTCATAAACACCATTTTAGAGAATTTTACACTTTTAACATCATTTCACATTATGATTGTAATACCTTCTTAAAATGCACTATTATGTGGTACATTTTTGAACATCATTTAAAGTACCAAATGATTAATATGATTTTAAGGAATATAATTATAAATATTTTAATTTGATATTTTTTTAAATTTATCTACAATTAAATATGAACATTTGTTATTCAGGGATCAATGGAGAATTCATGGAATAAGATGGGGATATTTTGTGATGAAAGGAAACAATTCTGGAGAAGCCATATTGGACACCATCTCACTGATGAGACTGTGGGGACCAACGTAAAGCCTCAATTAATCCCATATTTCTTGGGATTCAATAAGACATGTATAGGAACAAATAACTCTTCAGTATCCAATTCTAATTCGGCTTCTATGCTATCCATTTAGGCGGCCCAATTAGAGATAAAATTCCGGGAAAGATTCTATGGCCCAGAAAAACATCCCACTAATATGATCATATCTCATAATCTACAAAACTAAATGGGCCCAAAATTTACAGGAGGTCATAAGAAATCCGGAGCTCAATGTTCTTATTCTATGGCCCACTCTGATTCGGGAATTTAGAAGGTCTTCAAAGCGCTTCTGTTTGTTGAAGGAAAGATGGCTGCCACCTCGGGTCAAGGGTGGAAAAATCAACTCTTCTTTACTTTGCACCCACATATGGCCTACCAAAATTAATTGAGGAGACTTGGATTGTTTTAGGATAGACCCAAGGAATCATAAATTCCTATTTAAGGTAGTGGAGGTGAATTAGTTGATAATATTGGGTGCTTTGTTCAATTGTAATGTTATGCTGCGATTTTGTTGTCTCAAGTTTGTCTTTCACATGTAAGTTGTTCAATTCACTTTAGTTTTTTAATAAAATATCTTCTTCTACTCTTATTATTTTTTTCTACATCTCACTTTGATACCATTTCCTCATGGTGGGAATTTATTCACACCAAATCTTGTGAAATTATTCACACAATAGTGGAGTGATCATTTTATTTTTGTTGTTTTCTTTACTTCTCCATTTCTTTCCTCACGAGTCTACTTTCCGCTTCCATTGAAACCATGAGAACAATGTAGGGATAACCCACATATGGGTTGATCCAAGGGAGTAGAAAGGGGCTGTATTGGATGTTATTTATCACCTCATTAATTAATAATCACTTCTTTAATTGAGATTCTTATTTGAGGATTTTTAAACTCCATCGTCCTTGTTGAATTTAAGGCCACACACTTCAAGTGATAATAAGAACCATTACCATTAAGTTATCAAATCTTTGATCCTTCAAGTTTATAGGTGATTAGTATTAAAGGGTGTAGGCATTAAACCGGTAAGTTATGATGTTATTTTATCTCCTTAAATGAACCCATCTCAAATATAAGAAATTAAAATCATCAAAAATTAAATATGTCCAATCCACCCTGAGCGATAACCTAGGATCAACTCATTATTTTAAATTGAATTCACTTAAGTCTCCTAGAGTTCCTTTAAACCCATCTAAAATCAACCCATGTTGGCCACTTCATAGCCAAAAACAGTCCATTGAATTTACGTGTCTAGAGGTTACTTCTTAGGTCTCTGAGGATTCGACAACCCAAGCTAAACTACATGGACCGTTCTACCTTCACATCTTGGGTAGATTTGAGCGAGAATCAAATTTTTCCACCATTGACGGGGACCTAAGTAAGTTATCTTAGACACTATCATCTTTTTTTTCATCCTACTTCTCTTTTCTCACCCCTCACTCCTATGGAAGTCAATTTTGAACAAGTCCAAACATGGGAAACCTATCCCCACTTTGATCACTCAACCCCATGTGTGATGTACAATGAACATCCTAATTTCTACATGTGGGATCATCAACAACCTAATGAACCACATTGTTTTTCCCCTATTATCCACAAAACAACTCAACACATGATGGGTTTTAATCCTCACAAATCCAATTTGAACATCCTCCTATGGAATTCCAACAACATAATTATCCTCCTGGAATAGACCATCTGTCTCAACCCCTTATCCATCCTAATTCACACCCATTACTTGAAAAATTGTGTCAAAAAATGGAGATAATTAATTTTTAGGTTTCATCATTGAGGATAGAACTACAAATCATTAAACATTATGAGGAACCCATCCCTACAAAAATTGTCCCTCCCATAACCTTATGTGAATTGTCTAGTTTCCCACAAACATCTCATGAATTTACTGAAGAGAAAACCTTAGGATTTGGGGAAGATGAGGAGGATCATGGAATTGTTGATGGGTGTTTAAATCAAGAGGAAACTGATTTTTTGTATTCACAAGAGGAAAATTTGACATCATGGATTGAGTCTGATGAATATAACTCCATTAATGATTTTTCGAAAACACAAATCACTGAACCATTATGAGAAATCACAAACTTTGAGTCCATACCCATTCCTGAAACTGATCATTCCAATTTGGTGGTTGAATATTCTATTCAAAAGGAACCAATTCTGTTGATCAATTTTAAAAATGAAACAGAGTTCAATTCAAAGTCCCAACCTACGTTTGAAAGTTTTTGCCCACCTAAACTTGAACAAAAGGACTTTCCATCCACCCTAAAGTTTCCATTCATTGAGGATAGCCAAAAATTTCCATTTGTCACCATTTCTTATCTTGAAACCACTAAAGTGGTGATTATTCATAATGTCTTAGAAAATACTACAGAGGAAACTAGATCAACAATTTTTTATATTCCTTGGATTTTACCACTCATTTTAGAACATAGGTTTGCATACAACAAAAATTATATACAATGAATAAATTGAAATCTAGTGGACATAGAGAAAAATTTGGTCCTTAAAATGTTGAAAGATTGTATTGGATAAGTTGGGGGGTTCAAGTCGAGCTAACGAACTTAAACAAAGTGCTACACGGGAGCCAACCCGTGGTTTTCATCTTTGCAAATCATCTTTTTTTAAAATAGGATTAATGATTCATTTTGATAAATAAAAAAATAGACTATTGACATGTTCTTCTATTATGATTATTGATTGGTATGAAAGGGGAGCACCATATTCATCTGTGTCATGTGGTGTGAACCTTGAGTAATACCATACCCATTAATTTAAAAAGAATACAATGTATCATCAGTTTATTTTATTTTATATATATACTTATATTGTACTTATATATATATATACTATTTTGTTTTGTTTGATTGTTTTCCTTTTTCCACTAAGGAAACTCTATAAGTGACATGGATATCAAAGGACTAAATTAGAGCTACAAGAACATCAAACTTCAACCACCAGGTGACTTCATTCCATGATCCTCATATTTCAATTTCCTTCTTGAACATCACTTACTTGCCTCTACTCCTAAATTTTCATTTATTCAAACACTGGGGACAATTTTGTTTTATGTTGGTGGGAGATAAAATAAAAAAAATTCTTTTGTGTCAAAAAAATGAATGATCTGAAAAACAAATGTGTAAATGGATGGAAAAATTCCTTTAACATTGAACATGGTAATACACATTGCACACTTTGAAACTGAATTTCAAATAATTTAGCATGCCCTGTTTTTGATTTTAATCCTTGTCTAATTTCATGAGCATAGATTTTGGAATGTGTGGTTATCCAATGTGATATTTCATCGTTTATATTTTCATCCAAATAAAAAAAAGATCCCAATGCACGTCCTTTGGATAGTGGGGTATTAGTTTGAGTTCATGAGGTCCCCCAAATAAATAGCATAGATTTGGTGATCATTTTAGTTTTAATATGAGTATTCAATAAAAAAATTGTGTGTAGAGAAATGAAATGACCTAATGCAAGGCTTTCGACACTTGGGGATCGTGACTCTATAGTTGTCTGGCACAGAGTTAGTAATTTTATCTCTATTTTTTGTAATTTAATTTTAATTTGACTGAGTTAAATCGAGATGATGCTCGAGTATGTGGGATTCACTTGGTGCCCTAAGGTCTTTGATCCTGGGAGTCATCGGCAAAGTATCGCTACAGGGGTTGACTCTTTTGAGTGCAATTTCAATTACCATGGAAATATTGCAAAAAAAAAAACAAAAAAATTTACAACAAAAAAATTGAATACTCATCTTAATATTGAAATGTGATTCCACCTAGTGCTTCCGTCATTTACTCCTTGAATAAAGATGAACCCCCATGTCTATTGTGATGCACAAAAAAACCTCATACTTAATTGATATTGGATGAAATATGGTAATGAATTTGAAAAAAGGAATGGTCTTGGGATTGGGATCTTCGTATTAAAATATCTTGTATTAAAAATTTTTTGAGGGGTTTCATGATTGTTTGGTATAAGGGTTTCTCATGATCATTGTGTATTAAATTTTTTTTGGAAAAGGGAATTCAAATTTCATATTGTTGAGATATAATTTTCTCGCGACTAGAAAAACTCATGTTGGGGGGTGTAATTATCCCCTAAATGAGGCTAATATTGATTGTTATTATACATAATATTCATGTTATTTACTATTCACAAACACCATTTTAGTGCATTTTACACTTTGAACATCATTTCACATTATGATTGTAATACCTTCTTAAAATGCACTATTATGTGGTACATTTTTCAACATCATTTAAAGAACCCAATGATTCATCTTATTTTAAGGAATATAATTATAAATATTTTAATTTTATATTTTTGAAAAATTATCTACACGTAAATATGAACATGTTTTATTCAGGGATCAATGGAGTATTAATGGAAGAAGATGGGGATATTTTGTGATGAAAGGAAACAATTCTAGAGAAGTCAGATTGGACACCATCCCACTGATGAGATGGTGGGGCTCAACGTATAGGTCCAATTCATCCCAAATTTCGTGGAATGATATAAGAAATGTACAGGAACAAATCACTCTTCAGTATACAATGCTAATTCGGCTTCTATGATATCAATTTAGGCGGCCCATGTTAGAGACAAAATTATGGCCCCGATTCTACGGACCAGAATAACAGCCCAATAATATGATCATATCTCGGAATCAAAAACTCCAAATGGACCACAAGTTTACAGGAGGTTATAAGACATCCGGAGATCCATTTTCTTCTTCTACGTCCTACTCTTATTCTGCAATCTAGAAGGTATTCCATGCGCTTCTTTTCGGTGAAGGAAAGATGGCTGCCACCTCGGGTCAAGGGTGGAAAAATCAACTCTTCCTTACTTTCCACCCACCTATAGCCTACCACAATTAATTGAGGAGACTTGGTCTGTTTGATAATCTACCAATGGGCACAAAAATTCCAATTTAAGGCAGTGTTGGTGAAGGAGTTGATAATCATGGGTGCTTTGTTCAGTTGTAAGGTTATGCTGCGATTTTGTTGTCTCAAGTATGTCTTTCACATGTAAGTTGTTCAATTAACTTTAGTTTTTTAATAAAAGTTCTTCTTCTACAATTATTATATTTTTCTAAATCTCACTTTTATACCATTTCCTCAATGTGTTAATTTATTCACACCAAATCTTGTGAAATTATTCACACAACGGTGGAGTGATCATTTTATTTTTTTTCTTTACTTTTACATTTCCTCCTTCATGAGTCTACTATCCGCTTCTATTGAAACCATGGGAACAATGAAGTGATAACCCACTTATGGGTCATTACAAGGGAGTAGAAAAGGGATGGATTGGATTTTTTTTATCACCTCATTAATTTATAGTCACTTCTTTAATTGATATTTTTATTTGATGATTTTTAAACTCCATCGTCCTTGTTTAATTTAAGGCCACACACTTCATGTGCTAGTGCGAACCATTACCATGAAGTGCTCAAAACTTTGATCCTTAAAGTGTATAAGTGATTAGTATTAAAGAGTATAGGCATTAAACCAGTAAGTGATGATGTTATTTTATCTCATTAAATGAAGCCATCTCAAATATAAGAAATTAAAATCATCAAAAAGGAAATATGTCCAATCCACCCCGAACGATAACCTAGGATCAACTCATTCTTATAAATTGAATTCACTTAAGTATCTTAGATTTACTTTAAACCCTTATAAAATCAACCCAAGTTGGCCACTTTATAGCCAAAAACAATCCATTTAATGTACGTGTCTATAGGTTACATCTTAGTTCTCTGAGGATTCGACAACCCAAGCTAAACTACAAGGACTATTCTACCTTCATATCATGGGTAAATTTGAGCAAGAATCAAATTTTGGAACTTTTTCTGGGGACCTAAGTAAGTTATCATTGATACTATCATCCTTTGTTTCATCCTACATCTCTTTTCTCACCTCTCAATCCTATAGAAGTCAATTTTGGACAAGTCCAAACATGGGAAACCTATTCCCACTTTGATCACTCAACCCCATGTGTGATGTACAATGACCATCCTAATTTCTACATGTGGGATCATCAACAACCTAATGAACCAGACTGTTTTTACCCCTATGATCCACAAAACGTCTCAACTCATAATGAGTTTCAATACTCACAAATCCAATTTTAACATCCTCTTATGGAATTCCAACAACCTAATTATCATACTGGAATAGACCATTTGTCTCAACCCCTTATCCATCCTAATTCACACCCATTACATGAAAAATTGTTTCAACAATTGGAGATAATTAATTTTGAGGTTTTTTCATTGAGTTTAGAACTACAAAGCATTAAACATTGTTAGGAACCCATCCCTACACACATTGTCCCTCCCATAACCTTATGTGAATTGTCTAGTTTCCCACAAACATCTCATGAATTTACTGAAGAGAAAACCATTGGATTTGGGGAAGATGAGGAGGATTATGGAATTGTTGATGGGTGTTTAAATCAAGAGGAAACTGATTTTTTGTATTCACAAGAGGGAAATTTGACATCATGGATTGAGTCTCTTGAATATAACTCCATTGATGATTTTTCAAAAACAAAAATCACTGAACGATTAAGAGAAATCACAATCTTTGAGTCCATACCAATTCTTGAAACTGATCATTCCAATTTAGTGTTTGAATATTCTATTCAAAAGGAACCAATTCTGTTGAGCATTTTTGAAATGAAACTGAGTTCAATTCAAAGTCCCAACCTATGTTTGAAAGTTTTATCCCACATGAACTTGAACTAAAGGAATTTCCATTCACCCTCAAGTTTCCATTCATTGAGGATAGCCAAAAATTTCCATTTGTCACCATTTATTATCTTGAAACCACTAAATAGGTGATTATTCATAATGTCTTAAGAAATACAACAGAGGAAACTGGATCAACCATTTTTTATATTCCTTGGATTTTACCACTCATTTTATAACATAGGTTTGCATACAACAAAAACTATAAACAAAGAATAAATCGAAATCTAGTGGACATAGAGAGACATGTGGTATTTAAAATGTTGAAAGTTGGTGTTGGATAAGTTGGGGGTTCATGTCGAGCTAACGACCATAAACAAAGCGCTGCATGGGAGGCAACCCGTGGTTTTCATCTTTGCAAATCATAATTTTTTAAATATGATTAATGAATCATTTTGATAAATAAAAAAATAGACTATTGACATGTTCTTCTATTATGAGTATGGATTGGTATGAAAGGGGAGCACCATATTCATCTATGTCACGTGGTGTGATCCATGAGTAATACCATACCCATAAATTTAAAAAGAAGAAAATGTAACATCCGTTTATTTTATTTTATATATATACTTATATTGTACTTATATATATATATATACTATTTTTTTCCTTTTTCCACTAATGAAACTCTGCAAGCGACATGGATATCAAAGGACTAAATTGGAGCAGCAAGAACTTCAAACATCAACCACCAGGTGACTTCATTCCATGATCCTCATATTTCAATTTCCTTTTTCAACTTCCCTTATCTGCCTCTACTCCTAAATTTTCATTTCATCAAACACTGGGGATAGTGTTGTTTTATGTTGGGGGGAGATAAAATAAAAAATGCTTTTTTGAAAAAAAAATGATTGATTTGAAAAAATATGTATAAATAGATGGAAAAATTCCATTAACTTTGAACATGGTAATACACATTTCACACTTTGAAACTGAATATCAAATAATTTAGCATGGCCTGATTTAGATTTTAATCCTTGTATAATTTCATGAGAATATATTTTGGAAATTGTGACTGTCCAATGTGATATTTCATCGTTTATATTTTAATCCAAATAAAAAAAAGATCAGAATGCACGTCCTTTTGATAGTGGGGTATTAGTTTGAGTTCAAGAGGTTCCCCACATAAATAGCATAGGTTTGGTGATCATTTTAGTTTTAATATGAGTATTAAATATAAAAAATTGTGTGTAGAGCCATGAAATGACCTAATTCAAGGCTTTTGGTACTTGGGGATCATGACTCCATAGTTGTCTGGCCCAGAGTTAGTAATTTTTATCTCTATTTTTGGTAATTTGAATTTTTTTATTGAGTTAACTCGAGATGAAGCCCGAGTATGTGGGCTTCACTTGGTTCCCTGAGGTCTTTGATCCTGGGATTCATCGTCAAAGTCTCGCTACATGGGTTGACTCTTTTGAGTGCAACTTCAATTACCATGGAAAAATTGCAAAAAAAAACAAAAAAATTACATTAAAAAAAATTGAATACTCATCATAATATTCAAATGTGATTCCACCTAGCGCTACCGTCATTTCCCCCTTGAATAAAGATGTACCCCTATGTGTATTGTGATGCACAACACAACCTCATACTTAATTGATATTGGATGAAATATGGAAATGAATTTGAACAAAGGAATGGGATTAGGATTGGGATATTCTTATGAAACTATCTTGTATTAAAATATTTTTGATGGGTTTCATGATTTTTTGGTATAAGGTTTTCTTGTGATCATTGTGTATTAAATTTTTTTTAGAAAAGGGAATTCGAATTTCATATTGTTGAGATATATTTGGCTCGGGACTAGAAAAACTCAAGTTAGGGGTGTGATTAGCCACTAAATGAGGCAAATATTCATTGTTATTATACATAATATTCATGTTATTTATTATTAATAAACACCATTTTAGTGCATTTTATACCTTGAACATCATTTCACATTCTGATTGTAAAACCTTCTTAAATTGCACTATTATGTGGTACATTTTTAAACATCATTTGAAGTACCCAATGATTCATCCGATTTTAAGGAATATAATTATAAATTTTATATTTTTATATTTTTGTAAATTGATCTACACTTAAATATTAACATGTTTTATTCATGGATCAATGGATAATTAATCGAAAGAATATGAATATATTTTGTGATGAAAGGAAACACTTCTGGAGAAGTCAGATTGGACACCAGCCCACTGATGAGACTGTGGGGCCCAACTTAAAGGACAAATTATTCCCAAATTTCGTGGTATGATAGAATAAATGTATAAGAACAAATCACTCTCCATTATCCAATGCTAATTTGGCTTCTATGATGTCCATTTAGGCGGCCCAATTTAGAGATAAAATTCTGGGCCAGATTCTGCGGCCCAGAAAAACAGCCCACTCATATAATCATATCTCAGAATCCACAACTACAAATGGGACCAAATTTTAAAAGAGGTTATAAGACATCGAGAGCTCCATTTTCTTCTTCTATGGCCCACTCTGATTCGGCAATATAAAGGTATTTCAAGCGCTTATGTTCGGTGAAGGGAAGATGGCTGCCACCTCGGGTCAAGGGTTGAAAAATCAACTCTTCCTTACTTTCCACCCACCTATGGCCTACCAAAATTAATTTAGGAGACTTGGACTATTTGAGGATTGACCCAAGGGCTCAAAAATTACTATTTAAGGTTGTGGTGGTGAAGGAGCTGATAATCTTGGGTGATGTGTTCAATTGTAATGTTATGCTCCGATTTTGTTGTCTCAAGTTTGTCTTTCACATTTATGTTGTTCAATTCACTTTAGTTTTTTAATAAAATTTCTTCTTCTCCTCTTATTTTGTTGTTATACATCTCAATTTGATATCGTTTCCTCAAGGTGTGAATTTATTCACCGCAAATCTTGTGAAATTATTCACACAATGGTGGAGTGATCATTTTATTTTTGTTGTTTTCTTTACTTCTCCCTTTCCTCCCTCATGAGTCTACATTCTGCTTCCATTGAAACCATAATAACAATGGAGGTCTAACCCACTTATGGGTTGATCCTAGGGAGTAGAAAGGGGCTGGATTGGATGTTATTTATCACCTCATTAATTTATAATCACTTCTTTAATTGAGATTTTTATTTGATGATTTTTAAAATCCATCGTCCTTGTTAAATTTAAGTCCACACACTTCAAGTGCTAATATGAGCCTTTACCTTGAAGTGCTCAAAACTTTGATCCTTCAAGTGTATTGGTGATTAGTATTAAAGGGTGTAGACATTAAACAAGTAAGTGATGATTTTATTAATCTCTTTAAATGAACCCATCTCCAATATAAGAAATTAAAATCATCAAAAAGGAAATACGTCCAATCCACCCCGAGCCATAACCTAGGATCAACTCATTATTTTAAATTGAATTAACTTATGTCTCTTAGAGTTCCTTTAAACCCATCTAAAATCAACCCAAGTTGGCCACTTCATAGACAAAAATAGTCCATAGAATGTACGTGTCTATAGGTTACTTCTTAGGTCTCTGAGGATTCACCAACCCAAGACAAACTAAAGGACCGTTCTACCTTCATATCTTGGGTAAATTTGAGCGAGAATAAAATTTTGGAACCGTTTCCGGGGACCTAAGTAAGTTATATTAGACACTATCATCCTTTTTTTCATCCTACTTCTCTTTTCTCACCCCTCACTCCTATGGAAGTCAATTTTGAAAAAGTCCAAACATGGGAAACCCATCCTCACTTTGATCGCTCACCCCATGTGTGATTTACAATGACCATCCAAATTTCTACATGAGGGATCATCAACTACCTAAGGAACGACATTGTATTTATCCCTATGATCCACAAAAAATCTCAAAACATAATGAGTTTCAATCCTCACAAAGCCAATTTGAACATCCTCCTATGGTATTCCAACAACATAATTATCCTCCTGGAATAGACCATCTGTCTCAACCCCTTATCCATCAAAATTCACACCCATTACATGAAAAATTGTTTCAACAATTGGAGATAATTAATTTTGAGGTTTCTTCATTGAGTTTAGAACTACAAAGCATTAAACATTGTTAGGAACCCATCCCTACACACATTGTCCCTCCCATAACCTTATGTGAATTGTCTAGTTTCCCACAAACATCTCATGAATTTACTGAAGAGAAAACCATTGGATTTGGGGAAGATGAGGAGGATCCTGGAATTGTTGATGGGTGTTTAAATAAAGAGGAAACTGATTTTTTGTATTCACAAGAGGGAAATTTGACATCATGGATTGAGTCTCTTGAATATAACTCCATTGATGATTTCTCAAAACCACAAATCACTGAACCATTAAGAGAAATAACAATCTTTGAGTCCATACCCAATCCTGAAACTGATCTTTCCAATTTTGTTGTTGAATATTCTATTCAAAAGGAACCAATTCTGTTGAGCAATTTTGAAAATGAAACTGAGTTCAATTCAAAGTCCCAACCTATGTTTGAAATTTTTAGCCCACCTAAACTTGAACAAAAGGACTTTCCATCCACCCTCAAGTTTCCATTAATTGAGGATATCAAAAAGTTTCCATTTGAACCATTTTTATCTTGAAACCACTAAAGAGGTGATTAATCATAATGTCTTAGTTAATACTACAGAGGAAACTGGATCAACCATTTTTTATATTCCTTGGATTTTACCACTCATTTTAGAACATAGGTTTGCATACAACAAAAATTATAAACAAAGAATAAATCACAATCTATTGGACATAAAGAAACATGTGGTCCTTAAAATGTTGAATGTTGGTATTGGATAAGTTGGGGGTTTCAAGTCGAGCTAACGACCATAAACAAAGCGCTACACGGGAGGAAACCTGTGGTTTTCATCTTTGTATATCATCTTGTTTTTAAATAGGATTAATGAATCATTTTGATAAATAAAAAATATAGACCATTTATCTGTTCTTCTATTATAAGTATGGATTGGTATGAAATGGGAGCACCATATTCATCTGTGTCACGTGGTGTCATCCTTGAGTAATACCATACCCATAAATTTAAAAAGAAGACAATGTATCATCAGTTAATTTTATTTTATATATATACTTATATTGTAGTTATATATATATATATATACTATTTTGTTTTGTTTGTTTGTTTTCCTTTTTCCACGAAGGGAACTCTGCAAGTGACATGGATATCAAAGGACTAAATTGGAGCAGCATGAACTTCAAACTTCAACAACTAGGTGACTTCATTCCATGATCCTCATATTTTAATTTCCTTTTTGAACTTCCATTATCTGCCTCTACTCCTAAATTTTAATTTCTTCAAACACTGGGGATAGTGTTGTTTTATGTAGGGGGGAGATAAAATAAAAAAAATGCTTTTGTGTCAATAAAATTGAATGATTTGAAAAAAAAATTGTAAATGGATGGAAAAATTACTTTAACTTTGAACATGGTAATACACATTGCCTACTTTGAAACTTAATATCAAATAATTTAGCATGCCCTGATTCTGATTTTAATCCTTGTATAATTTTATGAGAATAGATTTTGTAAAGTGTGGCTGTCCAATGTGATATTTCATCATTTATATTTTCATCCAAATAAAAAAAAGATCACAATGCGCGTCCTTTTGATAGTGGTGTATTAGTTTGAGTTCATGAGGCCCCCCAAATAAATATCATATGTTTGGTGATCATTTTAGTTTTAATATCAGTATTCAATACAAAAATTTGCACGTAGAGTAATGAAATGTTCTAATGCAAGGCTTTCGGCACTTAGCGATCGTGACTCCATAGTTTTCTGGCCCAGAGTTAGTGATTTTATCTCTATTTTGGGTAAATTGAATTTTTTTTGACTGATTTAACTTGAGAAGATGCCCGAGTATGTGGGCTTCACTTGGTGCCCTATGGTATTTGATCCTGGGAGTTATCGGCAATGTCTCGCTACAGGGGTTGACTCTTTTGAGTGCAACTTCAATTACCATAGAAAAATTGAAAAAAAAAACAAAAAAACAAAAAAAAATTACAATTAAAAAAATTGAATACACATCTTAATATTGAAATGTGATTCCACCTAGCAATTCAGTCATCTACACCTTGAATAAATATGAACCCCCATGTCTATTGTGATGCACAACACGACCTCGTACTTAATTGATATTGGATTAAATATGGCAATGAATTTGAAAAAAGGAATGGGATTGGGATTGGGATCTTCTTACGAAACTATCTTGTATTAAAATATTTTGATGGGTTTCATGATTGTTTGGTATAAGGGTTTCTCGTGATCATTTTGTATTAAAATGTTTTTGGAAAAGGGAATTCGAATTTCATATTGTTAGATATATATTTTGCTCGGGACTAGTAAAACTAAAATTGGGGGTGTGATTACCACTAAATGAGGCTAATATTCATTGTTATTATACATAATTTTTATTTTATTTATTATTCATAAACACCATTTTAGTGCATTTAACACTTTGAACATCATTTCACATTATGATTGTAATACCTTCTTAAAATGCACTATTATGTGGTACATTTTTTAACATCATATAATTTACCCAATGATTCATCTGATTTTATGGAATCTAATTATAAATATTTTAAATTTATATTTTTGGAAATTTATCCACACTTAAATAAGAACATTTTTTATTCAGGGATCAATGATGAATTAATGGAAGAAGATGGGGATATTTTGTGATGAAAGGAAACAATTCTGGAAAAGTCAGATTGGACACCAGACCACTGATGAGACTGTGGGGACCAAAATAATGGCCCAATTAATCCCAAGTTTCGTGAGATTTTAGAAGACATGTATAGTGACAAATACCTCTTTAGGATCCAATGATAATTCAGCTTCGATGGTGTCTATTTAGGCGGCCCAATTTAGAGATAAAATTCTGGGCCAGATTCTGCGGCCCAGAAAAACATCCCACTAATATGATCATATCTCGTAATCCACAACTCCAAATGGGCCCAAATTTTACCGGACGTTATAAGACATCCGGAGATCAGATTTATTAATTTATGGGTCACTCTGATTCGGCAATCTAGAATGTCCTCCAAGCGCTTCTGTTCGGTGAATGAAAGATGGCTGCCACCTCGGGTCAAGGGTGAAAAAAATCAAATCTTCCTTACTTTCCACCCACATATGGCCTACCACAATTAATTGAGGAGACTTGGACTGTTTTAGGATCGACCCAAGGGCTTAAAAGTACTATTTAAGGCATTTATGGTGAAATAGTTGATAAACTTGGGTGCTTTGTTCAATTGTAATGTTATGATGTGATTTTGTTGTCTCAAGTTTGTCTTTCACAGGTAAGTTGTTTAATTCAATTTAGACTTTTTTTTAAAAAAAATATCATCTCCTATTATTCTGTTGTTCTACATATCACTTTGATACAGTTTCCTCATGTTTTTAATTTATTCACAACAAATCTTGTTAAATTATTCACACAACGGGGGAGTAATCATTTTATTTTTGTTGTTTTTCTTTACTTCTCCATTTAGTCCCTCATGAGTCTACTTTCCTCTTCAATTGAAACCATGGGATTAATGGACGGATAAACCACTTATGGGTTGATCCAAGGGTGTATCAAGGGGATGGATTGGATGTTATTTATCACCTCATTAATGTATAATCATTTCTTTAATTGAGATTTTTATTTGAGGATTTTTAAATTCCATCATCCTTGTTGAATTTAAGGCCTCACACTTCAAGTGATAATACGAACCGTTACATTGAAGTGCTCAACATTTTGATCCTTAAAGTGTATAGGTGATTAGTATTAATGGGTGTAGGAATTAATCCAGTAATTGATGATGTTGTTTTATCTCCTTAAATGAACCCATCTCAAATATAAGAAATTAAAATCATTAAAAAGGAAATACGTACATTCCACCCCAAGAGATAACCTATGATCAAATCATTCTATTAAATTGAATTCACTAAATTCTATTAGAGTTACTTTAAACCCATCTAAAATCAAACTAATTTGGCCACGTCATTGCCAAAAATAGTTTATATAATGTATGTGTCTATAGGTTACTTCTTAGGTCTCTGAGGATTCAATAACCCAAGCTAAACTACAAGGATCGTTCTACAATCACGTCTTGGGAAAATTTGAGCGAGAATCATACACTCATATTCATTATTATATCCATCCTTTCAATGAAATGGAACCATATGTGTGTACGTATGGGATAAAATCTTCTTTTCGTGGTGAAATTGTAATTCAATACGTTATTATTTGGATGGGTTTAATATTTATGTGTAATTCATGTAAATAATAAATATAACAACATAATGATTCTGTATATATGATATACCATCCAATTATATATTATTTTAATATCAAAATAATGATATTGTCGCTCGTCCGTACGTACGGATTATCTTCTCCACGAACACGATGAGATTCATTCCCCATCATATCCTTTCAAAACTAATTTTCAATAGATGATTAAAAATATTGTATAAAGACTTGATATCATTATGAATATGAATAAGATACATCCCATCCATAAAACATATGACTTATATAACAAATAATATAAATGAAAACGAATCTGTTAACACCAGAAATGACGATAATACTAAGATAATATTAACAAAACAGTGTTAAAAGATCATATATGATATCATATTAATGTATCTGATTATTTTATAATTTAATGACAATTATTTCACCATTACACAAGATTTTAACATACCTTAGACCAAGGAAAAGTACGAGGTAATGGATAATTTCCCGATCTCTTTATTATCCGAGGTTTTTTTACGTAAGTATCTACTGGGACCTCTTATCATCCACATCCATGTTTCTTTAAAATGAATTTCAAAACATTATTACTATATTTTAGACTATGGTTTAAAGTCATTTATAACCTTGTTTGACTTTTTATAAGACATTTATAAAGGAAAATTTCTGTTGCTTTCCAAAAAATGTCCTTTTTATCCTTTTCGGAAAAATTAATGTAAGAATGTCTTTTTAACATATACGGTGGGTGCGGCTATTTTCAGCCATTATAAAATCGTCAAAGCTTCTCATACAAGCTTATAAGTAAATTTTCAATGTAAATATTTTCATTTATAATTATGTGACTTTTAAATGATTAAAAAAAGATATATTTCTCGCAAATAGTTTGGATTTCATCTATGTCAACATCCATTGATGGATTTTATGATTTTTTGAAGTTGATTTATTACGATACAAAACATTCATATTGTATTAAATTATTTTTGATATGTTTGACTATGGATGTGTTATATTTACACCATTCATGGTTTATGGATAATGTATTGACTTTCATATGATAGTTTTAATACGAGTGTTTATGTTATTTTTAAAACTTTTTCATATGAGGAATGCATTGGACTTAGTAAGTGACTGGTGGAGCCCGATATTGCTCCTCGATGCATCAGAAGGTCTAATGAGACAAACTGGTGTCTTGGCACAAGGACTTGACAAAATATTATTTGTATTATTGGCTCAAGGCCTTGGATATGTGTTTATGATAGTTTGGAATAATACAATCCATCATTGTGAAAGTGGTTATTGATATTGCATGTGATTATTCAACTAGTAGGTTATCCATGTTAATAAATAAATGGAATTATTTCATTTCATTTTGCCTTATTATACTGATTTCAAGTTTAAAAGTCTTATGTTTTAGTTATACATTACATTAAATGTTTATGCTTATTTATGAAAGTTTCCGCTATATCATTATCCTTACTGATCATCTGAGCTCACCCCTTTCTATGTTTTATTTTTCGTAAAATGTGAAGATGTATTTTATGACTAAACTGCAGGGATAGTCTAAGGAGATATGAGTGTGTACTATGGAGACTATTTTTTTGAGGTTTTTTACTTTATCATGAAATGTAATACAAATGAATATATCTAGTGTTTCAAAGGCTACTAAACTAATCGGTCATTCGAGACATAAACTTTTTTGATCTTGGAAATGTTAGGTAATAATGCACTGACTCTGGGTTACTGGGGTCCGGGCATTATAGTTGGCATTAGATGATTTTTAATACAAAACATTGATGCTAGATTTAGATAAACACTGATTATAGCTCATAGACATATGATGGACTTTGTGGAATAGTATAGAAATAATTCCTAGAATTTTTCTATTGTAGATATTTGTTGAGTTTTCCGAGAAATAAATCCATTTCTGGATACGAGTAGGTAGAGGCGGCTCTAGCCCTAATGTACCTAGGGTTAAATCCCAAAAACATATCTTTGAGCTAGACATCAACAGGAACTGGTGCACGACAACAGGCCTTGTTTCACTCTTGGTTACGACACTCCCGTGGGATATGCATATGATAATTCTCATTTTATTTACAAACCATTATGAAGGGTTTATGAGTATATACTTTCTCAATGAAAACATTTTTATGATTATGGATTATATCCATAAACTTTTCAATTTATGTTAAGTTACTTATATGATTGGATTTATGTACTGCTATTCATAAACTAATCTAGTGTATGCCATTTTATAGAAATTGCTCTGAGTAGAATGATTGTGAACTCCAGCAATACGTATGATCCAACGAGTAAGAAGGATCATATCATTCACTATATTAATCCATCATTTAGAATGGAAATAGTATCTCATGTATTCTCAACATATGAAGAAATAGAATCATATGTTAAAAAGATATGTAAATAATTCTCTAAGTCCTATGGATTTTAATGGAAGAAAGAGAAGAAAAGGATGGAAGAGAGAATGATGGTTAAAGTGAAGAGGGAAAAGAAGAATTTTTCCATATGTGATAACCGTGGAAAGAAAAACCCTGGAACTTTCCTGAAGGGAATGTGAGTTTTTTATAAGTTTGGAGGAAAAGGACACAAAGTAAGTGACTACAAGGGTAAGAAAAAAGTTTCAAATTTACAATGCATCATCTACAAGGTTTTGGGACACTACGCGAACCAATGTAAAAATCATCAGAGCATGCCTCAAATGATGCTATAAGATAATAATCAAGTTATAATACTACCACAGATGAGGAGTAATTATTATATTTCTTATATTTTAATTATATAATTATGTCATTTGAGTGTTGTATCAATGAAGTACTCGGTATAATATTTATGAAGTATATGAGGATTGTACTACAGTACTATTTCATTAAGGAATTTAGATTGTGTGGAACCAATAAAAGTGACTCAATAGTAAGGTAAAATTTTAGAAAAATATATGGTTGTGATAAAGACTAACCATAATATCTTTCGGTTATTGAGGTAGTGATTTTGGAATAATACATGTTTGATTTGGAAAAATTATATTGGATATTCTTGACTACCTTGAAACAGATTAATGATTTGTATATTCTATCATTGTTGGAGTTTAAAACATTTTTTGATCGAAAAAGTATATCCATTATTCTATAAGGAATAAGGGTGCATGTATGTAATCAAAAAGGTTTTATGGTAATTCATGGTGTTTCCATGTTTTAAAATAACACATGATGAAGGTGTTCACATTTTATTATATGGAAAAAAAGATCGTCATTGTGTTTAACTTCTTTATCAATTTTTTACTGTGAGTTTGGATAGAACTATTTTAGATAAGTCTAAAGGTGGTAATGGATTATGTTTGGAAGGTTATTTTTGGATTTTTATAAAAAGACAACACGCAGACAATGTGACAACCCATCACGTCGGACAAAGCTATGGGAATCAAACCCACAACCATAGTAGGATTTGGATTTATCACCTACCACTACACTACGTGAAGTCCCTGGATTTTATAATGTAGTTTATTTTTTTAATTGTTCTGATATGTGAATTATAAATTTATTATTATTGGAACTCTATAAAATTAGGATAAATAGAATATTTTTTTGAAATCTTTTACAGTGAAAGATGAGTTTGTGGTTGGAATTAGATGACGGATGAAACTCTACTTATCATGTATATATATATATATATATATATATATATTTTTCCTCTTATTTTATGGATAAATTAATTATTAAACATTAGGGAAGGGATCTTAAAACAAAAATTGTGTTATCCGAACATTTTTTTGAACCGATGGTATTTTAAATCATCATTGATTGATTGCTTTAAAGCCCTCAATTCTACAATTGTTTGTGACTGATGTCCTCGATCACTCCCTATAAATATTTACGTATTTCAACTAATTATGTGACTCTAATTGCCACCAATTTTTTCCTAATCAATATCATAATTTGGTGGTTTCTTTTTCATTCCACTTTTCCTCTTATTAAGAATAAATTTTATTAAACCATTTTCTGAGGAGGTTTTTCCCACAAAGGTATTTTCTATTTTCAACCTTTTATTTTTGATGAATAATTTCAAATTGAGAGAATTCAATTTATTGATGGAGGAAATAATTTAACACCCCAAGATTTCATAGTACGTTATTTCTTCGAAGTAATTCAATAACTTTCACTACATGAAACACCAGGTTCGAGCGCACCACAAGATAACCAAACTAGTCGTTCAAATGCAGTTATGAATGGTTTTAACTAAATATTGAACTATATATAATCCTTGTAATTTTAGAATCCATATTATCAGTTTCATGGACAACATGTAAGAAAAAATTCATTTTTTAAGATAAAAGATGTATTTATTTCAAAAAATGCACTTTTAACGGCTTTTAATGATGAGCCCTTTTAAAACCAATATTTGAAACTATTATATTTTAAATTTGACAAAATAAACTTCTTATTTAGAATCAGGACATACGAATTTAGTTTCAATAAATATTTGTTGTTTTTCTGATAACTTTCATATTTGGGTGAATAGTGAAAAATACTATATTTCTACTGAAAATAACTTTTTCTTAACAAAAAAAATTTATAGAGTTAAATTATACAATTTAATGGTTTGGAAGTATAAACATATTATTTTTTAAAAATTTAATCTAATTCTGGTCATTGTAAGTAATTTCACTTTGAGATTGGACGTAGACAAGTGTCAATCATTTGATAAATATTGTTTCTTAAAAAACCTTTTTTTGGTTTTGACAATGGGAATTAAATTTAAATTAATAAATTCAATATATATGATTTGAATTTGGTAAAATATACTTCATTTTAGAATTCAGAATATCAAAATTAGCTTAGGTTGAATTTTTTTATCTTTTTCTGAAAACGTTCAATTTTTGATAAATATTGAAAAACACTAAGTTATTGTTTAAAACCAACAATTATTTAAATAATAATTTATTTAATTTAAAATTTTTTTCGGTCAAAATAGACACATAATAACTATATAATTTCAATTTAATTCATTGGAGTTAGTTAATAATAATTTTAGATATATAAAAATTTTATTTTACTTTTCACCGTCATTTACCCACCTCCTAAGAGAATTTTCAAATTCACATAAAACATAATTTTACTACTTCTGTGAGTGTAATTTCGAAATTCTGAGAGACATGGTTAATATCAAGGAGTAAAATGCGGTTCAATATGATTAAAATAATTTTTGGTGAATAGTAATTTTTTACTGTTATTTACCACGGTAAAAAGTAAATAGGGTAATTATGAGTAAAATGATATTATTATTACCGTAACAAATGTCCTAATTCTATTGGATAAGTATAATTCGACCAAAAACAGACTTAGGAAAAAAATATGAACCTTTTTGGTCCACATGGATTATATTAGGACATTTATTATTATTTAATTCAAAGAGACGTTAAAAGAGATACAATCAAAGTTTAATAACACAAACTTTATTAATATAAGGTAATACATAATATAAATTTGATTATAAATATTTCTTAGAAATATAAAAATATTTCCTAAATAATCGTATTTTATTTATAATATTTAGACATTAAAAAATTTAATTCATGTATAAAACAATGGCGATATAGTAATTACCTAATTATTGAAATATTAAAATAATTGATATTATAAATATCCAAATAAATTTAATATGAGTATTTATATAAATTAAACTAAATTTCTTGGTTAATATAACATATTAGGGTTTGTTATATTAATATTATTTTATTTAGTAATGTGGTTATGAATTTAGGAAAAACAAAATACCAAATAGTTTCAAAATTGACATAAAATATTTTTTAAAACAAATATTATATTATTAATTGATATTCTATTCCTAAAAATCTAAGGATAATCCAAAGGAATTATATAATGATAGGTGTATCATTAATGAACCACTTGGGGTCCTCATGGAAGGGTATAGTATGTTTATTAACAATATAATATAAAAATACAAAAAGACATGGTTAATATCAAACTATTTTACTAAGAGTTAAATCTAAAAGATAAAGTAAATAATATGACCCAAACCAGTCCAAACCCTATTTGATGAGTGTTTTTCAACCCATCCCAACTTATACATTAAATAATCCATTTTGTATCCATTATAAATCGAAAATTATTTTATTATAAAATAATATTTCTATTTTTTCCTAAGGTGTCCCCACCACTCTTATAAAAGGGCACTCCCCCTACTCTCTTATTCACACCATCAATGCCATATTTCTCTGCCAACATCTTCACAAATATCCTCTCAACTCCCCTCACTTCATCCTAGAGGCATTTATTTTGTCATAAATCCAACTTATAGAGCCCTTTTGATCAAATCCAATTGAAGAACCCGAAGAAGAGAAAATAATTTCACCACCATCTTTCAAGTTCTTTTCTTCTTCCACTTCATCTTTATTTGTTATTTCTATTATAAAATAATAACTCCAGTATATTTTATATACTGTGATGTTATTATAAATATCGTAAAACCATATTCATTATTCTATCCATACTTTGAATGACATGTCTATATACGTGTGTACGTACGGATTACCATCTCCACGTCCTTGTGTAATTGTAATTCAATACATTATTATTGGGATGGGTATAATAATGATGTGTAATTCATGTAAATAATAAATATAACATGATAATTATTCTATATATATGATATATTATCCAATTATATATTACTTTAATATCAAATGAATTATATTGTCGCTCATGCGTACGTACGGATTACCGTCTCCACGAAGGTGATGAAGTTCATTCCCCACCGTATCCATTCAAGACTAATTTTCATTATATGATAAATTTTTTTTAAAGACTTGATATCATTTTGGATATGAATAAGATAAATCCCATCCATAACAAATAATATAAAGTAAAATGAATCTCTTATCACCTGAAAAGATGATAATACTAAGATATTATGAAAAAAAATGTTAGAATATCATATATGATATCATATTAATGTATAGGATTATAGTATAATTTAATAACAATTATTTAACCATTATACTGATGGTTAACCTACCTTAGACAAAGGAAAAGTACAATTGAAGGTTTAATTTAACAATCTCTTTATTATCTGAGGTTGTTTTTACGTAAATATCTACTGGAACCTCTTTATCATCCATATCAATGTTTCATAAAAATGTATTTCAAAACATTCTTACTATCTTATATACTATAGGTTAAAGTCATTTATACCCTCTTTTTATTTTTTATAAGATGTTTACAAAGTAATATTTCCATCATTTTCCATACAAGGTCCTTTTTAACCTTTTCGATAAAATTACGTTTAGAATGTCATTTTATCTTATACAGAAGGTGCATCTATATTCTTCTCTTATAAAATCGTTGAAGATTCCCTTACAAGATTAAAATAATATTTTGAATGTAAATGTTTTCTTTTATAATTATGTGACTTTTAAATGATTTAAAAAAAGAGATATTTCTCTCAAATTGTTTTCATTTCATCTATGTCAACATCCTTTGATGGATTTTATGCTTATTTGAAGTTGATTTATTATGATACAAAACTTCCATATTGTATGGATGGTTTTGTGGTATTTTTTCTATGGATGTGTTATTTTTACACCATTCTTGGTTTATGGATAAAGTATTGACATTTCATATGCTAATTTTAATACTAATGTTTCTGTTATGTTTAATCCTTTTCATAGGAGGAATGAATTGGACATAGAAAGTGATGGGTGGAGCCCACTATAGTCTTCGATGCATCGGTAGGTCTCATGTGACAAACTAGTATCTTCGCACAAGTCCTTGACAAAATCTTACTTGTAGCCTTGGCACAAGTCCTTGATTATGTGGTTATAATAGTATGGAATTATACATTCCATCATTGTGAAAGTGGTTATTGATATTTCATGTGATTATTTGACTATTAGAATATCCATGTGAATATTTAAATGGCATGGTTTCATTTAATTTTTTCCATATTATGCTGTAATTCAAGTTTAAAAGGCTTTTGTTTTAGTTATACATTGCCTTAAATGTTTATGCTTATTTATTAATGTTTTCGTTATATTGTTATCCTTACTGAGAATTTTAGATCACCAATTTCTATGTTTTGTTTTTCCTTGGATGTGAAGATGTATCTTATGACTGACCCATAGGGATAGTATGAAGGGATATAAGTGTGGACTATGGATACCATCTTGTTGTATTTTTCACTTTATCATGTAATGTATGACTTATGAATGTATATAGTGTTTTTAAGGCTACTAAACTAATCGTTCATTCGAGACTTCATCTTTTGTGATCATGCCAATGTTATGTAATAATGCACCGACTCTGGGTAACTGGGGTCGGGGTGTTACAAATTCATAGTTCAACCAACCCATTTCTTGGGGGTTTCCCCAATATTCTTCTATCACACACCCAAATACACTATTTCTTATACAGATAGTGATGTAATTATGAGGAATCTACCTAATCAAAACTATGAAAAAAATAGAAATGAAATATATAATATCAATTAAATTTATCCATATATTCCTTAATAATTATTTCTTATACTATTACTAAAAACTACTAGACTTATCCCAAAAAAACTATACACAACGTTCATACAAACTGTGATGCCCCAATTAAATGATATCAATTTTTACAACATTTATATAATTTTATCATTACAACTCACAAAAATCAATCATATAATATAGAACAGTTTAGTATAGTGTCTTTGAAGACATGTTAAATTAGAAAATAATTCAACAAAACATGTTAACATTTAATCACAATGAAACACTGCTAGACAACCATCTATAATTTTTATAAGTTATACATATCTACATATCTTATTAATAGGAAACATAAGAAATGGATAAGGTCAAATACTATGTAAAGTAAACATATCCACATTTCATCATGTTTTAGGTCACAATTATATCAGAAAATAAGATAATGAGGAAATGTTCAGAAAAATTACCTTCGGTAATTCAGAGTTTTTCGTAAATCATATAGAAGAAAATGTATTCATAAACAAAAAAAATGTACTATTATAAAGGAGTATGATATAATAATGGAACATAGTTTATGTAAATAATATAAAATTATCATGGAATCATAGAATATATTCCCAAATATAGGTTATTAAACCCTAAATGTAATTCAAGGTTCTCTCCCTAGATGATCATCATAATATGGAAAAAACCACATAGTGGATTTGGTTTTATCACCATTCCCAAGACCGTTGTGGGAAATGTTCCACGGTTGATTGAGTTGACTATGTATTCCCACAAAAATAATGGATAATGTCCCATGGTGGATTTTGACCACTCCCTATTCAAATAAACATGATATAGAATTACCATGGTGTTTTAGGTTTATTCCAAAATCTTTTACATAATATCACATTATATAATATTTTTTACGAAATCAATTTGAGGGATCCCTAAAAATGGTCCCACATTTCACATAACACATAATGGGCCAAATGAACATCCTTGGACCATACACTGCATCTCATGTGATTAAAAAAATATACAATTCCATATAAGAAATATATAACTATGGACCGACAAATCACATAACAAGAAACACACTAATGTGTGACACATAATAAAAAATGATACATAAACCATAATCATGGTCAATCCCTTGATACAGAAGTATATTTCATAATTCTTATTTTATCCTTAACCGAAGTCTATATTATAAGGATTTAAAAAGCAATAAGTAATTATGTATTTTGGGTCTTTAATAATTGAAAAACTCACATAGGTCTAAAACATCATAATCCAATTTAAAATACTCGTACTATTAATCTAGACAAGATAAACTAAAAATTAACTAGTTAGGAGATTCATTACGAAATTATTAAGGTATATTTTAAAATAAGGAATAAAATTGTTTCATATCATAAATATTGAATTTAACTATGATATTTTTCAATAATAAAATATTATTTAAAAAAATTCAATTTTCTAAAAAGATTAGGGATGTGACACTTTTCAAGAGATAAGTAATCATAAAATTCCATTGAACATGGATTACATAAAAATATAAATTTGGAGAGCATATAGAAACATGCATAACCCAAAAATTTTAATGGATATTAAACTTTTTATGAAATTAAGAGATATATATTTTGAAATAAAATACTTTTATGTGAAGAATATTTTATAAAATGGATAAAATTATAGATAATTTGAAAACTAACGGTGATTCAATAGATTTAACAAATGTTATTGGATAGAAACCCATTTTATTAAACCTTTATTGAATCCCCACATTAAAAAATTGATTATTAAAAAAAAATTAGAACAAGGTATAATTGAAGTAATATTTTCAAAAAATATATTTCATATTTATGTTTCCAATATACTAGGTGAGTATTATCTATATGTGAAATTACATGCATTAGGGAAAAACAATCATTTAAGTGGACGTGAAGGATTCATGATATGGATTCATTTTGATAATTAAATTAATCACCTCATTTAGTAATATATGATTAAATATTGAATATTCCTATATAGATACATGTTATACAATAAAAATTGGAAGCTAAAACACAACAAGGGACATTATAACTATAAAAATAATATTTAGTTATTAATGAACCATATATTTTATCTATATCTACAATCATATCCAATATAAATGAAGAGCATGAATAGATGTGATGTTTCCATTCTAAATAAAATTTATGATTTTATTAATAAAGGAGGAAGTTTTCAAACACAAAAAATTGGGATCGTTCATAATATAAATCAATGAATTAGTGAAGGTCAAATAAGAGGTAAAATCTTAAGGATAAACAAAAACATCTAAAACCCACTTACTAGTGAGAGTGAGAGAAAGTGTGAGAGAGAATGTAGTTGAAGTTAAAATTATATTCATAATGATAAACCAATATATTATATATCTAATTGGTAAAATAAGAACTAGTTAAAGTATTTTTACAATAAAAGAAAATGTGTCTCAGTGGAGGAAATTTTTAGATGAATCCCTTAGTATGCTCGAGATTTATTCTGTACACATATCCAAAATCCCTAATTATGAAATTTTGTTTATTATATACCTTATACATAACCTCAACCATATATATTTAATTCAATATTATCTATTTATTAAAATATTACATGTATCTATTGTATAGTTATTTTATATGATGGTTCAAAAAATAAATCAGAGGCATCTTATGTCTACCGTTTTAGTGATAAGATTTTCTATTTTAATAATATGATAAATATGCCATATAGTATTTATAGAACCAAAAATTGATTAATTAAATTCATATATACTTATAATAATTTTAATATTTATTTTCCCATGGGAATGCATGACAATGTATTATAGAATCATTTGAGTATATGGTTAATCAAACCCCAACAGGAATACACTATATATAAATGGATAAGTATATCTAAGGAATTTTATAATATTATTAAAAATTAAAAAGATGATATTATTTATATTGTTTTAATTATTGAATCAAATTTACATTGGTTTTTAAAATGAATGAAATCCTTGATGTGAAATTTAAAAGGATTCTTGGTTGATGTAGTATTCCACAAATGCATGATTATCATTTTAATATCTCATAAAATGTGTGAAAATTTATATTATTATATTTTTTAATAGTATCTATGTTATATAAAAATAATACTTTTCATTAATTATATCATTAAATACCATAATTTGTTTAAAAAAATGGATTACCCAACTTCGTGGAGGCGGAAATATTCATAATGCTCAAGTTAAACTTTTATTTTTCTTAACGGATGAAGGGAAATAAATAACAGTTATTACCTTAATACACTAAAATTTCTGTTTTCTAAATATGAATATTATAATATATTATTATTTATATTTGATATTTGTAAGAATGATTTTATGGTGAAATTATTTTGATAAAGGAAATACATACAATTGACATATGATCATATCATACAGATCATCCTTGGAATGAAATTATTAGGAAGAATTGAAGATATAATGGTCATTTGGTGTAACAGATTAATCGTTGTAGTGGTTTTTTGGTAATATTAACAATTTAAATTTTAATGGAACGTGGATCTATGAATTGGAAGAAGTGATCAATTTTATAAGTGAAAATATTTCAATTTGGCAAATACCCATTACAGTTCAATGATTTAATTACATGGATCCTTGATCAATGACTATATAATATAGAAAGAATTAATTATTGGGAGGTATTTTGTTGAGAGAGACTATAAAATTAATTATATATTACAAAATGATATTTTATGATATTTTTATCTATAAAAAATATGTTTTCATGTATTTTTTCCCCCAACACCGTGTTTAATAGAATCACATTATAATAGTGTAATATTTTTATTTTACATGAATGTTGTATCCTTTACATTGAATGTGATAGAATTAATAGTATTTACGAAAGTGTTAAATATATTTTTTTAACATAGAATTAAAATTTGATTACTAATTATTATGAAATAAGAATATATTTTTATGTAAATTAATATTATTCTACCAAACCAATCCACGAAATGGTTTATATTACATTTTATGATCATATCATATAATTAATTAATGAAACATATATAAATTCCATTTTATACAATTTATGTCAATTTTTAAATCTTAATCCAATTAATATGTCAGGGTTAATTCTAAGGATTATCATAAAAATAATTATTTTATAATGAATAATGAAAATAATATTTCATTAAAATTATATATTTATTTCATGATTTCACAATAATACAATTTTTATAACCCATTAAAATTAGAAAATATTGTATTCTATAATAAATTTTCGAATTAATTTTAGTGGAGTAAATTTTATTATTCAAATTATTATATTAATTTTTCATACATAAAATGTCCTTTTAAAAAATATTTCATTTAATTTTAAATTACAGTTTTCTGGTTAACTATTTTCTTAATATTCTAAAAAGAATATTTTGGAAAAATAATAAATTTTTCATCCTAGATGATCCATATTTGTATAAATAATAATATCATTTTGGTCACTATGAATAGTAATAACTACATGTATTTAATACATCCGTAAGGGTTAAGCTGGTAAAAATGGGTAAAAACATTAATATAATTCATTAATATTTCTTGAAATAGTTCGTTTATGATATTTTATGGGTTTATTTTATCCATTTCTATAAATTTAATGAATATATGTCCATTGAATACATTTTTTTGGACAACGTCGTTTATATAATTTCTATAAATGTATAAATAAAACATATCTCAATATATAATTTAATATCTCTTAATTTGTTTCGTAATTATAAAATATAATTTTTTGGTTACAAATGTTTACTTCAAATATTAAATAATTCATAGTTATTTTAATTTATATTAAATAGATAGTGATTTGGTAATTACAATAAAGTCATGTAGAACTCTAAAATAGTTTTTATTCAATAAATAAAACATATTTATTGTTTTAAAAATAACAAAGTTAAATAAAATTGATAAAATATTGTGTTAATGAACATTTAGGTAAAAATATCATATAATTTATGTTTATAATTGCTTATTTCTAAATCCATTATAATCAATATGCATTTAAATATAATTTTATTGAATCGTTCAAAAAATGAAATTAAGGATATCTTATTAAATATTGTCATTTATTTTAAAAAATAATCATATATTAATCTATTTTAATTTTATAAGGAGTAAAATATAAAACATTGTCTATCAATGCACCAATCTTTATTTACGGTGTAAATCTTATCTACTAAGGAGTAGAAAACATTGACATTGAGATAATTGTTATAAGAGTTAATGGCCTTTTAAAATATAGAGATAAGTGTAAAAATATAATTACACAAGTTAAATATTATTAAATATTATTATTTATACTTATCCTTTCTATATATTATAATTAAGTAAATTATTATTTCTTTGATTATAAAAATTAAACTTTATTAATTTATAAAATAATATTATTCAAAGAGTGTTTGTCCCCTCACTTATAAAAGAGAATTGATTATCATACCATACACAAAAAATTTTATCATCATATCATGGAAAATAACTAAATTACATCATTTAAAAATAATTTACCACATTCTATAGCATCTATTATTTTTAAAAGGCAATCATTTCAAGGAGTATATTGTCTAACAAAAGATGTTTCCAAACAAAGAGGTATACGTCATGATGGAACATTATCAAATTTATTTCTATGAATACAATCAATAAATATATGGTATCCATTATTAAATTATAAATATGGTATGTTAAATAATATTAATTTTTCTTATGATAATGGATCAACTGTCATCCAGCTTCTTCCCACCAATTGGAAAATGATAATATGGAAACCCTAACCTTTATTACACAGTTCAAAATTATTTATTATATATGCTCTTCACTTAATACCACATGGATGATTGAGAGGTCTATTGTATTTAAGGATAAGGAACATTACCTAACAACTAAAAACATAAAACACAACATCTTTATTGAAAACTGCCTTTGCATGACCACTACATTCCCTCGTACTTAGCATTGTATGTGATAACCTGAGGACATATATAAGAAAAGGATGAGCTATAAATACTAGTAAGGGAGAAAAAAGGTACAACCAGGAGAATACAATACATGTTAAAATTTATTTATACCATTGTAGAATAAAATAAACATTTACATAAATGCATGGTATATCATGATTATCATAACATGGGGATGTGGCAATAACACTTAATATGGAATTAGCATGAGCCATGGATCAATGCACATCGAACATGAGTAAATCCTCAATGAACATAAAGGAAGAGTAAACCCTCATTTCACATGAATTTTTAGGATTCAACACTCATTTCACAATATGTATCATGATACTATATTTTACCCAATGCATTTAATTGTTATCAGGGAACAACGTTTCTAAAACATTTCATTTCATGCACAAGTGTGCCACATGTATCATAAATCATGGATTCATTAAACATCTTAATTTATTCCACGATAAAAAAATTTGGAATTTATACATGAAAATATATAATCAATATATAAATTTCTATAATGGTGAGTACCCTTGATAGAGAAATGGGAATGGTATTTTTCTAGAAAATAACGTCGGCTTGAAAAAACATGGTGCAATTTCGGCACAATAACATCATGAAATAAGAATTCATAAAAAATGGATAATGAGAGTGAATGGGGTGTCTCGTCATATGTACATGAAATGGAAAATAAGAGGTTCACATAGATAAATGGCCCAACAATTTAAATTGAATTTTGATTCGTAATAGAAATGAATTTCTTGAATGTAAATGAGGAAAGTGAAATTCCATAAGAAATATCAGAATTGTAATGGCTGTACATGGGAGGAAAAATGAGAGAGAAATGGGATCTCTCATTATTCCAACATGAATAGGGTAGTATGGCAGAGGTGAGATATCTTACCCTAACACTAATAATTTATAATAAAATAGCATTAAAATATAAGGAAACATTGACATAAATAAGGAATGTGAGAATCCCTTACTTGGATGTGTGATACAAGAGGCTTGGAAGAGGCTTGATAGAGGCTTCTTGGGAGGTTTGGGCCCGATGGGATGATTCTAGAAAGAGAATGGAAGAGGTTTGATTAATTAAAAGGCTTTCAGTGAAGATGAATCGGGAACATTGGTGGGATATTTCAGGAAAGGAGAGGGAATTCATTATTATTTAAGTTTGGGACACCTCACATTAAACTAATCAAAACGGCAAACCTTACCATGTTATTCACCCATGGTTTTTTCCAAAGGGTTGTGGAAAAAAATATTTCATAAGGCCAATGACCGAACTTCTTAAAATAATATTGTTTCTTATGTGGAGGTGAGTCACAATCTCAGGGAAAATAATTTTAAAAGAAATAATGTTTTATAAGCCACGAAGGGACCACTAAAACACAATAAAATAATTCAAAAAAAAAACAAAAATCACATTATATTGATCTTAAAACATATATTGTGCCAAAATTATGTTTATATTGTTTTATTACCTCACAATTTGGTCATTATGATGTCTTAAAACACATTATCTATTTAATTGGTATTTAATTTTTATCAAAAAATTTGATTTCCTCAAAAAATGAAGAAAAATTCACCATTTCATAATTTAGACATCCTGATTCCAAAAATAATAAAAATTTTATATAATTAATTTTCTAAATATATTAATTATTTCTTTAAATAAAAATCGTATTTATCCAAAATTCATGGGTATTGACCAATACTGCTTAAAACATTAATAAAAATTACAATTTCATTCATAAATTTATAAGATCGTTTATATTTAATAAAATATAAATTAATAATAATATATTTTTTATAATATACTTTTTAATTCAAAAATCCATTAATTCATCAAAATAGCTATTTTAGTAGACTATTAACATGAAATACTATTCGGGATTTGGAATCTATTTACAAATTAACAATAACCGAAAGAATGTATATTATCAATATATGAATAATGTACATAATCACGGTACTAGGGTCTTGTTACTGAACCCCTTAAAACACCATCATATGACATTATGGTATTGTCTGCGATGATGAAAGACTCTTGGGGTGGCTCAGATAACATTGCTCAAGTGGTAATCTCTATCTACTTCCACTTCTCTCGTAGGCAGTTCTTCTTGAGCTTAACGTATTCAATATTTTCATGGGCATGGTCAAGAGAAAAGAGCAATGGAACCAACTCCTTATCGATCTCCAACAAATTGGCTTCGTGTGGGGAAAGCCCAATGGATGAGGCCATCATTTCATTTGTCTGATTAAATTTTCATTGTTAAATCCCTATATTAATACTAATCATATAATCATTGTTCAATAGAATTTTTAGAAATGGTCACAAATCAAAATGGTATATTAAAATACAATACATATAACCAAATAAGTGCATACATTTTACATAACTATAAGAGGTAATTTAAATAGACCAAGAAGAATTTTCATTAATGAATATAGGGTCATTACAATCTCCCCGTGTTATGAAATTGTGATCTTGAAATTTCCTTTTACCGCACTAAAAATGATGATGGTATCTATGCTTCATCACTTCCTTTGATTACCTTGTTGTTTCTTCAAACTTGTTCCTTCTCCACAACACCTTCACGAGGGGCATTGTCATATTTCATAGGACATTATCCCAATGCTCTATGGTCATCACTGGTTTCTAATTGTATGAGTTATCATCATCTAACTGTACTACCTATGAGTAGAGTACATTTTACGTGTTTGGAATTTACATTATTAAGAGGGATACAATAAATTCATCTTGTACTTTAGCCATGGTAGGTGTAAGTCCTAGTCGATATGCCACTGCCCTGACATGATCAAGAATCTTGAAGGGTCCGATGTACCTAGGGCATAAAATAACTTTCTTTCCAAACCTCATTCCCATCTTCCAGGGAGATATGCATAGAAATACCATGTCTACAACTTTGAACATAAGGTCCTGTCGACGGTTATCTGTATTACTCCTCGATTGACTCTGGGATGCCTTGATATGCTGCTGAATAGTTTTAATCTTCTCCACCATTTCAATGACCATTTCATGTCCTAGAAGATTACACTCACTGATATCATCCCAACATGCCAGTGTTCTTCCCCTCTTCCTATACAGGGAATCATAAGGTGCCATTCAGATGCTCAAGTGGAAGCTGTTACTATAGGAAAATTCAACCATAGGATGACTTTGAACGAATCCTCCATTAAATTCCATTGAACATTATATAAACATATCTTACAGTTTTTTAATAGATAGATAATATTGGCCATAAGATTGAGGATGGAAGGCCATATTGATGTTCACCTCAATATCCAGATCTGTTTTAAGACTCTTTCAAAACATAGAGGTGAATCATGGATCTCTATTAGATACCATTGATTGTGGTACTTCATGCGGCCTTTCCACTTCCCAGATATATATCTGTGCCAGTTGATCTATGGAAAAATCCTCCCAAATTCCAATGATGTGTGCATACTTTGTATGATGATCTAAAAAACCCATATTTCATTGTTGACTTTGGATGTCTTTGGTAGTGTGTTGGAAAATTCCATGTTGATGTTCTCCCATTTCCATGATGGTATAGGCAATGGTTTCATTATCCCCTGAGACTTGTGCCTCTCTGTCATAACTTTTTGAAAAACTAGTCACATTGATGTATACTCAGCGATATCCTTCATCATATTATCCCTCCAATAATTCATTCGTAGATCACATTACATATTTGTGTTTCCTGGGTGAATAGAGAAATTTTAACAATGTTTATAATCTGAATATTCTTTCTTCTGCTCTAGTGGTGATGGAACACATAGTATTTTCCCAAGTCTCACAATTTATCTTTCATTAAAATTACACTCTTTGTATTTCCCTTTTTTTATAGCTTACACTTTCTCTAAATTCCCACATCATCTTTTTGAGCATCCTTTAACCTTTACAAAAGAGACAGTTGTGAAATTATTTTTGAAAGGATTGATGATTTTCACTTCATTATGATTCCCATGTCCATCTTCATCCAATCAAATAAGATTGTATCTTTCTTAATTTTTTTCAATGACAGAATTAATGGGTGATTTGTACATAAATCATTTTCAACCGGGTACGCTTTCCTAGGGTGGTAACATATTGACAATTCATTGTATTTGATCATATATAACCATCTTCATTGGCACATGTTCAACTCCTAATTTTTTGATTGTATACTTTTGGCTTTTGTGATCTGTATATTTTTCACACTTCTCCCTAAAGAGATAATGCTACCAAATTTTTAAAGAGAGGATCATGAAAAACAATAAAAGATCTTGTGTTTGATAATTCTACTCCATAAAATTCCATTGTGTTGAATTATAGGAAATGAATTCTTCATTTTTCATCAACATACAACCCATTCCCTTCTTCGAAGCATCGTTGAAAACCACAAAATGTTCTCCACTTGTGGTTAATGTTAGAATGGGCGCAGTAATAAGCCAAATTTTCAAATCATTGAAGCTTTCTTCGCATTCACCACTCCAAAAGTACTTACTCTCTATTGAGTTATCATGGTAAGAGGGTGGCACAATCAGAATAAATTTCTATCAAATCATCAATAATATCCAGCCAACACCATGAATCTATGATTATCTGTTACTGATATTGGCCTCGACCATCCCTCTAATGTAGTTTTCTTATGGGGATCCACAGATATCGCATTTATTTGGATAATATAACCCTAGAATGAGACCCCCTACAATAAGAACTCCCACTTTATGTACTTTATGTATTGATTTTCCTTTCAAAAGGTATCTAGTAAAATTAATAGATGCTCCAAATAATCCTCATGTGTTTTGGAGTATATTAGAATATCATCTATAAAGATCACCACATATTTCTTGAGGTAATCTATAAATAATATAATCATTAAATCCAAGATGATTTTTGGAGAATTAGTTAGTACGGAAGGAATTAATATGAGTTCATAGTGGCCATATATAGTATGAAAAGCAATCTTGTGGATATCATCCCTCTTCACCCTTAATTGATAATATCCTGACAGAAAATCTACGTTGGATATGTATTGTGATCCACACGATGAAGAGAACAATTCAATAATTCATGGAAGATGATACTTGTTATTTATCGTTATTTTGTTGACCTCGTGATAATCAATGAAAAGTTTCATTGACTAATCCATATTCTTGTTGATGATGACTGGTTCACCCATGGTGAAGCACATGGGCATATAAACCCTTTATCAAGATTCTTCTATACATGTTTCCTCAGCTCTGCATGCTCTAAAACATCCATTCTATATGAATTCTTGGATATTGGCAATTCCCCAGTTATAAGGTCAATTGAGAACTTAACATATCTTTTAAGAGTAAGACCATGCAATTCTCAGGAAACAGTTTAGCAGATTCCTTCTCAATAGGAATGTCTTCATGGATTCTTGCCTCCATAGACTCAATCATTTGAGCCATATACGAATTCTCCTAGGGAATTAATATCCACGCTTGAGATGATGGTGATAAAGAAGATTTGTCTTCCTCCATGCATTAGCATATAATCTGGGGTCGATTCAGCACATTGAGAGTGAATTCCCTCTCATAAGAATTTATATTGGCTCTATATAATGAAAGCCAATCCTTGTAAATAATTTCAACTAATTCATCCAGAGAGAGTATGACAAGGTACTTCGGGATTTTAAATACCCAAATTATTCTATGGGAGGATTTATATTCATGGAATTCAATGATTTCCCCATTTTTCATACTCACCGACATCATTACTTTCGTGATTTTTGGTCGTGTTGGCATTTTTCTACTGATGTTTCGGGATTAAAAGAATTTGTAGAACCATAGATGATAACACTACCTTCAACATTTTGATTCTGGTTCTACTCATTTACTTTGTCCAAAAAAAATTTAGGGAATATTTTTTTAATTAAAATATTTGACACATAATGGGTAATCCAAAGAAAAAATTGGATATCTTATAAATTACATTTATTTTGGAATCTTACGAATTTATAGGCTTCAATCTCTGTTATCCATGATCCTCATGGAAACATATATTCTTAGGATAAAATTTTTTAATCCTTTAATAATGGTACATACTAAGATTGTGAATTTACAAAATCAAATCCCCCAGGAGTTTCGTAACCAATAGTGAAGAAAGGCCTATTGTCATGTACAAGGATACCTAGGGTCAATCTTGAAACTCCTTGTCGGTGTGTTCACTCCTATGTACATATGTGCCATAGCCATATCTACCTACTCGTATAAAGATAGGGATGTACTGGATTGATAAAACAAAAACTCAATACTCACAAAAACATAATGATGTTTTTATTATACATAGTATTATCTCTTAAGATTCACTAGAGTTTTGTAATCAAAATTCCAAAAATAAGTAAACCTGACCTCTGATACCAACTATTACATCCCAACACTTCAATACTGACATAAACATTATTTATGATATAAACTCTTCATTTGATACAACATGGAAGATCGAGAGGTCTAGTGTCTTTGGGACTTAAAAAATTACATAACAACGTAAAACATGAAACACATTATTATTATTGAAAAATTACATTAAATGACCACTACATTCCTCGCACATTGAATTGAATTGGGTAACCACAGGACATGCATATGAAAAGGGTGAGCAATAAAGCCTAGTAAAGGAGTAAACATGGTATAACATGGAGAATACAATTTATGTTGGTAAATAGGAATATCAACAGAGCATAAAAGAAACATGAACATAAATGCATGGTATAACATGATTATCATAACGTGAAAAAGTGCCAATAACACATAACATAGAATTAGCGTGAGCCATGGATCATTGAACATGGAGAATGAGTAAACCATCATTGCACATGAATAAAAAGTAAACACTCATTACAATTGAATTATCATGATTCAACACTCATTTTCACATGAATTATCATGATACTAAGCAATTTCCAATGAATTGGAGCGCTATCAGGGAACACCCTTTCTTAATCATTTCATTTCATTCAAAAGTGTGCCACATGGAGGATAAAACATTTATTCTTTAATAATAATCATTTATTCACCGATAAAGGAATGAAAAATTCATATTTGAAACTCTATAACAAATAATTAAATGTGCATAAAGGTGAATACCCTTGATTGAGAAACATTCATGGTATTCACTACACATTGACATTGGCTTGGGAAAATGTCATAAAATTTCAGTAGCATAACGACATAACATGTGAATTCCTAAAAAAATAGATCATTAGATTAAAAGGAGAGTTTCATCTCATGTAAAATAGATTTATAGAAAGGGTGGTCATATGGATAAATTTCTGAACAATTGTAATGGAATTTAGATTCGTAATACCTAAAAATTTCTTGAAAGTAAAAGAGGATAGAGAAATTCCTTTCGGAATTTCTACATGGTAACAGGTGTACATGGGAGGAAATAATGAGATATATAAGGGATATATAATTATTCAAAAATTAATTAGGATATATGGGGGAGGTGCAAAATCAGACCCCAACATTTATAATCGAAAATAAATGGGCATAATTGTATAAGGACTCTTGGACCTAAATTAGGAATGTGAGAATCCCTTGCATAGAAGTGTGATCCCAAGGTCTTGGGAAAGGCTTGTGAGAGGCTTCATGGATGATTGGATATCCTTGGGTGGATTATAGGGAGAGGAGGGAAGAGATTAAACAAAATACAAAGGCTTTGAGTGAATATTAGGTGGAAGAATGGGTGGGTTTTTATATCAAAGGAGAGATAATACTTTATAATTTAGCTTTGTGACAACTCAAATTAAACATATAAAAACCACAAACCAACCCATGGTTTTTCAAAATTGTAGAGGAAAAAAATATTTAATAATTCCATTACCCGAACTTCTTAAAATAATAGGGCTGCTTATGTAGAGGTGAGTCACACTCTCATGGAAAACAATTTATAAAAACACAATTTTTTATAAGTTTTCAAGGGTTTATTAAAGCTTTTTAAAATAAATAAAAAGAACCAAAAATCATATTATTTTAATGGTAAAACATATATTGGCCTTACATTATTTTTATAGTGGTCTATTACATCACTATTTGGTCATTATGATGTAATTAAACACATTTTATATTTAAACGGTATTTAATTTTTACACAAAAATTTGATTGTCTCAGAAAATTATGAAAAAATCACCATTGTATAATTTGAACATCTGGATTCCAAAAAATTATATTAATTATATCTAAGTATATTTCTAAATAGGTTAGTTTTTACAAAAAATAAATACATATATTTATCAAACATTCGTGGGTTCTGAAAAAAAAGAGCTTTCAAACCGTTAAAAAAAATTACAATATTATTAATAAAAGTATCTGATCATTTATATTTAATAAAAATTAGTTTAATAATAATAATATATAATTAAAATATTATTTAATTCAAAAATATATTAATTCATTAAAATAGAATTTTTAGTTTAATATTAACTGAAAATACTATTTGTGCTTTAAAAACTATATATAAATTAACAATAAAAAAATTTATATTATTTATTATAGAATAATTTACATAATTTTAGTACTAGGGTATTGTTACATAACCCCTTAAAACACACACATATGATCTTAGCGTAAGGTTCTAAATAGTGACAGACTCTTGTGGTGTCTCAAATTACATTGCTCCAGTGGTAAGATCTATCAACATTCACTTCTCTTGTAGGCGGTTCTGCTCGAGCATAACATAGTAAAGCTCCGCTTGGGGTTCGTCCAAAACAAAGCCTAATGAAGCCACCTTCATTCTGTTCTTTGAAAAATGGGCTTCATATGGGTAAAGTCTAGTGGTTGAGGCTATTTTTTCATTTTTTGTGTGAATTGGATTTTATAATGCCCTATATTTATACTAATCATGTGATCATTGTTCAACAACTATATTAACAATGGTAAAAATTCCAAATTGTATTTTAAAATTCAAAACATAGAACCAAATAATTGCATAAATTTTAGATAAACACAATAAGGCTATTAAATAGACATACATGAATTTTCATTAATGAAATTTTTTTCATTACATATAGTGTCATATGTACATTTGTGTGGGTAACAATATGTTGGAGAGAATGTGTTTTATTTTCAATATCGATGATAAAAGGAATGTAAAAAAATGAAATATTTAATTAATATATACTACATATTTGATATGATAATGATTCAATAATGGTTAAATATTTTTTTTCCATTACTTATATCAATCCATGGAATGTTTAAATTAGTTTTCAGGTATACATATAGAATACATTCACTATTAATTATTAAATACATTTTTCTAAATAAATTTTTTTAAATTAATATATAAATATATATGAAATATACATATAATAAATATAACATTTCCAAAATTATTTATATTGTCAATCCAAGATGAACGCTTAAATATAGGGACTATCGAAGTGAAATATGAATGAATAGTTATGTTTTTATCACGAAATACAATTATTTTAATTAATAATTGTTAATTCATGGTATATGAATAAATATATATATATGTGGTATGATATATTTATTTATGTTTTTCGAATATATATATATATATATATAGATATTGTTATACATGAGGTTTTAATGAATATAAATTGAAACAATAGTTGAGGTAAGGGATATTTTTATCACAATTATTTTAAGAGACATAACAACCCCACATTTCATTGCACAAATAAACATGATTTATTACATAATCATGAACATAAAAAAACACATAATACCGAGTTTTCTAGTATCATTTATGCTTAGGATCATTACTAGATATCATAAGACATAAAATAAAACATATTTATTGAAAACATCTTTTACATGACCATAAAATTCCTTTTTACCATGCATTGTATGGTATAACCAGTTCACATACATATTTAATGTGTGGGATGTTAATCCTAGTAAGGTTTTAAACAAGTCATAACATGATGAATAATATACATGTTAATAAGTGTGAATATCAATGGATCATACAATAAAAAATTACATAAATTCATGATATTGCATGATTATCCTCACATGTTAATTTGGTAACAACATATAACATGATATTAGCAGGAGACAAGGATAATTTCACATGTATTGGCAAGAGTAAACCCCTATTTCACATGAATTATAATGAATAAAACCCCATTTAACATGAATTATCATGATTAAAATATCAATTCATAGGTTGTAAAATTATACTAAACATTACCCAATTAATTTGAGCTCTATTAGGACACACCCTTTTTAAATATTTCATTTCATTCATAATTGTGCCACATGGATAATGTTAAATGAAATCAATCAACATAATAAGTTATCCCTTGATTATTTATTTTATAAATAATACATGTATGTACCATTAAATATGTATATTATAATAAAGTTGAATACAATTGATAGTGAAATAGATTTGGTATTCACTGTATGATGATTTTGGCATTGAAAATCGCAGAACAATGTTGGAAACATAATGTCATCATGTGGAAATTCATATGTTGGGATGACGATAGATAATGGGGTATTTCATAATTTATCCATGAAAATATACTTTATGGGGATCATCGAACATAATAACCCAATATATTAAATGGAATTTAGATGAATAATATCGGAGAAATACATGATTGTAAATTGGGAGAGAGAAATCCAATAAAAATATTTTGCAAGCCTACAGGTGTACACAGATAGAATTAATGAGAGAAAAATGTAGTATATCATCATTACAACATAATTATATAAGTATATGGGAGGTTAGAAATCACACCACAATAATTTTAATTGAAAATAAAACAATATAGCATCATGAAGAAATTTGGAAAATTTTGAGAAAGGATGGAATCCCATAATTGAGTGCGTGACATCAATAGCATGATGAGGGGCGTCATGAGCATGTGGGGTGCATTGGGAGGTTTCTTAATAAAGGAGGGATGATAAGGTATGTTATCCATGGATTTTGAGTTAAGAGATGTGTGTCCATGGGTGGGTTTATATAAGAAATTAGACGAGAATTCATTAATATTTCAGAAACATTGGTATTGGAATCATTATTATCAAATATTCAGAACCAAAAACGTCCACATGGTATATAAAAAATGGTTTTTTCTAAATATGAGTGGAAAAAATAATTTTATAAGGACAATTGAATAATATAATATAATATTTTTCTTTCTTATGTGGTTATGAGTCACAAATAAAAGGAAATGAATTTAAAATCATAAAATATATTATATGTTTTTGATAATTCACTAATTCTTTATAAAATAAGTAGAAAAATGTAAAATATTATTATTTTAACGGGAAAATATATATTTGTCCTATAATACCCTTGATATTATTTATTAAACCAATTTTGGGTCATATAGATGTCATAAAACAAATATTTTACTTATACGGTATTTAATTTTTACCCAAATATGCGACACTAAATAAATAATGAAAAAAACAATATTGGGTAATTCCGATATCTGGATTCCAAAAATAATACTCATTTTAACAAAATAATTTTCTTAATATGATAATTTTCACTTTTAATATTAAAAACTACAAGTATTTAAAATTTTTGGGTTTTGAAAAAAATAGTTCTAAAACCATAATAATGATTACATTTGACGTCCTAAAAATTATATAATAATATATTATTCATATATGTAATTTGATAATAATATTTTATTAAATTATTTATAATCTGAAAAATTCATTGATTCCCTAAAATATAAACGTTATAGTTTATCGTACAGAAAAATTTAATTCTTATATAATCATTTATAGATAAGGAACTGAAATAATCACAATTTATAAGAATTTTTTTTAAATATTATTAATAAACACATTAGTTTAATATATATATATATAACAAAAAATATATCATTTTTACCTAGATAATAAATTTATAAAATTCCTCAAATTTTAAGAATGACTTTTCTCATAATGGAATAGATTGAATAATAATTTTATTTATAATGAGGGATTACACAATAAGTAACCAATACTTTATTATATAATCTATTATTACATAACCCTTATAAAACACTCATAAATCCTATGTGTAATGTGTGTGATGGTGACAGACTCTTACTGCTACTTAAATAACATCTTCTAGGGGGAAATCCTTATTAACTTGAAGTTCTCTAGTATGTGATTCTATAAAAGGTTAATGTGTGAAAGAATGGATTGGGATTGGTCAAGAGAAAATCTATAGGATAATACCTCCTTTATATGTACTGTGAAATGAGTTTCGTACTACCCGAGTATACTGAATGAGGTCATCCACTACTTTGTATGTGATAAAAGAATTAATTTTTACCAAATATTTATATCAGTCATCTGTTCAATATTCAATATCCATATTATTAATTATAATGATACATAATATTCATTTATACCCAATAATGTTAATAAAAGTTTATTTGTTTTATATAATGCATTAAAAGAATGGGAATTATATTAAAAAATGATAAGGTCATTACACCATTCCCCCCTTAGGATAATTATCCATCAAATTTTCCTATTCCCACACTAAAACAGATGAGGGTGAGTTTTCCTCACCACTTTCTCTTTTTCCATAATTAATTCTATAAACATGTTGTTTCAACACAACACATTGATAAGGGGAATCATCTTATTTTTTATAACTTTTTCCCTGTGATCTATGATCTTCCCTAGATTATGTTCATAGGACAGGTCATTATCCAATGGTACAATATCTAGATTGAATAAATTCAATGGGTAAGGAATGTACTTCCTCACGTGTGATACAAAGAATACATCATGTAATTGACACAGGTTGTGTGAGTGTTCTAGTCGACAGGCCACTTCTCTAATGCAATCAAGGATCTCAAAATGGCCGATGTACCTCGAAATAAGATTTACCTTCATTCAAAATGTCATATCTTTATTTCATGGTGATATAATGTAGAATACCATGTCTCTGACATCATATTCAAGGTCTCAATAATGATTTTCGGCATAACTCTTTATTTGACTATGAGAATCATTAATGTGTTGCTAGATTTTCTTAACCATCACCATCATTTCTTCAACCATTTATTCACCTAGAAGTGTTCACTCATTGACTTCATCCCAACATGCTCGTGTATTGCATCTCTTCCTATAATCGGCTTTATAATGACCCATTCGTATTCTTGAGTGGTAACTATTTTTTAATGAGAACACATACAAAGAATTATGTTGATCCCATTCTCCATTGAAGTAAATTGACCATGATAACAACATATCCACAATCGTTTGGATTGTCCAATCAAATTAGATATCATTTAGAAGATGATATGTCATATTGAAGTTCAGCTCAGTATTATGAGCATCTTAGAGAATCATCTATTATTTAGAGGTGATTCTTGGATCTCGAACATATACAATAAATAGTGGTACACAAGGCTTTCGTAAAACAAATATAATGTGAATTCATTCTAGTTGATCCAAGGATAAATCCTCCTAAATTGCAATGAGTTGTGCAGTTTTTATATGAAAATCCACAATAACACTGATAACATTATTTCCATTGGATGTCATCAGATGTCCAGTGATAAAGCTGATTGTGATGTTCTCCCATTTCAATGTACGTATGGTTAATGGTTGAATCACCCCCCTTAGACTTTTTCCTATCATACTTCACATGTTACATGCTAGTAACATTGATGTATACTCAAATATATATGTCTTTATGTAATCCCAACAGTAGTTCTCTCAGAGATCATGATAAATCATTGTGTTTTATGAATGGGGAAATTATAACGACGTGAATCATCCAAAAGTTTGTTCTTTAGCTACAGATTTTATAGAACAAATAGTCTTGAAAAAATATCATAATTACATATTCATTAACTTTTAACTCCATGGATTTCCCTTTACTGATTGTTTTTACTTTATTTCATATTCCCACATCATTCATTTGATAATCCTTTAACCTTCCCAAAATAGATGGTTGAGAAATAATTTTTGAAATAATAAATGGTGTTCATTTCATTATGATTCCCTTGTCCATATACCAAAAATATCATAATATTGGATGATTTTAAATTCACATCAATGATAAAATTGATGGGTCCTTTCCACTTTCACAGTTTCCCCCTTGTTCGCTTTCCCAGGGTGGTAATTGATTGAGTAGGCATAGTCTATTACCATAACTAACCATCTTCGTTTGAGAATATTCATATCTTTCTGTATGAATATATACATGGGGATTTAGTGATTTGTCTATATTTCAAACTTCTCCATTACAAGGAAATGACCCAGAATTATCGAAGATATGATTACTTCTGCCAACTTCAGATTATGTGTTGGATAGTTCTACACATGAACATTTAATATAATTGAAGCATATGAAATGACCTTGTCCTTTTTCATTAACAAACATCCCAATCAACTCATTAATAAATCCCCAAATAAAAAAAATGATATCCAATTTTGGGTAATGTGTGCATGGGAATTTTGAAAAGCCTACTTTTCAACTCTTTTGAGCTCTCTTCACATTCATTATTCCAAAAAAACATGACTCACATTCGTGTTATAATGGTACAAAGGTTTTGAAATCATGAGAAATACATCATAAATCGGTGATAATATCTAGTTATACCAATGAAGCTATAGATATCAGTCAAAAATGTAGGCCCCATCCATCCCTCAATATCATTTTTCATAGAGGGATCCTCAAATTTCCCATTTTTTGTCCGGATATAAAAAATTAATGTGACGTTCATCTACCAAAACACATACTTTATGTACCTTACATAGAGAATCTAAATTCACAATGTCTCTAGGACAGTTCTTAGATAATCCTCATGATTCTATTTTGTTTTGGAGTATATTAGAATATCATCTATAAAGACTCCCATAAATATTATTATGTAATCTCTAATGACTGTATTCATCAATTCCATTATGATTTCTGGAGCAATAGTGAGTACAAAAGGAATTACTATGAAATCATTATGCTTGTAACATGTAAGAAATGCATTCTTTGGGATATCCTCCTTCATCAACCTTACTCGGTAATATCGCTATTTCATATCTACCATAGAGTAATATTTTACTCCATGTAACTGATAAATTATGTCATCAATTCATGGAAGAGGATACATGGTCTTTATCGTGATTTTTTTGAGATCATGATAATCAATGGATAGCCATATTGACCTATCCTTCTTCATGATAAAGGGGATGGGTGCATCATATGGTGGATAACATCGAAGTATAAACCTTTTATCCACATTCTCCTATAGTTTTTTCATTTACTCCTCATGATCCATAATGGAAATTGTAAATGGATTCTTAGATATTAGAAATGCCCCATGTATAAGATCTGTTGAGAATTTGAAATATCATCTAGGTAGATGAACAAGATATTCCTCAGTAAAAACTTCATCAAATTCCCTCACTAAAGGCATGTCATTGATGGTGGTTACATCTTTATACTCAGTAATCTAAAGCAGATACACATGCTCATAGAGAAATAATATCCAAGCTCTTGATGATATTGCTGAAGTGATTCATCATCCTACTTTCATTTGTATAGAATCAGTGGTTTATTATCCTTATGTATTGTGATTTCCCTTTCATGGAAATTTATGTTGGATATATATAGTGAAAATCAATCCATTCCAGGAATTGCATAAAATCCCATGAAAGGGAGTTTGACCAATTTTTAGGGGAATTTCAATCTACCAATAGTGAGAGTGGAGGGGCTATATACATGAGATGTAATAATTTCACCATTTTTAGTTCACACCAACATCTATAATTCCATGATTTTTTGTGGTGTTTGGATTGTTCTAATAAACATCTATGATATAGAAGAAAAAATATAACCATAATCAAAATGTATGTTCTCTAATCATGAATGAATAACTAGTATACCTATCCGTAGTTTGTTTTTGCTATTCTATTATGCGGTAGTGATGGAAAAAGATCACCCTGGAATCCTTGGAGTTTTTTTTTCTCCGAAAACACTGGGAAGGGAAGTATTTTACAAAGATCCATTGTTCATTGCAGTTTTAGAAATGAACAATTAATTGAGGGTCGAATGATGAATTCCTCTCTGATGTTGAAGTAGTATGTTTTTCTTGTTGGAAATTAATTTCCACATTTCATTCCCTCCCACACCTAATGCATTTCCACATCCCTTTCAGGAAATTTCTACAGTCGATCTTTCCCCGCATTTTGAAAATTGTGTGATGGAATTTCGTAGTACTATTTGATTTATCAATAAGATCACAAGTATTAAAGTAAATATTCCACTTAATATCCCAATGATACCCCTAAGATTATACGATTACAGTTTCAACAATGAGGCCACATTGTAAAATTTCCACATAGATATCAAAGTCATGTATCGATAAGTCTTTTTGTAGGCTATGTTTTATCCCACCAATGAAGCAGTCATCATTGTATTCAGGGGTAACGACAATTTCATAGGCATATTTTTCCATCCTTTTGATTTTTCCTTATATTATCCCATGGAATCATTTTATATTTTAATGAGCCCATGGAAGTAACTTTCCATCTTATGTCTAGGGGTGTGAGGAAAATATTTATCAAAAATATTTTCTAGAAAGCCTTCTATTGTTACACATTGATCTCTTTCTCTAGATTCATATTTTTGATCAATTTCCCTAGTTGATCAGCTTCACCCTTTCTGAAATAAGCATCCAGAAGAACATTCTCTTGTTCATAACATTTAATGATGTATTATATCTTCTTTAAGGGAGTGGATTCATTTTTTGGTAATTGAAGGATCAAATGAAGTATTGAAAGCAGGAGTCCTTTGTCTCATGAGAATCTCAATTGTGACTTGTTATATCTTGGGGGTGTGGTTGCATGTTTTTATTGACCAATGATTCTAGTCAAAATTTTGGTAAACATAGAGAGTATCATAGAATGTTTTGTGATTCCAACATCCATCGAATTGGGAATATCATTTAAACAATCATCTCATTGATCTTCACATCAATTGTTAACAGATGTCCTCCTATTACTGGCCATTATCGTGAATAAAATGAAAATTATACATAAATATATTTTAATATTGTAGATATAAATGGGTATCCAAAAAAAGGTATAACTTCAGGATTAAATTTATTTCCTTACCTACTGAATTTATATGTTTCAATATAATTTACCCATGATCATGTTCTTAGTATATATTCATATGGTATTGTTTCCACTTAATAATGGTTCATCCTAAGCATATAAATTTACCCTCAAATATCCTTTGGGAGTGTTAAACCATGTGTGCCATAATTCCTATTTTCGTGCCCCAGTTCCCATTGAATTCTACCTCAAAGAGGTGTTTTCGGGTTTTAACCATAGTTACAGTTGTTCTAGAGCCGTCTATACTAGTTTCTATCGACATAGTTGTGTATTTAATTGACAAACCAAATATTATATTCTCTCTATTGATTAGGGATTTTTTTCATATTCAAAGTCTTATCCCTATGGATTTATATAGGGTATCCTATTCCAAATACCAAACATAACTAAACATATCCCCTCATTCCATCTATAATAACCCTTCACGTTTTTACACACATAAGAAAGATTTATTAATTAATAATGCACTTAATACTACCCAGATGAACTAGATTTAATGTTTCATTGGGGATTAGGAATATTACATGACACATTAAGACCTAAAATACAAAATCTATATTGAAAAAGGCTTTTACAAGACAACATCAGTATGTCTTAGCAAGAATTTTATGGGATAACCTAAGAAAATACATAAGAAAAGGGTAACCTATAATGCCATGAAAGGATGTAAACAAGGCATAACAGGAATTATAAAACCCATTACAGTAAATATGAAAATAAATGGAGTTAAATAGAAACACAAACATTGTAGTTGTATATAGAATGATTATCAGAACATGATATTTTGGAAACAACCAACAACATGATATTTTCTAAAGCCAAGGCTCAAGGAACATGGATTAAATTGTGAAAACCCTCATTGGACATGAATTAGCCTTTTAAACCCCTCATTTATCATGAATTGAAATGATTATAACATCACTTCACATGGTGTATCATGATAGAGACACATTACACATTGTGTTTTAGAACTATCATGATACATCCTTTATAATCATTTTATTTAATGCATAAGTGTGCCACATGGATCATATAACAATGAATCCTAAAACATTATATGTTAGTCGATAATTAAGGAATGATTAGCACTAACATGTAATTACCATTCAATATGGGTATGTGAATTAAGTATAATAAACTTTATATAGAAATGGGTACGTTATTCACTACACGGTGACTTTTTCTTAGAAAATTGCAGTGCTATTTCAGCAACATAACATCATCATATGGAAATTAATAAGTTGCGATGATGGGAGTAAAAAGGTTATATCATCATTAATACATGAAATAGACATTAATGGGATCATATAAAATAATATCACAACATATTAAATGGAATTTAGATGTGTAATATGGGAGAAATACTTGAATGGAAATAAGAAGAGACAAATCCCTTACTCAATTTCCGCATGGTAAAAGGTGTACACTGAAGGAATTAACAATTGAAAAAGTGTTATATCATCATTAAAAAATTATAATTTATATATAATGGAGTTGGTAAATTATATAAAAACATATGTATTTCAAAATAAAATGGTATCACAAAATTATGAAATATGGAAAAAATGAGAATTGAATGAATTCTTGAATTGATTGTGTAACTTCAAAAAAATGAATAGAGGCTTATTGAGAGATATGGAACACATTGTAGGATTATATAGAGGGTTGGTAATTTTAAGAACATGCTCCATGTATTTTGAAAGAATAGATTTCAGAGCTTGGGTAGGTTTCTATAGGAAATGGGAGGGGAATTCATTAATAGTTCACAAACATAGGTTTTGGAGTATATATAATTAAATATTCAAAATTGTAAAACCTCCGATAGGTTTGGCCCATAGTTTTTTTCAATGTGAAGTGGAAAAAATTATTATATAATGAATATGGCTGAAAAAATTAAAATATTTCGCTTTCTTATGTGGAGTTGAATAACATTCTCAAGGAAATTAATTTAAAATCATAATATATATTATAAAATTTGAATGATTTAATATTGCTTTATAAAATAAGTAAAAAAATGTAAATTCACATTATTTTAATGGGAAAATTATATTGGTCAGAGAATACCCATTATAGTATTTATTACCTAAATTTTGGGGTCATTATGTTTTCCTAAAATACATTTTTTATTTATACGGTATTTAATTTTTAATCAAAAATTATACTGTCTCAGAAAATTTTGAAAAATTCATTGTTGGAAAATATTTATGTAATGTTTGAAAATATAATATTCATTTTATCTAAATAATTTTCTAAATATGTGAATTTTTACATTTAAAATGAAAACCTACATTTATTTAAAATTCACAGGTTTTGACAAAAACTGTTTTCAAGCCATAACAAAATTTACATTTCATTCTTAAAAATGATATAAAAATTTATTATTGAAATCAGTATAATGATAATAACTTTTTATTAAAGTATTAATTATTTCATAAAATAATTAATTCCGTAAAATATAAACTTGATGATTTATCTTATAAAAATGTAACTCTTACTATATCATTTACAGATAATGATTTAATATAATCATCATTTATAAAATTTGTTTTATTAATATTATTAAAAAAACCGTAAATTAATTTACATATATTTCTCAATAGTATAATTTTAACAAGAGAATTAGTTTATCAAGTTCAGCATTTTTTTAACAAATATTATTCTTAAAACAGAATCGATCAAATAAGACTTTTATTTATAAAAAGGCTTTACCCAATAAGTATCTAATACCTTATTATATAACCCCTTATAAAACACACATAATACTTAATGTTAAGGTTTATGATAGTAAAAAGCTCTTAGGGTATCTCAGATAACATCACCTTGGTGGTAATTTAGGTTAAATTTAATTTTTGAAATAGGTGATTCAATTCAAGATTAACGTGTTGAAACTAGGATTAGGATTAGTTATGAGAAAATTCTAATGAATCTACCTCCTTTCCAATTTCTGAAAAATCCGATTTAAATGACTTGAGTCTATTGGATGAGGTCATCCTCACCTTTGTCTGTGTTGAATGTTTTTTTAAATACCATATATACATATCAGTCATGTAATCAATGTTCATTGAATATATTATCAACGGTAATGATACATAATTTTCAATTATACAAAATTAATAATAATAAATGTACATGTGTTTTCTATTATAAATTAAAAGAAAATGAATTTTATTCTTAAATGATCTGGTCTATACAATACCAAAGACTTATTTTCCACATGGTTATTTAATGGGGTTTATAAATCTCCCATGAATTTAATTAAATATAAATTTCTTGAATTTTATTTTGGATTTACATATCTATATATAGTTTTATATTTCATGAGGTATGGAGTCTATGTTACCAATGTTGTTATATATTTATGATTCAGTGACATTATAATTAGAGTGGTGTTTGTTTGAACATCCATTACTGAAATTTCATAACCGTAGTATGATAATTCCATTAAATTTTGTTATCCTTAATTAATTCATCTAAATATCAAGAAATAATAATTGGTTACTCTCTATAGACCTTTAATATAATTTCAAATTGTTTTTAGAACAACATGATATATTTCCATTTTCATCAACAATCATTTAATTTTATGTTCTGGATTAAATTTAAAAAACATATTTCTGTTTTAATATTTTCCATAAAATAATTTTTTTAACAATGATTTAATTTTAAAATATATTTTTCAGTGGAATCTTATTGAATTTTTTAAATGATGCTACATTTATTTTTTAAAAAATATTTAAATGCAATTACTATATTAGCATACACAACAAACAAAAATCGGTATCATAATTACTGATCAAATTTCTGAATCCTTCTTTTGAAATTTACATGGTCATGTTTTAATAAATTTTTTATATAATAATTTGAAAATTTATAGATTTTACTGAAGCGATTTCGAATTGAAAATTATATATTTCAAAATAAATAATAATTAAATATTCTAAGGATATTTTTCATATAATGTAACATCCAGTGTTATTATTTATGAATATGTGGGGATATTCTCCCAAATTATAATCATTATTATTTATAACTTTATTTTATGATTATGATAAATAAATGATTTATAATAATGTTTATTTTCACTATGTAATTGTAAAAAGATTTTAAAAATTGATCACAAAACCTGATTTCATAGACATCGCTATAAAATATTGACATGACAAATGATTAATGGTCTTGTGGAAAAAAACATATGGTAATAATTTTTTGATGGTAGGATCGAAAATTATATATAATTTGAATTCATTTGGTAGTTATTTAAATCTCTTGGGATAATTATTAAAATAGTTCAATATTATTTAACCACTAGTAGAATAATATAGATTTACTTTATCCATTCTCGAAAATAGGTCATTATAATTGATCCCCTTTGATAATTTTGATAGATGTTGCAGACTGAACAACTATGATTTTACAGTCTCCTCATTTAACCATGACATGTGAAATTTTTTATCAACCTATTATTGCACTATTAATTTTATGAAATTGGTTTATGTTCCATGAAAATTTTATATTGATTTATTAGTATTATTATTCAAAACATTAGAACTAAAAACGTTTCATGTCATGATGCATGTTTATGATCTATGTGTTTTTGTGTGTGAACATCATTAGTTATGTTCATAATGACATCCCTCTGTACATATTTTATTCTATAACATCATCATAAATAGATCTCATTATAAAAACCAAGATTTTATAAATGATATTTGATTATAGAAACATGAATTTTCTTTATTATATTATATTATTAAATAGTATACACATAAAACACATGGATAAAAAATATATCATTAATTAAAATAATTAAATTAGAAAAATATTAGGCACAGTAATATGAAAATTATTATATAGGGGAGAAAATTAAAAATATAAAAAACACAATTCAAAAATTTGGATCATCCCTCTCATCTAGAATCATCCATCCCATGAACATCACTATAGAAAAAATAAATTTCATTTAAACCAATAAATTTTTTTAAAATAATAAATATAGAACCTTGGGAGGAAATGATTTTATTAATTAATTATTTAATGGTGAGGGATTTAATAAAAATAATGTTACTGCCCGAATGGCTAGGTGGCCATTGGAATAGTCACCTAACTATTAGAAATTGTAACCACACTATTGGGAAAATTAACCTAATACTTAAAATAGTAAGTTAATATTAAAATATTAAATTTTTTTATAAATAATATTTTACATGAATAATTTAGAAATTTAATATTTTTAAAAATACAAAATATAAATATAAGGACTCATAAAATTGAAATAAAATTTGAGCACATTATTAACAACAATTATTTTAAATTAATTTATAAATATCATTATATTTATATTAAAATATAAAATTATGAATGTTATAAATTTATTTTTATAAATTTATATCAATTTTTAAATACGTGAATTTTATTTATCTATGAGAAAGGTTTTGTTTATTTTATGAAATATAAAAACTTTCGTCTGAATAGTTAAGATGTATTTTTTTATCTTCACTAATGTGACATAAATTAGATCATTCATGACGTAAAAATGAACTAGAATTTTAGATAAAATTTCATATGGAGAATATATATTTAATTTCATAATTTCATTATTAATATATATAAATAAATCAAAATTTACAAACATTAAATTTTTACCATTTTAAATGATAGAAATATTTAATAAAATCAAAATAATTCAATTATTCCACCTCCATATTTAATGAACTCATAAATTTTTATTATAGTGTGATTTACTGACTAATAACAGTTATTTAGTATTGATATATTATTTAAATTTTCAAAATATTACTATGAAATGTTTTACCAAGGATATTTTATTTTATTCAAAATATTATTGTAAAAATAAATATTTCAACCCCCACTAGATATCCACTCCTACTTGACATAAAAATAAAAATACTTATCATGAAAATCTATATAAAGACTCTTATAATCCACATTGGTTTCCTGGATTTACCCATGTCTAATCATCGATGGACTTTAGTTCTATAGAAAGGAAGTAACACTAGGAAGATGATATGTTTTCTTTAACTCATCATTACATTATCCCATTCTATTCTTCTATTTCTAAATCCCATTCCAAACCATATATTATATGAATATATTTTAATTATTTTAACATTATATATATTATATTATATATATATAATATATATTTATGTATTTTATTTTATATTTCTCTTCCTCCTTTGGAAAGAGTTCCTGATAACATCTTGTTAACTGAAACCAAGTATGTTTCAAACAACATTCCATATATTCCCAATTATGTGGTATAATAATTTATATAATATATAAATGTATAAATATATTTATTTGAATCATTTGGAATATATTCTACAAACTTGTAATTTAAATTGTTCAAAATAATAAAACTATTGTGAAAAATGGAAATATTTAAACAAAAATTGATATCATAATACTTCATATTAATTTAATTAAATTAATAAATATAATACAATGATTAAAATTCATAAATAGTGAAAAAAGATTCCACATTTTTATTATATTTTAAAGATTTATTATATATATTTTCATTATTTATGAGGATTAAAAGTAGAAAAATAATGTTAGATATAAGGTATGATGAACCTAAATCCCAACATCATTTATTTTATCCATAGATCTCATCATTTTATATATGGATATTTAGATAATTTTACTAAATTTTAATTTTAATGTTATTTCTTTTTTGATTTGGTTATATACATATTTACAGTTTGTTTTTTAATCATAATTCAAGATTTTTCCAAAAAAACACTTTTCATTGCAAAATATATCAATTACTCTTATTTATATGCTTCTATTTTCTTCAATAATGAAAATTTTTATACAATATGTGTTTAAACATATCCATTTGGGAACCCATTATTTTAATCATGATGGTATTTTTTATTGAATACTTATGAAACCATTCATTTGAATGTGTTAATTCATTAATGTGATTGTTATACATTCATTGTACCATAAATGGTTATCTGAATAAGATAAAGTTATAGTTTCAACCATTATTATATATCCCTCCCATACATTTGTAAATGTGACTTATCCCATGAGATTATGTGTATTATGTGGGAAGATTATTCTATATTTTTGAATTATGATGAGGTTAAAATATACGTCGATATATTATGTGTGGACATGATAGTAGATTTATTCACATAAATGTCTGGTATTTACCACTTTGTCATTGTGTTTAATTTTTATGCTTCCCCTCATTCTAATAATTATTAAAAAATTTCATTCATGATGTTAATTATTATCAAATGATTTGGATGTGATATTTTTAATTAAAATCACTCATGTATTATTGATTAAAATCACTCATGTATTATTGATTAAAATCACTTATTCCTCCCAATAATGAACTTCTAGATTACCACATTCTATGATGTACATCATCATATGAAGACACGTACTATAGAGTATGAGTGAATTTGGATGGATAATTATGATTATATATATAAATTGATATGTTCTATTATGTATAAATTATATATGAGGCTAATTTTCCCAAGATAATAATACAATGGATCTTCTATTATAAAACAATTAAATTAATTATCTATTAAATATTGTTATAATTATAATAAAAGAACAATGGCCTATATTTTTGGTATCTAAACTACAATATATTTAATTTAGAGTTAGTATTAGAAAAGATAATAAATAAATAAATGTATACATATACGTATTGATAAAAAACCTAGAATAATTATTTTAGAAAATTGATAAACATAGAGATCCCATAATATATTTCTTATGTGTTATTTTTTAAAATGAAAATATTTATTATTGATAAATTTTTTTTAAATGATATATTTTAGACAATGGTGGGAGCCAATGGAAACCAGGAGAACTTGACCATGTGATAGAAAATACCATTATATTCCAAACTAGATCTCTTATTTTATTTGAGATAAAGTTCATATTATTTTATTGATTCCTTCCCATTTGTCTCAGGATTCTATCAATAATAAAAACTACCTTGAATGTATGAGATTTATCAAGGGGGGTTTCTAGATAAGAATTATTTTATATATAAATGTGAAGTGGTATTTAGTGGAATTCATAACAACTTATCATAGAACTTTTGGTTAACATAATAATGAATATAATTCATGTGCACCACTAATCTAAGATGGATATGTTGATTCTATCCATATACCATTTAAATATACATGTTGATAAATGGTGGGTTTTTATTAAGAAATCAAATACCAAGGATGTAATATAATATTTGGATTTAGAAGACATCATTAAATCATTTCATAGATAGTATTACCAATGATCTATTCAAATAAAAATCAAGTTAAAATTATTAGGGATTAAAAAAATTAAGTTAACTCTTTAATAATATATTTAGAAACCATAAAAATGTTTTCATGATATTCTATAGATTATGATAATATAAATTATTGGAATATAGATATTAATTTAATTTTAATAAAACCACAACATTTAATGTAAAATATATAGCTGAAACATTTCGAATTAAGAATAATTTTTTATGTTCCCTAAAATGTAGATATGGTTTTTAGAGAGTGATCCTTTTGTTTTAGTTATCAAATGATCAAAATATAGTTTCATGGATATGGGTCAAATGAAAAAATTATAAATTATCATCCAACCACCCACATGTGAATATAGAATAAGGGATGACCATGTTAATTTAATCAAAGCGATGGGGAAAAGATTAAATTGTTTGAGAGAAGGACACATAGATCCTAAATTAGAATTAAATAATAATAAGATAGTGAAAATAATATCGTAAAGGAATTAAAAACCTAATGAATCACCCATGGATTAATGCTACATCTATACGGGTTGGTGAACTATGAAATAATGTTCACAAAACCATAGTTCCTTGAGTGTATTTTGCATCTGAAGCAACTATATACAAATTATCAAGGGAAAACATATTCCATATAACTATTGGATATCATCTTGAAATAATAGTCAAAAATATTACAATTCTAATTTACTAAAACAACCAAAATTATTTTTTGATTGTATTCTTAAGAATTATATTATATAATCCATGTTTGGAATAATATTTTAATTGAACCCAAATACCTTGAATTATATATATCTGTACAAAAACCTAATTCTAGGGAAATTAAAATTTATATATTATAATCCTATCATATTAAAAATTTCAGGATGATTACTCTTACAAATCTCATCCAAACCGTATTGATGGAATTTTACTTTATAATGGTCATTGATTTTTATCACTATATATATTCCATATTAACTATATATAAAATGAAATCTATATTCAAATCCCAAACCATTCCATGCTCATCTAAAATTCAAATGAAGATAAAAATATTCTTTATAAAATCTCTAAATGTTATGGGTGATGATATAAAATAATGAATCATATTGTGGCCAAATGGTTGAGTAAAAGGAGGTTATCAACCTTGAGGATATTCTCATTATAATGGAATACACCTATTTATTTTTTAAATGGATTCCCATAATTCTGATCGAATAACAAGAAAATTTATCAATAGAACTAATAATTGGATATATTTATTTCATAGTACACCCCTACTAGATGTCCATGAATTAACTAGAAGTGTGAAATAATAGTTATATGTTAATTTTGAGAAGGGTCTCATATTCCCTTTGACATCACCTTGTTGGGAACCCATTCACTTGTCATGAAGATGGAATGATCCATGTGGTTATGTATCAATTAGAAAGATCTCAAAAAGATCATCATAAATAATAAGTACTCTTTTCTAATGATTCTTAAGTTTTTTGGTCAATATCTCATTAATTCATAATGGTGGATCCTCATTTTGGATACATAATATGCTGGTGATTAAGGAAGATATTTAGTAGTATTAATTCTATAAAATGTATGCACACTATGAGATAATAGTGATTACCTTATGACTTACTAATCACCAAAAAATATTCATTGATTTGATGAATATATATATTAGAGACTACCTAGAGAAATTTTAGTTTGTTTTTATTAATGATCATCTAATTTAATCTATGCTAAAATTTTATCATTAAAAGAATATATTAATTGTTATAGAGACACAATGAATTTGGAAAATTCAATATATGTTTATAATGATTCAATGTTTGAAATATATATTAAAATTTTGGGGTCATGTATTCACTAGTGATGGAATTTTCATGTAACCTACAATGATAATATCAATTGAGGAATAAACCATAAACAATAGTTTCATAGAAATAAATATTTCACATAGTATAGAAGAGAAAAATGTATATTTTTGGATAAATTTATCATGATTTTCTATCCCACAAAAATGTTAACATGGAATGGAGTAATGTTTTTCTGTATAGAATAATGTCTATAAATATTTAATGATATCAATCATTTTATAATTACTGTGAATATACTCACAATTCAAACATTTGGATAATATTTTTGATAAAAAATGTTCCTTCAAGGAATTTGTTGAAATTTTTTCTCATATAGAAATAAAATTGGATTTTTTATTCCTCATTAATGTTCAATATCCATGAGAAAAATAATTGATGAATTATTTAGAGTATGTAGCTATGATATTCTCTTTGAGTATTTGTTTGAACTATTCGAATCATGTAAAGATCGACATGTATACATATCATAAGATTCTAGAGTGTATATTTAAATATAATTATCTCAAAATGAATAAAATAATATGGTTATAGTTAATCATGGACTAATATAGATATATCAACTACAATTTATAGATGTAAAACAATGTGTATAATGAACATGGAAGATAAGAACGTAATCCTTTATTGAAGATGTAGATTTAGAAAGACTCGATCATTATAGTTGTGTAATGGATAAATCATTTAATAAAAATGGATTAGAATACAACATTCAGTTCAAAAAAATGACCAAAAATATATAAAAGAGAAGATAAAGGATTTTCAAAGTGATAATATATTTATTTAAATAAATCTGAATGCAGATAAGGAATGGATAATATATTAGTAAAACATAAATATGGTTGCTTTCATCTGATTTGGAAGTAGATATTGTGTTCTTACATTACCTGATATAAAAAAAGATATTGGAAAATCAGTAAAATTCATTTTTCTCTATCAATCATGGAAGTACTGTGATGTATTATGATATTCAAGAAAACAAATTTTGGAACATCATAATGAAGGGAATCACTAATTTGACATCAAATTTTATGGTATATGTGTATGTCAAAGGAGAGTAATGGTATTCTATTGGGATGATCCATCTATATCCTATATCTTTGTTGAAATGGTATAATTTCACCTTATACATTGTCACCTATATGATGAATACATCTAAAAGAAAAAAATGAAATTAGGGTTTTCATTGATTGACTCACCAGTACTACCAACATCATCTATATTCTGATAAATATCCTTTTAAATCAAAATGACATAATTGACATCTTAGAATTTTTTAGGATTCATGTTGTTCGAATTTTAATCTTCTATAGTGATGATCCATTTTAAAAATACAATTCATGGAGTATTCATCAACATGAATTGTGTACTGAATTGAATTTCAATTGGGATTACCACCCCAAAACGAAGGAAAATCAAAAAGTTTTTTTCACAAAATCATGGATTTGTTGAGAGACAACTCAAGGAAATTTAATCGATGAAGGGATAAACACCCAAAATTAGTTAATTTCTCATACAATAAAAATACCACCAATGTTTCTATATGTGCCTTTATGACTCTCTTCATGGGAACCAAGGTAGATTTACATCATGAGTGATTCACAATATAGAACAAAATCTATTTGGAGCTAATATTTTCCAATAGATTATTTAGAAGGTTCGTGATATAAAACTTTATATAAATTCATATTAGACTCCCCAAAATAGATATGGGAAAAATGTTGATGGGACATGGTGTTGGAAATTAGAGAGAAAATCCTTTTATGTATCACCATTAAACAGATTCATGTGGTTCATAATGATATTATGTATTATCCTAAGGTACATTTTTCTCTTTGGGATATCTGACCACTTAGGAGTAGTCATCGATAAATTTTCACTTCTTCCATATATGTATAATGTTAATGATGTGTTCCACATAACACTACCATGGATGTATATACTTGATCTCCACATGTATTGAATCTGGAGGGGTATAACTTGAGAATGAGCTCTCATATAAAGAGTAACATGGAAAGGTCATGAAAAATATGGAAATGTTTCTATCCATAAAGAAAAATCCACTGGTCAGGATGTTATGGAGAAAAATTATATATAATGGTGAGACATGAAAAAAATTGAACCATGAAACAAAAGTACCCAAAACTATTCTCAACTATTAATATGAGTTAAAATTTTATATTTTAAATTTTTATAAGAGACTAATGATAAAAAGATTTTTTTAATAAAAAACTAGTTCATAAAATATATTTGTATTATATTATATTATAATATACTATATACATAAAACCAATAGAGAATCCAACTAAACATTATTTCAGTAACGAATGACATTATATTTATAAATTACTAAGCCCCGTAAAATAAAAAATACTATTATGGGACAAAAATTAAAATAGGTGATCTATAATGATATAGTATGGATGACCCCAATATTCTATTATCAGACCTCCCATGAAGAACACAATTGAATTGAAACAGAATATAAGTATACAAATAAAAAATATAAAAAGTTTAAATATATTAACATAATATGAATTGTGTGGAATAATGAATGATGGAACATAGAGGTATTTTTAGAATTTCGTGAAACATTTTCAATAGTAATGTGACCATTGGAATTATTACATGATGGTTGGGAATAGTAAAATGTATATTATAAAATGAAACCATACCCTTGAAATAGTAAAATAACAATAAAATAATAAATTGGTATATAAATACTATTAATAGTTATTAATTCAATCTAATATAAATATTTTATTTTGATAAAATTAATATCAAGATCATTAAAATAACTAAAAATGTTGTTTCCTTTTCAATAATTTGTATTTCAATTTATTTTATGAAAATCTATATTTATATCAAAAAGGAAATATTAACTACGATATATAATTTTTTTTGACAATAATAATAGAATTTTTTAAATAATCACATGAATATTATTCATGGAATATATTTTTTTTAATTTTATGAAATACATCAATTTTCCTGTGAATAGTTAAAATGTAGTATTTTTTTAAATGATGTATCATATCTTAATTCATTTATGAGGTATTAATGTACTAATAATTAATATTAAATTTTTTATTATAAAATATAAATTATTTCAGAAACATTTAAAAATAAAAAACTTAATTTCCCAACAAAAAAATTCTTTCGCAATGACTTATATAAAAAATAATATCCATTAATATAATTTTTTTATTTTATAAAAATTTCATTTAAAAAATATAGTTTATATGGATTATAATGGCATTTAATGCCTTAATAACAATATATAATATTTATTTGTGATTTATATTTCCGAAAATTATCGATTCTAAGAATTACAATGGATATATTGTTTTATTTAAGGTAATTTTTTAGAAATATTACTGTCATCAAATATAAAAAACCATTATCCCCCATGGAAAACACTCTTACAACTCTTTATAAATACAATTTTATACCAAAATCCTATCTATTATTCCAATTAGAATCTATAAATGTATTCTTGAGAAATATAAATCCTATCATGATGGGATTACATTTCATCACAAGGGGTGTTCCACCAGGAATAGAGAATGATTTTCTCAACTATTCATTTTGTTATCCTCTTATCATCCTCTCCTTATGTATCCCTTTTCAAAAAATATAATATAATACTAACTAGTATGTATGGTAACATTTTATTGTATATTTTCTCCTATTATAATAATTTTATTTATATATATTTATAATTTTTATCACTCTTTTCCCTTCTTTCAGAAATGTACCTAATAACAATTTCATAACAGCTAATGAGGAAATTTGGCACATAATTCATTATAACTAGCATTATGGATGGTTAGAGAAATTTTTTCAATACATTTAAATGTATAGATATATTTATTTTCTGATTTTATTATTTATTATATATATATATATTACCTAGACCAAAAGAGGGAAATTGAATCGAAGAATAATATTTTAATAGAAACCATGATATAAAAACATATCAATATCAAAAATGAAAATTAAGAAATGATATTCGGTGATTATAAAAGATAAATATGGACATAAATTAAATTAATTATCATATATAACAATTTAATTTAAAAATGTATGTTTATTATTCTTAATTTGTAAAATCGATGATATAAAGAGGGATTTACTTTATGTGGATCCCAAAAAAACCATTTCAGGTATCCCCCGTTGACAAATATTTTGTTATGCATCTTAAAATATTTTTCCTTTATATACTATTACTCTAAATCCATTTTATTTTAAGAGATATTAATATTATGTAACACCCTATAAAAATCTATGTAAATATCTTTCATTCATATTGGATTATTTTGGAACCATGCTCAGAGAGGTCAAGTGAATCTGAGGCCCAAAGAGGCCAGAAAGTGTTTTTAAAAATTATTCAATTTATATTTTTTAATTCTGCGAGAAGGTTTTTCTATATTTTAAGCCCGTATGCAGATCAAAATATGAGGGTACCATTGATTTCAGAACGCTATGATTCATCGAGAAAATGTATAACATCGAAAGGGACATATCGACAGAAAAATAAAAAATTGTTCTTTTTAAAGATAAGGTAAAAATAACCAAAAAAATTTATGTTTATTTAATTCAAATGGTTTCACTGCGATGCATCGGCCGGTAAGTGCTATAGTGCAGTGAGGAGGTGATGCTGACTCATTAACTAATTACATTAGTGAATCAATGTGGTGATGTGCAATGCGTCTCCCACCACTTATGAATCAGAGATCCATGGTTGAAAAACAACACTGGGAACACCTAAATATTGGAGAATCTCTCTATATCTCTCCCTAACATCAACGAACACTCACAGAAAACAAGATTAGATCTAAGGATTGACATGTGGAGGTGAATTCCAGTAGATCACAAATCGATGAACGGAAACAAATGACTGAGGATCACGGATCAATGACGAAACAGATAACCCTCCTTCATCAACGATAGATTCAATATCTAGGTTGGGGTTACCTTGGAGCATTAATTTTCCCACTATTCTACCTTCCAAATAATGAACGTAGATCAACCAATGAACAGGTATTCCCGTGGCTCAGTTTTTCTTGCATGTTGTTAATTTATTATTGTGGTATGTTTTTTAATTTGAAATCTATTTTAGAATTATAAAAACCTATTGATATATGTTTTAAATTCTTCGATGAAGGAATCATGCCAACACAATCAATACCTGAATCAACATATAATCAAGACTTCTAGTTCACATTAAGAATAAAACCCTCAGATGATAGAAATGTGTCCCCAATTTCATTGTAGTGAAGGAGGAAACCCTAGAAAGTCATTGGAATTGACGAATCAGAGATAAGGCCACCAGAGTGGACTCTGTGGCCCGTTGAAGTAGTCGTTCATGTGGTACCACCGGCGCGGCGGTACCGACCGCAGGATGAAGGCACCGCCACCCAGGCACTATGTACATTGGATAGAGGATAGCCATTACAGGTCATACTGTAGGAGTTGGCGCACCTTGTGGGGCGCCACAGAGGTTTGCAAGAGAGGCGGTGCCAGGTGGCACATCGGGTTGGGTTTGACCCAAGGGTGTGGTGGGGTTGAATGAAAATATGTGCCCCCTATGATGCTGACCAAACCAGTTCAGGATGCATTAGAATGGTCATAAATCCCCACTGGACTAAGCCTCTTGAAAACCCCTCCTTGTTTATTTCTAGTTAGACTGGGCTTGGAGAAAATGATCAGGTTGTCAAGCGCCCAGGGTCGAAAAGAGAATCCCCCTCAAGTACAGGCATGGCTAGATAAAACCATGTCACTTGGTGACCCGACGAACTGGACTCCTGGTTTCCAAGGATGGGTCTAGGGACGCTCAATAGGCACGAAAAATCGGTCATGTCATGGAGGACCCCAGGTGGGGTTGGTCGGGTCAGTCCGAACTAGTCCTATCAGGCCCGAATGCAAATGGACCCTACGTAAAAGAACATCTATATCTATCAAACTTAACGTTTGATAGATGCACATTGAGTTGAATTGGGACCCATTCTATGACATAGTCTTTTTGGAATACACTAGTTGGTCCGAACAAGACAGACTATGCCAATAGCGACTGGGACCTGTATACAGAAATGGTCGAAGCTTTCAGATTGTGCATCCGATCGACACACCATCTATAGCATTGGGATCCTTGTGATAAAATGATCTTTATGAGATATTCTATTTTTTTTGTTGGAGGTTGGAATATGTTCAGGTCAGATCAATTCCAAATCCAACTAGTTTTTTTTTAAATGTTTATATCATACTGACCAAGCATCTGTTCGACCGTTAGTCTTTTTAATCGGGACCCTTACGATGATATAGTCTTTTAGGATACTCTGTGCAAGACATCATGGAGGTTTAGGTTTGACCTATGGCTAGAGGTGCTGATCCTCCTATAAATTATCATGAAATGTGCAGGAATCTATTGGATGGATGTGATGTAAATCATGATAGAGACCCATTCCGGATTAGCAGTTGAGGGACCCTATGTGTATCAGCATGATAGAGACACTTCATGGATTTTTAATAGTGTGACCCTTCATAGATTAGAATGATCGAAACACATTATGGATTATAATTATAGAAACACTTTGTGGTTCATCATGAGAGTAACCATATATAGATCAGCATGAGAATGACCCTTTGTTCATCTACAATATATTGAAACTTATTGGATTAGTAAATGAGCGACCCTTTGTGGATTAGAAAGAGAGAGACCCTCCTTGGATTTTCATAAGAGTTCCCCCTTATGAATTAACCATAGAGCGACCCTTCTTGCATCATATTTTGAGAAATCCTTCTTTCATTAGACGCAGAGCCTCTCAACTAGATATAATGACCTAGTTTTATGAATAATAATATTTACTTCTGTACATATGTTATACCTAGTGTGAGTTGCATCTTTTAATTTATTCTTATCATTTAGATCTATCTTGTGGTATTTTCTTTTATCGGTTTCTATGATAATCAAGTTGGTCATGGGGTCCCTAATATGTATTGATATACTGACCCAAGTATGGTCTTTTCCTGCAACTGTTGTGTCTTGTGTAAAAGACAGTTAGCTTTGATTGGTACTTTGGGAAGGTAGGGCTAGATAGTTCTTGGAGGTGGATTAATAGACGTGGTGTTCTACAGTGACAATTGAAAATGATTTATACCATCCCTTTAGGAAGGATACTTGGCAGATAACCTCCCATGATTTTACATCCTTTTATGTACTTTTTTTAGTTGGGCTTGTATTCTATCCCCTTTTACATTATATAATAGTTTCACTTGTTTATTGTTCCAATTTTATATTACATTCCATAATATGGGATGCATGTGTGTGTACATGATAAAAGGAAATGCCTTCTCATTTTGGGATATGATTTTTTGGTGCTAGTCACTAGGCACTGTCTTATTGAAGGTAGGCTTGGTGTAGTCAAAACATGGACTTGGAGGACGGTTTGTTACAATGTTATTTCTGAGGAATTCAGTTCAACTAGAAGAACTAGGATATTTTTTTTATTAGTCAATAGTGTTTACTATTTTTATTTCTTATTTTAGGCTAGGGAGTCCAGTATTGTTGTGGTAGCTGACATATCCATACACCAAAAACCTAAATTATTTTTTCCGACTACGTACATGTTAATCACTAGTTGATGTGTCTATGAAATATTTTCCTCTAGATCACTTTGAGTTAGCTCACCAGGTATAACATAACTTATTTTGGATCGTCTTGAATTCTTTCAGAATTACTCCACATATAATTAATGCTTTTATTATAGTTATGGATCATAATGATGGTCTACCGAGTGACGAAGAGCTTTTCCAAGGACCAGATACCGAAATAGAATCTCTGGGTGGTGCAAAGGAAGAACCACCATCCGTCAATCAGTAGATGATATAAACTTTTCTAGTAGAGGATGCTTTCCAAATTATAACATTGCAGGAGTAATAGAGGGAGATACCCTTAATGTATCGATGCGAGACATTTCCTTATGAAGATGATGATTGGAATGAGGTGGGGATGTGAGTTTTCAGCCTAGTGGGGACACCTTCGAGCTAGATGGTGGTTATAGCTGCAACCAATAGGAAGGGAACCACAGGGAGATGGTGGAGATTCAAAAACTTGGGGATGAACCTGTGATAACTATATCTACTGTTTGTGGCCCCATTGGAAATGTAAAATAGTATATTGTCTAGTTGTTTTTCTCGTGTGGTGGGTATGGACACTCAGTTTGAGACAGACAGACACGCCATACAAATGACAAGTAGACGGTCGATGGGCCACTGTGGTAGAGGATCAACAATGGAGGTAAAAAATGTGGAAGAAGTGTTAGGGGAGAATTCAGAGTGTAGAGGGTTGTAGGATTTATGACGTACCACCACCACCACCACAACTAGGTGGTCTTCTACGAGCTCTGAGAGTAGGTAGATCGGGGCGGGCCAACATTAGGCGATAGAGACCAACGATCATGGAACTCTAGAGATGATTATGGTAATTATCTTTTTCTCCTCCACATTAGTCTAATTTCATTTAGATATAGGTTTCAAGCACAGTTTTCATTCCATGTACCTTGGTCAGATCATAGAGATTCTGATCGAGTAGTTGTCTTGATCCTTACAATTAATGAATCCCACGTGAGGGGATTCCATGAATGCTAAGTGGTGCCATCAATCAGAGCATACTCTAAGTGGTGAGAGAAACAACTGAGATCTTCTAGATGCATCTTCAAGGACTTACAACATCATTATACTTATATACTACCACAATTAATTCTTATATTGATTATTTTAGGTTCAAATTGTTGTGGATCTACATATATTAAATGTTTTTTTCTTTTTCAGATAGAAGGAAAATGATGTAGCATAGGATGGACTCATATATATGAGGGTGCATCTAATCAATATTTAGTTGCATAATATGACCCACGTTGTGGTTGGAGAGACTATTCTATAGTTTCTTACAGTGTTGGACGAACACAAGGACATCTTAGTGATGTTGTTTGGTGTGAATAAAATCACAGAAGTCAGCATGGGACTCAAGAAAATTATATTCTAGTAGTACAAAGATCATATTATTGTGGTATTCATTGATGATGTCTTGGTGTATTACATTTCGGAAAAGGAGCACGTGAAGCAATGTGGATGGATATAAACACACTATGAGTGCGCCAGCTTTAAGGTAATCTCTCAAAGTGTGTGTTCTATATACCAATGTTCCATTTCATTGGATGTATCATCTCAGTGGATGGAGTTGCAGTATATCTATTGATGATAGAGTTAATGCTTTCTCAGGTGCCACCCAATAGTGTTACCAAGGGTCTGTGGTTCCTCTGGATGGTTGGGCACTATCAGAGGTTTGTACATGACTTTTACAGTGTAGCAGCACACATGAATATTTTAAGAAAGAATATTAAATCACTCATTGATATATAACTATTATAGAAGTGTTTTTACCATCTGAGTAGGATCTTGATGAGTACCCTTATCATGAGGCTTCCAAATGAGGGAACTCACAATGTGGTGTTCTATGATTCATCATGAACCAGTATTAGTTGTTTCCTAAGGCTGGTACAAGAGGTGATTCCATACATCTCACGAAATATGAGACAACATGCGTAGTGCGATGCGACTCTTAGACTTGACATGATAGTGGTACTATTCGCATTGTATGTGTGGAGACACCACTTGAAGGGAAATCATTTAATCATGTACTCTGATTACAAGAGTCTGATATATATCATTTCCTAAATGGATTTGGATATGAGATAGCAGAGATTGTAGGTGTTTCTCCCAGACCATGATTTTCAGACAGTCAATACTCTTGCAAAGGAGTACGTAGTGGCTGATTCTCTTATAAGGTGATCGTGTTCATAGTAACTAAACAAGGATTCAGATATATTGGCCCTACATCAGATATTCTATTTTCATATGGAGGATTCAAATATTCTTCAAACGATTTAATATGACCATCCACTCTTGCATCATGTAATGGAGGCACAACATATTGATACCAGCTGTGAGGCTACATTTGCTCAAATATCCACAAGTAATTTACTTGATAGATATTGAGAAGATATGGAGCACTTCAACCTTTACAGATGGTGTCCAATAGTACCAGTGACGTTGTGAGAGGTAGTATTTATGGAGTTTCATACATCACCATTGGAGGTAAATCATGGTGTGGAAGAGATGTACTAGGAATTCTAACGTCAGTACGGGTGGTCGGGGATGAATAAGGTAGAGGCATATTTTGTCTTGATATGCCTCACATGTCAGCAACAGAAGGATGAGAAACAAGTTCAAGTAGGTTTTTCATTACCACTTGATGTACTCGAGTGGATGTGTGTTGTTGTATTGATGTAATTTTTGATGGGCTTACCATGTATGTCATGGAGGCCCGACACCATTTGGTTGATTGTCGACCGACTCACCAAGTCAGCCTGATTACTATCCTTTCACGACAAGTGTTCAGTACATTGATTGGGACACCCCTATGTGTAAGTGATTGATCGACTCCATGGAGTCTCATCAATGATATTCTTAGATCGAGACTCATGCGTTGCACCCTGGTTTTGGAAGGGCGAGTTAAAGGATTTTGGGATTCAATTTCATTGAGAACAACATTTCACCCATAGAGAGATGGTCATATAGAGATTAACAATCAGAACTGGGAGGACATGCTTTGTTCCTATGTACTGGATATTTTTCAAATTTGGGAGGAACTCCTACAACATGTGGAGTTTGTGTAAAGCACAGCTACCACCACTCCATCGGTATGGAACCATTTGAGGAACTATATGGATGACCATTCCATTCACTATAATGTATTACAGACTCAGGGGAGTCAACACTTATGAGTCCATAGATTGTACAAACTACCACTAATTAGGTGAAAGACATTAGAGAGCGGGTGAATACTACACAGTCATGACAAAAGTCTTATAATGATAAGTAATGAAATCCATTTGAGTTCTAGAAGGGGGACATATATTCCAACGGGTCTCACCTGAAATTTGAATATAGATATTTGTCTAATGTAGCAAGCTATCCCTGAGTTTAATCGGACCATTTATTGTTCATTAGAGAGTGGATGATGTTGGGTACCTCTTATCTCTACATCCATAGTTAGGGAAGGTGCACAATGTCTTCCATGTATCCTTGATGAGAATATATGTGTACGACACTTTTCACCTCATTGACCAAAACAAGGTGTAGATTGATGACATAGAGTCATTTGTGGAGTAACCGATGGAGAGAGTGGATTGTCAGTAGAGGATTATTCATGAATGTTCATTTCATTTGGATCATGTTTGTATGATGTTGGAGAATCTCTAGGAGAGAACATCTGAGCGAGAGGCTCATATGTGCGCTCATTCCCACTTTAATTCTGTTTAGCATCGACTATATTTCGAGTTTATAAATCAATAAGGAGGTGAGAATGTATTACCCTGGAAAATTCCATGTAAAATATTATGTTTGAATAAGATTTTTTTTATAACCATGATATGAGACGATACGTGATTCTATGGCATGGGGAGGTAGAAACATATTTTTGATTTTTATTTAAATAATGTTTAGTAATCATGCGAGTCGGTTTTTCTATCTATTGAACCCGTTTTATCATAGATAATCTAATAGAACTGCATATTTCAAAACTATAGGACTTGACTACAAATGGCTTAACATTGACCAGTATGGGTCAACCAAAAATGAAAAATTTTGGACTTTTTATGGAAACAACTAAAATAAATATAAACTATTTATAAGTTTATTTTATTCAAGTAGATTTACTATGATGCATTAGTTGGTCTACACTATGGTGTAGTGATGAGACGACACTGAATCTATAATGAATTTCATTAATAAATGAGAGTGGAGACAAAAAACATGTTTCCTAACTATGATTAATCATATATCCTAGATTATTTGATAACCCTAGTTAATCCTTTGGTGAGGACAATCTCTCTCTCTCTCTCTCTCTCTCTCTCTGACATCGATGAACACTTGTGGAGAATGAGATCAGATCTAGGGATTGATAATTAGGAGTGAAAGCCATCAAGTCATTTATCGGCAAACGATGATGAAGGATAGCAGATCAATGATGGATGACGACTATGATCACCCTCCTTGAACAATGAAATATTAAAAATATAGGTAGGGGTTACCATGCTATTTTCATTTTCCCTTATTCTTCATTCCAAATTAAGAATGCAGATCAACCCAAAAATAGTTTGACCTACAACACATACTTTCATGAAGGTTGAGAATTGTTGATTGTGGGGAGTTTTTGGATTTGAATATTTCATTTGAATTATGAAACCCCATTGATATCTTTTGTAAATTCTAAAGCGGAGGGATCAAGCCCACCTGAATAAGGGACAGATCCCTATGTAATCAGGTGTTGTTTTTTTACTTTATGACGGAATCCCAAGGAAAGTGAATCTGGTCCTAAGGTCATTATAGTGATAGCGGTGACCCTCTGTGGTTGAGGGAGTAGAAAAATTAGTGATCAGACAACCGTAGTGGACTAGGTGGCCCATAGAAGAATATGCCGACGCGACGCTGCTGACGACTGGCAGTGGCATCCTCTAGAGGTTGCACCAATGGGGCACCAAGTCATGAGGACTAAATTCATCCATCACCGACCTCATTGGAGGAGGTTGTGGTAAATGCGGCATAGTAGAGCCACGACTCGTCGTCCACGACAGTGCGCTGATGCGGTGCCACCCGGCACCGCAGTTCGCGTTTTCTTGACAAGTGGGGGGGTTTCCAGCCATGTGTGCCTCCTACCAGGGAGGCTGATCCAGTCTCAGATACATATGAATAGCCTTTAGAGGGACCTAAATGGGGTTTTTGACCCAGTCTGACCGAGTCATAATGGTCAGGGAAAAAAATGTCTGGGTCGTCAAGCGCCCTGGTTCGGAAGGGGATTGTTCCACCACTGCAGGATAGGACAGATAAGACTCGGTCACTGGGTGACCCGGTAGACTGGACACACTGCCAGCCTAGGCTGAGCCTAGTGAGACGCAATGGTCCATATCGATAGGTTGGGTCATGCCAGACCTCATGTAGAGTCGGCCAGGTCAGTCTGAACCAGTCAGACTGGGCCCAGCTGCAACTGTGCCCAACATAGATGAATATATATTTCTCTCAAACTGGGAATCTGATTGACGCGTAGTCAGTGGAGTTTGGACCCAAATGATGAGGTTTTCCTTTTGGAATACTCTAGTTGGTATGATCATGTTGGGTCATGCTGAGATGAAACCAGAACATATTTATAGAAAGGGTCGTATCATTCAGATTGTGCCTCAGATCAACGCATTTTATATGGGGTTGGGAACCATGCAATATGTTTGTCCATCTGAGATACTCTATGTAATTTTTGGTGGAGGTTGGAATATGGTCAGGTCTGGTAAGGCATGAATCCAACTGGGACCTTTTTATAAAAATGACCATATATTATGTACCTTACATCTTTTGGCCGTGCCATCTATTTCATTGGGACCCTTCCCATGAGACGGTCATTTGGGTTAGTCTTTATAGAACTTCCTTGCGGTTGAGTAACATCTCATTGGTTGAGGAGAATATCCTAAATGAATAAATCATGCTATGTTTTGGAATCTAGTGGATGGATATGACTTTATGCATGAGGGTTACCCTTTGTGGATCAGAAGTAGCATGATCCTTCTTGGATTAGCATGAGATAGAATCTTCATGGATCAGAAGTAGAGAAACCCTTAGGGGATTATCATGAGTGAAACCCTTCATTAATAATAAATAGTGATACAGTTCATGGATCAGAATGAGATAGAATCTCAATGTATCATCATGAGAGGGACCATTCATGGATCCGCATGTGAGGGACTCTTTGTGGATCAGCAGTTGAGTTACTATTTATGGATCAGTGTGAGAGATAAAATTGATGGATCAACATTAGATATAACCTTTATGGATCATAATGAGAGTGACCATTCTTGGATAAACAGTAGTTAGATGCTCCATGGATCGGTATGAGAGAGACCATATATGGATCAGCATGGGAGATACCCTTTGTGGATCAATAGCATAGAAACCATTCATGGATCAGTAGTAGAGAAACACATCGTGGATCAGCAGTGGAGCCTCTTAAGATAATATAACGATGTAGCTTTGTGACTAATCATCATTACTTTTATACATATGTTATACCAATTTTGAGATGGGTCTATTGATTTTTTATTTACATTGAGATATTTTATTATAGTATTTTACTTTGTGGGTTTATGTGAGACTTGAGTTGGCCTTAGGGTCCATATTGAGTTTTGATATACACATCCTTTCACAGGATGTTACCGCTTATTTTTTGTCTTATGCAGTCAACAGAAAACATTGAAAGAGACATTTTGGTGCTTGGTCAAGATGGTAATCAGTGGTGGAACAAGATATGTGGTGGGATACGTTGATAACCGACAGTTATTTGTACCAACACTTCAGGTAGGATCCTTGGCAGATGACCTCTAGAGCTGAAACTTTTTTCTCTAATTTCCTTTCTGTTGGGTTTGTATTCCATTCCCTTATACTTTATTTAGTACATTGTCCTATTTTTGGTAACTATTTACATTTACTTTCTATTGTATGGTTTGCATGTGTGTGTATAGGTTTAATAGATATTGCATTCTTTTTCGAGAAATGCCTATTTGGTGCTAGTCACCACCCCTTGGAAAATAGAAGGCAGATTTGGGGTAGTCACAACACAGCCATGGGGGATGGGTCATTACATATTTCCAGTGGATTAATTTTAAAAATACCATGATATTCAAAAAGGAATTTTGTTTCCCAAAAAATTCATCGACTCATATTGAGTTGTTTTTTCAGTCAAGAATTTTTTTTATTTATTTGAAATATTATATCCTTTATTCATCATGTAAACACAAATGTTTATTCGAGAAATTACTCATTATCAAAAATATAATAATTACATTATATTAAATGAGTCATTTAGTGAAATTCTATGTTTTATGTTCTAAATAAAATGCATGATTTTCTAAATATAATGATGTGATGGGTGGGAAATTAATTATATTATCATCCAACACATTGATTAAGGAGATTTATCCCATGATATTATGGGTATAATCTGTGGTATTGATTCTATAATTTCATGAAATGATCATATGATTATTTATGATAATATTTTATCTTTGAACATGAGTATTAGTTTTTTTGAAACTATTTGATGTATTTAACCACTACATCATGATGAATCACTTTTATAGACACCATATTAAATTAATCTATTAAAGTATTCCCACATTGTTTTGATTATCGTCATATTCTTAGGATATAATGATTTTTAATTTCTAACCCATGTATTATTGATTCATGTCACTTATTCATCTTCCTAAATAAGATTTATCACAATAGATTCAATTTTCAATAACCTCAGTTGATTACATTAACTATATATAATAAGTGATTTTGTAATGATAATGAATTAGTTTTTAATTTGTTATTATGTAAATTTTTGGTATAATAATAATTTTCTAAAGACACAAAACCTATGTATCTTGAGATATAATGAGATGATCTTGATTGTTGAGAAAATTTTTCAAATGTAAAAAGAAAAATGATGCATCACTATAATATAACAATTTTACACCTATTGATCATCTGAGCTCACAATTTATTATTTTTCATAACCCTTGGTTATGAAATTTTTTTTAATGGTATTTATATAATTGAATATTTTTAGAATTAAATAATGAGATATGGTGAAAAATATATCTAAAAATCATGTATATGTATCTTATCTCAAAATAATGTAATAATTTAATTTTTAGTGTGAATTTTATTATTATGTATTTAATATTATTATAATATAATGGTATATTTATGCAATAAATTCATGGAAAACTATATTTTTTATATGTCATGGTTTAGTTAATCAATAGAAAATTTTTTAGAAAAAATTATTGAAAACCATGGGATTATTAAATATATATGATAAAATTTTAATGATTATTTAAGATATATATATATATATATATTGTGATTTATATATAAGTACACCCCAATATATATATTATAGGTAGATGTGTTTTTGGAATAGATTAATATAGTGGATATAAACTATAATGGTGTTGGACAAGTATATCCCAATCATCATTGACTTGAATTGTGAATTTAACCTTACATTTGACATATGATGAAACTATCATGGTATATAACAGAAATAATTCAAATTTTATTTATGGTCCAATGTAAGGAATTAAAATAAAGGGATAATTTATATGACTGATATTAATTTAATGGTTTCATATATTGAATATAAAATTTCATAATATAGTTCATCATAAGAATTATTTTCATTATTCTATGGTCAACTTTTAGTGTAAGGATAAACATGAATATACAATAGATGATAATTTTATTATATGGTTATTACTTTCTATATATTAAGTCTGTATTTATCATTTTGTTGAGAGAAAACTTATCAATGAGGATATACCTATTTTATAGGTTATTATTTATGTATTTATAAAATATATACCTCTTCATCCTACGAATCATGATTTTGAGCATTCTGTCAGAGTCATACCTATTGTTTCACATATTTAGTAGATTCGTTATATATTTTATGTGATTTAGTTATAGTAATTGAAGAAAACAAACCAAGATAATCCTAATAACATATTCAGATGACATATTATATCTCCACGGGGTCCACATATTCTTTTTATTAAGGAAATGATGGTAAAATATATGATTTCTTTTATTATTGGGATCATAACATGTTAAAATTTAATAAAAAGTATCATCTACCCAATATCAACTGTTTTTTATCTATTATCATGGGGGTAATTTTTTATAATTGGATCTTTATTATTGATAACATCAATTGTGTATTAAGAAGTAGGATGTATTCAATATCCCATTTCATATGAGGTATGGCCTTCATGAATTAATAATACTACCATTTTGACTTAACTATTATCATTTCATCTTCATAAATATATTGAATATAGTCATTAGTGATTAACATGATTTGTTTTTTGTATTAGTTAATGATTTTATTTATATATATTGTATGAAAAAGGATAAAGATAAATATGATTTGGAAAATATACAATGGACCCTAAGAGAGGGTAATTTTTATGAATAATTTAGTATACAAGAATTTTGGATTTATAAATTTTCTTTCGTTGCTAATATAATCTATTATGATGCTATATTGGTGGATCCTTCAGATACTGAGGATACTATGTAATGACATAGACATACCACAATAACCAAAATCCATAGATTCCATTGGATTAGTGGATAATATTGTTGTTTTATGATAGATTTATTAGGTCTTTATAATAATGTCTCCAATATTACTGTAAAGGGTGTTAATTTATTGTTAATAGATTAATTTGAAGAAAATTTCATGTTGATAAAAATAATGATGGATAGTTCAACTGATCTCAAACTACACTATAGTGGAAAATGGTTTTTGAAATATTATGACTCATTAATGAATAATAATGGAATTGAACATATAAATAATTATATGGAATTTATTTATTCCTTAATTTATATGAAAATATATTAGAAAAATTATAATAATTATTCTATAGAAATAGAAAATGTAATTTTGTCATTAAATATTGGGAGGAATTATCTTTATTTTAAATTTTTTGACATTTGATCTTGTATTAAAATAATAAATTATATATTCTAAAATATATTGATGAATATGAGCGAAATAAGATTGTAGCAATAGATAAATTATTATGAATGATCAATACATTACTACTATAGAATGAAAAACAAAATGGTGGTTCCCCTTATATAATTTAATTGTGCTACTTTTGTTATAATAAGTATTAGATGTTATAAAACACAAATACATTTGTGAAATATAAAACATGAAATCATTATGAATAGTTATTTATCATTTCATTATAATAGTAATGCTTTTTGATCATTCCGTTTTAGGTTAAAATTTCCACATTTGGAATATTTAGAACTATAGAATAATGTAATGAATATTATTCAACTAGAAATTTATTTTGATAGAATAATAAAGGTCACAAACTTTTTATATCATCTATCCATACAATATTATAAGAAATTGATTTTCAATGAAGATCAATTTTTTCATTATCTATATATCCTAGATATACAAATATGTATTGAGATATTAAATAACATTTATTTTTTAAAACATTAAATAGGATATTATATATTATACATCTTGATGCCTATTATGTTAGAATGTAAATGATGAGAGAATTATTTTTAACTGTCTGTTACAAATATTATCCATGTTATTATGATATTGGAATAATATACCCTGGAGTTCATCATTAAACTCCCTGCAACATCTAAAGGATAACATGATATTGGGGATGTGTTAAATTACCTTATAAAATAATCATAATTTATTATCGTCATGTAATATTTCTATCTTGATCATCTTGTTTAGTAATAGAACAACATGTTGTTTATATAATATAGAGTACACCATTTAATTATAACTGATCGAGAAAATAGATTTACATTAATGTTTTGGAGAGGGCTTTAAAAGGATCTATATTAAATGTTGTGTTTCAGTATTTAATATTTTCCATAGATAGATGGTTAGTTTAAGATAATTGTTAAAACACATGAGAAAATATTCATTTCTTTATCTCAATATTTCAAAAGGGGTATTAATAAAAACATTAAATTTAGAATTTTCATACTACAACATATTTCTCTAATAAGTTTTAATGGATCCTTTTGAATCCTTCTATGGTAGGAAGTAAAAATATTCATCATATGGGGATGAAATTGGAGATCAAAATATATTAGGACCTAGAATATTTAAGGGGGTGAATATAAATTTTGAATCCATTTAGTAACACATATAGGTTGTTAATTTTTTTCAAAATTTAATGTATAAAATCATTAGAGATATCTAATGTTTGAAGATATTGTTAATAAATTTCATTGAGTGTCAACTTAGAAGACAAATATAGGATATAGATTGATTGTAAATATTATGAGTTAACATATCCAACCATAGGAAGTTATTGATCATTTTGTGATATTATATTATCTTTTGTTACTTCCACTAAATTTATAACTCTGTTTGAGGAAGTGTTCATTCTTTTTCAACAAGTGACATAAAAAACTGGATTATTCACATGAAATGAAATAAATTCTATTACTAGTATATAGTATTATAAATATAAATAAAAACTTATGTTCATAAAATATTATAGTGATAAATATATATATGAAAATTACCACTCACAGAGTCAATTATATTTGTTTTAAATAATATGATACTAGAGGACGATATTTGGAAACCCAAGGATGTTATAAAAAAGGCATATCCTCAATTATTTATATTAGAGTGAAATATTTGAAATAAAATTTTTAATTTTTTGAAGAAACATTTAACACTAAAGTATCTCATTATATAAATAAATATAAAAATATTTTCCCTCATTATAGACTTCATTACATGAAACACCGAGTTTAAAAAGACAAAACTATATTATTGAAATACTATTATTTTTTGTGACTTTTATCACCCGGAAAAAAAATTATAGTATGAATGGAATATAGCTCATTATTAAATATATTTATATATAATATTTATTCAATAATAGTTTATTAATTATTTATTTATTATTAATAATCTACTTTTTTTAAAATCATTTTATGCTTCAATAAATATAATTTATTCAAAAATAATTTTCTTGTGGAATAATATTATAATTAATATATATAACGTTTATAAATTTTATATCAATTTTATTTAAAATTTATAATTCAATATATCAATATTATATTAAGGTGTAGTTTATTAATTTTCATAAATGATTTAATATATTATAAATGGAGAGATATTTGTAATATTATTAAATAGAATAATTTATCACAATGTTTAATGATTCATTTTTTAAAAAAATGTATTGAAATTTTCCTTAGTTATCTGATTTTTTTATTAATATAGTTAATTTTATATGAATCTTATTTATGATTCAATTCCAAATAAAAACATTTATAGATATAAATAGTCAATTTTAAAACCTGTTTAATGTTGTGTTTATTCAGTTTTACATTAAATTTAATTATTCCATATCTTAAAATTTATCGATGAAAAACTAATTACATTTAGTAATAATGGAGTCTATGTTTTGAAAATATGACCATATTAGTTATGGTTATTATGAATATTATCTTTGAAAATATTTGTCAACTCAGTAGTGGTAAAAAATGTAATATTGGGTTAAGAAAATTTGATAAGTATTTAAAATTTCTCCAACACAAGAATTTATCATATTTTTTTGTTTCCCCTCATCTATTTCAAAAATATTTTTTACATTATGGCCATATTATTCAATTTTTATATGATTATGTATGATATATTAATTTATGAAATGAATCAATTTAGAATGTCACTTTCTTGACTTTTATATCACTAGTATTTTTACCCGATCAATGGATGGTGACATGTTAATTTATAAATGAGAAATAAAATATTAATTAATTATTGCTATAAAGATAATTTACTTTTATGTTATAGTTATTTTTTAATTCTTTTATATGCTTACATTTTGCTGACATATTATTTATTTAATTAATTGAAATAAAATTAATTATTTTAAAGACTATAAAAGTCATACAATTTTAACATATTAAAATGTTAAATATATTTTCTGTTAAAAAATATTATATTATATATTTTTTAATTTTTATATTTTGTATTCATTACATTATTCATGTATTTTATGTTAATGTATAAGAATAGTTCTCAAAAAATCATTAATGAACTTTTACCATATACAGTAATTTAGACAATGTTTTAAAATTAATAAAAATAACATATTTGGACAATGTAAGGTTATATTTTTGAATACATAATATGTATCCTACTCCTGATCCACTTATTCTTTTATATGAATATTAATAACCCTAAACGATTAGAAAACATTAATATTGTAGTAATTGTGAAAATGATTAATTACGGTTAAAACTAATAGACTATGTTAAAAACATAACCAAACATTAATAAATATTATTAACTGATAGGATTTATAATTATACATACACTATATTATAAATATTTTTTTTAGTAACATGATTATTAAAAAAATATAGTAATTAAATAATTTATGTTATTCCATGACTGCAACCCCTATTACATATAAAAGGGAACATCATATCCACTATTAGATTAACATTTTTCATGTTGTACCAAATCAGATCCCATAAATATGTCATTATGATAATTATTCAATATATTCTGTAGCTTCTTATATTGAAAATAACAATCATTCAAGGATTAATGTGTATTCTATAAGAGTTTTCTCAATATAGTACTATAAATCTTAACCAAAACATTTCAATTTTATTTATTATTAAAATCCTATAAAAATTTAGTATATTTTATGAAATTATTATTATTTTATCTCTTGTATACTCAAATTTTATTATTATGATGTAACAACCATAATGAAATTTCTCCCAATCAATAGGAAAATAATAATATATCTTTTGCGTATGTAAATACTACTCCATCCATTAAGTTATATGATTTATTTCTCACTAAAAATTTAAATGAATTTTAATAAGTATTAATTTATATAACATATATTATATATACTATTACTATGATTATGTAATGGTGAATTTTTTTTATATTTCTTTCTATCCATTCAAAAAGAAATGGAAATAATGTTCATGCAGACATATGGCTAATTGTTTCCATTAATAGCTTAATTCATTAATATATATTCACGTTATAGATGAATCATTTTATATAAGAGGAATACATATGATATTTATATTATTATTATCATTATATAGATAATACATTCATGATATATGTATAAAGAGCATGGTTGAAGAAAAGAGATTTGAATGAACATTAAATTAGTCATCACATCAAAAAATGATTTTAATAAATAAATGTTAATACATCAATGATAAAATTTTAAAATTTAGTAATACATATAATTGTATAGAATATTATGGTTCTTTAGTTAATCTATAATAATTATTTATTTATAATAGAGGATGTTCGAGAGTGTGCATATTGAATATAGTTATGCGGTTATGGATATTGTTCTCACATTTATTTATACGAGACACCTGGAATATTCACCACATGTTTCATATATGTGGTTAATTTAATAAAAATAATTTTATTTTATGATTCATAGCTTGATAATTATTTTTATTAAATGTGATATCTAATTTTAAATCATTCAGGTTGAATTTATTTGATATTTACCAATTTGGTCAATGATTTATGTTTCAATCCCATTTTAAATTGGATTATATATCCATCAATTAATTTATATGACATTTTATGATCCCCATCTGAGATTTACATTTATATTATTTTTACTATGTTATTAATATATTATTTGAGTAATAGTATCATTTCAATTTCTGTGAAATAAAAAATTAAAGGGAATGTTTTTTATAAAACAATCTTCATTACCTTTTGATAAAAAATTATTTATATTTCATTACCATGTAATGTTAAAAAATATATTCCTGAATTCAGAAAAAGTATCCTATGATATTTTAATATCATTTATACCCATGATATTTCTCATCTATGAAACATCCTTTTATGTTGCATATGCATTGATAATTATATGATACATGAATATCATCCTTATTCATTCACTAGATGTTTTATTACATTGATGAATATATGTTTATAAAACCTATTTATTTTCAAAGGGTTGTGCTATAATGAATTTTTGAAATATTCACGAAACCTTGTTTCTTAACATGGGATACAAAATAGTTATACGATGATTGTTTTATGATTTTGTGTAAAGAATCACTATAGGATTAATTATGATATGGGGTCATTTGTAATTATATTACACTCTAATGGATTGTGTAATTTTTTAATATGTTATGAGATAATTATTGTAATAAATCTATGTAATTGAACCGCTATATGAAATGTGTCGATGTTCATGATAAAAAATGTTAATCATGTTATGTTGTCTATTTTTTTATGATAATGGAATGATGAATTTATACATGATGCATTATGTAATGGCCTATACCTCTCTGGTCCACTATCTTTTGAAAATGCAATGCTAGAGGTGTTTCGGGAGGTCAAGGTAACTTTTCCCCAACGCTTTTCCATAGTCTTCCATTTTGATGAACTGTTTCAACGGTAAATAGTTCCGAACTCTAACATAACATTACATCTTTAGGTACTTCTGATGTTTCTAACTACCTTTGTTTTGGAGTAGTGACTTGGGGGTGCGTTAGGGTGAATCTTTAAGGAAAACTAAAGGGAAGTAGTGTTCGCACAGGCTGTGCACTGATTGTCTAAACAGTGCGGCCATATCTTTCGTAATTAATCTTGGAGACAAGGGAAAACGCATGGTTAGTTCATGGTTTGTCTAGCAGTTTGGCCTAACCATGCGAGGACTGTTTGACGAGGTAGTACCAACCATACGGTTAACGCACGCTTTGTCTAACTATGTGAGCAAACTGTACATGCACTTAAACTAGATCATAAAATTGTGGATCTCAACCGTTTTGCCTCTACCTTGCTCATTTAAGCTCCTAAGCATCCATAACCCGGGAGTACCCTCCCTCGAAAGTAGGAGAACCTCTCCAAATCTTTTTCGATGTTATATAAAGGATTCTCTTGGAGAATCGAATCCAGTTTCTTGAGGTATGTGATCATTATTCTTCGTTCTTCATCGTTCTTGTTTAGTTTCATAGATCCACTTGGATCTACTTCTCCTCTTCTCTTGGTTTCGTACACCTACATCTATTATGGGTATATCTAAGTGTATCGACACAGATTATGATGATATTTGGTGTTTTCTGTGTTTGGAGAAGAGATCTAAGGAGGATTCTTGGAGAATCAACCTGTCGTTCTTGTGCGTTCATTGTTTGATAGGGTTTTCGTAAAAAACCTTTGAGGTAGTTGAATAATTAATTCTATATATTTTACATGCAACTGTATTGTTATCATGTTTTATGACACTGTATGAAAATGGGTTTGACATAATAAATATTTTATCCAGATAAATAAATATATATCGATCATATGTTGTTGCCTCATTTTTTGACAGATAGTGTGATATCTATGCTTGTTCCTGATGAAAATAGGTAAAGAACGTAAACCGAGATTAATTGAAAATTATTTTCCCAAAGATAAAGAGGCATGAAAATTAATATGGTTCTTTTAGTAATTTGATGTTAATCAAATTGGCTTAGTAAGCATGTTTAATCCATTGTGATAGCTTACCGATTAGGTTTCCCGATGTTGAAACTAACGGATTATAAATATGATAATTCAAGATGGATTAATGAATTTGATTGTTTGATAATTCCTTGAAGGGTTCTGGGTTACCCCATTTATTGTTAAAGTGTCCATATCCCAATTGACATGATGGTTGTTTTTCCTGTTGTTTTTGTTGAGACATGACCCTAGAGGGGTGTTGTGATATGTGGGGGCATATAGGCCTTTTGGTTGTGGCAGCGGATGATGCCTAGAGTGGTGAGATGCATCGGTTTATGTAGGTGGGTGTCGGGGAGGACACCATTGATGATGGAATGTGATTGATGTGATTTTTGGATGCATGTTGATTCTTATTGGTTGATTATCTACTTTAATTTTCCCCACTACTGAAGGTAGCTGTTCTTTCTTACCCTTTTTCCAAAATAGGTGAAGACATGCGTGGTATGCCATGTGATTTCCATGATTATCCTCTCAGTGGAGATTGGTTCCATGCTCTTGATATAGGTAGAAATGATTTGACGAGTAGTACATCTACTCTCCTTGTTGAGCCCTGTTGTGTTAATAGTATATAATTCTTTTCTAGAATTTTGGGGAATATGGAAAAGTGTTTCTATAATGACCTTTTGATTAAATGGTGTTAACTCATGGGGTTGGAGTTTCTTATACTTAATGATGAGGTTGAATACATTTGAAGGTACGGTGGATTTTGGGTTTGATGCTAATGAAATTTAATGTGGAATTATTCATGGATAATTAACGTTTAAATAATTAATTAACGTAAAGTGAAACTGATAAAAAAGAAAATGTATAAATTCAATAAAGCTCTTGATTGGTTGTGTGCTTATAGGATACCTAGTCTTAGAAATAGCAGCTCGGAGTCTGAGAGATGTTAGCTACATTTGTGTCTAAGACTCGGTTATGCCCATAGTGTGGTTGTGAGATATAGTGTATTATGTACATTTTGTGTTTCTATATGATACTCCAACCTGTCACTAAGGTCAACTGATACCTCACTAAGGTAAACTGACAACTCGGGGATTCTGAGCCTTGGGGTGTTTTCGCCATCATTCTGGTGGGAGGATGAATGGCTGACTACCCCCTTTGGCCCTGCTCTCTTATTTTGGTTGTTACTTGTGCTGGCAGGAAAAATGGTTTTTTTCCCATATATATGTGTAGAGGTCTGTATTGTCTTGTGGTTATTCACTCACTTATATTCTATATATAGTTTTCTATGGACTACTATAGGTGTAACATGTATAGGCTGTGATGGATTGAGGATCCTTACTTGGTGTATGGGATGTAATGGCTTGAGGTATAATACCATACGTATGATACATGTTATGCGATTTGTGGTGGCTCCCAAAAACAACCTGGTTACATTGGTGTGTGGATGTGGTGGTTTTGTTGCATGAGGTTCATATTATGGGGCTTTTCACGGGTTTCTACGGGTAATCTATTTTGGAGAGATATTCTCAAGATATGTGACATTGGGGAAAAGCAGCAAACCAGTGGGGATGTAGTAGTGGGGTACCTTTGATATTCATTACTATATGCTATATTCATGTATGCGTTACTTTGTGAAAGTATACATGGTGAGGTTGGGAAATTAGTATACCTGTTTAGGTGACAAGTTAGTTTCACTTTTTGATCAAAATGCTGTAGAATGAATTCATTACCTTTTCACAAGAGGATTTGGGGAGGATACTACAGAGTTTACTATTATACTCACACTATTTATATATAAATTGTTTTCAAGTCACTTGGAGCAGTTTGGAGATCATGCTAGTTACTACTATCTTGTGGTTGGAGGAGTTGTTCGGGATTTTTGTTGCTATTGTTTTACATTCGTTTGGGTACTTGCAGTTTTTCCCTTCCAGTTGTAGTACTTTTTCATGACATTTCTTATGTGCGCTTGTGTTTTTTTATATTCTAATTCAGAGTAGTAGTTGGTTGGTGTCTTTCTTACCTCTCTCTCTTCCAAATGTGTTCTCTTAAGAGGGTAATTCCTCCAATTTGTGTGTTTATTATGCCCTCGACGATAGTCGTAGACCCAGGGCCTACTGGAGGTGAGACTCGGGGGTCATTATCTCCTTTCTCACATTGACAGCCTAGGAGGGGTACACTTTGTGGGGAGGGGGTCGTGAGAGTGTAGTATTAGATGTGGGTTGAGGATAGGATGGTGTTTGGAGTTAGGAACATATGAGGTTACATGGGTTGGTAGGGAAACAATGTCATTCATGTTTAGCATGTGAGGTAAACACTGGAGGTCGGCTGAGACATAGGCATTTAGGGACCCCTATGATCTAATTTAAGGACCTTTATGTTTACAATGGCTACTAAACAAGGTGATACTAGTTCCATGGTAGAGACCTAGGAAATGATCATGAATCATTCTTATTTGAGACTATGTTTGAATGGGTATACCTTGGGATAGGTTATCCTAAACAAATAAAAGAAAATAATTAATTAATTAATGTTAAGCCTTCCATATTCCAGGTTTAGGAGGTCTAACAGTTTTTCATTTTACAGGTATGGGTTTAGGTCGGCGTCCTCATTAGGTTTGTGCAGAAAATATCCAGTAGGCAATTCCAGCAGGTCGCCACCGGGTAGAGGTTAAAGACAACGACACTTGGAGGATGTCACTCTGAGAGTTTCAACGCCAGAGTCGGAAGAAGTACAAGGGTGCTGTTTCAGATGCAGTCACGAAATACTGGTTGGAGGAGGTTGGTATAGGCTTCAGTTCTATCTGTTCATAGAAGGAGCAATGGGTGTCCTTAGCTGTGACGATGCTGCATGAAGCAGCAACATAGTGGTGGTTCTTGTTCCTCAAGGATCGCGAGGAGTCATCGATCTCATGGGATGAATTCTGAGACATGTTTAGAGTGGATTTCCTTTCATTGACTACGAATGTGTCCAGTTTCCAAGAACTTCTTACCCTTTGATGAGGGAGCTCTAATGTTCGAGAGTTTGGAATCTGTTTCAGGAACCTTTTACGATATGCTTCAGACCTATTACCAGATGATGAGGATAGTGTGAGGCATTTCGAGGAGGATTTGAATCCCTAGATCCAACACCATGTCACCCCATTTATGCTGAAGACATATCTTGAGGTGCTGAAAAGGGTAGAGTTTGTCGAGAGGACTTGGGCCAGGATCGGATAATCCTGAGAGGGGGATCGTCCTGATCCCTCATGAAGCGATGTTGTGGTCCGAGGATCCCTATTTTCTGGGAATAAGAATTTTTTTTCAGTTTGGGGTAGGCCCCATCACTTCACATCTCATTTATCTAGAGGAAGTAACCCTTAGGCATTTTCCAAGGGACCATGTTCTTTTTTTATTGTGGTGGTTGTGGCCATCAGCAGCAGAAGTGCACAACCTTTCAGAGTGTTGATCATGCACCAGGTGTTACGCTTCAGGTTCCTCCATTGAGGAAGTTCCATCCGAGGAAACAGCAGGATTAGGTTTCACCGGTTTTAGATCACCAGAGGTTAGATGGGGCAGGCAAAGGACAGCCCCATGACGCCATCCTCCCTCAGAGAGCAGAGCACGACCGTGGTGGTGGTCGTAATCAAGGTCATAGAGGTTGTGGAGGAGGTCGGGGTCAGCTTCATGCTCTAGCGTTTCAAGCTCCAGGCGAGCCAGATGTCGTTCTAGGTACCCTTTGATTGTTTTCTACCTTGGTGTGTACCTTGTAGATTCATGAGCGACACACTCCTTCATATCACCTACCCTTGTCCATGCTTTGGGACTTGAGGTAGAGAGGCTTCCAGTGCGCTTGGCATTGACTACGCCTATTGAAGGTTGAGCTGACTTTTTTGAAGTAGGTTGAGATAGTGGGCTTGTGTTGGGCCAACACCACTCTTGGGGAGATTTTCTATGTTTACGAATACAACCATATGATTTCATCCTCGGCATGGGTTGGTTGTATTCGGTGCATGCTATCATGGATTTCTTCATGATGAAGGTCGTTTTCCTTGGTGAAGATGGAGAGAAGGTTGTCTTTGTTGGTGAGTGAGATCCTCATATGGTTCATAGGCGTGTTCTGTCCTTATTGTCCATGACGACTGAAATGATGCTGAGTTATTCATAGGTTCAATAGTGGGAGATTCCTACGGTCGTAGAGAAGTACCCTAATGTCTTTTCAGAAGAGGTTGTACCATTACCCCCCCCCCCCACCCCGATGACAGATTGAGTTTGGGATCGAAATACAGCCAGGTGCATCTCCTATCTCTATGTCTCTATATAGTATGGACCCTACTATGTTGAGAGAGATAAGTATACATCTTGATGGTCTGATAAAGTGAGGTTTTGTTCGACCAACTGTGTCACCATGGCGTGAAAAATTTTTGTTTGTGAATAAGGCTGATGAAATTTTGCGGTTGTGTGTCGATTATCGTCACTTAAAAAAAGTGACAATAAAGAATCTATATCCTTTTCTGTGGATTGATGACTTATTAGATCAACTAATGGGTGAAATTTTGTTCACAATGATCGACTTGTGGTCAGGATATCATCAGATGCATGTGAAGGATGAGGATATCCCGAAGACTGCTTTCCGTTGTCATCATGAGCATTATGAGTTCGTTGTAATGCAGTTTGGCATTATGAATTCTCCATTTGTATTCATGGGATTGATGAATGCTGTGTTCTGAGAGTTCCTGGACAAGTTTGTGGTAGTTTTCATCGACGAAAACCTTCTGTACTCCATGTCTGAATAGGAGCATGTAGAGCATCTACAATCCATTTATGGAGTCCTTCATCAAAATTAGCTATTTCGGAAGTTGTCTAAGTGTGAGTTTTGGGCTCGAGAATTCCGTTTCATGGGGAATGTTGTGTCCCAACTGGGAGTAGCTGCAGATCCATCAATGATTGAAGAAGTAGTGTCTTGGGCAGCCCCCAAGATAGTGTCAGAGGTGAGAAGTTCTTGTGGTCTTGCAAGCTACTACAGGAGGTTCGTATCAAATTCATCACGAGTTGCAACCACTCTAACAGCTTTGACCAGGATGGATCATGAATTCATATGGACTGATCAGTGCCATGCAGCTTTCGGGTATGTAAAGGAGAGGCTAGTAAGTGCTCCAGTCCTTTGTCTTCCAACTGAAGGAGTTCAGTTTGATGTTTTCTGCGATGCATCACATCTAGGGTTAGGCTGTGTTCTCATGTAGCATAGGACCATTTTTGCTTATGGGTCTCATTAGTAATGTCCCCATGAGGTAAATATTCCACCCATGATCTTGAGTTGGTATTCGTGGTGTTTTCTCTGATGTTGTGGAGAAATTACCTCATTGGTGAGAGCTTTGTGGTTTTCACCGATCGTAAGAGTTTGAGGTATGTTTTCTCCCAATGTGACCTGAACATATGACAACATCGGTGGATGGAGTTCTTACAAGAATATGACTTCAAAATATCATATACACCTAGAGAAGGGACTATTGTAGCTAATGCGCGGATCCAAAAGTCACATAGCAATGGTGTGCGTGAATCCGAGAATTCATGGAGAGTAATGGAAGAACTGTCAGCATTGCAACTTGATATGGGAGAAGTTTTGGGTAGAGGATGTCCTTTTCAGTTGATGGTATAGTCATCCCTAATGCAGAATGTGGAAGATTTCCAGTTGAGTGATCTATAGGTGGAAGTCTGGAGAGACTGTGTTGTTTGTGGTGAGGCCCCTGATGTTTGGTCTGAGGATGAACAACATAGAGTGTTGTATCATGGAAGGATTTTTTTTCCTTTGATGATGTGAAATACGGTACTGAGAGAGTTCCATAGTTCACCTTTAGTGGTACATCTTGGCATTACCAAATTGTATCGAGCCTTGAGGAGTCAGTTTTTGCGGCTAGGGATGAATTGTACGGTTGTGTATGTTGTGTCTCAATGTTTACTCTGCCAGAAGGTGAAAGTCGAACACTGTGTTCCTAGTGGTCTTCTCTAGCCATTATATATTCCTCAGTGGAAGTGGTAGGACATCTCAATGGACCATGTTACTTGTCTACATCGAGCTTTGAGATGAAATGATGCTATTTGGGTGGTAGTGGATCGTTTAATGAAATCGGCCCACTTTATAGCAATCAAGGAGTCATGCTTAGTGGATGTTTGGTCGAGGTAGTGTCTAGAGGACGTGGTGATACTTCATGGAGTCTCTAGGATGGTCATTTTTGATTGAGATCCTCGTTTACCTCAAGTGTGTGGAGAGGTCTCCAACATGCATTTGGTTCTCAACTAAGCCTCTGCACTACTTTTCATCCGCAAACGGATGGTCAGAAAGAGTAAACAATCCAGACTCTTGATGACATGATACGCTCTTGTGTTCTGGATTTCAGAGGTTCATGGATGAGGCATTTACCCTTGGTGGAGTTATCTTATAATAATAGTTTTCACTCCACTATAGGTATGGCTCCATTTGAATCATTGTATGGATGGCTTTGTCATTCTTCGTTGTGCTGGACTGGGGTCGGAGAGTCAGCAATTCTCAAACTAGAACTAGTGCAGAATACAACGGAGATGGTTCAGGTTATTTGAGATAGGGTGAAGATAGCGCACGATTTTCCGAAATCATATGTCGATCAAAGAAGGAGACCCTTAGAGTTTAATGTTGGGGATCATGTGTATCTGAAGGTGACTCGCCGTCATGGGCAGCAACGGTTTGGTCATGGAAGTAAGATTTCTCCCAGATTTATTGGTCATTTTGAGGTGTTAGCTCATGTTGGAGTTGTGGCGTATCGAGTATCACTTCCCCCACCGATGAGTCGGATACATGATGTTTTCCATGTATCAAAGCTTCGTCGTTATCTTCATGATGACTCTCACATCATTGATTGTGGAGAGATCTATTTTGATGTTGATGCATCATTTGAGGGGCAACCTTTCTAGATCCAATACTACACAGATATGGTGTTGTGTGAGCATTCTATTCATTCAGTTTGTGTCTTGTGGAAACACAGTGGCTTGGAAGAGAGTACCTGGTAACGCGAGTCATAGATAGATGCTCAGTACCTAGATTTGTTTGATGATGAACTCTTTTCATGTATCGATTTAGCTTATGTGGTTATGAAAAATTCATGTTTATGAGATGTATCCCTTATTTGTTTTTTCTATCTTTCTCTCTTTTGAGAGGAATCTCGATGGGTGGTTGTTCAGACCCTATTTCGTTTTCTCTTTATGTGGGTTTTGGATTCTCGAGGGTGAGAATGTTTTGAATGGTATCTTATTTAATGTCCCGGACCTCTCTAGTCCACTACATTGTGAAAATTCAGTGTTAGAGGCGTTCCATGAGGTCAAGGTAACTTATTCCCAACACTTGGCCAAAATATTCAATTTCGATGAACCTCTTCAACGGTAGACAGTTTTGAACAATAACATCACGTTACATCTTCAGGTTCATTTGATGTTTCTATCTACCCTTGTTTTTGAGTAGTGACTTGGGTGTGCGTTTGGGTGAATATTTAAGGAAATATAAAGGGACCTATCTTTCACACGGTCAACACACTATTTGTGTAAATCATGCGGCCATACCATGAGTAGTTAATATTGGAGGCAGTGGCTAACACACGGTTAGCGCACGGTTTTTCTAACCATGCAGCCTAATCGTGTGAGGAGTGTTTGATGAGGCAGTAGAAACTGCACAATTAGTGCATGGTTTGTCTAACCAGGAATGAAAATCATGTTGGAATATAAACTAGATCCTAAAAATGTGGATCTCAATCGTTTTGCCTCTAACTTGCTCATTTAAGCTCTTAAGTGGCCATAAATCGGTATTTCCCTCCCTTGAAGGTATGATTATAAGGCCCCGACATTAAACCTTACATAATATTGAGTTATTACCAGATTACACATTGAGGATCTTTTCAGGTTTAGAGTTTTAGAGAATTAGATTATAAAACTTGCATTATATTCCACATTTAAACAAAGTGGTTATATAAAAGATAGTATTGATTTTTCCCATCAACGGAAACATATCTAAAATAAAACATGGATTCTTTCTTGACACTTCCTTGACATTATCATCATATCATTTACCATTCCCCTGACCTGTGAAAAACATTTCAAAAACATGGGATGAGCATAAAAAGCTCAGTAAGGGTTATAAAAGTATGGAAAGAAAACATGAGTACACATATACATAAGAATGAAATCATAAATTTCCCATAAAACTTATGCACTTTAACATACCCCATAAAATCATGAATAAATCATAGAAATCATAAGACATAAAGGTAACTTGAGGCATTCATAACATTCTTACGTAGGGAGTAACCCTCTTGGTTATGTTTGGAATACCCATCATAGTATATTCCCTAAATCTCTTCGGAGAAACCTTAATGATTAACCCCTTCGCGTTACCCAATGCATTAAAGAGCTATATCGGGCTCACCCATCCTTGGTTTTTCACGGAACCACCCATCTTCTTAATAATTCCCAAGAACCATAACTTAATCGTATCACATAAAACATGCATAAAGGAAACATAAAATTTCCACATTTCAATCACAAAATATCAATACAGTACATTGATATAAAAACATTTTGAAAACCATTTTCAATACCAAAATAAAAGAAAGTAAAACATGGTATTTATTTTTCTTAAAAAGGTATGTCTTGTAGAGGAAGCCGAAATTAAATAATGGTTACGGCGGCAGAGAAGTCGGTGTCGCCACATACGTACGACAAAAACAATCCCTTTTGTCGTTTAGTAAAACGATTCGTATAAAACGATTCCTTTTGGATAAATGTAAAAGTCCAAGTGGTTTATACACCTTATATTAGAAGGTTTTATATAAAACAAAATATGCCTCAATGAATGGAGAGTGAGACGAAGTCCCTTACAAAGACGGTATCCTTGGATTAAGGATAAATCAATTACATAATTGTGTGTGACAAAATAATACACCAAATATAAGTGGATACTAAGTGTAAAAAATCAGAGGTTATTCACACATATTCATAGAACGACATATTCAAGGAGTACAAGCTTATCCCAAAGAATCAAAATTGGTTTAAGAAGTTCCCTTGCAAAGAAATTTGACAGCCTAACGGCGTCACTACAAAATTCAGAAAATGAGTTGATGAGAGATAAAAAGGGTATATCATCACTTGGTCATAAAATTTAAATCAATAAGGATATAGAAGAACATATCCCAAAATAATATTATGTGAATTAATAGACATAACAAAATAAGTTTTTTAAAAAAGAGGAGGGTGAAAGGTTCCCTTACCGACTTGGGTATCTTTCGAAACATAAACCCCGTGAAAGAAAGACAATACAACATTGATGTAAATACTCATAAATGAAGTTATATTACAGAATGAGTAAAATAATGGGTAGTACATACACCACTCTAAGGAAATTGTAGAAAATGTAGCATAAATCTCACGGGAATAAAGTGAGATGAAAAATACCTTACGAAAACACGGCAGCCTAACGACGCCACATAAAACATACAAAAATGGATTGATGAGATCAAATAGGGTCTCTCATAATATTAACATAATGTTTACAGAAATAGGAATATAAAATAACATCCCCCAACTTAACAAATAGGAGCTTAAAATAAGTGACATAAAGGACATCACTTAAAAAGAAAGAGAGAGGATAGATCTCTTACGAAAATTCTGCAGCCTAACGGCGCAACTCGAAACATCCAAAATGGATTGATGAGAGAGAATAGGGTCTCTCATCATATGAACATAAAAATTATAGTAATATTCATATAAAATAAGATCCCGATCACAAGAAAGATGAGATTAAAAGGAATGACATAAAAGAGTGTACTTAAAAAGAAAGAGAGGACCAGGATCCCTTACCTCGGGTCCGACTTGACTCGATCGTTCTTTAACATCCTGAATAATAAACTTGAGTTAATATAATCATTATTAAGAACCTTTTTCAAGTTCATTATTCCATTTATATCACTTATTACCATGTTATAAACATTATGTAATCATTTAAGTTAATAATGTTTGTTTTGTCGGTATTTGATTTTAAGTCAAAAGTGGAATTCTTACAATTACATGTTGTTCGTGTGGTCAAAGGTTCATTATATCCGGAATTATATTCATGCTTTTGATATCATATATATCATATATATCAATAATATTCATGTATTTATAATATTACATAATCATTTAGAGGTAAGAAATGAAATGCACCATTAATGGAGGCGGTAAGCCGTACGTACGCATGAACGCTACTTTCATTTTTTGTCATATTAATGGAAATAAATATAAATGATATATATATATATATATTATAATTCCAGTATAATATATATTTTATATAGGTCACATATTTTCATTAATATCATTCTTTATACATTCCATGTATTGCATGTACGAGTCACATCACTTGAGGGGGCGGTAGTTCACACTTCCTCGAATGAAATTATCACATTTGCACAACATGAAAAGAGTAAAGGTATGTTTTAAATATAAAATACATAAGCATATAGTAAACATAAATACCATATATATATCATATATAAAATACAGTGACATCATAATTTCCACCTTTAAAGGTGTTAAAAGAATATTGAACAATCATCATTTCGTGAGGCAGAAAATCGCCAACCACAGAAACAGTATGTTCATTAACCATTAGATGAAGGTGTGTGTAAGTGTGGCTTGAATCCTTCACATAACAACATCCTAGTATATTTAAGATACTTGTGTTGTTACAAAAGAAAAGAATAAAAAGATTTTAGGGGGTTGGAGAAACAAAATAAAACATAAGAACACAAGAGAATACACTCCCTTTAAAACGGGTAACTGTCTTTGATTTAATCTCAAAGGATTCCTTGGAAAGGTTTATGCCCAAAGTGAGGCTTAAATGATGAATAGAGGGATTTTGAGAGAATAAATGGGCAGGGGTTGGCCGAGACAAAGGCTTGAGAGGTGTGTGTAAGGTGGTAGGGGTGGGGGCCTTTTATAAGAGGAGAGGAGGGGCACTCTTGGAAGGTAAAGAAATGTTACTTTATTATAAAATGAGTTTCGGATTTAAAAAGTACCACAATGATATAATTCGAGGATAATGTGATAAGGGTTTGAAATATACCCATACAATAAGTTATTGACAAGTTTAATTTATAATTTTAACATTATATTTTCATTTTATTTAAATCCTTTATTAATGAGGTAATCGCTGCATCATCATGATGTCATAAATAATTTAATTTATTTAAAGTCTAAAAATTATAAAACAAATATCATGATTTAGGAAATATTTTTATCTTTCTAGTTAATATTTATAGTCAAAACTATGACTTGAATAAACCCATTTAAAAATTGTTTTAGTAAAACATCTCATGCTTGTGACATTTTTATTTCAACTTTAAATAAAAAGTTATTTTTGTCATTTTCAAACCAAAGTGGCTCCATGGGGTCCCCAAGTTGACCCATGGATTTTCTTGGTTGGCCATGACACATACAATTAGGGTAGGACATGTTTATATGTCATTTCACATTATTAAAACATTATTTTTACCTTAAATTACACTAATTACCTCTAATCACGATTAAGAACATAAACGTTACTATTCACCATAAAATTATTTTAATCCCATTGAACCACATTTTAATTCATAGTGACAAACATGTGTGTCGGATTTTTGAAATTCAAAACACAGAGGTGGAAAGGTTTCATTTAAACGAAAAATCAGTTTCTTTAACTACCACTTAGTGGTTTCACTATTCATCAAAAATTGAATTTTTTCAGAAAAATACCAAAAATTCACCCTAAGCTATATTTGATATTCCGAACTAAAAAATGATGTATATTTTACAAAATTCAAAACATATATGTTTCATTAATTAATTTAATAATTAATTTTTGCTGTCAAAAAAATAGCGTGTTTTTAAGAAACAATATCTATTAAAAGATTGACACTAGTTTAAGTCCAATTTCAAAGTGAAATTAATTCCAGTGACCACTATTGGATTAAATTTTAAAAATATATTCTAATTTTACTTTAAAAAAATTCAAAATATAATGTAATCATATAAATAAAATAGACAAAAATAGGTTTTGAATTAAAATACAACATTTTTTACTATTCATTAAAAAAATGAACTTTATCGGAAAGGTACCAAAAATTTACACAAAGTAAATTTTGATGTCTCGATTCTAAAGAAGAATTATATTTTGTAAAATATAACACATAAAATTTTAAAAAAGTGGATTTAAAAGAGGTTCGCCATCAAAAGGTGGTTAATCGACCTTATAAAAAATATTAGAATGTTTACGATTAAAATTGAATTCATTCACATTTTTAATCCTCTAACATTTATTGTAAAAATTAAAAATATTTGACAAATATATTTAATCATTTTGTAGTTAGTTCTGTTCATTCCCTCCATTACAATGGCTAGGAATTAACTACCATTTAAAATAATATTATTTAATTATTATAGTGCAACCTAAGATTCCCAAGAAACTCGGTGTTGCGTACTGGGTATGCCATCGAGCATAGCGTCCCCTTTAAAGTAATATTAATATTTTATTCACAAATATAGATAAATTTAAAATTTTCATATTCTTTATTTATCTGGGGTGTTACATCCGTCCCCCCTTTCAGGAATTGCGTTCTCGCGTTTTTAAAATTAGGCTTGGAAACTTCATTGAAAGTCCCACATTGGAACAAGAGTCAGTAAAACTATCACCTTAAAAGAATGGGAGAGAAGTACAAATGTCACACGAGTTAACCCATTCTAGGATTCCAAGTATGAAAATATGGATATGGAGGAAAAAAAAGGGTCATGTTCTGATGGAGAGTGATAGAAAACATGTTTAGGAGAAAGTTAACCACAAGAAAATCACAAACTTGTGATGGGTTAAACGGTATTCTATTTCCCAGTAGGAAAAGATAATAGACAACATTTTTTTTAAGTTAATTTTTATTGAGGAATTTATTCATAAGGAAACATAATTACTTATCATGTTCACTTTCAACTTTTATTATATTTCTTATAAAAAATCTTATTTTCTCCAAAAGACGAATATTTAGGAAGACTTGTTCACTATAATAAACTTCTAGAGAATCAACTAATCCACAAAGGGGAACTATATACTTCCCATGTCTTTAGACTTTAACCAAAACCAAAACCAAAATGTTTAGTACAAGATCTGATAATCTAGAAAAGGATAACCCTTTATAAAAAGAATATCTATTCTTTATCTCCAAAATTTTTCCAACAAAACCCAAAGTTCACTGAGGACCATTTGATAAAAAATTTGTCCACAAAATTATTCAAAGTAAACCAAACTACGATTGAAACCCAAATATTTGAAGGACTTAGTCACATAGTCTTATATGGTAAAAATTAACTTTTATCTCCAAATAACATAAGTTGCACTTAAATTCTCATATTGAAAAGTAATTAACCTAATCACATATCCTCGATGATAGGTTAATCATTTCCATAGATAACCCAAAATTAACTTACTCTTTATTCCTAAAATCATCTAACTAAAAATTATCAGTCAAACTAACCAGGGACTTCACGTAGTCCAGTGGTAGGCGATAATTACCATTCACACTTTGGTTGTGGGTTCGATTCCCGCAGCTTTGTCCGACGCGACGGGTTGTCACACGGTATGTGTGTTGTCCTTCTCCCAAAACTATATAATTCATAAAACATTCCCCAAAACGAGATAAAATATTCAAAAATAATCATAACATATTTTACCCTCATGTTTATCTCATGCATTTGATTTTCCATCATAACATATAATAACCCATAATTACCTCAAAAGTATGGATCATATAAACTCTAATGGTTACCTTTATAATTATTACCTGAACTTCCACATCGATTGGTAATCTCGTACATGATTCATTATAGATCATACCAAGGTTCAAGTGGTTGATCATGACTCCTTGTAGTTGGTTTATAACAACCACGAGTTTCCTTATTGAATCCCCCATTTTATCTGGTAACTTAATCAGAGAACCGCCACAGTTTCCTTCAAACCTGTTGTCTCTTTGCTACCTGCTAGATCCATCCATTCACTAAAAACACAAATGTCAGTGTGAGTATATCAACAAAACCATCATGTAATAATGAGGAATGTAAACACTAAGATATACTTACTCATTCACTTTATCTAAAACAAGGACTCTTTCAGAAATCCTAACCAGTATGGTAATGTCACTTATTCTTAGAGAATACCCTAACCTCTAAAGTTATCTAAACCGACCTTTGATTCCTACTATAAGTCCCCATCCTTAATCCTTACATAATCTTGAGTTATTACAAGATTACACATTGAGGATCTTTTCAGGTTTAGAGTTTTAGAGAATTAGATCATAAAACATGCATTACATTCCACATTTAAACAAAGTGGTTACATAAAAGATAGTATTCATTATTCCCATCAACAGAAACATATTTTAAATGAAACATGGATTCTTTCTTAACACTTCTTTGACACTATCATCATATCATGTACCATTCCCTTGACCTGTGAAAAACATTTCATAAACTTGGGATGAGCATAAAAAGCTCAGTAAGGGTTATAAAAGTATGGAAAGGAAACATGAGTACATATATACATAAGAATGAAATCATACTTTACCCATAAAACATATGAACTTTAACATACCCCATAAAATCATGAATAAATCATAGAAATCATAAGACATAAAGGTAACTTGAGGCATTCATAACATTCTTACGTAGGGAGTAACCCTCTTGGTTATGTTTGGAATACCCATCACAGTATATTCACTAAATCTCTTCGGAGAAACATTAATGTTTAACCCCTTCGCATTACCCAATGCATTGGAGAGCTATATCAGGCTCACATGCCCTTCGTTTTTCACGGAACCACCCATCTTAATAATAATTCCCAAGAACCACAACAAAATTGTATCACATAAAACATGCATAAAGGAAACATAACATTTTCACTTATCAATCACAAGATATCAATACATCACATTGATATAAAAACATTATGAAAACCATTTTCAATACCAAAATAAAATAAAAGTAAAACAAGTTATTTATTTTTCTTTTAAAAAGGTATGGCTTGTAGAGGAAGCCGAAACTCAAATAATGGTCACGGCGCCAGAGAAGTCGTTGTCGCCGCATACGTACGACAAAAACATTCCCTTTTGTCGTTTAGTAAAAAGATTCATATAAAAAAGATTCCTTTTGGATAAACATAAAAGTCAAAGGGGTTTATACACCACATAAAAGGAGGTTGTGTATAAAACAAAATATGCCTCAATGAATGGAGATTGAGATGATGTCCCTTACAAAGATGGTATCCTTTGATTAAGGATAAATCAATTAAATAAATATGTGTGACAAACTAATACACCAAATATAAGTGGATATTAAGTGTAATAAAATCAGAGGTTATTCACACATATTCATAGAATGACATATTCAAGGAGTACAAGCTTATCCCAAATAATCAAAATTGTGTTAAGAAGTTCCCTTGCAAACATTTGACAGCCTAACGGCGTCACTACAAAATTCAAAAAAATGAGTTGACGAGATATAAAAAGGGTATCTCATCACTTGGTCATAAAATTTAAATCAATAAGGATATATAAGAACATATCCCAACATAATATTATGTGAATTAAAATACATAACAAAACAAGTCTTTTAAAAAAGAGGAGGGTGAAATGTTCCGTTACCGACATGGGTATCTTTCGAAACATACACCCCGTGAAAGAAGGACAATACAACATTGATGTAAATACTCATAAACGAAATTATATTACACAATGAGTAAAATAATGGGCATTACATACACAACTCAAAGGAAATTGTGGCAAATGTAGCATAAATCTCACGGGAATAAAAGTGAGATGAAAAATCCTTTACGAAAACTCGGCAGCCTAACAGCGCCACTTAAAATGTAAAAAAATGGATTGATGAGATCAAATAGGTTCTCTCATCATATTAAGATAATGTTTACAGAAAGAGTAATATAAAATAACATCCCCCAACATAACAAAGAGGAGCTTAAAATAAGTGACATAAAGGAGAGTACTTAAAAAGAAAGAGAGAGGTTAGATCTCTTACAAAAATTCGGCAGCCTAATGGCGCCACTCAAAACATCAAAAATGAATTGATGATAGAGAATAGGGTCTCTCATAATATGAAAATAAAACATACAGTAAGAGTAATATAAAAAAAATCCCAATCACAAGAAATATGAGCTTAAAAGGAATGACATAAAACATTGTACTTAAAAAGAATGAGAGGAGTAGGATCCCTTACCTCGGGTCTGACTTGACTCGATCATTCTTTAACGTCCTGAATAATAAACTTGAGTTAATATATACTTGATTAAGAACCTTTTTCAAGTTTTTTATTCCTTTTATATCACTTATTTCCATGTTATAAACATTATGTAATCATTTAAGTTAATAATGTTTGTTATGTCGATATTTGGTTCTTAAGTCGAAAGTGGACTTCTTACAATTACATGTTGTTTGTGTGGTAAAAGGTTCATTATATCCAGAATGATATTCATGATTTTGATATCATATATATCATATATATCCAGAATATTCATGTATTTATAATATTACATAATCATTTAGAGGTAAGAAATGAAATGCACCGTTCATGGAGACGGTAAGCCGTACGTACGCATGAACGCTACTTTCATTTTTTTCATATTAATGGAATTAAAAATAATATTTATATATTATAATTCCAGTATAATATATATGTTATATAGGTCACATATGTTCATTAATTTCATTCTTTATCCATTCCATGTATTGCATGTACGATTCACATCACTTGTGGGGGCGGTAGTCCACACTTCCTCATATGAAATTATCACATTTGCACAACATGAAAAGAATAAAGGTATGTTTTAAATATAAAATACAGAACCATATAGTTAACATAAATACCATATATATCATATATAAAATACAGTGACATCATAATGGCCACCTTTAAAGGTGTTAAAATAATATCAAACAATCATCGTTTCGTGAGGCAGAAAATCGCCAACCACAGAATTAGTATGTTCTTTAACCAATAGAAGAAGGTGTGTGTAAGTGTAGATCTAATAATTCCCATAAAAACATCCTAGTATATTTAATATACTAGTTTTGTTACAAAATAAAATAATAAAAAAAATTAGGGGGTTGGAGAAACAAAATAAAACATAAGAACACAAGAGAAAACACTACCATTAAAACGGGTAACTCTCTTTGATTTAAGCTCCAAGGATTCCTTGGAAAGGATTCTGCCCAAAGTGAGGCTTCAATGATGAAGAGAGGTATTTGGAGAGTTGAAATGGGCAGGGTTTGGCCGATCCAAAGGCTTGAGAGGTGTGTGTAAGGTGTTTGGGTTGGGGGCCTTTTATAAGAGGAGAGAAGGGGCACTCTTGGAATGTAAAGAAATGTTACATTATTTTAAAATGAGGTTCGGATTTAAAAGGTCCCAAATTGATATAATTCGAGGATACGGTGATAAGGGTTTGAAATATACCCATCCAATAAGTTTTTGAAAAGTGTATGTTATAATTTTAACATTTTCTTTTCATTTTATTTAAATCCTTTATTAATGAGGTAATCGGTGCATCATCATGATGTCATAAATAATTTAATTTATTTAATGTCTAAAAATTATTAAAAAAACCATGATGTAGGAAATATTTTTATATTTCTAATGAAAATTTATAGTCAAAACTATGACTTGTATCACCCCATTTAAAAATTGTTTGAGTGAAACATCTCATGCTTGTGACATTCTTATTTTAACTTTAAATAAAAAGTTATTTTTGTCATTTTCCAACCAAAGTGGCTCCATGGGGTCCCTAAGATGACCCATGGATTTTCTTGGTTGGTCATGACACATCCAATTAGGGTAGGACATGGGTGTAGGTCATTTCACATTATTAAAATATTATTTTTACCTTAAATTACACTAATTACCTCTAATCACGATTAAGAACATAAAAGTTACTATTCACCAAAAAATTATTTTAATCCCATTGAACCACAATTTACTTCCTAGTGACAACCATGTATGTCGGATTTTTAATATCCAAAACACCGAGGTGGCAAGGTTTCATTTAAATGAAAAATCAGTTTCTTTAACTACCACTTAGTGGTTTCACTATTCATCAAAAATTGATGTTTTTCAGAAAAATAACAAAAATTCACCCTAAGCTATATTTGACATTCCGAACTCAAAAATGATTTCTATTTTACAAAATTCAAAACATATAAGTTGAATTTATTAATTTAATAATTAATTCCCGCTGTCAAAACAAATAGCGTGTTTTTAAGAAACAACATCTATTAAAAGGTTGACACTAGATTAAGTCCAATTTCAAAGTGAAATTAATTCCAATGACCAATATTGGATTAAATGGTAAAGATATATTCTAATTTTACTTTAAATATAATTCAAAATATAATCTAATCATATAAATAAATTAGATTTAAAAGAGGGTTTGAATTAATATACAACATTTTTCACTATTCATTAAATAAATGAACATTTTTGGAAAGATACCAAAAATTTACACAAAGTAAATTTTGATGTCTCGATTCTAAAGAAGAATTTTATATTGTCAAATATAACACATAAAATTGTCAAAAAAGTGGATTTAAAAGATGTTCGCCATCAAAAGGCGGTTAATCGACCTTCTTTAAATATTATAATGTTTACTCTTAAAATTGATTTCATTCAAATTTTTAATCCTCTAACATTTATTGTAAAAAGTAAAAATATTTGACAAACATATATAATCATTTTGTAGTTAGTTCTGTTCATTCCTGCCATTACAACGGCTAGGCGTTAACTACCATTTAAAAAAATATTATTTTATTATTATAGTGCAACGTAAGATTACCAAGTAACTTATTGTTGCGTATTGGGTACGCCATCGAGAATAGTGTCCCCTTTAAAGTAATATTAATATTTTATTCACAAATATGGATAAATATAAAAATTTCATATTCTTTATTTACCTACGGTGTTACAATGATAACTTTTACCAAGCATTTTGGAGATGATCTGAAGGCTTCTCTTGGTGAATCAAAGCCATTTTCTTGAGGAATGTGACCATTCTTCTTCATTCATCATTGTTCCTGTTCAGTTTCATAGTTGAACATGGATCTACTTCTCCTCTTCTCTCGTTTTCTTAGACCTACATCTGTTATGGGTAGATCTAAGTGTGTCGACCCCAAATATGATGTGATTTGGTATTAGTTGTGTAAGGAGAAGAGATCTAAGGAGGATTCTTGTATAATCAACTCGGATTTCTTGTGCGTTCTTCATTTTTGGGGGTTTTGTTAAAAACCATTGAGGTAGGGGATTCATTGCTTCTCTTTCTTTTACGTGCAACTGCAATGTCATCATGTTTTATCCCACTATATGACAATGAAATTGAGATAACAAATATTTGAACCGGATGAATAAATAGATATCAATCATATGTTTTTGCGTATTATTTTGACAGATAGTGTGATATCTATGCTTGTTCTTGATAAAAATCACTATAGAACATAAAACGGGATTAATTTGATAATTTTTTTGCTATTGTTAAAGAGTCATGAATCTGAATATGGTTCTTTTTGTAATTTTATGTTAATAAAAATGACGTAGTAATCATGTTTAATCAATTGTGACAGCATACTGGTTTGGTTTCCCAATTTTGAAACTAGAGGATTATAAATATGTTAAATCATGATGGATTAAATAATTTGATTGTTTGATAATTCCATGAAGGGTTCTGAGTTACCCTATTGATTGTTAATGGTTTCATAGCCCAATTGATGTGATGGTTGTTTTTCCTGCTGCTTGTGTTGAGACGTGACACTGGTGGGGTGTTCTGATATGTCGAGGCATATAGGCCTTTTGGTTGTGGCATCTGATGATTCCTAGAGTGGTGAGATGCAACATTTTATACATGTGGGTGTCGGGGAGGACACCAGTGATGATGGAATGCGACATATGTGATTGTTGGATGAATTCTGATTCTTATTGGTTGATTATCTTCTTCCCATTTCCCCACTGCTCAAGGCAGCTGGTCTTGCTAACCCTTCTTCTGAAATAGGCGAAGACATGCGAGGTATGCCACGTGATTTCCAATATTGTCTTCTCAAGGGTAAGTGGGTATACGCTCCTATTATTGGTAGAAAAGGCTCGATGGGTAGTACATCTAATCACCTTGTTGATCCCCTTTGTGTTAGTAGCATATAATGCTTTTCTTGAAGCCTTGGAATATTGGAATGTTTTTTTAATGAACGTTTTAGTAAATGGTGTTAAATAATGTGGTTGGAGTTGCCGGATCTTAATGATGAGGTTGAAAACTTTTGAAGGAATACTGGATTTTGGGTGTGATTCTAATGAAATTTAATGTGGAACTGTTATTGGTTAATTAACTTTTAAAGAATTAATTAACGTAAAGTGGAACTGATAAAAATAAAGGGAATGGGGAAATACAAAAAAATTACTGATTGGTTGAGTGATTATAGGATACCTAGTATTTGAAATAGCAGCCTAGAGTCTGAGATATGTTAGAATCAGTTGTGTCTAATACTAGGTTATTCCCATAGTGTGGTTGGGAGATATAGTATATTCTGTACTTTTTGTGTTTCTATAGGCTACTCCACCATGTCAGTAAGTGAACCTGAAAACACGGAGATTCTGAGCCCTGGGGGGTGTTTTCCCCAAAATTCCGGTGGGTGGATGAATGGACGACTACCCCCTTTGGCCCTGCTCTCTTCTCTTGGTAGTTACCTATACTGGAAGGAACAATGGTATGTTTTCCACATATATGTGTGCAGAGGGCTGTAATGGCTTGTGTTTATTCACACACTTATATTCTGGATATAGTTTTTTATGGACTACTATATGTGTAACATGTATAGGCTCTGATGGCTTGTGGATCCTTACTCGGTGTGTGGGCTATAATGGCTTGATGTATAATACCTGATGTATGATACACGTTATGCGAGCTCTGGTGGCTCGCAGAAACTACCTGGTTACTTTGGTGTGTGGGCGCGGTGGTTTTGTTGAACAAGGTGCATATTGTTGTGCTTTGGCCAGGTTTCTTGCGGGCATACCATTTTGGAGAGAGATGCTCATGGCGTGCGACATTATGGAAATGATCTAAACCAGTGGGGATGTAGTAGTGGGGTACCCTTGATATTCATTACTATATTCTATATTCGTGTATGCATTACTTGGTGAAAGTAACCATGATGAGGATGGGAACGTAGTATACCTATTGAGGTGACGAGTTAGTTTCACTTGTTGTTCAATGTGCTTTAGCATGCTTTCATTACCTTTTAACAAGAGGCTTCGGGGAGGAACCTACTGAGTATACTGTTATACTCAACCTATGTATATATAATATATTTTTTCAGGTTACTTGGACCAGGTTGGAGATCAGGTGGGTTACTACTAGCTTGTGGTTGGAGGAACTTTTCGGGCTTGTGGTTGTAGTGGTTTTACTTTCGTTTGGGTACTATAAGTTTTTCCCTTCTAGTTGTAGTAATTTTCCTGACATTTCAAATGTGCGATTGTGTTTTCTATTATATTATAGTTCTAATTTGGAATTTTGTTGGTGTATGTCTTATCTTTCTTTTATGCATTTGTTCTCTTAAGAGGTTAATGCCGCCCATTTGTGTGTTTTCTATTACCTCGGTGCTAGTCGGCATCCCGGGGCCTACTTGAGGCGGGACTCGGGGGTCGTTATCTCCCTTCTCACATTGCAGGACCAATTGGGGTACACATTGTGGGGAGGGGGTTGTGACACATTAGCACTTGGTAGTCTTGGTAATTAACCTTGACATGATGAATGTTTTTGTGCCAATGAATGCGCAATACCATTTTTGGAATGTTTTAATGGGTTATTGTTGAGATGTGAGGATTTGAAAATATTATGAATCCTGTATTTTGAAATGATATATTTTATTCAATGAATAATTATCACGATCTATGATAGATTAGGTATGAAAATTGTATCTTATTTCCATAATATCATACACTTATCATTATCTTATACATTCACATGATCATAGATTGATATCTCGCATGTTTACCCTTACTGAGAATCTATTATCAACCTTACATATGTTCTATTCCACATGATATAACTAATTGTTTTAATAATTATATTTATAGAAGTGTGAAATGTAATATTAATATTCTGAGTGATGATGAATAATGTACCAAAGTAATATGTTTGATATTATACTATCCAAATAAACTAATACAATATGGATATGGACTTGAATGAAATTTTATGCAATTAATAATCATATAAAAAGATGTAATTTTACTATATTAAATTATAGGGTTTCTATATTCCACTCATGTATTAATCATGTTTAAATTTCTTTTTATTATTGGATTATAAATTTTAATATTTTTACTTTGACCTTTGTAAATACATAATTAACTAAGAATTTTTTATGTTATATTAATATATATTGTAAACCATATTAAAATTATTTTATTTTCTAATCCAAAATGTAATATCTATTAAGTATAACTAAAATTATAAAATCAGAAATATTTATATAAAATTGAAATATAAAATATAAAAAGAATATTTATAGTATATAAATTTCATTATATTGTAATGTGTTCAAAATAATATTTAGTTTTGTTTACAAATTGAATATATATAAATTTATTTACATATCTAACTGAAAATAATATTAGATTCATAATTGAAAATATATAAAATAAAATAATGATATAAAATTTTAACAGTAATAAAAAAACAATTCATTCAAAAAACTAATTTATTGGTATAACTAAGATTAACATTAATTTTTCAAATATTATAAATTTATTTAAAAAAATAATAGTTCGTATTAAATAATATTTAATAGTTGAAAACTAAAATGAAATAAATTTTAATATATTTAACTTATAAAATTGATAATTCCCAATATTTATCATTAGAGTGTAAAAATATCTTCTAATGTGAAATATTACATGAGATTCAAAAATGTGATTCTTTTTCTGTAAAATAATTTTTTATTTCAAAATTCATTATATTATATATTAAATATATGTGTGTTTTATTAAAAAATAAAACAATATTATATTATAAATTATTAGTTTTTATGAAAATTACTATTAAAAATATTAACCTGAAAGAAAATTATTTTAGAAAACCCCAAAAAATAATTTTAAGATCACTTACACATGATGAGTCATAAAATGAATTTTAATTTTAAAAAATTGATTTTGTAGAATGATTTTTTTTAATTATATATGAGGATAATATAAAATTTTAATCTGTTATTTTTTAAAAAAACCAATTTTTAAATAAATGCAATTTATTTTCTCTATTAATAATAATAATTTATAAAGATGAAATAGATAAATCAATATAATATTTTTTTAAGAATAATTTAACAATTATATACAAATTTTAATTTATAAAACAAATATGGAACATAAAAATATATTATTAAATACAAATAATTTAATAATATTGTTTTTACAATAATATATATATATATATATATATATATTAATAAGCATTGTTTTTTAGTTATTACTATTCACCACATCAAATTCAACATTCTGGTTTTAATAGTGTAAATAAAAAATAGATTCATTTCATGTTAGTATTGCATGTTGAGAATGATATCAAACATTAATGTGTTATATAAGTGAAAAATATATTAAAATTCCGATTCATAAAAACGTTTTTTCTATTTCTACATCTCAGAATATATTAATATGCCCTTCATTCATCGAGGTCTATTATACTCTATGAACAACCATCAATCATCTCAATAGTTAAAATAATTTCATCTTATTATCACATGATCTATAAAAGTTATTATTGAATCCATTTACATTCATATAACCTTGATAAATGGGTAGGTTAGTAAATTACTATTCATACATTCAACATATATATTTATTTATGAATGTGTCTTTGTTCCATTACACAATTATCACATTTCACAGCCCTTCTAATATTATGAAAATATGATAATAGCTGCGTAGGTCATCTATATGTGTCCTGAAACATTCCTGTGATAAAAATATATCTTTTCCAAATTCTAATCATAGATATTTTCATTTTCATTCATGTAATAAAAAAAATGCCACCATTAAAATAAATTCAATGGAAAATAGATATAATCCTCATAATAGGGTTTTCCATCTTATAAATACAAATAGCATTGAAATTTATTTTACACATTCATATAGATACATCTTTAAAATCTATCACATTACAGTTTTCTTGAAAACTACAATCCCTACATTTTTTTTATAAATATGATTAACATTAATCATTCAAATAGTATAATTTTTTTTAAAAACAATTAATTGTTCTTATTAAATAATATTTAATAGTTGAAAAAATGAAATACATTTAAAATTATTTAACTTCTAAAATTTATATTTCCCAATATATATCATTTGTGTCTAAAAATATATTTTAATGTAAAATATTATGTGAGATTCCAAAATGTTAATTTTATTTTGTATAAAAAATATTTTTTTCCCAAATTCATTATACTATACATCAAATATATGTGTGTTATATTAAAAAAATAAAACAATATTATTGTATAAATTTTTAGTTCTAATGAAAATTTCAATTTATATTATTCACTTGAAAACCAATTATTTTAGAAAACCCCAAAAATTGATTTTAAGATCACTTACAAAAATGTATCATAAAATGAATTTTCATTTTGAGAATTTTAATTTTTAGAATCAGTTATTTTAAATTATATATGATAATAAGATAATATTATAATATATAGTTTTTTTATTAACTGATTTTTTAAATACATGTAAATTATATTATCTATTAATATTTATCATTAATAATTATTGAATTGATAAATCAATATAATATTTTCATTATAATAATTTAACAAAAATATATATTTTTTATTTTATAAAAAATTTGGGACAAAAAAAATTATGTTCTTAAACAAAATTAATTAAAAAAGTTTATTTCTTACAATTATATATACATATATATTTTTAAATATTGTTTTTTAGTTATTACTATTCACAACAACAAATTCATGTTACAGGTATTAGCAGTGTAAATAAAAAATAGATTCATTTGAGGTTATTATTGCATGTTGAGAATGATATCAAACATAACATGGATAAATGAGGGAAAAATATATTAAAATGTTTGTTCATAAAAACTACATTGCACATTCTACATCTTAGAATAAATTAATATTCCCTCCATGCATCGAGGACTACTATACTCTATGAACAACCCTCGAACATCTCAAAATTAAATAATTAAAATTTTTTCCCCTTATTATAACCTGATCAAAAAAAGTTATTGTTGAATCATTTTACATTCGTATAACCTTGATAAATTGGTAGGTTATTAAATGACTAGACAAACCTTCACCGTATCTCCTTTTTTATGAATGTTTCTTTGTTCCATTACACTGTGACCCCCCATCACAACCCATCATATATTATATAAATATGATAACGGTATAGAAGGTCTTTTATATGTTTCATTCAACCATCCTATGATTAAAATATATCATTTCAAAATTCCAATCATAGATATTTTCATTTTCATTCTCGCAAGACAAAATAATTTCCAATAGTAAAATACATTCAATATAAAATTGTTTTGATTCTCATACTAGGGTTTTCTATCATATAAATCCAAATAAAATTGAAATATATTTTAAACTGTCATAGAGATACATTGTGACAATCCTACACATTATATTTTTTATATAAAGAAAAACACTGCCTTTTCATTATAACAGTGACTTACATTAATCAATAAAATATTATAAATTAATAAAAAAAATTAATTTTTCTTGTTAAATAATATCTAATTGTAGAAAAAAAAATATGAAATACATTTTAATATAATTATCTTCTATCATTTATAATTAAAAATATTTATTATTAGTGTGTACAAATATCTTTTAATGTGAACTACTACGTGAGATTAAAAATTGTTAAAAAAATTATAAAATAATTTATTTTTCAAAATTTATTATATTACATATCAAATATATATATGAGTTTTATTAAATAAATATTCCAATATTATAGTATAACTTTTTAGTTTTTATGGAAATATCTTAATTATATTACACACATGAAAACCAATTTCTTTTGATTACGCCAAAAATGAATTTTAAGATCACATACAAATAATGAATCATAAAAAGAATTTTATTTTTTACAAATGTAGTTTTTAGTATAATTTATTTTATATTATATATGATAATAATATAATAATATAATTTTTAATTTGTTTATTTTTTTTAAATACATGTAATTTATAATCTCTATTAATAATAATAATTAATAATTATGCAATTGATAAATCAATATAATATTTTTTTAATAATAATTTAACAAAAATAAACATATTTTTATTTAGAAAACAAATTTGGCACACAAAAATATATTATTAATAAAAAATACTTAAATATGTAAATTTTTCTAAAATAATATATATATATATATATAATCATTTTTTATTTCAAACTATTCAAAATATCAAATTCAACTTATAGGTTTTAATAGTGTAAATAAAAAATAGATTAGTTTCATGTTAATATTGCACGTTGAAAATGATATCAAACATAACTGGGTTAAATAAGAGAAATATATATTATATTATCGGTTCAATAAAACTCTATTTCTCTTTCTGCATCTCATAATAAATTAATATGCCCTCTATGCATTAAGGATTACTATACTCTATGAACAACCCACAAACATCACAAAATTCAATTGTTAAAATATTTTCCCCTTATTATCCCATGATCAAACAATGTTATTATTGAATCATTTTTAAATTCATATAACCTTGATAAATGGGTAGGTTAATAAATAATTTTGCATACCTACACTGTATCCTCGTTTTAAAGAAATTTTCTTTGTTCCATTAAAAAGTGATTTCACTTCACATCCCTTCATATATAATAACAATATGATAATAAGTGATTTGGTCATATATATTTGTCAGGCGACCTTCCTATGATTAAAATATATCATTTCCAAATTCCAATCATAGATATTTTTATTCTCATTCGTGCAACACAAAGAAATTATTCCAATAAAATACATAAAAGAGAAAATAGTTTTGATCCTCATTCTAGGGTTTTCTATCTTATAAATACATAAAGGTTTTACATAGACATTACATAGTCATATAGATACATCTTGACTATCCATCACATTAAAGTTTTCTTAAAAACTACAAACCCCAAATTTTTCTCCTATAAACATTATCATCCATGGTTTGAGGTATGTAACCCATATTATATCATTTTTAGGTATATAAGGTGATTGGGTAGTGATTGAAATAGTTTGTATGGTTTTATAATGTTTTTTTTGTGTATTTTATGAAGGATCACGATTTTAGCACAGTTTGTGAAGCCCATGAATTAATTGTAGGAAATCGTCTATGTTGATGTAGTGGGATAATGGTTGGTGAACATTTAAGAAACAAAGTCTCCAATCCTTGTAAACTCCTCAACTAAATCAGAAATATGGCATAGATAGCTTCTGCTCAATTGTAAAACAATTTGTCTAACTCGGCGGCCCAACCGTGCGAGGAACCCTTTGGGACAATAAGAGGTTCACAATTAGTACAAATTATTTCTAACCGTGTAAGCTAACCATTCCTAGAATGAAAAATGGATATAAAAAAACCATGTCGCCTGAATTTAACCCAAATATTTCCATTTAATGAAAATTTGACCCCCACTTGATATTTTTAATCTTAAGGGATATAATGCCTCTTCCAATGATTGTGGAATCATTTTTAAGGGTGTTCTTGGTGGTTTTATGATGGATCTACCATGGTAAGTCTCCTATCATTATTGTTTTGTGTTTTATATTATATATAATCTTTATTTTAACTTGGTTTCCTATATCTAGTTCATTTCAAGATATATGAAGGCTTATGTTTCAAATATTGGTGAGATTTGGCCTTCTTCATGATAGGGGAATCTATCTAAGAAAAAATTGTAGAGTTCTCACCGAGAATTTGTGAAAAGTTTTCTAATTGGAAATTTTCTCAAAAATCATAAATTTAGGTGACATCAATCTTGAATCCTCTTAATAGAAGATGATATATTTGGATTTAAATTAATTTTTTTCATTAAATTGATTGGAAAAATGATTTTTTATTATTATGTAAAACCCAATTGATACAAATTTATGGGTTATAAAGGAAATATGTTATATTTTTTCATTATGACACGTTGATGGATTTTAAAATGAATATTTTAAATTTGGGGGTTGGTATGATTTATGGATGAAGGATGTGAATTTATTTAATTAAGACATATTTTTATTTGAAAGTAAATTTGAAAAAAATTGGGAAAATGGGTCTTGGAAAATTTTATAATATGATTTAAAAAATATTTTTTGTCATGATTTTGGTATTTTTTATTTGGAATGGTTTTTTTATTAATTTTTAAAATTTTAGTTGTATAGAATGGATAGTGGGAATGAATTACCCAAAAAAATATTTAAATATGGTATGATCTACCACAACAAAATGGGGTTGAGGTTGGACATGATGTTCCAATGTCATTTGTAACATTGATCTCATGTGGTGAAATAGGGTATATTGTTGAAATATAATTTCCACCGAAAAAAATTGAATTAATTATTCCTATGTGAAATCCGAAAAATGGGTGCTGAGTAGTTTTTCTTCTTCCCTTGATAATGTGTTGTTGAAAATTTTTTTTTGGTAATGCTGTGTTGGGATTGCTGGAAACTGTTGCATTATTAATATAATTATATAAATTATTTTATGTAAATTTTCTAACATTATTTTTCCGAGTGGCATAATTTGGGAAGTTATTTGGGAAATCTTACTGAGTATTATTACACACCCAAACTTTTGGAACATGGGTTCTATTGAATATTTTGTTTTTCTAAATATGGGTTAATGTAATGAATCAACTTTTTAAGGGTATGTAATGATTCATGGGTAGTTTTACAGATAGAGCATGGAGCATGGAAGGTGGATGTGGAATCATTTCATTGTGCCTTATGTATTTTTGTTTATGTATTCCACTAGGTACTCAGATTTCATATTGGCATTGTTTGAACTGTTGTTGTTGGATAGTGGTGGTTTTGTGATACATTCTTAACATGCATCAGGTCATTGTTGTGGAAATGGAATGTATGGTTGGTTGTTTTATTTCAAATGTAAAATCATCCCAAAATAATTATGAAATAATTAGAAATATATATATCCTTTGAAATAATGGGGATGTCTCATACAGACAAGTAGCACATCTTCCTCAACTCAATACAATGAGGAGGGGTGTGATGTTTCAATATCTATGAGTTATTCATCCCTTTGGTATTATTAGTATGTTTTTTAGTTGTATTTCATTTTTGTTTTATTCATTGAGCTGGGATTGTAGAAAAGAGTAAGAATGTCCGAAATTGAACTATATATCATAAAATATTACATCAATACTTTTTTATGATGAACATCTAGTTACAAGAAATATTGGTACATATGTATTTTGATACACTTATAGGGTTGGGAGATAATATCCATGGGATTATCCAATGAGAAGAATATAGAATTCATTATAAAAAAGATTTTACACAAGTATTCATATATAATTATGTGAAATGATGTATGTTGAGATATGAATGTATTTATTTCTATAAAATCTTGATTTTGTTTTCAAATCCTTTATTTCGAAAGGATATTGGATGGGATATTATCAATGATGTTTCATTTTAAGAAATGGTATAATTTTCAATGATGATTAATTATGTGCAGTCATGAAATTTTGAATTCATTTTTGTGAATTTTTAAATGACGTATAATTTAAAATTTTATGACATCATAAGCTAGAATAAAAAACATGAGGTTGTTGTAGTGTTAATAGGAATGGAAACATGATGGTGTCATAGAGTCTGAATTGAAGAAGCTTCTGAAAATATAATTTCACATTTTCCCCTGTGGAACTAGAAATGGGTTCATTATATAGTGATATCCATTTAGGCAGTGGATAAATGGAATATAATTGATGAACAAAAACATGTTTATTATATTATGAGTTTCAGAAAATTCTCCACCCACTTTCATGTGTTTTCGGAACCAAAATAGGTGGCTTCATGGATATATAGGATAAATCTAATGGATAATTTTCTAGGTGACCTCATAGAGTATAAATTCATGATGGAAACATATGAGATGGAATAGATTTCATTTTAGTGGTTAGAGTTAGTGGTCTAAGCTAAATGGAACTGTGGTATCCTATGGGTGGTTCTTGAGGAATTGTTGATTAAATTATTATACCCTCACACATTCAAAATTATATGAACAAAATATCTCATCAAATTGAAACATGTTTCCCATTTAGTAACATAGTATAACACTATGTTCATGAGCATTGTCATGTTTTCACCACAACTTGCAGCTAGTTCACCCTTAAAGGTGAGTATTTTTGAAGCAGTCCTAAGGAAAGAAAGCTATTCAAATATTGTGATTCATTGTATAATATATCATATAGAAATGATATATAGAGATATGTTGGATGAATGGTATTACATTTGTGTGAAAAGGGAGTTGGTATTTAGATACCCTTGGGAAATAGTTGGAACAATATTTCAGGGAGAAAACTGATGAGGGACACATATTTCTAGGATAATAGTATGGCTGAGAATCAATCTCCTGGATATGTGAATCATCTTATGAAACCTCAGAGCAATCAAGGATCATAAAAGTGTGGTTTGAGAATCCACAAGAAGTGATACATCACCACCTTGATCATTAAATAACTACAATCAAATGAATAATATTTTGTTTTACTATCAGTATGATTCGAGGTCGGGTGTTTGTGACACTTCCCAAGTGTCGATGACATCCTAAACCACTATGGTATGGGGAAACTACATACCCATGTATGTAGATTTTATTTAGCCATGGTTATTCTAGGAACACCATGAATCATTAATAGTTGATGTTTTAGTAGTGTAATAATATGCAATGTGTTTCAAGTACAAAAGTTTTCTAAGATGAAAGTGTTGTATGGGATGATTATTCAGGACCATACATGTTGAGATGTATGATTCTTTTTAATTATTTCTTTATTAAAGCAATGTTTCATACATAACAATCTCATTCATTCATTCATTTATTCAAAGACTGTTGAAATATTTGGAATTACTGTGAAATTAATGAATATTATTTTGAATCAAAATACTACTATGGATCCGAATGAGTGTCAATCCTTTATATGTAGAGCTTTTTGTATAGTTGTTGATTGGTTGAAGATGATATAGTACTTCTCAGTGCTTCAGATGGATGTGTATGATATAATGAAGGGTACGTATTGAATGAAAATTAATATGACACATATCGACTCTTATGCAAGAATGGTTTTTTTCAAGCCTGAGGATGTAATAGAGTATCTATTAATATGGTATAATATGGAAAATATAGGTGTAATTTGATTTTTATCACCATTGGTTTAGACAAGATCAAATTAGTTGAATGCTTTGTCAATTCTATAAGTGGATGAGATTGAGGGAAGTAGTTTTCAAGATGTTTTTTATCATTTTTTTGTCATTCACAATTAATTATCAGTATTTCTATATGTAATGGAAGTGTACATTAATTTTTTCTCATCCTAATGGCATTTCCAATACTGGGTAAAATCCATCAATGTCTTATTGAACCAATTTTTATGTTACTGTGTTTGTTGACAAATCGGGCCTCCATGTTGTGTTTGTTGACAAATTTGGACTCGATATTCAGTTTGTTGACAAATGGGTTCTTCATTTAGATTTTAATATTTCAAGAGTTTTCCATAACAAATATAGTGGAGAAATTTACCACGACAATAGAAAGGATGATCTAGAGATGGTACAAAAAAATAGATATAAGGTGGTGCCATTTTTTAGTGTCAGCAAAAATTTTGGGCCTAAAAATCGACAAATGGGTAAATGTGTTTTTAGAAAAATGGACATACATGACTATATCATTGGGGTATGAAATGTTACGTACCATTTTTTTTTCAAGTTTCTAACATCAAAATATTCCATTAAAAGAGGGGTGACAATGTTTTGGTTTGGGCATGCAAGGGGACTAGGGAGACAGAGGCTTGTGCGGCATGACATGTGTGACCATGGAATGTTTTAGGCCTAGTTCTCAGCATCATCAAAATTCCTATAAATAGACAGCTACCTATCCTCATTTTTTACGAATCAAAACACATACAGAACATTTGAGTTCGTATCGCATAAGTGTTTTTGATTCCCAAGTATAATGTTATTCACATGTTGTGTGAGAGATTAACGTTGAACGCCACTATTGAGTTGGGTATAAAATTGTGTGATTCATCCATATTTCTACTTGGAGAAAGTAATTTCATCATAGTGGTACTATGGAACTTCGGCAACGTGTACAATAAAGTGTAAATTTCTACCTAGTGTTGAAAAAAAGTTGGATGATTTCATAGTACACCTGTGGTAAGGTTGTATTCATCACTGAAGGAAAGTGGGACATCAATAGTGAATTTACATATAGTGGATGATTCATTAATTACATCTAATAAAGGGTCCTACAATACTATAAAAATTGAGTGGAGCTTCTGAAGATGCTGTGAGCACACTTCTGTTAAGAGAGATGTGAGCATTAAATTGTGATTGGTTGTAAACTAGAAGGGATACTGAGACTAATCTAATCATTATAAATTATAGTGAACATTAGTGGCTTTGGAACATCAGTACATTATCATTGTATGCTCCGTAGAAGTATCCTAATAAATGTGAGCAACGTAAAATTTTGGTTTTCTATTCATGATTTTATTTTTGTTCATACCTTTCTTCATGAAATAGAGAGAACTGTGTTTTGTTTAACAAAGAAACAATATGAAAAGGGGTTGTTGTCCGAATAATTAGTATCTAGTTTCACTCCCCCACCCCCTCATAGGTAATTTGACCTACTTTACCTAAAAATTGGTATCCTAGGAAAGGATAACATCAGCGTTTCAATCTAAATGGAGGCCATCAATCATAATGGGATTAAGATCGTGGATGGGAATATTTTTCATTTATGGACAAATCATAAGCAGCACTACTTCCGATATTTTAGAATGGAAGTGTTTACAACAAAAATTCATGGTATTTCATACTATATCAAAATTGGTTATTTATCAGATGCTGAAAGAATTGAATTGGACATAGAAACTACTTGTATCAATGCATTTGGGGGAGTCGTATCCAATCCAACCAATACATAGTTTATTTCATGTAAAACATCACATGCTTTGTAAGAAAAGCTATTGAATATTTATGAAGGATATTAGAAGGTGAGATAGGCAAACATGAAGGTTTTCTAGAATAAGAACGATGATCTAAGAAAGAACCCAAATGCGTCTGTTGATGTATTCTTTGATAGGGTTAATGATTTAGTGGAAGATATTAATGGTCCTGGAGAGGACATCAAATATATAATCATTTTGAATGGTTTCTCAAAGAAAATCCAACCATGATTCAAATCCAATGATTCAGTATTATAAGATAATGATATGAACGATCTAGCAGTGGATAACTTTCAGTGATCCTTTATAGCATACGAAATGACAAATGATGATAATGATTCTATATAAATATTGAAATGTAATGAGGTTGAAATTGAGACCCATAAAAACATCAATATTTAATATTCTCATAACGAATATGATAGAGATGAGGTGATGTCATTCATTTGTTCAAATATTTAAATAGGTAAAAGAATGTTCAAGGGGAATCATCTAGTTCCTTTTTCTTAGATATGGAATGGTTGGACATCATGCCACAAGGAAACCATAGATGTTTCAAGATGATAACGAGGATGGAGTTGAAATCCATATGAAGAAGTCTTCATCCCATGGGAAAGGAAAGAAATATTTAATGTGATGTTTCTTCTAGAAAAATATTCTTATTTTATAAGAATATGATAGTTCAGATGAATCAAGCATTGAAAAGGTTAATGTGATATATAACAATAATGATGGTGTAGAAAATAAAATGGTGTATGTTATTGTTAGAACTTAGTAAAATGATGAAACTAATGTTGAGAAATAATATTCTACTAGAAAATTTGATATAGAAGATGAATTAGATGTATCTATTAACAAGATAGATGTTTGTAGAGCCAAAATAATAAATGAAAACATAGTTGTTCCTTATTCCAAACTCTAAAAGTAGTATGTGGATAAATAGATGTTTAAGTTAACGTATAAAATTGATAATATCAGGTCTCAATTAATGTGGAATAAGAAAAAGTTAATGAGAACATACTCAAGGTTGAAGAACAGATTAGTGATATAGAGGGGTTGAATAACTTAGTGAAATATCAAATTAAACACATTATGGTACTTAAATAAAAAGTCATTAGTCTATAATGTAATATAAAGGATCAAGAAAAATGATTTTTTGACCATGTGACATTGGTAATTAATATCATTAAAAAGATAAAAAATTTAGAGGTGAAGCATAGAGGACCAGTAGAATTAATGAACAATCAAATATAAATGATAAGGCTACTATAGGGCTTGATAAAAAATGGAAAGCAGTCATGGTTAAAGTCAGACTATAATAACCCACTCTAAAATTGAATATTGATTTCAATAGGAGGAATAATAATAACATACCAAGATCCGAAGGTAATTGCAGTGGTGTTGATGTGACACATAGATATGTACCTCACATCTGATGTTATTGTAGTGGAAAGATGATACTGTCAAAAAATGTGTGTTCCATAGCTAAGAGATATATAACGGTATATGCTCAATAGTGGATGAAAAATAGATATCAGTACAATAGAACATATTTTATGATAAATTGAATTTTTTGTGGAGAATTTTTTAACATGGATAGATATTTTACATAGACCATGCAGAGGAATGTGCCTAAGATGAGTCAAAGTAGTCGCAAGAAGGAAATAAATGAATAAAAAATTCAGTATAAACTTCAAATATCATTTGCAGGACTACAAGATTAAGTTGGTCCATCATATTCCTTGTAATATTGATTTTTCCAATCTATAACATGTATAATGACAGAAACATAGACCAATAAGAAACTCTCTGAGATAGTTGTTGTATTAGAAATCTCCCTTAAAGCATAAGACTGTTTGGAATATGGATCCTTGATAGCCGTTGAACATATCGTATAATATGATACTAGGATTTTGTTATTGGAATAAACTACTAGAGTAAATGAGTTGAAATGATTGAAATCAATGGTGGCCTGATGATAATTGTCTCAAGAAAGGCTAGTATTTGGGAAAATGAAAAGAGATGTGATGATGTCTTTGTAATATAACGTCGTAGTCACAACTTACATAGTTTCATTCTATTATTTTGTGTATGGAATTATATAAGATTTACTAAATATATTTTTATTGTTAATGTATGATATGGGGACATTTTTATACAAAGGAAATGAACAATGGGAATCATATACCTTTTATGTGGAGAATAAGAGATGTGTTTTTTCCAGATGTGAAGAAAACATGTTCTGGAATTAATGTCTTGTCCATCTATGCCAACCATCCCAAGTTGATCTGGTATAGTGTGATGATGTTATAGAACTAACTAAGCTATCATTTGATCATACTGAAACAGTTGATGCATGTTAATAATAAAAAATCATCAGCAAGTCATACATTGAAAAGGAATAGAAGTAAAAAAATGTTTTCTAAATGGTGCATGCTGATGTATGTGGACCTATTTCACCAAGATCCATTAACAAAATGAGGAATTAGGTTATTTTCATTGGTTATTATAGAATAATAGTATGTTTATTTTACATTTCCAAAAATACAGTAGTGTTTAGTTTCATAAACATGTATCATAGTGAATCTGAAAGGATGCTTAGAAAAAATTCTGATGTTTCGTACTAGAAAATGGCATGAAATTCACAAACATTAATGTAGATGACTATCCATTAAAACATGGGATATGGATTAAAATTTATTTAGTAATATATCCTTAAACTATGGAGTTGTAGATATGAAAATATATATCATCATTAACATGGCCAAATTACTACATATAGAAAATTACCTACTCGGAAATATTTGTAAGGAAGCAGTCTTGACATCGGGGTACATCTCTAATAGGGAACCATTGTTTCCAATGAGAGGAAAGTCTATATATGTGATTTGGTACTGAAATAATCCAACATTAAAATATTTTCAAATAATTAGAAGTAATTTCATTATTATAAATAATGAAAAAACAAGTAATTTTAATCATATAAAGATGAGGTGATATTCCATTACTACTAAGGAAAAAGAAATTCACATAAATTATGTAATATGAGATTGGTAAAATTAGTTTATGACAATGATGTCATTGTGTTAGAGAAATTTGATAATATTTTTCAACATTATATAAAATTTCTTAATGAAATTGATGAGGATGAATGCAATGTAGGTTTAGAAGATGTGGTAGATACTAATTCAAAAGAAGACATTGATGATGAGTAGGAGGATTTCAAGTCTGTTTCAACAAAAAATCCAAAGTGAAAAGACAAAATTTTATGGAAAAATAACATTTTTTATCAAACAATTCATGTTCAACCAAGAATAATGAAGTCATTATAGTAGGCACCTTTCCTAATTCATGTGGAGCAAGAATGTTTTTCTGATGCAGATGGAGATAAAAATTCGGTTTAGGCAATGAATGATGATCTAGATCAGATTGAGAAGAATAAAGCATGGTAGATTATTTTGAGGACAATAGTAAGGAATTTAATTTGGACAAAATTGTTATTCCTCAATAATATCAGGGAATAAGTAATAGTTAATCGAAACAAAGAACAAATAGTGGGAAAATGTTACACCCAGATAGAGGGTAACAATGTCAATGTGACATTTTCACCTATTGCATGGGTGGATACAATCAAATTATTCATGACATTAAAGTGAAACAAAAGCTCAATGTTTTCCAAATGGATGTCCACCCTACATTTTTTAATAGGGTTTTTGAAAAGAAGTTTATATCGAGAATCCAAATGGATATCTCATTCATGAAGATGAGAACAATGTTGGTCGGTTGATGAAGGATCAGTTTGGGTTAAATCAAGCACCAAGAGCATGATATTTGTGAGTTGATCATTATTTGATGAAACATGGATTTCAGCATGGTGGAGTAGATTAAAATCAAAATTTCAACAATGATAGTAATCAATGAATCATGGTTATAGTTTATGTCTATGAAATAATATTTGGGGGATCAGATGAAGATCAATGTAGACAATTCCTTGAATTTGGGGAAATTGAGCTTGAAATGATAATGATTGGTACTAGTGTTTTCCTTGAGTTATATCTGATACAAGGAATGAATGGAACATCCATTTCTCAATCCAAATATAGAAAAATGGTTATGGGATGATTTTTAGTGGAAAATTACTAGGAGATGAATACACTGATTACTACCAGGATGAACTAATGAAATTATAATGATGCCAATGTGGTTAATATCAATGAATATATGTAGATAGTTAGAAGAAAACTATACCTGACAGTAAAAAGACTTGATATAGTTTTCTCCACATAAAAATAATGAAGATATCAAAGCAATCCCAAGGAAATCAAAATTAATACAGTGAAAAGTATACTTCAGTATCTCAATGGTAGTCTGTATTTCAGTTTAATATATTATGGGAAATCTCCACCAGATCTGTTGTGATATACATATGCAAATTGGGCTGGTTTAGTGAATGATATGAAATGAACATCATGAGGTTCTTTCTATCATGGTGAATTGTGTATTTAATGGATAAAAAAGAAACAAGATTTCATTTCATTAAGCACCATAGAAGCTGAGTATATTGTGGACACTCATGAATTCACATAGTAATTATGGATGAAGTTGCAACTTGATTATATGAATCTGAATTGAATCCTCTGATCAGAATCCATAGTGATTATTATACTGATATCAATCATAGAAAAATTATATTCCATCACTCATGGAGAATGTAAATTGAGATAAAATTCCATATTTTCGAGGATAAGGTGAAGCAAGGGATTTTTTGTGGGAGTATGTGCATAGAAAACAACATGTTGTAGATATTCTGACAAAGTAATTACCAAAGGATGATTTTGATGGAAATAGACTGTATCTAAGAGTTATGTCAACTCCTCGTACTTGAAAGAGTGTGGATGTGGTAACCCCCCTCTCCCCAAGGGATGGTGTGTTTTTTTCTCTACTGTAATGATATGTGTTCTTTACCATGTTGCAGACCTCAATGCAGGGAGATTTTGTTTTGTTTTTAATGTGAGATAATGTGTGACTATTCATGGGTGAAAAATGTCTTTTTTTCTAGACATAGGGAGAAGCTGGGATGTGGAGTGGCAGGAAAGGGGGAAAACCCTACATTGTTAGAACTGATCATCCCGAGCATAGTTTGGAAATCATAAGAGCCCAAGAATTAAAGTAGGGGGAGTATTAAATTTGATGATTCATGAAGTGATCGATAAAATATGACTTATCATGACAAAAGATGATTGTGATTAATGTCGTGTTTTTATATCAATAATTACTTTTTCAAATTTAGTGATTCGATGAAGTACATTTCATAGTACTCATGTTTCTCACACCGAGCATTACTCACGTGGGATTACTGTATGTGTTGAGGAAATAATTGATCGTTATCTGAATCACTTGAGGTAAATGGTGGTAGATGATGGAATAAGCATTAATTAGGTATCAAAATATTAATGTGTTTTTAATAAACACACAGGGGGATATTGTTCGGAAAAAATCTCCCATGGATTTATTGAATCATTTTTAGGTGACTTTTCTTGTTGAAAAAGTAGGCCTCTATGTTGTGTGTGTTGACAAAATGTTCCACGTTGAATTTTTTTTGACAAATTGGTTTGTCATATAGATTGTTTCGGTTCAAGTGTTTTATATTGATAATTACAGTTGAATAAAGAACCATTGTAAAGGTATGGGCGATCTGGAGGCAGTACAAAAAGAACAGATAAATGGTGGAACTGTTTTCTTGTGCATACCGAATATTTGGGCATCAAAATATACAAATAGAGAAAAGTGTTTTTTAAATAGTGACATGTAAACTAGTCTCTTGAAGGCTTTAAATGTTATATGATATATATTTTTCAAGATCCAAAAAACAAAATATGGAAACTGAATGAGAGGCACCCAGGTTTTGGCTTGGGTATGCAAGGTTACTTGGGTGACAGAGGCTTGGGCGGATTCACTTGTGTGCCCAAGGAAAGATTTTTTCTAGGAACTCAGGGTGTTCAAAATGACTATTATATGATGGATAACACTTATAATTTTTGTAAAAATATCAATAAATATAGAACATTCAGGCTTTGGTCATACAAGGGGTTTAGCCGCGTAAGAATAATGTTATTAATAAGTTGACCTCATGTTGATAGTTTTGAAAGAATATTGGTTTTGGAATAATATGATGTGATTTTCCCATTTTTTGAGTTGGACAGGGGACTGTCACACAAGTGGTTGTGTGGAACTTGCATACCAAGATTAAATAAACAGGTAGATCATCTTATGGTTTTCTTAATGTATGATGGTTTCCCAGTAAACTTGTGGTATGGTTTTCATCATCAGTGAATTAAATTGCGACATAAATAGATAATCTACATATTATGGAGGATTATTTCATAATAAATAATTCAGGTGCCTACGAGTCTATAAATTTTTATTGCATCATCTGATGAATTAGTGAGAACACTTCCGTTGAGAGAGTAGTGAGCTTCCAAGTTGTTAATGTTTTTAAAGAAGGACATATATTGATTCCTCTCCAAATATTGAATATAGTAGTGCACATTTAAAGTATGTGTTACATCAAATTTTTTAATTGTATTCTCTCTGAACGTATCCTGGTGAGGGGGAACCGTGTAAAATCATGATTTCCTATCTATGCATTAATTTATGTCCATTACACGACAGAAGAAAGTGAGATAATATAGTTATGTTTATCAAAATAACTATATCAAAAGGGGTTGTTGTCTTTATGTTTCATACTCTAATTCCCCCCAGGGTATTAGACATAGTGGACGTAACATCATATATCAATTGCACCATATCCAAGGGAACCAATAGAATTGAAATAATTGATGGGGTGGAAGTTAAATATGGAAAATAATTCCATCATCTAGTCTGGATAAACTCTGCTAGAAACATCATCCCTTTTATTTAAAAATGATGTTGTAACACATTGGTTGTCTAGATATTTTCATAAGCATAACTATGTTATAGTAAAGCACTGATATCCACTCACAGTAATTAATGATAGTTTAGTTCAATTTATCACAACAAAATGGTTTTCCAAAATTGATTTCTAATCATGATATCATCAATTTCGGTTTTTAATGCAGGATATTAAAAAAATATCCATCATGAGTAGTTTTTTCCACTATGAATTTTTTTAAATCAATTTGGTCTTAAAAATTCACAAACAATATTCATGGAATTGTATAATGATATATTGAATAGATATCTACATTCATTCATGGAAATTTTTGTTGATGGTAAATTGGTGAATTCTGGGACATGTTTAGAGCATGAACAACAACTCAAAATAGTTTTTAGGACATTTTAGAGACCATTGGTTTTATTCCAAATAATAAATGTCTTATTTTTCGATACAAGATGTATATTTCCTTAAAGATGTTATTTCTAATAAATGTATATCAATGGAACTATAATAGATAGAGGTTATTTCTTATTGGAAATGGATATAGAGTATTTTTTAGGTACACATATTTTTTAATCTAGATGGTTATTAAAGATGATTCGTTCAAGAAATATCATGATTACATTCATTAATGTTATCATTGACCTAAATGAATGTCCCATTAAAATGTAATGTAAAATTTTAGAATAATTTTTTGATATCAATGGTTAACTTAAATAAACAATAACCATGGTTTTCCAATAACTAGGTAATAATTACACTGGGTATTGGGGTGCATCGGGTCAATGGTGGGGTGTTCTCTCGTGCAAGGGGATCATGTTGTTGGGTATGGCTCACAGTAGTTATGGTTCTATGCCATAAAATAACAAACACATGATTTTTAGTTAGACTGTATTGGGTATTCTTTGAGGACATAAAATCATAATCACCATAGTGAGATATTATCAGTCTTTACAGGCCATAAGACCCTGAATAATATTGTCACATAACGTGATTTGATCCTGATGAAAATGAGATTGATGGTGTTTGTCCATATGTTTTCACCAACTTTTTGTACACATAAAGGACAAAAAATTCAGTGGAATACTTGTTAATCAAGAATTCATATGATAAGGTTGAAATAAATCATTCAAATTGTTGAAGATGATGTTAGTCGTAGCCAACAGGCGGTTATAATTTGATGTCCTAGGTGATATATCATATTTCCTTACACATTAAATGGTTCATTATTTGGATGTATTTCTTAATTATTCATAGGCATCATATTCCAAATGATACACCATGAGGTCGAAAAAACATTATGGGGAGACCATTGAGGGTTAGAAACTATATGGAGATTAAATTCCAAGGTTTTCATATCCGATGGTTATACCAATGGATTTTCATGAACAACTTATCATTTAATATCATATTTTACATTGGATTCCACTGTATAATCATAATAATTTTTAAGTCGTTGAATTAAAAAATTTGGCAGCCGTGTATTAAATTGAAAGTGGATAAGTCTATATCAAGTTGCTTTACTGGTGATAAAGTCATAGAAGAGAATCATTGACCATTAGGTATATTGCAATAGTTAAATATCCTTCTATGGAATTGTAATTCCATAGCTACGAATGTTGTAACTGGTCTCAAGAGAACATTTTAGAAGCACAATGTTATATGGGTGGTAGTGGACTAGCTCACAATATTGTACCACTTTATCCCTATTTGTGAATTTCATATGGGGGAGGTTCTATCCAATTTTTCTATATGTTAGGTGTTAAGGAGGAATGGTGTAAAGTTTTAAAAAATATTAGATAGATATTTGATTTTCACATCTTTTTTTTGGAAATCCATATAGCCTGCCTTTGGGTCTCATTTAACTATGATCATTGTTTTCACCACCATACTAATGGGAAATCCGTGAGGAAGATTAAAATTTTTGAATGTATTATAAGGGATTATGTAATGGATTTTGGTTGATGATGGGAGGAGAATATAATGTTAGTGGAGTTATGAAATAATCAATGATGTCAGCACTCAATTAATATGGCTTTCTTGGAAGCATTGCATGGTTTTCTATTTCAAACTCTACATTGTTGGGAAGAAATGTGTAATACATTGATTAATGGGTCAATCCTTTTCCAAGAGACTACGGGGAAGATTCAATTGATCTGTAAAGTAATAGAGATTGGTTATAGATGACATAAAACACTTGTGGATCACCATCAACCCCCATTTTCATTTTAAGTGGATAATAATGTTTTCTTTATAATTTCTCCTAGCCATGGATATATTCCTTTTTAAAATCAAATCAATTTATCTCTATGGTATATTGTGAATATTGAAAAAAATGAGCATGATAGTGACGTTTCATTTACATTAGTAATTAGACATCGGTTTTGTGTGTTGAATAATATGTTTCATGTATCTCAATTGAAGTAGTATCAATCGAATCCTAACTATACATTTCAATGAGATCATGTTGTTCATTATCTAGATGTGTTGTTGGTTCATGTGCTAGTTTAGATTGGGTATATTCAATAGAATGTTATTTTTATGAGAAATTCATTAGACAAGTGTGGGTTTAGGGGTTTCATGGTCAGATATAAGAGGATACATGGGAACATGAGAAATAAATGGTCGAGTAAAGGCCAAATATTTTCTAGGTTATATATGGTTATCTATACTCCATGGACGGAAAGTCTAATTGGGGAGTTAATGTATCATCCCATATTTATCAACGCAAACCATATTTATAATTTCATATTTATATAATGGTTTTGGGTAATCATTGTGATATTTTGGATGGTTTTTATTAATTTTTTTCATATTTTATAAGGTCATATTTTAAGCATAGTTATTGAAAACAGTATAAAACATGCATCAATCCATGCATGTTGAGGATGTGGGATAAATATTAATGATTGGTTAACACACAATGTTTCCATACTTTGTGGAATCCCCATGTAATTTTTAAAACATGGTAGTGAGAGATACTTCATGGCCATTGCATAGTTTTTCTAATAGTGTGGCCCAACCATGTGAAGCACTATTTAAGATAGTAAAAGGTGCACAATTAGCACAAAATTTGACTAAATTTGTAAGATAACCATGGAATCCATTAAAAATGGTTTAAAAATATTGACATCATGATTTTTTACAGATAAAAAACTCAGTTGAAACCCATTTAGCCCCATACATGGTATTTTATCCTCTCTAAGGATAGGGAATATCTCTGCGTAATTTCAGAAGTGTTCTGAAGGTAATTCTTTTTTCATTGAAGGAAAATCCCCCATGGTAATTCTCTTCTCATGGTATAGTTGATGTGTTTTATAGATTTAGTCTTACCTATCTACGAATTATCTATATTTACTTTAGTTAAAGAAAATTATTGGTTTTTTGATGGAAAAAATGGTTACATCTAACCTTGTCGATGTAAGGGGAAAGGATCTAAGGTGGTTTAATAAAGTTTTATCCCAAATTTGTTGCAAGTTTGTTCCATTGGTCATTTTCACAAATAATATAATAGTAGGTGGCATCAACGAAGACTCCTCTTCCTAGAACATGAAGGCTTTCATCTTAAAATAAATTTTTCCATGAAATAGTTTTTGAAAATGGTGTGAAATATTTGTGTGAAACCCAAATGGTGTTGATTTAAAGGTTTTTAGGGGAAATATGATATTTTACTGTAATATTTCTCATATCTAGATTTTAAAATAATTATTTTAAAATTATGTTGTTGATTTTATTTATGTAATGTTGCAGGGATAATAACTCATAATGAAAACATTATTTTATTGAAGTGTAATTGAAAATAATTGGTGAAATGTGGTTTGTGCATAAAAGGTTTATTTGGTTTAAAAATTATTGATTGAAATGATATTTGAATATATTATTTGGATTAATTTTTTGGATTTATTTCTTAATATCGAGTTTCATGGAATGGATGATGGATATGAAGTACCACAAAAGGACTTTAATGTTGTGTGAGGTCCAAAATAAAAATGGGATGTGTTTGGATGTGATGTTCTGTTGTCAATGTTATGAATGATGTCATGTGGTGAAATTTTATGCATATTTGAAATATGATAGTGTAAATGAAAAATAGAAGGTATTATTCCATTGTTTATGTGTAAAATTGGTGATGACTTGCATGTTTGGTTTCCTTGGAAATGTGTTATTGGTAAAAAAAATTATTATGGGTTTTTTTCCTTGTCGGAATTTTTTTGATAATTGTTTCTTAAAAATTATTATATATTTGTTATAACTTATTATATTATAGTGGAATTATTAACAAAGACTTTCTAGGAAAGCCTGCTGAGTAATATTAATATCCCACTTCTTTGGAACATGGGTAATTTTGTAAATGTTTTATTTTGAGAAACATATAAAGGTAAAGAATCACATTTTTATAGTGATGGATCATTATATTTGGGTAGTTATGGATTTGGAACATGTATATTGGTATGGGGATGCAGATTCATGACATTGTGTCTTGATTTTTGTTGTTTTAGTCTACCTCTTGGTACTCCCATTTGGTATTGTAATGGTTTGTATTTTTTTTTGGTTGGATTGAAATTGGTTTCTGAGTCATAATTAACATTCATTGTTTATTTTTCACGGTAATGACATGTTTTGCTGGTTGTTTTACATCAATTGGGAAATCACACCAATATTCATGAAGTCCATATAAACTATTTTCATCCTTCGGAACCTTTATGATGTCACTTACAACCCTGTATATATTTATCCTTGACTCAATTCAATGTGGAGGGGGTGGGGGTTGTTACAATGAAATTCATAGCATGATATTTCAATAAACATAATAAAACCTTCTCTACCAGTATTTTCAAAATTCAGAATAACCAATAAACCTGGAATTGGCCTCATTAAGTATTCTTTACCAACAGATAATAACATCCAATGTTATGGTGTTTCTATGTTTTATTATACATATTGAACTCATCTTATGTTAATAATCATCAATTTTAGATCATATGTTGAACAAAATAATCATTAAATATCACCTTATGATTAATAATTATTTACATTAAAATGATTATTTATGAACCAATCCAAAATATTTAGATAACATATAAATAAAATTAACTATTATTAATTTATATATTCATTTAATTATTAAACATTTAAGTTATCTATGATAATAATTACTCCTTCATAACATTGAAAACAATTTTACTATATAATATTTCGATACAAAAAATAATTTTATATTGTGATTGATCATTTATTTATTTTATGGTAATTTTTAACAAATAAAATTATAAAAACCATATCATTTATAATAGTTTTACAATATTGTGTAATATTTAGAATCAAATATTTCATTCATTGAAATTTTCCCCTAATGTAAAGTGATCTCGTCCCTCAAATTTAAATAATAATATATATAAATTTCATTATCTCTAATAAATTATTTAATGATGGATAGAAACCCTTTTATCCAATTTTTTAAAACAATGTTATAAAACATGATGAATAATAATCTATTTTTATTGATACCATAATATTTTTAAATAATTTATTCAATTTTATTTAGATAACTTCTCTTATAACATAAGTGAATTATGATATAAATAAAATATATTTCATTCCAATTAGATATGTCAATAATTTAATTAACTATATATGAATCCATTATGTCTCATCCTATTTCAAAATAACATGAATACACACATCATTGTATAAAAATTACTACTTCTTTAGAATTTTACATCTTGAAAAAATTTATCATAGTTTTACTTTATGAAATTAGAATATTATATCCTTCAAAATAAATGATTTAAATATCAAAAATATATTACCTACAAAAGAACCGAAAAATTATTCTTGAATTTTTCTATGCTTAATTAAAAGTTTATATTAAAATTAATCTTTTCAATTTTTGAAACAATTTTATTTTTTAGATTCTTATTTTAGTAGTTTAGGAGATGTTTCTTTGGACTCTTCGTAAATTATCATCTTGTCCTACTAGAAAAAATAGTTTCTCGTTACTTTTATAACATCATCCTAGATGATGGGTTTTAACCTCATATTACATATTTTTAAATATAAAATATATTGTAGAATGTAAATATCGATCACAGTTCGATCAAGAATGGCACATGGGTTGGCCCACCACCAGGTTAGCATCAATAAAAAAACAAAAATTATCATGTAAATCTAATAAATATAAAATTAAAACAATAGAATAAATGAACACAATCATGAGAAATAAAAAAACCCATCCATATGGATAGTTATGTAAAAATAAGGAAATCCAAAAATGAAACATCATAAAGAAATCTGTAACAACAAAAATGTCTCCCTATATTGATGTTGACACTCTTGAGAAACTGGAACAATAGATGATTCTCTTCTAATTACCAATGTATTTGACAATAATTTCTCTAAATAAACCAATGAATAAAATAGGATATGAGAGTAGATCCTAGGTTTATTTCAACAATAAATATATTAAAAATATAAAATCATGAATGTGTTTGCTCTACCATTAAAAAATACACTATATTAATCATTTCTATATGATCAACCAACATTTTAAAAATCCCATTGTCATTCATAAATTCCCATCAATATTCACAAAATCAATTAAAATGAAAATTATATAGGAAAATATGTGAAATCATGTAATAAAATAATGGATAATGGATACTTCATTATAAAAATGGTGGTGAAAATTTGATTAAAATAAAATCTTGTGAAAAAATTAAGTATAATAGAAAAAATCATACTTATCTAGGTCTCACCTATGAGAATACAAACATTAAATAAAAAAACATAATAGTGGAATATATTGGATCCCAAAAAATATTCAGTCACATAGATGTATATCATTATCACAAAACCTCCTGTTTCGTTATGCATACTAATGTGATAATTTAATTTCATAAATCACCTAATGTTCCCAAAGTGATATCCCTTTAAAATACAATTTAAATCAGTGATCATGTTTTACAAAAAAAATCCCATTAAAGCCTAGCCTCTCCAATTCATTAAACCACATTTATAAATTCAACTCACAATCAAGGCATTTCATCTACATATTGTTATTCCTAAATAGTTATAAAAGAAAACCCTTTTTAAAAAAATAATTTCACATTGATGAACCAAATTAATATCAAATCCAATATTTTAATAGGGAATAGATGTGTATTTATGAAATAAAATAATTTTATTCATGAATAATAACCTTTGAAATGTGACACCTTCAACAAGAATTATGTTGAATTACCAAGTATTCAACTTTGAAATGACAAGGTCATGTCGTATCAAAAAGGTATTGTTAAGACAAGATGAAGTTCCAAAAGAACCTATGGTTCAATATGGAATAATGGTTGTATCCAATTTTTTTCGATACAATAATATTTATAGAAAAAAACATAATTGAATACTATTCCATAGCAACTCTTACCAAGTCATATTTCTCTATGCTATTTTCAAATTTTTTACATCCATGACATAGAGTGAACTGAAACAATATAGACCACTACTTCTATCCTACTATCCACACCATAGTACAATTCATCCAACTAGCCTCTAAAATGCATTTGACAGAGCTCTCTATATAGATATTTTTAGGGTTAAAGAACTATTTCAACCTACCATGCCATTTCTTAGGGATAAAAATGGAAGATGGGATTCTATATATGCCATTCACTATGTTGTAACATTTAATATAATTAAATTATCCCTAGTATTTTTCCTTATCAGTCTCAGTTATACTACCCTCTGGTCTATTCAAAAATCATTACTCCATGATGCAATATTTCCCAGATATAGTATTGCTCACTGTTAGTATAAAAAAATTACCAAAATGATAATATCGCGCCCAAAAATATTGTTACTTGTACAATATAATTTGAGTGTCATATCCATTTCCAATGCAATCAGATAGGGAAATACTTGAATATTGAAAGATCTCAAATATATATATCCTTGGGTTTTTCTAAATTTATCATCTCCATGAAATGTGGGTAAATGATATAATTTCATAATACATTTACTCATCATAGAAATAACATCCTTGATAATTGGATTCTATGGAAAATTAATGATAAATTACATGGAATTATAATACAAATACCATAATGTAATGGCCAAAGTAATCAACAAGAAATATGTACATTGGTGCTCAGCCACAATCCCATAACAATTAAAACATTATGACACAATTTTTATACATGACCACCATAATACTAGAAAGCAATATAAAATGATAAAATCATCATGAATCATGGTTGTCCCACGATCCATTGTTCAACAAGACATGTGTACTTATTTCCATCAACTCATGTCTCATAGATATATCAAGAACTAAAAACATACTGATGCATAAAGAACCAAAATGGGACCGAATCTAATAACATGAAGTCTCCCCGTTTATTTTTATTTTACTAAATAACTTACAATCAATGCATTCCACATACTCATGTTTATCCTAATCACTAATTGATGATTTTACCCACACTAATGAAATGACAAACTAATGACAACATTCTTCTATAGAAAATCCCATATTAGAAAACAAAATCGTCAAAAACCACTACTCCACTAACACTATCATGTATTCAGTCAGAAATTTATCTCTACATACATAGAAAAAATTCCATATCTTTAAATTATATGAAATCTATTTTTCTTGGAGATAGTCAACAAAAAATAAATGTAAAAAACTCATATATCTATGAGTGGTAATATATTATTATCTATTTTGATCTGTATATATGTTGATTTATTCCCCAATGAGAATGTGATGAATTTTTTTGAGTGAATTCAATACATTTGTCGACATATGATCATGTATAAGGGTTTTCCATTCATGAGGTCTTGCATAGAGAGAGACATAGTCCACCACTATCATTCCTTTAATTAAAATACACCATAATCCATGGAAGAAGAATTAATGAATACATCATAAACCGAACCCATTTATTGAATATTTGACACTATAGGTGAAGTGAAATTTATATTTAGATCCCCAATGTTGTCAGAAATTATTCATCCCCCTAAAACTATACACCATTATAGGTCAAAGATATCATGAGATTTGTGATCTAGGAAGGTCATGAATAAACAATCTATAAGAACTAGAAAAGAATAATAATAATTGAATATAAAACTAATTTATTTGTTGATACCATGAAATAACTACCTCTATTCATGATCTGCAAAGATTCCCTGCTAACATTTAACATTCCCACAAAACATCACTTATTGGTTCCAGAAAAGATGTGTAGTAATATAATATTACATATGTTTTTCTATCAATGTTTTATTTGTTATATCTAAATAATCTAGGTGTCCCTCCTCTAAAATGTAGTGCAAAAAAATATAATCCACAAATACATCAGAAAAATTTCACATGAAGAGATGAAGGACCTAGTTTAACAATACCACGAAGCAAAAGTATTTTTAGTATGACTAAATTACATTACCATAAATTCGGAATTCACATACCAGATACTAAAAACTATCTTATGTATATTATGTTCTCATGTAACACCCCAAGATTTCATAGTGTGTTATTTCTTCAAAATAATTCAATAACTTGCACTACACGCAACACCGAGTTCAATTGCACCATGACTTACCAAAAAAAAAGCCATTAAAAGAGGTCATGAATAGTATTAACTAAATTTTAAACTTTATATAATCCTTATAATTTTAGAATCCATATTATGAGTTTCTTAGTCATAATGCAAGAACAGATTCATTTTCAGTATTGCAAGTTTATCAACTTTTGATAGTGAAACCTTTTTAAATACAATATTTTAAACTTTTTGACTAAATGGAGACATCAAAAAATTTAAAATGAAACATCCCAATCTTCCACGTTACACTTTCCTTTGAATAAAACAGTAGCGTGTGTTGTACGCAACTTCGAGTTTTAACACACACCACAACCGATCAAACTAGCCGTTATGAATAGTAATACCTAAATTTTGAAATTATATATATTTTATAAATGTACTTCATTTTTGGATTCGGAATATCGAATTTAGCCTAAGGTGAAATTTTGGTACTTTTCGGATAACTTTCATATTTTGATGAATAGTGAAAATTACTAAATTTTAATTAAAAACAACTTTTTTAATCAAAATAATTAATAGTGATAAATTATGAATTTGAGTGGTTTTAAAGTATATTTAGAATATATTTTTACAATTTAATATAATTTTGGTCATTAGTCATAATTTTACAATTAAACCGAACATAAACAAGTGTCAATCTTTTGATAGTTATTATCTCTTAAAAACACGCTTTTTGTTTTGACAACGGGAATTAATTTTAAATTAATTTCTGCCACTTCTGTGTTTTGAATTTAGAAAAATGGATTCCATATTTGGAATCAGGATGTTCAAATTGTGTAAATAGGTAACTTTTATTTTTAGACATTTTGAATAATTACTGCGGTAAATATTTTATTTACCATGGTTAAGGGTAAATCCGGTAAATAAGGGTTAAAAAAATAATATTATAATAATACTAAATTACCCTAAAACGTGTCTTAAACATATTGGTTGATACATGGTCGACCATGAGCATCTTTGGGTCGATTTTGGGACCCCATGGATCCACTTGTAAGTGATAATGACACTTTATTTTAATTAAGTCAAAATGAATACAAAAATGACACAAGCATATATCTTTTAGAAAAACAATTGTTACATAGGGTTATATATGTTGGATTTTAGATTATAAATATTCATTAGAAATATAAAAAGATTTCCTACATAATGATATTTTATTTATAATTTTTAGACATTAAATAATTTATTTTATTTATGACACAATGATGATGCAGTAATTACTATAATAGTGAAAAATTAAAATAATTGATATTATAAATACCCAAATAAATATAATATGAAACTTTTAATGAATTAAACTAATTTTATAGGTTAATATGATATATTAGGATTTATTTGATTGAATTTTTTTGAAGTAATCAACCTGTTATGAGTTTCACAAAAATCAACTATTGAATAGTGTCAAAATTGACATAAAAGAGTTCTTAAAACAAATATTATATTATTAATTGATATTAAATTCCTAAAAATCTAAGGTTCGTCCAAGAGACTTATATCATGATTGGTTAATCATTAATGGACCACTTGGGGGTCGCTTGGATGTATATAGTAAGTTTATTAACCATATTATATAAAAATACAAAGAGACATTGTAAAAGTGAAACTAATTAACTTAGAGTTAATACTTAAAGATAAGGTTAATATAAGTACCCAAACCTGTCTAAATTATATTGGTTGAGTGGTTTTAGACCTATACCCACCTTAACCTTTGAATAATCAACTTTGGAGCCATTAGAAACCGAATATGAATTTATTATAAATTAATATTTCTAGCTTTTCCAAAGGTGCCCCTCACCCCTCTTATAAAAGGGCACTCCTCCTTCTCATTTCCTCACACCTCTCAAGCCACTTGGCTCGTCCAAACTCTGCCCAACTAAGCTCCCCACATCCCTCTCCTCATCCTTGAAGCTTCCCCTTAGGCAGAAAGCATTTCAAGAAGTCATTTGGTTCCTACCAAAGTGAGTTACCTAAATTAAAGGTAACGATTTCTCTTAAATTATTTTCATTTATTTTGCGTCTTCAACCCCCAAACTCTTTTTATTTCCTTTCTTTTGTAACAACACCAGTATTCTCAATATACTATGATGTTGTTATAAGAAGGATTCAAACTACACATACACACAACTCCATCTAATGGATGATGAACATAATGTTTCTGTGGATGGCAAACTAACGCCTCACGAAACGATGATTGTTCAAATACATCTTACCGCCTCTCATGGTGGCCATTATGATGGCACTGTAATTAAATATGATATTAATGATATATATTTTATATATAAGCTTCTGTAATTCCATTTTATTTCATACCATTATTCGTTTCATGTTGTATATACATACGATAATTTCATTTGAGGAAGTGCGGACTACCGCCCCCTTAAAATGATATGACTCGTTCATACCACACATGGAACGTATAAAGGATGGTGTTAATGAACTTAAGTAACATATATAAAATATTATATTATACTGGAATATTAATATACCTATGTATCATTTGGATTTGATTCTTTTAAAATAAAAATTAAATGGAAGTAGCGTTCGTGCGTACGTACGGACTACCGTCTCCACGAACGCGATAAGATTCATTCTCCATCATATCCATCCAAGTCTTATTCTCATTTTGGGGTTAAAAATAATGTTAATATCATTCTGATTATGAATAAGATATAATCTATCCATTACAAACATGTCTTACGTAACCAAACATTTAAGAAGAACGAATCGATTATCACCCTAAACGACGATAATACTAAGATATTATTAATAAAGCAATGTTAAAAGATCATATATGATATCATATTAATATATATGATTCCTGTATAATTTAATAACAATTATTTCACCATTATACAGGAGGTTAACCTACCCCAACCAAGGAAACGTACAAGGTAAGGGTTTACTTCACAACCTCTTCATTATCCAAGGTTGTTTATACATAATTATCTACTGGGACCTCGTTATCATCCACATCCATGTTTCTTAAAAATGTATTTCAAAACATTTTTATTATTTACAAGAATATGGGTTAAAGTCATTTATACCCTTTTTGACTTTTTATAAGAGGAATCTTTCCGTCGTTTTCAAAACAAGGTCCTTTTTAACCTTTTCGACAGAATTGAGGTAAGAATGTTTTTTTTAACTTATACGGCGGGTGCGGTTATTTTCCGCCGTTATAAAATATTCAAAGCTTTCCTTACAATCTTATAAGAATATTTTCAAGAAAATGTTTTATTTTATATGGCTCTTAAATGATTTCAAAAATAGAAAGAGATATTTCTCTAAAAAGTTTTTTTATTTCATCTATGTCAACATCCTTGGATGGATTTTAAGATTATTTGAAGTTGATTTATTATGATACAAAACTTCTATATTGTATTGAAGGTTTTGTGATATGTTTGACTATGGATGTGCTATTTTTATACCATTCATAGTTTATGGTGAAATTATTGACATTTCGTATGCTAGTTTTAATACGAATGTTTATGTTATGTTTAAACCTTTTCATATGGGAATGCATTGGACTTAATAAGTGACGGGTGGAGCCCGCTATAGCTCCTCGATGCATCGGTAGGTCTCATGAGACAAACTAGTGTCTTGGCACAAGGCCTTGACAAAATATTATTTGTAGTCTTGGCACGAGGCCTTGACTATGTGGTTATGATAGTCTGGCATTATGCATTCCAACATTATGAAAGTGGTTATTGATTTTTTTCATGTGATTATTCGATTAGTAGAATATCCATGTGAGTAGGTAAATGGCATTATTTCATTTTATTTATGCCATACCATGTTGAATGTTCATGTTTGAAAGGCTTTTGTTTTAGTTATACATTGCCTTAAAAGTTTATTCTTATTTATGAAAGTTTCCGCTATATTGTTATCCTTACTGGGCATTTGAGCTCACCCCTTTTCTATGTTTTATTTTTCACAGGAAGTGAAGAAGTAAGTTATGAATGACCTGCAGGGATATTATGTGGGGATATGAGTGTGGATTATGGAGACAATATGTTGTTGTAGTAGTTTTTCGTTTAATGATGTAATGTAAAACTTATGAATATATCTAGTGTTTCCAAGGCTACTAAACCAATCGGTCTTTCGAGAATTGATCTTTCTCGTGATCATGCCAATGTTATGTAATTAATGCACCGACTCTGGGTAACTGGGGTCGGGGCGTTACAGTTGGTATCAGAGGAAGTTTAGTACAAACCTTGGAAGCTAGATTTAGATAAACTCTGATTAGAGCACGTAGACCTAAGATGAACTTTGAGGATTAGTATAGAAGAACTTCCTAGAATTTTGGTATTGTAGTGATTTTGTGAGTTTTCCGAGCAATACATCCCTGTCTGGATACGAGCAGGTAGAGGAGGCTCTGGCACAGATGTACCTAGGGGTAAAACCCGAAAACACCGCTTTGAGCTAGACTCGAACGGGAACTGGTGCACGACAACGGGCCTTGCTGCACTCTTGGTTACGACACTCCCGGGGGATATGCTTAGGATAACTTTCATTTTCTTTACAAATCATTTTGAAGGGATTATGAGTATATACTTCCTCAAAGAAAACATTCTTATGATTATGGATTATATCCATAAATAGTTCAATTTATGTTAAGTGTTTTATAAGTATGGGATTATGTATTTTGATTCATAAACTGATCTAGTTTATGCCATTGAATAGAAATGGCGCCCAGTAGAAGGAATGAGAACTCCAGAAATACACATGATTCAAAGAGAAGGAAGGATCATATCTTTCATGGTCTTAAGCTAGAATTTATAAGAGAAATATTCTCCCATGTATTATCAGCATATGAAGAAATAATATCATGTGTTGATAAGATAAGTAAAGAGTTTACTGAGTCCTATGGCTTTGAAGGGAATCAAGAGAAGAAAAGGATGGAAGAGAGAAAGATGGATAAAGGGAAAAGGGAAAAGAAGAATTTTCCCATATGTGGTAACTGTGGAAAGAAACACCCTGGAACTTGCCTGAAAGGAATGAGAGTTTGTTATAAGTGTGGAGGAAAAGGGCACAAAGTACGTGACTGCAAGGGTAAGAAAATGGTTTTAAATGTACAATGCTTCATTTGCAAGGAGTTTGGACACTACGCGAACCTATGTCCCAGTCATCAGACTATGCCGCAAATGATATTATTGGATAATAATCAAGTTATGATACTACCACAGATGAAGAGGAATGATTAGAGTTCTTATGTTGATTATGTCAATTGAGTGTTGTATCAACAATGTACTTGTTACAATAATCATGGAGTATATAAGGATTGTACTGCAGTACTATTTCATTAAGGACTTGAGATTGTGTGGAACAAAGAAAAGTGACTCAATAGCAGGATAAATTTTTGGAAAATATATGGTTGAGAGAATGATAAATCATAATATAGTTCTGATACTGAGGTAGTGATTTTGGAATAATATGTGATTGTTTTGGATAAATTATATTGGATATTATTGACTACCTTGGAACTGATTAATGATTTGTATATTCCATCATTGTTGGGGTTTAAAACATTTTTGGATTAATGAAGTATATCCAGATTTCTATATGGAATAAGGGAGCATGAATGTAATCAATAAGGAATATGGTAATTCAGGATGTTTCGGTGTATTAAAAGAATACATGATGAAGGTATTCATATTCTATTACGGGGTAAAGAGGTTCTACATTATGTTTACCTTACTTATAAATGTTGGACTGTGAGTTTGGATTGAAGTATTTTGGATAGTTCTAGTTTGGATTATTTTGGATTGCCATAAAAGGACAACCCGGAGGTCGGGCGGCAACCCGTCGCGTCCGGCAAGGCTGCGAGACTTGAACCCGCAACCGAAGGGCGACAAGGGTGTATCACCTACCACTGGACCACGAGATGTCCTGGATTAAATAATGTAGTTTTTATTAAAAGACCTTGTAGATGAATTATAAATTCGTTTATTTTGGAACCCTATACGAATAGTGTAAATAGAATTTTTTTTTACATTCTATTATCTTTTAGAGTGAAAGATGAGTTTGTGGTAGAAATTTATTAATGGATAAAACTCTAATTATAAGGTAAGTATATCTCCTTATGATCTTAGCCAATCTCATAAATAAATTCCTCAATATTAAGAAAAGCAACTTAGAACAAAAATGTTTTCCTAGATGGTACCTTAAATCATCACTAATTTATGGCTTTGGGATTGTTGGCCTTTTCATAGCCATGTTCTCTACCACTCTCCATCAGATAATTGATGGTTAGATTTTTCTTCCATATCCATATTTTCCTACATGGAACCCTAGTATGTGTTATTTTCGGTAATCTTCATACTTTCGACTCTTTATTTTAAATAGAGGCCTCGTTAATTCCTTTTTCGATGTGGGATTTCAACTAAGATATTTTGAAACGTCAAAAATGTGTTATCCCAATACCCTATATTTTGTTGAACCGATGGTACTTCAAATCATCATAGATTGATGAGTTTAAGGACCTCAATTTTATACTTGTTTGTGATTGATGACCTCAATCACTACCTATAAATATTTACGTTTTTCCTCCAATTATATGTCTCTAATTTCCACCAATGTTCTCCTAATCAAGATCATAATTTGGTGGTGACCCTTTCATTTCTCTTTTCCACATATTAAGACTAAATTTTAGTAACCCAATTTCCGATATGGGTTTTCCCACAAATATATTTTCTATTTTCAACCTTTTATTTTCGAAGAACAATTTCAAATTGCGAGGACGCAATTTATTGAAGGAGGGGAGAATGTAACACCCCAAGATTTCATAGTGTGTTATTTCTTCAAAATAATTCAATAACTTGCACTACACGCAACACCGAGTTCAATTGCACCATGACTTACCAAAAAAAAAGCCATTAAAAGAGGTAATGAATAGTATTAACTAAATTTTAAACTTTATATAATCCTTATAATTTTAGAATCCATATTATGAGTTTCTTAGTCATAATGCAAGAACAGATTCATTTTCAGTATTGCAAGTTTATCAACTTTTGATAGTGAAACCTTTTTAAATACAATATTTTAAACTTTTTGACTAAATGGAGACATCAAAAAATTTAAAATGAAACATCCCAATCTTCCACGGTACACTTTCCTTTGAATAAAACAGTAGCGTGTGTTGTACGCAACTTCGAGTTTTAACACACACCACAACCGATCAAACTAGCCGTTATGAATAGTAATACCTAAATTTCGAAATTATATATATTTTATAAATGTACTTCATTTTTGGATTCGGAATATCGAATTTATCCTAAGGTGAAATTTTGGTACTTTTCGGATAACTTTCATATTTTGATGAATAGTGAAAATTACTAAATTTTAATTAAAAACAACTTTTTTAATCAAAATAATTAATAGTGATAAATTATGAATTTGAGTGGTTTTAAAGTATATTTAGAATATATTTTTTCAATTTAATATAATGTTGGTCATTAGTCATAATTTTACAATTAAACCGAACATAAACAAGTGTCAATCTTTTGATAGTTATTATCTCTTAAAAACACGCTTTTTGTTTTGACAGCGGGAATTAATTTTAAATTAATTTCTGCCACTTCTGTGTTTTGAATTTAGAAAAATGGATTCCATATTTGGAATCAGGATGTTCAAATTGTGTAAATAGGTAACTTTTATTTTTAGACATTTTGAATAATTACTGCGGTAAATATTTTATTTACCATGGTTAAGGGTAAATCCGGTAAATAAGGGTTAAAAAATAATATTATAATAATACTAAATTACCCTAAAACGTGTCTTAAACATATTTGTTGATACATGGTCGACCATGAGCATCTTTGGGTCGATTTTGGGACCCCATGGATCCACTTTTAAGTGATAATGACACTTTATTTTAATTAAGTCAAAATGAATACAAAAATGACACAAGCATATATCTTTTAGAAAAACAATTGTTACATAGGGTTATATATGTTGGATTTTAGATTATAAATATTCATTAGAAAGATAAAAAGATTTCCTACATAATTATATTTTATTTATAATTTTTAGACATTAAATAATATATTTTATTTATGACACAATGATGATGCAGTAATTACTATAATAGTGAAAAATTAAAATAATTGATATTATAAATACCCAAATAAATATAATATGAAACTTTTAATGAATTAAACTAATTTTCTAGGTTAATATGATATATTAGGATTTATTGGATTGAATTTTTTTGAAGTAATCAACCTGTTATGAGTTTCACAAAAATCAACTATTGAATAGTGTCAAAATTGACATAAAAGAGTTCTTAAAACAAATATTATATTATTAATTGATATTAAATTCCTAAAAATCTAAGGTTCGTCCAAGAGACTTATATCATGATAGGTTAATCATTAATGGACCACTTGGGGGTCGCTTGGATGTATATAGTAAGTTTATTAACCATATTATATAAAAATACAAAGAGACATTGTAAAAGTGAAACTAATTAACTTAGAGTTAATACTTAAAGATAAGGTTAATATAAGTACCCAAACCTGTCTAAATTCTATTGGTTGAGTGGTTTTAGACCTATACCCACCTTAACCTTTGAATAATCAACTTTGGAGCCATTAGAAACCGAATATGAATTTATTATAAATTAATATTTCTAGCTTTTCCAAAGGTGCCCCTCACCCCTCTTATAAAAGGGCACCCCTCCTTCTCATTTCCTCACACCTCTCAAGCCACTTGGCTCGTCCAAACTCTGCCCAACTAAGTTCCCCACATCCCTCTCCTCCTCCTTGAAGCTTCCCCTTAGGCAGAAAGCATTTCAAGAAGTCCTTTGGTTCCAACCAAAGTGAGTTACCTAAATTAAAGGTAACGATTTCTCTTAAATTATTTTCATTTATTTTGTGTCTTCAACCCCCAAAATCTTTTTATTTCCTTTCTTTTGTAACAACACCAGTATTCTCAATATACTAGGATGTTGTTATAAGAAGGATTCAAACTACACATACATACAACTCCATCTAATGGATGATGAACATAATGTTTCTGTGGATGGCAAACTAACGCCTCACGAAACGATGATTGTTCAAATACATCTTACCGCCTCTCATGGTGGCCATTATGATGGCACTGTAATTAAATATGATATTAATGATATATATTTTATATATAAGCTTCTGTAATTCCATTTTATTTCATACCATTATTCGTTTCATGTTGTATATACATACGATAATTTCATTTGAGGAAGTGCGGACTACCGCCCCCTTAAAATGATATGACTCGTTCATACCACACATGGAACGTATAAAGGATGGTGTTAATGAACATAAGTAACATATATAAAATATTATATTATACTGGAATATTAATATACCTATGTATCATTTGGATTTGATTCTTTTAAAATAAAAATTAAATGGAAGTAGCGTTCGTGCGTACGTACGGACTACCGTCTCCACGAACGCGATAAGATTCATTCTCCATCATATCCATCCAAGTCTTATTCTCATTTTGGGGTTAAAAATAATGTTAATATCATTCTGATTATGAATAAGATATAATCTATCCATTACAAACATGTCTTACGTAACCAAACATTTAAGAAGAACGAATCTATTATCACCCTAAACGACGATAATACTAAGATATTATTAATAAAGCAATGTTAAAAGATCATATATGATATCATATTAATATATATGATTCCTGTATAATTTAATAACAATTATTTCACCATTATACAGGAGGTTAACCTACCCCAACCAAGGAAACGTACAAGGTAAGGGTTTACTTCACAACCTCTTCATTATCCAAGGTTGTTTATACATAATTATCTACTGGGACCTCGTTATCATCCACATCCATGTTTCTTAAAAATGTATTTCAAAACATTTTTATTATTTACAAGAATATGGGTTAAAGTCATTTAAACCCTTTTTGACTTTTTATAAGAGGAATCTTTCCGTCGTTTTCAAAACAAGGTCCTTTTTAACCTTTTCGACAGAATTGAGGTAAGAATGTTTTTTTTAACTTATACGGCGGGTGCGGTTATTTTCTGCCGTTATAAAATCTTCAAAGCTTTCCTTACAATCTTATAAGAATATTTTCAAGAAAATGTTTTATTTTATATGGCTCTTAAATGATTTCAAAAATAGAAAGAGATATTTCTCTAAAAAGTGTTTTTATTTCATCTATGTCAACATCCTTGGATGGATTTTAAGATTATTTGAAGTTGATTTATTATGATACAAAACTTCTATATTGTATTGAAGGTTTTCTGATATGTTTGACTATGGATGTGCTATTTTTATACCATTCATAGTTTATGGTGAAATTATTGACATTTCGTATGCTAGTTTTAATACGAATGTTTATGTTATGTTTAAACCTTTTCATATGGGAATGCATTGGACTTAATAAGTGACGGGTGGAGCCCGCTATAGCTCCTCGATGCATAGGTAGGTCTCATGAGACAAACTAATGTCTTGGCACAAGGCCTTGACAAAATCTTATTTGTAGTCTTGGCACGAGGCCTTGACTATGTGGTTATGATAGTCTGGCATTATGCATTCCAACATTATGAAAGTGGTTATTGATTTTTTTCATGTGATTATTCGATTAGAAGAATATCCATGTGAGTAGGTAAATGGCATTATTTCATTTTATTTATACCATACCATGTTGAAAGTTCATGTTTGAAAGGCTTTTGTTTTAGTTATACATTGCCTTAAAAGTTTATTCTTATTTATGAAAGTTTCCGCTATATTGTTATCCTTACTGGGCATTTGAGCTCACCCCTTTTCTATGTTTTATTTTTCCCAGGAAGTGAAGAAGTAAGTTATGAATGACCTGCAGGGATATTATGTGGGGATATGAGTGTGGATTATGGAGACAATATGTTGTTGTAGTAGTTTTTCGTTTAATGATGTAATGTAAAACTTATGAATATATCTAGTGTTTCCAAGGCTACTAAACCAATCGGTCTTTCGAGAATTGATCTTTCTCGTGATCATGCCAATGTTATGTAATTAATGCACCGACTCTGGGTAACTGGGGTCGGGGCGTTACATATCATAATCTCAACTGATGGATCCCAATAAAATGTTCATTCTATGAATACTAATAATCCCTTTATTGACGATCAAATAGATCATTTATCATGGTTAAAGAAAACATGTTCTTTACTTTCTCTAAATTAAAATTTTGATAATTAATACAAAGTACAATGATATTGTCTTCCTTCTAATCAAATAGGATAGATTAGCTCAAGATAATAGGATATGACATATGAATACCTTATTCTCTTGGTATCTATGTTAATCATTATATTTTTGAATATTATGTGGTGAAATTTGAATAGATGTAATAGAAATGGTTTTCGTACTAGCTAATAGGCTGATGATTAACTCCTTATCTCCCTGTCATGGTAGAGCATAAAACTAATCCAGAAAGATTTTTGGATCTCCACACACACCTATAGTAAATATAATTTATTAAAAGGTTCAAAAAAATTAAGGAAAAATCCAACATGTATCATGTGATCACCCCAACATGCTGAACAATAGGACCCTCTCCACTAATCCTAGAATCCCAGTCAACCTGAAAAATATGTGGGGTCCCATAAAGTGATATAAACCAGAATTGATGATGATAAATGTTAATTTTGTCCATAATCATTATCATATAATCTATGGCAATAAATAGGTATTTGATATCAATATCGATGAATATAATATTCCACACGATTTGATGTAGGGTATCATCACATGACATGCGGGGCATTGGAAACTAATTTTTTTTACATTTTTTACAAATTATTTATAATGATCTAGGAAAATTGACATAAACATGAAATATAAGAAAAAAATAATGTAAATTTTTTTATATAAACTCATGAGGGTCACGTGCATCAAAAAAGGAAATCACATAAGAAGATGAATTAGACACCTGCTATCTAACAATAATAAGAGTACCTCTAATTGATCATGCGAATTCTCAACTGCTAAAAGTAGTTGTGTACCATCTCCTTGTTGAGATGTCATATCTATATGAACATCCATAATAGCATGAAGATAGGACACAACACTAATAAAGGCATAATATTCAACCTAGGACCCCTTGGTGAGAGTTTATTCAGCCTTACTTCCTTGTGACATCCTTCCTAAAAAATTAATTAGATTGGAAGATTTTAAACAATGATGACATATTTAGGATTCTTATAAAAAATTCATCATGATATTAATAAGACTACCATAGCTACATCACATGGAATTATACAATCCAAAATAATGCCTTGATATGGTTCAAAATGAAAATAGGAAACCTACACACTTCTTTTTCTAGAGTCGAGAAACACCGAGGATGATAACGTACAAAACCTAAGAACCACCAAAACCTTATTTCCATTATTTTACTACTCTAAACAATGCCTCTTCATTAAACAACTATAAAAATTATAAGTAACAAGGAAATCATCATCAAATGAATATTAGTACTCAAACAAAATTTGAAACCTCAAATCATTAATGTAATGATTAGGAATAAGATCCAGTCCCATATATATTATGATAGTAAAATTTTTCGACAACACCAAGACACTATGCTCCCATTTATACTTGTTTATAAATTCATAGTTCTTTTCCACACATAAGACCTATGGATAAAAATGTTGATGAATTATTTTCTTAATGGGAGGAAATATAAGATCCTAATGAAACATATCATTCCATATATATTCCCACCATATCCATCTCATCCCACAAGATTAATCAAGCAACACCCAAAATTTATTGGCTCATTGGATTTAATATAATGGAATATCCTCTGCATACACTCAATGAAATTCTCATATTACTAGGGTCCCCTTTTAATATAGAATAGGGGGGATTATTCTTACAAATTTCTAATATATGTTCCAAAATTCATCATTGTTACAAATAACCTCATAAACCAAAGTATAAATGTATTGAATTATAGATTATGTAAAATAAGGGTTCGGTGGACACTTATCTTGTGAAATGTTTCTCTAATATTCTACTCTCTAGTTTTGAATATATCATCCTTGATGAATTTTATATTTCATAACTATCAATAACCAATAAACTTATGAGATACTCCCAAATCATAGTACCATATCATCAATATATTATAACACAATTCAAATACATGAATGCAGAGAAATTATACAAGATAATAATGAGTGTTATTATATAATAGAAGAATATTTCAATTTAAATAGACCAAAAATCTAATTAAATAAAATAACATAAAAAATCAAGAGTCATGATTTGTATATATTCCCCACAACACATTGAATCATTATTTCAGACATATACGTGACATAGATATTAACCCTCCAGCACATCGTATCTAAAATATGATATTCCTATCTACTTTATACCAAGGAAATTAAATAAATTCTTTATAGATTAATGAAACCTCTAGTTGGGTATCCCTTTGAAACTATTTTCTAATGAACCAACAAGTGAAATTAAAATAGGTAATTTGACATGTCCTGCGTCAAGGTGAGAATAAAAAAAATTAAAATAATCTATTGAAAAAATGAGGAGTAACCAATTTAATCAAAAGAATTATTGAAGATAATAAAAATTAACAAAAAACTAATACAAAAAATTAATAAAAATAATAATTAAAGAATCCAAATATACATGACCAATGTGTCGATACTTAGCCATAGAATTATCCCTCGATAGAGATGTTAACACTCCTAACAAACTGTCCAACAACATGATTATTCCACATTACATATTCCATAAAAAACCACAAATAAGAAATCACATAGGGAAATGAAGGGTGTGATTTGATAGCATAGTATGATTTCACCAAGGAATATAGACAATGTTAAAATTCATGAAATTTTTATCTCTTCCTTTAAAAAACACCATTTTACAAAAAATTATCACAAAAAAACCCACTATTCAAATAATTTCTTTTCATTCATTAATTTTTAATAATTTTATCATAATGAAGGAAGAATCGTTGTATGATAGAAAATATGTGAACATAATAAAATATATTCAAGGATACACAATATGATAAACATATTAGAAAACAACAATAAATCGTAATCATTTTATAAAACTAGGAAAAAATGAAAAAGAACATTTGGGTTCTATCTTATTGGAATAAATACTAGACATTAAAGGAGAATAATCTAGGAATACATTCCATCTAACCAATATAATGTCTCATAATATTTTAATGATATTTTAACAACACTAGTTGAATAATGAACACAATAGTGATATCTACATTTCGCAATGCACCTATGGTTCCCAAAGTACGATGATTAATAAAGAAATTTGAAATCTTTTCCAAAATTTAATAATACATTTTACTATTAAATTTGACCTCCTAAAATACATAAAAATCCCAATATAATGGAGAATAAAATTTTATTCATTTTTTCAAAACATCTTATGTCAAATTCAATTTTTAATGAAAATCCATTTTATAATTGGTATTTTAAAAAAACATCCCTATTTAATATTAAATAAAAACATTTCATATGAGAAAATAGTATAATTTATATAATAATATCCTGATATTAGAGAATTAAAAACATTGTATTTAGACATAAAACTAAAAACATGAAGTGGGAATTCAATGGATTGGTCTCCCAAAGTGTGTGGTCAAATCCTACCCTGAAGGGATTCCAGGAACATTAATGTGTTATTTGTTGTGAGTATGTGAATGTAGAGAATAAAGAATGAAATTTCATTCCATTGGTTGGCTGTATAATTTTGGAAATACATTAAAATAGACGAAACTGATCGACCCTCTCAAACTACCTTACTACCCCAAAATAATGGTGCATGATTCTGCTTCGATTGTGTGGAATTTCCTAGCATAATAGATACAATTATAAAGAACCATATATCAACACATTTGTTTCAATATAATTTTTTTTTCATAATAATAATTGAAAATGAAAATTGATTATATTCTCCAATAGGAAATTCCACAATGTATCATGACACACCATACCGTAGGGAACACCATCATAGAGAGGCTATACCAACTCTCCTTATTTATAGTAAAAATTCTATAGAAATAGTATTATCACTATAATTCACACCTCTATTGATCTACAACACATTCAATTTTTTCCACACCATTGTCATCATCACTACATAGCTACGTGTAGCCTCTACAATGTTTCTCTCTATTATAATTCAGAAGATGTTTCCTAAAAACAAGGACACCTAAAAAATACTAGGTACATAAACTATCACCTCTAAAATGTTTTTTGATAGGTTTCCCAAACATGGAATGTGTACTAATGAAAATTGTAAACATTTTATTGTGTAATTAATAATCTCACTCATAATCACTTTTCAGAAAAAAGAATTCAATTATTCAAGAAGGATTTCAACATAATGATCATGATTTAGTGGGTACCCAATTCCATTGAAATATTTAAAATACATAATCATAATGCACACTTTAGTTGAGGGAGTAGTATCCTCAGATATATATGAATGAAAAGTGTTTTTTAATATTTAAATCTATCTTATGTAGATTATTCATTATAGTTATATTTTGATTATATATTATCCAAAATTAAATTATATTGGGATGGTTAACGTGATTTTATTGATACACATATATAATCATCAATGTAACAACATGAGGAAGATTTCTATATTTCATACAATAATCCAATTTCTCTTATTGACCACCTTCAACTATAAGTAATTTCCTAGATTTTTTAAACAAAAAGTACTTTTTATTATTCACTATGATCGATTAATAATTTACTAAACATTATCAAAATGATTGATTCACTATTATTCTATTTTTTATAAATTAGTATCAATTTCATGATTGATAATATTTTTTCTACATTATTTATTATAATAGTTTTCATCACACGAGTATGTTTTGTCAAAATATTTTAATAATGACATTTTTTAAATTTTCTCCCATACAAATGATTACCCATTTCAATGATTTCATAGTTATTTAGATAAATAAAATTGTCAATATAAATAAATATTACTATTTATATTGGAGGGGAAAAAATTATACAATATATTATATGGATTATATCGTTAATATTCAACTGCTATCATAAAACATTTTTTTCCAATCCATGTGTGATAAAATACTAATGTTAGATATGGAAACATAATCCTATTTGTGTCACCAAAAACATACATTAATTTTATATGATAATATGTTAGTATCTATTCTTATTATTGTATACCCATTTAGATAATTGAGTTTTTGGTAAGTGTTCACATTACATGGAATCTATCACAAAATGATTTTAATGGGTATTAATGTATCTCCATGTTATGGAATTTATACCCTTTTTGTAAGAATTATTTTAATTATATTGTATTTCATATTATACCAGAATGATAATTAATTTGGTTATAAAATATAAATATATAACTGTCATTGGTACCATGCAAGATATATTCCATTAGTTATGGGTCACTCAGAGTACATTAATTGAAAAATCTATTATTATAATCTGGTACCATGATTAAGAAAATATGTCTTCTCTACCTCCAACAGAATGTGTATTTGAAAAAACATTAAAATATAGATAATATCGAATTAATTGAATAATATAATGAAATTACAATCCATATATCTATAATAAATATACATAACACTATAATAAATATTATCAAATTCATTGAATAATATAGATTACAATTCCCCAATCAAAAAACACAAAATATTCATCATTGATATGGTGGAAATAGAAAAAAGAATTCATCAATCTGACCAAAAGGTACAAAATACCATTCTATGAACCATTAGATGAATATTACACTTGTTTAGAAAAATCAATGAACATAATTTTCAAAATTAAAATCACCTTATTGGAGTTAGGGTCCTTTTTAAAAACTATTTTGGATGATGTAAATGGTTAAAATCTAAGATACTATAGATGATTTTTAATTGTCTCCTCAGATAACTCAACTATTATAAAATGATAAACATTAAATTTTATTGATATACACATCAATATCATTGTCCTTTTATCAACATTCTCTATTATGAATCCGTTAATGACCATACATTTTTTTTGTTTGTGATTAATGGAAATTATTTTTTTCATATTAATAGAAATCATGTCTGAATACATGGTCCAACAAGACAATTATCTTAAACATTAATATAATTAAAATATTAATTCAACCATAAGTGTTTTGTAAATACATGAGTGCGAACTATATATCCAACATTAACAATTCAGAATGATGTTACATCCGTATTATTTCATTCCAAATAAATACCCGAGTATGCAATATAAAAATATTGTAAAAATTTGACATACTATTGTCTGATGAATCAGACTAATTCGTGTTTGTAAATGTGTGACCCAATAACAATATCATAATTTATCTAATTAATAATCACCAAAATATTATTACTAGTCGTACATCATATTATATATATTTTTCTGTGAATATGGTTTAGTAATATTGACACAATAATAAATAATAATGTGTATCTAAACAGATATTACAATTAAATTAGAAAAAACATTCTCATCATTGATTCCATTAATATGAGAAATAGTGAAAACTTATATATAATTTACTTTAGTGTAAAACAATTGTTCAATTGCACTATATCCACTACCATATATATTTTTAAAGTATAAAATTATAATTAATGAATGAGGATCAACCTAACTAGTATGAAACTTGTAAGAAACAATCAAAATTACTTACATTCAATGAGGAAATTTAATATTAAATAAATATTATATCTAAAATGAGTTATCATAAATACAAAATATAAATGGATATAGATATGAATAAGGATTCAATTATTTTTACTTACACTATGTCAATATTATATTGCATTTTAATTTGACTGTGTGGATGTTGGGCTTAAAGGTACGAGTTTTTCATCTCAATATTCCATTAAAAAGGATGTAAATCATATTTACAAGTTCTTTATTTTATGTGGGGTATATATATAACACCCTTAGATTTGATCATAACATTTTCCATGAATAAATTTTATTTTAGTGATATTGTTCTTTTCATGAAACATTAATGTTACACAATGTTCATTATACTATTGATATAATATTATTTATTATGACAGATATCACCATTCTCTCAGTTTAGAGGATATGATTAACAATTAATAAATTATAAAAATATTATGATATAATCAATTATACAAAATATAATTTAGTTTTAAAATGAGTAAAAATTATAATATATATCATTTTAATGTAAACAAGAGGTTAATCTAAATAAAATTTTTTATACATGAAAATTTTGTTTTTCTTAAAATATTTAAATATGTAATATTAATGTATTATTTTACTGAAATTTAAATAATATATAATAAATTAAATTAGTTAACATTCTAATACGATTTTGTCTAATGGGATATGATTAAATCATGGTTATGATTTAATATATGGTTTTCTAAAAATTAATCTCATTGAATTTCGTGAATACATAATAAAATGATTTGTTTTAAGATATAGAAACTAATATCAAAAATTTGATTAAAAATTTGTAATCAGGATTATAATATTTGGTAAATTAATATTTTTATTATATATTAGAATTAATTATATCCTTGTAAATCATGTATCATATATAAGAGGGTAATAAAGTTATAAGAGGGTTAAAATATTATAATAAGAAAATAAAAATTCTATAAATAATTCTTTTATCATATTTGATGATTGGAATTTATAAATTTCAATAAATGTTTATAATATAATATATTTTGTTGCAATTTTACATTTATGAAGATACTTATACTATATTATGTAATGAAAATTCCAAAATATGACCCTATTGGATTTAATATCTCTAAATTGTATACACGATGAAAAAAAATTGATACGTTTAGTTAAGCAAGATAAAATTAATGCATAATTATACGTTTTATCATGAAAATATATTTTTAATTTTCATTGATTGAATTAATTTCATAAATTCATAGAATACGACCACATAGTGCTAAAACAAGTTGTATAACGATCATTAAAATTATTTTAAAATCATTTAAGTTTATATATTTTAGCGAATAATTTTTCCTCTTGAAATTAATACATAAATAAAATAGTTTACTATATAATGAAATGTTTATATGGAATTGAAGTTACTATATTTAGGTAGCTAATGAAAAAATATCTAAATAGTTTCCCAAAAGGAATTAATGATATTTTAAAAAGATATATTTTATTCAAAAATTTATAAATTATAAAAATCATTAAAAAGAATAATTATTATTTTTATTTGAATAATTTTTCAACAATTGGAAATTTTTTAGTTATGGTTTAACATATAGGTAAAATTATATCCCTTTTTGGTGGAGTAGATATTTTTGCAATAAATGGTAAATCGTTTAATGAAGGGGCTAATAAATAATAAATGAATAAAAAATTGACACGAAAACCAATATAAATTTAATTTTATCCAGATTTTGAACCACAGAATATTTTTCCTCAAATAAATATATTTTTGGAAGCATAATTGTATAGTATTAAATTAAATATATTTTAATATTTTATATAATTCCTTTTGTGAAAATTTTTCCCTTATAACATAAAACCAATTATTTATCATCTTTCATCCTGTTGATCAATATATCTAAACCAATCCATCACCCATATTCTTGTAAAAATTATACACCATTTAATTATTATTATTTTAAATCATAATATAACATTAATATCATTCATAAGAATGATTTGTAAGGTGGGCCACTATATAAGAGGTAATATTCTTAGCCGAACTATTCATATTTATTTATTTATATTAATTATCAAAATATGTTGTATTCATCGTAAGATAATAAATTTTGTATTGCATAAATTTTGTAACATTAATGTGATAATGGTACCTCCAATATCAAAAATATATTCTATCAAATAAGATGTGACTATATAACTCTTTTCTATGTGTAATCTACTGCCTCTACACAGTGAATGAATTCATTTTCCTTCACCATATTTCATGGATGGTTGTTTGATGTGTTTAATGATTATATATTATATATATTATATAAATATTAATTAGTAAATATTATTTTACTAATTAATTCTTACATTATAATTCATTGTAAAACAATAATGAAAATTGTGAGTTACTATGGACTACCAACTCCATAATCTGGTGTGATTATTTTTTCATCTTTAAATGGATGTTATAAATAATAGAAATAACATATTTATAAAATATATGTAAAATAATTATTATTTTGGAATTTTTAATTATTAGAAATTATTTTTGTTCCACGCATTAAAAACTAAAAACATAATTAATGCTTACGTAAGGCCTAGAGTCACTTCTATTGATGTATGTTGTTGGTCCATATCAAAAATTTATTGGTTTATATATATATATATTACTAATATATTGTTTAATAAAATAATTATTTGAATTCATTAGATTACATAAAAATTTTCAATTTTTAATTAAAATTACTACCATACTGAACTTATAATTAAGATTGAAATAGTTAACACTCTAAAATGATGAAATTAAAATGGAATCATTAATAAATGAGTTATAAAATCTTATTAGTCTATTATATGGTATATTATAATTTTTTATAGTATTCATGTATAAAATTTCATGAAATTTTTATTTTTATTCAGTATTTTAGATTTATTTTTAATAAAATTAAACATAATATTATGAAATTATGTAACAATTTCATTGTTTATGAAGAATTTTCTAGAATATGTTTTTTACTATAATATATTATGATATATGTTTCATGAAACTCATTAATAGTATTCTCATATTTTATTTGAATATATTATTTTTTTATTTTCTTATTCAAACATTTTGTACCCAATGAACCGAAATAATGTTTTTAAGTTATACTGACTTTATGTCACTCTTCGTTCGAAAATTAAAATTCCTTACATGACCATGTTATCTATAAATACTCTAATAAAATCACTATTATAATGTGACTTTTTAATTTCATTTTTAAAAATATATTATATTGTACAGAATGGTTTAAAATAATCTTCATTTCATTTTATAAATGTGTAATGTTTGACTAATTACCAAAAATGTTAAACAAATTAGTGTTTTAACATACATGACTATAATAGATATCCAATAGTTATGGATACTTCATTAATAGAAGAATAATTTATATGTTCACATGGTTATATTCAATAAAAAATAATTACTTACTATTTTGGGAACTTTTTATATTTAATCTAATTGATTTAATTTTTAAAAGATTATTTTTATCATGAAATCAAATAGCAAATTAGTTAAATTTTTCATAAATTATGATATATGATAATTATAATTATTATTTAAAGGGTTAAATAACCAATGATATATTAAACTTTAGTTATTTGGATTTCATATGATTAGGATTTAGGATTATTCATGGAAATTCATTTCATTAATTAGGGTTAAATACGATATGATCAAACTTTTATGAAACACATATTTTTAACAGGATATCGAATGATGAAATGTATATGAAACCAATTTATCATCAATGGTATATTCAATTAATGATTTTTTTGATCTTCTATAACAGACACGTATATTTTAATTAAGTAAAATTTGAGAAAAATATATATATTCCCCCAATGAATTGGATAATGGTGGATATCATTTGAGTTAATATTGGCTAAAATAGTGAGTGAACTGAGTTTAGTATAGGAATATTTAGATTATGGTATCCTAGGTATTTTACCATGAATACGAAAATAATGTAATTCAAAGTAATCCCAAAAACTATAATATGCATGGATGTGATCCATTGTTACAGAAATGATTTTCAGTGATTATGTGTACGCCACATAATTTTGGCTTAACCTTATGTTTTCTTCTCTTGGATCATGTCATTTTGATACCTTATATATCATGTATTATTAGTTCTATTACATTATTATATGACTGAATATTTTGATTTATGATATGTAGTTTATGTTTTTGAAATGATTATATGATTTTCTCAAACCCATATGCTAATTTTATGCTTAATTGAAAAATGATATTTCCATTATATACCCTAATTAATCATATTATATCAACATATATTATGTTTAAATTCACCATTTTATAAATAAATGTTCAATGTATGATAATTTTAATAAGTTTTATATATATGATGATTTTAGTGGGAAATAATTCATATAATTGTTGAATAATATGTTCGTGTATCAATGTTTCAAACCATAATAAACATACATAATTTTAGTAGATATCTAAATATTATGTATCAAATATTAATCCAATAAGATGTAATATCTATTTTCATTACCCAATAAATTCAGTTATACCTCGGTTAATGGAGACTTATAATTAACCCCTAGTCTCGCCTCCTGTAGGACTCGTGTTGGTGACTTGAACTAAGGGAAATAAAATCATAGAAAATTTGAGTCCATACCCTATATAAAAAATTATGAAAGTTGTATAATATGTATCATCCAAAATAACCCTAGGGAATAATATATATCCAGAAAACATTATTTATATTTATGATTAAATAAAACTAATAAAAATAATAGTATTCAAATAAAATGCTCAAAAATATTTTTTAAAAAAGTGACAAAAAAATATCCAAATGAATGAAATTGTAATGTATATCATAGTACAAAACATTTTTTTGGAAACCATAAATACTATTGATTTAAAAATGGTAATAATATAGGTTTACTCAGTATGAAAACAAAAAACTCTCTTGAATATATAAAGGATGAATACAAATGAACCTATGATAAAAATATAAGAACAAACATCACCTACATAGGTCTTGTATGCATTCCAACCAAACTAAGGATCTCTCAAAAAATAATGTGTGATATGTATAATAATATTACATGATTTAGAATGATAAATGGACCCCAACACTACTTTCCATGTGTTATGCCTCTCCTAAACACCAAAATCATACATCTAATAACACCCTTCAATTCAAAATACCACACCACCACAAAAGCAAGGTCGCATCACTTAAAACCAATAGACACATGACATCACATTCACAAAAGAACAAGCACGTCAATCACCCCAAAAAAACACATGGACACAATGAATTCAAAAAAATAACAACATTAGTATGATATCATGAACATTATGAAATACAACCATGTTCACCCTCCATAAATCATGACCCCCACTATCACCCTCCAAATCACATCTCATACCTGTCATAGGACCCTATGTTATGTCACATCTTGTCTGAAGAGACCTAGTTAGGCCACTCCATATGAAAATTCACATCACATATTTACCAAAGAAAAATAGGCTATCACAACCACAATCTATTGAAATGTCTGCATTCTATCCTCTATAATCTATAATATGATAACATTACTAGAAGAGAGAATGATATATACTTGTTTCCCTTTCATCCATCTTCCTCATAAAATATCATGAAGACACCCCTCATTAAAATATCTGTATCAGAACATAGTTCCCATAATTGATGGTGTGTATATACACACCAAATGGAATATATATTAAGATACATATTATTATGTACAATCCCAAACTGTAGGCTCACAACCAATAATTTAACTAACTCACAACATCATCAATTTTTATTCCACCTTTACTTTCATTACTCAACAAGATACACAAAATAATTTTGACAATTCCGACTTATAGTTAATCTATCCCACTAAATTCATTATTAACATAAAATAAAATTTAATCACATAGACCATAATTTATATATTCATTTTCAATTTATGTCCCACTATGTGAACCAAACCTCGGACTTATCATTTATTGATCAAAAATTATTCTATCATTATTCAGGAATATAGAAAAATTCAACCACACCAAAAACAACATTTTGATACTCATCATATAATTCCCTCAAATATCCAAAAATATGGAAAAATACCCCACCCTCAAAACCATAAAACAATAAAAACTGAATCACTACAACTTCACTCACTAATAACATCAACACAACCACAACCTCGTATCCCCAAACACATGAATTCATATTAAAATTCATCAAGAACATTTTATTGTTTTAAAAAAGGTATTTTAAAATATTTAAATTTATATTAGGGGATTAATTGAATAATACATATTCATTTGGAATCTATTTCATTATAAATGTGTTTTCAGATAATTTGAATTTTAGGGAGACATTACAACAGTCACAACATACAGTACTGCCACAACACATTTCATCTAATACAAACCATGCCTCCTAGAACTACAATTAATATTATGGATTTACTAACTACAAATCCATAATATCGAAATAATAAAAAATCCATAAAAAATAGAATATTTCTTGCATTTAACTGTTAATTTAGATTTACCAATTACTTATCATTTATTAATAATAAAAAACCACCTATCATATATAATAATGGGAAAATACAATAAAAAGGATTTATATAATGTGAAATTAGGGATTCCATACTTTAGAGAGGATACTGACTCACTAATCAACTGTGGGATAATTTTAAATTCTCGCAAAACATAACCACTCATCAGATTATAGATCATTAAGAACCACAATATGTGATGGTCAAAAACATAGCCCAACTCACCAGCAATCTAAAACTGCTCCCTAGATATAATAGTATGTGAGCAAACAAATAGGAATATAATACTGAATAATGATTGGACTTAAAAATAATCACATAAGAACAACAATTGTATCAAACATATCATATCATGGAGAAGTGGGATATAAATCCTCCTCAGGATACCTATGAGTTTTCTAGAATAAGATATTGATTAGACACATCCAAATGAGAAATATCATCTATTAAAAATAATATCAAATTTGTAAAAACCGTTTTTTAGTGTTGTTTAAACACTAAAATACATTTAATCATTACGTTTCAAAAAAACATTTATAAAAAACCCATTCTACACAGCCATTATTTAATACATTTCATGAATTACAAAAACACTACATATAATCCATCTCACATGTTATCACTATAATGATATAAAATCAATGAACTCTCTGGTTGTACAAGACATGATAACTAGTTTTGATCGTGAAAACATAACCTAAAATAGAATTCCATTGACAACCTCTAAAATACATCCTTCCTCCACAAAAAACTCCCAATACCACCCTTGTACATCTCCAAACACAAAAACTAGAAATTTAAATTTCTCAGAAAGCATGGGACATTACATCAGATACCACTAAAATGATTATCACCCAAGTAATACCAAAACCAAATAAAAAAGGGAATGGTGCTTGAACTACCACCATATGGTATAATTATTAAGGATATCATTATACATTAAAAGACACCACCATCCAAACAAACCAAACCAAATGTCCAAAAATCACATCGCAAAACCTCATCACTATATGGCCACATTACCCCAATCATCCAACCTTTATAATACAATATCTTGAAATCATCATATCTAAAAAAACAAACATCCCCAATCACATGAATCCATGAATTATAACCTTAATGAAAATATATAATCTGTTCTAGGTGGAGATGACTTCTGAAAATGGGACTAATCACATTCTGGTATAATGTGTCTTGAATAGAAATCAGGTATTCCCATTTTTCAATGTCAGAACATTATCACACATTATAAATTAATGAAAACATCACATATAATTAAACAACACTATCTCAAATATCAGGGAAAAAATATTGAAATCAAAACTAAAATACATTAGGTATTGGGCATAAATATTTTTATCTCACTCCTAATAACTCTCCTCCAGACCACCATTCCTCTGAAACACTTGAACTAATGGGATGTTTGATCATCACCGTAATATTTCATGAAGATAATAATTATCTAATGGTCAATCCAGGAATGTTGTGTCATCCTCTATGTTGAAAACTACCCAGTCAATGATATGAGAGTTTTATAGAAGATGATAATGATTTTGAGAGATGGGGAATAGGTCTTGGATACTCTCCCACATCGGTGGATATAGAAAATGATATTTTCCCAATCAAAATTTCCCGATATCCACATAGGGTGATGAAAAATATTGTAGAAATCATTATTACCCATCGAAACTTTTACATACCACATCAAGTGGTAACAATAAAAATATTTTAGTCCCCAACCTCGACTTCCAAGGTACTCCTATGATCCTCATATAAAATTTTCATGTCCTATGATTCTTTAACCATCTATGACACAAATTGAAAAACTATTGTTTTTCTTCACAAAACCATAAGGAGAATAACTAGAACCACAACCTTCATCCAAAAAAATATAATGATATGGTCGCCAATAAAAAATATCAAACATAGCGACTCCAAAGGTAAATTGAAAGTAGTTATTGAACGAGAAATAATCCAAATTCTATTGGTATGCCCAAGATTCACCGAATTCATAGAAAAATGACAAAAACAAATCCCCTTTGATATGCATAGATAGACCATCAATCTCATACTTAATAGGTAGGAAAGTAGCGATGATGTATTTTTGAGTGCCAAATTATGTTCTCATCCCCTCCAGGTATGAAATGTAAAATTTTCTTTATGTTGTGAGGAAACTTACATCAAAACTCAATGAAACCACAACAAATAAACCTCATAGATCATAAAAAATCAGCTACTATGCCTAACCCCTTGATCACAATGATGTGGATAGATTTTATAAACTAATAAAATATCACCTAGTTAACATCACAACCATTCTGATCATGGGGTGATCCAATGAAAAATATACATCAAAATTTTATTCCATTTCCACTTAAAACATCAAAAGTAGTTAAATACCCACCAGGAAAAAGATTATTGACCATTACAAATTGTAAAATATATAACAATTCCAAAAACATTTCTCCTTCAAATTTTATATGAGGCCAAAAAAATGGAATCCTAACCCTATAGTACAAAATGGAAACACATATGTGAAACAGAGAAGGTTATATAAGAAACTCATGAACAAATCCCTTTCTTATAGCTACTATAACTATCGACCTCTCAAAAAACATAATCTAGTTTGAACCATCCTCTAAACATACCATTAGAGAATTAGAATGTACAATACAATTTAACATAACCAATAACTCTTGGTATGACAATTGAGAATCTTACATATTATGAACTATAGGAGACAATACTATCATCTAAAACAAAAAACATATACCATCATCTACCCTCACATCCATGTGAAAGGCTGACAAGTCCTCCATTTTTTAACACATCCCCAACCTCTCAAAAAACATCCTTACATGAATTCATTATCAAGGTTTCATATAGAAAATTCCCTTTTCTATAGGTGTAAGATATATTAAAACATTGATTGTAAATAAACTAAATCATACCCTAAAACAGAATGTTCAGATAATGTGGATAAATTTTATACCACAAACTATTATACTTCATAACGACCAATGATTTCTCCTTAATGAGGTAATTATTGCCATAACATTAGTGTAAAAAGTAATGTTGGAAGCTAAAAATAATTGGTGGCATAGTTACACTGATATGGACGTAAAAATATTGACCTAAAAAATATCACTTTTTTCTGTTGAATCATCATGAATCCTAATAGAATACATTAAGGATCACAAATCACATCAAACATTACACCCACCACAGGTAACTAATTATATGTATAACATCCATATCATGTAATTGAATGCTTCTCAGAACTGATCAATCCAAAAAAATCGGTAGTCCATCTAGTTTAAAAATATAAAATATGAAGTTAATCAATAAAAATATGGCACAAACCACTGATTATATCCAAAATGAACAAGAAACATTTCAACCGATTTTATGTTATTGGGTGTTCCAATGAAACAACTCATTCATTTTATGGGTCCACTATGACAACCTACTGAGAATAAACTTGTCTTAGTAAATAAAAATCAATATTATTGAACTAAAACATGGCCAACATCCCATAATGATGTTGGATTCGATGGACCTTTATTATAAATATGATTTTCTCATATTGATATTACATTTAATTTGAGTATACCATGATAACATTGTTGAATATGATGATTTAACATTCCATGAAATCGGGAAACATATCATTCATTATCACAATGAACACATATAAAATGATTGTAGCATCAAACAACATAAATAAAAACTTAGAGTTCTAATACAATAATCAAAAGGTAGAACTTTTGATATGTCCCTCCTACACCATCAACTCATGATATCTAGTCCAAAAATATATCATAGAAATCCAAATCAACACTCTCAGAGGGTAAAAAAGATCATATATCCTTAAAAGAGGGTAATGCTTTTTGACCATCACCTCATTAAAATTATTGTTGTACATACACAACATCGATATAAATTAGAACATCCTAGAGAAAATCAATAGATATCTCTATGAGGACACACTGTGTCTTCTAAAATCATTTTATATCAGATCACTACTCTGAATCATCGACAATGGTAACATAGAATATTACATTTAATTTGGATCCATAAAATTTGAGAAGCAACAGAATGCTTGTCAATAATTTCTCGACATCATGTTGAGGGGGTGTCTTTAATAAATTCTTATTCAAAACATTCATATTATCATGAATGACCATGGGGACCTCCACATTCCCATCATCCAAAATCTCTATAGAAAAATCATCCAAAAAATGTATGAAGGGGATCCACACAACGACTTCACAAATAATATTAGATATCACTACTGAAAATCTCATGTTTTAAAACCATATCTAAGAAGAGACATCTCCATTAGAAGATCTAAAATTAAATATGAAAAATATGAAACCATTCGTTGTTAAGGATGAAATTTTTTGTCTACATATAAAAATGAAAAGATACCCGTGGGACTAATGTTCCCATATCACAGGTCTATATTCACAACATACATCAAACAATATAGTATGTAATCTAATGTGTGTGTTAAACACCAGGTGAACATGATACCTCAATATATAAATTCATAGACCACAAACGAGTCTGTGTTATACAATAATGTCCAACTCTCCTGAATAACATATGTTATCAACATGAGTACTAAAAATTTTACAAATCTACATTGATCATTTCCCCCTCTTGAATATACACATAAACTATGTGTAACTAACCATGACCAAATCATTTTACTATCTTAATATTGAAAACAATTAATAAATGACGATGTTGTCAAATTTTAACTTTATGAAAATATTAAAGTTGTCTTCTACTATCTTTATATCGCCTCGATATAACATAATATTGATTCCTCATTCATTGAAATGGTCCCACAATCATCTGTTTTTTTGGATGAAACTAAAAATATCAACCATCTTTAAAATGAGCATGATGGTCCACTAGGATAATGTTTTGATGATTAAAATAAACACCATAACCAGGTCACACTAGAAAAAATACCCTGCAAAAAGAACATAAACAATTATCACCATAAGTCCCGAATGGAATTTTCCCATCTTTAATACCCTAAAGTAAACAATTTGGAGGCCTTAGAACCTAATAGATTTATATGCGATCCTTTAACCTCAAAAAATATTAATAGATCCCCTCTCATAGAAAACAATTTCAAAAATTAATCTTCTTGATGACCTCATAATGTTGGTGAGCCCTCAAAAAATTGACAATATAAATGGAATAATTTCATACCTGATAGAAGCAATGATTTTCTCATCATGTTGACTCACATGAGACTACTCATGTGGAAAATGATATTGTGATCAAGGAATAATGTTCATTAACTTGATTCCCTACTCTTGCACAAAATTAATCTACCAATGAATACATATAAGTTCATATATCATCACATCCATAATGGTTGAAAAATGATATCTTTATAAACTCATAATAAATGTTCATCTATGAACCATCTTCCTCCTTACACTCACCCTGATATAATTCCCACCTCCAATGTACAACCACATGCATTTAATTGAAATCCAAAATCTCAAGAACTCTGTCACAATCGACATCAAATTGAAAGTGATATAGAGATTCTCCATCCATATATCTACCTCCACATCAAAAAAACAACCCTCATAAATACACAAACCATAAACCTATATATTTTTCAATTTCATTTTCAAGCCTCATACTATTCTTCAATATCAACAGTTTAAAATTTAACTAGATCATCCTACTGAACCAAACATTCCCGAATTACTCTAAAATGGTGAACATGATCCATTGATGAAAAAAGAATAAAATCCAAATCCTAGTAATGTTGAATTTAATTTAGATTCATTTTAATTAAAATTATAAGTTTTAATCATCCAAATGAAATGCAATTCATGTAGTAACACAAGTCTATTTAGTTAATGCACCTCTCCAATGTCTCTACCCTGAAAATTGGACCACCTCGTTTGGTCATCCAATAATCTCTATGTCCATAAACTAGATCATGGAGGGAGCTAAAATCCAATGAACTAGCTATAATCATTGTCCAAGGTCAAGTAAAAACTTCAACATTCACTACTTCTTTAACACCCCTAGTATTAGTGAGTTATTTTTTGAACTTAAATTATATTTCATTGATGGCTTAGAGTGTATGATATAAAATTTTATGATTTATTTATATGAATAACCATGTTATTTTTTAATGAAATGAAACACTTTAATAAAATTTATATACAAACAACACTGTTTTTGGATCTTGTTTCACACGATGCTGATATCCTTATATACCTTGTGTTAATGGAAAGGTCTAGTATTACCAAAGTTTAATGTACTATTACTATTATTATTAAAATACTATAATAATTTTCATATTTCAATTGTAATGATGGTTGTGAATGTGGATAATTAAATTATGAAAATATTATTTACACATGGATACAAGAAAAATTAATTTTTGGTCAGTTTACTAGAAATGAAAATAAAACCCTTTTGAAAATATATAAAAAAAATTCGAGGAAAAAATTTTTAATTCAATAAATGACTTTTCACATTAAAAAATTAATTAAAAATTTGTATTATTTATTTTAATGATATATATATATATATATATATATTATTTAACATTCGTTAAATTTATTTTCTAGAATAGTGATAAGGATAAATCCAATTTTATGAATAATGAGATGTATTTTATTGAAAAGTATTTATACACCCATTTAAGGGAACACCTATGTTAAATATATTTTATAAAACTTTATAAATGTTTTTTATAAATAGTTTTCATTATTTTAAAAATTATATTATTAAAATTTAAGTAGGGGTTATTTTTTTATCTTTTTTATATGTTTAATTATTTAGAATACTGAAAAACACTGAATTAGAATTCAATGATGAATTTTCATCTTATCAATTTATATCGTAAATTTATAATTTAATATAGATTTTAAAAATTATTAGAAAATTTATAAATATATAAATACAATGTATGTAATTTTAACCAATTTCACTTTGAAACTATTTATAAAAACTTTTAAATCTATTATAACATATCATTTAAAAAACATATATTGTGACATGTCTGTGGGGTTAATTATAAATTAATTTCGATCAATTCTACGATTAGAATGTAGAAAATGGAATAAAATAGTTTTAATAAAAATAATTATAATTTATATTACATTCAACTTAGTTTTTTAAAAAAAAATACCAAATGAAATTAAAATTAATTAAAATTATTAAATTAAACATGAGATTATTTATTGTTATTATATAAATATAAAGGGACAAAAGATCTCGACATAAGTCCAAAATCCCTTTTATGGACCTAATTATACTAAAAAATCAATTTTATTGTGAATGGAAAATTATCTTATGCCCATGATTTTAGAGATACCTCACGTTAGTGTTTAGCTTTTTTATTTACTATATTTCAACTCCTACAAAATTTTTAAAGGGATCCCCCCATGATATCTTCACAAAACTCATGACATGTTCTATCATCCAAAAACTATAATAATAATATCCTAAAAAACCTACTATTATCATAAAACCTTCCATTTTGATTTAAATCCTACCAAGGATTCCATTTGGTGCAAACATAATGGATTTTCCTAAAGATGAGGAAATACCTATCCAAAAGAACAATTGTTTTATTTTAATTCTCCTCCACATCAATTATTCATATTTCAATACTATATAATAACATAAATACCATAAATATATTGTGATGAAATTATTATATTTATATTCTTATTCCGTCACACACATTCATCCCTTGGATGAAGAACATACCGTTCATGTGTAAGTCAAAATACCTCATTGTGAAACTATGCTATCTGTTTTAAAGAATACCCCCTCTAAGGATTAAAAATTTGAATTACATAAACTTTTTATATGATATAAATAATAATAATGATATTTTTTTGTGTCATTTGTTACTATCTAAAAAATATCATCTTGTATTCCATTTTTTTGGAATCTGATAACTATGATTTTTGATGTGTGGACTACATCCACCTCAAAGAGATGTTATTCATTCAGACATAAAATAGATTGTATTATCTAAAGGATTAGTAAATATATATAATTATTATTAAATATTATTTCTACTAGAATGGTTATATATATATATATATATATCATTTACATTTCTTCATTCAACAATTCATGTAAATGTAAACTATGTTCACACATACGTATGACATATAGTCTCCCTTAATGATGTAGTTCATGTATTATTTTTATATTTTATAGATATTTATGAATACTTATATAATGAATACATTTCATATTTATATCATGTTTTATATTATACAATTAATTAATTCATATTACATGTAATATGATCAAAAAATTTAAAAACAAATTTTAAAAACAAAGCATATATTATTCCAAAAGTAACATTATCATGGAACTATTAATAAAAGAGTAATTTAATGTCATAATAAAACAATACATTCTTTGAGATATATTAACAATGTTATATTTATATTTATTTAAAAATTATTGTTTTTATATTGTATATTAGGTTATTTAGAAATAATGTGAAGAAATAAGGTTGTGGGCTCCTCATCACACATTATTATCATATAGGTATTTTAATTATTAACCACTAATTCTTATTCTAATGTGTATATACTACACTATGATAAGATCTATCATGAATAATCATTATTTAATTACATTATAATTCTTAACAGATGTCATTATTTCTATGATTTCACTTTTTATAAGTTACTCATGTAGTACAAGGAATACTAGTTAGAAATTTATTTAAGTTAGAGATATTTTTCACAACCTGTCTTAGAGGGGACCATCCCATGACTAACAAATTCCAACCTCCAATGGGCCAGGGGATAATGTCTAGTAATGATTCGAAATATCCAATTAATGGGAGGAATTTTAAAAAGTACAAGTACACATGTAAACTTATTTATGCCAAAAATAATGATATGTAATGGAAGTACGTAGAAAATTAATGCAACCCACAATATCCCCTAACCATTGTACAGAAGTGAAAACAAAATAAAGTGCATTGGGAAAAAATCCCAACCAATGAAATGTGTCTACAGACATATGTATAAACTGTAATATAAAAAGTAGCGGGGCTGTCATTAGAAAATATTATGGAACACACATCAGAATAACTTGATTCACAAGTCTATGCTAGAACCAGATCTTCCTAGAACTCTATCAAAGAGTTGATATTCTGCACAAGACGTGACACATATGGAATAATCCAATGCATTTGTGAGTAAAACAACAATTAGTGGGACATCGCAAAAGCAAAAAGGAATGAAAAAAATTAATTACCACCAATGACATACCATTATGGAATACCAGAAATGAATTCCACCATGGAAATTCCTTGAAAAAATTCCACAATGGAATTACCCAAGGTATATACAATGAAGGAATAACATAATAGAATACCAAAAAGAAATACCACAAGGTAAATAACATTAAGGAAGTCAACCAAGGAATGTATAGTCAACACCACACAAATATATGTATATATAAATTATATATATTAAATATTAATATACTCAATCATGTTATACAAATTTTCTCAGTAAGGCACATACACTCAATGAGACACATAATTTCAATAAGACACAGTGTCTCTATAAGACACATATTCATGATAAGATACAAGTACTCTTGGTCAAAGTCAGCCACAAAAGTGGTTTTTCGATGTGCACTTGTTTCAGGATAACTCACTTCTCAATCAATGATGATGTATGCACACTCCCATAAAGACCCAAATTGGATATATCTAAATGAATAATTCATCGTATGTGTACCAATTCATTAGATGGATTTTAAAGGGGACCCACAGTTTGAATTTTATGTCTGTTTATATTTCAAGATGGTTTATGGACCTTTGTCTCCTGTTAGAACCATGGAATTCAACTGTTAAGGTTGACTGCTCAGTCTGGTTATCCATATGGTCGACTAAATCACGAAAGCTAGGGCTTCCACTGAACTCAACCATATGATTGTTATCACAGTTGTAAAGTTTCTTAGTCTACTGACATGGTTGATTGTGGCCATGTTTGAATGTCGTGGATCCCACCAACATGTCAGGTTGGTCTAGATCACCTAGCTTCCCGTAGTAACGACTACCAGTCCAGAAGCCCACTGAGCCACTTCACGTGGTTGTCTCATCCATCGTGGATCCTGACATGCCACACAACAAGTCATCAAGGCCCTTCCTTCGATGATATGAAATTAATCATGTAGTTCTCCAATCTATGAATATAATTGACTTATTTGATCTATAGGTCCCAGGATATGCTAATATAGCATTTCTTCCATCATTCATCCAATACATGGTTTCTCGTCACATTTAGAGCATCCTAGTATGTTGAGCCACTATAAAGAGGATCCAATGGAAAAAAATCCCATGAATGGGTGAAAGAAAGCACCAGGATCTTACAGAAAATGAACCAAGAACATTTTGTGGGTCAACTATGATTCATTCTCATTCAAATTATATTGTAAGAGGTTAAAATAATATATTTCTGACCCCACAAAAATAACAATTCTTGAAATAAAAACAAAATTGTGGTTCAATATATTTGTGGATTGAACCACATTTTTTCTGGAAATTATGAATAGAGAAAAGATAAAATTTTATAAGTAACCTACCTTAAAATGGATCATTTTATATCGAGTAATGAATGTCATGGGGAATATAAAAATAAAAATATCTGATCTCAATTTTTTTCATCGTTGTTGATATAATTCTTGGTATATTGTCTTTAGATCCTCTAGGAAATAATCATAGTCATGAGCTTATCCAATGGTCCCTACCTAGATCTTCATTTAAAATACATAGAATCACTTCTTCATTGTAACAATAAAATAAAATTAACTCAATGTTTATTTAATTCATTAAAACTTATAAACATCTACTTTTCACAGCCTAACCATGCTGGTCTATTTTAGTCTTCACATAGGAAAAACAGTGAATTAAAAACACAATCTTGGTCTCAAATTTTTAAATTCAGTAATAATTCATGACTTATTTTTATTTTAGAATAAAATATTTTAATTTAATTATTTTATTTACTTTAATGTATTTGGTGACATTTTATTCAGATTATTGGAACCATCCAATGTTAGTTCACACCTTGGGTAAATCCAGCATTCTATGAAAAATGTTATACTCATATTTCTTATCTGGGAAACCATTTAATATATATTCAACAATTGTAGAAAATCCATGTTCTTGTGTTATTAATAACATAAAATGTTTTAATGAATTGTTCTGGGAACATTGGACTACAAAATCAAATGATATATTACCAACTGGTCTCAGAATATTCTATGACAATTTCAAAAAATTATATTAGGAAATTAAGAGTCATTAATTTCTCCCCACTATTTGTCATTACATATCTATAAATCCAAAATAGTGGATACTCAAAAAATTATGGTACTTTTCATTAATGTGATCCTTCCACTCCCATGTGATCTCCTGGTGATTCCCAAACTGGCACCTAACATGAACCAGAGGAATCAACTTCCCAAAAAAGTATCCTCTCCTTTATATCTTTTATCTCCCCAGGGTACTCAAAAATAGTCCCCACACCATCGATGTATAGCTATCCCAATTAAATGACATGTGATGGTTCTTTCACGTAATTCCATAGATATGAAATGTGGAAGATGTCATGCGATGTATTTAAATACATTGGTATAGAAAAGCGGTGTTCCACCTCACCAAATCGGCACAAAATTGGAAATGGACTAATATGTTGTCACATTCACAAACATCGGGCTTATGTGTGCTGACTCTCTTGAGTTTATCCCACAAGGTGGAGACATTCAGGTTTTTCCTTTAATGGCCTATAATGGTTACATATCGATGGTGGAATGGTATGTTTTGTTTCAAGATAACTCATCCATAGGAAGGTGATCCTCCCAACTACAACAAAAAACTAACATGAATGCCCATTGCATGCCATATAGAAGCCGAATGGTCTAATCTATCTAATCATCCATCTCTGGGTGAAACAATGTTCTCAAGAATAACTGAGTCGCATACGCCTCTTAAATTCCCTTGAACAACTAGGATGTAATGGGAGAATCATGATCTGAGACTATTTTTAATGGAACTCTATAGTGTCGAACTATATCATGAACATAAAGGTGTCCCATAAGATCTATTGAACTCTTCACCAGAATATCTAGGATGTTTACTGACATAGTGAGTCATTTGATGATCACCCATATGTTATCATGAACCATGATCATATGTGGTAATCCTACCATGATGTCTACTGATATCCTCTAACACTTCCATTCTGCCACAACAAGGGGTACAGTTAAACCCATTTTAAACTAGAGAATGGACTTCCACAACTGACATGTGAGGCATCAAGAAGAATACTTTGCAACATCATTGTTCATTCCTGACAACTAGAACTGATATTAGGGGTCCTGGCACATCATATCCCATCCCTGATATACTGCTAAAGGGGATGTATGGAAATTCCCAAAATTGTCATCTTGTGATGCCATTGTTACTATTTTGTGTCCTCTAAAAATACGATGTTCTTGAAAACATTCTAATATGAATCAATGACAATACATGTGTATATATAATCATATAAAGTCTCGTAGGTGTCATCCCTATGTTTTGCATACCTGGAATTTTGTATGATTGGTGGGTGACAACTCTCGATTGGAGGTAAGCTTCTCTATATCCAACCATGAATTATTTAAACAACGAGGAAAACATATCAAATTTATAATTCCAAAATTCTAAACTGGATCTCCTACTAAGAGAATCTGCCACCCGTTTCCCCTTCTCAGGTGTATAGATCATCTCAATGATTTATTATTGGGGGAACTCTTGAAATTGACTCTATTTCATGTTTACATTATTATGAATGATTATATACATGAGAATATTTTGGTTAGATTAGATGAAAATCCTCTCCCCCATTAGGAAGGGTCTCCACATCTTCGAAGCAATGACTACCATGACTAAATAATGATTAGGGGACATGTAGTTCATTTCACGTGCTATAAACTATCGTAAACCATAAGCAATCAAAGAATTCCAAAAAAGAACGACACATACAAGCCCCATTCATGATTCATCTAATAACACTATGTACTTGACACCCCGCTCATGTATTATTAATATGGGAGTTCTCTCCAATCTATACCTGGCCTACTGAAAAGCTTGAAGAAACTCATTTATCTATAAGAAAGGATACCACTTCCATGTCAATGTTTCCATAGATGTTGCAACTCTAGAAAGGACAGGTACAAAACTCTGATAGTAACCATCCAAACGAATGATAATTCATACCATTGTATCATTATTCGTTAGGTACAAAGAAATAATTGCCTCAACATTAACTACATCGATTGAAACTCTTTCCTCTGAAATGATGTGTCACAAAAAAATCGACCTCCTGAATCCAGATCTGACACATCGAGAGCATCCCATAATTAGGGTGCTATCATATATCTTCCCAGACAGTCCTAAAGTGTCTTTTGTGATCCTATTAAGATATAAAATACACAAGGATGTCATCATTGATGACCACCACCTACATGTCTATGTAAGGTTGGATGATCTAATTCATGATTCCCCAAAAAACTTCTAGGGAATTCTTCATGCAATATGAAATCAAAATGTACTCATAGTGTTCGTAATAACATTTGAAGGAATTATTCATTATTTCCTCATACCATACAAATACCCGTAGATATCTATAGCTGAGGTCAATATTTATGAACCACTGTTCCCCTTTCAACTAATCGAAGATATCATCAATCCTTAGTTGTTCATACGTATACATAATGGTTACCCAGATTAGGAACTGAAAATCCACACATAACCTCAATAATATTTCTACATTCATGGAAAACATAACATAGGATATCCATGTCGAAACACTATGACTCAAGAATCCCTTCTTCTACTTGTTCTCCAACTCCACTATCAGCTCATGAAGCTCTATGGGAGCCATCCAATATGTAGGTGTCGATATCAGCATTGCTGTAGGGTATATATAAATGAATAATTCTACCAAGTTACGGGAATGTAATATTAGAACATCATTAGTAATTATTTCATCATACTATTCTACTACATCAGGGGACAATGTACTCTAATCATCCATAATACTTAGGGTTATGCTATCTAAATAATTAGTGATCAGTTTCCCCATAATGTGTGTGAGTCTATCATGTGCTTCCTACATTGTGTATTCACCATTAAAGGAAAACCATGTCCCGTCACTATAGACACACCACACTATGCTCCTAAAATAGTCAATTTGATCATTAATAGTGGATAACTAGTCTATATTGGGAATGACGTTCAAAGGCCTTGATGCTACTACCAGCACATCCTAACCAAAAATATCACCTCCAATGGTAAAGTCACATTGTCGGCACTAGTGTATGATCCTAAAAACTACTATTGTAGATGCCACTATACATATGTCCCATGTCAATAGATCAACCATAATTTCTGAGTCTCAAACATGTTTCATGGATTGACATGAATGGATTGAACCCATGTCTACCTAAACTACAACTATTTTGGAAAAGACATAGATCGTACCGCTGAAAATCCATTGAGCATCAGGTTCATAAGACTCCACCACATGTATCTAGCCTTATCACATACCACTATATCCCTAATCTTACAATAGACCACCTGGGTGGGGTTGTGGTAATTGTTCAAACATTTGGCCACCTTCAACAACCATTCCTACTCCCCGACCACATCTTCCAACATATTGATCACCCATATTTTACCGTCGCCTCTTCTTTAGGGGCCCCGTGACCATCTCGTGATCTACCATAATACGGGTCGAGCAACCTCATTATAGATGTCCCTAACGACGACATGAGTAACACAATATATACCTCATCACTCTCATGTGACCTTGGTATCTCTGCATAACTGATCCTTTGTCCATGGATTATCTTCTGATGCACCTAACCAGATTGGTTCTCCATGACTACTATCATATACATGTTATAGAGTTCTCAATTACCTAGTGCATGCAGGTAGCTCCCACTACTGGTGCATACTATGATATAAATCAGTCCACCATAATAGAACACTCAATTACCCCAACATATGTAATAATTCAATGGGATATCAAGGTTTCCCTGATCTCCCACCCTATGAAATACAGGAACATATGAGTCCTAATGAATGGGTATGATACCCTATTCATGGAGTAGCGTGAATGATTGGTAATTCTCAAAGAATAATCTACCATAGTCTAAAATACCTACTATAGATATAGAATCTCATGTATGTGCATTGAATAAAACATGGATGGAAATAACTCTTATCTTAGATGACACTTGAAGTCTACCCAAGAGAGGGTCATGTCATCATGTTTCTGTGTCACTCAGCTACATCATCGCCCTGTAGAGACATGAAAATGACTCACAGAAAGGACTTACATCAGTTCATAATGCTTCCTCACAATGTGTTTTAAATGGGAAACTACCTCCATCCAATCATCAACTACCTGGGGTTTTGGGTCACCCAGTAACTTGGGATACCTCTACCTCTAAAACTCATTCAACACACTCAGTCTGCATGTATCCTAATCTTGGGATACCTCTACCTCTAGTCTTAGATGCTTCTATATTAGTGTTGGTATAGATGGTAAACCACCCAAATGTTACATCCTAGGTATAGGCTTCTTTCTGATGCCTCATTGATATGAAGATCATCCTCCTGATAATGCAATATAAATCATAGTTGGAGGTCTACATGGTGGCATCCAAAAATAAAACTCGATGTACTTGGTCAATAGTGTATATCTACAGAACATGCATAAAAAGGAAATCTAAGACAACCCCCATTCCTATATTATTTATGTACCCTTATTATCCCTAGTCCCACTATTATCATGTATTGAGTTTAAAAGTTGGTTCCCAGTGTCGTGGTTTATATATACGTCGGCCACTAAAAAAAACTGAATTCCATATCATGAAATCCAAAAAAAAACAAATCACATTGACTCCCCAATCCATACATACATACTCTCAGTCCTAATGTATAAATGAAATCCTCTTATACCACTCAGTCATGAACTATCCCAGAGGATCCCATGTTGTGACTACCCCAATCCCTCCTCAAATAAACCAAGGGCTGGTGACTAGCACCGAGTAGTGCTATACCTCGAATGGTTGTAATTTTCCTTTTTAAATCTACAATTTCATACATCTACTTTCTATAAAATCTAAAATGTTAAATCACTTTCTAAAAAATAAATTCAATCCACTATATCCCACAATAAGGCAACAATACTGAAAGTAATGGAATGTAAACGAGGCCAAAACAAGACCACCAAAGGAAAATAGTCTCTAGCCACATTTCCAACATCTAATGTTAGTGTTACTAGGACTATCATTAGTAAAGCTTTCAGAAAACTCCTAGGCATGTCCAGTCTCACAATACACCACCTATTCATGGTCTTCCTAGAATCGTACTATTTCGACCCTACTCACCTCTATGACGTTGGCCAAACTTGTGGGTTAGATGACATAAGGAATGTCTCCTCTTACACTAGAGGCATATGACTATCATAAATGGCCACAAGAAGTGATATTATTGATAATATAACATCTTTTAAGAGATTTACAATGGTATAAAAAATTATTAGAAAAATACAAGTAGAGGATGCAATAAATAAATGAAAGGCAACTGTGAAATGATGATAGTAAAACATAGATATCATTTGAATAATAAATTTGAAAATTTAATAAAAATGTTTCACTATAGATTAATTTATGTCATGGTGATGGTTCATAACTAAATGGAGTTACAAATAAAGCATGCATGATAACACAATACAATAATAATGAAAGGAGATTAAGGTCCCAAGACAACGTTTATTAGAATCTCAATCTCCATCTCTGTCCCTTTATCCAAACTCTTAGGTACACACAAAACAATAAAAAACATAGGTCCTGAAAATATAAGGTCTACTCGGGTACTAAGGGTACCTGGGCATGTTGTGAGATATAGATAATAGTAGATAGGAACAAATGGTGTATAGCCCAATCCATATAATACAGTATTAATCATGATCTTTTTCCAATAAAATTAATGGAGAGTGATAGAAAAATTATTAATTACAACTTCTTCTATGTTCTTAAACGAACTCCAGTCCCATAACACCTAATTAGGAAGAATCCAATATTTAGAAAGAATGCACTTGGGTAAGCATAATATGCATACTAGTGCCAAAGGAATCAACGAAACTCAAAGAGGTTCCCCACAAATATGTGCACAAGCTTGGGGCCTTGTTCCCATGTTATCACAAAGGTATGCTAATATGAAAATGATATGTGAAACAAATACATAATGGACTCATTTTATTAATAAGGTATTCAACTGAAATCGATATATAAATAATAAATTTGATGAATACCTAAAATTTGGTAGCCGATTCATATCTTGTCCATAACAATCAAGAATAATACAATTATTAGATATTGTATGTCTGATATAATCCAATATAGCCAAGTCCATCAGAAGTGATCCAATAAAAGTCCCAAGTATCACTCAAGAAATGGTAACCCTAAGTCTATACCTAGTATCTTGCAAGAGGATCAATTTTAACCCAAGGCACGACGTAACAATATTGTCAAGGGTTCAGTCCATAGTATCTCCCCAAGGGTACCCATATCACTCAGAAGTGTATTACACCTCCCAGGAATCCCTCCCATAGGATGCAAAAGCATCTCCCCTGGCACATAATGGTATAAACATCCGAGAATGGAATCCGTATAAGAGTCTTAAATATGGGGCCCATGTTCTCACTCTTCCAGAATCTTGTGAACATTAATTCCTAAAAACACATTTCATGTCAAACATCAATACATATAATACATGTAAAGAATATATATAAATAATTCAAATCGATCATGCAGTGTGAGACAAAATATATTCAAGATAACATGTCAAAGAAGCCAATCCCTCATCATCGAATAAGGAATTTCGCACAAAACTAAGCACATAACAATTAAATAATAATGTTTCCATTTTAATATCTCAAGGGAACAAGCGTATAATATTGAAAAAGACACTAAAACATGGATTAATAAATTAGACACATTAATGAGATATCAATTGTAAACAAAATAACACGACTTCAACATGCCTGGAATGATTGGTTATCAATAAAAATAAATTACGCAAGCTACCAAGCATGTTCAATAATGGAATTCAATTAAAATTGTCCCAATACATTTATAAAATATACATATAAGTAATAAAGGGCTATTAGTGTTGGAATATAAAATGGGCTGGACAGTAGGTAAGGAGAACAAACTGAATGTGTTTCTCCATAAGTGAAGGCCTCAAAGGGCACGTTAGAACAATGAAAAAAATTTAATAAGCAATAAAAAGGAATCACCAGATGGTTTTAGCAAGCGACACGAATGTGAAACATGAAAAATGAGAAATAGTAAAGGGAGGAGGATAGTTTTACCACACCATGAATTATAACTACACGTTGAGACACACATAAAGAATGTGGCTTGTCTCATGTTACATTTTTCATAGAAGAAACATCATTTATAATGAACAATGAGGGGTCATGTACAAGGGTGAAATTTATCAATTATATCCTAAAGAATAAGAATGCAAAAATTCATTAAGGAATGAATGAATAAAATTGTATCATTATATTTTTATATTGAAGGAAGAACATCTAAATAGAGGTCATTCATTATAAGTCAACTTTATTTTTATCAAAATATTCATTTCACCTCTTTAAAAAATTTATTCACGAAATGAAATTCAATATAAACAATCGGAATAATAAAGCACCTAAATGTGATTTATTACGTTCGTTATTTAAAGAGGCTAACAGAGGGACCTGTGCTAAGTGTGGAATTTATTTAATAACCTTCACTTCGGGAAATTAACAGAAACCACCCGCATCTACCCTGTAGTCACACTTACAAACCTTTATATATATATACCTTAAGTATATGTTTTCACACCCTCTATGATAGACCAAAACACATTATAACATCAACAAGTACCAAATATTAATGTCTAATTGACATACAAACCCCATTAAATAATTGGAGCATGAAAACACCATAATAATAAACATTAGATGCTGAAAAAAACAATAGTAACAATACCTCTACTCAAATTACAGTGATGATCCCAAACAACCCTAACAACCATACCTTCAGGGATGAATAGAGAAATCTGCAAGCATGGTTCTCGAGGAACCATTTTCATAACAATAAACCAAATAAATACTGAAAATCGTTTTACCCATCAAACCCTTGGTTTGGAATAATCGACAATAGGTGATGGAGAAGACAAATAACAACAAGAAATTGAAAAGGTGGTAGAAAAAGATATTAACCAATTGATTGGGGGAACATTGAATTAATGACATCATAAAAGGCATATTAGAGGAGGAATATAGGATGTGGTCACAGACTATAAGGGGATCAACATGGGGGTTTGCCACATTGTAAAGATGTGTGCACTGTAGTGGGTCCTTGGAAAAGTGTGTCACACAACATGGATAACACAATAAGAACAGTTCATCTAATGGGGCTCACAATGAGGGAGGGTAGCACCACCGTATAGGGATGGGGTATGTTGTGATGTGTTTTTGAGAGGAAGAATAGAGAGACTATTAGTTCATCTTATTCCGAACAAAAATAATAATCATAAATAAACAAATATGGAAAGATAATAAAAATAATTATAGTGATAATCAATTATCAAATAATGATAATAATAATAAGAAAATTTCAAATAATAATAATAATCATCATCATCATCATAATCATAGTAATAATTAGTTTGTAATTATTTTTTAAACCAATATTATTATTTTCCCATTTAATTTAATTTTATTATATTTTCCCATTTAAATTAAATATAATTAACATAATATTATTAAAAAACACACACTTTAATGATAAATCTTGAAATTAAATAGTTATGTCAACTGTGGTTTTTAAAAAATGGCATGCCCAGCTAATGAGAAATTTTAATTTCCTTTAATTTTCCTACAGCTGCAATGCACAAGTCATTACAACCTACCTATATTATAATATCTCATCCCCAAGAATCATTTGGGAACAACATAACCCTCATCCAATAAACATGTTTCATGAATTCTTGTAGAATTAATCATGTTGCATCTAAAAATAACCAACACACCATCAAACATTGATTAGGAACGAGACACATAGGCCAATAATATCTATGACAAAATAAATTTTCTAATCAAAACACCATGATAGAACTTACATGAGCCAATTTAGTTAGAGACATGACCATTTCATAATCTCGTTAAACATGGTTGGAGTTAATTCCAACCATAGGCTTCAATGCTAGAAAAGTGAAAACTTTCGAGCCACTAAACCATCCACCAGTTGAATTTCACACATCATACACCCTAAAAAATTAGAACAATTATTCTTACATGATTATCAATATGAAATATGTGGTCGATTCCCCCATTGACCTCGAAGCCCATTTCATTAAATAATTTCACGAAAAGCCGTGGCAAAAAAACCTGCACTCATCTTCTATGAAAATGTGCTATAATTGTCCTTCACAAACTTCTCAAATGAACAATACATGCATCTAGTCTGGCCAAACCAACCAACCATTCATGGGGATGCCCACAATATATGGTATGCATTATATGAAAAGAACTATGATGACTTCATCCAAGGGTTCTCACATTAACCTTGAACACATCCACCGTAGTATATACCTCGCATCCAGTGATGTTCCTTGATGTAAGCATCAGTAAGCCCGATTAAAAATATGAGATTACATTGGATTGGCATAAAATGAGTATAAGGAACAATCCTACGGTTTTCCATACTACATGTTTATTATTTAGATGTTGGTAAAAAGATTACACATCCACATCAGATCATGGATTGATCTTAGAGCGGCATCATCCTAACAGTCATGTCATAATGAAATTCTTGTGTACTGGTGTTTTTCGAAGGAATCCCTAAATAGGAATACAAGGGTCACTCAAGATTGATCAATATTCAATAATAACTACATTCTCATCATGAAATTGACTAAATATTACACAAAATATTTTAATATTTTGTTTACTGTAAGACCGAAAGTATCACAGTGAATCTATAATTATAGTATAATAGGGGACATAGTCATCGCTTATGGAAAAGTACACTAAGAGAATTAGTATATTTCCAAAATTATTAGTTGAAACACTATGGGTCTACTTCCCTTTCAAAAATATCATTACCATATTTTGATGCTCCATCATTAACTGATCACTAATCCTTCACCACCTGAGGAATCTCATGAACATTTCTGATTAACAGCCATAGACCCCCAATGACCTACAACATTACTCAATGGTTTCACTCAAAAAAAAACACACTAATATCGTGTTACTGATCATGGAAATACATGATATTGTTTTGAAAAGCCACATGGATTGGACGTCAGCCCATCGATATTCTAATATTAATCTTTGGTTCTATTTTTTATACCCAATATGAAGGGTATTTAAAATAATTGAAAGGACGCTTTCCAACATAGGATTGTTCTTATTGTCAAAAAATGAGAGAGACTACCCGCTCAATTGTTTTCTAGATCAGAACCACTATAATCACAATCCTTTAAACAATTTGAATGAAAAAAAACCAAACTGATTGGCGTGTCAAAATAACTAATTCTCTAAAAGGCATCCCAAGAAATAGGACAAACAAGATTCTTATAATGATAAAGTTATTGCACTCTGGAGGTGACCCGAGACATATTTAAATACATATATGATAACGATTACACTGAACACGTCCAGTTCATATCAACATTTTGTATTTTATGAGAACCAATTACATGAATATAAACTATCTTGTGGTATTATAGAAGCAATATGACTATTAATTTGAATGATGACATACCCAGTCATCCATCACTACATAGAAGAGAGGATCATATGACCTAAGAAACAGATAACCATACATGAGGTGTGTCCCATATTTTGAAAAAAAGCATTACCTGATGGATCGATCCTGAATCAAAAGTCATGGTTACCATGACCACCGATCCGAAAAAACATTTATTTTGAATATCTGTTCATACTAGGTACAACATAACACGAATGAAACCAAAAGGTAAAATACTCATGGAATTATCAAGGATCTTAAGTTAAAAGGCTGCTACCTTCCATGGGCTATCCCCACATGAAGAGAAGTCATCGAACCTAACACTATTATATGATGAAAGATGACACAATTTTAAAAATATGATCATCTAAGAAATTTTTAAAAGGAAGAGTTCCTAAAGAAAACCATATTATTTCAATTCCATAGAAACTCTATGAAACACTATCTACACCTACTTGAGGGTCATAAACAGAGATCACCGGTATAGGTTTCACCTCCTTGACATTTATAATTAAAAAAAGTTAAAAATAACACATGCATAAGTTAAAAAATCCAGTAATATTGGTTTCCATCTTTCAATCTATAATGTTCCCATACACATTATAGGTGAAATTTGGCAACAATTTAAATGAAACCAAAAATGTTTAGAAAAATGAACCAATTACATATCAAACAAGCTATTATGTCACTACAAGAAGATAAATGGGGGAAATATGATTTAGTCATAGTTGCATGAAATTTATTCCCAGATACATGCTAATAAGCATTGAAGCAGGATACTAGGAAAACATGATATAAATAGGAATCATGAAAGTATTCTATCTGACGAATTTTATCACCTTAATATGGTATCTAAATAGGAATTTTAGAAAATTTATAACACAACTTATGCCTTCAAGGAACAAATTTTGAATCAATTGGAAAACTAAAAATCAACTGCCTGGAATGGAAATCTAAATGGCATGTGAATGTTTATGTGCATAATATGATGCATTCTATTTTTAATACATTTTGAATAAGGACAAGGGTAATTTTCATTATATTACATAAATCCATTTGTATTATAAATTTCCCAAATCACATGAGGTGAAATCATATCAACTGTAATATTGAAAGAATGAATATAAATTTCTATCCCTGGCCAATTATTTTTTTCTCATACTTGGGGTGATCATTCCCAGTCACAGCTATTAACCATGTGCTGAAAAAATTCTTTTCAATTTCCTCCCACCTAATGTAGTTAGAAAATGGTGAAGATGGCTCTGATTGTACATTGTAATCTCCTGGCCTTGCTCACCTCTAATATGGTGGATGGACTGGTGGGTCACATGACCTGAGGTGTATCATCTTACATGTCAGAGGCTTCCGACTAGTGGCGACGGTATCAAGTGGTAATATTGTGGAGAGTATAGCCTCTTATTAGTGTTTCACAATTGTTTAATACATTATATGAAAATGATAAGTAGCATGAGAAGAAAATAAATGAATGACTGTAATGGAACCCAAATAATAAAACTCAGATAACAATGATTGAATTAATATTATAATTTAATAAAAATGTTATACAACCTACGAATACAAGTCATGGTGATGATACATAAATAAATTAAGAAAACAATACAACATGATTGAAAACACAGAACAAAAATAAATAATGGATAGAAAGGCCCCACAACAATCTCAATAGGCATCCTGATATCCAGCTCAGTCTTTTGATCATAACTCATAGGTACACATAATTCAAAAAATAACTAGATCTTGAAAACATAAGATCTACTCAATTACAAAGGGTACCCGAGCAGGGTGAGAAATAATAATCTTAGTAGGCCGACACCCAAGTAGTATAGGCCTATCTAGACAATGAAATATAATTCAATAACAGTGTCATATAGAATAAATATTGAGGGATACCTAATTAATAATACCATCTTTTTCTATGTTCCTAAAAGGATTCCCATCCAATACAAACTTCATTGGACAAATATGGAATTTAGAAATAATGTACCTATGCAAGACTAAAAATCATAAAAAAGCCAAATGTAAAGATGGAAACTCAAAGAGTTTCACCCAAAGTATGTGCATGTGCATGTGGTCTAGTTATTATGTAATCTAATATTTGTGGTTACAATAAATGAAGAAGTGTCAACAATGCATAAGGAACGCATTTTATTAATAAGTTATGAATCTCATATAAATACATATAAACTAACATTTCAATCAAATCCATCAAATCATGTGGTGGATTTTGAGACCATTCCTGGAAATCTAAAAGAATTCCAGGTAATTCTATAGATCATCTGATATAATCCAATATTTTCATATGTTTTTCTTGTGATCCATAGGGATTCTATTGTATCATATGTGGCATTGTGACTTTGAGTATTTCCAAAGTATTAGACTATAGGACTGAGTATGAACCAAGTCATGGCACAACCATCTTTCTAATGGGTCCATCTCGATTTCACTTATTGTGAAATAATATGACGTAGGATTATATTAAACATCCTGGGATGACCTCACCCATATCTCCAAATCATCACCCCCATCCCATCATGGTATAACCACCTGATCATTAGAATCCATCAATAAGACATTAATATAGGACCGATTTTCACACTAAGCCCATATCAAGTGAAAAATAATAGTAAAAACACATTATAAGGAAAACCTCAATAAATATATCACCCATAAAGCTTATAAATAAATATTTGTAATCAAAAAAAGAATGATGAGACAAAACCTATTAAATATATCATGTAAAACAATAAAATCTATCAACATGGAAGAAGGAATTTTTTACTAATGTAAGAATGTTACAATTACATGAAAATGATAGAGTATGAATATCTTATAAGAACAATAATAAAATTTAAATCATGACCCTAAACAAGGAATAAAAAATTTGGCACATTCATGACCATTAAACTATAAACAAAATCACATTGAATCAACATTCCTCAAACAATTAGTTATCAATGACATTAAATGAAACAATATTACAAGATTGTTAAAGAATGAAATTTAATTCAAGACATATCATTACATATAAAACATATAGTATAAGGGAAAATCCCATTTAGGCTGGGAACACCCAGAGTGGTTCTCTAGAGGAATAATGAACACCCATAAGTGGTTTATACAAATGTGATGGAAATAGTGGTAACATTAGAACATTAAAAAATATTTAATAAGTGATAACAAGGAATATCTAGATGGTTGTACTGACATTCACAATGGCATGACATGGAATGTGCGATGATGTAACAAGAATATTATAGACTCCCAAAACTGTGAATTTTAATTACAGGTAGAGCCAAGAACACAGGAGGTGTAATGGTTTATTTAAAAAATTTATGGAAGAGACAGAATTTAGAAATACCCATGAAAGTACATCTAATAGAATTTAATTTAAAAGTGGTAACCCCAAGAATAAAGATACAACACGAATTTAAATAAATGAAAGCATAAATATATATCTAAAAAAATTGATTGAAGGATGCACAACAAAACCGAAGGTTTTTATAATAAAACCAAAGAATTTTTTTTCAAACTATTCATTTATCCTATTTAAAAATTTTATTCAAGAAATGATATTCAATATATACAAGAAACAATAAGAAGTAGAAAAATGTGATTTAAAACATTGTGAAATTAGTAATACTAGGAGTGGGACCCAACCATAGTGTGTAAATTATTTAATACCCATCACATAATAGAATTGGTGATGCCCACTCGCCACTGGGCCACAGCTGCACACACATAGCTTTATATATATACATACATTAATTGTATGCATTTTCACCCTCAATTAATGACCAAAACTCACTATAACATCAACTGGTACCCTAACTGACATTCCTTCAATGGTAGTTGACAAAATCTACATGAATAGGTCATGGGGAACCATTCGAACAACATTAATCCCCAAGAAAACCAAAAATTAGTTTATCATTAAAACCATAGGTATGACTGCACAAATACCAGGAAATAGAAAATCAAAATTGTGCATGAAAATAGAAGGAGAGGGAGTATACAGCTTTAAAAATTGATTCAGTGGGAAATATAATGAAATCCATCCAAAAAATGCATATTTGAGCAAGCCCGGTGGAGGGGGTCATGCACTATAGTGTCTCAAGTAGGGGTTATGTCGCAAAATATGGAGGTGTTCACTGCATGGAGTCAATTCCAGGGGGGGGGTTCACTTCAAGGAGGTTGCATCTAGTAGGGTTAGAACGAGGGAGCTCACCAGGTAGGAGGGTCATGTTTTTTATAGGGAGATGGTATGGTTCACCATGATTTTGAGGGGTATGAGGGGAGACCCATCAGTTATCTTAAAAATAACATAATTATAATAATCATAAATACATAATTAATTATAATACTAATAATAATAATGTTAAAAATTATCAAATAATAATAACAAAATAATAATAATACCAATAGTAATCACAATAATATTTAATGAAATAACAATAGTAATCATATTTTTTTATATTTATTATTATTAATTTCACAATAAATAAGAATTTAATTAACTATAAATTATAACATTTATTTAATTAATTTAATTTCATTTGGAAAAAACACACATCATAGTGAAAAATCTCATGATTAAAAATTTCTTATGTTTGAGTTTTTACTAGAATGGCCTGCCCTACTAATGGGAAAAAATAATTTCCTTAAATTATTCTTCTCATTCAAAACATGATATGTTTCAAGATCTCTGTTGAAGTGTCGATCATCGGTAGATGACATGAAACATGCAATCCAAGCCCATCCATCGGTGTGTAAAATAATACTCAGTCAGACACCCAGAATCCACAATGGAATTCCACATTGGAATTACCACAAAAGAAATACCCTGAATAAATACTACAAAGGAATATGGAAAATTTACATTCCACAAAGGATGTACAACAATGGAGTACCACAAAAAATGTCAGAAGATAAATTCCAAAAAGGAATACAACTAAGGAATACCACAAAGGAATATCACAATGAAATACAAAAATGGAAATACTGTGATGGAATACCAACAAAGAATTCATATTCAGATCCACACAAATATATGACCACATAAAATATATCACAAACATCCAAATATACAATATAAAATAGGATATATTCTCAAAAATATGCATAGTCTCCATAATACACATAGTATCAATAAGAAACACAAACTCCAAAAGACACAATGTCTCCATAATACATGCAGTATATATAATACACAAAATCTATAGGTCACATCCATGCATAGAAATGATTTCTCTAAGCGCGCTCATTTTGAGAAAAGTCACTCCTAAATCAATTAGGTTGTATTCACCCTCCATAAAAACTCAAAATTGGATATATCTAAATTCTTGTCCCATCAAAAGTGTCCCAAATTCATAGATAGTGTTTCAAACATATGAACTGTTTGACGATTTTACCCTTTTGAATTTTTAGAATGGTGGATGCCACTAGGCCTGTGGACTGACCGTACGGCCATTCCACCAACTGTTGTGGTTGAACACTTAGTCCGGATTCCCCCATAGTTGACTATGCTGTGACACATTAATATACTATGGTTGATAACCATCTCCCATCTTCCATAGCCATGCGGTAGCTCGGTCGACTGTGGATTGGTGCGACATCCCTGGGTCTATACGGGTACCAACTTGGGTCCAACTTGACCAGTGGGGTTTGACCCGACCCGAGAGGTCAACCCTGACCAATGGGCCCAACCCAGCTCATCAGACCAACCCATCAGGCCAACCCCTCACAATCGCCTAACCCAGTCTACTTGAAGGGTGGTTCTAGCTCTTGTGGTCGCCTATCGTGACAATGACTGGACTAGAAAGCCTCCCATCTTCATTAAGTCGACATCACATCCCACGCCGTGTCAGATTCACATTGTTGTCATGAACCACTGGACGTGTCCTGCTATCGTGCACTGTCGGCCATCGATGTATGTGCAGGCCACTGGAAACCATTCAATAATGGTCTAAAATTCTTTCACCGGTGCTCCAATCTCTCAAATAAAAACAATTTTGTGATACATGGTTCTCGAGATATATTAATCTCACTTTTGGTTAATATTTTCTCCAATCTGGTGGGTCTGGTCATTTTTAGAACCTCTTGAAAAGTAACCCCATGATAAAGAAGATCCAATGGTGAAGAAAACCACGAATAGGAGATAGAAATCCCCAAGAACACATGATGCACGAACCATGGCTGTTTTTCATGCCGACCTAATGTTATTCTCATTATAAGGATTAAAATGTGCATAAACTAATTTCTCGATAATCCTACAATAATAAACCGTCCAATAATAACGAACAAATCGTGGATCAATCGGTTTAGGAATTGACTTGTGTTCAACATAGAAGTTAATAAAATTTAAATGGTATAACTAAATAGCTTCCCTACCAAGGGTTCAGATCGTTTTCTGTATATACTTGTTAATGTTAGAAATACATCAAGAACAACCTCTAACACGTGTGTGTATTGTCACTGCCAAGAGAATTCTCTATGGATTTTCTCTAAATCCTCCATTGAAATTACAGTGTTATTATCTTATCCCAAGGCCCATAACTAGCTCTTCATTTAAAAGAAACAACATTGATGAATCTACATACTATTAAAATAAAATCAACTCCCAATTTATTTTATTCAATAAAATTTCTGAAAACTATTTTTCACATCTTACAAGTTTCAGCTAATGATATGAAAAACCCCATGTAAAAAAACCTCATTTTGAACTCAATGGTGATATAATATTTCAAATATGAGTCCATGATAATGAATTATTAGGGTTTAATAACAAAAAATTGTATTTAACTATTTTAATAACGGTATCATTATTCATTACTTTTTCATAAAATGGCCTATGTTGACTAGAATTATGTAGTTACTAGGGTAAAGAATTCATTCGGAACTCAATGGTTCCCTTGTATTAATGACTGGGGAAACTGTTTAAATTATATCCCACATTTTATATTATTTTTTGTAAATTTGTTAATAAAAACTAAAATTTTTAAAATGAATTGTTTAGGGAACACTAGGCCTCAATGTCAAACGCTTCCTCAGCGACTGGTCTCATAATTTTCCAAAATATTAAACATATATAATATGAATAAAATATGATTCATTACACATATTCAATATGAAACGCATTATTCCTTGGTGTGGTGTATATTCTTATCATGAATTTATTTTATGGTACTTATCCTTAAATATATGTGTATTTACATAAACATTTTATCATCATTTATCATATGTTTTGTGGTTCAAATGTTACTAAATGGATAATGATAATTTGTATTAATTTTCCATCATTTAGATACATTCCATGTTTTGCAACAACCTTTTTCAATGATTTTTATAAACTAAATCATGGAATGATAGATCTTAAATATACATCTATTCATGATATTTTATGATTCAGTTAATTTTAGTGTGTCCATAATATTATTCATTAATTTTAGAAAATAGGTAGTGTTATATTGTCATAATTTCACTATTTATGAAGAATGTTTATGCTTATGATTACATTGATTAAATATTATGATACATATTTCATGACTCATAGGACTATAATTCTCCACTATATATTGATGATGTATACATGTCTTGGTACAATTTTTTCACTATTTGGAAATTAAGATATGTAAGATATTGTTTTTTTAATATTACTATATTTATCCCGTAAATAAAAAATTGGTTTTATTCAAAAAACCTTGTTTAGTGAAATTTTTTTAAAAATAAATTTCTATGATATGTAACAGAAATTTATAACCATGTTATATTTTTAAAACAAAAATTTATTTCAATGGAATTTTATTTTCTTTTTTCTAATGAGGAACATACTTCAATATAAAGGGATTTTTTTGCAGGTATGGACATAACTATCTTCATGAAATTCATTTACCAATTGATTCTTTTTATGAATAAATGATTTTTTTCTTATGAGAAAATTTTTTCCTAATATTATTTATATCCATTGTTTTTAAAGTGGATATCAAGAAAATTTCTTTTCGAATATATAGTATCATCATGATGTGTTTAAAATTTTTTGAAAGGGTTTTATTATATGTTGTCATAGTTGTATTTAAAGATTAATTAATATGAAATGTTTTTTATTTAAAAATATGTTTAAGAAGTGGATGTAATATTTTATTTAATGAAATGTTTTAAATTATTTTTAAAATTTTACTTATTTTCAAGTGGTTATTTTTGTAAAAGTATTTGAAAATGATTTATGTTTCAAAAATGTTATTTTCAATGATGGATTTTTTTCTTATAAGAGATACTTCATGTGATATTTCAAAATTCTTCACCGTATAATAATAAATCAGTAAATATATTATATTATTTTTTTGGCTATGTTCTATGGACAACATATATATTTTTCATTTCATTTCATTATATTATGATTGAAGGTTGAATATGAAACCCATTTCTATTCTACCAGTTATACGATGATAAAATAATTTTGATACCCATGTACAATCATGAATTATTGTACGATTAAATTATTATCAAACCTATCTCTTTTTCCAAAGTTATAATATACTGAAATATAATAATACCCATTTCATTTCATGGGTTATGATTTTATATTTATGAAACCCATATCTTTTATCGGTCATTGTAAGAAGAATGTTTTGTTTTCAAGTAGAAAAAAAAAGTATTATTTAATTAAATTATGGCAGGGACATATATCCCCCCTCCAATGCATTTTTCAATGAAAATTATTTTATGAACTCAAATGGTAATGATGTGGGTATTTCAAACCTGAAATAATAGGTTAAATGTGAGGGTATCTTGATCCCAAAATAGGGGGTACATGGGTGGTCATCCCAAGACCGAGGAAGAGGGTAAACAGGAGAGAATCCAAATCCAAAAATAATATTTTACATTGGAGGTCATCCCATGAATGAAATTATATGGTACACTGGTGGGCATCCCATGAATGAAGAATGAGGGTACAGGGAAGGGAATCTGAATCCTGAAACATGAGGTTGCACAATAGGTCATCCCAATAGTAAAAATATGGTGTACAAAAGAGGTATTCTCATGCACGAAATAATATTGCACATGGGTGTGCATCCCAACCCCAAACATATAAGGTACATGGGGGCATCTTCATCCTATAATAAGTGGGTACACTAATGGGAATCCCAAGATTGAAACTAGAGTTTTCAATAGAGGGAATCCAAATCCTAAAGCTAGTACACTAGGGACTAGCCCAAGCATTATATGATAGGAAGGTATTTGTGAGTATCATTTAAAAATGATTTTCTATGATTATGTGTTTTCCACAATTCCATGAATTATTCCACTGATATTATCCCATTTATTATTCACATCATTTCATTCTACTCCATGATTTATGAACTACAAATATTTTTTTATTAACTATAGATTATGATCTTATATATGTATTTTAGGATACCATAATGTTATGATCATGTTTTAATACCCTTATGGTCTGGTTACTTTTATATTTATATCCCTTATTTACCCTTAATAGTAATTCGAAAAAATCATCATTCTTATGTTTCCATTCCATAGGATATGGAGAATTGTTTTATGTAGGATTACAAAAGTTGATGATATATGAAAGAGATGTTGAATATCTTCCACCAAAATAGAAAAAAGGCATTCTATGCTTAAAAATAAACTAAAATATAACATACATTAGAAATTTAATTTTTTAATGTTTTGAATATTCATTTAAAATGATATAATATCCATGTGAGTTATGACTCGAACTATATTGGTGGTATCAATTGAATTGTTTTTTCATAGATTTGAAACTGTGATGAGAAATATATTGTGAGATCCAAAGGGATATTTTTTTATATTTATAGTGATTAAACTAAGGAAAACCTAATAATGAATAAATATAATAGTATGTGTCATGATTTAGTCATCTGAAAATAATATTTTCATGTTTATATCATTTTATGTTATGTTAAGTGTTTATCATAGTGTTATTTCTAGTATTAGATTATAGTGTAATCTTAATATAAATAGGTTATCATCAAAGATTTAATATATGGAAAGCATGGGAATTATGAAAATTAATATCCTATTTTTAAATATCGTAATAAGATATTGAATTCTAGTACGAGTAATAGTTATGCTGCTAAAGAAAAATACATTGTAAAAGGCCTGTGAATGTTATTTTATATTTTAATTGTATTGTTTAAAGTAATCATAATAATTATTATAAAATTAGGGTTGAAAATTCATATGAAATTATTTAGATTTCATATAATAAAAATAAGGGTATTATAGAATAAGATTTCAAATCCTGAGTAGTGGATTATGAAAATAGTTGTACAATTGAAGTGTATATGTGTTTGAATTCCAAGGTCATGTTATATGAATCATGATTTTTATAAAGATTATTTGTATAATTTTTTCTTTATGAATTTTCAAGAATGAGTTAAATGATAATGATGACCATGAAAATTGATTTAATGGAAATGTTACATTATGGGATATTAAACCATAACATGTTCATAAGGATATGAAATTGAAATTTTATATACATAAATTATGATAATTTGTATAAATTAAATTTTATAGTATTTATGTCAAAATAAATTATATTTTTTTTGAATAAGTGGTTTATGATATCATGGATGGATTTTATGACATTATTAGGTTTATGGAATATATTTAATGTTATTTTTAATAAGAAATAATGCATGTCTTCAATAAGGATTTATGGTAATTAAGGAAAATATTATTTTTTAATATAAATATTTATAATAGTATTCACGTGTTTGTATTTTAAAAATAAACATATAAATTATGATATTGTACTGATCAATGTTATACAGGTTTTTATAAATATATTTCCCATATTTCAATGGTTTTTTTATTTTCAATTCTCAGAACGATTATAAGGTTGACCATTTATGGTATGGTTTAAGTTATACTTCAGTTGAGGTTTTATATAATATTTTATTACCATAACATATGTGGATTCATGCACATTGGATATTTTTTAAATGATATATAATGAAATATGAATTGAGTTATCATTCTATATATGTATATTGTGATCTGTTAATGCTTCAGACATTATTAATTGAACTTCATTTATGGGGTGTGGGATGAAGTGGAAATTGGCGAATACCCAACCAAAAGGTGATATATATTTTATTATATGGAATGAAATCGTTTTTGTGTAATTCCTTATAAATTTTCTTCAACAATAGAAAATTTGTCTTAAAATAAATTTTCCCCCATTGTCATCATTTTTATTATATCAATGAAGATTTTAAGCCTCACTAGTTTATGGATTTGTGATTGTTAACCATCTCCTCACCATGATAACTATCAATATAAATTAAAACTTGACTGTTATATTTCAATAAATTTTCAATGTTTTCACATGTCGTATATGTTATCATACCTAGATACCAATTAAAGATTTTTTTGGGTTACTATTATGTTTCCTACATTTCGTTTTTAAGGATGTTTTGGACTACATTTTCTATTTATTAGGTTATATAAAAATAAAAATTCAAGTATTAACCCATTGATAACTGAGATGGATTTAGATGGAGAAATACATTTTAAGGTGGGTTAATATAATATCATGTTTTTTATGAATAATTATTTTCTCAGGTAAATAAATTTTCACTGATGGCATGCTTTACACACTACAAAAAGATATGATTTATTTAATAGAAGCATCATGTCATGATATCACTACACAAAACACATAGATTATCTTTTGGGATAAGAAACAAATGTTTTTTCTATTTTTACACCTGATGATGATTTCCTTCAATAACTTACATTACACATAAGACCTGGTCTTACAAAACTACAATGTACTATTAATATTATTATTATATTATTAATGTAGTTTACACATAACTATTGAAATAATGGGTTCCAAAAATATTAAATAAATTATAAAAATATTATTTTCACACACACACACAAATATAGATAGATATATATTTATATATATAAGAAGAATAATTCGGTGAAGAATTCTCATGAAATGAAAATAAAACCACGTTGAAAATATTTTAATTCCTTTTTCAAAAACTATATTTATTAAATAATATATATTTTACCTTAAAAAATAATTAAAACATATTTTATATATTGTTTTAATAATATATATATATATATAAATATATATTAATTTTCATATTATGTGATTTCTAGTCAATAAGTTAAAATATATTGATTTTTGTAAAGATAATGATTTATTTTTTTAAAAGGTATGTTTTCATCCTTTTAATGGTGAACAATTTTGAAATTATATAATTTAAACATATATATTTTGTATTTTAATAAATAAAAATAAATTTTTAGATAGGGTTATAAAAATATAATTTGGGTGATTTTTTTGTTATTTTTACGAGATGTTTCTTTTTTATGAATACAAAAAAATAATTAATTGTAATTTAAAACTGAAAATTCATATAATTTATTTTTATACTTAAACTATATTAAATTTTGTTTTAATGTACTTTTATATTAATTATATGTGAATTAATCCAATTTTTCTCATAGGATCTAATTTCATATTGAAATGGGATATAAAAACAATTATTACTATTAGAAATTCTTTATTTTAAAATCTCGATGTCGTGACACATATATTTGATTAAATTTAAATTAAAATTTGAAAATAATTTGATCAAAATTTTAAAAAATTTATTCCATATTTTAAATCAGAATAAAACAAATTGTGTCGTATGGGGAATATTTATTTTTACCCGCAATATTACATAATGAAATTAAAATTAATTATAGTGATTAAGGTTAATATGGGTTAACATAATTGTTACAATTTAATAATATGGGGAAAAATGAACTATAAAAAATTCTAATAGATATTGGATTCCCATAATTCATCCAATTAACAACTTAGATTAAAAAATATGCTAATATTGTAAGAACATGATCTAAGAGATACATCTAAATAGTGTTTACCTTTTTATATTTACAACAATGCAAATACTCCAATATGAAAGATATCTCAACACCCACAGTTCTTGAAACATGTATTTCAAATATGAATTCTCATAAAGATGTTAAAATAATACCTAAACTTGAATACCTTATCCTGAGAAGTATCCCTTCTAGTAAAATGACAACAAACTATGATGTTTCATTCAAACCAAATGAATTTACCCAAAGAGGATGTATCACCCTTCAAAAAAGTGTTTTGTTTTATTTTCATTCTCCACCACCACAATTATTATTATTCAATGATTATATAATAAATTATGTATCATATTCATATTAAAATATTATTATATTAAATTTTTAACCTATACCTATGACTAAACACACTTCTGTAAAATGAGTAATGAACTTACAGTTTGTGTGTATGGCGGATTTCCACCTCGTGAAATGATGTCTTATTTTATTCATTTAACACATGTCATGTTTGGAAATTATTACATACATTACTTTATATATTATACATATGATATTTATTTCTATTTATTCTTCTATAATTATTATATAATAAATACCATCATTCTTTCTATTTTAAAGAAATATTATAACTTTATTTGGGTCGTGTGGACTAAAACTCCTCAAAGCGATGTTATTAATTCACATAATAAATGGACTATATTAAGGAAAATATTAGTAAAATTATGTGATATTTATGAATATACAGTGATAACTAGACTATAATATATATATATATATATTCTTTATTTACTTTGGTAATTTCAATACAACAAGAAATCCAAATCAACATTCATGTGTACATATAGGATTATGTTCCCATGAAAGTTGTATTTCATTTCATATTAAAAAAATTTATATATTGATAAAAAAAATTATAATAAATATATATGATATTTATATAAATCTTTACATTCATTAAATAATTATATATTTATATTTGTAAAATTATCATGAATAACGTGTCAAAAAAATTAAAAAAAACAAAATGGATATTATCTGATATTTAAAATAAATAATGAATTTTTAATAAACATGTAATATAAAGTCATAATAAATTAACATATGTTAAGAGATATGATATTATGTTTTTTTGAATATTTATAATGAAATTATTATTCTTATAAATGAAGTTTTAACTTTTACGAAGAATGTCATGACTTAAGGTAATTATTTTCTTATATCAATTTTATATTTATGATATAAATTCTATATCAACACATTTTATCTTTTTGTAGTGTATACACATCCATATGAAATTTTATATAATTAATATCCTTTAAATAAATATATAAAAAGATTCAATTAATGTTATTTTTTCACAAATATCATTATTCAAAAATGCCACGTGTTGTAAGAGTCTTTCTTGTCTATCATTTATTTCTATGATACTTTTGCAATAATACCAAACATTTTTTAGGTATGGTGTATATAATTTACAAGAATTTATTGTATTATATTAAACATAAATTTATTTTAATATACATATCCATTTATTGATCATTATTTCAAGGGGTTTATAGATCCAAATTCACCACACTGGGAATGTAACTTCATCTCAATTTTCTGTCATTTATATTATTGACATGTTATAAAACTAAATTTTTCTATGAGATGTATATAATTCACATTGAAATGTTCTATAATGAATACATCACTATTCATGATATTTTATTCTTCATATAATTTTATTATTTCAATTATATTATGATTGATTGTTAACAATGTTGTAACAATTTAATGCAACAATATTGTTGTTTATTGAGATTGTTTTTTATTGTGGTCCAATAGATGAAATATCATAATCCCTACCAAAATAAATGTAATTAATTTTATTCATTATATATATCAATAATAGGTAAATATATTGGTAATAAATTTCCATTCTATGGTAGATATTAAATTTATTATTGTGTTTTAAAAAATATCCTACTTTATTTCTCTCTATAGTAAGAAATTTTTTTATACAAAATTCAGGATTTATTGAAAAAATTATTATGACAAGTATTATTTGTAAAAGATATTATTTCCAATGTGTTTAATTTTTATTATAAATGATCTTAAATTGAATATTCTATTAATTTTTTCATTGACTCACCTCTATATAATTGTTATAGTGGAAAAATAATTCTCGACATGTATGGATTTGTCCTCTATCAGGGATTTCTTTTATATAAATAATACTTTTCATGTATAAATAATTTAATTTTTTTATGAAATTTTTTTCCTAATATTATGTAAATTAATCAATTTTAATTTTGTTTTCAATGAAATTATATTTCAAAACTGATTTATGTTTAATAATTTTTCTAAATTATTTTCATCCCTTCCATTTTATGTTTTCATGGTTATTTTAAAATAAAAGGATTTTAAAAGTGTTGTGTGATTTAAAAATTGTTTTCCAATGATGACAAGATATTTTCAACCATGATTTGATTCATTTTATTATTAAAATATTATTATATATTTTATCAACTATTTTTCAAGTATATTAATTTTGAATTTATTTTAAGAAATAATATATAAATATGTCTACTTCATTTATAAAATCATCATGTGATCATTCAAAATCCATAAACATATATGTTTACATAATTTTATATAATAAATTAATTAATAGTAATATTATCCATGTAAAATATGATTATTTATCATTTGAATGGTTTTTGTTATGATGAAAATATGTTTATGAAACATGCATTTCGTTCACATATAATAAACGATAAATTGATCATGTAGCACACTTCTATTCATGGAATATTCAATTTCTAAATGATTTTGGAACCCATATATTTTTACCTTATTTTGATATGATTAAATTTTATAATGCATATTTTATTTCATGGGATAAATTATTATTTTCATTAATCTGCTCTGATTTATGGTTCAAGATACAATAAATTTTAAGTTATCTTTTGGAATGTTAATTTACGTTTTAATTATTTAATTTATGGGCCTATATATATTTCATAATGAATGAGTAATGATAAATTATTTAAGAAAACAAATGGTACACAATATTGAAGCCCTTCTTGAAACAAGAGGGTATACGAGGGGGAATTCCAATCCTAAAACTAGAGGGTTCACGAGAGGGAATCCAATGCCCAAAACAAGAGGAGATATGGGTGTATAAACCAAACCCTAAAATAAATTATGCATTTTATGGAATCCCAATACTGAAAAATAGGTTACATGGGCCATAATTCTACTCACGAAAAAAGAGGGTACATAGGAGGGCAACCCACACCTTAAATAAGAGGGTACATGTGATGTCATCCTTGGACTGAGAGAAAATACTATATGGGATAAAATTCCAATACCAACACTAGAAGGTAATTTTGAAGAATTACCATGAACAAAACAAGAGTTTAGATGTGAGGGATTCCCTAGCTCAAAACAAGAGGGTACATTAGATGGCATCCTAATCACGAAATAGGGACATAGGTGATTACCCCAACCCAAAAATGTTATGAATGTCTTGGTAATTATCCGTGATATATGCTTTTCTATACATCATTGTAGTTAAAAAATTCATGAATTATTCTTATATTATTATCTCATGGAATATTCTATTTATTTCCCCATCACTCATGTATTAATAAATACAAATATTTTCTCTATATGTCTTGATTATGATATTTAATATGTAGGGAATGAACATATAATGTCAGGATCATTTTATAATACTTGTATACTCATGTTATTATTATATATCTCCCTTAAATACCCTTATTAAGCATAAAATATCACCCATTTTTCATGGTTCATTCCACATGTTAGGAATAATGAATTTATGTATTTCAACTAAAGGGGTTGATCAATGATGGAGATGTTGAATTCCATTACCAAAATTAGATGAATATCTTCCATGTTTCAAATTATGGTAAAATATTATGTACCTCGTGCATGTAATTCTATATTGTTATGAATATCCATCTAAAATGATGTAATCGTCATGTATGTTAACCTATATCACTATATCATCCATCAGAGACTGTGAAATCTTAACTGCTCTTATGTCCAAAACCAATACTATCACACAACCATCAACATTGAAACATCACAATCACAACCCCATACCTATAAATGATCATGTAAAGTGGTTAGAGAGAAAATTTCCCATGATTCATTAATTCATCAGGACATAGGTTTGATAGTAGCACAAAGGGCATAAAAATCACATAAAATTGGAAAAAATAACCACTATAACAATATAGGATCGAGAGATAAGATGAATAATCGACAAAAAAACTCCATATAATAATATAAAAGAATCCAAATACATCCAAAAAATAAATAAATTGGTAAAACTGCAAAAAATAAAACTATCCACAATAAATACCCAGAAGAATTACTAATGAAGAAACACAGCTGCTATCAAAACCTCTGAGCTTTTAGTTTCTAAAATAATCTTCGTAATAATCCTAGAATTTTAAAAACATTTTTTTATACATAGATTGAGAGTGAATGAATACTCAATAAGAAATTTAATGTAAATGTTGGACCTGTGAAAGATGAGTATTCATGTACCCATTCTCAAAATAGTTGAACCAACCACACTGAAAATGGATAATTATCCATCCCATCCTTTCTAAGGAACTCATTCCAAAAAAATAATGTAAAAATATTAACATCAATATAGGTAACCCTAAAACACATTGCTATTGGAATTTTTCTCATATGCCAAAAATTTGATTACTCTTCTCCTTCCATTTCCTCAAAAAAAATCACCACCCCATTATCACAATAACAAAAATTCATGCCTACAGATACCTGGGGTATCCTTCCCACAGGGATAGTAACATCACATCTTTCCCAAAACACCTTTTAATCAACTCATGAAAATCTATAAACATAGATATATAGCTTCTTGAACATGAATTAAAATCTAATTTTCCCCACAAAACAATGCAAGACCCCCAATATAATACATTTCATCTCATCTGTCCCCACCAATAGAAAAAAGGGATGTGTCACATCACACCCAAATAAACATTGGATACCTATGCCGCTAGAATAGATACATCACATCTCACCTAATGAGAGTTGGAGTATATATACCACCATCAGATTCAGTATCAGTCATCCACCCATCACAACCATGAAAATACATACCTTTTATGAAGTATATAGTGGGGGAAAGCAATGTTCTTGTCCATCCATCCTCCTCACTATGATTTTAGAAAATTACCCATCTTATAAATATTCATTTTGGGACTATGTCCCTGATGTGGGTGGGGTGCGTATTGAAATACTAAATAATCCACATGTATATACATATAGCCCTAGAAAAGTCCAAAATATTGTTCACTAACAAAAAAGAATCAATATAAAACAACCACATAATTACTACTACCTCTAAATGCATAACCCCGCAAAAGAGACAATCCAATTTTCTAATTCTCAACCAATATATTATCTATTAAATTTATTTAACTGTTAATAATAAATATCATCTAATAACACACCGAATTATTTATTTACTCATTTAAAATTTTATCCCATTAACTAAACTAATACCCAGCCATTTTAATCATTATTAAATAATTATTCCATTTCTACATGAATATCTAGCACAACTCAACAACATAACATAAGAATCTTCATCCCTATAATACCAAATCTTTATCCCCCCATAAGTATACACAAAAAAATCACCACATCACCACTCCAAAATCATATCCACACAATCACCAACTCCCTTACCCCAAATAATAGCCACACAACCAATACCTCACTCTCAAAAAATCATCTCAACAACTCAACCATCATCCCCAAATCACATCTAAAACACACATGACTACCACAAAAGATTAGACACACATAAAAACCATAATGTTTATTTAAACATTATAAAATAGGAATATTTACAAACATTACATTATTTTTTGTGAATTTCTTCAAAAGAAACATTAATAGTGAATCCATATCATTAGCCAAAAATATGTGGTTATTCAATTTATATTTTGGGGGATATCATCATAATAACAATGAACATAAATGTAAAATAATATATCTTTCAGTATAATAATATTCCCCAACCAACCCAATTTTCAATGGGGAATGAGTCCCTTACATTATAAATATCACAATAATAAAAATGATATATTAACATTGAAATAATTAATATTTTCACCCTTAATTATAATATTTAAAATTCCTTATAAATTTTTTAATCCTTAAAACTCATTTCCCTTAGGTAAAAAGTGTAAAAACCACCAATGTGATATATAATAAATTGAGAAGAAGTGATTCCCTAGATAAAAGAAGATTTATGGATCACTATGAAACTCGGTGCATATACGAAACACCATCAAACTACCAAAAAATATATGATAACAGAAGATCTTACACAACATAATGAGATTTTAAAGACACATCCAATATCATATTACATATTGATATGGACCAAAAAAATAATTATAATAGTTGAATTGATGGAAACTAATAAATAATAAAGAAATGGATTTCCATAGATCACCCACAAATGATCACCATAACCAACTACAAAAATGATGATAATAGGGTTATAAATCATACTTATTGTGCCTCACTTTTTTGTAGAAAAACCTGGATAAAAACCATGTGTAAATGTTTAATATCTGAAGTGTAAAATACTTAAAATGTGGATTCCCACATGTTTCATTTTTCGTATCCATTAATGAAGGTTTAGTCCCCATGTTTCCAAAAAAATCCATCTTTTTTCCCAATAAATTATTCACCATAGGCTTTATTTTCAACATTTCATGAATTCCACTTATATGGAATGTAATAATTCTCTTATGTTCACCCACTGTTGATTTACAATATGTGAACTTATTATATGTTCATGTTGTGAAGCACTAGTTCACATCTTGTATACAATATACAATTTTAATTCCCTGTAATAACTCTTTCAGACCTTTAGAATACACTAGAAATTTCATAATCATTCCTAAACAACTCCGGATACCAAAAAATAAAATTTACACTCTAGGATTGGATGTGACATTAACTATTTTTATAAATTTTAAGGGTTTAAAATTTTGAATCGTAGGAAATTTATTTAACCATGGAATTTTGTATGAGAGAAATTTATGGATAACCCTAATGATATGTTTAATCATAATAATAATTCATAATATTGTTTTATGATTTGGATTAAACGTTCGTACGCTCTGATAACTAATGCACAAACATGGATTTTTTTCATATTCAATAAATGAATATAATGAGAACATATTAATGATAAATATAACATAAAAATAAATGTTTGCAGACATTGAATTTTTTTTTTAATTTGGAATGAGAAATCTTATTATTATTATTATAAAACATTATAAATTTATGAATCATCTCTAGATTCAAATGTGAATTGAAATGAATAATAATTAGTTTACTCTTTCATATGGTTCCAATCTTCTTCTTTTAGTAGGTATGATGGTAAAATAATTTCCATATTACGGATTAGTACCACGAATAAGATATATTCCCTATCTGTAACATGATTTTTTTATTTTGAAGGCTGTATAGATAAATTATAGATTCTTATCATGAAAAAAATAAGATAAAAATTAATCATTCGTCTTGGAAAAGTTTAAGGTCCTACTTATACATAAAAAATGTTACATTTTATCCATATAAAAAATACCAATTTATTCCTTGAAAAAATTATAATGATGACAAATATTTTGTACTAATCTCTCACATTTTACATGTCTTTGATTGTATATCCCTATTGTAATCATCTTAATAAAAATTAAGGACTATTAAATCTATATTGTCCAAAATATCAATCACATATCGGTCTTATCCAAAATATTAATTATTAGAAATAGATAAATTGTTGTATGTGTTATTAAGGGGGTGATGGATATTTGAGTTACCCATAAATCTATAGGTTTTGATGAGAATAGAATGGTAGAAATCAAATTAAATTCTAAAAACCATGATGAGAATAAGGTGATTTTTCCTTCATGACAGATGTGTTGGTGGAATCATTGGTGATAATTTCTTAAGGGAGATGGTAAATTATTTAATTATTGAAATATAGGTCATTGGGATGATAAATATCAAAATTATTGGAAGAATATGTTTTCAATTAATTGGTAGAAAGAACCAATTAAAGAACCACCAACCATGGAGTTCATGAATCAATATAGTATTTTCATATTTCTAAGAAGTGCACAAATATGAATGTTAACAATGATGATTAATACCAATAACACATTAATCCTAGAGACCAAATAAAATGACACAATTTCACTATTTTTTAGGCATGTATTGATAAAAAGTGTTGAAAGGTACACATATTGTCCATTATATAATTTTTAATATCCAATTCTATTATGGATCTAGCCACTTTTTTTATCTAATGAATTTTCTAATGGTGTCACTATACTATCCCAATAATTATGTAATACCAGAGGCTTCCACTGTACAATTACCTTTGAATAATGTGGTAGCTTGTATTGTATGCAACTTATAGTTTTAACACACCATGACCAATCAAACTATCTGTTATGAATAGGAATAGAGAATTTTTTAAATTTTATAAATTTTCATTTTCACAATGGACTTCATTATTGAATTCGTAATAACAAAATTAGCTTAGGATGAATTTTTGGTATTTTCTGAAAACATTAAATTATTGATGCATAATGAAAGACATTGCATTTTTTATTAAAAACCACTTTTTATTTAAGTAATTAGTTATATTATTTTAATTTATTTTAGGATAAAATTGATACATAATAACTATATTTTCAATTTAATTCATTGAAGTCATTTTATAATAAATTTAGATATATAAAATTTTATTGAACTTTTTAACGTCTGTTACCCTCCTTTTAAGTGAATTTGTAAATTTTCATAAAACATAATTTTACCGCTTCTGGGAGTTGAATTTAAAAAGTATGAGACACATAGTTGAGATTATTATGTAAAATTTGGTCTAATAAGATGAAAATAATTTTTTTAAATAGTATCTTTTGACTTTTATTTACCACTGTTAAACGTAAATTGGGTAATTAAGAGAAAAAATGATATTACAATTTCCCTAACACATGTAATAATTATATTTTATAAGTGTAATTTGACCAAAAAACCCATATTATTAATATATTATTCTCATTGGTCGACTGGTATTTGATTAGGACATTTATTTTTATTTTATTTAAAGTAGAGTTAAAAGAGTTAAATTTAATGTTTAATAACTTATCCATTTTTAATATTGGGATGAAAACAATATATTTTCAAAAATAAATATTAATTAGAAATAAAATAGTATTTTATATATAAAAATATTTTATTTATAATTTTTAGACATTAAATAATTTAATTTTATTATGAGATAATGATGATGCATTAATTACCTTAATAATTTAATATTAAAACAATGGGTATTATAAATATCCAAATAAATGTAAATTGAGACTTATGATGATTTACACTAATATTATATCTTACAATGACATGTTATGTTTTATTAAATAATTTTTATTTCAAGTGATAATGTTCATATGTCTTTCAAAAAAATCAAATACTAAACTGTGTTGAAATTTACATAATTGTGTTTTTAAAAGAAATAATATATAATTAATTGATATAATATTCTTAAAATTATATGTTTTGGCCAAAGGATGTAGATAAGGATATATATATATATAAATACTGAACCACATTGTATTCTCTTGCCTTGTTATCATATGTTTATTAACCATATAATATAAAAATACAAAGAGACATAGTAAATGTCAAACTATTTAACTAAGAGTTAAATCTAAATGATAAGGTTAATATGGTGAAATAAACCTATCTAAGACTTATTGGCTGAGAAATTATTGACCCATCCCCACCTTATCATCAAAATAAATAATTTTGGAGCCATTAGAAATTGAAAATAATTTTATTATAAAAATATATTTCATCTTTTTCATAAAGTGACCCTTATCTCTCTTATAAAATGGTACTTCTCCTTCTCATAATTTCATACCTCCAAAGTCATTTTCCTCAGAAAATCCCAACCAAAATATCTTCTAAACTATCCCTCATTAATCCAAGAGGCCATAATTTTGACATAAATACATCAAACGAATCCCTTTTGATCAACTCAAAAGGAAACTTCCAAAAAAGAAGTAATAATTTCACCACCCTATTTCATGATATTTTATTATTACACTTCCACTTTATTTGTTGTTTCCATACCAAAATAATAACTCAAGTACCTTCTACATACTATGAGGTTTTTATAAATATGGTACAACAAAATTCGATATTCTATCCATCTGATAAATGAAAAATTCATCATACATACGTACGTACGACTCACCGTCTACACGCCATGATGTAGTTTGTTATTCAAACACGTAATTATTTGGATGGGAATAATAATGAGTATAAAAAATGTAAATAATAAATTTAACACGTGAATGATTCTTTATATCTGATATACAATCCAATTACATACAATTTCACCATCAATATAATGATATTGTCTATCGAGCGTACGTATGGATTACCCTATCCACGAACGGGGTGAGATTTATTCCCCATCCTAATAAATCCTGAATAATTTTCATTTTATAATTAAAAATAACGTTTATGAACATAATATCATTCTATTTATGAATCCAATACATCCTATTTATACTAATCATGTCTTACATAACTAAGCATATAGAAAATAATGAATCTGTTTACACTCGAAATGGTGATACTACTGAAATATTATTAACAAAGAAATATTATTAACAAAAAAATATTATTAACAAAGAAATATTATAAAATCATATATGATATCATATTTATTTATATAGTTATTGTATAATTTAATAACAATGTTTTAACTATTATACATGAGGTTAACATACCATCGACTATGTAAAAGTACAAAGTAATTGTAAATTCTACCATATCATTACATTTTTGAGGTTCTCAATACGTAAGTATTTACTAGGACCACCTTATCATCCACATCCATGTTATCTTAAAAATTCAATTCAAAACATTTTTACAATTTAATAATCTATTGTTTAAAGTCATTTATACACTAATTTTAAAACATATATTTTGAAAGGAATCTCTCTGTATATTTCCAAACAATGTACTTTATAACCTTTTCGACAAAATTATGATAAGAATTTCATTTTTAACTTATACGGTGCATGCGGATATTTTCCACCATTATAAAAACATTGATACTTCCCATACAAGTTTATAAAAATATTTTCAAAATAAATGTTTTGCTTAATAAGTATATGACTTTTAAATGATTTAAAATTAGAAAGAGATATTTCTCAACAAAAAGTTTGTACTTCATCTATGTCAACATCATTTTTTGGATATTAAAATTGTTTGATGTTGACTTATTATCATAAAAATATTCCATATTGTATTGATTTTTTTTATCTGTTGACATTAAATGTGTTATTTTTTCAGCATTCATGGTCTATGGATTCAGTATTGACATTTCTTATTGTATTTTTAATATGAATGTTAATATATTTTTAAACCTTTTCATATGAGGAATGTATTGGACTAAGTATGTGATGGGTGGAGCCCGCTATAGATCGTCGATGCATCGGTAGGTCTTAAGAGAAAACTAGTGTCTTGGCACAAGGCCTTGAAAATATAATTCGTAATATTGGGACAAGGCCTTGACTATGTGGTGTTGCAGTCTAGCATTATTCATTACAACATTATGAAATTGGATATTGATATTAGATGTGATTATTCAACTATTAAAATATCCATGTGAATAAGAAAATGGAATTATTTGATTTATGTTTTCCATATTATGATGAGGTTCAAGTATAAAAGGATTGTGTTTTAATCTTATAAATTGCCTTAAATTTTTGTGCTTATTCTTGAAAGTTTCGGCTATATTGTTATCTTAATTGGGAATCTGAGCACACCCATTTTTATGTTTTATTTTTTCCAGGATATGAATAAGTATATTATGAATGACCTACATGGATAGTCTATGGGATGAATGTAGAAAATTGAGACAATGTTGTTATTCTTTTTCATTTTTTAATGTAATGTAAAACATATAAATGTATCTATTACTTCCAATGCTATTAAACAGATCGTAAATTCGGGATTTTAATCCCTTTTGATCATGGAAATGTTATGTAACAATGCCCCAACATTGGGTAATTGGGGTTGGGGTGTTATAGATTGTATTAGAAGATGTTTTGTACAATTCTCAGAATCTTGATTTAGATATACTTTTATTAGAGCAAATTAACGTATGATAGAAATTGAGTATTGGTATATAAGAATTTCATAGAATTTTGGTAATGTAGAGTTTTTGTGTTTTTTCAAAGAAATACATCCCTGTCTTGATATGAGAAGGTAGAGGTGGATTAGGCACATATGTACCTAGGAGTGAAAACTCGTACAAGGATTTTTAAGCCTGGCCCGGGGTATCCTGTTACACATCAATGGGCCTTGCTGGACTCTTGGTGACGACACTCCCATGGGATATGCTTAGGATAATTCACATTTTTCTTACAACCCATTGTATAGGATTTATGAGTGTATAGCACCTAAAAAATACTTTTTATGATTATTGATTATATCCTTAAATTATTCAATTTATATTAAGTGTTTTACATGATTGGAATTATTTATTGTGATTCATAAAGTAATCTAGTGTATACCATTGTTTAGAAATGACGCCTAGTGAAAATAATGTAAAATGTATCAACGCACATAATCCATGTAAAATTTCTCTCCTACTCAAGGTAATTATTGTAGAGCTGGTGATGCATCTGGTGCAGATCAGCTTAACACTATACTGGGAAAACTCACTCAGGTTATTAATAATAACCTTACCTGTATAGAGCACCTTGATCTACAACATTTTGGATCAACATTAGACATATTCATGAGGCAACAACAACAAACATTCAATTTTAGTACAAATCCATTAGTAACTGTGGAATGGATAAGTTATATAGTGAAGATATTTATGCTTTGGGGAGTAGGTTAAGGGAAAAATTATGTCATGGAATTTTATCCCCTAACAGGAGATGTAGATCAATAGTGGTCATTAATCCAAAACACGATGAAAGATGAAGATGTATCGAAAATGGAATAGAGGGATTTTAAAGGGATTTTCAAGGAAAAATATGTTTTTTGTGACCATCAAGTTGATATAGAAAGACAATATATGAGTCTGAGGAAAAAGGAGGATGATAATGTCGCAAAGAATTAATCTAACTTTACAAGGTTATCAAGGCATGCCACAGAATATATATGTAACACCAAGAGTAGTATTGATCGATATTTTGATGGGTTAAAATGATTGATATGTCAAGATTTGTCTCACAATCCTTCTCATCGTACGAAGATATTGTCCCATGTGCTATCAAGATAGATAAGGAATTATTTATTTGTTATGACATCAATGAAAAGAAATAGAAGAAGAGATATAATTATCCCTATGGAATTGGATATAAGGTGAAGAAGGGAAAAGATGAATATCCATCATATGGAAAATATTGGAAGAAACACCCAAGTACATGCATGAAGGAATGTGAGTCTATAACATGTGGGGTGTAAAAGGCCACCATGGTCATGATTGAAATGGAAATAAATAGGTTTTCAATGTTTAATGCTACAGTTATATATAAAAGGGACATTATGAAAATGAATGTCTTATGTGCCAATAGAACATAACTCCAAAATTCCTAGGGAGAAAGGCCAAGCTTATGAGATCCCTACTGCTGAGGTTGAAGCACTGAATGATCTAGTTGTAGGTAATTTAATGGTTTCCACAAGTTTTTCGAATGATTTATTTGATTCCTGATCAATGCATTGATTCATATCTTCCCAGTTTTCTTTGAAAATTTTGATATTTTCTAGGTGACTTAACAAAGGAGTTGTCTGTCCAAAATCCTAAGGGAAGAATCATCACTACGAAGTTTTGTGAATTAGTTACCATTTGGGAATATAAATGTTATTTATATGATGATCTCATCATCATATCTATGATTGAATTTCATATAATCCTCGGAATTGATTTTCATTCGGACAATGATGTGAATAATTATTGAAAGAATAAGGTGGTTACAATTTTCGTTGTTGATAAGGATTATATTATCTTTAAAGCATAAACGTCACCACCAGTTTCTTATCAAGATCCACCCCCAAAATATCTACTAAATTCAATTATTATAGAGGAATAGAAAGCTATAATTATCGATGAAAAAAATAAGTTTCGAATAGAGGACGTACTTATTGTGCTAGAATATGATGAGGGGTTTCTAGTGGATTTACCTAGAAATTCTTTAGAATGAAAAATTGTCTATTCCCTTGATTTAAATCATGTATGATGGCCCATAACAAACACCCATTATAGAAGGGACACTGTTTAATTAGAGGAACTAAAGAAACAGCTAGAAAAATTGAGTAATAAGGGGTATATTCACCCTACTGTTTCTCCACGGGGATCCGTTATACATTATGTTTAGAATAAAGAAAGATCTATGAATATTTGTATGGATTACAGTAATATCAATTCTATAAAAATAAAGAACAAGTATCTACTACCTCACAATGATGATTTATTCAACCAACTACATTGAGCTCAATATTGTTTTAAATAGTGACCTTCGATTTGGATATCATCAGTTGTGTGTGAAGAAGGAAGACATTCCTAAAATATCTTTTCGTACTAGTTATGGGAATTTCATGTTTACCGTAATGCCTTTTTTATTAAATAATTCACCCTATGTCTACATAGATTTAATGAATAGTGTTTTAAAGGAATATCATGATGACATTGTTGTGGTTTTTATTGAAGATATCTTGGTATACTCAAAAAGCTACGAATATCATGAAAATAACATGGGCACTATTCTAAAAAAACTCATATGAAATAAATTATATGGGAAGTTTAGCAAGCGTGAATTTTTGTTTCAAGAGATTTCTTTTGGTGGACATATTGTCTCAAAGGATGGAATCTTTGTTGATCCTTTAAATTTTAAGGCACTCCAAGAATGGCCAGCACCGACTTGTATAACTGAGATACACAATTTTATTATTTTAATAGGTTATTATGGACACTTCATCTAGATTTTTTCCTTGTTGGCTAGCCCAATAACAAAGCTCACATGTAATGGGGTATAATTTGTTTGAAAAAAAAGAGTGTGAATAATGATTTGAAGAACTGAAGAGAAGATTAGTCAACACTCTTATATTGACTACCCAATCAGGGAACGATGGGTTTATTATTTATAACGATGCTTCAATTAAAGTAATTGCTTGTGTCCTTATGTATAATGATAGAGTTATTGACTATGCATCATGATAGCTTAATATTCATATGGAAAACAATCCCACTCAGGATCTTGAGACTGTAGCTATAATATTTGGTCTGATGATATGGAGACACTATCTCCATGGTAAAAAAATTATAGATTTATATTGATCACAATAGTTAGAAGTATATTTTATCAAAAAAATAACTCAACATGAGGCAATGAAGATGGCTTGAAATACTCACAGATTAGGATTGCACAATACACTACCACCCAGGGAAAGAAAAACATGGTTATAGATGATTAGAGAAGAAATGATCAGGGAGTTTTGAACAAATGAGAGTCGAAAAACATACTATTTTCATAGATCTAGTAAAGATGGATATAGGAATAACCATGGAAAGTGAAACATCAATACGTTTTCAAATTGTTTCTAAACCATATTTAATATAAGGGATAAAAAGTTCTCAAACTAATGATAGGATGTTTAAAAATAAGATTAATGCTATAAATGAAGGGAGATTGAGTGACTTCATATATGAAGATGGAATTTTGAAATTTGGGAAAATACGTTGTGTTCTCGATATACCTGATCTAAAAGGGGAATTGATGGATGATACTCATAGCTCCAATTTATCTATACATTTTGTGAGCACCATGATGTATATTGATTTTAAGAAACATTATTTGTGGGGAAATGTGAAGAGGGAGATTGCTGATTTTGTGTCAAGATGTATGGTTTGTCAATAAGTGAGAGATAGAAGGAAACAACCATGATGAGTCATGAAACATCTTCCCATACCAATGTGTAAATGGGATAATATAATGATGGAATTTGTCATGGGACTACCAAAGACTCCTAGAAGGAATTATGGAATATGTGCTATTGGTGATCATCGTACCGTGTCAGATCATTTCCATTCTATAAGAGAATATTTACCACTTGAACATCTAGAAAGAATATATATTAATGAAATCGTAAAACTCCATGGTGTACCCATATCGATTGTTTATGATCACAATCCCTGTTTAATACCAATATTTCGTAAAATTATTCAAATTTCCTTTGATACTAAAATTATTTTGAGCACTTCCTACCACCCCCAAACCGATGGATAATGATAAAGGACTATTCAAACCTTTGAATACATGTCGATATCATGCTCAATTTACTTTCAAGGTATGTGGGATCAATATTTACCTATGGTGGAATTATCCTATAACAATATCTTCTATTAAAGTATTCTGATGGAACCATATGAAGCATTATATAGAAAGAGATGCCTCAAACCAACTTGTTTGGATGATGTTGGTGAATGAAAACTCGTAGGCCTAGAACATGTTATGGAATCAATGAAAAAGGTGAAGATTTTACAAACCCACGTCAAAGAAGCTCAAAGTATGAGATAGAGCTATACTGATAATCAAGGGAAGGATTTGTAATTTCATGTAGGAGATCATGTTTTCTTGAATTTATCGTCATGGAATTGTGTTATATGATCCGGTAAGAAGGGTAAATTGAGTACTTTGTACATCAGATATTTTTAAATTCTAGAATGAATTGTAGTTGTGGATTATTGTTTGGAAATGTCACCAAGTCCCTCAAATGTTCATGATGTGTTACACAAATCACTATTGAGAAAATATATTCCTGACACAAGGCATTTACTCACCTATGAAGAAATTGAACTGGAGCCTAATATTCTTATTTTGAAGAACTTTTTTCGATTCTTGATACCATAGAACATGTGTTGAGAACTTATACGACTCGTCAAGTAAAAGTTCTATTGAGAAACCATAAGATGGAAGAGGAAACATGGGAATCGGAGGAACTTATGATGAAGAACCACCTAAATATTTTTATGCAGTAATATTCTAGAAATTTCAAGGATCAAATTCTTTTATGGATGATATAATGTAACATCCCATGCTTCCACAATATATTTTCCTTTTAATAATGTTGTATCTTGCATTGTACGTAACATTGAGTTTTAAAAAACCACGACCAATCAGTTTAGTAGTTATTAATAGTAATACCAACTTATTTGAATTTTATAAATTTTATTTTTCAAAATTGATATCATTTTGTAATTCAGAATATCAAAATTTGCTTAGGGTGAATTTTTTTGGTATTTTTCTGAAATCATTCAATTTTTTGATGAATAGTGAAAAACACTTCGTTACTATTTAAAACAAACTTTTTATTTATGTAATTAGTTATTTTATTATAATTTATTTTATTTTAAAATAGATACATAATACCTATATATGATCATTGAATTCATGTGATTCTTTTTATTATAAGTTTAGATATATAAAATTTTATTGAACTTTTTACCTACTTTTACCCACCTTCTAATAGAATTAGCAGATTTGCATAAATCAAAATTTAACCTCTTTTGTGAGTTGAATTTAAAAACTCGAAGAGACACAGCTGACATCAGTATGTAAAATGTGAATCAATAAGATGAAAATAATTTTTGGTGAATAGAAACTTTTGACTTCTATATACCACGGTTAAAAGTAATATGGTAATTAAGGATAAAAATGAGATTATAATTACCCAAAAACATGGCCTAATTCTATTGGATACATGTAATTAGATGAAAAAAATCATTAAGAATAAAATATGATCCTCTTTGAACAACTAGGATTAGATTATGACATATATTATTATTTAATTTAAAGAAGAGTTAAAAGAGTTAAATTCAATGTTTAATAACTAAATAGTTTTTAATATAGGGTTAAGCAGAATATAAATTAGACTATAAATATTAATTATAAATATAAAAATATTTCCTACATAACTGTATTTTATTTATATATTTTAGACATTAAATAATTTAATTTATATCTTACAAAATGATGATGTAGTAATTATCTTAATAATGAAATATTGAAACAATTGATATTATAAATATCCAACTAAAATTAAATTGAGACTTATGATAAATTAAACATATTTTATAGGTTAATATGAGATGATATACTTGAATAAATATATTTTATTTGAAGTGGTAATGCTTTTGTGGCATTAAAAAAATCAAATACTAAAAAATTTCAAAATTGACATAATTGATATTATAAAAAATTAATATATTATTTATTGATATAATATTATTAAAACCCCAACGATCAGAAAATAGAAATATATATGGTTATATATATTAATTTTGAACCAAATGGGGTTTCTTTGGCTTATTATATTATGTTTATTTACCATATAATATAAGAATACAAATAGAAAGGGAAAATGTCAAACTATTTACTTAAGAGTTAAATATAAATGATAAGGTTAATATGGTGACCGAAACATGTATAAAACATATTGTCTGAGAGGTTTTAGACCCATTCCCATCTTATACTCTAATTAAATCATTTTGGAGACATTATAAATAGAAAATTATTTTATAATAAAATAATATTTCAAGCATTTCCTAAAGTTACCCTCACCTCTCTTATAAAATGGTACATCCCCTTCTCTTAATTTCACATCTCCAAAGATATTTGACTAGGAAAAACCCTGAAAAATATCATCTAATCTATACTCCCTTCAAAATAGAGGCTATAATTTTATCATAAATCTTTCCTATGGAGTCCTTTGGATCATCTCAAAATGAATCACCCGAAGAAGAGATAATAATATCACCACCCTCATTCATGTTATTATCTTTTTCCACATCCTCTTTCATTGTTGTTTCCATACATAAATAATAACAACAATACCTTTTAAAAAATTTATTTTATTATAAATATTGTACAACCATATTGGTTATTCTATAAATCTAATAAATGACAATGTCCCCATACGTGCCTACATACGACTTAACATCTCCATGTCGTGGTGTAGTCTGTTATTCAAACACTTCATTATTTGGATTAGTATATTCATTAGTATAAATAATTTAAATAATAAATATGAAATGTTAAGGATTTTTTATTTATGATACATTTTACAATTAGATACTATTTTACCATCAATATAATGATATTTTCGCTCGATCATAAGTATGGATTACCGTCTCCACGAACGCGATGAGATTCGTTCCCCTTTGTAATCATTCAAGAATTAATTTCATTTTATGATTAAAAATAATTTTATGAACATAAAATCATTTGGTATATGAATCAAATACATCCTATCCATAATAATCATGGATTACATAACAAATCATATAGAATAAAATGAATCAGTTAACACCCGAAACGATGATACTACTGAAATATTATTAAGAAGGAAATATTATTAACAAAGAAATATTATAAGATCATATATGATATCATATTTATGTATATATTACTTTCATAATTTAATAACAATGATTTAACTGCTATACATGAGTTTAACTTAAAATATCCCGAGGAAAAGAACAATGTAAGGATTAATTTTTCAATCCATTTACTTATCCAAGGTGGTTAGTACGTAAGTATCTTCTAAGACCTCTTTTTCATCCACATCCGTGTTTTCATAAAAATGTAATTCAAATTTTTTTACTATTTATTAGACTATGAGTGATATACATTTATACACATATTTGACTACATATGTTTTGATTAGAATATTTTCATCACTTTCCATATATGGTAATTTATAACCTTCTTGACAAAATTAATGATAAAATATCTTTTCTAACTTATATAGTTGGTGTGGCTATTTTCCACCATTATAACATCATTTAGTTTCCCATACAATCATATAAGAATATTTTCAAAATAAATATCTTCATTTATGATTATATGACTTTTAAATGATTTCAAAAATAGAAAGAGATATTTCTCTACAAAAAGTATTGATTTCATATATGTCAACATCCATTGTTGGATTTTAAGGATCTTTGATGTTGATTTATTATGATATAAATCTTCTATATTCAATTGATGCTTTTTTGATATATTGACTATGGATGATTTAATTTTACACCATTCATAGTTTATGGACATTTTATTGACAAATCCATTGCTATTTATAACTTTAATGTTTATGTTATGTTTAAACCTTTTAATATGAGGAATGCATTGGTATTAGTAAGTGATGGTTGGAGCCCACAATAGTTCCTAGATGCATCAATAGGTCTCATGAGACAAACTTTTTTCGGGCACAACGACTTGACCAAATCTTATTTGTATTTTTGCCAATATGACTTGACAATGTTCTTATGAATTCAGGCATTATGCATTCCATCATTATGAAATTGGCTATTGATATAACATTTGATAATTTAATTTGGAGACTATCCATGTGAATAAGTAAAGGGAATTATTTAATTTATCTTTTCCATATTATGGTTATATTTATGTTTAAAAGTCTTGTGTTTTAGTATTATACATTGCCTTAAATTTTATGCTTATTCTTGAAAGTTTCTGCTATATTGTTATCCTTATCGAGCATCTGAGCTCACCCCTTTCAATATTTTATCATTCAGAGGATGCGAAGAAGTAAATTATGACTGACATGCATGGATAGTCTAAAGGATTCATGTGGTCAATTGAGACTATGATGTTGTAGTTTTTCATTTTATAATGTAATGTAAATCTTATTAATGTTTCTTGTACTTCCAAAGCTACTAAAATGATCGTTCTTTCTGGATTAGGATCCCTTTTGGTCATGCCAATGTTATGTAATAATGAATAGTCATTGAGTAGTAGGAGACAGATCCTTACACATTAGATATTTAATTATTTTAAAAATATAATTCTGTTATGATGATAAAATATATAGTATATTATTATTATCTGATTAATGTTTAAGGGAATAAACTTTTGGAAATTATCATTTTCCCCAGTTAGAAGAATTTTATTTTATTTTTGGAATGGATTAGATTTATTTAAATATATCCAATATAAATTCCTGAGTAATGGAAGTAATGTTTGATATTTTGATCCATACTATGATTATATAACAAATTTGAGGGTAAATAATAACTTACAATAGAAATATAATCCATTATATAGTTCTTAATTCAAATTTATAATTCATTATTATATAAAATGATTTTGGAGAATATCGTCATAGATAAAATTATTATCGTATGGTAGTGTTTATATGTCTATATTAATGACATTCATAGTATTCCATTACATTATGAAGTTGTGATTAAAATGGAATGCACATATAATGAGGCAACAATTTTAAATAATCCCAAAGATAATGAACCTAATTTTGTTCCATGAAATTAAGAATAAACACGAGTAGAATCTTGTTAATGCATTTATTAATTACATTTTATCACTATAGTGTGAGTTAGTTATATATTTTATAAAAAATTATACGTATTATACATTTCATTAATTTGTGAGAAATAAACATTATTATAATTATGAAAAAGTATCATCTACCCCATTCTGAAGACTTTTTTGATCCACTGATTGGAGATATATAAATTTTCGTGCATGAACTATATTATATATATCATAAATTGAGTTTAAATAATGATTATATACCAAATAAATTATTTAGTAGAAGGTTTGGTCATTTTTAATTCATAAATATTTCATTCACTTTTACTAATCCCCTATATATCTTTTTGGAAATAATGAAAAGTGACTTTAGAGATTACATTGATTAGTTTCTGGTAGTCTATATTGATAATATTTCAATATATTCTAATATAATGGATGATAATGATGAAAAATTATCAATTATAATAAAGTCCCTAATAAAAATGATGACTTCTGAAGAGTTTATCATGTGTTGTTTTTTTCTTTTTGAAGTTTCATTATTGGTTCATAAATTTTTGTGATATGGTATATGATGTGTTCCATAAAAGACATATTTTATTCAATAATGGACCAAAACAATCATTATTTATGTATATTATATATTATTTTAGTATTCATGCTCTTCTGAATCATTTATATTTGCTCTGTGTTCTCTTGGACTAGACAAGGTCCCAGCATAGCTACCTCTCCTGCCTCCATCCAACAGAAAGATGATCGGCATGGCATACTGTACAAATCCTGATAAGCTTCCATCTAAATAGTTTCTTGAAAACTATTATTATAGGAAAACTCCACAAGAGTTATATGATTCTCCCAAGAACCTCAAAAATCTATGATTCATGCACGAAGCATGTCCTCAAGCTCCAGAATCGTATGCTTGGACAGGCCATCTTTCTGCGGGTTGTAAGCTGTACACAAATGTACTTCTGTACCCAAATCCTTTTGAAGCCCCTGAAAAACCTGATAGGTAAAATGTTCATCCCTGACTGAATCATCGGAGTGTGGAACCCCATTTAGATGTACAATCTCTCGAATGTAAAACCTTATTTTCTCATCAACACTGAAGGTCACCTTGATCGGTAATAAGTGATCAACCATCGTGAGCCTGTCAATGACAACCCAAATATCATCATTCCCACGAGGCGACCTCGGTAAATCCGTCATGAACTCCATCATGACATCAATCCACTTCCACTCAGGAATGTGTAACTACTGCAAATGACATGCTGGTCATTGATTATTTTCCTTCACCTGCTGAAAGGTGGTACACCTCATAACTAATCCAACAACATCTCTCATCTTACCTTTCCAAAAATACTAACAGTGTAGATCATGATTCATCTGGGTGACACTAGGATGAAAAATCCACACTGTGGAATGAATGTACAACATCAGCTCCTCATGTATGTCTGCTGGAACCCATACACACCACTAGAAATACAAGATATTCTCCTTTCTTATGGTCTATTCCGAAATAGGGTTCTCTCATGACACGCTCTCTTGTAGGACTAGGCCTTCTTAATCTGATAGATTCCTCATTCACACTCGATCAAGAAGAGTAGAGGTAATAGCTACAGAAGAAGGAAACATCTACCCCTGTCAATCATGCACCTCCATATACATCTCTGAGAATAGATCCATAAGCTTCCACTAACTCCTGGCCTCCTAAACTACCTTTATATGAGTCCTCCTACTCCACGCATCAGCCGATGCATTCCCTTTGCTAGGTGTATAGGTAAACTCAATGTCAAATGACAGAAGTTACTCAACTAACCTTTGATGTCTCAAATTCAGATCACGCTGAGTGAAGATATACATGAGACTCTTTTGGTCGGCGAAAACCAAAAAATTCTCTCCCAGAAGATAATTTCTCCAATAGCGCAAGACATGAACAACATTAGCCAAATCAACATCAAGCTTTGGGTAATTCCTCTAATGTGGCCTCAACAGTTGAGACCCGTATGCAAAAACTAATTCTCCTTACATAAACATAGCTCACATCATAATACCTGAAGAATCATAGTATACAGTATATCTCTTTCCCGTCTCTGGAGAAACTATTAGTGCTGAAGTCAACCTCTATTTCAGATCCTGAAAGGCTGACTCACAAAAATCTGACCACATGAACTTCGCACCCTCCTTATTCAGACCCATCAGTGGTGCTGCTAAAAGTGAATATTACTGAATGAATCATATTTAGTGTCTACCCAGCCCTAGAAAACATTGTTCCTCAAATACATTCTTCACATTCTCCTTGGAAACTACTTCTCTCACTTTCTCTAAGACTACTGATACTCTTGCCTCTAAGATAACATGACCGTAGAAGTGAATCTAATTAATCCCAAAGTGGAATTTTGAGAGCTTAGCATATAAATAAGGCTCTCTCATTGTACTCTAAATAATCTCAAGATGGGTATCATGGTCATGTCTAGTGTGAGTGTACACCAAAAAATCGTCCATGAAGACTACCACGATAAAATACAAGTATGTAAAGAACACTCGGTTCATCAGTTCCATGAAAATGTTAGGTGCATTCGTGAGAAAAAACAACATAACCATATACATGTATAGAAAATTCCTACATAATAATGTTTTGAGAGGTATATATGATTATCTAACGAGCAACTGATGATAATAAGATCTCAAGTCAATCATCGAAAACACTCGGGATCCTCAAAGCTGGTCAAAGATATCATAAATCCTCGGCAATGGATGTTGGTTCTTTACCATAAACTGGTTCTGGTTCCGATAATCCAAACAAACACAGAGGGTACTGTCTGCCTTCTGCGCATAAAAGCCATGTGATCCCCAAGGAGATGTACTGGGTCAGATGGAACACATTCCCTACAACTCCTCTAACTACTTCTTGAGATCTTGTAACTCTGTTTAGCCATCCTGTAAGGAGGTATGGGCACTAGTACCTCAACTGGAAAAGGCTCAATATAAAAGTCAACATCACGCTCTAAAAGAAAACCTGAAAAGTCTTCTAGAAATGAATATCTGAAATGATCCACCACTGGAGGAATGTCCATCTGCGAAATCCCCCAGTCATTTAGACAATGATTAGCAATCAGGGCTGTAACTCCTCTGAACCCATGATGATCAGGTCCTGCTCTATTCGCTTGGACATTCCACTCACCACTATAAAGAAAAGATCCACCCTATGGTTATGTGAAACTCACCCTACGATGATACCAATCGAAGACTTCATGGAAATGAACTAACCAATCCATTCTGAGAATAATTTCATTGTACATCAGCTCTAGAGAATAGAGGTCCCATAAAAAGTAACAACCACCAACATCTAGAGGAAATTCCTTGCACTGATATATAATCGTCATTCTAGTCCCCAACAGAGTGTCTAGTGTCAAGATATCAGCAGAAAGAAAAGATGCATAGCCCAAGGCTCTGTACAACCGTAATAGATATAAAGTAATGGGATGTCCCTATATCAAAAAGAGCATAATATATAACTGATGCAACTAAGATTGTACCTCACACCGTATAAGTTTCGGGATCCTGCTCCTACCGGGTCTACTCCACTAAAAAAGTATATCCTTTATCACGACCATGTGACCATGCCTGACCAATCTAAGCTAATCTACCCTAATGTCACAGAAAACCTATGGACTGGATACCATGGCGATGACCTCCACCTCGACATGAATGGCCGAAGAACTCTAGTTCGTATACTGGTGATAAACTAGTAGTGCTGCTTCTAAACGAGGAGTCATAGAAGAGCCCCAGTCACCAACTGTTGGTTAGAAGGTATGACAGAAGTACGGAAGATGACCCATCTTGCCACATGAGAGGCACTCCACTAGGTCCCCCAGGTAATGTGACCTTTTATGTCATCTCATCCCGTACTGGTACCATACCACCTGGCTACCAGAAGAAGCATCCCGCCTACTCTGATCTTCTCAACAAATCTACCTACATCGCTTCTTGCTATCAGCTGGCAGAGAACTAACTCTAGATTCCTAACCGCCCTATCTCATAGCTCCAGAATCCCTCAGATTGGGATTAATGATTTTCTCCTAGTTGAATATAGAGGGGATAGAAGTAAACCAGTAGATATTCACCTGTGATCAGATGTCGTGCCTCAGACCATCCTCATACATCCTTTCCATAAATAACTCAAAACCTCCTAGAAAGGGTGTAATGCATTGCAACTCGGCGAAGCGAGAGGAATACTCCAAAATAGAAATATTACACTACTCCAAACTCATATACTCTTGGGCTCGATCGGCCCTCAATGTCTCTAGGTAGATGTAATCGTAAATGGTGCGCTGAAAATCATCCCAAGCCATATTCTGTTGGCGTCACGTCTGTGAGAACACATCCCACCACCACCAGCAAGAATCTAGAAGCATGTATGTTTTGATCTTGAACCTCCTCTTTGGAGGCATCTCTATATTCGTGAAGATCATAAATGTGGATTCAATAAATATCTTTACAGTCTATGGTCCTCCTTCTCCTTTGAATGTGGGAGGATGATACTGCTAAAAGTCCCACGTCAATTCTGCCATCAACAGGGCAGGAGTCAGTGCTCTCTGGTAGGCCTGCATCATCCTTTGAAATCTCTCCCTAAACAGTTCATCAGTACTTGTGTCAGGTATAACTACTAGTTCCAAGACTGGAACAACTGGAGGATCTGCCGATAGGCCCTGATCATCCATATCCAGTGTATGATCATCGCCTTGCAAGGGGTGTACAACCCGATGACATCTTGGAGGCATGACTCTGCTAGGTCAGAAACATTCCTTAGATTAAGATAATCAAGGACTAAAAACAAGAAGAATACGAAGGGAACATGAGAAATGAAACATTCATTTTTTAGAAAACATGACTGCACGACGTGTATAATTACTACACAACATGTTCCCTTAATCCTTTGACATGGGCATATACTTCTGCCAGAAATGGTCGTGTAACACCCCAAACACACAGAATTTTTTCCACACATACTATGTGTACCTAAATTCTCTTCACTTGTCCAAGCCTTTCTACACTGTTAAGCCACACTGATACCCTTACAACAATCTTACACTAAGTGTTTGTTACAGACACGATGTGTACTAGGCGAGCTTTGTAGAGACCTGAATCTTGACGTACATGGACATTACATTACATTTGCGGAATACATAACACACAACAAAAATAGACACACATGGACCGTAATAGTTTAGTGTCTTTGGAAACTTGGAACGTAATCTTCTAATCAGGGTGAAAGATCTTCAACATCCCCCATAAAGATCTTCCATGTTTTGTTTCCTTACCTAAAATATTTATTTTAATATTGGGAGAAAATAAAACATAAAAAGGGCGAGCTCAAATGCTTAGTAAGGGTAAGCATGGATGAAATAAAACATACCATATACATTTGAACATAAAAACATGAACATAATGTTTAAACATCAAAATATTTAGAAACTACTTAAAACATGTAAGAACATAAGGCATATATCATAATGGAACATAAATCATGATAACATAACATCAGAATAAAACATGTAATTGTGGCATCCATTAAGAACATGTAATGATTTCCATAGTAGCCAAGGCATTGCTGCCAAGACCATATTAATGGTCGAATTCCCTTTCTGAATCCAGTTCACTCCTCGTTCCAGTCCTGTAATACTGAACCAGATTAACTTATCGTTCCAGCAATGTCTATCTCATGAGATATTAATCTTTAACCAATGCATTGAAGAGAGATATAGGTCCCACCCATCTCATAATGAAATCATTCTTACTTGTGCCACAAAATGAACATACATCATTCATAAAAACCCAATAAATAAAATGGGTTTCATAAACATCATCCCATCATCACATAATCCATATAAAAGAAATGGATATCATTTCATAATAAGAAAAGTGAAACCATGTAAATCATAGAAACATTATACTTTAAAAATACACATATAAAATAATGTCATCTTAGATGAAAAATGGTTTTGATAAAACACTTGAAATGAATTCTTGAGGAAAATATCCTTTTTTTCTTAAAAATCATTTTCTTTTCCAAAAATGTCATTCAATTTAAAAGAATGGGATTTTGTTGAAAATAGTCAGGAAATCTTTTGGTGGAAGCTTTATGAAAATAAGGCTTTATAAAATAGTAAAAATCCGTTCGTGTCGTATAAGTTAAAAAAACATTCTTCTCGTACTTTTTCCGGAAAAGTCATAAAGTACCTCTTAAAAGAAAGATTCCATACATAACATGTAGTAAAAGTAAAAAATGGGTAAAAGAACATTGAACATACATGAAAACATTTTTAGGATACATGGACATGGATGATATCAATAACCCCAGTAAATACTTACGAATAAGAAATCTCGGATAAAATGAGATTTGCAAAATTATCCCTTACCTTAGGTCTGATATGATTCATATGTATCCAAAACTCCTGTATAATGATTTAAATAATTTCATTGACTTATTAAAGAATCATATTCATTGTTATGATATAATATATGGTTCACTTATAACTCTATATTACCCGTTCTTTTTTAAATTCCATGTTAAAGAGTGTTTTGGGTAAAATCGTTTCATTTGTTGTTCGTGTTTTGACTTGTAATTATTCATATGATTACATAGATCATGATTACATAATTATTTAATATAAAATATGATTTATATATAACATATATTCATAATCTACATATATATAATAGATCGATAAATGGAATGAAATACACCGTTCATGGAGACGGTAGGCCGTACGTACGCATGAACGTTGTTTTCTTTTCCTCATTGAATTGAATAGAATTAATTTGATGACATAAATATATATATACATAAATCCATTATCATTATTATTTCATATATTTCATTATTAATTATTATATATACTTTATAATCATTCATGAATGGTTAATCATTGAGAATGAATCTCATCGCTTCGTGGATATGGTATTCCGTACGTACGCACGAGCGATGATATCATTCCCATGATCGTGGAATTTTATTGGAGTGTATGTATACTATTATAGAATAAATATCACTTTACAATAATCATATATAGTTTTTATTTACACCATTATACCCATCCAAGTAAGGTGGTGGTGGAAAATAGATTTCACCACAATGTGGAGACGATATTCCGTACGTACGCACGCGTGGTGATTTTGTTTTCCATAGGATGGATAGATGGTGAAATAGGGTTGTTTCATAAATATATTAACATATCAGTATATTAGTGATACTGATGTTATTACTTAATAATGAAACAACCTAAGAAGAAGAAGTGGAAGAAGAAATAATGTTGAAAGAATCGGTAACAGACATTACCTCTTTTTTGAAGCGCCTCTTTGTGACCTCCTCTTAGGGAACTAAAATTGGTCTTTGAAGAATACCATAACCTCTATAATGTTTCTATGGAAGCGGAGAAGAGAATTTGGAAGGGGTTGGCCGAGCATGAAGGCTCAATGTGGTGTGACAAAGAGAGGGAGGAGGTGCCCTTTTATAAGGGAGGAGAGGGGCACCTTTGGAATAACAAAAAATATTATTTTATTATAAAGTCATATTCGGTTTTTAATAGCTCCAAATTGATATATTGAGAATATAAGGATGGTATGGGTCAAAAGACTCTCATCAAATAGAATTTATACAATTTTATGTCATTATATTAACCTTATCTTTTAGTTTTAACTCTTAGTTAATTAGATTGACATTTACCATGTCACTTTGTATTTTTATATTATATAGTTAATAAACATACCATATACATCCAAGAGACCCCCAAGTGGTACATTAATGATACAACTATCATGATATAAGTATCCTGGCCGAACATTAGATTTTTAGGAATATAATAACAATTATTAATATAATATTTGTTTTAAAAACTATTTTATGTCAATTTTGACACTATTCGGTAATGGATTTTTGTGAAAATCATAACAGAATGATTAGTTAGAAAAATGTTAATTAAATCAATACTAACATGTCATATTAAAATATAAATTTATTGGAATTCATAAAAAGTCTAATATTACATTTATTTGTGTATTTATAACATCAATTATGTCAATATTTCATTAACAAGATAATTACTGCATCATCATTGTGTCATTAATAAATTAAATTATTTTATGTCTAAAAATTACAAATAAAATACCATTATATAGGAAATCTTTCTATATTTCTAATTAATATTTATAGTCGAATTTATCTTATGTATAACCATATATTATAAATGATTTAGTTATTAAACTTTGATTTTAATTATTTTAACCCTTCTTTATATAAATGGCCTAATCTAATCCAAGTGGGCTCAAATGGTCATATTTTATTCCTAAGATAGTTTTTGGCCGAATTAAAGTTATACAATACAACTTGGACATGTTTTAGGGTAATAAAAATATCATATTTACCCATAATTACCCTATTTACTTTTAACCGTGGTAAAAAAAGTAAAAAGTTATTATTCACAAAAAAATTATTTTCATCTCATTGAACCAAATTTTAGTCCTTGATATTAACTGTGTCTCTCAGATTTTCGAAATTCCACTCATAGAAGCGGTAAAATTAAGTATTATGAAAAATTTAGTTTTTTAACTACCACTTAGTGATTTCACAATTCATCAAAATATGAAAGTTTCCAAAAAAATACCAAAAATTAGGCCTAAGCTATATTTTATATTATGAATTCAAAAATGATGTCTATTTTACCAAATTCAAAAAATATCAGTTGCATTAATTAATTTAAAAATTAATTCCCGTCATCAAAACAAATAGTGTGTTCTTAAGAGATAATAACTATCAAAAGATTGACACTTGTTTATGTCTGGTTTAAATGTGAAATTATATCCAATGACCAACATTGTATTAAATTGTAAAAATATATTCTAAATATACTTTAAAACCACTAAAATTTATAATTTATCACTATTAATTATTTCGATTAAAAAAGTTGTTTTTAATTAAAATTTAGTAATTTTCACTATTAATCAGAATATGAAAGTTATCCGAAAAGTACCAAAATTTCACCCTAATCTAATTTAAATATTCCGAATCCAAAAAATGAAGTCCATTTTGAAAGATAAAATTTATAAAATTTCAAAAAGTGGGTATTACTATTCATAACAGCTAGTTCATAATAATATTATAATAATATCTAGTTTAGTGAAACTCGGTATTGCGTACTACACACGCTATCGAGGAAGGTCGTGATTTTGTGTAATGCAAGGCAAGTCAGGGATGCATGTTGTGAAAGCTTCTTTTGGTGTAGCGTACAACACATGACATTAATGAAATAAAAAATATATTTTTCATAAAATCTCGGGGTGTTACATTCTACCCCCCTTAAAATGAATTTCGCCCTCGATATTCGTCGGGGTTATAAATGGTTTACGACTCGAACATTTCTTTAATATAAACCCACATCGTAAAGAGGAATACCAAAACTTGGCTTTAAAAACTAAAGTATGAAACGTAACGGTTACCCAAATTAACTCATCACTGGGTTTCCACGTAAGAGAACATAGGTGAAAATATGGATATGGAAGAAAAATCTAATCATCATGTTCTGATGGAGAGTGGTAGAGAACATGGCTATGAAAAATTCAACAATCACAAAGCCATAAATTTGTGACGATATAAGGTACCATCTGATTCATCGGATATAATATCACTAGGACAACATTTTTGGGTTTCATGATCATTTCCCTATAGTTGATGAAATTGGAATTAGAAGAAATAATTTTGTGATTTTGGTACAGTCTCACCATTGGTCATTCTTTGGACAATTTCCACTTCATCTCTTAATTAAATGAAGTTGAATTTGTCATTCGTGAAGTGTTAGCAGATCATGTGATATAATGATGGGTCCTTCCAGTAGTTTCAAACAAAAGGTTAGAAAAGTTATCAAAAAATACATAAGTACATCTATAGTGAGATTAATCATATATGGTTCCTAAAATGGACTTATACTTCATATATCATACTGATAAATATAATAAAACTAGTTTATACTAAACAGAGACTTCCTGTAGACCAGTGGTAGGTGATAAAGGCCATTCGCACTTCAGTTGTGGGTTCGATTCCCATAGCCTTGCCCGACGCGATGAGCTTTCGCATGTCCTGTAGGTTGTCCCTTTTCTAAAACTACATTACTAAAACATCCAATCAATAATATCAAAAAAACTCTTATACATAAATAATACTAACTTATGTCCAACATAATCCATTCCAATCTTTAGGATTATCCAAAATACTGTTGTCCAATCTCATATTACAGTGAAAACAATTACCAAAGAGTTCATATAACAAGCCTGTTAATACCATCGTTGATCCCCATATATCATGATATATATCGTTTTGGTCACATTACAAACATTCGAATGCCTTAATCATGTATTCTCTTGAAAAATAAATACCCATTGAATCTTAGTGAAAACATGAATGCTGTCAAAAGTTAACTCTTTCCACATACCAAAATCAAAAAATTCTATATACTCAAACCATGATATAACCTTCTCCTTATATCAGTCATGAGCTCATGAATACTATCAAACATTTAATCTTCTCTTTATCCCTTCATTATACACATATCAGCTACTTTCCAAAAATATCTGAATAACCTTTCATGGTTACTGGTACCATTAATCATACACTTTCAAAACATAAGGAAACACAACAGTGTACCAATCCTTAGATGTCTAGTTATTCCATAGTACCATGATATTACTTATACAACATTACACATGATAAATATGTAATCATTCCACTACCTTCTTAAACCCTTGAACAAGCTTCAACAATTCTTTTATCTCACATATCATTTGTAGTCTCTTCATCATCATAAACATAAATACTAACCATACGACTATACTGATTCTCTTCATGGGACGTTCCCTTAGAGAATTGGTTTTCATAATGCCCGTACATTCCACATTTAAAATATTTAACCTTTGTTGATGTCATAGCAATACCATTATCCTCATCCATGGTGTTAACTGAACCTTTTCATTTTCACTTACTGCCTTTGTGTCCTTCTTTTCCACACCAAAGCATCTTCTAGTTCCTTTGAAACATTCCCCTTGATGACTCTTCCCACATGATTTACATAGGGGAAATTGAACTTTCTTTCCTATATGATCATCATGAAACTCTATATTTCTCTTATTAGTCGAGTCAGGAAACGTACCAAATTTGAGTTTATTGCTCATATTTTGAGATTGCTGATTTGGCATAATAATGATTTTTGGACTTCCATATCCCATTTCATTTGGTTTCTCATGAATAAGTTCATTACATTGTCCATAATATCCTCCATTATCGTGAATCATCTTGTTTCCAGCCATTTTCTATAACTCAAAAAGAATAGTGTGAGAGGAAAAAATAATGCTAGGAAAAACAACATAGTAAAGGGGGAGCACCCTCAATATCTAACATCTTAGGTTAAATTCTACGATTGTTACCGTAGTTCTAGGACTATATCCTATATGTATACTTATCCTTAGGGACATCCCTAGACATACAATATAAGTATCTCTATAGGGATCTCACTAACTTTTTTGCATCCTAGTTTTCAAAGGTTGACTAAACCATTCCTCTGATACCAACTGTAGAGACCCGAAGCATGACGTACATGGACATTACATTACTTTTGCAGAATACATAACACATAACAAAAACAGACACACAAGTACTGTAATAGTGTAGTGTCTTTGGATACATGGAACGTAATCTTCTAATCGCGGTGAAAGATCTTCAAAATCCCCCATAAAGATCTTCCACTTTTTGATTCCTTACCTAAAACCTTTCATTTAATCATGGGGGAAAATAAAACATAAAAAGGGTGAGCTCAAATGCTCAGTAAGGGTAAGCATGGATAAAATAAAACAAACCATATACATTTAAAATTAAAAACATGAACATAATGTTTAAACATCAAAATCTTGAGCAACGACTTAAAACATGGAAGAACCTAAGGCATAGATCATAATGGAACATAAATAATGATAACATAACATGGGAATAAAACATGTAATTGTGGCATCCATTAAGAAAATGTTATGATTTCCACAGTAGCCAAGGCATTGCTTCCAAGTCCATCTTAACGGAAAAAGTCCCTTTTCTGAATCGAGTTCACTCCTCGTTGCAGTCCTGTAATAATGAACCGGATTAACTTACCGTTCCAGCCAAGTCTATCTCATGAGATATAAATCATTACCCAATGCATTGGAGGGAGATATAGGTCCCACCCATCTCATAATGAAATCATTCTTACTTGTGCCACAAAATAAACAAACATCATTCATAAAATCCCAATAAATAAAATGGGTTTCATAAACATCATCCCATCATCACATAATCCATATAAAATAAATGGATATCATTTCATAATAAGAAAAGTGAAACCATGTAAATCATAGAAACATTATACTTTAAAAATACACATATAAAATAATGTCATCTTAGATGAAAAATGGTTTTGATAAAACACTTGAAATGAATTCTTGAGGAAAATATCCTTTTTTTCTTAAAAATCATTTTCTTTTCGCAAAATGTCATTCAATTTAAAAGAATGGGATTTTGTTGAAAATAGTCAGGAAATCTTTTGGTGGAAGCTTTATGAAAATAAGGCTTTATAAAATAGTAAAAATCCGTTCGTGTCGTATAAGTTAAAAAAACATTCTTCTCGTACTTTTTCCGGAAAAGTCATAAAGTACCTCTTAAAAGAAAGATTCCATACATAACATGTAGTAAAAGTAAAAAATGGGTAAAAGGACATTGAACATACATGAAAACATTTTTAGGAGACATGGACATGGATGATATCAATAACCCCAGTAAATACTTACGAATAAGAAATCTCGGATAAAATGAGATTTGCAAAATTATCCCTTACCTTAGGTCTGATATGATTCATATGTATCCAAAACTCATGTATAATGATTTAAATAATTTCATTGACTTATTAAAGAATCATATTCATTGTTATGATATAATATATGGTTCACTTATAACTCTATATTACCCGTTCTTTTTTAAATTCCATGTTAAAGAGTGTTTTGGGTAAAATCGTTTCATTTGTTGTTCGTGTTTTGACTTGTAATTATTCATATGATTACATAGATCATGATTACATAATTCTTTAATATAAAATATGATTTATATATAATATATATTCATAATCTACATATATATAATAGATCGATAAATGGAATGAAATACACCGTTCATGGAGACGGTAGGCCTTACATACGCATGAACGTTGTTTTCTTTTCCTCATTGAATTGAATAGAATTAATTTGATGACATAAATATATATATACATAAATCCATTATCATTATTATTTCATATATTTCATTATTAATTATTATATATACTTTATAATCATTCATGAATGGTTAATCATTGAGAATGAATCTCATCGCTTCGTGGATATGGTATTCCGTACGTACGCACGAGCGATGATATCATTCCCATGATCGTGGAATTTTATTGGAGTGTATGTATACTATTATAGAATAAATATCACTTTACAATAATCATATATAGTTTTTATTTACACCATTATACCCATCCATGTAAGGTGGTGGTGGAAAATAGATTTCACCACAATGTGGAGACGATATTCCGTACGTACGCACGCGTGGTGATTTTGTTTTCCATAGGATGGATAGATGGTGAAATAGGGTTGTTTCATAAATATATTAACATATCAGTATATTAGTGATACTGATGTTATTACTTAATAATGAAACAACCTAAGAAGAAGAAGTGGAAGAAGAAATAATGTTGAAAGAATCGGTAATAGACATTACCTCTTTTTTGAAGCGCCTCTTTGTGACCTCCTCTTAGGGAACTAAAATTGGTCTTTGAAGAATACCATAACCTCTATAATGTTTCTATGGAAGCGGAGAAGAGAATTTGGAAGGGGTTGGCCGAAATGAAGGCTCAATGTGGTGTGACAAAGAGAGGGAGGAGGTGCCCTTTTATAAGGGAGGAGAGGGGCACCTTTGGAATAACAAAAAATATTATTTTATTATAAAGTCATATTCGGTTTTTAATAGCTCCAAATTGATATATTGAGAATATAAGGATGGTATGGGTCAAAAGACTCTCATCAAATAGAATTTATACAATTTTATGTCATTATATTAACCTTATCTTTTAGTTTTAACTCTTAGTTAATTAGATTGACATTTACCATGTCACTTTGTATTTTTATATTATATAGTTAATAAACATACCATATACATCCAAGAGACCCCCAAGTGGTACATTAATGATACAACTATCATGATATAAGTATCCTGGCCGAACATTAGATTTTTAGGAATATAATAACAATTATTAATATAATATTTGTTTTAAAAACTATTTTATGTCAATTTTGACACTATTCGGTAATGGATTTTTGTGAAAATCATAACAGAATGATTAGTTAGAAAAATGTTAATTAAATCAATACTAACATGTCATATTAAAATATAAATTTATTGGAATTCATAAAAAGTCTAATATTACATTTATTTGTGTATTTATAACATCAATTATGTCAATATTTCATTAACAAGATAATTACTGCATCATCATTGTGTCATTAATAAATTAAATTATTTTATGTCTAAAAATTACAAATAAAATACCATTATATAGGAAATCTTTCTATATTTCTAATTAATATTTATAGTCGAATTTATCTTATGTATAACCATATATTATAAATGATTTAGTTATTAAACTTTGATTTTAATTATTTTAACCCTTCTTTATATAAATGGCCTAATCTAATCCAAGTGGGCTCAAATGGTCATATTTTATTCCTAAGATAGTTTTTGGCCGAATTAAAGTTATACAATACAACTTGGACATGTTTTAGGGTAATAAAAATATCATATTTACCCATAATTACCCTATTTACTTTTAACCGTGGTAAAAAAAGTAAAAAGTTATTATTCACAAAAAAATTATTTTCATCTCATTGAACCAAATTTTAGTCCTTGATATTAACTGTGTCTCTCAGATTTTCGAAATTCCACTCATAGAAGCGGTAAAATTAAGTATTATGAAAAATTTAGTTTTTTAACTACCACTTAGTGATTTCACAATTCATCAAAATATGAAAGTTTCCAGAAAAATACCAAAAATTAGGCCTAAACTATATTTTATATTATGAATTCAAAAATGATGTCTATTTTACCAAATTCAAAAAATATCAGTTGCATTAATTAATTTAAAAATTAATTCCCGTCATCAAAACAAATAGTGTGTTCTTAAGAGATAATAACTATCAAAAGATTGACACTTGTTTATGTCTGGTTTAAATGTGAAATTATATCCAATGACCAACATTGTATTAAATTGTAAAAATATATTCTAAATATACTTTAAAACCACTAAAATTTATAATTTATCACTATTAATTATTTCGATTAAAAAAGTTGTTTTTAATTAAAATTTAGTAATTTTCACTATTAATCAGAATATGAAAGTTATCCGAAAAGTACCAAAATTTCACCCTAATCTAATTTAAATATTCCGAATCCAAAAAATGAAGTCCATTTTGAAAGATAAAATTTATAAAATTTCAAAAAGTGGGTATTACTATTCATAACAGCTAGTTCATAATAATATTATAATAATATCTAGTTTAGTGAAACTCGGTATTGCGTACTACACACGCTATCGAGGAAGGTCGTGATTTTGTGTAATGCAAGGCAAGTCAGGGATGCATGTTGTGAAAGCTTCTTTTGGTGTAGCGTACAACACATGACATTAATGAAATAAAAAATATATTTTTCATAAAATCTCGGGGTGTTACATTCTACCCCCCTTAAAATGAATTTCGCCCTCGATATTCGTCGGGGTTATAAATGGTTTACGACTCGAACGTTTCTTTAATATAAACCCACATCGTAAAGAGGAATACCAAAACTTGGCTTTAAAAACTAAAGTATGAAACGTAACGGTTACCCAAATTAACTCATCACTGGGTTTCCACGTAAGAGAACATAGGTGAAAATATGGATATGGAAGAAAAATCTAATCATCATGTTCTGATGGAGAGTGGTAGAGAACATGGCTATGAAAAATTCAACAATCACAAAGCCATAAATTTGTGACGATATAAGGTACCATCTGATTCATCGGATATAATATCACTAGGACAACATTTTTGGGTTTCATGATCATTTCCCTATAGTTGATGAAATTGGAATTAGAAGAAATAATTTTGTGATTTTGGTACAGTCTCACCATTGGTCATTTTTTGGACAATTTCCACTTCATCTCTTAATTAAATGAAGTTGAATTTGTCATTCGTGAAGTGTTAGCAGATCATGTGATATAATGATGGGTCCTTCCAGCAGTTTCAAACAAAAGGTTAGAAAAGTTATCGAAAAATACATAAGTACATCTATAGTGAGATTAATCATATATGGTTCCTAAAATGGACTTATACTTCATATATCATACTGATAAATATAATAAAACTAGTTTCAACTAAACAGAGACTTCCTGTAGACCAGTGGTATGTGATAAAGGCCATTCGCACTTCAGTTGTGGGTTCGATTCCCATAGCCTTGCCCGACGCGATGAGCTTTCGCATGTCCTGTAGGTTGTCCCTTTTCTAAAACTACATTACTAAAACATCCAATCAATAATATCAAAAAAACTCTTATACATAAATAATACTAACTTATGTCCAACATAATCCATTCCAATCTTTAGGATTATCCAAAATACTGTTGTCCAATCTCATATTACAGTGAAAACAATTACCAAAGAGTTCATATAACAAGCCTGTTAATACCATCGTTGATCCCCATATATCATGATATATATCGTTTTGGTCACATTACAAACATTCGAATGCCTTAATCATGTATTCTCTTGAAAAATAAATACCCATTGAATCTTAGTGAAAACATGAATGCTGTCAAAAGTTAACTCTTTCCACATACCAAAATCAAAAAATTCTATATACTCAAACCATGATATAACCTTCTCCTTATATCAGTCATGAGCTCATGAATACTATCAAACATTTAATCTTCTCTTTATCCCTTCATTATACACATATCAGCTACTTTCCAAAAATATCTGAATAACCTTTCATGGTTACTGGTACCATTAATCATACACTTTCAAAACATAAGGAAACACAACAGTGTACCAATCCTTAGATGTCTAGTTATTCCATAGTACCATGATATTACTTATACAACATTACACATGATAAATATGTAATCATTCCACTACCTTCTTAAACCCTTGAACAAGCTTCAACAATTCTTTTATCTCACATATCATTTGTAGTCTCTTCATCATCATCAACATAAATACTAACCATACGACTATACTGATTCTCTTCATGGGACGTTCCCTTAGAGAATTGGTTTTCATAATGCCCGTACATTCCACATTTAAAAGATTTAACCTTTGTTGATGTCATAGCAATACCATTATCCTCATCCATGGTGTTAACTGAACCTTTTCATTTTCACTTACTGCCTTTGTGTCCTTCTTTTCCACACCAAAGCATCTTCTAGTTCCTTTGAAACATTCCCCTTGATGCCTCTTCCCACATGATTTACATAGGGGAAATTGAACTTTCTTTCCTATATGATCATCATGAAACTCTATATTTCTCTTATTAGTCGAGTCAGGAAACGTACCAAATTTGAGTTTATTGCTCATATTTTGAGATTGCTGATTTGGCATAATATTGATTTTTGGACTTCCATATCCCATTTCATTTGGTTTCTCATGAATAAGTTCATTACATTGTCCATAATATCCTCCATTATCGTGAATCATCTTGTTTCCAGCCATTTTCTATAACTCAAAAAGAATAGTGTGAGAGGAAAAAATAATGCTAGGAAAAACAACATAGTAAAGGGGGAGCACCCTCAATATCTAACATCTTAGGTTAAATTCTACGATTGTTACCGTAGTTCTAGGACTATATCCTATATGTATACTTATCCTTAGGGACATCCCTAGACATACAATATAAGTATCTCTATAGGGATCTCACTAACTTTTTTGCATCCTAGTTTTCAAAGGTTGACTAAACCATTCCTCTGATACCAACTGTAGAGACCCGAAGCATGACGTACATGGACATTACATTACTTTTGCAGAATACATAACACATAACAAAAACAGACACACAAGTACTGTAATAGTGTAGTGTCTTTGGATACATGGAACGTAATCTTCTAATCGCGGTGAAAGATCTTCAAAATCCCCCATAAAGATCTTCCACTTTTTGATTCCTTACCTAAAACCTTTCATTTAATCATGGGGGAAAATAAAACATAAAAAGGGTGAGCTCAAATGCTCAGTAAGGGTAAGCATGGATAAAATAAAACAAACCATATACATTTAAAATTAAAAACATGAACATAATGTTTAAACATCAAAATCTTGAGCAACGACTTAAAACATGGAAGAACCTAAGGCATAGATCATAATGGAACATAAATAATGATAACATAACATGGGAATAAAACATGTAATTGTGGCATCCATTAAGAAAATGTTATGATTTCCACAGTAGCCAAGGCATTGCTTCCAAGTCCATCTTAACGGAAAAAGTCCCTTTTCTGAATCGAGTTCACTCCTCGTTGCAGTCCTGTAATAATGAACCGGATTAACTTACCGTTCCAGCCAAGTCTATCTCATGAGATATAAATCATTACCCAATGCATTGGAGGGAGATATAGGTCCCACCCATCTCATAATGAAATCATTCTTACTTGTGCCACAAAATAAACAAACATCATTCATAAAATCCCAATAAATAAAATGGGTTTCATAAACATCATCCCATCATCACATAATCCATATAAAATAAATGGATATCATTTCATAATAAGAAAAGTGAAACCATGTAAATCATAGAAACATTATACTTTAAAAATACACATATAAAATAATGTCATCTTAGATGAAAAATGGTTTTGATAAAACACTTGAAATGAATTCTTGAGGAAAATATCCTTTTTTTCTTAAAAATCATTTTCTTTTCGCAAAATGTCATTCAATTTAAAAGAATGGGATTTTGTTGAAAATAGTCAGGAAATCTTTTGGTGGAAGCTTTATGAAAATAAGGCTTTATAAAATAGTAAAAATCCGTTCGTGTCGTATAAGTTAAAAAAACATTCTTCTCGTACTTTTTCCGGAAAAGTCATAAAGTACCTCTTAAAAGAAAGATTCCATACATAACATGTAGTAAAAGTAAAAAATGGGTAAAAGGACATTGAACATACATGAAAACATTTTTAGGAGACATGGACATGGATGATATCAATAACCCCAGTAAATACTTACGAATAAGAAATCTCGGATAAAATGAGATTTGCAAAATTATCCCTTACCTTAGGTCTGATATGATTCATATGTATCCAAAACTCATGTATAATGATTTAAATAATTTCATTGACTTATTAAAGAATCATATTCATTGTTATGATATAATATATGGTTCACTTATAACTCTATATTACCCGTTCTTTTTTAAATTCCATGTTAAAGAGTGTTTTGGGTAAAATCGTTTCATTTGTTGTTCGTGTTTTGACTTGTAATTATTCATATGATTACATAGATCATGATTACATAATTATTTAATATAAAATATGATTTATATATAATATATATTCATAATCTACATATATATAATAGATCGATAAATGGAATGAAATACACCGTTCATGGAGACGGTAGGCCTTACATACGCATGAACGTTGTTTTCTTTTCCTCATTGAATTGAATAGAATTAATTTGATGACATAAATATATATATACATAAATCCATTATCATTATTATTTCATATATTTCATTATTAATTATTATATATACTTTATAATCATTCATGAATGGTTAATCATTGAGAATGAATCTCATCGCTTCGTGGATATGGTATTCCGTACGTACGCACGAGCGATGATATCATTCCCATGATCGTGGAATTTTATTGGAGTGTATGTATACTATTATAGAATAAATATCACTTTACAATAATCATATATAGTTTTTATTTACACCATTATACCCATCCAAGTAAGGTGGTGGTGGAAAATAGATTTCACCACAATGTGGAGACGATATTCCGTACGTACGCACGCGTGGTGATTTTGTTTTCCATAGGATGGATAGATGGTGAAATAGGGTTGTTTCATAAATATATTAACATATCAGTATATTAGTGATACTGATGTTATTACTTAATAATGAAACAACCTAAGAATAATAAGTGGAAGAAGAAATAATGTTGAAAGAATCGGTAACAGACATTACCTCTTTTTTGAAGCGCCTCTTTGTGACCTCCTCTTAGGGAACTAAAATTGGTCTTTGAAGAATACCATAACCTCTATAATGTTTCTATGGAAGCGGAGAAGAGAATTTGGAAGGGGTTGGCCGAGCATGAAGGCTCAATGTGGTGTGACAAAGAGAGGGAGGAGGTGCCCTTTTATAAGGGAGGAGAGGGGCACCTTTGGAATAACAAAAAATATTATTTTATTATAAAGTCATATTCGGTTTTTAATAGCTCCAAATTGATATATTGAGAATATAAGGATGGTATGGGTCAAAAGACTCTCATCAAATAGAATTTATACAATTTTATGTCATTATATTAACCTTATCTTTTAGTTTTAACTCTTAGTTAATTAGATTGACATTTACCATGTCACTTTGTATTTTTATATTATATAGTTAATAAACATACCATATACATCCAAGAGACCCCCAAGTGGTACATTAATGATACAACTATCATGATATAAGTATCCTGGCCGAACATTAGATTTTTAGGAATATAATAACAATTATTAATATAATATTTGTTTTAAAAACTATTTTATGTCAATTTTGACACTATTCGGTAATGGATTTTTGTGAAAATCATAACAGAATGATTAGTTAGAAAAATGTTAATTAAATCAATACTAACATGTCATATTAAAATATAAATTTATTGGAATTCATAAAAAGTCTAATATTACATTTATTTGTGTATTTATAACATCAATTATGTCAATATTTCATTAACAAGATAATTACTGCATCATCATTGTGTCATTAATAAATTAAATTATTTTATGTCTAAAAATTACAAATAAAATACCATTATATAGGAAATCTTTCTATATTTCTAATTAATATTTATAGTCGAATTTATCTTATGTATAACCATATATTATAAATGATTTAGTTATTAAACTTTGATTTTAATTATTTTAACCCTTCTTTATATAAATGGCCTAATCTAATCCAAGTGGGCTCAAATGGTCATATTTTATTCCTAAGATAGTTTTTGGCCGAATTAAAGTTATACAATACAACTTGGACATGTTTTAGGGTAATAAAAATATCATATTTACCCATAATTACCCTATTTACTTTTAACCGTGGTAAAAAAAGTAAAAAGTTATTATTCACAAAAAAATTATTTTCATCTCATTGAACCAAATTTTAGTCCTTGATATTAACTGTGTCTCTCAGATTTTCGAAATTCCACTCATAGAAGCGGTAAAATTAAGTATTATGAAAAATTTAGTTTTTTAACTACCACTTAGTGATTTCACAATTCATCAAAATATGAAAGTTTCCAAAAAAATACCAAAAATTAGGCCTAAGCTATATTTTATATTATGAATTCAAAAATGATGTCTATTTTACCAAATTCAAAAAATATCAGTTGCATTAATTAATTTAAAAATTAATTCCCGTCATCAAAACAAATAGTGTGTTCTTAAGAGATAATAACTATCAAAAGATTGACACTTGTTTATGTCTGGTTTAAATGTGAAATTATATCCAATGACCAACATTGTATTAAATTGTAAAAATATATTCTAAATATACTTTAAAACCACTAAAATTTATAATTTATCACTATTAATTATTTCGATTAAAAAAGTTGTTTTTAATTAAAATTTAGTAATTTTCACTATTAATCAGAATATGAAAGTTATCCGAAAAGTACCAAAATTTCACCCTAATCTAATTTAAATATTCCGAATCCAAAAAATGAAGTCCATTTTGAAAGATAAAATTTATAAAATTTCAAAAAGTGGGTATTACTATTCATAACAGCTAGTTCATAATAATATTATAATAATATCTAGTTTAGTGAAACTCGGTATTGCGTACTACACACGCTATCGAGGAAGGTCGTGATTTTGTGTAATGCAAGGCAAGTCAGGGATGCATGTTGTGAAAGCTTCTTTTGGTGTAGCGTACAACACATGACATTAATGAAATAAAAAATATATTTTTCATAAAATCTCGGGGTGTTACATTCTACCCCCCTTAAAATGAATTTCGCCCTCGATATTCGTCGGGGTTATAAATGGTTTACGACTCGAACATTTCTTTAATATAAACCCACATCGTAAAGAGGAATACCAAAACTTGGCTTTAAAAACTAAAGTATGAAACGTAACGGTTACCCAAATTAACTCATCACTGGGTTTCCACGTAAGAGAACATAGGTGAAAATATGGATATGGAAGAAAAATCTAATCATCATGTTCTGATGGAGAGTGGTAGAGAACATGGCTATGAAAAATTCAACAATCACAAAGCCATAAATTTGTGACGATATAAGGTACCATCTGATTCATCGGATATAATATCACTAGGACAACATTTTTGGGTTTCATGATCATTTCCCTATAGTTGATGAAATTGGAATTAGAAGAAATAATTTTGTGATTTTGGTACAGTCTCACCATTGGTCATTCTTTGGACAATTTCCACTTCATCTCTTAATTAAATGAAGTTGAATTTGTCATTCGTGAAGTGTTAGCAGATCATGTGATATAATGATGGGTCCTTCCAGTAGTTTCAAACAAAAGGTTAGAAAAGTTATCAAAAAATACATAAGTACATCTATAGTGAGATTAATCATATATGGTTCCTAAAATGGACTTATACTTCATATATCATACTGATAAATATAATAAAACTAGTTTCTACTAAACAGAGACTTCCTGTAGACCAGTGGTAGGTGATAAAGGCCATTCGCACTTCAGTTGTGGGTTCGATTCCCATAGCCTTGCCCGACGCGATGAGCTTTCGCATGTCCTGTAGGTTGTCCCTTTTCTAAAACTACATTACTAAAACATCCAATCAATAATATCAAAAAAACTCTTATACATAAATAATACTAACTTATGTCCAACATAATCCATTCCAATCTTTAGGATTATCCAAAATACTGTTGTCCAATCTCATATTACAGTGAAAACAATTACCAAAGAGTTCATATAACAAGCCTGTTAATACCATCGTTGATCCCCATATATCATGATATATATCGTTTTGGTCACATTACAAACATTCGAATGCCTTAATCATGTATTCTCTTGAAAAATAAATACCCATTGAATCTTAGTGAAAACATGAATGCTGTCAAAAGTTAACTCTTTCCACATACCAAAATCAAAAAATTCTATATACTCAAACCATGATATAACCTTCTCCTTATATCAGTCATGAGCTCATGAATACTATCAAACATTTAATCTTCTCTTTATCCCTTCATTATACACATATCAGCTACTTTCCAAAAATATCTGAATAACCTTTCATGGTTACTGGTACCATTAATCATACACTTTCAAAACATAAGGAAACACAACAGTGTACCAATCCTTAGATGTCTAGTTATTCCATAGTACCATGATATTACTTATACAACATTACACATGATAAATATGTAATCATTCCACTACCTTCTTAAACCCTTGAACAAGCTTCAACAATTCTTTTATCTCACATATCATTTGTAGTCTCTTCATCATCATCAACATAAATACTAACCATACGACTATACTGATTCTCTTCATGGGACGTTCCCTTAGAGAATTGGTTTTCATAATGCCCGTACATTCCACATTTAAAATATTTAACCTTTGTTGATGTCATAGCAATACCATTATCCTCATCCATGGTGTTAACTGAACCTTTTCATTTTCACTTACTGCCTTTGTGTCCTTCTTTTCCACACCAAAGCATCTTCTAGTTCCTTTGAAACATTCCCCTTGATGCCTCTTCCCACATGATTTACATAGGGGAAATTGAACTTTCTTTCCTATATGATCATCATGAAACTCTATATTTCTCTTATTAGTCGAGTCAGGAAACGTACCAAATTTGAGTTTATTGCTCATATTTTGAGATTGCTGATTTGGCATAATAATGATTTTTGGACTTCCATATCCCATTTCATTTGGTTTCTCATGAATAAGTTCATTACATTGTCCATAATATCCTCCATTATCGTGAATCATCTTGTTTCCAGCCATTTTCTATAACTCAAAAAGAATAGTGTGAGAGGAAAAAATAATGCTAGGAAAAACAACATAGTAAAGGGGGAGCACCCTCAATATCTAACATCTTAGGTTAAATTCTACGATTGTTACCGTAGTTCTAGGACTATATCCTATATGTATACTTATCCTTAGGGACATCCCTAGACATACAATATAAGTATCTCTATAGGGATCTCACTAACTTTTTTGCATCCTAGTTTTCAAAGGTTGACTAAACCATTCCTCTGATACCAACTGTAGAGACCCGAAGCATGACGTACATGGACATTACATTACTTTTGCAGAATACATAACACATAACAAAAACAGACACACAAGTACTGTAATAGTGTAGTGTCTTTGGATACATGGAACGTAATCTTCTAATCGCGGTGAAAGATCTTCAAAATCCCCCATAAAGATCTTCCACTTTTTGATTCCTTACCTAAAACCTTTCATTTAATCATGGGGGAAAATAAAACATAAAAAGGGTGAGCTCAAATGCTCAGTAAGGGTAAGCATGGATAAAATAAAACAAACCATATACATTTAAAATTAAAAACATGAACATAATGTTTAAACATCAAAATCTTGAGCAACGACTTAAAACATGGAAGAACCTAAGGCATAGATCATAATGGAACATAAATAATGATAACATAACATGGGAATAAAACATGTAATTGTGGCATCCATTAAGAAAATGTTATGATTTCCACAGTAGCCAAGGCATTGCTTCCAAGTCCATCTTAACGGAAAAAGTCCCTTTTCTGAATCGAGTTCACTCCTCGTTGCAGTCCTGTAATAATGAACCGGATTAACTTACCGTTCCAGCCAAGTCTATCTCATGAGATATAAATCATTACCCAATGCATTGGAGGGAGATATAGGTCCCACCCATCTCATAATGAAATCATTCTTACTTGTTCCACAAAATAAACAAGCATCATTCATAAAATCCCAATAAATAAAATGGGTTTCATAAACATCATCCCATCATCACATAATCCATATAAAATAAATGGATATCATTTCATAATAAGAAAAGTGAAACCATGTAAATCATAGAAACATTATACTTTAAAAATACACATATAAAATAATGTCATCTTAGATGAAAAATGGTTTGATAAAACACTTGAAATGAATTCTTGAGGAAAATATCATTTTTTTTATTCAAAATCATTTTCATTTCACAAAATTCCCTGACAATTTAAAAGAATTGGATTTTTTTGAAAATAGTCATGAAATGTTTTGGATGATGCTTTATGAAAATGAGGGTTTATAAAACCATAAAAATACATTCGTGTCGTATAAGTTAAAAAAACATTCTTCTAGTACTTTTGCCGGAAAAGTCAAAAATTACCTCGTAAAAGAAAGATTCTATAAATACCATGTAGTAAAAGTAAAAAATGGGTAAAAAGGACATTAAACATACATGAAACCATTTTTAGGAAACCTGGACATGGATGATATCAATAACCCCAGTAAATACTTACAAATAAGAAATCTCGGATAAAAATGAGATTTGCAAAATTATCCCTTACCTTAGGTCTAATATGCCTCGTAAGTATCTGAACCTCTTGTATAATGATTTAAATAATTTCATTGACTTATTAAGGAATCATATTAATTGTTATGGTATCATATATGGTTCACTTATGACTTTATATTACCCGTTCTTTTGTAAATTCCATGTTAAAGAGTGTTTTGGGTAAAATCGTTTCATTTGTCGTCCGTGTTTTCACTTGTAATTATTCATATGATTACTTATATCATGATTACATAATTAAAAAAATATAAAACATGATTTATATATAATATATATTCATAATATACATATATATAATAGATTGATAAATGGAAAGAAATACATCGTTCATGGAGACGGTAGACCGTACGTACGCATGAACGTTGTTTTCTTTTCCTCATTGAATTGAATGGAATTAATTGGATGACATAAATATATATATACGTAAATACAGTATCATTATTATGTCATATATTTCATTATTACTTATTATATATACTTTATTATTATTCGTTAATGGTTAATCAATGAGAATGAATCTCATCGCGTCGTGGAGATGGTATTCCGTATGTACGCACGAGCGATGATATCGTTTCCATGATCGTGGAATTTTATTGGAGTATATGTATACTATTACAGAATCAATATCACTTTACAATAATAATATATAGTTATTATTTACACCATTATACCCATCCAAGTAAGGTGGTGGTGGAAAATAGATTACACCACGGCGTGGAGACGGTATTCCGTAGGTACGCAAGCGTGGTGATTTTGTTTTCCATAGGATGGATATATGGTGAAATAGGGTTGTTTCATACATATAATAATATATCAGTATATGAGTTATACTGATGTTATTACTTCATAATGAAACAACCTAAGAAGAAGAAGTGGAAGAATAAATAAAGTTGAAATAATCGGTAATAGACATTACCTCTTCTTTCAAGCGCCTCCTTGAGACCTCCACATAGGGAACTAAAATTGGTCATTGAATAAGACCAGAACCTCTAGGATGTTTCTATAAAAGTGGAGAACATAATTTTTCAGGGTTTTGCCGAGCTTTAAGGCTCAATGTGGTGTGAGGAAGAGAGGGAGGAGGTGCCCTTTTATAAGGGAGGAGAGGGGCACCTTTGGAATAACTAAAAATATTATTTTATTATAAAGTCATATTGGGTTTTTAATAGCTCCAAATTGATATATTTAGAATCTAAGGTTGGGATGGCTCTAAAGCCTCTCATTCAATAGAATTTAAACAAGTTTAGGTCATTATAGTAAACTTATCTTTTTGTTTTTACTCTTAGTTAATTAGATTGACATTTACCATGTCACTTTGTATTTTTATATTATATAGTTATTAAACTTACCATATACATCCAATCGACCCCAAGTGGTCAATTAGTGATACACCTATCCTGATATAAGTATCATGGCCGAACATTAGATTTTTAGGAATATAATAACAATAAATAATATAATATTTGTTTTAAAAACTATTTTATGTCAATTTTGACACTATTAGGTAATTGATTTTTGTGAAACTCATACCAGAATGATTAGTTCGAAAAAAGTTAATTAAATCAATAATAACATGTCATATTAACATATAAAATTATTGGAATTCATAAAAACTCTCAAATTACATTTATTTGGGTATTTATAACATCAATTATTTCAATATTTCATTAATAAGATAATTACTGCATCATCATTGTGTCATAAATAAATTAAATTAGTTTAAGTCTAAAAATTAAAAATAAAATACCATAATGTAGGAAATATTTTTAGCTTTATATTGAATATTTATAGTTGAATTTATCTTATGTATAACCCTATATTAAAAATGATTTAGTTATTAAACATTGATTTTAACTATTTTTACCCTTCTTTAAATAAATGTCCTAATCTAATCCAAGTGGGCCTAAATTGTCATATTTTATTCCTAAGGTTGTTTTTAGCCGAATTACACTTATCCAATAGAATTAGGAAATGTGTTTGGGTAATAATAATATCATATTTACCCTTAATTACACTATTTACTTTTAACCATGGTAAAAAAAAGTTAAAAGTTACTATTCACCAAAAATTACTTTCATCTCATTGAACCAAATTTTAGTCCTTGATATTAACCGTGTCTCTCGGATTTTCGATATTCCACTCATAGAAGTGGTAAAATTATGTTTTATGAAAAGTTCTGTTTTTTAACTACCACTTAGTGGTTTAACTATTCATCAAAAAATGATAGTTTCCAGAAAAATCCCAAAAATTATGCCTAATCTATATTTGATATTATGAATTAAAAAATGATTTATATTTTACCAAATTCAAAACATATCAGTTTCATTAATTAATTTAAAAATTAATTCCCGTCTTCAAAACTAATAGCGTGTTCTTAAGAGATAATAACTATCAAAAGATTGACACTTGTTTATATATGGATTAAATGTGAAATTACATCCAATGACCAACATTGTATTAAATTGTAGAATTATATTCTATATATACTTTAAAACCAGTAAAATTAATAATTTATTACTATTAATTATTTTGATTAAAAAATTTGTTTTTAATTAAAATTTAGTAATTTTCACTATTCATCCGAATATGAAAGTTATCCGACAAGTACCAAAATTTCACCCTAAGCTAATTTCGATATTCCGAATCCAAAAATGAAGTCCATTTTGAAAGATAAAATTTATAAAATTTTATGAAGTGGGTATTACTATTCATAATGGTTAGTTCATAATAATATTATAATAATATCTCGTTTAGTGAAACTCGGTATTGCGTACTACACACGCTATCGAGGAAGGTCGTGATTGCGTGTAATGTAAGGCAAGTTAGGGATTCATGTTGTGCATGATCCTTTTGGTGTAGCGTACATCAGAAGACATTAATGAAACTAGAAATAATATTTTTCATAAAATCTCGGGGTGTTACAATCTTCACTGACCTCAGTTGTTCGTGACACAGCCGGATACACAGCTCACACTACACGGTGTATTCAATATGGAAATGATGTGTACTAATTAGGTTTCAACTGCATGTGTTCCTAGTGACACGGATGTATACCAACATGGCACTACATGGTGTGTTCCATACATACATGGAATGAACTTGAAAAGATAACACCGACCTATGTTGTTAGTTACATTTCCAGATTCAAAGATTACACTACATGGCATGTTTATAACTGACACAGTGTGTATCACCCTTGTTTTTTCTATCTGTGTTGTATGTCACACAGTTGGAAACTGTTTCAACCCTACACGGCGTGTACAACAGGTACACATTGTGTTGCCACAAGAAGTTCTCTATCCCGTGTCTCTTCAAACACGGCATATGACACCGTTAGAGACTATAAGGCGTTTATATATGGTACAAGGTGTGTACCTAAGAAAAATAGTTTCTTCTCTAACAGATTAAGACAAGGCGTGTAATCTAAAATACATAGCATTTATTCTGGGGTTTTCCCTATAGTAAGCCTCAGAAACTGCTCCGAAGCCTAGAAGAACACGTAAACGAACAACAAAGTGCCAAATTCTATTCCTTGAGGGCCCGTACTACCCATGAATACATTCTTGGAATCTTTTAAATGTTATAATAGGATAAATTGGGAAATGATCTACCAAATTCTGGTTCATGAGGTTCTCTATCACCTCAAGAACCAATGTTTGGTCTCCATTGAAACAAAAACTTACACAAAAAATACCCCATCAAACAGAGGGTATTTTAATCATGGAAACTATCAAAACAGAATGCATATCTAGAACAATACCTATCACAATGACATTAAATTTCTAATACACCATATATGGAATGTCAATAATGTATGACATGTGATTTCTAGTAGGTGACTATATGGATCATGATATGGCATACCCTCATCTCATTGGGATTAAATAGAAATAGAACCTCGATAACATCAATAATAATAGAACAAAACATGTGAATCACTCAAGGTGATATCAAATAAACAGTAATAATGGAAGAACCTGAAAAATTGCAACACGTGGTAAATTGAATTTTCCTTGTACATGGGTTATCTACTCTAGGGCAAAAATTATTACAATGTACCTATTCCGCCCTATCCCTTATAATAAGCTCTAAATAGAATGTTAAAGAAATGAAACTCCTATGATACCAATTTGTAACATCCCGGTTCCTGATGCCACCTAGAGGTGCCCCATACTCGGTTGGTCACATAGCCTCAACTGAATTTCCCCTAATGCTAGAGGCTACCGAATAGTAGTGAGGGCCTTGGGTGTGATATTGGGGAAACTATTCACTCATAGGTAGAGTAACACAATGGAATAGAAAAACAGATAACAATAGAGAATGTAGTAATAATCCATACAAACATAAACAACGGAATTTTGAAGAAATAAATAGGATGAATGTACATATATAAAAATGATTCATGGTACATATGTCTAGAAAAATAGCCAAACTAATCGTAATGATGGAATACATAACAGTACTAAGACAAAGTACAAAAGAAAATAGATAAACAACTCCTCACCATCGCAAGCCTCATCTTGCTCCCATGGTCTCCACCTCCACAACATGTCAAGTACCTGATGTAGAAGAGTGCTTTCCCTTATCTATACCTGCATAAATATAATTTTTTTGGGCCCAAATTCATAACCCAAACAAGGTGTGAGACTAAATCCTAGAAAACAATCACCACAAGATCTATGCCAAATAGTATGTGAATATATGGCAGGTAACAAACAAAAGAAAGTAGTAAACAAGGATGTACTCAGTAGTAACCAATCCTGCAGTTTTAATGCAAACAGTTCCATATATCAACAACAACAAAACAAGAAGGTAACCCTCTGGGTAGTTCTCTCAGCCTAATCTCTCTATTTCAATAAGAATAAGTATACTACAAAGACCCTATGAGAAATCACTCTCATTCAATTCTGCTTATAGTCCAAAGTATTTATAGACTCTCTGAGAAAGCTCACACGGTCAATTCCCCTTTTAGTCAAATGTGATAAAGACTATCTAAGGAAACTCACCTGGTCAATTCCCTATATAGTAAAAAGTGATAAGGAGTCTCTAAAGAATCTAACTCGGTCAATTCCCCATATAGTCAAAGAGATCAAGACTCTCTGAGGAATCCAACTCGGTCAATTAACCATATAGTCAATGTGATAAAGACTCTATGGGGAAGCTCTAACTTCCAATTCCCCTTATATTCTATTACCCTAGGTTCTCACGGACCTATGTAATTCAAACGATCATAGCAATGCAATACAGCCAAAGTAATCTTTAAAAAAAACTAGGATAAATAGTCTACAACATATCAATCATGTCATATAAAATAAACAATCCATCCTGCAATACTAGACATGTCAAACACCAAGGAAGCCTAATGGCTAAACATGACCAAACGCCCATAAACAAAACATGCATCGACAAACACTTCCAAAGCATTGAAACCAAACCTATTCACAACCAATGAGCTTCTATTTACACATACCAGTATAAAAGATAATTAACAGTGTTAAAACGGTAAACATGAAATACCTCGTTCATGGGAATTGTGAAAAAATGATATAATACTCAAAGACATTCAACCAAAAGGCACAAACCACGTTCCTCGGCATTGCGATCTCGATATACATGAGTCTCAAGGCTTTAATCACCTTAGAATGTTGAAGATCTACAAAAAAGTCAAAAACATTCAACAGATGATAACAAGAGAAAGAGAAGGAATTGGGAAACGAAACTCAAGAAGAAGAGAGAGCTTACCGAGGTGATCCCAACATGATCGAAGGTGATCAAATCGTAGATCAGCTGCTTTTTCGGGGGCTCCGAGGAAGATCCCGGATGTATAGGAGTTCTCGACCGAACAAGACCTAGAAAAAGATTGTTCTGGAGACTAGACGTGACACCAGTTTGATTAATAAAAAAATTAAATACATGGCATGTAATTTTTGAGTACACGGCATTTACTTGCCTTTTCTGTACTCCAAATTAGGTGGCCTCCATGTCAACCACACATGGTCGTGTGTGTGGCCAGCACACGTCCAGCACACGGCCTCCTACGGCGACTGAGTACATGGTAGGTACTCAAAATGTACAATGCAAGTACTTTGAAAATTTCCAGAAATTCCCCTTGTCCTAAAAAACAACCAGAAAAGGAAAACATACATAAAAAAGATGATTTGGTTTCTTACAACTATGTGATGAAATTTTTACTGTCCAAATATATCCAAATTTATTTACTGATATATATAAATATAATATTGTATCAAAAATCAGCCTAATGTCCTCTATCATCTTAATAATTAATATGAACTCCATATAAAAATTAAATAAATATATATATGTGTGTGTTTTAAAAACTAATAATGATGGGTACATTGATGAAATATTTGTGGTGAAACAAAATTTAAAAAAAATAATAAAGAATCCATACATTGATGATATCCCTAATGATGTTCTCAGTCATTCCCTATATCATGTGGTTGTGTTTTCTATACCACATCATCACTTTGTTAGGTCTATATAAAAGAATCAATATATAATTAACCTAATGATGTTTTATGAATTAATAAATAAAATATATGAAATTATATATAATGGATATATATAATCATGTGACTCACCATGTAGTGAACCCATTATTTTTATTTTAAATAATGATGGATAAATTCGTCTTTGAAATGATTATCTTGAATATAACAAGGTTACAAACAAGACAAAATATCCAAATTTCTATATTGGGGAAACTTATATTCAACTAATATGATATAAAATCACCCCATTGATATATAATGGATATAGATATCATAATATAATTATTCTTAGAGAAGATTGACCCAAAAAAGATATTCCAATATGATTTGGACAATATAAATTCATGGTTATGATATTCAGATTAAAAAATTCGCTATTTTTCAATTGGGACCTCACAAAAGGATTCCTTATATAATTACATGATTAAATTCTGATAGTATTAATATATGTTTTTTTATATAGTCCTTGTGTAAGGATTAGAATGGTATTAAAATATGAATTATGATAAATACCTTGATTAATTGAAATCCAAGTTCACATATTACAATGTATGAATTATGGATATAGAAAGTATCCTTCCTAGGAAAAATAATTATATGTTAAGGTAAATATTTTAATGAATAGACGGAATAGGTAATTAAGAAATATATTAAAAAAAGCTTTATTAGGGCATTCATCAATGATAAAATATTTACTGAATTCATTCAACAGATTTTTAGATATTTATCTAGACCATCAGATACACTAATCAAGGTCATAAGGAATGGGTTAATGTTCCATTGGTTTGATGATGGGAAGAATATTTGAAGGGTCTTAATAGAAGTCTTATCAATCCAATTGTACTAAAATTAATGGATATTAGAGAAATGATTATGTAATATCGAGGAAAATCATATAATTTTTTGGGAAGTTTACCCATGTAAAATGAAATAGTGCTAGATAATACATCATGTTAATTAATAATCCATGACAAAAATTACCCATGATAGGATTTAAAGATGATAGAGATAGTAGGACACCACCAATCTTAAAATATTCAATTAAATCATGAAATATATTTCAACCAACCATTGAAGAAATACTATCCAAAAATTCAAACCCATCAAATAGATCATGTATTCCACCAATCATACAAATTGTGGGTTATATAATAATAGATCAATAGGAGGTTCAACTATGTGGTTGTAGTTTTCTTCAGTATATACAAATTTTAACTATTAATTTTCCACATAAATTATGACATAACTCATCCATAATAATGATACCAATATATCATATATAATATAATGTTATTATACAAATTCCATAACATATATACATCTCCACAACTATCAGATGAAAAATCAAACCATCGAATATGGATATGGTGGACATCAACATCACGATGGATGTTATTAATTTTTCATCAACATCTCTCAGTGATTAATATTATGACGGATTGAATACTTCTATATGGTATTTATGATATCATTTTACTTATTTAATTATTATATCATATATAACAACATGAATTCCATTTTATGGGAACATGAAAATGTTGATCATGTGTGTGGAGGACTACCACCGAATGAAGTGATGTGATTCATTAAACAATTACATTGGGGATTATAAATATGGATTTAATATAAACATGTGATATATAGGACATATAAATGGTTTTTACTATACAATATAATTTACCTTTTAATTTAAATATGTCAAGAATATGGGAACAACGTTCATGCGTACATATGGTGTACCATTTCTAAAAATAGTGTTTTTTATTTTATGTAAAAATGTTTTATTGATTACAATTAATAAATATACAATTATTATATATGATATTTAATTCATTGTTAAAATTCAATAGATTATGGAACTGAGATTGATGTATGAGGACTGAAAATCAAAATTGAAAACATACAAGAAAAAGAAAGTAATTATTTCTTGAAATGTGATTGTGTCATGAAATTGTTAATAAAAGAATAATAAATGTTTATAAAAAAATAATATATGGTTAAATATTATATTAATATTATAAATATAATTATTATACATCATGTTTTATTGTATAATATTTCAATTCAAAAAATGAGTTAAGGAAATTCTATCCCATATTTTCATCTTCTAGCCACATGCAATATTCGCCAACTATTATATTTATGTGGTTTATAAACATCCTAGGAGTGTATTACACTAAAAATCATAGAATATTAATATGGATATAAATATCCTTTTTGGTTTATCTCTTTCTTTTGTGTTATTGTAAAAAGTTTAAAAATGAAATAGGAGATTATATTTTAATATTTAATTTAATGAGACATATGTTATATTATAAAGATATCATATATTTTTTGTTTGTATATAGAGCCCCATTATGTTCTAATAACATTAATCATTTGAATCTCAAGATATTATTAGTTTCATATATTATTACTATTTCATTTGGGATTACAAAATAATAGTTTCTAGTTTATTAAGGGTTGACTTATACAATATCATCATTTATTGTGATTGTTTGTATATATTATTTTTATAATGAAGTATTAAGAAAAATTCCACTCTATAATTATGAATATTCTTCTCATACTATAATTTATTGGAAATACAATATTTTTATTCATTCTCATATATTTACGTATTTACGAGATGAAAAGTATGTTTTTCATAAGAAAAATTATTTCAATTTTGGTACGAAAACTAACTTTTCATCCATAAAACTATTTTGAAAACATTTCGTCACATTCTTCAAAAGCTTTATTGATGAAAAGATTACCCATGTTATAGTTTGGACAAAATACTTTCAAATGAAACATCATGTATTTTTATAATAAATCTTATTTTGAATCGTCCAAAAAATTGAATGGAATAATTGTAAAAATATTTACCATATGAATTTAATTTTATGTTTTCATGAATAATAGATTCATTGAAAATTAATTAATTTATTTAAAATTATATTACTATCGAATTTTTTTTCAATTTTTTTTATTTTTTAATTTTTTTTTTGTTAAACATGACAGCATATTACTGCCATGAAATGTATTAATTCATTTTTTAAATAATCCTTATTTTTTTCAATGAATATATTCAATTGAAATTAATTAAATATTATTTTATTAATGTGCACCTTTAAAAAGTTATTATATTTGAAATTCTATTTTCCTCAATAAATTATATAATTTTATTTTTGTAGTCATTTATATTTATTATGACATGCATTAAGATTACATACAACTGAATATGGATATGATATGGATAAAATAAAAAATTATTCTATTAGTGGATTATGATTAATATGAAATGGTGTTTATGAAAAACTTTTTTCTTCATGTTTTTTATATAATTAAATGATAAACTGTTTATGAAAAATGCACTTTTACATAGGTTATCATATGATTAAATTCTTATAAAACATATATAATTTCATGGGATATGATATTATGATACTTTGATGTTGTTGTGGGGATATATTTTCATTATTTTCATTATGTAATGGGTGCGAACTATATCACACCACAATTCAATTGGTAATGTTTTATTTTCATCAGATATAAATGATCTGATTGGATAGTGAACCCATTTTTGTATTGGACCTTGTCTGTTATGATGGTCTTGTGTGTGATCCTTGACTACTATGATAGTTTCAGGAGTAAAAAAATATCACTATGATAACATTTTTATTTTGAAAATATAATATGAAAATAATTTTTTAATATTATGTTTATGAAACAATTCCACATCATATGACAATGTTAATTCTCAGTGCCCATGTTGTTTTATTTCATTAGGATCCTTGTCTTGTGAACTTTTAATCATTATTCCACAACCCATGATTATAATATTTCATAGGAAGGGCATATTTGTCATTTATTATAATCAATTCCTTATAACCTTTGGTTTATTATATGTATTCTATCTCTTTCTCTTACACATACTCATTATATAAGTTCAACCATTATTATGTTTCATATCACATAGTAATAAAGTATATATATATAGTATGATTAAAAATATTAATAAGTGGTAATATAATAATTGGAGGTGTTGAATATATTTAATGAAATAAGAATATTTCATGTCCATCCTCCAAATACACTGAAAAATAATGATCCTCATGCATCTTTTTGTGCAGCGTAATGAATGTTTACATATAAATATGTAATAACTATTTATGAGGTGACTACGTAACTATAGGAACCATGTATATAACTATACATTGTTTATTATATACCATTGTATAATCGATTTACATTGGAAGAAATATCATTCTTCGTCTATTTTATTGATCACTAATCATGTCTTCTTATTAGCATTTCAAAATATGTTTCATTTATGGTGTTATTGAAATTTTTTCATTATTGTTTTCATAAAATTAAATGTTGGATCCCCTAGTACTTATAAAACCACATATCTACCTATATATAAATATACTATGATTTACTCTGATACAGCTCTGGATGCAGATCAAAGAGATGATTTCTCATTTTCCAATGATCTATAACAAATTTGGAATTATATTATTATGTAACAATAATCACCAATGTTAGGGTATTGTTATTTACTGAGGGATTAATTGATCATGGGATTAATTGTAAGATGTTCCTTCACCAAATGTGGGTACATTGAGTTCCCTCAAAAAAATTTTGTTTTATAGTCTACTAAGGATAATGGTGATAATATTATAATTTTTTATTATTAGGTATTCACATACATTTTATTATAAGTTTTTTCTTTTTTGATTATACAGTTCATATGTGTTCAAATGCCCTATTGGGTGTGATGTGATCATGTCTAGTTTGATCAAGGAATTATTCTTGGAACAGAACTCATTATTATTTTCTGAAAATTATTATAATCACATAAATTTGATACTTATATATATATATATATTATCAACATTTGAAGAAATAATATTATATTATAAATTCTCATAATATGGAAATAACATTTAGCTTAAATGAGTCCACATTTCTATAGGTGATGATTCCACCACCCCTGAAGACGGAATATTGATTTTAGATATGGTTTATGAAATGAATTATTGCATCTCTCTTTTTGGTGAAGATAAATTCTTGTTTTCCACATCATACTTCATTTCTTATACATTAAGAAGTTCTTATTTGGATTATTTGATCGATGTGGGGTTGGTAGAACAAAGAGATGATAAACCTATATTTTTGTAAAAACATTTGACCATAATCACCATTCTTTATTGGATTGAAATATTTATTCAAAATGGGAATTTTCATATAAAGAGGATGAAAAATCACAAGATAATTTATTTCGTGTTTGATATAAATTCATGAAGGAACAAAATGCGGCCATTATCAAATGAATTTTTTAATGATATTTTTCTCTAGTTAGTTGATGAAGCAATAGAACCACTTAGGAATTTTAATTTAAAAAATAATGTAATTGTATTCCATTCAATTAAATATAATAAGTATTTTTTTTATTCTCCAAAGTTGATTATATAATAAATAATAAATCATCATAAAAAAATTTACATATTATATTTGAACCAAAAAAAATTAAAATATGTTACTATGGATTTGAAAATATTTTTAACTATTTTTTATAGGATTTTTTACATAATAATCATCACAGGATTCTGTAAAAGATAATTTTTTCTACTCATTCAAAAATTAATTGGAATAATGTATGACACTGAAATAATTTATAATGAAAAATTGAATCCAAATTAGTGTAGTTTTTTAAGATTTTTATTTTAATAATGGATCATGGTTATTGTGTCAGCTACAATAATTCAATCTAGTAATTTAGGCCTATATAGCGTGTTAATATTTTAATATAATATTTTCACCCCCCTTAAAGAACATAATTTTGAATTCACTTTATCATGATGAAGGATATATATAACTATTTAGGACTATGAATTATTTTTTTGACTTCAGTTTCTATTGCAAGACCATTTTATGGGAGATTAATCATAATGTATCATTTAATGTTTGTAAAATATTATATAGATTAATATAGACATGCTTGGTAAGGATTCCATTAATCCCATGAAGGTTATGAAACAAGCATGGTTCTTATCATAGATTTTTATTTGGTTTTGGAACATTATGATTTTTCTATGTTGAAATGAAGTATTAGTTATAGTAAATTACTGTTAAAGGATGATAATTATTATGAATTGTGGGAATCCACATAGAATTCGAATGTTATTGGGCCTCCCATTTTATATGTATATGGAAATGTAAATAATGTAAAGGTATTTAAAAAATTATGTTTCGAATATGATATTGAAATGGTTGGTTTTTAACCTATTTCAAGGGTTACTTAATAATTATATAGGATATTATTATCAATATTTATCATTTTGGTTCAGGGGTGTTGATGATATGATGGAATTGCTATAATGTCTAATATTAGTTTATTGGGTTGGGTTATGGGATTGGTATTAGGAATTATGTGTTCTATATTGGTACCCCTATATATTTTATATTAATTTCTGTATAAAATAAGAAAAACATTCTTGGTGTTTCATATCATTGGAAGTGAATATGGATCTTTTTTTCTGACGTGGTAATTCTAGGATGATTTTTTGTGAGTAAATTTTTCAGTTACCCTCATGAATTATAAATTGGAATAATGTATAATGGGAATATTCCATGTAGGTGTGGTATTTTTTAGAAATATTATTAATATATTCCGTAGTTTTTATAATATTTCCATCACTATTTTTCATAGTGATGATGAAATTTATAAAACAATCAAATCTATGTGAATGGATATTATTCGTATACCTAATGGAATTTAGTGTACCTTATAAATATAGTTATGTCATATTATTATGGATGATATTTTTAGTTATTTGAATGATTTATTTTCGGGTTGTATAAACCCCATTTCTCTTGAAGGAACCACTATGGTTCTTATTCCCATCCTATGGAATACATATCTATTTTATATGTTCTAGTTCATGCATTAATAAAATTTATATTTAGTGAATATTATGAAAACTCTCATTAATAGAAAAATACATTTCACCATTAAATTTTATCTATGTTACAACACAGTTTCATCCACGGAAGAAGCATCCACAGTGTACTGGTTTATAATAATGAAATGATATTGATGCTGGGAGATCATTTATTAGTGGAAAATGTGATGATCAAAATTGATTTGGAAATATAATTTCACTATATAGAATTTTTTTTCATCCTACTAGAAATGAATAAATTTTAATTAAATATTAATTCTTAATATTTACTATTTTAACACCTCTCATCTCTCTAAATTTCTTTTTCATTCATTGGATGATTATTTGTTCACGTTTTGTTGGTGAATGGTATTTTATTTGGTAATTCCATATCAGTATAACATTTGATCATTGACTGAGATTATCTCAGTTGTAAATTGATATTTTTTATTGATAAAATAATTATTCTTCACATTATATGCCATTATCAAACATAGTAAAATGTCATATATTAATTATTGATTATCTCTTAATCCAAAATGGATAAAAATATTTGACCAATTTTATGGTCCTTCTAAAAACTATGCATCATGCAGTTGATAGTATATGAAAAATACTAATCATAGAATAAATTTTTTGGATATCTTTTCACCTATTCTCTGGAATTTTATATGTAATGGTGTTAGGGAATTAGTTGAATGGATTTTTATATTGGGTGACTTGTGTTTCCATAGATTAATTACAATGTATATATCCACAATTTTTATTTCCTTTTTTAAATAGTTTCTAGAAAGATTAAAAATTGAAATAAAATCATCTAATCATTTTTATGTAATAATCACCTTTAAAATTGTGTTCATTCACATATTCCTATTCATTTCATTTCAACAAAATTTGAGCCTGGAGGCCATTCACAAAATGAATCTAATTTTCTTATATTATATATTGGATTGAGGATTGGTTATATTGTTTAGTTGTACTAAATGAAAATTTGTGTCATAACAAACTGAGAATTGTCGAATAAACCTAATAGTAAAAGTTGAAAGTTGAATTATATAAAGAAAATTTAGTCTTTGGAAAATATGAATCAATCCTTATTATGTGTTTTATATAATGAATGAAAACATGGGAATATTTGGGATGTTGTTTCATGGAGTAACAGAGATTGAACTTATATCATTTAGAATATGTAATTTTCAACATCTCAATCCATTATTGATAAATCTATATTGATTTTTTATGTGATTGAAATTTATTTTTTTAAGTTTATTTGGGATGATACTATATTTTATGTCCCACATTTAATGGCATATATCAATATAGTTGGAGAACCGTTAACATGCCTGACTTTACATTAAGCAATTACAAATTATTTATAATACTATACGACCCAATAAATTGTACAATATACATTTATGTTAATATTAGTTTATATCCCTATCAAAATCATTATATATATATTTTTAATATATATATATGAAATCCAATTTGAATCCAAGGATTATGATCTAAGGGCATGGGGTTGATATTCTTGAATCATTGAAATAATCTTTCTTAAATGTAATATTAGATAAATGGAATTTACTATGGTTAATGATATTTAAATTATAGGTATCTGTCATGACCCGACCCTACCCGGGATCGAGCCGCAACTACCCCAATCCCGCCTCCATAGGCTAGGGGCTGGCGACCAGTTCAGAAGGCACAATAACTCAGGGAGGCCTTTGCCTAAGTACCTGTACACACACACGCCACAAACTCAATGAAACAGTGCAAAGTAAAAGTAAAGACAAGAAAAGAAAAGGAAAGGGAAACTGCTATATAAATACCACAAAGTGCATCGACCTCTACAAGTATAAGTACAAACTGAAAAGAAAAGGGGCAAAACACACGCCCAACCAAAAAGTGCCACAACCCGGCAACAGGTAAACAAAATAAACTGCTGATGGGTCTCCCACCTGGAACCCGACCACGACCAACGCACGTGGCCCTAGCTCCCAAGCTCCTACGCTCCACTGAAGTCACGCTCCACCTGTCTGTCGTCTGCAATGGCACACCATGTGCGGGCAAATCCCAAGCAGGGGTGAGTATAAAAATACTCAGTAGGATACCCCGAAGGCTCGAGGGAGCAACAAAAGGAGGTACCGAAGGGTGAGCAGTAGAGAGAATAGGAAAGTAAAGGACTACAACAAGGAGTACAGTAAAGAGTCCAACTCAACCCAACAAGAGGAAAGAAGGTAGACTCATCCAGACACAAGGAACTGGAAACGGTGAGAAGATGGACTTCTCGTCGAGTCTTCGCTACCTATAGTAGGTGAGTAGACTCGTCCAACCATGAGAAGCTAAAAACGGAAACCACGTGGAATACACCGCGCGTCTTCGCCTCTCCTGGAAGGAGAGTAGCCAAACCCAAGAAGTGGGTTCTGGAAACAAGGTATATACATATGTATGCTCTGTCAAGAAGCCCAAAAAAACTCATAAGGGGATCTCGGTCCCATAGCTTAGCCCAAGAAAGAGTAGCCAACAGTCCCAGAAGTAAACTCCATTGATGCCTGGCATCCCACACGTCTGCCCAAACTGCATGTCAAGGGGCTCAATCACCACACCTCGACACTATCCTCTTTGGGTGGCACTGACTCGCCCGCACGGTTTTAGGTCGCGTCACAAGGACGCGTCTCGATGGGGGAAAGTGCTCCCCGTACATGAGAGTTCTGGGGGAACGCCAACCACAACTCGTCACTGCCCCGCAGTCGAGAGGTCTGCTCAAAGTCGACATGCGACCCCCCTGCCCAGCCCCGCTAGAGGATCCCTGGAATTCAACGGTTTCCCACTACAGGGAGACCCGGATAGTCGACGGGTGCCACACTGCCCAGTCCCGTAACAGGGTAATCCACTGGAGGGCGACCCGGCTAAAGTCGGCGACGGGACCACTGCCTAGCCCAGCTGGAGGTAACCCAGCATCGGGGACCACTGCCCAGCCCAGCTGGAGGTAAGCCCGGCATTGGGGACCACTGCCCAGCACAGATGGAGGTAAGCCCGGCATCGGGGACCACTGCCCAGCCCATCTGGAGTTAAGTCCGACATCGGGGACCACTGCCCAGCCCCGCTAGAGGTAAGCCCAGAACTGCTCTGGACATCCCTGATGGATGGTACTTCTCGGTGAACACCGCTATACTGGCCATCCCTGCTGGATGGTCACCCACTAGCGAGCCCTGCTCAAACCAACCTCAGCCCTGCTGGAACAGCCTCAGCCCTGTTGGAACAACCTCAACCCTGTTGGAACAACCTCATCCCTGCTGGAACAACCTCATCCCTGCTAGAACAACATCCTGGGTAGAGGAACGGTGCCCACGTAAAGTGTTGGTCACACCGAAACCACAAGCTCTACCAGGGAACACAGAGCAACGGGAGAAACTCCCTAGGCCTCACAAGGAGATCCCGCTCCAATCCGCTGAGTCACTATCGAAGCAGACCGAGACATCTCATCCCAGAAAGTGGGGAAAGCACCCACGCTGCACGAACACCCGTAGTCGCAGATAGTGTCGCAGTCCGGTGAAAGGGCACAGTACCGAAACCCCTCACAGCCGAAGAAGCAGAGGAACCAAACCATCTCTGCCAGCCAAACCATCGAGAACAAGGCTAGGGGGAGACCGATCAACCCTACTGGTCAGACAAAATATCACCAGGCCAGGGGAAACTCTTCCCTGTTGGTCAAACAGACGAGCACAAAGCCAGGGGAAAACTCCACCCTGCTGGTCAAACAAACTATCACAAAGGGACCCACTACATCGTGAGAGGTCAAAGTACGTAAAGAAGATCACGACACACATGTGGGGCCCACACGACGTGTGGCCCCAAGTCAACCCCAACTAATCTCACAAACATCCTCAGGTACAAACAACCACACGTACCTCCAAGCGCTCCCATATACTCTCGAAGTATACCTCATTCCAGCCCAAAGGCTATCGTTCACACGACACCCAGCGTCAAAGCGATGGTGTGACATAACAACTCCACCTCAAAGGCCCAGGCACAACCAGCCACATCTCGTGAACCATTTACGCTACTCTCCCAAAAGTGCGCGATCGCACGCCAAGGGTCCGCTACAAACAAGGTAGGGCGAACCACCACTGGAGCACCTTCCCTGCTCCACATTTAACAATATCATGCAAGAGTCTATGCACAACCAAACGGATTGTACTGTTGTAATCCTCGCGGAAAAACACGCGAGATTGACTACTTACTCACCTCAAATAGATATCCGACGAAAAAGTCACCAACACCACCTCACGCCCGAACGGCGTCCCGTGATCCCGAGTCTCGGCCCTGAAAACGGTCGGGCGCATCGCACCATCGCGATCTCGACGGGAAAACACATCAAAATCACTACTCACTTGAGTGCAACGGATATCCGGAGAAAAAGATGTATCCCGGCGCACCGCAAACGAGCGGTGCCATGTGGGACCCGCATCCCAGTCCCGAAACTCAACGAACGGATCGCACCATTGCGATCCTCTCGAAAAAGCACACAATATGGACTACCCTTTGTCCAAAACGGTCGCCCAGTGACAAAGCTGGAAATCACCATCAACTCCTGAAACGGCCCTCGCGGGGCCCACACCATCGTGCGGAATTACAGTGGGCAGACTGCGCCAACGCGATGCCCTCGGAAAAACACCCAACATCGACTGCTCGCACGCCCCGAACGGACGTCCGAGGAAAAAGTCGCTACTAGCTGCACACAGCTCAAAAGACGGGCCGTGGGGCCCGCGCCTCAACTTCGGCCTCAACGCCTGAAACCACCCTGGAATGCTCAGCCTCGATGCTAGGGTCCCAATGCCACTGACGGCGCTCAAAACGGACGTCGGACGCGTCTGTGCCGTCCAAAACAAGAATGCCCGAAGGAAACGATAAACCACTTGAAGACGCGACGCGCCTCCGAGGCCACACGTTTCAGGAATTAAAAATTCTTGAAACCATCTCAAAAAGACTGTCTCGTCAATATGGTTCCACCGCCGCAGATGGCGCTCAAAACGGACACCCGTAGCGGAAATTACGGGTGTCCGAACACCGAGGGGGCAAGACCCCTGGGGCTGGACCGGCCTGCGCCGGCCCGTGGCATAGCCGCGCGGGCCGGCCACAGACATGCGGTCCTCGCACAGACAGGCCACGAGGGCCTGTAGCGGCCACCGCGTGAAGACCCGCGCGGTGCGGGTCTTCGTCACCACACAGGGGTCGCGCGACGCGACCCGCCGGCGCGCCGAGGCGCTCCGCCTGGCGCCGGCCTCTTCTGGACACCCGTGGACACCCCGCTGCCGCGCCGTGGACACTCTGCCAGACACCCCTGCAGCGCACAGTGCCTCCACCGGACACCCGCGGACACCCTTGCCGCGTCGTTCGCTCTCACCGTGCCGCCGCTCGAACCTGCCGGAAACCGAAAACCCGCCAACTTCGGCGATCATCCGTGAGCAGCTCGGGACTCAGAATTGAAATCTGAAAGATGTGTCGGAAAGGGAATTTACTATACTAAGTATTCTTGTGCTTTGACCAAAATTTTGACGATGAATAGACAGTGCAAAATGAGCTCAAAGTAGGTACGAGAATGGAAAATGCAACGCAACATCCTACCTCGCGGGGGTTCGCCCAAAGCTTTGCGGCGATCCGCCGGCCACCACGCTCGCCGGAGCTGTCTCGCCGGAGCGTCTCGCCGGAGGTGGAGGAGGAGGGGGGGAAGAGGGGATTCCAGGGGGAAGGGGAAGGAAAGGAGGGAGGAGGGTGTGTTACTCATTTAAATAGAAAACGCTTAACCACCCGCCCGTCGGCCCGGACCTGAACTCTCAGTAGGGTCGAGGTTAAGCCTCCCCTAGGGTAAACACCACCTCCCGAGCACAACGGCAGTCTCGGAATTTTAATCCGAGGCCCCATTCAAAAGTTATAAAATTTAACTTCTGAGGCCGCTAAATTACGAAAACGCCCCTGGGGCCACTTTTCACAAATGGCCCGCGCCCGCAAAACTTATACCCCTCCTAGGGTAAATGGAACGCTTCGAACTCAACGGTGCCCTCATTTTTCCAATCCGAGTCGCCATATAAAAGATACTGGAGTTTCAACACTAAACGAATTAATTAATTAATTAATTAATCTGTTTAACGTTCCAGAAGCGGTCGAGGGGTCCAAACGTCCTACGCCGACAAGTTTTATGTCGTTCCTCGGGTGAACACCCCATTCCAGACCCATCCGTACACTCGGATCCCTGTTCTGGAACTCCGTTTAGGAGTTATCTCATTTATTTAGCGTTTCCAGTGTGAACGCACTGAAAATTAAATTTCGGCCACTCCGGGGCTCGGAATCGCACGCCGTCTGAAGGCACTGCTCTGGAATATTATCAAGAATATTACAAAGTCTTTATTAGCAAAAACCAGGTTCTTACATCATTCCCTCCTTCAAGCTTTTTGTCCCCGAAAATCAAAACTAGGGAGCAATACAGGTCACTAAGTCCACACCTGGATTCCCCATACCCAAAAGAACCCACGCACAGCTCTGCGTCACCGCACACAGACCAAAGGATTGATCTGTTCGTGTGAGGTCAGCCCTTGCCGATGTCGTGCACCCACTCCAGACATTGGGGTTAGGGAAAGGAGGTAGGGTACCTCGCCGGCCCTTTTCACGGTCTCAAATCGCCCGAAGGCCCTTGGGGGTAGCTCACCTCCCCGGTCAAACCTCTACGTCGCATGTCGCGACTAGAATCACCGCCCGCACCTGAAACAAGGCCCGGTGATTCCCTCCTTCAGAATATCCATATGGTGAAACACCCAAGGATATCTGGTCATGCAAGGTTTCACTGTCGATGCTCTCTTACACGCTCAAAAGGCGATGGAGTCAACACCATCGACTAAAGGAAAGGGTGTCACGCCCTTTTTCCTTACCAACACAGGGTTACACCCAACGCCCTGCGTCACCCTGGTAACACATCAAACAAGGAGAAGGGAGGAAAGAAGTTCACACATAGAGTCTAACAATTCTACTGCAAAAAGGTAGAAGAGCAGTAGAGCATACCTCTTATCTCCTCATGCTCTGTAGGATTGTAGACATCCAAAGCTCGTGGCTGTCTGCGGTCCAAACTGTCAGCTCCCGGAGCCTGACGTGGACCCTATAGTGGTGATGGGAAGACCTCGTAACATCGTCCCCCACTACCATCTCCTCCTGCTCCTCTTCTAGCACCACCTCTCTGGGTACTACTCCGAACACGGCGCTACCTCTGTCGTGGTGGTGCACCTGCTGCCTGCCCCAAGCTCCCAGCAACTCGGGTCGGGTAGTCTCGTGCCAAGTGACCTCACCCGTCACAAGCATAGAACCGACTCTCTCTGGGATGCACTGGTGCCCTCCGGATCCACTATGGTTTACGACCATGCCCCTGAGTCCGGTTGTAAGAAATCCACCTGCGTCGAGGTCCTGCTTGCCGACGCCCACTAGCTACGGCAGACGTCTCGGCCCCAACGTGACTGCTGCCACAACCAACTCCAGAACGCGATTGGAAGACCTCTGTCACCAGCGCCTGCTCTCGCACCCCGGAATATGTGGATATGCCCAAGGGTACTATTAATGAACGAATCTCTCGGTGGAGACCCTGCTCAAACTTCCGCGCTCGGAGGTTGTCGTCATCGACCATGTCCGGGTAAAAGTGTGCACGATCTGCAAAAATAGCCGCGTACTCAGCCATCGTCATCCCTCCCTGCTGAAACTGCAGGAGCTCTTGAATCTGAACAGAGTGCAAGCAGGAGGGGAAAAACTCCTCACGAAACAACAACTGAAAGTCGTCCCACGAAAGTGACGACTCATCAAGAAATTGAGTCACCAGACTCCACCAAAGCCAAGATGCTCCACGAAAAAGGGTGGCTGCCAAAGCCACTCTCTGATCTGTCGGCATCTGCACAAGCCTGAAAAGGCGAACCACTGGCTCGAGCCATACCTCTACTGCCTGATGGTTTGCCTCACCACTGAACCTCAGTGGTCTCTGCCGCTGGAAATCACGGAGCAGGCTCAACCTGCGCTCAAACTCAGCCTACTCTGTTGAAACTGCCTGCTGCTCAACAAGTGGGGGTGCTGCTACCGGCCCACCCGTAGAAAGGGGCTCACCTGATGGGTCCTGGACTGTGGCCTCGTAGCTCATAGGTTCGTCGTCACGAACCAAAGCTGGTATCCTGGCTGGCTGTCCTCGCCGAGACATCCTGAAAATTATCAAGGAGTGTCGCGGTCAGATGAGCATATATGTAAATACCAAAAACAACAACGATGGGGAGCTGAATCAAGAACGACAGTCAAGACTCAATACTACATGATGCACAAACAAATTTCCCTGCAACAAGTGTCTCAGCATGACGAGTCGACAAGCGGGTTATCAAGGTCCTGGTGAATGGATACGTCGGCCACCGCACCATCACTGGACTCCCTGGCCTGAGAGCCGCTCTCGAGACATGTTAACATTGTTGCCCTAAAAGCCAACCAATTCCTCTTTTAGGGACGTCCGCACAACATCCCAGAGAACGAACCACCTCTAATACCACTTTGTCATGACCCGACCCTAATCGGGCTCGAGCCGCAACTACCCCAAGATCTCCTCCATAGGCCAGGGGCTGGCGACCAGCGCCGAAGGCACAATAACTCGGGGAGGCCTTTGCTTAAGCACATGTACACACACATGCAGAAAACTCAATGAAAAAGTTCATAGTAAAAGAAAAGACAAGAAAAGAAAAGGAAAGGAAACTGCTATATAAATACCACAAAGTGCATCGACATCTACAAGTACAAGTACAAACTGAAAAGAAAAGGGGTAGAACATGCACCCAACCAAAACGTGACACAACCCGGCAATAGGTAAACAAAAGAAACAGCTGATGGGTCTCCCACCTGGAACCCGGCCACGACCACCGCACGCGGTCCAAGCTCCCAAGCTCCTATGCTCCACTGAATTCATGCTCCACCTGTCCGTCATCTGCAAGGGCACACCAAGTGTGGGAAAAGCCCAAGCAGGTGTGAGTATAAAAATACTCAGTAGGATACCCTGAAGGATCGAGGGAGCAACAAAAGGAGGTACCGAAGGGTGAGCAGTAGAACGAACAGGAAAGTAATGGATTAAAACAAGGAGTGCAGTAAAGAGTCCTTCTCAACCCAACAAGAGGAAAGAAGGTAGACTCATCCAGACACAAGGAGATGGAAACGGTGAGAAAATGGACTTCTCGTCGAGTCTTTGCTGCCTATAGTAGGAGAGTAGACTCGTCCAACCATGAGAAGCTAAACACAGAAAGCATGTTGCATACCCCGCACGTCTTCGCCTCTCCTGGAAGGAGAGTAGCCAAACCCAAGAAGTGGGTACCGGAAACAAGGTATATACATATGTATGCTCTGTCAAGAAGCTCGAACAAACTCGTAAGGGGATCTCTGTCCCATAGCTCAGCCCAAGAAAGAGTATCCAACAGTCCCAGAAGTAAAATCCATCGATGCCCAGCATCCCACACGTCTGCCCCGAACTGCAAGTCAAGGGGCTCAATCACCACACCTCGACACTATCCGCTTTGGGCGGCACTGACTCACCCGCACAGTTTTAGTTCGCGTCACAAGGACGCGTCTCGGTGGGGGAAAGTGCTCCTCGTACTTGAGAGTTCTGGGGGAAGGCCAACCACAACTCGTCACTGCCTCGCAGTCGAGAGGTCTGCTCAAAGTCGACAGGCGACCCCCTACCCAGCCCCTCTGGAGGATCCCTAGAAGTCACCGGGTTCCCACTACAGGAGACCCGGATAGTCGACGGGTGCCACACTGCCCAGTCCCGTAACAGGGTAATCCACTAGAGGGCGACCCGGCTAAAGTCGCCGACGAGACCACTGCGCAGCCCAACTGGAGGTAACTCGACAACGGGGACCACTGCCCAGCCCAGCTGGATGTAAGCCCGGCATCGGGGACCACTTCCCAGCCCAGCTGGAGGTAAGCCCGACATCGGAGACCACTGCCCAGCCCAGCTGGAGGTAAGCCCGGCATCGGGGACCACTGCCCAGCCCCGCTGGAGGTAAGCCCGGAACTCCTCAGGCCATCCCTGCTGGATGGTACTGCTCGGTGAACACCGCTGTACTGGCCATCCCTGCTGGATGGTCACCCACTGGCGAGCCCTGCTCGAACCAACCTCAGCCCTGCTGGAACAACCTCAGCCCTGCTGGAACAACCTCAGCCCTGCTGGAAAACCTCAGACCTACTGGAATAACCTCATCCCTACTAGAACAACCTCATCCCTGTTGGAACAACCTCCTGGGTAGATGATCGGTGCCCGCGTAAAGTGTTGGTCACACCGAAACCACAAGCTCTACCAGGGAACACAGAGAAACGAGAGAAACTCCCCAGGCCTCACAAGGTGATCCTAATCCAATCCACTGAGTCTCTGTCGAAACGGACCAAGACATCTCATCCCAGAAAGTGGGGAAAACACCCACGCTGCACGAACACCCATTGTCGCAGACAGTGTCGCAGTCCGATGAAAGGGCACAGTACCGAAACCCCTCACAACCGAAGAAGCAGAGGAACCAAACCATCTATGCCACCCAAACCATTGAGAACAATGCCAGGGGGAGACTGCTCAACCCTACTGGTCAGACAAAAGAGCACCAGGCCAGGGGAAACTCTGCCCTGCTAGTCAAACAGACGAGCACAAAGCCAGGGGAAAACTCCACCCTGCTGGTCAAACAAACGAGCACAGAGGGACCCTCTACATCGCGATAGGTCAAAGTACGTAAATCAGATCACATCACGCACGTGGGGACCACACGACGTGTGGCCCCAATTCAACCCCAACTGAGCGCACAAACATCCTCAAGTACAAACAACCACACGTACCTCAAAGCGCTCTCGTATACTCCCGGAGTATACCTCATTCCAGCCCAATGGCTATCGTTCACACGGCACCCAGCATCAATGCGAATGCGTGACATAACAACTCCACCTCAAAGGCCCAGGCACAGCCAGCCACATCTCGTGAACCATTTACGTCACTCTCCCAAGAGTGCGCGATCACACGCCAAGGGTCCGCTACAAACAAGGTAGGGCGAACCACCACTAGAGCACCTTCCATTCTCCACATTTAACAAGATCATGCAAGAGCCTCCGCAAAAACAAACGGATTGCAACGTTATAATCATCGCGGAAAAACACGCGAGATCGACTACTTACTCGCCTTAAACGGATATCCGACAAAATAGTCACCAACACCGCCTCACGCCCGAACGACGTCCCGTGATCCCGACCCTTGACCCCGAAAACGGTTGGGCGCATCGCCCCATCGCGATCCCCACGGGAAAACATGTCAAAAGCACTACTCACTTGAGTGCAACGGATATCCAGAGAAAAAGATGCATCCCGGCGCACCGCACACGAGCGGTGCCACGTGGGACCTGCATCCCGGTCCCGAAACTCAACGAACGGATCACACCATTGCTATCCTCTCGAAAAAGCACACAAGATGGACTATCCACTTGTCCAAAACGGGTCGCCTAGTGATAAAGTTAGAAATCACTGTCAACTCCCGAAACGGCCCTCGTGGGGCCCGCACCATCATGCGGAATTATAGCGGGCAGACTGCGCCAATGCGATGCCCTCGGAAAAACACCCAACATCGACTACTCGCACGCCCCAAACGGACGTCCGAGGAAAAAGTCGCTACTAGATGCACGCAGCTCAAAAGACGGGTCGTGGGGCTCGTGCCTCAACTTTGGCCTCAACGCCTGAAACCACCTTGGAAAGCTCCGCCTCGATGCCAGGGTCCCAACGCCACTGATGCCGCTCAAAATGGACGTCAGACGCGTCCGCGCCGTCCAAAACAAGAATCCACAAAGGAAACGACAAACCACTTGAAGACGCGTCGCGCCTCTGAGGCCCCTCATTTCGGGAATTAAAAATTCCCAAAACCATCTCAAAAAGACCGTCTCGTCAATACGGTTCCACCGCCGCAGATGGCTCTCAAAACGGACACCCGTAGCGGAAATTACGGTCGTCCGAACACTGAGGGGGCAAGACCACTGGGGCTGGACCGGCTTGGGCCGGCCCGCGGCTTAGCCGCGCAGACAGGCCACGAGGGCCTGTCATGGCCGCCGCGTGAAGACCCGCGCGGCGCGGGCCTTCGTCACCGCCCAGTGGTCGCGCGACGCGACCCCGGGGTCGTCGCTCCCTGGCGACCCGACGGCGCACCGAGGCGCACCGCCTGGCGCCGGCCTCCTCCGGACACCCGTGGACACCCCACTGCCACGCTGTGGACACTCCGCCAGACACCCCTGCAGCGCCCAGCGCCTCCAACGGACACCCGCGGACACCCCCTGCCGCGTCGTCCGCTCTCACCGCGCCGCCGCTCGAACCTGCCGGAAACCGAAAACCCGCCAACTTCGGCGATCATCCGTGAGCAGCTCAGGACTCGGAATTGAAATCCGAAAGATGAGTCGGAAAGAGAATTTACTCTACTACGCATTCATGTTCTTTGATAAAAATTTTGTCGAGGAATCGACAGTGCAAAACGATCTCAAAGTAGGTACTGGAATGGAAAATGCAACGCAACATCCTACCTCGCGGGGCTTCGCCCGAATCATCGCGACGATCTGCCGGCCACCACGCCTCGCCGGAGCTGTCTCGCCAGAGCATCTCGCCGGAGTTGGAGGAGGAGAGGGGGAAGAGGGGATTCCAGGGGGAAGGGGAATGAGAGGAGGGAGGAGGGTGTGTTAAGCGTTTAAATAGAAAACGCTTAACCACCCGCCCGTCGGCCCGGAGCCAAACTCTCAAGAGGGTCGAGGTTAAGCCTCCCCTAGGGTAAACACCACCTCCGGAGCACAACGGCAGTATCAGAATTTTTATCCGAGACCCCGTTCAAATGTTATAAAATTTAACGTCCGAAGCCGGTAAATTACAAAAACGCCCCTAGGGCCACTTTTCACAAATGGACCGCGCACGCAAAACTTATACCCCTCCTAGGGTAAACGACACGCTACGAACTCAATAGTTCCCTCAGTTTTACAATACGAGCCCCCGTTTAAAAGAAACTAGAGTTTCAACACTAAACGTATTAATTAATTAATTAATTAATCTGTTTAACGTTCCAGAAGTGGGCGAGTGGTCCAAACATCCTGTGCCGACAAGTTTTATGTCGTTCCTAGGGTGAACACCCCATTCCGGACCCATATGTACACTCGGATCCCTAGTCTGGAACTCCGTTTAGGATTTAACTCATTTATTTTGCATTTTCAGTGTAAACGCACTGAAAATTTAATTTCGGCCACTCCGGGGCTCGGAATCGCACGCCGTCTGAAGGCACTGCTCTAGAATATTATCAAGAATATTCCAAAGTCTTTCTCAGAAAAAACCGGGTTCTTACAGTATCTTCCTGTCATGTATATAGAGTTTATATACCATCAATATATTATAATCCATAAACTAACTATTAAAAGGTATTACTGAGAATATAGGTTGTAGATAAATTTTATAAATGACCGATTTTTTTATATGATGGTAGATTCCATATAATTTAACCTATATTCATGATTCCATACAGTTGTAATCATTTAGGTACACACCCTTTATAATTTGGTGTAACCCTCTTCGTTATGGATGATTTTTTGTGGTTAGAATTATGACATATATGGATATGATTGTATATCACATAACAATATGATTCATCAAATTCTCCGGGTTATCTTAGTTTTTATTGTTTTTATCAAACCGGATGATCTTAAGAGTTTCATTCTATCACTATGATTGTATGTCCTACATTTAAATAAATGATGAAAAAAATGTTTTTAGAGAGAACTAGGTTTTCTGTAACCGTCAATCTCGTGGTTAAAATAGTTATAAATATGTATATTTATTTATAAATTACACAAATGACAAATGTGATATATGCAATGAGAATGTATGAATGATTTTGAGATTTTATTCTACATATTATTCTGCCATTCAATATTCTGTATCCATCCATATCGGCCACCTTGACTGTGCAGTGAAGGCAAGCAGTTGATGCCTGATACGTGGGCTTGGGTGGATTGTGCGACCTCTTTGAGCAGGCATGATGGCAGCATCGTGTAGTGGTTTTCTGGTTCGATTCAGTTTCCGATGAGGTTTCCTTCATCACGAGGGAGGCAATTTCTTGTTGATGGGTTCAAATCATGATTTCCGTTGATTCTTTTCATTGGTTTGTATATTGCTCTGTTGGTTTGAGATGCAGTGAAGCATGCTCGACGGGTTGTCTGTTGGTTGATTTGAGAAGTTGTAGAATGGGTTATGTCTATAGTGAAGTGTTGTTTTTTTCCTTGTTTCAGTTTTTGTTTGTTGATTGTATTTGGATCCTGCGATGATGTGTTTTTGGGTTTGATGCGGTCATTCCGGCATCGCGGAGTGGCTCCATCGGGCATCCCTGATGATGGGTATGGGTTCGTGGGTGAGTCATGGTCTGCAGCTCATACCAGTTTGTGGCCTGAGGCTATGGATTTTCCCTATGTTTGAATTTTGAATATGGTTGTACTGGTAAGATTATGACTTTGTTGTACACTGTTTTGTTTTGTGGTGTTTTGAATCGGTTTTCTGGAATTGTATGGTTCCCGCTCACCCAAAAAGCGGACTCCGAAAATCAAATAAAAATATAATCTTCAGTCATGGAGTCATCACACTATTCAGTCTTGTTAATTATATGGGATGAAGTGTTTAAGCTATATAATGTAAGTAATATTTCTAAAACATTCATTAAATACATGATATTATCTGATTCATATTATACATTTGAGATTTTGATTATTAAATTTAATATTTTAATATCTTCAAGAATATTACCTATATTTTGAAAGTATTTTTCTAGTGTTAATGCACTATATATACAGTAACGACCTGTGCCCCGAGACCCATGTCATGGCTACCCCATGCCCGCCTTCATTAGGCATGTGGCTGAGGACTAGCACCGAAAAGGATTGATCCAAAAGGGAAGGCATTACCATTAAAACCTGTAAACACACACATAAGGAAAATACAACCGCCATAACGTGAATGGGGAAAATGAAAGGAAAAGGGGGTAAAATACAAGCCCAACTAGAAAGAAAGTACAGAAAATGATGTACAAATACTGAAAGT